>OY971418.1:1478750-2957500 GCA_963853865.1 Helleia helle | reverse complement strand
GAGAAAATCCTAGAAACAACATAGGTGTTAAAAAAGTAAGTCCTATCGTAAAATCAACCGAGATACTGTTCTGCTGTACATACTCATTCTGTTTTATATTATAGTAATAAAACTACTTTTTACGGACTTACTGTGGTTTAGGAATTTTTGTATTTGGGTGTTTCAACTGTGGTCAAGGGAGGACTGATATCAGATGCCCTGATCTCACAAAGCAAAGTACGGGCCGAAATTCGTTTTACATTCGGTTTAACCAAATTTTAGCAGCTAGAGCCGAACTTTACAAAAGATTATTAAAGATATTCGGTCGAAATTCGCTTTGAATGCCGAACATTCGGCACAAGAATTACCTATTACTACAGTACAAACATAGATAGTCTCTATGAATTTACTCTGTGGTGAGGCTGGTTGTCAGACTTTAGGACTAATGACGACCCGTAACGACTGTCAAAGATCCACGAACGATAGCCGGGGCCAAGGAGGAGTCTTGGTATTAAATAGTGGTGACCCATCCACGGACCAACCCCGGGAAGCTGATGGATCAACCTTATTTTTCTTTAACGCCGAGAAATGCTATGTAGTATCCCGCGGGGGAGTGGGTCTCCCCGCGCGGGTATATCGGACACGCTGCGCCCGAAAGCTGGTATGTGGACGCATCTCTACCCACTAAAACCCGGCGAGAGTTGTTTCACCACCACAAACTAAATATTAAAAAACATGAATTCTTTTTTAATTAATAAACGTTGCTTTAACAATCAAATTAAACAATCTCTTTTAGACATGTTTTTTTTAAGTTTTAACAACAACAAGTAAAATAAGCATAATATATTTTCATTCTTCTAACAAAGATGATAAGCACCATAGCAATAAGTAGGTAATTAAAGTGAATTCGTAAACAAGTCACGCCGCGACGCGTCACTTTCGATAAAGCGCGCCGAAATTGAACCGAAATTCGGGCGATTTTTTTATTTTCACAGAATGTTCGGCAGTTCAAATCAACGGCCCGGCTAGTTCTAAGTATCATAAACTGAAAATTGTAAAATGTTCAAAACGTCACTAATATTCAATTCCAATAAATATTGGTTGTCTGTAAAGTTGGTTTACGGACGTGACAATGTCATAACAAAACGCAAGCGTACAATGAGCGTTACGGGACATTTTCGGGCATGCAGCCGGCGTTCATGAATTTATTAGATGTTGCCACTAAAATTTAAAAAGTGGTTATATTACAATAATACAGATATTAATATTAGTACAGGGTCTAAATTCGGCTATAATAAACGAGCTGATGACGAGTATTGTAGGATTTAGAAGCCTACCCTACATCCACGATCTCCGTGCAATGGATTGCTGGTTGGGTGAACGTGGGGATCGGCCGTCTTGGCATTCGTTGAAAGAGGCCTATGTCCAGCATTGCACGGAAAAGGGTTGATAATAATGATGATGATGAAACCGTTCAGACTGAACTCGATATCAGGCTGCCTCTAATTGTATATTTACCTATTACTTCAGGATTTTCGTTCATGAGGTGTATGTTCACCTGCTTCCCTATATTCTTGGGAGTTACGCCCTTGGGTAAAGACTTGCTTATCACTTCCTTAAACCTCTGCAAAAATATAAAGTTTTAAATGATAACTGACATAAATGATAAAATAAAGGTACAAATCGTCGGCTTACTGCAAGAACTCAGGCAGAAAATCACTAAGTGCAGTTAGAAACACCAATGAAATCATTGAGATCATCAGAATCATACTATCTATAGCAAAAAAACACTAATTTCTATGTTCCCAAATAAAAGAGTTACGACATAACCATAAAGTAGTTAAATAAAATTTAAACTTTGCCTAACATTAAAAATCATTTAATAATATTATCATTTTCTACTTTTATTTCTTTCTAAATAAATCTCATTTCTGTAAGTTAGTGACTTATGAATTACTCATTTACGTCAATTTCTAATCTAATCTGGGGGTTTGGTTAGACTTCATTAATTGCACTTGACTACGTTAAAATCTATGAAAATTTTTCAAAGATCAAACTTTTAATTCTATCACACTGGATGCGTGCCTGCGTCGCGCTGTAAGCGAAAACCCCTCTATTTCCGTCTGACACAGTTGCTGACCGGGAATGGTTGCTTTGGTGAGTACCTGTGCTGGACGGCCCATGGATAGCCGATGACAGTATATTACGATTGTGGCGTGGCGGTGGACTCAGCCCAGCACACCATCGAGGTGTGCCAAGGATGGGTGGCACTGCGTCGCGATCTGACGTCGCATCGGCGGGGACTTGTCTCTGCCGACTGCCGAGCGTCATCACCGCGATGCCTGGCGATGACGACTCCAGGACGGTGATGGCCTCCTTCTGCGAGGCAGTAATATCCCAGAAGGTGGCCAACGAGCGTGTGAGAGAGGAAGACGTTAACAAAGCCTCCGCCCGCGGGCGAAAACAGGGGTGCGTAGAAGGCGCTACATAATGCGCCTCCAGTAACGCCCATGTGCTCGAGTCGAATCAGGATGGGAACTAGTGGCGGCCAGGTAGTCCTCCCTTACGGGGAGTAGTCTCCGGCGGGGTCAATCTATCGCTGAGGTCTTCCCGTTGTCTGCAGATCCGAGACCCTCAAAAAGCGGCTGAAGGTTTTGGCAGTGGTTTTAGTTTGTATACACAGTCCAAGTGTGAGTCCCACAGGAGGCCAGGAACCACCCAGGTAGGTAGGCCACATAAAAGGGTGGCCAAAAAGGAGTCGATGCCAGCCTCCCATAAGTGCAGCGCTGTGAAGGACTCAGTCCAGCACACCCTAGAGGCATGCGAGAGATAAGCCACACAGCGTCACGTACTCGTAGCAGTGCTAGGAGTAGACCTCTTTCTCTTGAATGTGGTGCACTGCATGCTCACCTGGCAAGCGGCGGTGACCTTCTGCGAGATGACAGTCTCGCGTAGGGGACGCGGAGCGGTACAGAGAGTACGATGCCACGAGGAGGTGCTATGTCACATGAGACTCGCGGTAAGGTTGGGTACCTGCCTCGGTGGAAAGGATTCGGCGTCAGTGGGGGTTATCCTGGTTGTCAGAGTTCTCCCATACCCAGTTATCCCTTTTGAGGGAACCAAACAGTCGCGAGGGATTTCCGGTTTTACTCAGATCCGGGACACTCACACACACAATTTTACACAAAGTTTACACAATGACATATTCATGTTTTTTTCAGGGTTTTTCAGATTTTTTTATTTTTAGGATTTATCGTGATTGCGGAAATGATTTTTTTTTAATACCTGATTAATACCATTTCAAGCCTAGTCTGGCTTAAATAATAGTATTATTTTAAGAAGTAATTAATTTAACCAAAGAACAAAGTAATTATATCAAAAACTCATTATCAAAGTGCTTGGTGATTTCTGCATTTTTTGTGAAATTTATTAATAAATATATTCAGCTATATAAATCTGTTTTTAGTTACGTAAAAATTATCGTAGTTTTTATAATATAGGACATTCAACATTACCAAAACTTAATCATTGAATTACGGAAAGTTTTGAAAATGTAAGTTAATGAGTTCTTGCAGTAAGCCGACGAAATAGACATCATCCATATAGACATCATCTATATAGACATCATCCATATAGATATCATCCATAGAGACATCATTATCATCCATATAGACATCATTCATATAGACATCATCCATATAGACATCATCTATATAGACATCATCCATATAGACATTATCCATATAGACATCATCAAAATCAAAATCAATTTTTTTTTACTAATACAGTATCTTTTTGAACGTCAATTGAATCTACCACCGGTTCCAAGGTAAGCCCAATGAGAAGAACCGGCGAAACAAACTCAGTGGAACTAATCTTTTCAAATAATATATATTAATAACAATTTTAACATCTTATCTTGAAATGCCCGTTAGGAACGCCTTATTCCCAGGGTGTGGTATCTTCCATGAAATCTTTTACTTTATAATATGCTTTACCACACAAACGCTCTTTAACAACTTTTTTGAATTTTTTTATGGAGAGCTTTTGAACGTTTTCTGGGATCCTATTGTAAAAGCGTATACAGTTGCCTTTAAAAGAATTGCTTACTTTCGAAAGTCTAATCATTGGTGCATGTAACCTGTGTCTATTACGTGTATTCCTACTATGAATATCACTTTTCTTACAAAATTCATTAATGTTTTTCCGGACATACAGTAAATTTTCTAGGATGTATTGAGAGGTGACAGTCAGAATTCCTATTTCTTTAAATTTTTCTCTCAAAGTTGAATAGGGAGGCAACTTGTAAATTGCACGAATAGCCCGCTTCTGCAGCACAAAAATGTTGTTTATGTCGGCCGCATTTCCCCATAAAAGTATGCCAAAAGACATAATGCTATGAAAGTAGCTAAAATATACTATTCGCGCAGTATCTACATCAGTAATCTGTCTTATTTTTCTCACTGCATATGCTGCTGAACTGAGTCTATTCGCCAATTTAGCTATGTGGGGACCCCACTGCAGCTTAAGATCTAGAGTTATTCCTAGGAAAATTGTGGAGTCCACCAATTCCAAGTTTTCACTGTCTAAGAGTACATTTGTTTGCAGTTGCTTAACATTTGGCAAGAAAAATTTTATGCATTTAGTTTTTTTACTATTTAAAAGCAAGTTATTAACGCTAAACCAATGTACCATTCTCGAAAGTGTGTTGTTTACCTCGTCATAATTAGTTTCTTGTCGTTTGATTTTAAAAATAAGTGAAGTATCATCAGCAAACAACACTACCTCTTGACTATCTTTAACTAGGTAAGGTAAATCGTTTACATAAACTAGAAAAAGAAATGGACCTAGAATGGACCCCTGTGGGATCCCCATCTCTATTTTAGTCCCGGATGATCTTTTACCATTTATCTCGACCTTTTGAGTCCTGTTTTTAAGATAGGAATTCAAAAGATCCAGTGCCGCACCGTCTATCCCATAGTGGCGTAATTTCCTGATCAAGGTCTCATGCTGTACACAATCAAACGCCTTGGATAAGTCACAGAAAACTCCCAAAGCATCACGTGACTCCTCCCAGGCCTCATAAATGTGGTCAATTAAGTTAACGCCAGCGTCTGTTGTGGAGAGACCCTTTCTAAATCCGAATTGTTTTTTGTGCAGTAACATATTGGTTTCAAAGTAATATAGTAACTGATTTAACATATTTTTTTCAAAAATTTTACTAAATGAGGGGAGTATTGATATTGGTCGAAAATTTGTAACATCTGATGTACTGCCAGATTTAAAAAGAGGCAAGATTCGACTATGTTTCATTAAGTCAGGAAAAACGCCACTATCAATACATTTATTAAAAATTGTTGCTAGATGGGGTGCAATTACATCAACTATGAGCTTAGTGATTTTTACAGATATTCCCCATAAATCTGGGGTATTTTTATTGTTTAATAAGTTAAATGCATTTAAAATATCTTTGGGTCCTATCTCTTTCCTATTTTCTATTCTCAATATTTCCTCCTATTTTCAATATTTAAATTAAATTCAGAGCTACGACTACCGACTCTCCCAGTTTCATCCTTTATTATGTTCCAAGTAGTTTTTATTTTATTTTCTGCGTTTTTAATTTTTTCCTTAATATAAAGCGATTTAGCCGCGATACAAACTTGTTTGAATGTTTTTGAATATATTTTGACATACTGCTTAAATGATTGATTTTGATTGTATGTGCGTTCTTGTCAAGTGATAGCTATTTCGTGCGGTTTGCGGTTGCGGAAGAGGGAAAAGGAGTACAACGCATCTGCACAAATTTTGGTTGTGCGGATGTGTATGGGCGACTGCCCAGTACTTCCTTATGACATAAAAAAAGACTTATTAAACGCATCCACTACCTTATCAATGCTGGTGTAAACCACTTACCACTCTAGCAGCATCCATGAGCTCGTCACTCTGTCCGCGCTTGTCGAAGTGGACCTCGATGGAGTTCATGTTGATCTTGGATAGGAAGGTGCCCAGGTCCGTATAGCCAGTTGGCCTAGGCCAAAGCAACCCTGTAACAAGGAAAACCTCCCCTTCTCAAAAGATACAACCATTTTTTTGTTTGACTTTAAAATTGGCAATGAAACATACGAGTGTGATAAGCGGTGAACGTCGAGATGAGAGAAGTTGATTTGACTTGTAATTTTCCAAGCCTAGCCTTGAGACAGCAAAGTAGGTCTAGAGAAGCTGGATTATGGTACCTAGGCGCGTGGCACAAAATCAAAAATAAAAATCATTTTTATTTCAAAATAGTACCAACAAAGTACCTTTTTAAAGGCAATTAAATTTTCTAAGATGTATTGAGAGACGACAGTTAGAATTCCATTTTTTAACCGACTTCAAAAAAAAGGAGGTTCTCAATTCGTCTATATGTTTTTTTTTGTATGTATGTGACACGATATCTCCGCCGTTTGTGAATGGATTTCGATGGTTATTTTTTTGTTTGAAAGCTGGTGTTTCCAATTTGGTCCCATATTAATTTTATTAAGATCTGACAAGCCGTTTTTTAGTTATTCCCAATAATGCCTATTTGGTTGGTTTTGTTTACCTTGATGATATGATTACTTTATTACGTGTCGATGTAACAATTGTATAGGTGCTTTGGTAGCACAAAATAGTATGTCGTGGTCATCGTAATCATCATCATCATCACCATCACCATCGTCATCATCATCATCATCATCATCCTTTATCCATCCACTGCTGAACATGCCTCCTTCAATGAACGCCAAGACGACGAATTTCGGAATCACTAAAAATTAAGAAATAAAAACATTTTACAAAAAATTAAAACCGACTTCAAAAATACTAAACTAAAAAGTAATAAAATAAAAGTTTCTTTAATGTTTGTGCTTACAACATATAATCAACTTAATCTTCTACTAATGTACAAACTTTGCGTTTACCACGTCATTATAGTTACTTTTGGAGTCGGTGTCGTATTTGTTGCTACCTACCTTGGCTGACACCGACTCCAAAAGTAACTATAATGACGTGGTAAACGCAAAGTTTGTACATTAGTAGAAGATTAAGTTGATTATATGTTGTAAGCACAAACATTAAAGAAACTGTTATTTTATTACTTTTTAGTTTAGTATTTTTGAAGTCGGTTTAAATTTTTTGTAAAATGTTTTTATTTCAAATCTATTTCAAATATGAATAGGGGGGCAGCTTGTAAATTGCACCAATTGCCAATTTGTGCTGCGATGCTGCGCCGGCTCTGCGCTCTGATTGGCCAACTGATAGCCATTCATATATCATTGGCCGATGGGACGTCCATATTCAACGTCAGTGATAAATCACTTAGCAGTTTCAGAATTTTATGGCTCACATTAGTACTCCATCCGGTTATATGCTTGATGGGTACAAATATAACATTACGGTGCGGTAATGGTCGAAGTCCAAGCTTATAGATAAGATAAGATAAGATAAGATAAAAGAATCCCTTATTTATATTTAGACAAATTTCAATGATCACAAAATACGTCATATATCTTCCTTATTTCCTTATTCGTGTTGACCGACTGGTGTTATGATCCCATTTAAATTTCAAAATAATCATGAAGAATGAATCATAAAGGATATATTCCCACGAAACCGGTAGGAGGGAAGCGCTGTGCCGTGCTCCCGGCTGCATGGATACCACCATCTTGCTTGTTTCTCCTGTGAAACAGCTTTGCTGTGTTTCGGAGAGAAAGGCAAGACAGGCAGTGTAATTACTGGCACCGAGACTTAACATCTTATGTCTCAGGATAGGCAACACATAAATGAGTTGCCTGGGCTCGTTCCAGGTAAACTAGATTATATTCATGGGCGACGTCGACCAGTTACCATCAGGTGGTACGTTTTCCAGTTTGCCTATCCAACTAACATAAAAAACTGGTCTTATTCTTGCACCCATCTAAAATCGAAAGTTAATCCGTCAGATACCAAATACCACTTACCGTACTCGTTGCAGAACATCTTACAGGCTTCCAAGGAGAGGGTAGGCTCCTTGAACTTGGGGTCGTTGCGGAGTTTGACGCACTTGCCATCATCACACGACCACCGCCACACGGGCGGATCCTCGTCCGCTCTCACACTGGGAAAAGACATTCCGTTTAACACAACACACAAGTCGTTCATCTTTCCATACAAACGCAGAACAGTAATTACTTCAATGTTTCAAGTTGACCATCAAAAACTAAGGATAATATAAATTGATCTCGTAATCATCTATGTCTGTATGTACCCAAAATCGTAAAAAAATTATACATTAAAAAAATACAAGCTTTTAAACTTTCGTATTATTATTAATAGTTTTTTTATAATAACTATTTGCTAAAAGGACATTTTCGGAATGAATCATTGTGCATTTCATTCTAGCACACATGTTCGCGCACTATGTCAGGTGAGATAGCAATTATTTTGTTAGAGTTCGCGCCGTCGCGAGTCGACTAGTTGTGCCATCTTTGTGTATGATAAGTGTCCGTCGAAAAGAATCAAATAATGGTGGCGTCACAGCACCAGTGTGTGCACCAAAAAATAAACGCACATTTTTACAGGCTTCTTATCATAAACTACAATGTTTGTTCTTCGACTTTCGATTATTTGTTCAATTTTATTGTCATACAAAAATAAAAATAATTTAGTTGTCGGTTCAATGTTATTAACTCTACGCGCAAAGATTAAACAAACCCGGGCGAAACGCGGGGTTGGGGACATGGCGGTGCTAGTGCGAAATGTATGCTTCAAATTACGACGACAGTACAATGAAAACTTAAAAAATCATTTTGTCATGTCCAAAGGTGTGGAACAGACGTTGTTGTTTATCTTACGGCTTTATTGTAGCTATCTAGTCCTGCTAGATTGCTGGTGTTTTACAAAAAATCCTGTATAAACTAAACAATTATTCCGTCTAAAGTGTAAACTATAAAACGCTTCTGATCATTATAATCAATATTTTAACAATGACAAAGGTACATCAACAATTGCTACGCAGATAAATAAACAGAATCAAGTGCATCGAAAAACCTATTAATAGATATTAAGATCAATCTTTCAAGAAACAATTAATTTAGAATTGCATTGAATTACACCAATTACACAACAACCTCTAATGATTTGATGATAGATGATGGTGAGCCCAGCTGAGGTGGGACTGGCATTGGCGTGGGAGTTCCATAATACTTGTTGAGCCAAGGACAGGATGACTATATTCAGAAAACTACATTGGTGACTAGGGAGTTCCATAATACTGTTTAAGGCAAAGGCAAAAGTTTAAATACAAGAAACTATACTGGTAAAAGTACGGTGGTTGAGCTAAGGATAGGATGATCATAATATAGGATTATCTGTTGAATCCACTAGCTACTGGGCTGCCTACTCAAGTACTCTATGATTACAATAACCTTAGGTAATATCTGTATAGTAAATGTGCATATTTGGTACATAGAGCTGATAGAGTTATGCAAATCATAGCCTATCGTATCCATGCGATGATATGCTTTATCCTGCGATATTAAAAGGACCTTTTTTATCGACACAGTGGAAATGCTTTACGCATTCACCCAGGGATGGGTCATCCTGTGATATGTGAGATTCCCAGCGCTCCCCGCTACCCGGCGCCGGTATACCACACTAAAACCACAGAGAGCCTTTAGCCGCTTGAAGGGGAGTCCCGGATCTGAATAACACAGGACCGGCCGGTTCCCTCAAAAGGGCTAACCGGGCTTCCTCCTAGTACAACGAAAAGCACCCCCGCCGACGTCGGAACTTTTCTGCCAGGAGAGGTAACCAATGTTAAAAACTGCACGGAAGAAATGAGAATAAACTGTTTTAAGGTACAAGTGAGGTTCGATTCAAGTCTTATCTGTACAATCCCCTAGACTTTAACTTTGTGCAGCTAGAGCAATACCCAACTAGGTACTAGACAAAATACACGGTTACATAATAATTCATCAGATCTTTGTTTTATTCAGGTATGTATAAACTGAATATAATTTATTATGACTCTTTGATAAACACACTTGTCTAAAATTTGATAAGATATATTGTTTTAAACAAACGCGATCACTATGTATTCATATTTATATTAGTATTATTACGGGTGCTTACCGCGTTTAGAAGAAAGACGGTAGACAGATTTTTCTGATCTGTCGCCATCTACCAGCACCATACGTCAGTCTCCCCGTGATCATGGCGATTGAAACATTGCCGAAATATCGGGACCTCAATAAATCTTTAAACGCGGTAAACGCCCGGTAAATGCTTGTATATTATATTTATTGATAAACTACAATATTTATGTGTAATATATTTGGTATTTTGTATCGGTTGTTTGTCCGCGATGAATTTAATGACGATTTTGATGAAATGTCAACTGTGTGCATGAAGAGAGCTCCGCGAAATAAAAATGAAAAACATGGTAAATATCCCGTTTTAAATAATTTTAGAAATAATTATTATCTAATGTTTACGCGAATTTCACTCATTATAATAAAACAAAAAAAAAAAAAAATCTTAATAAACCGCGATAAAATCCGTAAAAAATTGTTTTATTATAATAAATAATTATTATTTATTAAACTTCCAAAACAGGATGTTTAGAAAACATCATTCTCAATTATAACAATAATAATAATAATAATAATGAATTAGTGCATGACATTAAGTATGACCAATAACAGGTTTCCTTTATAGGTATTATTTATGTTGTTTCGAAACACCTTTATATTATTAATTTAGCCGCTCAATATATAATCTAGATATTATTAAAAATACTCACTATTGTACAGCTATTATCACAAATACTATCCTAACTGCGAGGGTGTTGATACTCATGATCACCTGCAACAAAAAAAAACACATGATTTTTTTTCGAAAATACACTAAGGTATAAAAAAAGGTATTGTCACATTGCCTCTGATATGTAGAGGAAAAAACTAAATACATAATCGTAATTGGGATTTATTAATGGAGTCAGGGAGTCAGGCTAATAACCCACGAAGTCCTGTAAAATACAGATATATCCTTACTATGTAAAAAATTAAAGCACATCTCACGACGCATTTTACGCCCGCGGTGTTCGTGGTTGTTTGTGAATTGCGGATTCCGCTGCACCGGCGGGAAACTAGTAGAATCGCTCGGGGCGCAAACACGCAGCGGTCCAATCTGACGCCAGGAGGCCGTGTGGTCGAAGACTTCACGGTTGGCGGGGGGCAACCCCCCACTAATAATAAACCATAAGTGAGCCAAATCGGCTCACAATAAACCGACGAAGCAGGAGGGCCTTTAAGCCGTTAGCATAGATCATTCAAAAAAAGACACGCAGCCTCGGCGCAATAGTAGCGATGTAACGTAGTCATAAACATATTTTGGATACATATATGTACATATTTCTGATTTAATTTAATTACATTCGATATAAACTGTGGGAACCAAAACAATTCTGCAAAATTTTTGAACCTATTTGTTTTTGAAGTATTCTTTATTATTATTATTATATATATTATATATATACATATTATTATTAGTCTTATAGCGCGGTACGCATATTTTTAGATGAGATAAAATCTCTGGACTCGCGACACCGTTAGAAGACGCTATTTGACGTTTATATGACGTTCCTTCGCGACACCGCTACGAGACGCTATTTGACGTTTATATGACGTTTGATTTATTTATATACGAGCAATATTTGTTTACATAACCAATCGTCAAACACACTGAAATGTCAATGTCATGCGGTCATTTTGTGCACCGTTTAAATTGTATAGGTTGTCATAATCTATGACAGCCTGTATTATAGGTATTTGAATTTATTTCATTGTTGTCAGTCCCTGTGACTGGTTGGGTTTTTTTTCTTATTGTATGCTCGTGGCGGGGCATCGGCCGTCTTGGCGTTCATAGAAAGAAACCTTTGTCGAGCAGGGGACGAAGGGAGACTTATAATGAATGAAAAAAATATTTTAGCCGAATCCAATTTGGTTATAATGAATCGCATCCATTAATAAATAAATCATTAAAGTGATTCATAAACATAAAAAACGATAAGAGCTTTTATATCCAACTGCGTAATTCACACATACGGCTTCTTACACGGAGTGCGTGTATAAAAGGCACAATTTCTAATTAAACCTAATCCACTCGTCCTGTACCGAATAATCCGCACCAATCCTGTTTGCCACCTGCAAACTGGATTAAATACCAGTGATTGTACGGAGACACTAGAGGTAAACCATAACCAACGAAAGGTTGTGGGATTAATGGTGGTGGTAGATGGGTCAGGTACTCTGTTATGTCCCCACCATGGTTCAGGCCTTGTCGTGGCGGTGGGGCTCAGTAACCTAGGGTGAGCGGTGCACCTTGGGCGAAGCTAATTGGGCCGAGGGGGCTCTTTGTACCCCTCTTATAAGAAGAGGGGTAGGGGGCAAGGGGTGAGGATTGGAACCTTACCCCATTGTACTGTCCCGACGTTGGGAGGGGTTGTTCTGTGATGCGGGACAACCCCTCTGTGGAGGTGGCGTCGGTCACTTGCGGGACTGACTAGCCGTCGAGGTGCCCTGTTTGTTTTCTAGATCCGGGGCACCTCACAAAAAAAGGAACTCTGTTATGAATTTAAATCTATACCTACTAATTTAAAAGTTGAGACAGTCAGGGACAGGGGAGATTGGACGAAAAAAGGGAGCCCTATGCTCAGCAGTGGGCAATAACGGGCTGATGATTATGATATAGACTATTTGTTAGAACGCATGCATTACCGCAGCTACTCGTCGGGTTTGAAGAATAGGTACCTATGATAAGAACATTTTATAACCCAATATTTCGTTTTTATTTTTAAACGGTTTTATTTAATTTGCCAGTTTGATCCCATTCTTATTTTGGGTATATTATGTCTTATTTTGGGTTGCATTTTTTATTTATTATTATTATTTTAATTCTCTATTTAAATTTTATATTTTATTATAAGTAGGCAACTGACATCAGTGACGCTCTCTACCTGTGGTTTGGTTGAAAACCGGTGTCAGATACCATTTTTACCATGGGAATCTGGCTTATGCCGAACCGAACCATTTTGGCACATTCCTGAGGCACACGATAGTTTAATTTAAAATAGTAAGATCATATTAGTGTATATAATTCTATTGATTTAAACTATTTGTTGTTGTCTCGTATGTGTGTCAATAAAATTCTTTTTATTTATTTCTTTCTTTCTTTCATTCCTGTTGACAATTTGATCTAATATTGCCTTTCTTTCTGATGACCGCAGCTACAAAATTGAAAAAGTGTAAGTGGTAGTCTAAAATATCTATTGCACCTAAAATAATACATATATTTATTGAATCATTTTCGTTTTGATTGTTTAATATTTCATTTCAACAAATGTTGCGTACGTCTGGCATACGTATATTGATGTATTTCATAGCGACTGCTTTTATTGGATCCGTAAAAGGATTCGATGACAGGATCTCCTAAATTGTTAAAACTATGGACGCCTGTACTAAAATTAATAGCCATGTGTCTATTGAGCACATGTCCGCTCTTTAATATTTATAATCTATATTGTCAATTGTCATTGTGCACTGTCAGTAGTCACGTTGTAAGATTTATATAAAATTAAATTCATATTAAAAGTTGCACTGCTTAATTTGCCTTTGCTATCATTTCATCATAAATGGTACATACGTTATCTTGAAAAGTATATATAAGCCACTTTTTGCATTGTGCAGTTTTTAAAATAAATTTGATTATTTTATCGGTACTGAACTATGCTCCATCCCTTAATCGAGATTTATAGAATTTATTCACTGTTGTTCAAGTTGTCAAAATCAAACTGGCTCGTTAGCTAATGGGCATAAGGTAGTGTTTAGGTTATACCATTGGATTCATAAATATGGTTGTGAGACAATTTTATTATTTATATATAAAAATCAAAATTTATCAAATATTATACTATCTAGTTATACGAAATGTTTTCGTGGGATACATTTTTGTCCTGCTATTATTTTTGCATGTTAAAATATTTTCGAGTTATATACTGACATCGTGTCATAACAAGCAGCCGATCGCAAATGACGTTGAACTAAGGCCAATGCTGGTAAACTACGCTTAATTATGACAACCGTGCTAGAACTACGTACCTACAACTTCCACTCTTGTTAATTTATTATTTGGATATTTCTGAGTTGAAAAATTTACCAGAAAACTACAGAAGAAAGAATTAATATATTAGAAACTCAAATTGACAAGTTTAATATTGATGCGTTATCTGCAAATCTTAACAATGATAACATAATATCATCACATCTGGAGGTTTTTTTTATACTAGTTAGTTAGTTTATAGGCAAACTGGTAGACGTGCCACCAGTAGGTAAGTGGTGGCCCATGAACATAAACTAGTTTAACTGGAACTAGCCCAGGCAACTCATTTACGTGTCGCCTATCTGAGACATAAGGACTGTCTTGCTCTTCTCTACGAAACACAACAAAGCTTGACGGAAAAAACAAGCTGTGGATTGGCAGAAAAATGTGATAATAGCTGGTCTTCCCGAACCAACAGGAGAAAACCGCAAAGAAAGAACCAAATCTGATATGAAAGGAGTTGTGAAAATATTAAAAAAAAACATTTCCAAATGTCCCTAAACCTATCCAAATACGCCGTCCGCAAAGAATCAGACCAATGACCAAAAACCAACTAAAAACGAACGACTTTCAAAATTCAAAAATTCAAAATTATAATGGTCTTAAAATATGGAAACTCTTAAATAGATTAACTAGTAATAAAATAACTGACAATTCTCCACCTTCTACGCTACAAACTACCCAAGGTATTGTTACTGAACTTCAAAATATTAGTGAAGTCTTTAAAGTGTTTTCTCAAACATTGGCAAAGTCATTCTGTTCATTTATAAATTACTAGCTGGTGCCCGCGACTTCGTCTGCGCAGGATAAGATTTTAGTTTTTTTTTTTATAAAAAGTATCCTATGTTACAGAAGTAACATAGGATAGTTTTTATTTAGATTTTTTGTTTTAGATAGTAGGTATTAGAAAATACCTCCAAGAATATGTGTACAAAGTTTCATGATGATCGGTTAAATAGTTTTCGCGTGAAAGCGTAACAAACATCCACGCTTTCACATTTATAATATTAGTAATGATAACATAAAAGATTTTCAATATTGATATGGTCACTTTAAGATGTTGTTAGATTAGCTAATTACGTAATAACTTAAGACAGAAGGTCCCCTGAATAGGAGGGGACTTCACCCTCCTGCCTCCAGAGTTAAGTGCTAGATGGCACGCCGTCTAGGCTCCGTGGACATCCACAGCTCTCGCGCCGGGTCGGCCAGATGACGAGGAAAACACCGCTGGAGTTCAGTGGGTAGAGTCTGGGGTAGAATCTGCGTCTACCTTACCATTTTCTGGGGCGCAGAGAGTCCTACATAGCCCCCGGGCCTCGGCGGTATGCCTAAACGCATTCCTCAGCGAAAACTTAAAAAAGAAGGTCCCTTGAATAAATTAAACGATCACAACTTTTTACGGAAGAAGAATTGAGTGGCGAGACTTGGTTTTACAAGTTTTGTTTTTGAAGGTATCTCATTTCTTTTTGTAGATAGCCTCCTACTGTTAACTGTTAAGTAGGGTTAACCTACTTTAAGAACGAATTTATGAACTTGTGAATACTATACGGTTTTTGTACCAAATTTGTTTTTGATGGCATAAATTAGTCGGCAGGCTAAAGCTGTAAAAATAAAACTTGCGTTTGATCGGTACGATATTTATGGGGCTCGTGAATTTTTGGTTACGTATTTATAATAATAATCGGACAATGGTGATTAAAACTAAAGAATCCATCTACAATAGATGAAAAAAACAGATTTTTATATTCATATTATATCATATTTATTGGTAGGAGGCTCGCTCGTTAAAATAGGTTTCATCCCCGTGCGTATTTCCAAAAAGAAGGGCAGCGGCAGTGTAATTACTGGCATCACAATCACCTTGCGCATCAGGAATCAGGATAAGCCACGCATGAATGAGAGGACATAGCCGAAGATTTCTCCGAAACTCAGCAAAGATGTTTGATCGAAGAAACAAGCAAGATGGTGGTACCCATGCAACCGTGAACGCAATTCACTTTAATGGGAACTCACGAGTTTTCCATAAAAAATAAAAATATTATTTGACCCCAAGTTAACAAGTCAGTAACTTCTGAATACAATACACGTTTGTAAGATTCATTGTATAGGTGGACAAGTTTCCTTGTATTCAATGTTAAAGGAGAAAAACCTCAATAACTTCAAGTATGTATCGATTCTGAGTCACAATTGAGTCTCAGTAAATATTTGTCTTAACAACGAAACCGTATGATTTACAAGATATTTTTTACACCCCGAAGAAGTACGTTTAGGGGTATAAATAGTTACCCAACTACACCTATAGAACTAGACCATACAATAAATTAAATTACAATATCCCGTGTGTATTTAAATCTGTTTTAATCAGTACTTAAAGTTATACATCCTATTTATTTGCACGTTATTATTTCTTTCTTTATTATACCTATGTCTTGAATTTTGTAATTATCTGGAATTATGCACCATTAAATTTATAATTATCTAAACAGGTTTTGGCATAGCAGAACCTTTCTACAATTCTCTATTGAAATAAAAATTACTGTGTATTATACAATGTTCATAAAAAATATATTTGTATAAGTATTATTATATTTTTACTGTTGTAGACTGGTGCCGTTGTACTTTCGTTGAAAGTACTTTAAAATTGAACCGTATTCTACGATATAGGTAACTAGTAAGGTCTCTGGGTTCTGTGACCCGCTCGCTAACAAATCTGATTAGCTCATCCGTTGCTCTTAATCCGCTATTTACACTATAAAGCGAAGTCACAAAACATTCATATTCTGTAAAATGTAAAAATTTAAAATATCTCTATTTTAAATTGAGAGGTAAATTCTTCTTCTTTTTTAAATTTGGCAAAAATGTATTATTCTCATGTTTGTTATAAAAATAATAAAAGGCTTATTGATAGTCATTGTATTGAATAGTTAACAAAATTCTACAAAGGCGTTATGAGAGATATTAGATTAGATACCTATAAGATAAATCGTATCTTTGTTACATACCTTATAACGTTTTCAACGTCCACTCGTTGTCGCGAATGCCGACACTGTGGCAAAACTGGTTGAACAATGAACAGTTAACTATCAAATAATAATAATTTCCCGCCTAATTTGCGTTCGAAGTATAAAAACAAGTTCGATAAACACGCTTGCACTAAACACAAAGGTCCTAAATAAATAATTAAATAAAAGATGATGTAACAATAAAAGTTGAGATTAGAGAAAATAGGTATATTAATTGGACCCATTTTTGCAAACAAGAACCAACCCACAGCAGGTTGGTTTCGAAAAAACGAAACATTTGTAAACAGAGTGTGCAAAATTCATCCAGAGTATATTAAGGAATAAATACTTCATAACCATAAGTAGGATCCTAGGAACCTATCATGGAATATCAGATTTATAAATTTTATGAAGTTGTAGTTTATAGTAAATCGTTAAGAATCGGGTTGGTTCTTTCTTGCAAAAATATATTTTGTTGCTTAGTTCCTTCTTGCAAAATGGACCTGAGATTTCATTGTTGTGATATTTTTAAAAATAAGAGTAGTTCTTTATAAAATATACTTTTTAACGCCATTTATTAATAACTTAATCATTTTGATACATTGACAATAGAAGCAAGCACTCTTAAAACTAATCATCATTATTATCATCGCCTTCTACCTCAAAATTGATAGGTCCGGTAAAGCCGTCGATATCATCTTCTATATTGTTTTCTAATGTTTGCGCGAATTTCACTCATTATAATGAAACAATTTTTTACGGATTTTATCGCGGTTTATTAAGATTTTTACAAGCCCGACGTTTCGGATACTTTACAGCAACCATGGTCACGGGAGGACTGACCATGGTTGCTGTAAAGTATCCGAAACGTCGGGCTTGTAAAAATCTTAATAAACCGCGATAAAATCCGTAAAAAATTGTTTCATTATAATCATCTTCTATGTTAAGATTTCAAGTCAGGGTTTTGTAAAAATCTTTTGCGTCGTTTGGTATAAGATGCAAAATACTTTTTATGTCTGACAGTTAAGCCTCAGATATTATGGCTTTGCCTGTAGGCCAATGTAAGTTCATATCACTTTTTTGACGTGACAACGTCTTATAATTCGATGGAGCTGGCTGCACGAACGAAAAAACATGAAGTATGCGGCGTTACCTCGCTCTGAGGCGTTCCATTTTCTTATGACGTTGTCACGTTCAACTATCATCAGTAAACCGACTTTACAGACAACTGATTTTTCGACGTGACAACGTCTTATTATTCGATGGAGCCGGCTGCAAGAACGAAAAAAGATGAAGCATGCGGCGTTACCTCGCTCTGAGGCGTGAAAAATCGCTCTATTTAGTCAAAAAATATATTAACTTTTTATGCTAGATGGAACCAACGAACATTGGTTCTGGTTTGCATAATTAAAATGCTTAAGTTGTAAAGGTACCAAGGATCATGGGTCTGTTTAACAAATAGTTTTAATAAGTGTTTAGGGGACCATGCCCTTTAGTTCTTTACAGTTATTTAAAAATTGGCCAAAGTGGGTTGGTTCCTCATGTGACGGTGTTGTATCTCTGTTGTTAGTCGGTAAAAAGGGACCATTTTTTTTGGGAAGATAGAATGCGTGATTTGAGCGCCATCTATGTACCAAACTCAATTTCACTCAAACTGTGGGTTGGTTCCTGTTTGCAAAAATGTGTCCAATTATAAGTATAATATACCTTAGATACCAAAACCAATTATAAATATATTAATACTAATGACTCGTACCGCAGAGTTTGAAGACGAAAGTCTCCCACCAATCCGTTCTCCCCGTGAATCGTGATGACCTACGGGGCTAAAACGTAGCCTTTAAAATACGACTGGTCCGTATTCCGTAAGTTTGCCATAGCTCAACGTGCTATGGGGCGTGTTATACTGGGTGTTTCTTTGACAGATAGGATTCGATACCGAATTCTTCAAAATTCGAAAACGGTTCAAGAGTGGAGGCCACGTTTAGGTAGACGAAGTGTTGATCGGCCATTACCCAGGTGGGAAGACGATCTCCGCGCAGTGGTTGGTCCGTTTCCCTAATGCTACATCGGTTTGGTGGTGAACCAGCTGGCTCACCTATTGATTTTTATATGAAGGGACGGTCGCCCCCCGCCAACCGTGGAGTCTTCGACCACACGGCCTCCTGGCGTCGGGTTTGTTTCAGTGGGGGGTCTGTGCCGCGTCACTGTCGGTTGGAGTGGTACCCCAGGCGGACTCCCCCTACCGGGTGGACTCATTGAGTTGAGGACCCGGCAGATGGCGCCAGCGATACTGGGGCCCACTCCGGCGGCGTGACCAGTGGCATCCACCACGTGAGGTCTTGAATGTTGCTATTGTTGGGTGGCGGGGCCCCCTCCACCCCCCGCGATGGGCGTTCCCTATCTGACACGATACTCGGTGACATATGGTTTTGACTAATCGAAACCGTTACGGTCAACAGGTTGGGTACGGATTTTAGGATTAGGTACCTTGAGGGCCGGCTCTCTCCTCGCCCTCTAGCGGGGGAGGCGGTTCGCGCGTGGTACCCAAGCAACCAACCGGCAGCGAGTTGCTACCGTTGGATTCGCGGACCTTTTTTTTTTGTTCTTTAACGATGTGGGACTCGCTGCGCCTGACAGCTGGTAAGTGGACGCAGCTCTACCCACTAAAACCCGACGAGTGCCACCAATCCCGCCTTTGGCGAGGTGCCCCGGATCTAGTAAACAAACAGGGCACCTTGACGGCTAGTCAGTCCCGCAAGGGACCGACGCCACCTCTACAGAAGGGTTGTCCCGCACCACAGAACAACCCCTCCCAACGCTGGGACAGTACAATGGGGTGAGGTTCCCTAAGCTGTCGCGGTCGATCCGGATCGACGTAGTATCGGAGTGTAGGGGTCGACGTCGCCTGAGGCCCCGGAGCTCAGGCGGTGTACGTGTGTTCCTAACTCCGGATGTTCTTTGCCGAAGTGTGTCTTGTAATTCGCGTCGCGCTTTAGCGACGCGCTTTAATAGCTGAGAAATCTCAGCTATTAAAGCGCGACAGTCAGCTGGATCTGTTAGAATGTTTTTAGGTAGCCTAAGTCTAACTGGAGCTGACCTATCTGGGGTGTAATTAGCCGCACTCACAAAAAATCATTGCTCCATCCCAACCCGCTCGGTTGGGGTGAAGCAATGCTTTTTCAAAGTGACGTTCTGACATCTCTTTGAAGTGGCCCCTAATGGACTCTAATCTGAAGTCCTTGTGCAGGTCGATGTTTCTTTCGTACCACGGGCAACCGGTTGCCATGCGTAAGAATTTATTTTGGACTATTTGTAATGCGTTAAGTTGCGTAAAGACTTTGATGCACATGCGCGAATGCGACACAAGAGTATGACATAATGGGTCGGATACAAGTTTTATACAGGGTTAGCTTATGCCTGAGGGGCATTTTTTTGTTTGTGTTGATTTTATTTGAACTTATTGTGTATTTGTGTGAAGAAATTTAAACGGCTCAAGACGAATTTGGCCTTTTTAGTGACTATCTCTATGTGTGGTCTAAACGATATCGATCTGTCCAGGGTGACCCCCAGGTATTTTACCTGACCTACTGGGTATTTCTTTATTAATCTTATTGGTTTCATGATACGAAAAGGTCATCAGTTTGTGACCCTCCTACGGGAGAATTGTATGGAGGCACTTTTTTCTGGATTTATATCTATCCTCCATTTTGCGAACCATTCACCTAGCTCGGTGGCGACACGCTGGAGGATGTTGGAAGGACCCCTGCGGCTGAGGGGTGGGTGACATACAGAGCGGTGTCGTCTGCAAAAAGAGCCAGTTTAACCGCCGTGTGTTTGGGGATGTCGGAAGTATACAAGTTGTACAAAGTCGGAGACAGTACGGAACCCTGGGGGACTCCAGCCCTCAGAGGTCTCTGGGAGGACAATGTGCCCTCCACTCTCTACCTAAAAGACCGGCCAGACAAATAATCGCGGATGATGGTGACTAGTCTGTCCGGTATTCCTATCTTGTATAATTTGTATATGAGGCCTTCGTGCCAGATTTTATCGAAGGCTTTTGCGACATCAAAGAAGACGGCGCACGTATCGTGTTTGTTTTTCTTGTGGAAACCTCTGAGTATGTCCTCCGTCAGACGGTGGACTTGTCTCGGGCAACAGTGATTTCCGCGAAAGGCGAATTGCTCATCTATGAACAGGTTCTTTTCGCTTATGACGGTTTTCAACCTTCTAAGCAGAATCCGTTCGTAGATTTTACCTAGTGAGCTTAATAGGCTTATGGGTCGATAGCTGGATGGTTCAGTGCCCGGCTTTCCGGGCATGGGGATACCGGGCCGTCGCTTCTTTCCATATATCGGGGAAATTATGAGGGTGTTTATAATGTTTACCAGGAGGTAAATTAGGGCGGGCGGTAGTATTTTTAGAACCTTGTTGGATATTCCGTCCGGCCCGGGGGCCTTCTTGGAATGTAGTTTTTTATGATATCTTGGATTTCTTCTACATCCGTCGGAGGGATATGTTCTCCCTCTGGCGGCGTAGAGGTCCTCCTAGTTACCTCCCTAATTACCTAGTCTACGAGGCGGCCTAAGGTGGGGGTAGTGTTTATTTGGCTCGTGTACACTGGCTTTCGAGAGTGTCGGCTAAACACTCGGCTTTGTTGACGTCCTCTATTGCAGGCGCGCGGTTTGGTCTATTTAGCGGAGGCATCGATGCTTCCGTTTTCTTTTTTAGCGATCTAGCGAGTGGCCAGTAGGCCACATGAGAGGGTGAGATTTCACTCAGGAGGCGATCCCATCTTTCTGATTTGTTTTCAATGATACGGGCTTTGAACTCCCGTTCAAGGTTTCGGAGGGCACGACGCTACTCATCCGACTGTATTTTACCGCTGTATTTTTGGTGCGGATGAGGTTTTTAATGTCATCCGGGAGGTCCCATCGACCGTCGTGGGCCTGTGAGATCTCCCTGGATGACTTATCTATGGTCGCTACCAGATGGTCGGTAAGGTCAGTGCAGGCTGATATAGCCGTTTGAGGACTGTCTACGAGGCGGCACTGAAAATTTCGGGAATCAAGGAAGTGACACAACATTACTATTTAAAAATGTATTTATTGCTTTTCGAAGTATTCTCCGTGAAATTTGACACATTTTTCCATACGATGGAACTAATCATTGAAGTAACAAACAATTTACGGAGTTCAGAAACAACCTGTGGCAAACAAATGCTAGCATACTATTCTGCATTAACCGTTATTTGTACCTCAAGAGGAATAGTCGCAACATGGCCGGTTTTGAAGACAAACGTGGCCACCATTTTTTTTGCAACACTCCGTGAACGAACAATTTTGTTGGCTTTAACTCATTTTCGAACACCCAGACTCGTGACTGGTTTTTTGTTTCGGGTTCGTACGCGTATATCCAGGATTCAAAGCACGTAGCAAATGCGGTATCCATCGGGAAAACAACTTTTTTACACCTAATTGTTCATGCAAGATTATTTGTATTTGGCTCATGCCAATGTCTCTTTAGACATTTACATAGTGATGTGAGTGACATTGCCTGAATTTCGCGGTATGTCACATGTCGATCTTCCTCAATCAGCTTACGCACAGCATCAACGTTGAAATTCAGCAAACCAGCGATAAATTGTGGTTTTGGATGGGGCTTCATCACCAAATGCAGAAATCATCACACAAAAACACACTGTTTTTGTGTTAAACCACTTCGAAAGTCATAATAAATCATCGCTCTAGAATTTTCTCTAGTCAATTCCATTTTCTCAACGACTAAATACGTTTGACAAGACCTTGTGACAAGACCGAGAATCTTTTTTTAATAAATAAATTGTATTCGATTGCAGCCTATGTATAGAGTTGGGAATTTTGTTGAGAAGTGATTTTAAGTTTTCGTTGAGTAACTTAAAGTCGATGATCTTTTTCTTATTAGAGTTTATATTGTCCTCGGAGTTTCCAAGTTGAATTAAAACTGGTCTATGGTCCGAGTTAAGCTCGTGGATGGTTTCTATGGTGTGTACCTGAAGGTCTACATTCCGAAGTATAACTAAGTCTAAGATAGATGGCCGCGCGTATCTCTCGCTGCTTCCGAAGTTGTAACACGTCGGCTCATCGGGGGCGACGATCATAGTACTATTTAGATCATCGACTGCATTACAGAGAATGATGCCGTTTGTATTAGTATCTCTGCAGCCCCACGCATAATGTTTAGGCTGGTCCGTGTTGGATGCGAGTGGCAAGGGATCGACCGTCTTGGCGTTCATTGAAAGACTAAACATAGGCCACGTTCAGTGAAACACCCACGTTGCCCTCCTATGCTATGAAAAAATCTCACAAATTTTTCCTTATTTAATTTACTCAATTCTGCTTCTTATGACTTCTTCACTCATTGTAAAGCCTTAGTAGGTATACTAATAAACACAAAATAATCAACAAAACATTTTTTTTATGAAACAAGAAAGATGCATGGCTCTATTTTTATTCGGCAATATCCACATCTGTGGCTTGTTATGAAACAACCTTTATCTGCAATTTGTTATCAAATAAAAGAACTATGTAACTAATGCATCTACATTTAGTTGTTCCATTTTTGTTATTTAAATCTTTATTATTGATGCCCTTTTTTGCTATATTTTTAAAGGTTATTCTTAAATTATTATTATATCGAACCATGCACTTTTTTTTTCTTTGACGCCGGGAAATGTTCTGAGGCATCCCTCGGGGGAGTGGGTCTCCCCACGCGGGTATGTGGGACTCGCTGCTCCCAAAAGCTGGTAAGTTGACGCAGTTGTTGACTCTACCCACTAAAACCCGGCGAGTGCCACCAATGCCGCCATTGGTGAGGTGCCCCGGATCTGTTAAGCAACAAGGCACCTCGACGGCTAGTCAGCCCCTCAAGGGACCGACGCCATCTCCACAGAGCCCCCTCAGCTCAATTAGCTTCGCCCAAGGTGCTGGGCTCACCCTAGGGTACTAAGCCCCACCGCCACGCCAAGGCTTGAATCATGGTGGGGGAACCATGTACTATGCAGTTTATAGTGTCAATACAGCAAATGTGTTTTACATAGGAGGATGCCCCGGTGTCCATGTCGGGGCGAAACGTGCGTAGATTGTGTGGTTTTGGTTATGGAAGCGAAGTTTTTTATTGTGGTAATGATGCAAGTATACGCAGGAAGAATAGATAGATTTCCCCACAATGGTTAAAGCCTTGTCTTGGCGGTGGGGCTCAGTAGCCTAGGGTGTGGCCAGCACCTTGGGCGAAGCAAATTGAGCCGAGGGTAGTGCTCTTTGTACCCCTCTTATAATAAGGGAGGACAAAAGAGCACGGGTACAAGGGGCGAGGATGGAAATCTCACCCCATTGCACTGTCCCGACGTTGGGAGAGGTTGTTCTGTGTTGCGGGACAACCCCTCTGTGGAGGTGGCGTTGGTCCCTTGGGGGACCGCGGAATGCTGTCGAGCATTTCCCGGCGTAAAAGAAAAAAAAGGAAGAATAGATATGGTACACAAGCAACCTGATCAGTTTTAGATGTAAAAGCGTCCATAGATATTATTATATTAGACCTATATTAAATCTGGAGGGAATCTCGGTGCCCTACTGGCCTCAATCCTACTCTTCGGCATCCTACTTGAAAATCTCGTGAAATAGAGTACGTGGGGCTTCAGTGAGCATAATCCTACGTACTTACAAAGACTCTGGTATAAATTAGAGTCCGTTTTCCTATCATAAAACCTTTTTTTCACCCTTATAATATAATATATCCTTAATCCTGAATATTTTACTTCTTTATCTCTCCAGACTTAAAACATAGGCAAAAAGTTTTCAACTTTTCGAAAAAGCGTCTTTGTGGTTATTATGTTAATAATATTGTAACACTTTATTATATTTTTATATCAATAAGCAA
Organism: Helleia helle; assembly: GCA_963853865.1. Taxonomy (NCBI): domain Eukaryota; kingdom Metazoa; phylum Arthropoda; class Insecta; order Lepidoptera; family Lycaenidae; genus Helleia; species Helleia helle. The sequence goes on along the minus strand of OY971418.1, from coordinate 2,932,454 downwards.
AATTTTATAACGTATTTGAGATTTTATTAAACAACAATAAAATTGAGATACTATTATAATATCCCTTTTTTTACTAAATCAAAGCAACTAATGGGAATAACTAATAAGCATATTTTTGTAAATTATTCCAATAATAATTTACAAAATATACGTACATATTGAGATAGAAAATAATAATGATTCCTAACTAATATTATAAATGCAAAAGTCAGTTTGTATGTAGCGCTTTTTTTTATATAGAGTAGTTGGAAGGCCCGAATGTAGCCATTACTTATAACTTAAAAAAAACAGTATGTAATATAAATAGTGACTATCTTTGGCATGCAAATGTTCAAAGTAGATAAATAATTTCTTTACTTTCCAGCACCGAGGTTTATATCAAGCACAAAAATATTATGCTTCGTAAGAATTATTTATATAGTAGGTAAGTACCTACAGTAAAAATAGACGATTTACTATATGTATGTATGTAAATGTAGAGAATAAAATTTCACATCTTTGACTTTCTGTTAACATTTTTGTAAAACTTATTTATGGCCCATTTATTGAACCGGTTTTTCTATCTCGCCGATTACTCTTTAAATATTATTATATCTTCATTATATAGTATTATGATTTATTTATTATGATATATTTTTTCGCCAGTAATAAATATATCTTATGCCTTATGCATTTTGAATAAGTCGAGGAACCCTAATAAAAACTAGAATGATTCCACATCGAAAAGTATCTACCTAATTATATATTTATTTTAAATTGGACAGGATTCCTAATATGTGACGCTAAGCAATCAGATAAAATAGTTGTACAACTATTTTATCTGATTGTTTAGCGTCACATAATATGGAAAATAAAAGATTTCAAAGAAGTGGTGATAAACTATTATTATTATTTTATCACCAAAATAAATTAGCTCTTAAGAACTTTCTTAACGGGTACCAGGAATAAAAAGAAATTAAAGGAATCTGTATAATGTATATTATGTATATGACATACAATATAACTTAAAGTACACACATATACACACAAGCATGACCCTATGCAATATAATATATTCATATATTTTATCATAAAAAATATCTGCACTTATAGGGATTCGAATCCACGACCGCTGCGTGCTATGTTCAGTCATATTACGACCACTAGGCCAGATGGCTACTAAAGTATGGACTAGTTGATGTTTGTTGCTTTACATCATACTATGTGGGCAAACAGCGGCCCGCGGGCCGAATCCGACCATGACTTAATCCGGACTGAAGAATTCTTTTTCATCTTGCACAATGGTAAGCCGTGGGAGGGAAGTGCTGTGCCGCGCTCCCGGCTGCATGGGTACCACCATCTTGCTTGTTTCTCCCGTGAAACAGCTTTACTGTGTTTCGGAGATAAGGGCAAGACAGGCAGTGTAATTACTGGCACCGAGACTTAACATCTTATGTCTCAAGATAGGCAACACATAAATGAGTTGCCTTGCTGGGCTCGTGTTCATGGGCGACGTCGACCACTTACCATCAGGTGGTACGTTTGCCAGTTTGCCTATCCAACTAACATAAAAAATCCTATTTATTTGCTGTGCAATGAATCCATTTCAGTGATGAAAGAATTCAATATAAAGAGGCATTACTCAACTAAGCATCCTACGCTGCACTCACTGACAGGACAAATAAGACAAAATTCAGAAGCTTACTAGTTAGGTACTCCAAATTTGGAAAAACAGTAGCAAACGTTTCATAAACAAATAATACAACTTGATAATGTTGTGAAAGCTAGTTTTATAGTTCAAAATTGGCAGTCATTAAAACCATTTGCCGATGAAGAATTTATCAAGGAATGTTTGTTAGGAGTTTTTTGTGTCCTGAAAAGAAAAATGAATTTGAAAAACGTTTGTCAAGACGAACTGTTTTCCGACGTATAGAAATGATGGCCAATGATATGAATAAAACATTGACTGTTAACAGCTTTATGGCAGGTTTTGTACCATTTTCCATTGCATTAGACGAGAGCACCGATATTGGATACAGCTCAACTGGCCTATTTAATTCCTATTTAATTGTTGATAAGGAGTTCACTGTTACTGAGGAATTGCTTGCTTTACATCCGCTAAAAGGAACTACTACAGAAGAGGACATTTTTATAAGTTGAAACGGTATTCACATGTTTTGGCTTGCAAAATTAGTTGGAGTATGCACAGATGGTGCACCTTCTACGGTCGGCTTACGTAAAGGTTTCATCGGAATTTTGAATAAAAAAGCAACTGAGTTAAACGTGTAAAAAGATGATTTGATAGTCCTTCAATTCCTTATCCACCAATAGAACTTGTGTCTAAGTCTACTCGACTCCAGAATGTTATGAATGTGGTAGTAAAGTAGAGAGAAGAAGAAGAAGACCTTTTCTAGAAAATTCGCTAGAAAATTGATTTGTGCAATTGGCAATACTTATAAATGCGAACACAGTTATGCGAACCGTTCTTTTTAAATTATGAAAGTAAATCAATCAAACGATGTTTTGATTTATTAACTAACAAGGTTCCCCATCATGGTTCAGGCCTTGACGTGGCGGTGGGGCTCAGTAGCCTAGGGTAAGCCTTGGGTGAAGCTAATTGAGCCGAGGGGGCTCTTTGTACCTCTCTTATAAGAAGAGAGGACAAAAGAGCAGGAGGCATGGGGCGAGGGCGAAAACCTCACCCCATTGTACTATCCCGACGTTGGGAGGGGTTGTTCTGTGGTGCGGTACAACCCCTCTGTGGAGGTGACTTCGGTCCCTTGGAGGACTGACTAGCCGTCGAGGTGGCCTGTTAGCTCATTAGATCCGGGGCACCTCACCAAAGACGGCATTGGCGGCACTCGCCGGGTTTCAGTGGGTGGAGCTGCGTCCATTTACTAGCTTTTCGGGCGCAGCGAGTCCCACATACCCGCGTGGGGAGATCCACTCCCCCACGGGATGCCTCAGAGCATTTCCTGGCATTAAGAGAGTAGGCTTCAGTTTTAGAGAGTAGGCTTGCTCTAAATGCCATGATAATTTAGTATCCCTAAAATAAACTATACGATTGGCAGTGAAGAATTTTCCCATGCAAATAATGCATATAGGTACTTCTATGGATAACCGGCGTCAACGTTTACGTTTTATATTAATATATTAAACTATCACACTGTAATAGTCACCTGCATTATGCATAGAGTAAGTACAATAATTCAATGGGAAGTCTTTTTTTTTATAGAAGAGGGGGCAAACGGATAGTCGGTTCACCTGATGGTAAGTGAAGAGCGACATCCACAGACACCCGCTACACCAGTGGATTAGAAGGTGCGTTGCCGGCCTTTCAGATATGAGTATGCTCTTTTCTTGAAGGTCCCTAAGTCGTATCGGTTCGGAAACACAACAGCTGATTCCATATATTAGTCGTGCGAGGCAGGAAATGCCGTAAAAATCGAGAAGTCATTTGTAATTTACTAAGTATCAAAGTAATCTAGAATCAAGCATCAAATCTGTAGTTAGAACGTAGTGTTTTATACTCTTTGGTTACGTGCAATAGAAAAAAAAGGTTTTTTTTTCTTTGTAACAATATTCAGGACAAGACTATGTAATAGGTTGGGGAAAAAGTCTTTTCCCATATAGTATGTATGAACTTGAAATAAAATCTCTTTGGCTAAGTATACCATTTGTATCTGACTGGTTTTGGTATCATGAAAAAGTTTTAATTTTAAAGAAGACAGCAACAACACAACAAACTTGGGCATCAACAGAAATATCGTAATGCTAATTATGAATTTAATTCTGTGATAAACAATCATTTCCAAGATTGGCATCGCATTTACACTGATGCTTCGAAACATACCTACTTCTCATGTTGGAATTGGTGCTTATCACAAACAATTTAATTTAGTCCAAAAAATTAAGTTTCCTCCTGAAACATCGGGTTTTACAGGAGAATGTTTTAGTATCTTCAAAGCATTAGAATACATTTTATTAATGAAGTTAGAAAAATCCCTTATATTATCTGATTCTAGAAGGGTGGGAGGGAAGCGCTGTGCCGCGCTCCCGGCTGCATGGGTACCACCATCTTGCTTGTTTCTCCCGTGAAACAGCTTTGTTGTGTTTAGGAGAGAAGGACAAGACAGGCAGTGTAATTACTGGCACCGAGACTATGTCTCAGGATAGGCAACACATAGATGAGTTGCCTGGGCTCGTTCCAGGCATACTAGTTTATGTTCATGGGCGACGTCAACCACTTACCATCAGGTGGTACGTTTGCCAGTTTGCCTATCCAACTAACATAAAAAAAACTGATTCTAGAAGCGCTTTAATGGCGATTCAAAGATATCCATTTCAATCTAAATCCATGTATCCTGTAATATTTAATATTAGAACTGCTTTACATAATTGTGTTTTAAGATGATATTATGTCGTGATGTTTGCCTGGATTCCAGGACACGTGGGTATTGTTAGTAATGTTTTAGCTGATCGTCTGGCTAATGAGGCTGTGGCTGCGGTGACATTCATCCTTACATTAATTACTGCCATGATTTGACTACGCTGCCTAGGCTCTATCTCAAGGAAACTTGGGATGAATCTTGGGAAACTAGCGGGAGGATCAAAGGATTTTTTAAAGTCTTTACAACCGAATATACCTAGTAAGCCACGGTTTTGATCTCTGAGGTTTGGTAAACAAGTTACACACCTGTACATTTGGCCAGGTTTAATATAACTGATTCAGATTTGTGTGCTTGTGGGGATGTGGGTGATCTTAATCATATTTTCTTTAACTGCCCTTTGAATGACGTTTTTTTTCCTTTTATAATCATCTTGTCTCCATCCGTGTACCATTTCCTACTTCTATCAAATCTCTTCTTTCATGTTCTAATTCTGATATATATACAGCTTTATCTATTTTCCTGTTAAATAATAATTTGAAATTATAGATCCTTTTCCAATTCCGTGAGTAACGTCCTTTTAAATCTTGATTTATAAACGTTTCCCAACTTTTGTCAGTGGCATATGCACAAACCGCGCGATGCCAAATTAAAAAAAACAGTATGGGTGTTGTTTTTCACCATGATAATCCTAGACTTCACACATATTTAGCCACTCAGCAAAAATTACGAGAGATTGGCTGGGAGGTGTTAATGCATCCACCGTATAGTCCTGACCTTGCACCTTCAGATTTTCACCTGTTTCGGTATTTGCGTAATTCTTTAGGCAGTATCAGGTTAACATCACGAGAGGACTGCCAAAACCACTTGTCGCAGTTTTTCAAGCATTTGCAAGATCAGAAGCCCCAAAATTTTTATAGAAATGGTATCACGTCCCTACCTACAAGATGGCCAAAAAATATCCAACAAAATGGCACCTACATACTTTTACTATTTACATTTGATTAAAGAATCAAATGTAAATAAACTTAATAAAAAAACCTTTTGAATTTTTATATAAAATGCGAAGACACTTTTTCCCCATCCTAATGTTATCAAAGCTGAACTCGGGTGTAGTATGCGTTTCAAATGAGAATAGGACGGACTTAGTGCCATATTGTGACGTCATAGCTGTAAATTCAAACCAGTTAGGTAAGGTGGACAAAAAAAATTCTTTCAATTGAATTTATTTACAGAGATTAAGTGAAAAAAAATCAATCAGAATAGCTAGCTCTTCAATTCCTCTCATCTCTGCATTTCTGTCCGAGTGCGCGCCGGATACGTGTTAACGTGTTTTTATTCATCCCCGTACCCAAATGAACTCGCTTGGTCACTTTACTTGCATTTTACAATGTTTTCAAAATGGTAGCGCACATTTCACGATTCAAACTTATATTTCCTTCAGGTCCTCACGACGGAACACACTAATAACGGCAAGATGGCAACCGGCGTCCTTATTTTCTTTAATAATTTTAGTATGGCTCCAGGGCCTTTGCGGCAACAATCAAATAAAAAAATGTTATTGTATGGTTTTTAAAACGAAATATGACTTCAATTCTTTTAAGAATTTACGACTATTGAACGTTTTTTATTTGAATTCGATTTAAAACTATTAATTATGCAGATAAGTTTTTGTGCAAACCGTACTTTTCAAGTGATATGTGACAGATAGAGGTTATTGACGTTCCTATTCTTATTTGAAACGCATACCTAATATGTACTAACTATATTCTTATTATGCGTATACAAAAAATATTTAACATCTATAAATTAATGATGATAAATAATAAAATATATCGGTGGAACAATAAGATTTAAATGACAAGTAATATGTTGTATTCCGTTCGTGTTTATGTTTTACGTGCCTATATAAAAATTAAAGCTCGAAATGCTATTTAGATAATGACAATGTGCAAGATAATTACTTGAAACAAATTTCGTTTCATACTACAACTTTTCAATTTACTACGTTTGCAAATTGCGCTGATAACAAGTAACTCTATGGAACGTTGTCTGAAACTATCACATTTAATTTCTAGCAACTAATGGCAGATAGCTTTTCAGCAAAATATCTTTTCATAAGTTAAAAAAAAACGTTTATGACAGTGACAGCCTTCATTGCTTGAAAAATTGAAATTAAAAATTGTATGCCAAAAATGAAAGAAGGAGAAGGAACAGGATTATCAGAATTCAGACTGTTTGAATGGAAAAATAGAAAGCGAATTACTGAACTATGTTAAATTCTTATATATAAATAACATTATCACACGTAAATAACTTACTTGACAATCGTTTTTGTTCTAACTTCAATATGGACCCAGCACTATTACGAGAACGGGAAGCGTTCAGGAAAAAAGCACTTGCGACACCTAGGTATGTTATATACTTGTTATTTGTTCGTAATAACCACGGCAACTGAATCTGTCATTCTTTATGCCGTTGACCTATAACTTCCAAGCGCCCTCCCACTCATAACAATACTAAATGTTGTTGGTGAACAATATGCTTAAACACTAAAAGTCTGTTTTTCTACCTTATTCTTGACACGATCTCTTACTTCGAATCATTTTGATACCTATATTAATCACAGATCTAAACTGATAGAATGGTTTTAAATCCGGTTGTAATTAATTTCAGAATGAGTAAGTTTGAATAAAATCACAAATAATTTCATATAAGTATATTAAAATCTTAGAAGCTGCTTATCTGCTACAAAATGTAACTATTAATATTTTATTATTCACTGCTGGGCATATTATGCTCCTTTCAATGAAGGCCAAATTACTGATGTGTTGAGAATAATAGTTAAATCTACTTTTAAAAGAGATGTATTTACAAAATATGATGGCAGCTTAAGTACCACCTCATACTGATACCACTACATACCACATACCAATTTCTTTTTATTTGACAAAACTGGGCTAGGACATTAAACAAAACAATGTTGATGAACTTAAAAGGGTATAAAGTGTTGTAAAATTTATTAGATAGAGATATTTGAAACTTCTTATTTCATGTTACAGTGTTGAGAAAAAGAAAAGAGATGAGTCCTCCTTTAAAGATGATAGCAAAAAGAAGAGCAAATCGTCTAGCTCAGCGAGTACTGCTCCGAAACTGGATGCATCTAAGTAAGAATACTTTTAATGTATGTGATTTTAACTGGTCCACTTAAGAGAGCTTAAACTCCAGATACATTCATTTAATTCTATATATATCAACAAATCCCTATATATTTGCACAATGCAAAACTGCAAGTATTATGTCGTAAGAGGAAATGAGTCAGGAGCACAGGTCTCAAACCTGGACCTCAGTCTTGCGAAGGATTTCGTTTAAAAACTATTTTGTGTTTTGTAACTATACCTTTGTAAAAGAATAATAATATATATTATAATTATTTGGTAACCTTACATTTACAGTTACAAAACTATGACTGGCAGCTCCTCGTACAGATTTGGTGTGCTCGCTCGTATTGTAAGGCATATGAGGGCTAGGCATCAAGATGGTGATGATCATGCACTCACAATAGATGAAATTTTAGATGAAACTAATCAGTTGGATGTTGGTAATAAAATTAAACAGGTAAGATTGAATATTATGTGTTTTATTTCTAGTAAAAAAACATCAATTAATTTGACATGCTAATATTTTATATTTTGTGAATGATGTAGTCCAGTGGGTAAGGGCTCTTGAAAGAGAGATCTGGTTCACCACAGGGGTCAGGTTTAACCTGACCCCTGTGGTGCCTTAAAATGGGTTTTAATAAATTTCTCCATGCACCTAAACATGAGACCATTGCTTGCTTACCGGTGAAAGAAAACATTGTGAGGAAACCTGCATGCCTGATGAGATTAAAAGCCGTTGAAGTTTACCAACCTGCATTGGGCCAGCACACATGAACTATGACCTAACACCCCCCTTGCCTAATTTTGAGGAAGAGACCCATACACAGCAGTGGGGCATATAATTATTATATTTTTACAGTGGCTACAAACAGAAGCTTTACAAAGCAACCCAAAGATAGAATGTACACTAGATGGCAAATTCATTTTTAAACCTGTATACAAAATAAAAGATAAGAAATCACTTTTAAGGTGGGTATGTTTAGAAAACAAGAATATTTAACTTTATATTTATGATAGTTATATTACTTGTGAAATTTCATTATTATTGGATAATATTATAATAAATTGTAGAATAAAAATAAAATTATAGATGGAAGTTATATTCCACATAAAATTATAATATTAACACAAATTATGTTGTATTGCATTCAAATAAAATTATAAGATTTTCTGTTTGTTTGTTTTAGGCTTCTAAAGCAGCATGATTTAAAAGGACTGGGAGGTATATTTTTGGAAGATGTACAAGAGTCTCTACCACATTGTGAAAGAGCACTAAAAAGTTTAGCACAAGAAATATTGTACATTACACGGCCTACAGACAAGAAAAAAATATTATTTTATAATGACAAAACTGCTACATTAGATGTAAATACATCATTAGATGCCTTATTTTATACAATTATTTTACAATTTTTTTGATGCCATTCAAATGCCAAGTAACAATTTGTTTGCAATGTTTCAAACTTTACTCAGAAAAATTAAAATTTTTAGGTTGATGAAGAATTTGTAAAGTTATGGCGTGCTACTGCTGTGGATGCAATGGACGACGCCAAAATTGAAGAATATTTAGAGAAACAAGGTATTAAATCTATGCAGGATCACGGACCAAGAAAACCTGTTGTACCAAAACGAAAGAAAGTTTCCCAAAAAAGGAGACAGTTCAAGAAACCAAGAGACAATGAGCATTTGGCTGACGTACTTGAAACATATGAAGATAATACATTGACACAGAAAGGTGTTTCTATTAAATAAAAAAAGGTTAAACTACAATGATTGTTTTTTTATAAATAAATAAATGCTTAGAAATATATATGCAATAAATAAGATATTCGATCTATAAGAAAGATCTAAAAAATATCATCCACGAAGACTTCTGGCCTCAGGATGTGGTGTTCCGTCGCTTCCGCGGAACAGTACCACCGGAACGCACGAAAACGTAGCGCTAGGAAGTTTACTAACATAATTTTATAATATATGTATGTTAGTCTGTAAGGTATATATATATCTACGGGCCATAGTGCCTGAAAATAAATGATTTATTATATTATTATATAGCAAGGCAAAAGGAATAGTCTTAAAGTATTTACCAGGGTAGAGACGAGAAGGACCATCTCTGAATATGAAAAGTGTCCGTAAATTTAAACTACTCTAGTCATTACAACAACTATGCTCATATCGTGGTTTTCCGTTATTCGGACGCCCGCCCAAGCGCTCTGCTCTATCGTAGTACCTAGGTACTAGAAATAAATATACAATTTTCTTTTTTTATGATTAATAGGCTTGCGTTTGGCCACTGCCTCACCTGATGGAAAGTGATGACGTGGCCGACGATGGAGCACGCTTACCTAGAAGGTACCTATTCACTCTTGCTTTGAATTTCCCTAAGTTGTAGGTATCCGGAAACAGATGCTGGTTTCGACGAATTTAATTTAATTTAAACGAATTCCATAATTTAGCAGTACGTATGATAAATATGGAATCGAATATATCATATATATATATATATATATATATATATATATATATAATATATCACAATATCATCACTAATTATAATTATTAAAAAAAATCACACCAATAAAATTTAACTTTCTACAGTGTGGTGTGGTAGTGGCCTCGTGAACAAGACACTCGTAGATAATGTCGAAATATCGAGCTCCATGAAATAAATGTTAAAAACATATATCCCGTTTAAAATATTTTTTTAATGTGGACTGTTCTGGGGCGGTTTTCTATGGTAGGACGGTTCTGGCGGTTTTCTATAGTGTTTGTTAAAATTTTTCTGTATATTTAATGTGATTGGTTGACGAAAGTGGTGGGTAGAGTGGGAAGTTATAGTTCATTGATGGGGACTAGAGAGGCGAAGCCGCGCTCCTTGGGCTTTCCCACCGTTACTCCCTAGTACAGACTAAATATTAGCTCGTTGTTGGCAATGCACTAAGTGCAGTCGATAAAAAAATCCCTGTTAAATGTCAACAGTAAAGTCCACTGTCAAGTGTCAAAACTGTCATATTCATGGTTTTAAAGCTGCTTGCCGCTGCGTTTATTTACATTTTACAAATACAAAATATTAAATACGAACAAACATTAAACAACATACAAACTTATACAATTTATGGTTCGTTAAAATGCCACATACTCAATTTTCTGTTTCCTGGGAAGAACATATAAACAATATAAGCCATGGCTTGAGTACACTCCAACAGGTATAGTTTTTATTGAAATATAACTCAAAAACTTATTAGAATTAAGTATGGCAAATGACAATATTAGCTTAATTTTTGGGTTGGGTTTTGAAACGTGCTACCTCTGTAGGGAGTTGCTAATGATTCTACTAGGGGATGGGGATAGACTTCCTTTATTTTATTTTGCCAGAGGCGCGTAGTTTTTTTACACTAACGTTTGAAAAATACATGAAATTTCGTTAAAATGACGTAAAGTCTATTTTTAAGTCACGTATTAATTTTAATCAATTGTCAATCATATATGTTAAGCTAAATTACATTAAAAAAAACAAATTTTAGGTTGGGAACATTAAAACAACAACATTTTTTTTTTTTCAATAATAATAAAATTTTAGATGAACAGAGGATGACGATTGTCGTTTGTGATGGTGTTGCTTTCCTAGTGACTTAAATATGTTATTCTCTTTATGAGTTCTGTATGTATAATGTGTTTTGTGGTATTTTTAGGTGCGCTTCAATTGGTTGGTATTACAATTAAAATTTATATTGTACAACTCTTGTATGTCATGTGTGGCAGCGAGTTGCTACCGTTGGATTTGCGGACCTTTTTTTTTTGTTCTTTAACAATGTGGGACTCGCTGCGCCCGACAGCTGGTAAATGGACGCAGCTCTACCCACTAAAACCCGGCGAGTGCCACCAATGCCGCCTTTGGTGAGGTGCCCCGGATCTAGAAAACAACAGGGCACCTCGACGGCTAGTCAGTCCTGCAAGGGACCGATGCCACCTCCACAGAGGGGTTGTGCCGCACCACAAAACAACCCCTCACAACGTCTGGGCAGTACAACGGGGTGAGGTTCCCGTCCTCGCACCATCCCTCCTGCTCTTTTGTCCCCTCTTCTTATAAGAGGGGTACAAAGAGTCCCCTCGGTTCAATTAGCTTCGCCCCAGGTGCTGGGCTCACCCTAGGCTACTGAGCCCCACCGCCACGTCAAGGCCTGAATAGTGGGGTTGCTGTACCTACCTACATTGGCTGACACCGACTCCAAAAGTAACAATAATCACGTGATAAACGCAGAGATTGTGGAGGTGGCGTCGGTCCCTTGCAGGACTGACGCCACCTCCATAGAGGGGTTGTGCCGCACCACAAAACAACCCCTCCCAACGTCGACAGTACAATGGGGTGAGGTTCCCATCCTCACCCCTTGCCCCCTGCTCTTCTGTCCCCTCTTCTTATAAGAGGGGTACAAAGAGCCCCCTTGGCCCAATTAGCTTCGCCCAAGGTGCAACACTCACCCTAGGTTACTGGGCCCCACCGCCACGACAAGGCCTGAACCATGGTGGGGAAATGTAAAATACTAACTATTAATTAATATTAAAAAACAAATTTAATGTAAGTCTAAATGACCTTTGATAAAGTTGGCTTGAATATTTACTCCAATTAGTACTTTTAAAAGTCCTATAAACCAATATTGCTTTTTATTTCAGAATAATGAATTTGTAGACATGACGCTAGCGGCGGACGGATACTTTGTTAAAGTTCATCAACTGGTCATGGCTATTAGTAGTCCTTACATCAAGAACCTCATATCGTCTGCGCAATGCCCCCATCCCATCATATTTTTAAATGTAAGGGTTTTTTTTTTTTCGGAGGGATCTATGCTAATGGCCCGAAGGCCCTAATGCTTCATCGGATTAGGTGTAAGGTTTTTATTAAAACTGATAACTTTCTATCAACTTATTCTCATTTAATTATAATGTTTTATTTATAAACAACATTTTGCATGATATTTACATCTATACCCATCTATACAGATAAAGAAAATTGGAGTGTCTGTTTGTAATATTAAAATAACCACTGTTTATTGAATTTGTCGGCTAATCTCTGAAACGGCTGAACTGATTTGGATGGGACTTTCACTGGCAGATAGCTTATGTCATAAGGAGTAACTTAGGCTATATATATAAATAATCATCATCAATCCGGGTACGGCTGTGAATCTAAGTTAACGCAGGCAAAGCTGCAGGCAACAACAAGTGTAAAATAAAAATAAACCTTTTCATACTATTCTGTTTATAATAATTAAAACAGAATTAGGTAAATTATCAAAATAAATTAATATACTCAAATAAAATACAGCTACATTTTAATTAAACATTAGCTTATGGTGGTTAACTACAATTTATAATATCTTTCAGAAAATATCATATACAACATTAACATCAATTTTAGAGTACATCTACACGGGTGAGGTGCTCATATCCATTGACAATCTGAATGACCTGTTAGAGGCAGCAAGAGAGTTACATATTAAAGGCTTGGAAGACATGGTATGTTGTAAACTTTTACTTCTAACTGGTTCCGACTACTGATGATTGGCGGGAAATATTTTTACCATATTTAATAAATAAATAAATAAATAAATATAACAACAATGTTAACATAGGTCCTAGCCCCTTGCTAAGTTCGTAAGAACTTGTGTTACATGTACTAGGAATGGAAATAAATTTATATAAATACATCTATACACATCTTACTTTTTTTTTTTCGGATGGATCTATGCTAACGGCCGAAGGCCCTAATGCTACATCGGATTAGTGTGAGCCCATTTGGCTCACTTTTGGTTTGTAAAAGTGGGGGGTTGCCCCCCGCAAACCGTGCAGTCTGCGACCACACGGCCTCCTGGCGTCGGGTTGGGCATCTTACTTGATTGACTAATATATTAACTTAATACACAGTTGATGTAGTGTTTTAACTTTCAATCGAATAAATTTTGTTAAGCCTGCTCCATACGCTTGGCAAACTACGTCCAACAATAAACATGTGGACGAGTTACATACATTCTGTTTTAAAATCTAATTGATTTCACAATTTTTTCGTTTTACGGTTTAGCTTTAATACTTTTTAATTAAAATTATTCAACAATAAAATATAAATACATACACACGTAGATGACCTTTTTTATCTTATTTACCTTTCTTCTTATCTTTTTTATCTTATTTTGTATGTGGGACTCGCTGCGCCCGAAAGATGGTAAGTGGACGCATCTCTACACACAAACCCGGCGAGTGCCACCTAACAGGGCAAGCTTAAGCTAACAGGGCACCTCGACGGCCTGTCAGTCCCGCAAGGGACCGACGCCACCTCCACAGAGAGATTGTCCTGCACCACAGAACAACCCCTCCCAACGTCGGGACAATACAATAGCGTGAGGTTCCCATCCTCGCCCCTTGCCCCCTGCTCTTTTGTCCCCTCTTCTTATAAGAGGGGTACAAAGAGCCCCCTCGGCTCAATTAGCTTCGCCCAAGGTGCTGGGCTCACCCTAGGCTACTGAGCCTCACCGCCACGTCAAGGCCTGAACCATGGTAGGGACACGTCGGTGACCCGGTGCAGACATCTATATTCATCATACAAACCATCAGCACGTGGCGGGATTATTTGTATGATTAAGTATCTGCATTTCGGCGGGAGCCGGCCGCCCAAACACGTATCTACATAGACTAAACTTATTACTAATTTTATTGTTCTTTCGCTTGAAATAAAAATAAGTGAAGGTGGTTGGTGAAACAACTGTCCGTTTGTTTCTACTATAAAAAATCCAACCCAACCAGTCGTAGGGACTGGCGATAGAAGAGAAAACTTATATCTTAGTATATTATTAGTATTAAAATTTGAAATTTTATAATGTTTAAATTAAAATTATCAACATTAATCTGGTCTTCACATCTATTGATTCTTCGAGCAACAGTTATATACCCGTATATATGGTTTATTGGAACGTAGTTCCTTATCGCGCGTTACGAAAGGGGGCTAGACGGAAAAAATTAAGATCAAAAGTTAGAACGACACTTTTTGCTATAGTTGTAAGCCGTGCGGCTTTTTGATTGACACATCACTCCGTTGGTTTGCTTAGTAAAAAAAACCCCAGTTCAAATCCCACCGACCTCCGTTTGGTTTGTGCATTAGCTATTCGGCGTTTGCGACAAACACCAAGCGTGTGGAGCCGCCTTTATTCTTTTATGACGTCACAAATATGACGGCCAATCGTGGCGCGTTTGTAACTAAATTTTTTAAATACAAAAAAATCACACAAAATTCGCATACACTATATCAAAGAAATTAATAGGAAAAAAAAAACAAATGAAAATCACAAGTAAAAATTATGTTATTCAAGTATTTCTTTGTGTTCCTGTAATCATATCCACAAGTGTATATATATTAAATAGTTAATATTGAAAATCTACAGATAATATTTTATTGTAATTACAGGATATAACAAGATTACTATCGGGTAAATCACAGAGGGAACACAGTAAATTTTCAATTAGATCTGAGACATCTACAATAGAACAACACAACCACAGTGACAGTGATACCAAACCGGAGAATGTATATGACGTGGAAATGTAAGTTATTTTTATATTAGTTAGATAGGTAAACTGACAGACACTTGATAGTATTTGATCAGCGTTGCTCCAGAGCATAAAAGACTTCACCTGCAACTTGCCCAGGTAACTCGGTCCTGTGTTGTCTATCCCTAGACTTAAGGCTACACAAGTCGCTCATCTTTCCATACAAACGCAGGACAGTAATTACTACAATGTTTGACGTTGACCATAGAAAACTAAGTATAATATAAATTGATCTCGTCGTTATCTATGTGTGTATGTACCCAAAATCGTAAAAAAAATATACATTTAAAAAATACAAGCTTCAAAACTTTCGTATTTTAACACTGATTTTAGCTCAACTTTGAGCGAAAATAAATAGTACACGGAGCACGAAAGTTTAAAAATAAAGCCCGTACAGATATAGTTTAGTTATTCAAAAGTTGAAATAAATTTATTTTTAAAAGATACACGTAATAGTTTTTCTATAATAACTGTTTTGCTAAAAGGAAATTTTAGGAATGAATTATTGTGCATTTCATTCTAGCACATATGTTCGCGCACTATGTCGTGTGAGATAGCAATCATTTTGTTGGAGTTCGCGCCATCGACTGTTGAACCTTAAGAGTCTCGGTGCCAGTAATACACTACCTGTCCTGCTTTTCTTTCCGAAACACATATCTGTTTGACGGGGGAAACAAGCAGGATGGACGTATCGATACAGACGAGCGCGCGGCATTGCGCATACCTTCCACCGGTACATAGTCTTGCCAATAATCATACAGGTAATCCTGGAGGAATAGTGGCAATAAAGGAAGTATTAATTATATAATCGTGTAATTTATTGTATACCATGATTGCCATGTAAATCTATTACAATTTAAATAGTTTGGAACAGGAAGAGAGAGACGCTGCACAGCGACAAAAAGGCGAACTACTTTAAAAATGTGTTCACACAGTTTGTACTTTGTAGCCTAACCTAACCTAACAAATCCTCGTACTTATGGCATGCTACGTTCTCGGCAAACACGAAGAACAAGACATTTTTTAATTGTCTGTTATAGGGCTCATGAATGTACAAAAGTATTAGTTTTTTTTTTAAATTTTATTATGAAGTAACGAATATATCAATTTTTAATTATCTTAATATTAAATCTGAAAAATATGAAAACCTAAAAAAGCTTGCTCATTTTTTTGATACAACAAAATCATACATCACACAAATTCATATTCAAAAAGATTTTGATTAACTTCTTGCTCGTAAGCTGTTTCCTTGCTTTGGTCCTATTGTATGTCGTTATAGTTCTAATGTAAAAAATTAATATCAACATAATTTTAAAATGTTTAGAATCTTATATTTTCATACTTTTAAAAACAAACACCGCTGATACTTTTAAGTAAATGTTTTACTATTTCAATTTTTTTTTTTCGGATGGATCTATGCTAACGGCCCGAAGGCCCCTAATGCTACATCGGATTAGTGTGAACCCATTTGGCTCACTTTTGGTTTGTAAACCTTGGTTTACAAAAAAAGGTGGGTATGGTTGGGGGGGGGTTGCCCCCCGCCAACCGTGCAGTATTCGACCACTAGGCCTCCTGGCGTCGGGTTGGGTCTCAATATTGCCATTTGAAGTATAGTGTATTGTTATTTAGGCACGGTGAGTGACGATGGCCTAGTGGGTATGGGCTCGGCCTCTTGAGTGAGAGCCGAGAGGTCCGTGTTCGATCCTGACCCCTCCGCCTTCCCCTGAGTTTTTCTAAATTCCTAAGTACATCTGAAAATGAGACCATCCATGCTCACCGGTGAAGGAAACATCGTGAGGAAACCTGCATGCCTGATGAGATTAAAAGTCTTTGAAAATGTGTGAAGTTCACTAACCCGCATTGGGCAAGTGCATCGGTGAACTATGACCCAAAACTCACCTGATTTCGAGGAGGAGACCCGTGCCCAGCAGTGGGACGTAAAGGGGTTGATATTATTATTATTATTATATATTTTAGCACACCTAGTATGGACATAATCGACAATGAACTAGATGTAAGAGAGGAACCAGTTGCAAGTAAGCTTCCAGAATCCAAGGTTCGTGCATTACCAAGTAAAAGCAATGAGTCGGGTAAGTGTATCTTTAAGTTAATTTTATAAATGGTTATAAACGGATGGTCTAATAATTCTGTGTTTTCTTGCTCTAAAAACTCTTTTGTTCTGTGCGCGGTGTGAGAACTCGCATTGTCGTGATGGAGGATGATGCGGCGGTTCCAGTTCTCTTTACGGAGTTCAGAAGCGACCTGTGGCAAACAAATACTAGCATACCATTCTGCATTAACCGTTCTTTGTCCCTCAAGAGGAATAGTCGCAACATGGCCGGTTTTGGAGACAAACGTGGCCACCATTTTTTTTGCAACACTCCGTGTACGAACAATTTTTGTTGGCTTTAACTCATTTGCGAACACCCAAACTCGTGACTGGTTTTTTGTTTCGGGTTCGTACGCGTATATCCAGGATTTGTCACCTAATACGATGTTGTATACAGCATTTGAGGATCCTGCGTCTCCTGAATCTTTTGAGAGTTCTGACGCACCAAGTAACGCAAGCCGCTTTTTGCTCTTCACAGAGCAAATGCGGTATCCATCGGGAAAACAACTTTTTTACACCTAATTGTTCATGCAAGATTATTTTTATTTGACTCATGCCAATGTCTAAAGTTGCCTGAATTTCGCGGTATGTCACATGTCGATCTTCCTCAATCAGCTTACGCACAGCATCAACGTTTTCTTGGGTGACTGCAGTTTTTGGACGACCTTGACGGGGATCATCACTGAGCTTGACACGTCCACGTTGAAATTCAGCAAACCAGCGATAAATTGTGGTTTTGGATGGGGCTTCATCACCAAATGCAGAAATCATCCGATCAACACACTGTTTTTGTGATAAACCACTTCGAAAGTCATAATAAATCATCGCTCTAGAATTTTCTCGAGTCAATTCCATTTTATCAACGACTAAACAAGTTTCACAAGACCTTGTGACAAGACCGAGATTTTTTTTAAAAATAAATAAATGGTATTCGATTTTTAAAACCAAGGAGTTTTCAATTAAAAAGATTTTAATATGACAGGAACAGTGGAAATATTCCATTCCCGATACTTTTAGTGCAGCCTATGTATCGTAATATGCAATTTGTGAGTTTCCGGTGGGCTCTTGGGGTATACCCCCAAGGAAAAGGAGGGCATCGCATCTGAATTATCTCTGGTTGTGTGGATGTCTATGGGCTTCCGTCACCATAAGGCTCCACCTGCTTGTTTATGCCATAAAAAATCCTAAGTGTTTAGTACAAAAACATTCGCCTTTCTAAGACAATACCATGACTTTATTACTAAAATTAGTTATTTGATTTTGATGAGCTTTTCCCCTCATACAACACAAGGTTTTTTTTAAAAATTGTGTGCAAAGTAAACATAATAGTATATTTATTGAATGCGTGTGTTCTACATTACTCGAGTGTACTCGAGTACTACTCAAAACATCAATTGATGATCCATCACCAATGATCGACGATGTCTGTGTGCAAACTTGTGCTGTGTTGTCGTCTGCGGTTTTGGTGGTCAGCTGGATTCAAATCGTGGATGTTTATATTTTCGTCTTCATCCTCTGACAGTTGAGCATCTCAGTTTGAGCTAGAAGAAAATATTTTTTCTTAAATTTGAGAGCAGAATCTGCTAGGTAAATTGAAATGAAAAAAAATGAAAAAAATATTGATTTGAAAAAATACTTTTCGTTGCGTATCAATGCATGAATTGCATGAACTTCAATATTATTCATATTAAAGGGTATTAATCAGAATGCACTTATAACACATAACTGTCGAAAAGGAATAAAATATAACTTACCTTGACGCTGCTGATGTTGAAGAGAGTGAGTTGAGTGTACAGTTATCCTGTTTTTGGCGGTCAAGCGGTGAATTAGCGATACACTTTGAATTATATTTTTCAAAATCGTTCAATTCTAACGGCACTTGGACACTTTTTGGGCGATAAATTATTCTTCTGTGTCTAATATTAAAAATATTAGTAATTATAGAGCAGCATTTTTTAAGAGTTTTATCAGAAAATAATTTTAATATTTCCTTTTTTTGCCAAAGAATATACAAAACGGTTGGATCTTCGACATATTTGTAATTGTTCGTTCGAAGATTTCAACGGAAACTGATTGTGTACGACAAAGAGACGCACAGATGTTCGTTTGAAATTTTAGGGGGACAGGCTTAGGTGCCCGAAGGTCGTGTTATGGGCTAAAGAATTTCCAAAAACTCTCTCGAAATATGTGTTTATAAGGAAACACAGTAGTAGCAATACTCAATATTTTAAATGTTTACTGGCGGGCGGCGGGAAGTGTCATTACGTACGGATGTGTTTTTTTGGTTTCTCGTTAGATAATTGTTATTTTGTATTTTGTTCATTCGGAGCGGCTTACTATAGTGTTTGTTTTAAAAACTTATCCGTATATATTGTGATTGGTTGGCGAGTATAATTGTGGAGAACTGTTTTGAATCGGTTTTCCATAGTGGGACTGTTCTGGTGGTTTTCTACCACTTCTGGAACCACCCACACCCGCATCCACTGTTACTTGAGTAGCTAACGGTTGTTTTATTTATTGGTCATATAAGATCAACCATCGATGAAAATATCAGCCGGATTACTGTCTTTTTTTTTTTGCAACTCTACCTCCCGGAGTTTCAAGTGTCGGTGCTAGTAATTACATGTCTTGCACTTCTCTCTGAAACTCAGCAAAGCTGTTTCAATTATTTTATATCTTCATGAGTCATAATCAGAAAAAAGTGACCAATTCTCTAACATCGACTTACGTGATTACGTAGGTATTGACCGCATCCATAGCAATAATCATGGATAATGTGTCCAAGGCCATTTTAGGTCATAAATGTAAATTACCATGTCGACAGTTACCTCGTAAATCAAAATTTTAATTTGAAAGAATATGACCATTGATGCTTTTCAAAAAATTATCATAGAAATAATTACGTTTTATTTACAGTTTTACATACGAAACGTTACTATTCTATGAAGTTACATTCCCTCCTTCCAAGCATATGTCACAAAGATTATATTATGTAGGTCCGGCAGTGCATTCGTTGCAGTATTTTTTCTTACATACATGCATTTTGAAAGAAAGAAAGAAACATTTATTCGACACAAACAGGAGACACACAGAGACATAAAGATATACACAGAAAAAACATTTTAATCGCATAAACCTAAGTAAGTAGGACAAAAAAAACATTTTTTTAAATATGAAGTGTTTTGCTTTCCAATCTACAATCGAAACGTTGCATTTCTGGCATATAATGCCAGTCGACTGCTGGTCCGACAGTGCAATCGGGTTCCGATGTAATTTGCATTACATTTATATCTATAAGATCTATAGGTTCTTCTGAAATTTTAATATTCACATCAAGATTATTCAGAGATTTCAAATCTGAAGTATCAAATGACCCTGCTATCTAACGAGTCCCTGGTTACTACATGTTTATTTGATTTTGATCCTTGAAATGTTTTAATGAAATGTCAACTAGCACTTGCCGTTCGGATTGCACTGATTTAGGTAGATTTTCCAAAGATTGCACTCGCTGGATTTTGTCACTACTTTTATTAGTTGTGGAGACGACTGAGTGGATTTGCGGCTGAAAGCAGGTGCAGCGTCCTCGGAGAGGTTCGCAATAACAGCTGATTTTTCTGAACTTTATATTATTTTCATTTTGTGTCAAGATCTGATCTACCTACCTAAAGGAACTTTCCTTTTAATGGTTGTATATTTTTAGGCAAAATATGAGTCATATTGATAATGGCACTGTCTGGGACTAGAAAAACTATTGTGACCTGTAAGCATTGTTTCAAAATATCCTAGACATTTTTGGCATGAGTCACGTCAATTCTTTGGCAAACCTTTCTGTCCAATGCGCGCTTTACACTGCCTCCTATTCCTACTCGAAAAAAGACCATATAGCAAAAGTGAGATTTAATTATTTTGTAAAATGGGCCAACAAGAAAAAAAATCGGTATTGCGAAAACAATTAATTGTGATTACCGTAACGCAGAATCTTTGGAAAATGCAATTCAGTCAATTTCAAATCAATATTAACATGTTTGATGCAGATGCATTTATCCCGTTCGTTTATCTTCCAGAAAGGACGTAAACGGCAGAAGGTCTGGTAACTGATTAGCCAGAGTTATTATACTGAAATTTCTTGTATAAATTGGATGTTGTTTGTATATTATTGATACTTAATTTTAATAGCTTTGTCCGTTTTTTATAGTAGGTGAATCGAAGATGCCGTTTTGATTTACAGGATTTTTTATGCCTTTAGTTTGCCACGGTAAATTGTTATTAAAAGTTTTAACTTTTACTTTTTTGAAAGAAAAATTTAGATTAAAGAATAAAAGAAGCATTTCGTGAAATATTTTAAACGCTTTCAAAGTATCGGTATTATTGTAGACCTCTGACCATGACTCTTCAACAAATCAACAAATGTTTCCTTGATATTCCTGGCAGTGATTTTATATCAGTGAATACCCTTCACTTGTATGAAAAAGATAGATATTGCACATCGAACTTCTGACTTAAACCTACAGATGAACGTACAGTCTTGAAAATTTTAAAATCCCTAAAATCTAATGCAATAGGAATAGACGGTATCTCCCTTGATATGATATTGTCAACGCTGCCGAACAGTCTCGTCTTAACGGGAATAGTCAACAGGTCTATAACTACGTATACGTTTCCAAAAATATGGAGAACTGCCATAGTAAAGCATGTGCCTAAGAAAGATAACGTCACTGACTTTAAAGATCTGCGCCCGATTAGTATTTTACCATGTCTCTCAAAAGTGTTGGAAAAAATAGTGTGCGATCAGATGACTGAATATCTTGATGCAAATAGTATACTGCCACTTACTCAGTCCGGCTTCCGTAAGCGACATAGTACTACTACGGCGCTTGCGGATGTGATTGACAATGTCCTATCGGCTCAAGACGAAGGCAAGGGCACTATTCTCGTCCTCTTAGATTACTCACGTGCGTTCGATACGATAAACAGAACACTCCTACTTGCAAAACTAAAGTATTATGGATTTTGTCCTCACACAATATCCTGGTTTGACAGCTATCTTAGCGAACGTGCTCAGGTGATTGAGGTAAAAAATTATGATGGTGCCACAGTATGCTCTGACCCTAGCCCTACATAGAGGTATCCCTCAGGGTTCAAATATCGGTCCATTAATATTTGCACTTTATTGTGCTGATGTTATCAAGAATTTTAAATACTGCAAGTACCACATTTATGCAGACGACATACAGCTCTATATATCTTGTAATCCTGCTGATATATGTATATGCAGCTGTCGAAAAATTGAATGAAGATCTTGCCCGCATTGCCATGTAGTCTCAGGTTAATGCACTAACATTGAATCCCACTAAGACGAAATACATTTTGCTAGGCACCCGATCTCAAGTACAAAAAATGTCGTACTCATCTCCCGTCATCCAAATATCAAACGAGAAAATCCAACGAGTTGTCGAGACGCGTAATTTAGGAATCCTGATGGATGAGGGTTTAAGATTTGAAAAACATGTTATACGAACCGTAAGTAATTGTTATTACAGATTAAAAGTGTTATATAAAATACGGAACTCCTTGTCTGTTGATCTTCGTGTTAAGCTATGCGAGTCATTGGTCCTGTCCAAGTTTAACTACGCGGATGCCGCGATAGGGTCGTGTCTACTTTCACGATCAAAAATAATAATACAAAAAGTACAAAACGCATGTGCTCGATTTTGTTTTGAAGTGCCTTCCCGTGCGCATGTATCGCCCTTTCTCCACGAGGCCAAGATACTTCGTATGGACAAGAGAATGGAGCTACACTTTGTTACATTACTGTTTAGTATAATTCGATACAGAACGCCGCCTTACCTTTATGATAAACTGCAGTGGGCGTGTGATAGGCAGCTTAGTTATAACACCAGAAGGTCGGCGTTCATGCTTATTACACATGTGCACAGAACAGCAGCATTTCGGGGCAGCTTCAGGACATGGCTACAAAGTGCTGGAATAATTTACCTCCACCATTACGATGTCTCGAAACGGTGAATAATTTCAAGGTTAAACTTAAAGAACACTTATTAAATCTGCAAATTCAGCACTAAATATTTTGATTTAAATAATTTATACGTATATTATTATTTATTATAAAATTAATATTATTTAAATGTATAACCTACATCTACATCATAGTTCGGGACCTACTTTATGTTATATATATATATATATATATATATATATATATATATATATATATATATATCTCAAAAGTGTACATATATATAATATTTATATATATATATACAAATATTTATATTTATTATTATGTATTTTTATGTGTACCAAATATTGATAATGTGTATTATTTTTTTGTGTATTATTTGCTTTTTTTAATATATTTCATATTATGTGAACTGCTTTCCGCTTCCCCACTTATGTTATGGGTGACGCTGAAAATCGGCGTTGAAGAATCTTGATTCTTCAACAAATGCCGAGCTTCATCCATTTCAGAGCTCCCATAATGCATCGCTATGCAGATTGCCGCTTTCGTTCTTCTTTTTGTTTCTGGATTATTTTTTATGTGGGTAGGTACCTAATATCATTAGGTTTTAAATTTATTATGCTTGTTTGTTTTATATTAATAGCTTATAATTTAACTATTGCACTACATAGTAGTGGTACCACCTACAAAGTTTTTGTTACTTTGTAATTTTGATTTATTTTTTGTTGTCTTGTCTTGTCTTGTCTGTAAATTATCTGTATACCGATGTGTGTATAAATGTTTATTATTATTATTATTTTTATTATATTTCCTCAACCCTTTTGAGGCTGGTAATTAAATGGTATTTACGGTTAAAACCAAGTAAATACCATTGGGGTTAATTAAAAGACTAGCTTTCCTCGTCTACGTCAAGAAATCTTCTGACAATGCGGCAGGTATTAAGAATGGCGGCTTTTTGCAGTTGTATGTAGGTATAAGGTTTTAAATCAATGAGTTTTAGGCTATGGTGCAGATATTTTGGTATGATACCGGTGGTGGACAGCACTATTGGGACAATGTAGACTTTTTCTTGTTTCCAGACTCTGATTACTTCGTCCTTGAGGTCAGTGTATTTATGTAGCTTTTCAGTTATTGTTTTTTGTAGGTTGTGAGTATTGGGGACGGCTATGTCTATTAGATAAGTGATTTTATGAACTTTATCCTGTAGGACTATGTCGGGGCGGTTAAAATGTATAGTCCTATCTGTTAAAATTGCGCGGTCAAAGTATATTTTGTATGTGCTATTCTCCAAAACAGGGTTAGGGGTGTACTTGTAATATGGTGTGTAGGTATCCGGTATGAGTGTATGCTTGAGTGCTAGATTCTGGTGTATGATGTTGGCTACTTGATTATGTCTATGTGTATAGTCCGTTTGTGCAAGGTTAGGGCATGCTCCAGTGATGTGCTGTATATTTTCAGGGTGGCTGTGACATTTTCGGCATGTATCGTTAGTTAATGTAGGGTCTTTAATTATATGTTTTTTATAGTTTCTAGTGTTTATAATTTGGTCCTGAATTGCTATCATAAACCCCTCTGTCTCTGGGAACAGGGTTCCTAGTTTGAGCCATTTGTTGGACGCTACAGGGTCTATATGTGGTTGTTCCAGGTCATGGGGGTGCCGGCCATGAAGTACTTTCTTCTTCCACTGCTCTTTTCTAGCATTCTCTGTATCTATTGCATTATCTAATTCAGACGTATTGGTTAAGTTTAATGGTGTAAAATTCCGGTCGTTGCAGGCTATGGCTTTATGTATGCTACTATTATTGGCTTTGTTAAAGAAAAATATTTTTAGGTTATTTATTTGTCTAGCCCATAGTGTAGTTATGTCAATAAGTCCTCTCCCACCATCTTGTCTTTTAAGTGTTATTCTTTCTATTGCAGATTTAGGATGTAAATAATTGTGCTTGGTTAGAATCGTTCTTGTATTTATTTCTATATGTTTGATGTTAGTTTTGGACCATTTTATGATGCCGAACGAGTAGGTTAATATGGGTATTGCATACGTGTTTATTGCTTTTATTAAACTTTTACCTAATAGTTGAGTTTTGCATATGGCATTTACTCTCCGTTTATATTCTTGCTGTAGGGATGTTTTGATTTCTTTATGGTCTAATCCTCTTGATTGGTAATATCCTAGGTACTTGTATAACTCGTTCGGTTCCATAGCAGATATAAATTGTTCATTGCCTATTGTGTAATCGCCGGGTCGAATTTTGCCTTTTATTAAATGGATGGTTTTACATTTATCTAATCCAAACTGCATGTTAATGTCTTTACTAAATTCCGTTGTGTATATAAGGAAACACTGTTTGACACTAATCATTTAATATATAGTTGACATCATTATGTGACCTTAATACCTTCTCACTTTACCTTTATCTAATACCACTTACGATTCTACAGTATAACAGAGTATAACAGAATATGGATATAATAACGATACAGTATAGTATAGACCTATAATAACTATTTTAATGTGACTGTAGCCTCTACGGCAGTCGAGAGCCGAGTGTCCTCAGTGTCTTGAGAAAAGTCCCTTCCAAGACTTTTTAGAAGATTCAGGTGGGGTGATGGCGCGTGGACGTGACGTCAGAGCCACTAGCGCCAAAGCGGAAAATGAGTGCGACAACATCCGGCTATCCTGCTCACGCGTTCGTCCCGAAGGCGTCCTGGTATCATAGTGGAATCTGAAAACATAGAACACGTTACAGTTTGTTCATAAACATCAGCTTCCCACATTATACATATTGTGAAGTGACAAACAACAAGCCTGTGGTTTGAACCAGCTAGTGTTATCCACCACCAACTAGTCTTGTATCACCACACGTTACAAAGGATTACAACAGCTTTCACAGCGGTTGCCTGTTGCAGCTTAAAGACAACAACAGCTTACACAACGGATGCCTGTTGCAACTAAATAACGACAACAGCTTTCACAGCGGAAACCTGGTGTAGCTTATCAAACTACATCAGCTTTCACAACGGATACCTGTTGCGGCTTTAATCGACACTTCACAATAAAACAATGTTTTCAGTTTCAACTATGACACCAAAAAATATTGTAAATAAATAATACTATGGTTTTGTCACCTATGTTTTGGCACCCAAATTGGCATACTTTTTATACTTACAACTGGACAACATCCGCCGTTATTCAGTAAAGTGTAGCCAAGGTTTCATGTTTCCTACACATGTTTAACGTATAATTTTGAAGACCGTTCGGCACCTCTCATGTCTGTCACTTGGTATCGATCATGGCCTAAATTTGAAAATTGTTACCTGGATTTGTTGTTGATGTTTTGATTGTTGATAAGAACAACCAAATCACCTACCGCATATTTGTGCGCATCTTTTCATTTCGAGTCGCAGGAGGCTTTCTGACGTATGGCATCCTGCTTAATATTTTCATCAACAATTTTGCGCAATTCGGTGACGTCAATAGTTGACGTTGTTCGACCGAATTCGATACCCAAAAAGAAAAATAAAACCTCACTCGGAACCGTAGATGTGGTTTTGTTTATAGTGCTATTTATTCCTTGTTAGATATCAGTTATATGCTGATCCCATTTATTATATTCTGTATCTGCGGCCAGGCTTCGTAGTGCCTCTTAAGATTGTTGGGTTGTAACGTTAGACTTGCCCGTTCGGGCACGGTATGGCAGTCGCTATTATATTATGAGCCCTGATATTTCTATTTTTACAATAATCTGTAAATAATTTTGATATAAAGGCACTACCCGCATCACTAATTAATCGTTTAGGATACCCCAAAATTTTAAATATCTTAGATTAATTCATCAGTGATATTTTTACTTTTAATATTTTTCAAAGGCACGATAAAAAACAAATTTTGTTAACGAGTCAATTAATACCAAAAGATAAAAAAATATCTTTGTGGTTTCTACAAGCTGATCGAGATGCTTGGCGTATTTTGGAATTGGCTGCAACATGCCTGGACTTTACCGTGAATGTTTTTAAAATACCTAACTGCAATTAAGACAGTTTTTTTTTTTAATATTTTTGTACACTACTCTTTAAGCGTGGAAATCAATACTTTAACCTGATCCCTTCAATTGTTTTGTCAACCGCAAAATAATCTATTTCATCATGGTTCGCTCACTAACATACCATATACATTGTTTGGGTACAAACCAACGGCGACCGAATTCATTTCGCCAATATGCTTTATTTACCTAACAGTTCGTATTAATTAAATATTTGTTTATTGACTCGGCCTGACCTGACTCCAAAATATCTTTAACATTACAAATTTTGGGACTTTGCAGCTGAACCGAGAACAACCAATCACCCTCCGTTATTGTACAGATGGTTTTACTGTCTACGATCTTGTTTAAATCACACAGGGTTTCTGCTTATCGCGTCAACGTTGCATTTATGAACTTGCTTTTGTGAACTATCTCATAAGTCAAAATCCTGTGTGTAAAGTAACCTACAATAACCTACTTATACGTGGGATAATTTCTTGTTTACTTAAAGCATATAGAACAGCTTTGCAGTCAAGTTGTAATTTTAAAATTAGTGCCCAACAAATTTAATAATGTCGAAATTTTATTTTAATCACAAAATTGTAGTTCAAAAGAATACTGGTCCGTTACATACACCAAAAGGCAATTCCTAAATATTCTTAGTGTCCGTAGTTTGGTACAAAAGCTGTTTCATGGACATCTTATTCTTTTAATGCTATTCTGATGATAAGAACTTTTTGAATAGAGTGAAGTATAAAGGCAACATCCCTGCCATCTATCAATAAGGTATTCAATTACAAGAATCGGATATTTTTCTTTAACTGTGATCTTATTAAACTGCCTATAATCGATACAATTGTTTAGACCCGGATGATTTATCAACTGATAGGGCCGGGCTTGCATATGAAGAATTACTGCGTTGAATAATCCAATTTTTTTAAAGTCATGCTATTTCGCGGGCGATCGCTCTTTCTAACTCACATTCTGTATGGGTGTTGGTAAATTAGTTCGTTTGAAGTTAATTCTATTTCTAATTCGACACAAGATGTTTTTCCCAGGTTGGATAAATCTTTAATGTTGGTTAAAACATTGAGGGTATTTCGATAAAATTGTATCAATAATCTGTGTATGTTCATGTTCTATATTATTTAATGTATTTATAATATTACATACATTCAACCGGTCGAAATGTTAAAGTATCACTAAAGCGTATGTATGTATATACACGATACTAGAACCTACTAAATTAATCTGATTATTTAAGATAAATGATTGCAGTCCAAGTTGGTTCACGCGTGCGCTTGTGATCAATGATCAATCACTACCCATATCAACAAATGCCCTACATTTATGATTATTTAATAAGATTTCTTTATAAAATTTGTGTTTATTTATTGGATCAGATATTCTAACCTCAACATCCTTCTCGGCTTTCGTTTTCGATTTCACTCTACACACAACACCTAAATGACCAATTTTATTACATGAAGTACATTTGAAAGTATCTTTAACTGAGCATTGGTTTTTTTTTTGGCCTACCTCCCGCAACGAAAACGCGACACAGCGTTACTTGTTATACTAGAACTAGACTTGCAGTTACGTTTAGTAAATCTATTTAATTTATATCATCAAACTTCATTTCGTCTATACTTTAAAATTTATTTTCTTCTTCGACTATCTATGCTGCCTCCTCGTTATGTTGTATTTCGGTCTCCCATATATCTGTCCAATATTCTTCAAGTTTTTCCTTATCTGGTATGTTTGTATCTGTAGGTGCAGGAGAGTTATCTTTGTTAGTATTTAAGTTTCTGTAGAATAACTTCTCATTATTATTGAATAGTTTGTTATCTTTTTTTCGTTTGTGTGCCTTTTTATATCTAGATAATCTATGTGCTTTTAATGCTAGCTTTTGTTTTAATGTGTCCAAAAATTCTTCCGGTTTTCTGTTTTCATTTTCATGAGTGCTATGTACTTTTACTCTAAGGAATATAGTATTTACTCTATCTACTACTTTTCTAGATCTATTATTATTTATGTATTGTGTTAATTTACCTATATCTGATCGTAATTGAGTTATATCTCTTTCTAATCTAATTTGCCAAGCATGCTTTCGTTCATTTTTTTATTTTGGTATGGTTTGTTGATTTTCTATCCTATATCCTAGTTCTCGTGAAATCACTAGCGCACAACAGTATATGAGTGTATGGATGTCAGTTAGTTGCGAGTCATCTGAGAAGTATTGGTCTAATATACTATTGTTAAATAAGTGAGTTAATTTATTAAGATGTGCACTATATTTTAGTTTAGGTAGTTTAGGTCTGATTGTAGGGTCTGTGCCGGTGTATTCAATTAATGCTTGTTGCAGATCTTGGTTTAGTTTATGAGCTGTAGTTTCTGGTAGGACATAAGATGGTCGTGAAGTTTGAGTCTCATTTTCTACGAACAAAATATTTGTTTCAGGTTGCATTTCAGAATTTATCACCGATGGACTAGGGTTGGAAGTTGGGGATGTAACATCGTTTCTATTATAATGTGTATGCGGTGGTGAGTGTGTGTTTTCTCTGTGCATATTATTTAAAGTTTCATTAGGTGATATTTGTGAATGTCGTGCTGGATCTGTTAATTCTAATTCAATTCTAACTTCTTTAATCTGTGCCAGTTTATCATCGGAGATCATTTTATTTCGTATAATAACTCGTCTTTGATCTGATACCCTCTGTTCTGTAACTTTTACGTCAGGATACTGCTGAATAAAATTGTTATACAATAACCTTCTATATATTGTCATGTCTGTCTCTAATTTTGTGACTCGGTAGTAAGTACGCATAATGAATAAGTTTATATCATTAGACCATTTCATGCGCACTCTGGTTTTTCCAGCCTTAGTGGACACAGGTAATAAGGCATTCGCCTCCTGCGCAACATCTGAGGTTGGATTTGACACAAAATCTAATCTATTGCTGAGATCTTCGTCCACAGAACTTAAAGAAGGGGTGTAAGAATCTGTACTTGGGCTATATGGTTCAGAAATAATTGTGTCGGTATCTAGACTAGAGCTTCTATATCTATTGCAAGTTCGTCTAGTGCTTCTTCTTACTGGGTTACTTTGTAAGTTCCTGTTACTTGAGTTCTGTGGCGGATTGGGCGTTATATTATAACTTTCGTATTCTACAACAGTTTGATTCTGGGTAGATAAAATAAATAAGTTTTTTTGTTTTTTTCTCTCCATTATGTTCCCACGAGTGGCTAGGGATAGGGAGTCGACCACAGCAGAGCCCCGCATGCCGCAGCAAGGGTAATTAAAACTGGAGGTCCCCTAGTATCCAGAGTCCACATAGTTACTATGCTCTCCCATAGCCACGCAGCCCTAGGCTGCACCTTTACCTTGTTAGCCACGTAAGTTTGATTAGTACGCGTTACCGCCCCCCACGTGGCCTGTCTATCGTGCCCCTGTAATCCTACCTTACGTCTGAGCCGAACGCTCAGACGTAAGGTAGGATTTTAGGGGGCTTATTATTATTATTATTATTACTCTGTTAATAATGTTTTCAGAACTCTTTTATATTTGCATGATTCGCATTTGTCATACATACAATTAGTGTAGCTTTTTGTGTCACAAGCTACGCAACTTCAACATAGTCTTAATGTTGAAATTTTAGGAAGTCCATTTTAGATTCAAATCATTAATTTCTTTCATGTCTTTAATTTTTAGGCGATGCAGACGTTTTAATTTTGATACGTGCGACCTTATAGTTCATACAATATGCAAGTATTCCCCGTACGAGGCCAACACGGCCGCCAGGCAGCCCGCGTCCGCACCTGCTTCAATTTTTTTGGCGATGCATTTTTTTTTTTTTTGTATATTTTATTTGTGTTTTCGATTTCTGTCGTCGCAACCTGTTCAAAATTATCAAGTTTGACCTGAAATGGAAATGAGAGCCAGAAAATGGCTCGTTTGTAAAACCTTTCTAGAAGAAAGGTTTTACAAACGAGCCATTTTCTGAAAAAGCAGAAGCTTTTTTCTTCTCTCTGTTTTTTTTCTTTGTTGTTCGGCTTTCGATGACATTTTTATTTTATTTTATCTTTATTAGGAAAACAAACAATTTTATAATGCCTTAATTTTAGCACAATCTTAACTACATAAACCAATTAAGTTTCCACATTTTACAAATAAAAATACAAGAAAAGAGCAGACTGACATGAATTAAATACACAGAAAAACATCAGCAAAATACAAATAAAAAGAAAATTGAAAGTTGGTGATAAAATAATAAATCAACAATAAAATTAAAAAAATATGTATATGCCTGACATCAGATTAAGTATAAATTACATTTTTTCTTAGATTTTCCACAGATTCATAAAAAATATCAATACAATTAAATAGTTTGTTATAATTATTGCAAGCTCGCAAAATGAAAGAATTTTGAGCGTACTTAGTTTTAGTAGCAGGTATGTTAAAAAGGTATTGCTTTCTACTTCCCATTCTAGGACATTTAAAATATAAATTACTAAGTATAAATGGAGAATCGATACAACCACGCACAATCTTAAACAAATAAATCTTTTTTTTTTTTTGTTCCCGCTGGGGAATGCTCTGATGCATACCTCCGAGCCTGGGGGAGCCCGGGGGTTATGTAGGACTCTCTGCGCCCGAAAAGATGGTAAAGTGGGCGCAGACTCTACCCACTAAACCCCAACGGTGTTCTTCTAATCGTGCTGGCCCGGTGCGGGAACTATGGTATGGTCCGCACCAGCGACGGTGTGCCTGGAGGCACTCTCCTCTGAAGGCAGGGGATGGCGTTCCCTCCTTCTACTCCACTTAAGGCACCCCGAACACCTAAGGGTGCCTTATAGCACGAACCTTACGCGCGCGCGGCAGATCCCCCGATCGGCCACGCACGGGTCCCTCACGGCGGTGCGACCGCCTGTCGCCGCCGCGCTCTCCTGAGAGAAGGGGCACCAGTGCGCTCCCTCACCCGCTCCGCCTCCTCCTTCTGCGGCATCACGACTTCGCAGAAGGAGAGGACTGCCTCCCATGCACTCTCACTGCCGGTCATTGCGCGGAGTGAAAGGTCGACGCCGACCTCGCTCACGAGGTCCGCCCTTTCTGGCGCCCACGCAGGGCACTCCGCCAGGGTGTGATCAGCAGTGTCCTCTTCACTGCTACAGTGATGACACCCTGGCGATTCCTCCGAGCCTGCCACCTTGCATAGATAACTCCCGAAGCATCCGAGCCCCGTCAGGATCTGCGCAAGGTGAAAGCTAATAACGCCATGCCGCCGGCCAACCCACTGCTCCAGGATTGGTCGGACGGCTGACACCGTGCGATGGCCAGCACTCGGCTCCTCCAGCCGTTCCTTCCACTTTCGGAGGATTCGTCGTTTAAGACGCCTCCGCCAGCTCTCCTCTTCAACTTCTTCAGTCTCGTCCGGGACTCCCTCCTGGTCCTCTCCACGTCTCCTCCGCCAAGAACTCGCTAGGGCACCTGCCACCAGGTCCCATGGTGCGGAGCCAGCAAGTACGCACGCAGCCTCGTATGAGGTTGTGCGATATGCACGGACGGCCCTGATTGCCATGACTCTCTGCGGACGTCGCAAGAGAGCCACGTTTTGTCCCGATAAAGTATCCGCTCATATCGGCGCGCCGTACAGCCCCATAGACTGCAAGACACCCGTATATAGGCGGCGGCAGCCAGCGCTCGGCCATCCCATGTTAGGGAGAAGGTGGCTCAGCGCCCGCGCAGCTCCAAGCAACTTCGGCGCTCTAGCGCGGAAATGTTCCTGGAAGTTCCATCGACTGTCAAGGACGAGGCCCAGGTACCTCATGGTCGACCGGACAGCGATGGAAGTTCCCCCCACGATCAGGTAGGATCCGGCTGCAGGAGCCCGACGTGTCCCGTGGAAGCATATAGCTTCGCACTTCTCCAGGGCCACTTCGAGCCTGAGACGTCTGATCCTCGCAACCACCTGCGCAACACCGGCTACCGCACGTATGCGGGCCTCCGAAAAGGAACCTCCGCGTGCAGTGACAGTATCGGCGGCGTCGGCGCCGACGCCTGTCAGATTCGCACCGCGGAGCACCCAATCGAAACCGATGTTCCACGGAGCGGCCCAAGTACCGAGCCCTGTGGAACACCGCATGCCACCTCTCTCCTCACCCAACCGTCTACCGTCGGGTAGGTGACGGACCTACCTGTGAGGTAATTCTCCACAAACCTCCTCAGGTAGTCCGGTACCCCGTGGTACCTCAGCGCCCCGCGAATGGTGTCAAAGGGCAGGGTGTTGAATGCGTTGGCGATGTCAATAGACACCGCCAAAATCAAAATCGGCAAGGGCACCCACCCTGGTAAGAGCGTCCAGGGTTGACCTGCCCCGCCGGAACCCAAACTGGAAGGCGCTGAGGCTAGGCCCCACATTCTCCAAGTGATCGACGAGACGGGCAGCTGCAATCCGCTCCAGCAGCTTGCCTGCCTCGTCGAGCAACACGATCGGACGATACGCCGATGGCGTGTCTGCCGATCGTCCATCCTTCTGGATCAGGATCAGCTTCCCCTTCTTCCACGCCGTAGGAAATAAATATATCTGATCCTTGAACTGTCGACGTTTCTCAAGACTAGATAAAGGTACCAAATCCTGATCAATGCTAAAATTGCGGTATTGTAGACATTTTATAAATTTGCGTTGAATTTTTTCAATTGTCGCTATATGAGATTTATATTGCGGATTCCAGACGGTGGATGCATATTCCAGAAGTGAGCGTACAAATGCCTGATACAGTAGAACAAGGGTCTTTTGATTATTAAAATCTCTACATACTCTCAAAACAAAACCTAAAGTACGCCTTGGCTGCAATATAATTTATATGATAATTAAAAGTCAATTTGCAGTCAAGATAAACTCCCAAATCCTTAATCTTATCCACTCGCTTAAGGGGACATCCATTCAAAAAGTAAACGTTCTTTAGAGTTTATATTTTTCTAGAAAATGATATTACACTACACTTAGACACATTCAACCTCAGAGAGTTTTCATCACAATATTTTAGTAGACAATCTAGATCGATTTGTAGATATTCACAGTCAGATGACGATTTAATTGTTCGCAATATTTTCATATCATCAGCATAATTATAATAGTACAGTTGAGTAATTAAAAATTGTATAAATGTCATTAATGAAAATATTGAATAGCAGTGGTCCAAGATGAGACCCCTGAGGCACTCCCGATGAGATGGGTACGAAGGAAGAACAATAATAAAATATTTATACAATAATAAACAATAATAAATAATTGTAACTGCCTGAGAGCGATTGTGAAGATAGGAAGTAAACCAACGAAGGAGATCTCCATGAATACCGACACTCTCAAGTTTTTTTAGTAATGCCACGTGTGATAATTTGTCAAATGCCTTTGCAAAGTCAGTATAGATAACATCCATTTAATATCCTTTATCCATATCGAATGCAACCCGATGAACCAATTCACAAAGATTCGTTTCAGTTCGACATCTCCGAAATTTACTTAGACAGCATATTTATCCGGGTGTTCATTTTTAATATATATATATCTCCCTGTGTCTCACCCTTTATCTGTCGAAATGCATTGGAGAGCCTTTTTTTCTTTTCTTTTACGCCGAGAAATGCTCTGAGGCATCCCGCGGGGGAGTGGGGCTCCCCACGCCTGGGGTGCATGCATGCTGGACTACCAAAAACTTTGAGGTGACTTAGATCAGGCTTGCATCCTGTCCACAACTCAATTGGCGTTGTTTGACCTAAACCGGAGGCCGGCGGTCTGTTTTTTTAGATATACTGCCGTATTAACTGCCTCGGCCCATAATTCTTTATCCATTTTGGCATCAAAAAGTAAGCACCTGGCTCGCTCAACAACAGTCCTATTGAAACGTTCACTGAGACCATTTTGCTCTGGAGTATATGGATTTGTTTTCTGATGGATTATACCTGACTCTCTTAAGTGCTTCTCTATCATATCTGAACAGAATTCCCCTCCATTATCGGTTCTTAATACCTTGATTTGTGTTCCTTTTTGATTTTTAACCGTACTATGAAATTCCTTGAAACACTGCAGTATTTTTCTCCTTTAGGAAGTAAACAAATGCCATCCTACTAGCATCATCCACAAATAATAAGAAATATTTTGCCTGTCCAACAGATCGAACCTCCATGGGTCCACACAGATCAGAATGAACCAAATCTAGCGCTTCTTTACTTCTATGTGGGGCTAATTTAAAAGGTAAACGAGCCTGTTTGCCTTCACAGCATACTTCACAATTGGATTTCTGAATATCAGCCTTTTTATCATATGATACACCATCTACAGCGCCATTTTTAATCTTCTGTAGGTAATTACTATTCATATGGCCTAACCTTCTATGCCATTGTACTGCTTCTGCAGATTGAACTGCTGCGGCCAACACTTTCTCTGACTTTATTGTTTTTAATTTGAACACACCATTTTTCATAGTTGCTATTCCAATAAGCTCATTCTGTTGATTACGGATATAACAGAAATTCTTTGCAAAAGTAACTTTATTTCCATTAGATATCAACTGGCTCACTGACAACAGGTTGGTTGTTAGGTTAGGTATTTGACCGACGTAGCTCGTCATAGTTTCACAATTATCTAACCGAATTGAAATTAAAGTTCTTAACAAACTGATTCTTCTAGTAAAGCCACTATCATCGAATAATTTTTGTAGCTTCTTCCATAGATGTACTACTTTGGCTTCGTTCTTTATGTGCACATATTTTATCAATTTAGGATCGATTGTCATAACAAGTTTGGCCATCGCTTTCTTGTCTTCGATTTCACCTAAATCGGCCGGAATGGCGTCTATGTTGATGCCTTCCAACACCAGAAAGTTTCTAGCGGCAAATGCCCAATCGTAATCGTATCGTAATCGTAATTTTCGCGGCCTTTTAACTTTGGCACATTTACTAAGTAGCTTCCTGAAGACATTATTAATAATTATTGACTTACGGACACGATATTGTTGATTTTTCTCAATAAAATGAACTCCTGGGCCCATATCCTATTAAAACACGTTGCAGTACCGTAGAGAATAGAACGATAGACAATACATTTTATTAGACCATGATGTTGCACACATAATAACAAAGTTAAAAGTAGTAGCTTACATATTTGCCACTGGTAGCACTATTGGTTAACATTTATTTATTTTGATATTAATAATCTTAACATTTTCAATTATTTTTTAAGTATGTCCAGCCATACTGGACCGTTTTGAAAAAATATTTTTTTGTTTGGAAGGGCAACCCAGAGTAATTTAGAGGAACTTTCGAAAATCGTTGGGGCAACTAGTGGTAACTTTTTTTAAACTATTTTGAAGCTTTTTTTTTTGAACTCCTCAACGATTTACATCAGTAACATTGTGTTTGGGTTTGATTAATTTGTATTGATGAGAACTTTACACCTAAATGGGTTATTACTGTCATTAGGGGTCTGATTATGAAGACGAAGGACAGTTAAGAGAACTCCTCAACAGTTTACAATACCTTCCTTGTATTTGGACTCAATTAATTTATACTGATGAGAACTTTGCGATCATATATATGGGTTATAAGTGCCATTCTTGGTTCGTAAACGGCCCTGCCTAATATAAGCAACGCGTTTAGTCTTACCCATATTTAAGACAAATAAAATCAGTTATTGAATTTCGGAATCACTAAAAATTAAGAAAAAAAAACTGAAACTGGTGCTGGGAAGCTGGTGTCAGCTAAGGTATTTAGGGAGGTAGATACATCAACAAATACGAGACTGGCTTCAAAAGTAATAAGGACGTGGCAAACGCAAATATTTTACATTAGTAGAAGAACAAGTTGATTATAAGTTGTAGGCACAAAAATTAAGGAAACGCGATCATTTTATTACTTATGAGTTTTTATTTTATTTCTTGCAATCGGTTTTAATTTTTGTTTTACTTGGAAGTGAGGAGCAATTTTTCGACTATAATCCTCCTCCCCCTGACACCGAAGTATTATTTTAAGCTACTTCGATTGTAACCGGATGTACTTCATATAGTACAAAAGTGTTTGTTCTGTCGAGGCCGAGATTTTTCATTGGCTAAAAAGTACAAAATTATTTTCACATGGTATTTCGCTAGAATAAACCTTATTAAGGATGACTTATAAAGTTTTTATAAAATAAGGTTTATAATACAAATCGTCAATAAAATTTTAAACTTTCTAAAGTTTCTCTTATTAATTACAATCTTAGGCAAAAGTTTTACAAAACTGTATACTAATATAAATCTTTATTAAATCAACTCTTACAAATTGTTTTCTAATGTTTACGCGAATTTCACTCATTATAATGAAACAATTTTTACGGATTTTTAATATTACCTTTACTAAACCTATACA
Source organism: Helleia helle (assembly GCA_963853865.1). NCBI lineage: Eukaryota > Metazoa > Arthropoda > Insecta > Lepidoptera > Lycaenidae > Helleia > Helleia helle. The sequence goes on along the minus strand of OY971418.1, from coordinate 2,894,816 downwards.
ATTATTAATATTATAAAATCAAAATCCAAGCATAATATGTCACAGATTAAAGATACAGTTAGCACTTTCTGCGTAGATAGGACTAACCAAAATATTGATGTATCATAGGGTAGTTTCGAATAATATTGTAACATTAGGACGTATGACACCTCAGTCTTCCCGTGACCATCTTAATAAACCGCGATAAAATCCATAAAAATTGTTTCATTATAACTCTTACAAAACTTAAAAAATCTTTTTAACAAAATTTCTAAACTAAATTATTCTGCTCCTACTAACTATCATCAATCAGTCCATAAAAGCTATTTCTTTCCGTCATAGTCATATTTCTTATGAAATTCTACGAAACAGTTTCTTTTTGGTGCTATGCACAAATGTAAGTTGCAGTAAATGCAAGTTACAGTGGTCATTTTACTGCATCCAGAGTTTCTGCATCTATTCTGCTCCCATGTCGGGCAAGTGATTTGCTGCATGAAAACGTTTTGCCGGCCTTCCTCTCTTTTGATTCTGATTTTCGTTCTCCTGATTATGCCCAGTCTGGTTCTCGTCTCTATAAAATATGTTATCTTATATCATTTTTTGCCTTATCTCTGCCTGTTTTCTCGACTCTTGTATTACCGCACTAGTAGTATTAATAGGTATGGTGGATCTCTCGTCAATATCAGATTTCAATAAGGTTTTATATGAGACGTATTGTTCTTTGAATAAATCATATGTGTCATTTGTGTAATGTCAGTATGCCAACGTATCTTTGTTACTCTTAGGTATAGTAGAAACCACCACATCATGTCCGTCTCTGAACTTATTCCAAAGCTCCTCTAAAATCTGTAACCTTGTTTGAATGTATGTGATCGTTAATCTCCCTTTGGGTGATTTTTTATAATTTGCTTCGGCTTTTTGCAGTCTTTCGTATAGTAGTTTATAGTAGTTTTGTATTATAAGTTTCTCGTTAGCCATTGTTTATTAAGTTGAAAATCTAAGTCTTTGCACTGGTATATTTACTCTGTTATGTCGTCTTTGTGGGACTTGGGACGGAGTACGTCGCCTACCGCGCGCACCTTGTACTTCTCTGACATCTCTGGCTTATCAGTGAAGCCTTACGACCCGGCCAGGTCCAAGTGGTGCACTGGTTACACAAGTCCAAGTTCTTCTATTTCTCTGGTTTCGGTACCATGAATATTTCGTTTATAATAAAAAGTTCTAACATAAATTAAACACATTTTACTTTCACTGTATTGTATTTATTGAAACTCAAATGGTATTGTATTTATTGAAACTCAAGTGTTGCGACATCGAATTATGCGATTCACATGTGCTGCCTATAGCGTGATCTATAAAACGTTAGTCAAGAGTACAGTGACATCTATTATAACAGTAATAACTAAATTAGACAATATGTTTATTGTTGCCACGAAGTTGATGGTGTAAATTTCAGTGTTCTCAATTTTTAAATAAGAATAAATAATTTGACAAGAGTATAAATAGTATAATCACTGTTAGAAAAATTAAAAGATTCCGACGAATTGATAACCTCCTCCTTTTTGAAGTCGGTTAAAAATTAAAAATACCCTGTGAGAAAAATCTAATGAGAAATATCTGAACGACCAAAGCAAAGGAATTATAATATATTATATTAATTTACATAAAAATTACGCCCAAACAATTCCAACAATAACACACATTACGAATTTCCTTCGACATTGGCGAAGTCAAATGGCAGTAATTTCAGTAGTCCAAAGGTCTCTCGGAACCGTAATGAATTTTACCCTTTTAGGTATTGCAATGCCGCTGACCAGCGCGGAGAAATCTAGAAGATACAGAGAGAAATTAAAAATTGAACGCCCGAATGAATATGCTGCCCAACGTAAAAGAAATCTAAACCGAATGAAATTAAAAAGAAAGAAAATTTCGGAGATGTCATCGGAAGAAGCCGAAGAACAAAGAAAAAAATGGAGAGAAGAAAAAAGTAAAAGTTGTGCTAAGAAGAAACAGAAGAAAGGTATTACCAAATCTAATCAAACGAGCCAGAAATCATTTTAGGATTAGACTTGATAATTTAAAACAGATTGCGTCGAGAGTGTACATCTTTATTAAGAAACCTCCAACAAAGTACAAAGAAATTGAAAACAAAAAAGAAAAACACCAGAAACTTCTGCATCGCCTAAAAATGTGAGGCAAGTGCAGGCGCGGGCTGCCTGGCGGCAATGCTTGCATATTGTATGATATGGTCGCACGTATCTAAATGCATTGACCGATTATCAATTCGGTGATTTATTGAAAAGTTAGGTACGGTACAAATTTTATTGATTCGGATGACTATCCGAATCAATAAAATTTGATAATGATAGACTTATCATGGTTTGATAATACATCCCTTCAAGGATTTTACAAATATCGGCACGCTGTATATTTAAATAGCTTAAAGCATTTTAAGATTAATATCATCATCATTAGCCTCTATCCGTCCACTGCTGAATCTTAGCTGCTTGCCACTCACATCCAACACGGCCAGGCCGCGCGGCCACTGCACAGAGACACTGCTCGTCTTCCCACCTGGTTAATGACCGACCAACACAAGATATTATTTGCCCTCAACTAACATAGTGATTTTTTGTTACTCAACTGACATCGCGGGGTGAAATTTTACCCCCAGTAAAAACTTACAAAAAAGGATTTAATGGTAAAAAAATTACATATTATATCAGTTTATAATTTTATATATTATAAATCTATAAATGAACAAAAACCAACCTTTATTTAAAAAAAATCTTTAAAGATTTTATAAATTTGGAAAAAAGTTATTTTTTTTGTTAAACTAAAGAAAAAATATTTTATAACAAATTTTTCATGTTGTTATCCTGAAATGCCTGGGAGGAACGCACTATTTCCAAGGCGGTGGTATCTTCCATAAAATCTTTTACTTTATAATAATCCTTTACCACATAAACTCTCTTTATTAACTTTTTGAATTTCCTATTGGGAGGTTTTGAACATTTTCTTCGCGTATACAGTTGCCTTTAAAAGAATTGCTTATTTTCGTGAGTCTAATAACTGGTACATCTAGCCTTTGTCCATTCCGTATATCCCTACTATAGATGTTACTTGTTTTATAGAATTCACTTATGTTTTTCCGGACATATAGTAAATTCTATGATGTATTGAGACGCGACAGTCGGAATTCCAATTTGTTTAAATTTATCTCTCAAAGAACTATAGGGGGGCAGTTTGTAAATTGCACGGATAGCCCGCTTCTGCAGCTCAAAAATATTGTTGATATCGGCAGAATTTTCCCATAATAGTATGCCTAAAGCCATACCGCTGTGAAAGTAACTAAACCCCCACTGTAGCTTAGGATTCCTGTGGGACCCTCCATCTCTATTTTAGTCCCGGAGAATCTTTTGCTGTCTCCACCTATTTATTATTTATCTCCACCCTTTGAGTGATATCCTAATCCTTGGTAATTTCCTGACCAATGTCTCATGCACTACAAATGCCTTGGTCGAGTCACAGAAAACTCCCAATGCATCACGTGACTCCTCCCTGGCCTCGTAAATATGCCCAATTAAATTAACACCAGCGCCTGTTGTGTAGCGCCCTTTTCTAAATCCGAATTGTTTAATGTGCAGTATCATATTATTTTTAAAGTAATAAAGTAACTGATTTAATATTTTTTTTTTATCTGAATGTATTGATATGAAACGAAAGTAAAAACGACGACAGCCTAACATAAAATTAATAGCAGCATTAATCTTTCGACATCACCGTAACCTTTATTGGCCTGAAAATTTGCAGATGTTGGTCTGATTGACACTAGGCCCTCCGCATCTTTTACCTTAGTGCCTACCGTCTCGTCGTCAAATTTAATCTACACTGCTTCGGGCAGTTCTCCTGCTTCTAGTTGGTCACAGCGAACGGCTGGCTGCTTGTTTTTTTTATTATTTTATTTCACCCATTGCTCCGTTTACTAATCCATCAGAGATCGTCATATTTGTCCTTAGCATCACCGTAGAGCCTACCCCTATTTTTTATGTATTTTGTACCCCTATACTGTGTAACAATCCATCACAGTTGTTAACATATACAGGAATGACATTATGCAGAGGCCGCTTACTACGTTGCTGCTTCTCGGGAGTCGTTCACGTCATTAACTGTATATATTTGGCACACTCTCGCTAACAGCTCTGTCATTCGGGAATTATAGTCTTCATCTAACTTCACAGTGGGGAATATTCTTACTGCAGCGCCGTCCGCGAAATCACCTGTAAGAGTTACCCGGCGTCTTTCACATAATATTTGTAATTACACTGTAGTAAGATCCCCGAACCGTAAATAATTTAATAGGTCTTTAGCGCATATTCATGGTTAGCTCACAAATTGAAAACTGGCGCCATAAATGTACCTCAGCACTTAATCATGGCGGCTGCTCGAAACACCAGTGGCCTTTCACTGGTGGCAGTTGCATAATGTCACCGAATAAAAGTACGCTGATACCGCCAAACAACAAACTTATATTTTTGTATTATTGTAGCCTCAATTGAATATGTCGGAAACTTTGATATGAGACCATCGATATTTCATCAACGACTAACCATTGACTAAAGTGCCATTTGCGTCTTTCCATCTCTAATATTTCGCCTGTCATTATCCTATAAGTTACTGTATTACCTTTTATCAATAGGTAACGAAAAAACTGAATGTAAATTGCGACCACCTATATGTCTAGCAGGTACCCCTGTGAGAGACGTTACTTCAACCTACTTTAGGTTGAAGTAACGAATCTACAGTAAGTAGCAACGACGAACGTGTTCGACTATTAATTTTAATAAAAAAGGATTTGCCACTTCCAGCTCCTCCTGTTATGAATAAAAATAAGGTACATAGTTCTCGTCATTTTCAAAGTGGTTTCTTATGGAGTCAGATACTCGTTTCGTTTAACCCTTTTGTTCAATATTTAACTTACGAATACCATCAAAAAGAAATTATCTTGCATCATAGCATTCATCATCATCATTGTGTAAGTCAAAATGGTCACTTTCATATTTATATATCCAAAGGTTGTCTTATGGTTGTTACTTCAGTGGAATAATTAACCGCATTGAATGCTACGGCATGGGCAAGAGACTGTTGTATAACTTGAGCATATTGTTCCGCAGATTGGTTTGAATTAAGAGGCCTTAGTCCGCATAGCGTCGTAACTACAGGATTCTGGAGTTTAATCGGCTCCTAATAACACGTTTTCGTTCCGAAATAATATATGTAAAAATAACAAATTATAATAAAATCCGTTACGATAGCTGTTCAGAGTAAAATATCTATGACCCAAAACCGCTACTTTATTTCTTATGCGCGTTCGAGTGTTATCCCGTAACCTTATATATCTTGCTAAGTCAAGCTCCACTAACCAACTCTCCCAAACTTAATTCTTCTAGACCTACCTATCGAAGATGGTATTGACAACAGACTTCTCATCTCTGTTAAATCGTCATAAACGGTATCGCTGGTTTGATATGCAGCTATTTATGAATACGGCTTTTCTTGAGCAAAACTGGAACGGCAAATCGCTAAGGCGATATGCAGCTTCAGGTGAGCTAACAAGTCTTTGGCTTAAGATGGCCATCGAAACTGCAAACAACTGTTTCCGCGCGTCATTTGTATATCTTTTAGCTTTCTGAACAGCTTCTCGAACCATATCGCCACAATCAATAGGCTCACATTTGCTTGCATATTTGGTAATTTAATTCGCCACAGCTGTTACATTATCACGTGGATGCACGTCCATATTAGCCTGCCATAATTCAAGCATTAGTGGATTGTAATTATTAATCATTACTTCAGCTTCATTTCATTTCAAAACACAAAATCTCCCTTGGTTTGCTAGTGTTTCATCCGGCCCCAAGAACTTAGTTTCATCACTTTTTACATACGATTCTTGTGATCTTTCACGTTGCTGATTAAGTCATCTAGTTCCCCTTTTGCAGTACAGGACACGACACAACTATGTTAATAACTCTCAAGCCTTCAGTGGAGTGGAAATCTGGACAACATCGCACCATAACAGCATGTGCAATTGGGAACTCGCGCGGTTTTGAAATTCTATCCTATACTCTGGAATAGTCTTTTGTGCGTGTGTGTGTCAGTTACTTCCGAGTCTACTACAGGTTCGCCATAACATTCATGTTTATTTTATAAATGCTATCAATGCATATTATATGCGAAGTGTAAATGGTCGTGCAATCAGCCGTAAACTATAAGACGTAATGTCTGCCCAGTTACATGTAAGGTCACTTACATTCCTCATGGTTAAATGTATGTTATCCACTAAACTATGAGGAACTTATTCGTATTGTCTTTGTCTCATACGGCAAGAAACCGAAACGGTCACTTTTGCTCTAAAATACTCTACCACAGATAGAGCAAAAAAAATCAACGTTTTCAAATCGGGCATCATTGCTCATCACACAGGCCTCAAAGTACTCGAGAGCTGTAATCGAAACGTTTCTTGATTCACATAAACCGTTTTTGCCATCTGAATACATTGTTTACCCACATAATTATTCTTCTTTATCTTTATATATTTACTGGTGGTGTTTGAAATATCTGTGATTCTATTTCCATTAAGATTTCTTTTATTCTGGGATTCTTTAATACTAAATTGGAGATGTTTTCGTCGATATAATACAACATACCTACTTGTTGAAAATATTAGGCGCCTGTCTTCACTGAGGCTGTTAACAATTTCCATATTATTTATAACTGCCGCTGATCTTGAAGAAAATTCCTCAATCGATTTTTCTGTTCTCAAATTAGATCAGTAGATGAACTGATCACATTTGGATTCCTCTCAGAGTGTTGTGATTCTGTACTAGTATGGCCACTTCTTTCGACTACAAAAACTGGTGTTATAGAATATATATTCAACATATATTCCAGCAGTCCTGTGGCTTTTAAAGTGCTACGTAACAATGCAGCAATTTGTCGTGAAGTTTCAAATCTCATAAAACAAAAAACACCGCAGGTTCTACCTTTACGACCATTTGATCCCTTGGCAGGAGAATATATAAGCCAGTATGACATATTTTTAAATGTCATACAGGAACTAAATTCGCAGTCAGGATTCCACTAGTATAATTAGTGTCAAAAAATGAAGCAATACCATTTTCTAGACTTGGATATCCTTCTTGATCTCTCGAAAATTGGTCATTGATTGATAAATCATGTGCAATGTTCAAAATTACACAGGAACCCTGGAATATTATCTGGGTCAACAGTTCTGTCGCAAGGTCCGAATTTATTTCACTAGGATCTGGAACAGGCCTTGCTGTTAAACACTGTCGCCGAGTATTATTATGTAATCTAAATCACTAACAGTCCATGTAATTGTATAATTGTTGTAAATATATTTTTTTGTCATGGGAGGAGGGGGAATGATTTGCCTACACATTGTGAATAAATCATTTAGTACAACAGTATCTGTCATATCTTCAATCAATATTGCATCGTCTTTATCGCACTCGGCATCATACATAAATTGTATTGGAATTTATAAACAAGCTAGTATTGCTAGTATAATAAAAAAAAAATGGCCAACTCGTTGTATAGACGACAGTCAGTACTTTGCTGGCTGCCAAACTAAAAGCACTGTGATACATATAGCTAATATACAGTCTCGGTTAATCGGTCTTGTCATTTTTCGCACGAGGTAAATAGCGAGGTAAATAGTGTGATTACATTGCACTATTTTTAACCGACTTCAATCAAAAGGAGGAGGTTATCAGTTCGATCGGTATTTTTTTATTTACACCGATTTCTCCGTCAATTGTGGACCGATTTTCAAAATTCTTTATTTGTTTGAAAGGGTATACTTGCCAAATGGTCCCATGATAAGAAAACCTCTGATGATGGCATCCCAGAGAAATCGAGGGGAACTTTCGAAAATCGTAGAAACGACTAGTGCGCTTTATATTATTTTAATCAAGCATTTAAAATTATTTTAATCAAGCATTTTTTTTTTTGGACGCTTTCACACCACGTCAATCTGGTCCGGTCTGGTAAGTTCTCGAAGAACTTGTGTTACGGGTACCAGACAACGGAAATATATTTAATACTTTTATACTATACATATATTTAAGATTTTTATTATATAATACACATATTTAATACACATCCATGACCCAGGAACACAGAAAATATTTTTGTTCCCTGGCGGGATTCGAACCCGCAACCTCCGGCTTGAGCGCCAACGCGCTCACCACTGAGCCACAGAGGTCGTCGATTTTATTACACTACAATTTAATGAAGGTCTAGAGTCGATCTGATATTGTAGCAGAAAGACAATCGAGGAACTCCTTAACGAATTACACTAGTAACCTTGTGTTTGGGCAATGGGCTTGATTAATTTGTAATAATGAGAACTTTAAACCTAGATGGGTTGTTACTACTAGAAGGATAGTTAGGGAACTCCTAAATAGTTTACAGTAGCTATCTTGATATTGATAATATATAATTAATTTATACTGATGAAAACTTTGCACCCATATTTGTGATACGTGCCATTACAGGTCTGATGATGGAGACCATACAGTCTAGGGAACTCCTCGACGATTTACAGCTTTTGTTGGGCTAACTTCATACGATTCAATATGCTAAAATTTCTATCTCTGTATGTCTTTCTTTGATGAATCACTAAAAATTAAGAAATAAAAATTTTCAAACAAAAATTATAACCGACTTCAAAAAATAAAATAACTAAAAAGTAAAAAAATCGCGTTTCTTTAATTTGTGTGTCTACAACTAATAATCATCTTGTTCTTATACTAATGTACAATCTCTGCGTTTATCACGTGATTATTGTTACTTTTGGAGTCGGTGTCAGCCAATGTAGGTAGGTACAACAACCCCACTATTCAGGCCTTGACGTGGCGGTGGGGCTCAGTAGCCTAGGGTGAGCCCAGCACCTGGGGCGAAGCTAATTGAACCGAGGGGGCTCTTTGTACCCCTCTTATAAGAAGAGGGGACAAAAGAGCAGGAGGCATGGTGCGAGGACGGGAACCTCACCCCGTTGTACTGCCCAGACGTTGTGAGGGGTTGTTCTGTGGTGCGGGACAGCCCCTCTGTGGAGTGGCGTCGGTACCTTGGGGCACCGACTAGCCATTGAGGTGCCCTGTTTGCTCATTAGATCCGGGGTACAGCAACAAATATGTCACCGTCGTCCGTCACCTACCTTGGCTGACAATTACTCCAAAAGTTTATAATTTTTGTTTAAATTTGTTTATTCTAACAATTGTTCTAGCGGTGAACACTCTACAGTACACGGTGTCAAACCAGGGTTCCCTGCAGATGATACTGAACAGGTTCATATACTATCTCAAGTACACCAACCGAGACAAGACGCGGCAGTGGCGCTGCGTCGACTACGTTAACTCCCGCAAGTGTCCTGCCTATGTTATGACCAAGGATGACGTGGTTATACAAAGGTAACACTTTTTTAATTTTAATCATGTTTTGGTGTCCGGTGTAAGGGATGCGCTTGTGCCGCGCTCCCGTCTACATGGGAACCTCCTTATTTCTCCCATGAAAAAGCTTTGCTGTGTTTCGCAAAGAAAGGCACTACATGCTCCGCACCGGCAGGTTATAGGTCCAAAAAAAAAAGAGTCTAGAGTCTCGGTTCCAGTAACACTGTCTCTCCAGCCCTTATTTCCTCTTATTTCTTGTCGGAAGAAAAAAAACGGCAAACAAGACGGCGGTACCATTTTTTTTATTAAAGTAATCGCGCCATCTACTGAGGTAATAATTAAACTATTATTGATTTTTAGCTCGGTTACGATTTCTCTGACTTAATATCATTCCAATAGGTGTCGCTTGGCATATTTATTATATTAAAAATATTTATTTTATATCAATTTAATTATATTTATTTTATATCTAAATACTATCTGTTGCCGTCATAATATCGAGCAAAAACATCACGTTTGTTGTATTAGAGCTCCCTTACATATTATTTTTATTCAGTTTTTAGCGGTTGTTTTTTGTTGTCATAGCGGCTACAGAAATACATCATCTGCGAAAATTTCAACTGTTTAACTATAACAATACATGAGATACTTAGTGTAGTAGTCTTAGTAATAGGATTCCCGTTTTACCCTTCGAGTACGGAACCCTAAAAACAGCTGTTTTTTCCCCCCATAAATCAGACTACACGATTCATGATTTAACATAACTCAAATTTGAATTTGGAAATCTCCACATTTAAAATGTGAAAAATAATATGCCTTGTTCAGGATTATTTGTAGACCACCAGCAACCTCACGGGACTAGATAACATCATAAGGTCGTAGAACAAACACTGTTGTTTTTTTATGTTAATTGGAATAGGCAAACTGGCAATGGTCGACGTCGCCCATGAACAAACTAGTTTACCTGGAACGAGCCCAGGCCCAGCTGAGACTTAAGATGTTAAGTCTCGGTGCCAGTAATTACACTGCCTGTCCAGCCCTTCTCTCCAAAACACAGCAAAGCGGTTTCACGGGAGAAACAAACAAGGTGGTGGTACCCATGCAGCCGGGAGAGCGGCACAGCGCTTACCTCCCACCGGTTGTTTGTGATGTTAAGTATTAACTATTCCTTCGCGGTTGCTGGAGTTTTACAAACAACCTTGTACAGTTCAATAGTTATAATCCTTTTTTTTTCAGAATATCTGCTCACTCGCACCCGTTTCATGATAAAAAGATATTGAAGAAAATAAGCTCAGGCGCCGTTTTCACCGCGCTAAACGAGGCGAAGACTAGCGGGGAGAAGATTAAGAATAAATGTGAAAGTCAAGTAGAATAAATAGTTTTTAATTTTTATACAAGTTGTTTTTTTTTCTATGTGACTCGAGTACCTATATTACCTAATCGGCCTAAGACGAGTAGGTATGTTTGTTGTCGCGGCTTAGCCAGTGATAAAAGAAAATATAAATATGTATTCGAACTTATTTAAATGTTTTTCTCTCTATTATATCAAAATTTCGAACACAACGTTCCAATCAATCAATTGTTTGTGAAAATGTAAAATACAAGTAAAAACCAAGATATTAAACGTAATTGAAAATGTATACGTTTGTTATTCGCAGATCATCTATCTTAGCTAGGCTGATCGTTGCTGCCCCATTTGTAATTAGTAATTATTGACGATCCAAGTCTGTGTTTTTGTGTCTTTAAATAACTCACATGGTTTTTTCTTCGGGCCAGTTCAAAAAGAATTTTAATATTTTAGTTATGTATATTTAAACTGAGGGAACTTCTTCGCAGAACAAATTATTGTTCGTGTGGCACAGGAAAAAATGTTGGGCTAACGCTCCTAAATATACACAAAGATGTGAATCTGCATAAGGATGGAATTATCATAGTTTTCTGAAAATAAAACGAAAGTTATTACTTGTTATTTAACAAAGCACAATAATATTTAATTAGCTGTTAATTTATCAAAATTAGTTTAGTAAGTAAGTAAGTAATAAGTTCGTAAAACTTGGGCTAAATATGGCAAATATGCGGAATAATAGATTTAACTAACAATATGTGATACACTGTCTAAAAGTCGGAGACGGCAATTTTTTTTTCAAAAAGTCAGCAAGGTCTCACAACATAAAAACTTTCATACGTGACGTTAAATTGTTCTTCCGCTAGTCATGTTGCCGCTTAACTCTTTTCCTTTTCCGTATTTCCTTCTATTTTTAGAGGATGAGCGTTTGTTTGACCTTACACTTGTGATAAGACATTGGCGTTGAAATATAAATTAATATCTGACCTCCTGTCCGTTACGGATGGTTTTTGTCACTACTTTCAGGGCCATTCTCAGTGGCACTCTCGATAAAAATTAGAATATTTTTTTGGGTATCTATTTTAATGCTGAAATAACTTTATATTTCTTATTTAAATACATTATAAATTTTATTTATTTTTCATGTAAATCATACAAGACTTATCTTAAGTTACAAGAAGAAGAGAAGTTTACCATATATAAGATAGGACAAAAAACGACGGGACTGACTCGAACATAAGCATTTTAAAAACTATTGAATTCTTTGCATCAAAAGCATTTTGTATTTAGTAAAAGATAGTGCCATGCTGCTTTGCAGCAGAATTGGGCCGGCACGACCGGGGTGGAACATCTCGATCACATAATACCGGTGTAAAGTGACAGCTATGCTATCGCGTTTCTGTGGCCGACTGGGGGGAAAGGGAAAAGGAGGGCAACGCATCTGCATTATCTCTGGCTGTGCGGATGTGTATGGGCGTCGATAGTCGCTAAAAGACTTTGACTGCTCGTTGCCCTCCTATGTTATAAAAAAAGAACTTGGCTTACCCCTGGACTAGATGAACCTGGTGTGGCCCCATCGGCACGGGGCCCCGTAATACGAAGATATGTGTGTATTGTTCCAGTAGTATTTTTAATTCTACTTCTAGGACTGAATGTAATGAACTACAGCATACTTATCTTATGTATGTGTAAATTGTAATGTTTAAGCCATAGCAAATATTAGATGAAAGCATCATCATTATCTTTCTGGTCCCTCCATTACCCAAGGGCCCCAGCTTAAGAGGGCCCTGCCTACTGTTATTATGATGAGAGATACCCACGCCCCTCTACACGTAGACAGATGCATCGGCAGACCCGCAGATGCGTCGTGACGTGTAGATCGAGTGATTTGCTCGTCTGTTGTAGGCAGCGAGCATATTATGATCGATAGTCGTAGGTATTCAACGTCACCAGATGAATCCGCCACAAATCCGTTTGTTGTAGGTTTTTGTGACACGGATTGGGTTTCAGCGCGAACGTTTGGCGTCAAACAGACTTGTGGACGCACGTTGACAAATGCATCTGTCTGCGTATATATGCATTATAAGCATTCTGCGTTATAAGCATTCACACACATCACTGACATAATTGACACTTGACCTCTACGTCAGAAAATGTCATTAACATTATAGTTGAGGTTCTCATATAACGTTGCTTGTAATAATTAAATAATATAACAATTCCCCATCATTATTCAAATATAAGATAAAATGTAAAAGTGTTATGCATACCTAATGAGTATAGAATTTTAAATATTTATCTTTTTATAATTATGTGTGAAAAAATTAATATAAAAATAGAAAAAAACCCGACTGCAAAGAATACCACTAACTAAAAAGGGAAAAACAAGCTCTATAATTTAAGTTTGGGCCTTTGTAAAGGTGTGTGACTGAGGTCTAGTACACAACGGCTCGATCGAGTGTTGTTCCTGTCATGGTGATGATGTTCGTTAAATGTTTTTTTTTTAGGCATGACCATCCTGAATAGGCAAGACCATCCTGAATGCACGAAACTCTGTTTCTCTCTTTCTAGATTTACTAACTTATATCTCCCTCTCAACTTCCGTAACACCCTCGTCAAGCATTCACCAGCTTACTCCCCAAGTCAAGCGTGCGTGAAAAAGTTATTACTTCAAAATAATTTTTGTACCTCAGATGTCTGATATCAGCCAATTTCTTTTTTTATGTACCTAGTGTCACTCGCGCTTTATAGACAAATCTAACGACACCTCACACGTTGAAATCCTTTCATCTAGGCTGTACTAGTAATTTCTTCTTGAGGTGCCTCTCCAAATAGTGAAGGTTGGCAGTCAGCTCTGCATATTTTTCCTTGTCTCTCGCGAGGCGAAACAGTTCGGCGACGCTCGCGATGCCCTTCCTCTCTCTGATGTTACGCAGCCACGACTTCCTTCTTCGACCGGCTTCTCTTGTACCGGCAACTTTTCCCATGATAACAAGTTGGAGGAGCTCGTAACGGTCATGCCTTAGCACGTGCCCCAAGTATGCGACTTAACGTTGTTTGACGGTTTGCAAAAGTTTGCGTTTCTGATTCATTAGTCGCAGAACTTCTTCGTTTGTGACTTTCTGAATCCATGAAATCGACAGCAATCGCCTGTAGGTCCACATTTCAAATGCTTCTAAACGTTTCCCAAGGTGTTCCTTAATTGTCCATGCCTCGCATCCGTATCTATAGAATTATAGCCCAATAAACTTTTAAGCTGAAAAAAGATCTTTTAACCAGTGCAATAACAGCTAGAAGCTTTATAAACGATGTACAAAAGCGTTAAAATATACTTAAGGCTGTAGTAGAGGGTAAATTGTATTATTTAATACAGTACAGCTGCTTTAAGGCTGTATAAAGCCGAAATTATTGCTTTTAGCTTGTAAAGAGCACCGAAAAACTCTAAAATACAGCGTATGGTGTAAAAAACCACTATCAGCAAGTTTATAAGACTAGAGCAGTATATCGGCTGAATAGTGCTCTAGAAATCTACTTTTGTATTGCCTAATGCCAAGAGCATTGAATATTGCTACCTTCTCGATATTAGTGTATAAATACTCTGTAGTACAGTCATCATATAAGGCTGGATAATAGCTGTTCAATGGTTACCTAGGAAACCCTTAGAAAGCAAATTTCTGTATAAGAGTGTAATAATATGATGTCTGCTGCATAAGAGTTTAGTCTTACTCTATTGTAAAGCTAACGCGATAAGCGTAATTTTTATCTATTGTACAGCCCTCGGTGTTACAGTAGATGACTTTAACGTTAATAGTGTTTAAATAGAGAACTATGCAGCTTATCTAATATTTTAATGTCTAAGTCAAACTGGAAATAACAGTTTTGCATAGTTAATTATATATGTATATTGTGGCCAGTCTTACATAAGAATGGTAAAAAAATATGCGTTATACTTTTAGTTATTTATTTCGATAATGACACGGATCAGTCACAAAATTTTGTTTGTACCTAATACTAATTATAAGTCTTTTCATCTTCTTTTTCTCCCTCTTCTTTATCCAGAATTAGTTTTTGGTTTGAAAATAACTTGTCAATATCTAGCTAGGTACCTGAAGTACCTGAAATGAATAAACATTATAATTAAATATAAAAATTCAAACAGCAGTGTGTCGGTACAAAACCTTAAATATTAAATGTAAATACACCTACATATTAAACCTAATTAATAATTTAATTATGATTGCGTCATAACGGCGGCTGTAAATCTAAAGTGTCAAAGTTAATGTAATCTCATTCTGGTTTAGTAGTCAGGCTCACTAACCAACAACCAACAACCAACAAGACCAACAAGCCATTTAATTATTTAGTGCTAGCTTGTTTGTTCCCGCTGGATGCGGGCGGCGCAGAGCGGGCGTTGTGGAGATCCTTGGGGAGGCCTACGACTGGCAGGGGACTGGTTTTGGCTGAATAAATAAAAATAATTATTGTTTGTTCCTGTAATAGACGTGTCTCCGAAACATAAAGCATTACATAACCACATTACAGTAGAACGGTCTAATTTCATTTTATAATTGAATAATTGTTAATAAAAAAAATCCCGTATAATATAATATTTTCAAGTAGAACTTATAATATTATTCCCTATGAGGAACCAACCGATTCGACTGTACTAGGCACTTTACTCGAGTAAATATGTATTAATAAACTCCACAGCAATTCCTGCCAGTTACATCGGTAGCAGTTGATAGTGGACGTCCTCATGGCTCGCTCGCGTATTAGTGATCAGTGAAAATGAAACTGTGTCTAACGATGTTGTGTGTTCTCACCACAGTGGAGGGGTATCGGATACTCTGCCTCCTGCCGTATCCAGGGAAAAGCCATCATATGGTGTTTGAACCGCTCTTACAAGAATTGGAAAACCGCGGACACGAATTGACAGTGGTGTCATTTTTTCCAAGAAACAAACATGGCAGTAGAAGAGATGTGAGTTTGGTTGGACTGGCCCCACTCAAGGTGGAATCCATTGATCTCAGACACTTAGAGACTACATTTAACTTAAAGTATTTAGATCATATACCCATAGTGACACAATTGGCGAAATCGAATTTGAAACTTTGCGAGACTATACTGAATTCGGAGGTTTTTCAAGAGTTTATAAAGAGTGATGGTGATTTTGATGTGATATTAGTGGAACATTTTAACAGTGATTGTATGTTTGGTGTGATCCATAAATATGGAGTCCCGTCTGTTGGTCTGATGTCCTCGGCTTTGCTCCCATGGAGCCACTCCAGGGTAGGAGCCTCTGATAACCCATCCTACGTCCCCGGAATGACGCTTCCGTTTACCGACCAAATGGCTTTCTATGAACGGGTCGTAAATACATTCATTTTGTTCTTCTACATCTATTGGTATGAAATAGAAATACGGTGGAAAGAACAGAAGCTTCTAGAAGATAAGTTTGGGAAACTGCCGCTATTGGAGGAGATAGCGAAGAATACGAGTGTGGTGTTGGTGAATACGCACCACTCTTGGAATGGTGTTCGGATACTCCCTCCTTCCGTGGTGGAAGTAGGAGGACTTCATCTACACAATAGGACTGCTAATCGTCTATCACCGGTTAGTATTTTTTTAGGTGAAGAGGTCTTGTTCCTGGTTTTGCAGAAGTATAAAACCTTTTTGCGAGACCAAGAAAAAACTTATTTTATTTGTTATTTATCTTTTATAAAATTTTCGTAGTTTGTTCGCGATGAATGGATAAAGTTATGTATGGATTTTAATCAAATTTAGTACCTACACTGCGTGCAGTTTAGTCGGACATGAGAGATAGGATGGCTTAGGAGACCAGGGATGGCTTAGGAGACCAGAGATGGCTTAGGTGGCGCTGCTGTCTGTGCCAGGGCCCAGGACGCATTTTTTCGGACTACAAACCAATTAGCCAATTATGTTGTAATTGTTGAGTTTTAAAATTTTAATACCATCGTATTTAAATCTTTGCCGGTTACAAACAATAGTCTCTAATTAATATTGTAACATATTTTTTAAACTTGAATCCTAATCCACATTACCACAGCTTATTATGTCTTTTGATGTCTCTTAACTCCTAACTCCTATATCATATATAGGTAAATGACACTGTCATTTGTTTACTAGAATAATATCCGTTTCAAATACAATGCAACCGATTGATATAAATCTGTATATTACAATACAAACTCATATAAGAATAACATATTGTAATGGGCTCTAACGTGATCCCATTCACGACAGTTTCAAGTCCAAAGAAGTATTCTAGAACTCTTAGCACATCCTTAATTTTCATACCGGTGGGAGGGAAGGGCAAGACAGGCAGTGTAATTACTGGCACCGAGACTTAACATCCTATTCTCAGGATAGGCATCGTTCCAGGTAAACTGGTTTATGTTCATGGGCGACGTTGACCACTTACCATCAGGTGGCATGTTTACCAGTTTGCCTATCCAACTAACATAAAAAATAAAAAAATAAAAAACCTTAAATTACAATTGAAAAATAGGCCACGCTCTCAAGTTAAAAATAGCTTGCGTCTTTGGGGCCTCTATTAGACGCAACCACTTTTATGTTTTTTATGGTTATCACGTGCAATCGCGTGAGCCCCTCGCTGTTTCGTCACATAAGACAATAAAAAAATTATCTAAAGTAAGTCCATAGAACAAATACATAAGATAATGTTAACGAAATAGTTAAATTGACTCAAGCCTAGCATAAACTAATAATGACTAGCACAGTTCTCCGCGATTTTACTCCCCCAAATTAAAAAATTGACTTTAGAAATAAATATCATCTTCATCAATATAGGATGTTAAATTCCAAAATGAATGTCATATCGTAGTAGTTCCAAAGATTAGAGGGTACAAACAAACTCTTCAGCTTTATTACCTTCGTCGGAGCGAATCGGACAGATATCCTATGCTAAACATTTGTGGAACGTATTAGGAATCTAATGGATTCTTGAATCCGATTTTTTTTTTTTTTCCAAATGAGTTGATTCGGGTGCTAATGCTGAGTGTACTCTTATGTAACTGCTATTTCTGTGTTGGTTGTGTATTTAAGCTAGGGATATGTTTTGATTATGATTTTGCGAAAATTAGAAATTTTTAGTAGTGTCTAATTATGTTATTAGTTAGAGTAATGTGTTTGTTACATTCAGAGTACACGCAGCTATCGCAATTTTTTTTTTTTCCTTATTGGTAGGTTTTTTTTAGGAGACGGTGGAATTACAATGAGTGCTAATGTATGGTAGGCGAGTCCAGCGGGTTATGCGATTTGATACATTGTACCACTGAGCCAGGCTTACTGAGGAATGAAAGTGAGATGAAGGATGATGACAATGAGAAAGAATGAAAATATGTTTTTTTTGTATGTATATATGATATTATTATTAAGAATTGCTAGAAGTTCAGCTTGAAATACAGAACAGCTGTCGTGAAGTTTGAACTTTTTGCTGACCGGGCTACGCCCTTCGCCGTAACAGACGAAGGCTGCCCCCACAGTACCGTCCTCAAGCTAACCCTATTGAATCCGTTTAAACACCCACTAAACAACATAAAAAATAAAAAAATTGGTCCAGGTTTTAGGGGGAGTTTTTCTGAAGTTATACTTCTTTTGGCGCGTTAGGGAAAAAAATGGGAAAAAATGATGAGAGTAAATCTTTACGATGCGCGCGCGCACCGTCACGAAAAAAACCGACAGTGTAAGTTTGCTATAGAACATTTTTTTATAGAAGAGGGGGCAACGCATAATCGGTGATATACACATGTACAGAGAATATAGGTAGGTATATAAAAAGATATCCGGCAGGAAGCGATCGTCAGACTCAATGACCTAAGAAGTGTTGTTTTTGTGACCCAGTGAACCGACAAATGCTCGTGTTATTTTATTATGTCTACGCGAATTTCACTCATTATAATGAAACAATTTTAACGAATTTTAATAAGAATATAATAATAAAACGGAACCCTTGGATCACTCCGTTGTCCGTCTGTCTGTCGGTCTGTCAAACCAAAAGCTGTAGAGTACTTAATCCCATTGACATAGAATCACGAAATTTGGTATGAAGCTAGGTCACACAACAGTCAAGGTGGAAATCTAAAACCCACTTTTTATTGTAGGTATTGTACAAATGACAGCGCTTGGTAATGTTTGTTTATGGAGTATAGAAGTACCTACATAATATGTACTTCTATACTCTATGGTATGCATATAAGTGACGTCATTGGTGTTTCTTGTCACGTGGTTTATTAAAATGTTGTTAAATTTCAATTATTAAATACTAGCTGTTGCCCGCAGCTTCGCCCGCGTTAACTTAGATTTATGATTGTGATGATTATGATTATGTTTGTAGACTAAGTTACTCCTTATAACATCAGCTATCTGCCAGTGAAAGTCCCGTCAAAATCAGTCCAGCCGTTTCAGAGATTAGCTGGAACATACAGCTACACAAAAATTGTAAAAAAAATATTTTGGTATATTATGTACCGTGTATACATCCATACATATGCATTTAGTAAAAAGCGGTTATTTTAATATTGCAATCAGACACTCCAATTTTATTTATCTGTATATATTAAATAAATTAAATAAAAATATGCAAGGAAAAATATTGTGGTTTTTTTTAGAATTATATCATAGAAACTACCATTTCACATCAAAATTATATTTTATTTGAATACTGTCAACATCTCCATTGGCCATTGTTGGTCATTGGCTCGTGTGCCGTGTTCCTATTAGATAACACATAATATCCGATAGTTTAATCAAATGTGTCTGCTGCCCTGTGCCACTTTTTGCAAGAATTAAAATACCATAATTACATGGCACACTTAATTTTGTTTCGACTATTTATAAGTTTTTTTTATTCGTCATCATCATGGGCCCGTTATTGCACACTGCTGAGCATAAGCCTCCCTTTTTTTCTACCAATCTCCCTCCAATTATGCTACCCTATCTCCGACGCCTTTGACCTTCGTACGACGTCGGATCTCGGTATTGCGGATACGGTCTTGTAATTAGATGCGCTTAGCGGTAGAAGAGATAAGCAGGCTGTGTCGTGTCTGTTTAATTTTTGTATTTCTTCCGCCAAGGAGCTTTGCTATTGTCCGGAAAAGGACACAGGTCAAGCAATTTATTTTTTTGGTTTGTGCATTCAAAAATGTTTTTCTGTGTATATCTTTATGTCACTGTGTGTCTCCTGGTTGTGTCAAATAAATGTTCTTTCTTTCTTTCTTTCTTTCTTTCAGTATTATTTTGGCAAGTAGACCTTCCAATGCAATAGCAACGCAAGGCTATCCTAGTACTTAATTGCCTATCATATCCATTGAATACCAGATGGCTAGTGTTATGTTGACCACTCGATCGTCGATCCTATATAAACTAATATCAAAAACATACAAACATCCGAATTGAGAACCTCCTCCTTTTTTAGAAGTCAGTTAGGAGTGTTTTACATCGATTATGAAGCTTTAAATTACTAAGCGGAATGTAAGACCACAATAATAGGATATCGAGAAATGAATGAATTAAAATAATGTCCTTTCGTACGTGGCACTGAACATTAAGGTCAAGGCAATATGTACTTATTGCTTGAAGAAGTTGACCTACGTTTGGTTGGAAACTTTTATTAAACACTAATTCATCCCGCGGTTTCATCCGCCTCAAAAATATATTCTAGAACATATTTATAACATTATTAATTGGGCTATTAAGATTTTTGAAATCATGGTCGTTTCAATTGGCGGCGGCGCGTTCAAACTCGGTAACTTTTTTATGTTAGTATAGATTTTTAGGCTTCCGTACCCAAAGGGTAAAACAGGAATCCTATTACTAATACTCCGTCCGTCCGTATGTTCGTATGTCACCAGGCTGTTGCAGCTAGACAGTTGACATTTTCACAGATGATGTATTTCTGTTGCTGCTATGACTAAAAATATTAAATAAAATGAATATTTAAGAGAGGCTCACATACAAAAATCATATATTATGGTCTAACGATACCTATTAGAATTATATTAAATCATAGAAATCGTAACCGAGCTAACAATCATTAATAGTTTTATCATCACCTCAGTAGATGGCGCTCTTCTTAAAATATCAATAGCCTTATATTACTTTAACAAAACAAAGCATATATAATGGTACGGAACCCTTCGTGCGTGAGTCCGACTCGCACTTGACCGGTTTTTTCAATGAAGTAAGACTAGACTAGATGTCTAGTCTTCCAACCTATTTCTTGCAGATTCATTACTATTAAATAATTGTTAAGTTTATAATTGTATTTATAAATAGATGATAAATATTTTTGTAACTATAACACCACGTCCCTCGTAAGTCATAACATGACCTTTTCCCGTAGTTTGTTCAACTTGTAGGTATTACGGGAACGGAAATGAATTTAAGAAACTTCTTTAAATAGGTTTATATTAAAGTAGGCGCCCATGCCTGGGTAAATAAATTATGAATGCTAAATTTCAATTTTCTAGGTCACTTTTTTGTATCTTTATGCTATAACCGAATTAATCACAATACCGAATGATTGATTCGGTTCGGATTTAACATAATATGTTTATAAATATAACGTATCTATATAACCGTATATGCTGTATAAAATTTGGCCCACTGCTTTATCTAAGCCTAAATATAACCAAGTAAGTTATATTCAGGCGTAATAATATCTCATGCTAAACGCGCTGCCGTTAGATTTTGTCGTTTTGCTTTTCCTTAGACATTAGCAGTAAATCAGTGTCTACCTAAGCACTTAATTAAACACAAAATTAAGATGCAGAATAAACGTTATTCCAAGTTTGCGGTTGCCTTTACTGATGTAATAAAGAGGTAACGTTTCTGAGTTTAGACCTAGGAGGAATCATCGAAAGCACTAGTCCGATTTAAAAGTATCTTACAATGAAACAATTTTCACGGATTTTATCGCAGTTTATTAAGATTTTTAATAAACCGCGTAGCTCAACGTGCAATGGAGCGTGCTATGCTGGGTGTTTCTTGACAGATAGGATTCGAAACGATGACATCCGTCATAGAACTAATGTTACCGATATCACGCAAAGTATACTCGTAAGCTCGTTGAAGTGGCAGTGGGCTGGTCACACACGCAGGAGAACGGATGGCCGATGGAGCTAGAGTGGAGGCCACGTTTAGGTAAACGAAGTGTTGGTCGGCCATTAACCAGGTGGGAGGACGATCTCCGTGCGATGGCCGGTGCATGATGGAGTGGCAAGGGATCGGCCGTCTTGGCGTTAATTGAGGGAGGCCTATGTTCAGCAACGGACGGATATGATGAGGCTGATGATGATGATTAAGATTTTGAAGTCCACATCTTTTAACTTTCATCTTTCAACATCTTTACCAGTACTTATACGCTATGGCCAATGAGCTATTGTAATGCGGGCGTAGCTGCGGGCAACAGCAAGCTCTTACCTAAAGGTCCATATCTAAGAAAGAGATTTAAGTTGAAGCCTGGATTCCTTTTTTGTATACGAGCATTACATGTCATCCTCCTATCGAGGGTAGCGCCGAGGTATTTTATCTGATTGACTCGGGGCACCTCGTTTCCGTAGATGAAGATTGGATCTACATTCCGACAAGGCCTGTGTGTATGTCGATATAGGTATGTTAGGTTACGTATATATGTTTTCGTATTACGACTCATTTAGAAAAAAAACTTACATATAATAATCATGCGGCATGGATGTGCGGCGAATTCTCGACATCATCCATCCGGTGCGGATTACTACTTTGCATACAATTTCTACATGTGTGCAATTATATTGTTGTTGTCATGCATGACTTCATGCATTTTATTTACTAGAAGCTGTTGTTTCTTTTTTCCCGCGGACTTCTGATTAATAAGTGGTTATTAGTGGAAGGTTCGTTATCATCATCATCCGTCCATGGCTGCACATAATATACTAAGGATCAAAGAAAGCTAAGACGATCTTCCGATACTGTCATCCAACTTACACTGACTGTAACATGGAGATCGTCGTTTCATCTACTTGGTGATCTACTGACCTTCCGTCGTCCTGAACGTGACTTCCACTTCAGAATTTTGTTGGCCCACCGAACATCGTCATTAAACCTGGGATCATTGCTTGCACATAAGGAAATTATCGTGAGGAAACCTGCATATGTACCTACCTATTTTAGCGAGAAAAGCCTTAACCAGATGGGAAGACGATCTCCTTGCAGTAACCCGTCCGTGTTGGATGCGATTGGCAAAGGAGGCCTATGTTCAGCAGTGGACGGATAAAGGCTGATGAAAAGCCTTTGTTTATGTGTGAAGTTCATCACCCCACATGAGGCCAGCGCATAGGTGAACTATGCGCTCGCCTCACAACACCCTCCTGGTTTCGAGGAGGTGACCCATGCCGTGGGACACATAAGGGTCCACGATGATGATGATGAAACAAGATAGTAGCCTAGTTACAGTTTTAGCCGAGTTGTTACGTTACGAAGTTTAAATTTGTATAGTTTTTGTATGATTAATATAAGTAGGAACTAGGAAGTGGTTTATTTACAAAGAAACATACATTTTCAAGGAAAATAAATAAAATATAAACACAAACATGTTATGCCACTATGATTTTGTTATTGTTAGTTAAACGCAAAAAATATTTTTTTCAGAGCCTACATCAATGGGCACAAGAAGCCGAAGTCGGTTTCATCATCATGAGTTTTGGATCGCTGGTGAAAGGCTCAACCCTGCCGCAGCAGCAGTTGCGAGCCATCACCAATGTGTTCGCGAGACTCCCACAGAGAATCGTAGTGAAATGGGAATCCGACATTTTGAACTTGCCGAAAAACGTCATGATTGTAAGATGGCTGCCTCAGTTTGATTTGTTGAGTAAGTATCCGATGTCATAAAAGAAATAAACTGATAAGATGTTTGAAGACCGAATGTCAAGTTTTGTTGCCTTAAGAACAGGCGCGTATCTACAGCTGTATCAGTCGTATCAATGATACGGGGCCTCGGGGCTACATGGGCCCCAAAGTGTGTAAGCAAAACTCTGAAAACTATCCAGAATTCCATTTAAAACTTATTCCCGACATGTCATATTAGGCTCCGCTAAAACAAGCTAGGTAGCTACGCCGCTGCTTAAAAACGAGATACATTTCAGCTTACACTAATCAACTACCATACCTGATAATGCCATAGATCGTTAATCCATTAATTACATAATGAAGGTATTTTTTAATTAACCGATTACTAATTAACGAAGTAACCACAAAGGTGTCCAGCTATTTCAACGAAACGATAAGCATGGATTATACGACATAGGGATGTACAGGCCTACAATTAGTTCAGTCATCTCATCAAGTACATCAGAACCGTCATCCTTCGAGAATATAATCGGAATAGAGCGGTAATGTTGTATTTGTATGAAAACTAATTCCACCAAATTTGTGCGGCGACACTGCGTCGGTTCTGCGCTCTGCTTGGCCGACTGATAGCTATTGATGGATGATTGTCCGATGGGCCGTACACACAGATCACTGGTTGGTTGAATTGCTATTACGTCAGTGACAAATCACTGACCAGTTTCGGAATTTTATGGCTCACATTACTACTCTATCCGGTTATATGCTTGGTGCCGTCATCTTAAGATTTCGTAGGAAAATCATTATTCGAATAACAAAATGAGCATGTTGTTTTAGACCATCCAAACTGCGTAGCGTTTATAACCCACGGTGGGTTGTTGAGCCTGACGGAGGCGGTGTCTGCGGGGGTACCAGTCCTCGCGATGCCCATCCTCGGGGACCAATTCGGTAACGCAGCCCACGCACAGCGAGCCGGCATTGGGGAGGTGGTGAAGTTGATGGATTTGGAAGAAGATACCTTTGATAGGAAACTTAAGAAAGTCTTGTCCCCAGAGTAAGTATCAGATATACTTGAGATACATAATAATTACTGTTTACTAGTTTTGTTTTAGTTTCATTGCAATGTATGTATGTTCGAGTCAAATCTTGCAAGTGAATTTTAAAATATCCTCAACCGATTAGTATTGGTCTAGTTCACAATGAAACAATTATTTATTATTATTACAGCAACCATCACGGGAGGAATGTGAGTCAGTCCTCCCATGACCATGGTTGTTGTAACGTATCCGAAACGTCAGGCTTGTAAAAATCTTAATAAACCGCGATAAAATCCGTAAAAAATGTTTCATTAGAATGAGTGAAATTTAACATTGAAAAAAATATTTACTTATTTAAATCCTGAACAAATGACGTAAATAACAAATATGGTTGGTATGTTGGTATGGTTTACCGGTGGGAGGGATGCGTTTGTGACGCGCTCACGTCTACCTGTGGGTACCACGATCTTGCTTTTTCCGTAAGAGAGAAGAAAGGCAGAAAAGGTAGTGTAATTATTACTTTCACAAAGAAACTGGCACCTTGTCTTAGGATAGGCCACACGTGAAGGAGTAACCTTTTTTTTTCTTTTCCTCCGGGAAATGCTCTGAGGCATCCCTCGGGGGAGGGGGGACTCACCAGGCGGGTATGTGGGACTCGCTGTGCTCGATGGTATGGTGTACGTGGCTCTACCCACTAAAACCTGGCGAGTGCCACCAATGCTGCCTTTAGGGAGGTGCCCCAGATCTGTTGAGTAACAGGGCACCTCGACGGCTAGTGTCCCCCAAGGGATGGACGCTACCTCCACAGAGGGGATGTCCCGTATCACAGAACAACCCCTCCCAACATCGGGACAGTGCAATGGGGTGAGGTTACCATGCTCGCCCCTTAACCCCTGTTACTATTTTCTCCCCTCTTCTTATAAGAGGGGTACAAAGAGTAGCTTCCTCAGTTAACTTGGCTTCACCAAGGTGCGGGGTCACCTTAGGCTACTGAGCCCCACCGCCACGA
The DNA here is from genome assembly GCA_963853865.1 of Helleia helle. Lineage (NCBI taxonomy): Eukaryota > Metazoa > Arthropoda > Insecta > Lepidoptera > Lycaenidae > Helleia > Helleia helle. The sequence continues at coordinate 2,869,109 of OY971418.1, read as the reverse complement.
CAACTCTAGAACCGTGGTGGTGAATGAGTCACCTGGATTAGTTCAGATTAACTTGTTGTGGACGACCCTGACCGCTCACCATGTGCTTGTCTACCCTTTTCCTATCCAACTAAAATTAAAAAAGGAAACGAAATGATACCGGTGGCGGTGGATGGGGCATATGTCCGGCATTGTAAATAAATTTGGAATATATTACTTATGTGGCGGACCAATCAACGCCACATTCCTAAATCACGCTATCGAAGTTCCACAGCTCGTTGCTATACATACAACAGCTGAATTGATAGCAAGTGGGCTTCTGCCTGGCCGAGCATACTATCTCGCTCGGTCGGAGATCTCCCCTTGGGGCTCACACCTATATTCCCACATTGGTGACCCTTGACAGAGCACGCCTTCCTTCTGAACTTCATTATCATCACTCCCCCACCCCTCCGCATCACGCCAGCCAGCTTCAGCCTCTTCGGGTACTCGACCAATCAGCCCAACGCACCGCGGCCCTGGTCGAACCCTTATCGGCTTCAACGGGCAATCTCACTACGCGACCGGTCAACAAGCAGAGCACATCTCTCCTGGTCAAATCACAACCGACGCCAGGAGGCCGTGTGGTCGCAGACTGCACGGTAGGCGGGGGGAAACCCCCCAATCAAAAGTGAGCCGAATGGGCTCACACCAATCCGTTGAAGCATTAGGGCCTTCGGGCCATTAGCATAGATCCATCCGAAAAAAAAAAAAAAAAAAAAAATCTCTCCTGGTCACAGCACGTGTAGCATCGGCCCCGCACGGCAGCACTCCGACTCACTGGAGCCCGTGCAGCAGCATCACAGTTCCGACTCACTCCGCCTTATTCCAAAACGAAGACTAAATATAGTACCCAGTTTAATACCAGCTTTAAACCATGGTCTAATATAAATGTTATTACAAAAACTAGTTTAACGCTAGTACCAGGACTATCTATGGTACTAAAGTTAGACCACCGTGACCCCTAGTTTAACTTCGGTACTAACCTCAAAACTTTAAATTATCAGATGTCTTATGCGTTGAATTTGCGTTTTTTCGTATTAATTGTATTGAAAGGTAATTATATGAACTCGATATAGACAAAATTATTGAATTGGACTAACATTTAAAATAATTATTCTGACATCCTTATATAATTTAACATTCTATTTCTGTAATTTTGTTGTATTGTATTTTGTCATTGATATACATACCTATTTTATATCATATGTAATAATTCTAATTAACTCTGATATTTTTCATGGATGTTTGGATTAAATAAACACTAACCTTTTCTTGAGAAGTCCAATTATCATCCCTTTTTTCTTTTGTTGATACATTTTACAACATAAGTAATGTTCGTGGCACACAAATACACAACAAAAAATATTATACTATTCTTATGAACAACATACCGTCTATTTAGAATCAAAGAACAATAATGGCTGTATTGTAACTATTGGTAAGTGGTAACTCGACTTACATTTCAATAACTAAACATTAAACAATAAACATTTCGATGACATTAGAACTACGCGCGCTTTGTATTTCATTCCCTTATACGCTAGCTATATAAACAACTTAACAGCGAAATATTACAATATTTGTGTGTAATAAACAAGAATTTAAATCACACTACCTCAAAGTACAAAGTAGTAAAGATTTCAGATATTTTATATAACACAATAAATTTTATTATCAAAATATTGATGTATTTTCCACATTATATTTAATTATAAATTAGCGAGCTTTGCATAAAAAGGAACGGTGTACCGAACTAATCAAATATTGAACGAACAAAATGTATGATATGTTGCTCAATAATCTGTGGATACAATTAAACCAGGGACGATCTTTGGTACTACCTAGACCCCGGTTGGTCCTCGATTTGTAATAAGAATGAATTTTAGTCCATGGACTAACGTTAATACCGTAACAAACCTGGACTTTTCAGTCTTGGTTTAATCCCGGTACTAGATAAGTTTTTTGTAATAAGGCGGACAGGGACTCTCAAGCAAGAAGTCTCAAGAATTCGGCCTCCGGTCTTCGGGGGGAGTGATGTGGCGGACCAATCAACGCCACATTCCTAAATCACGCTATCGAAGTTCCACAGCTCGTTGCTATACATACAACAGCTGAATTGATAGCAAGTGGGCTTCGGCCTGACCGAGCATACCATCTCGCTCGGTCGGAGATCTCCCTTTGTGGCTTCCCACCTATCCCACACACTTATATTCGTATTTTTAACCTTTCAGGACCCGACTTCAAGCGAAATTAGTTAGCGAGATGTGGAAGGACCGTCCCAATAGTCCCATGGATACATCTATATATCACATAGAGCGTGCAGTCCGCCACAAAGGGGTGGACCTCTCCAGTGAGGCGCGTCGACTGAACAGGATACAACTAGCGTTACTCGATGTATACGCCTTCTTCCTAACCATTTTGATGTTCACTTGTTTTGTTTTTTGGTACCTATTTAAGAAAACTAGCCATGTTTGGTTGACTAAGAAGAAAGTCAAGATATAATATTATATATTCTGTACATTATATATTATATATGGTACCTGGTGACCGAGCTTTGCTCGGTATTTTGAGTGTTCCTGTGTCGATAAAACAGTTGCTCCCAATTAAAAAAAAATAGTATTACTACTCGCCAATAGATGTCAGGAAGTCATATATTTTTGTTGATTATCGATAGAGTTACATATTATTCATTAGATTTTTATCTTTAAAAAAATATTTAGATATACGAATTATGTGATGTTAAGGGGTTCCCAATAATAGATTTTCTCACAAAAGGAGGATCTTGAAAAAAAGACAAAAAAAATAATCGGACCGGAGACTCGAACGACGTGGCCTCTGGTTTCGGACCCACCCGATATTTGCAAATAGTGGCGATCTTTGTATTCTCATGATAGTGTAGCAGTTTTTCAATTCCTAAAACACGGATTAAGTTTTTTAAAAATTAAATCTAGCTAGATCTATCAAATCTTGCTTATTTCTCCCGTGAAACAGCTTTGCTGTTTCGGAGAGAAGGGCAAGACAGACTGTAATTACCGGCACCGAGACTTAACATCTTATGTCTCAGGATAGGTAGTTTATGTTCATGGGCGTCGTCGGCCACTTACCATCAGGTGGCACGTTTGCCTATCCAACTAACATAGAAAATCGATCAAAAACCCCCCGTATACCAAATTACGAAGGGTTTAGTATTAACTTTCCCAAGGACAAAGCTTGTATTTCCTCATTTCCCTGCGACATAATATACAAGAATTGTTCGTTGGACATGTTGGAATTGATTGAAGGGATCCCAAACGAGCTCGTAGCAGAAAGTTGATATTATATAAGTAAACTCGTCAATTTTGTAATACGTCTAGTAATAAAGTCTGAATACAACGAGTATAGAAATAAATTTATATTAATGTGTGATGACATCTATTTGCATCATACAAATCTTCTACTCAGTGGAATTTGAAGCCACGCCCTGTTTGTACTTGTAGTTGCCCTTGCCATAATGTTTTTATAATAGCAGTAAAATTGTGATTATAAAAATAAGGCAAAATTGTGCCAAGTGTTAAGCTTGTGTAATATATTTAAATAAGTGTATTTAAGGTGTTTAAAATAAAAAAATCACGAAAATAAATATATATTGTAATTTATAACAGTAGTATAAAACATGCAACAGTATAAAAATATTTGATTATAAAATAATATTCATATAATTTAAGGCACATTTTGTAAACGGAATGTATTGGAATGTTTTATTAAGTGAATATATAACTTCACATTTTTGTACCGATACTATGGAAAGCCTTGATTTTGATATTTAAAATGTCAATTCCTCCGTCCTCTTTTTATTTTGTCCACTCTAACACTGTTACTGATATAAAAGAACAAGAAAAAAAACATTTTTTTCTTCCTAGAATCTTGTTTGTGAACTGGACGTTAATTTAACTCTTAAATTTTACTATTATGCACATTATTAAAAAAGAAATGCATATCTATGTATATGATACAAATATGTAAATGCATTTATTCGAGACTTAACATTATATAAATTGTAAAACACTTACTTATATACAAAATATGTATCCTAATATAAAAAATATAAAAATAAATGCACATATAAGATAAGACCTTGACAGATAATAAATTTATTCTTTGAGTTTATTTTTTAAGAACGTCGGAAGACAGAAAGCGGCTTTATGCACATCGCTATTATAGTACTTTAGGTCCATTTTTAATAGTTCTTCGTCGCTGAAAACTAATGTGGGTACTTCAAAATTGATATCTTTACTCAACGAGCCAATGATAAACCCGATCTGACCGGCTGGGTAAGTTGGGACTGATGTCGTAGCATATGCGGCAGCTGGGAACTGATTTTTACAGAAATTGAGGGTATTTTTGACTAAATCTATATTATCCCAGTATGTGGACCCTTGGCAACAGACGATTCCTTCGTTCCTTAAAGCGCTCTTCATTAGGGCGTAGTAGTTCTCCTGGAATAAGGTCACAGCGGGCCCGATCGGGTCGCTGCTATCTGTGATGATGACGTCGAACTCGTTGCTGTTCTTCTTCATGAACTCGAAACCGTCGCCGATATGAAGCGTCACCTTTTCGCTGTCGAACCCGACTGCCATGAAGGGCAGGTATTTTTTGGACACCTCCACGACTTTAGCGTCAATTTCAACCTGCAATAATCGTTAAAACTCACATTATCAATCCTGGCTTGCAAAATAGACCAGTAAACAATATCGGCGTAATATTTATAACAGCAAAACCAAAATACAACATTTGTATTAAACAACCGTTATTGACTTGAGGGCCATTTCCATGCTGCTTTGCAGCCGAATTGGGCCAGTAAGACCGTGGTGGTACTTCTCGCTCACATAATACCGGCATAAAGTGACTGCTATTCTGTTGCAGTTTGTGAGTTTGCAGTGGTCAATTGAGGGGGATAGGAAAAGCAGAGCAACGCATCTGCATAATCTCTGGTTGTACGGATGTGTATGGGCGTCGATAGTCGCCAATGGGCTTCGACTGCTCATTTGCCCTCCTATGATATAGAAAACATTGACTACCACTGGATATTTTACTAATATTCATATTACTATTTTAACTTGATAGTAATATGATCATAGTTGTCATGCTGAATAGGCGAAATATTATATCTATTAGTTTTCTTCTCTAAAAAAACTAGTTCAGACCTCATTATAAAATTTTATGATATAAGTTTTTACCACTACTGATATGGTTGACCTTTGTTATGGTTAAGATAATGATAGCTTATCACAGACAATTTTTGTTTGTGTTAGATTATTATGTGAACAATACAAATAATACAATGTTACATTATAGCTTATAAATATATATATATTTTTTTTCTTTTTTTCTTTTACGCCGGGAAATGCTCTGAGGCATCCCGCCTAGGGAGTAGGTCTCCCCAGGTGGGTATGTGGGACTCGCTGCGCCCGAAAGATGGTAAATGGACGCAGCTCTACCCACTAAAACCCGGCGAGTGTCACCAGTGCCGCCTTGGTGAGGTGCCCCGGATCTGTTAAGCTAACAGGGCACCTCGACGGCTAGTCAGCCCCGCAAGGGACAGACGCCACTTCCACAGAGGGGTTGTCCAGCATCACAGAACAACCCCTCCCTATGTCGGGGTACAGTACAATGGGGTGAGGTTCCCATCCTCGCCCCTTGCCCCCTGCTCTTTTTTTTTACGTTTTCAAGTTTCACAGAACCCTAACAACCTATAGGATAATAGATTTTTATTTGATATGAAAGATGGAAGATCGTAATTATGCTCTCGTCTAATTAAAAAAAAAATAACTTAATAATTTAGCTAGCATATAAAGTTATAAAGTTATTATGTTAAAGTTACACTAAACTAAATAAAAGCTTATATTATGACTATTACATATATTTATAAGGTTCAAGCCTTGGGTGAAATGGTCCCGCTGATGAGGACTGATCGCCCGTCTGGCCTCGCTGGTGTCCCCACCCTTAAATAATAATAATGGTTCAAGCCTTGTTGTGGTGGTGGGGCTCAGTAGCCTAAGATGAACCCAGCACCTTGTGTGAAGCCAATTGAGCCGAGGGGGCTGCTATTTGTATCCTTCTTATAAGAAGAGGGAAAAAAAGAGAACCTGGAATAGTTCCGATTGCAACTTATTCAGGTGTTGCCAAGTAAGTCATTTGTAAGATGGCAAGTCGTGGTGCCAGTAACTACACTGCTTGTCCTGCCTTTTTCTGTTTCATGGATGAAATATGCAGGATGGTACCCATCCCTATCATGGTAAAGGTAGACGAATTACGACGAAAGAAGATGATTTCACTTAGTGTTTTATTTTACCTGCACAATCTGCTTGACTTTTGGATGTTTAGCCACCTCTCTAGCAACCCCACCATCTCCGCCTCCAACAATTAGAACCTTTTCTGGATTCTTATGGCAGCACAATGGCAGAAATGATATCATTTCCTGTAAAGCAAATCATTTTAACATAGGTAAATATTTTATATCATTGTGTACATTTCCTGTACTTGAGATAAGATAACAATCATATTCATATAAATTGTCAGTTAAATAAAAGAAAAAAAATTGTGATTCTATAGAAGTCTGTCTAAATAAATTTTAAAATATTTCTATCATGGTTTTATTAAAGCAAGAAAAATAGCAATATTTTCTTTTCTCACAAAAACAATTTAATACCATACTACTGATCACTGACAACTTTGCTTTATATTTATAATTATGACTACCTACTAATATAAAATAATTAAATAGGTACTAGTAATTTAGTAGTACTAGGTAATTGCAATTATTTACCTGATATGAAAATTCATCTTTTTCTGTGCACTGAATGATTCCATCAAGTACTAAAACTTTACCGAGACTGGCTGTATCAAATACTTGAATTTCTTGGAATGGGGATCTTTCTGTGTGTAAAACTTCTTTCACTTCAAATGAAAATGTGCTCCCTGGCCACATTTCACATGATTCAGAAAACCAGTTCTTCTTTAATGTATCCATTTGTATATCTAGAATATATAAAACCGTTTAAGATAACAAGTTTTGGTGAAATTTAATAGAAAAATGTGTACAGGTTATTTATTACAAAATTCATATTTCTAAAACCAGTTATACTATGGTAAAAATTGTTATAAAAATATAATGTTAAGTAATATTATTTCTATTTAGAATTATTACATGGTTTCATAGAGGTAAATTAACTAAGACACAGTATTAATAAAAACCAATTTATATAGTATTAACTAAAACGTTAAGCGATAACAATTAAAAGTAATAAGTACCTATCCGATATTTTTATTGAGTCAGTTAAAGATAAACAAATAATTTAGATAACCTTTGGACTGAACACTGATTCAATATCTACTAGACTTCTACAATCTACACAGGTGTCTAGTGGTTGTAAAATATAAATCGTCCGATAGATTTGGATAGATATTTGCTGATGCTAAATATTCATTCGCTCAAATAAGAATGGCACGCCGGCACTAAAAAGTAAAATAAAAAAAAACGAATTTAAATACAATTCAATTATTTGACATTTGACAGATGACTGTTTTTTTTTTTTCTTATATAGCAATGAGAATTTACTAAATGCCAGTGTCAAGTTTTATTAAAGGTAGGGAAACTATAAAAATATAATATAAAACGGATATTTTGGAAAAAGGATACGATCAGAGGAATTTATAGGTGGGCATTTTCACTTTAAATGGTGCAGGCTGTTTTTTGGCTGTCCTATGAGAACAAACAAATGAAAATAATATTTCGACACAGATTTTTAAAGCAAAATCTTATTATGTACACTAAAGGTATGTTTATAAATCTGTATGAATTTGATTTAATGCTCCTGAAAGAATACATTTTTGATTTTGTATTAATTAAAAACGTTTCAAAAATGTGAAAAATTATGCTGTCCCAACGACAGTTTGCCTCCTTGCATTAGATTTTTTGGAAGTATTTTGTATGGTGGCGAGTGTAACGACCATTTACTTTTATTATTAATAGTTAATTAATACATTTAAAAAAAGTATTTTAGCTCATTTAGTAAACAAAATAATATGATAAATTAATAAAAACCTTGTCCTACGAATTCGCGACTACCGGACATGTCTTCATAGTCACGCGTTTTTTATTACTGAAATACCCATGTACGGGCAAAATTTTGTTTTTATGGCAGTCCCAAGTACAAATGTCAAAGTATGAAGCGTCATTTTGAAATCTGTCATTAAAGGTATCCAGGGGGTACAGCATATTCTCGTCGCAAAAATTTTGGCTAAGAAAAATCTACTGACGGTAGTAACGTTTTTTTCTTATGAATATTAAGTTTGTCTTTATTTTTTCTTGCACTGCATATAGCTTAAACCCTGCTGAAAGCATATACTTAGATTTTGGGGCTTCTAATTATTTTTTTGAGTATTTTAATCTGATATCTGAATTGATCTACATTATTCGTCACGTCCTGTTAGCAACCGTTACTATAGGACGGACAAAGATGTTACGAAACAGACGTGTAAAGCTTAGTACTCATTTCAACTAAACGGAATTTAAATAAAGGATTTCATAAAAAAAATATTATAATAAATGAATTCATTTTTAGTTTAGGTCATAATTCGACGTAAGAGCAGTTGCATTCGTTAATTTTTGTCTGATGATCAGCTGTTGTAGTGTTAAGGCTGTAGCTTAGTAGGTACTTGTACCTACGTACTTAATCTTTATATCAACAATAATGTACTAATTATTCGTTCCAATATTTAATAATAATTTTGCGAGAGCGTTCTACTACAGAAAGAAGCTGCAGAGCGAGAACGTGAGCGGACCGATGCCACTCGAATGCGAAGGCGAAGGCAGTTATAAATATATAAGAAGGCTGCTGGCGGACGGAGTCGGGGTCCAATCCGCCTTATAATATATCCGCCTGCTAGTAGATAGCAGCATAGATGTGGCATTTTTTGGCAAAGCAGTCTGAAAAGCCTGCAGGCTGGGATGTGCTTGGGCGTTTGGCAAGCATTGGTGAAGTTCCTCCGGATATCCCAGAGCTTCTCAGTTTACGCAGAGGTAGACCACACGAGGGGGTTTTTGGTGGGTAAAAATCTCCACATACCCTAGGCTCTTCCCCAAGAGTCTGGATGATCTTTTTGAAGATTATCCCCCTCGTAAAAAAAGAAAAAGAAGCTATTAGCCATACAAAATACAATATTTAGTCTGTAATACGGAAAAACGGCGGGAAACTCCAAGGAGTGTGGATTCGCCCATCTAGCCCCCATCAATCAACTATCACTCCCAATTGCATCCACCCAGAGCAGTCCACCACAAGATTCGCCAACGAATCACATTATATTATATTATATTACACAGATTAAGTTTTTAAAACAAATACTATAGAAAGCCACCAGAACAGTCCCACTAAAGAAAATAGTTGAGTGTTATGTTATGTATTATTATTTTCATTTAAAGGCATTAGCTACTTGGCTAAGATAATGTGTTTAGTGGTGGTAATGTGGTGAATATTGTGGAGGACTGTTCTGGAGTGGTTTTCTATAGTAGCACTGTTTTGGTAGTTATCTATAGTGTTTATATATACAGCTTGGCAGAAAAGAGTATGACGTGGTGACAGGTGGAACTAAATATTTTACTAAATGGAAACCTATGATGTTGACAATACTTGGCCGACAAATACTAGATTTTGAGTAAAGCTTAGTGTTTCACATTTATTATTAACGATTTCATTAAATTATCTTACTGATTTTCCATATTATGATGAGACCTAAGTGAAAGTGGCGCCCTCATTTTTTCCATACTCTTTTTTGCCAAGCTGTACGTGATATTCCAGTTTGGACGATCAATTAATCTAAGCCATGCATTTCTAGTATCCAGGTTAGTAGGAAATCTGAAAGAGACATAAATTATATACTAATGATAATAACAGTCAAAAACTGATAAGTACCTATGGATCAGTTAAGTATCTTAAATGGGTTCACATTCCCGTGATTCCTATCTCTTCCTCATATAAGTATTTTGACATCAGTAATAGATATTCGTTTACCGCGTTATTGACAGTGGACACGAAATATCAATAACTTGATGTAGCCCGATAGTAAAACGAAATTTATTTCTTTTACACAAAATATTCGTAAATTCTGCATTATGTGTATTCAATCTTTGTTTCTTACATAGATAAATGTTTATAGAAGAGAATTATCATGTTTACTAATTACAATTCGAAGCGTATTAGCAAAAATAATTCTATGTTTGGAGGCGTCGATTTGGAATAATTTACCTGTGAAATGAACATTTATTAGGGGTTATTTCGCTGTGTTGTACAGCAATCAATCACTGAACAAGTTACCATGTTTCTGAAGCACTATTTCTAAAAAATATGCACGATTTCACGTAATATCACAAAAAATCACAAAGCTAAAATTCTCAGCGTGCCGAATTATGCCGAGAATTGTCAAACAGTTGCAAAAAACGGTTCTGTTACGTCGCAGCACGCATCTCTTTTTATCACACAATGTTACTGCTAGTGACATCTCACTCGCTCAGCATTTTATTCCTCTATTCCACTAGGTATATTAATTTTATGGTATTCTCTATATAGTTTGTGGTTATGGTGTCAAAACCCTAGCAATGGTAGCCATGTTAAGTGCCGATTTGAGTTGTAAGTATACACCTTTTGACGTGACAACGTCGTATAATTCGATGGAGCTGGCTGCAAAAACGAAAAAAACATGACGCATGCGGCGTTACCTCGCTCTGAGGCATTCCATTTTCTTATGACGTTGTCACGTTCAACTATCGTCAGTAAAAATAAAGCGGCGGGACCCGATGGCGTCTTTCCCAAGATGCTACAAGTTGCCCTTAAATATATCAAAGATGACCTCCTCACCATATACCGGAGTAGTTTAGCAACAAACTACATCCCCAGTAGCTGGAGAAGAGTCAAAGCCGTCTTCATACCTAAGCCAGGGAAGGTTACATATCACGAGGCGAAATCCTTCAGATGTATAAGCCTTTCTTCGTTTGTATTGAAGACACTCGAGAAGATACTAGACAGACACATGAGAGCAGGGATAGAAAAGAGTTCAATGCCGCTACACGCCAACCAACATGCCTACATGGAAGGGAAATCCATTGACACGGCATTACACAATGCGGTAATAAGAATTGAAAGAGCTATAGAGAACAAAGAATATGCCCTTGGCTGCTTCTTCGATGTAGAGGGAGCCTTTGACAAGGCCACCCCTCAATCCATCGTGGAAGCATTTAACAGAGAGGGGATATCTGGACAGATAACGGGATGGATAACTAATATGTTAAAACATCGCTCGATACAAGCTGACTTAGCGGGAACAACATGCACCATTCGAGCAAGAAGAGGATTTCCGCAAGGAGGATGCCTGTCTCCGCTCCTATGGTGCATTCTCATAGACGAATTAGTATCAAAGATAAACGCCATGCACATTTACATACAGGCGTACTCAGACGATGGTCTAATTCTGATCACAGGTACAGTACTGAGCGTGACCAGAGACATCATGAAGCGAGGAATCGACACAGCGCTACGATGGTGCAGGCATAAAGGGCTAAACCTGAACCCAGCAAAAACCAAGCTAGTGTTATTCACAAACAAGAGGAACATTGATAGCATTGATTCCATTGAGAATCGATAACGAAAATCTAGAGGTAGTCAATGAAATAAAATATCTGGGGGTAATCCTAGATAGAAATCTGAACTACAAAGCCCACGTTAAAGAGATCTGCACAAAATCCAAATGTGCCCTTGTGCAATGTAGGAGAGCGGTAGGTAGAACCTGGGGCATGAAACCAAATGTGGTTCATTGGATCTACAAGGCCATAGTACTACCAAGAATTCTACATGGAGCCTTAGTGTGGTGGCACAATTAGGCACAATTAGGAACGAACAGAAAAGAATTCACAAAAGTACAGAGACTAGCCAGCATCATGATATAGAGCGCCATGAAAACAACACCAACGGCGGCTCTAGAGATGATACTCGGCCTCAACCCAGTTGATCTCACGATCAAGAAGAAAGCGACTGAACAATGGTTCAAGCTCAAGAGCAACAAATTATGGAAGGGAAGGCACTATGACAAAGGTCACGCCGAGATAGCAAAACAGTACGAAGAAAATCTATCCATGATTTTATCAAACAATGATTTGATATCTTTATCAAGGAGAGAATCTTCGACAAGAAATACAGGATAAGCATAGGCTCGAGAGATAACTGGAACATTGACATCGACCACCCAAAAACAACGATGGTCGGCTACACAGATGGATCCAGGAAGGAATCGACAAAGCTGTCAGGGGCTGGCGTATATATCAGCCATCCAACTGAAATGAAAGCATCGTTTAATCTGGGCAGATTCTCCAGCGTATTCCAAGCGGAGATATTCGCAATACGAGAATGCGCCAACATGATTAAACAAAATATCATTAGCGCACAGAGGATTGAGAAGGCAGTCATATACAGTGACAGTCAAGCGGCATTGAAGGCCCTCAGTAAGAGGGAGACTACCTCAGCACTGGTCAAAGAATGCAAAAACACCCTGCAAAATCTAGCAGACCAGACTGAGTTAGAAGTTGCCTGGGTACCTGGACTTGAGGGAAATGCGGGCAATGAAGAAGCAGATAGACTGGCGAGAGAAGGTTCCGATGAGACGTTCATAGGCCCTGAGCCGAGACTGCCAATAGCACACAGGATAACAAAAAATGTTATAACCCTGAGAATAAACAAAGAAACAAACCAGAGATGGAATGACACGAAGAGCTGTAGACAGTCGAAATTCTTCATCTCGACGCTTGACAGCAAGAAGACTAAAGAGTTGCTTAAACTCAATAGGAGCAACATTAGAACAGTTGTGGGAATATTTACGGGACACTGCCCACTCAACAGACACCTGTCAATGAAGCTAACAGAGGACCCTCTATGTCCTAAGTGCAAAGAGAAAGAAGAGACCAGTCTGCACTTCATAACGGAATGCCCAGCATATGCATACGCAAGATGGGAGCTGTTTGGAGCGGACGAGCTGAAGAAGGAAGATTTAACATATCTAACCATAAGGCAGCTAAGTAGTTTTTGTAGATCAACACGTAGGTTTGAGGGGGTGACACCGGAGGGGCAAATGATAACCCGTCCCCGCATCTAATCTCAGAGGCGAGCCTGGGGAATTGGGTGAAATGGTCCCGTTAATGAGGACTGATCACCCGTCTGGCCTTGCTGGTGTCCCCACCCTTAAATAATAATAATAATCGTCAGTAAACCAAAGTCGATTTACTGACAACATAAAACCGATTTTTTTTCGTAAGTCCTTCTTTATACTATTATGTCTATGGTCAATGGTCATTTGTCAATGGCATAGACATAATATAGAAGGACTGGGCATACCTACGAAAAAAAGGTGTATACCTACAACTTAAATTGGCACTTAACATGGCTACCATTGCTAGGGTTTTGACAGCAAAACCACAAGCAATATAGAGGATACTACTATGAAAAGGGCACTCAAGATGGCGGATCAAGCACTCACTTACAGCTGTCAGTTTAAAGAAAGGTAATATTTCCTAACTTCATGGTCAATGGTCATTTGATATTACTGACATTTGACTGACATGGAGTTGTAATTTTTTTGTCTGTTGGTTTTGTAAACAAATAAATAGTATTCTAATAATAAATAAAATTCGTTTAGGCCATTGTTGTACCCCAGTCTTTCTAAATAAAATAAGAGTAAAAGACTCCTCTCTGTGCGAATGTGGTTTGGACGATGGGTCGCTCGACCACATCTTCTTCGCCTGTTCTAATAACACATTCACTATACCTTCTCCCTGAATTGAACATCCCTCTTCCTACAAATGTTTCCTCTCTACTACACTTTTGCAACAACCCCGAATTCATATTTCTCCTATCCAAATTCGTTAATATTAATAACATTAAACTGTAATTTTCACTACTGTTGAGACTGTATACCATTTATTTAGGTAATTAACATTAATTATATTAACCTGTATAGTTAAATCAAATGTAGAGTAGAATTTTGTTTAGACCCTACCCTAGATGTATAATAACTCACCGATAATTACTAGAATCTTAGTTATATTTGTCTACAGGTAACAAAACCCAAACAATTGGTTTGCTTACATAAAAAATTTATTTTCTCCGTAATTTTCATTAATTTTATACTTGACACTGGCAGAATGTTGCACAACGAAAGTTGCGACGCCGACATGCCAAAAATAAAAGAAGAAGAAGAAATAGTTTTCTTTTAGATAAAAGATTCATGATTTTAAAACTAAAGTACCTATAACAATCATTGAAAAAGAGATTTGGTCTAAGAGTTTAATTTTATTTGCGTCTGGCTAAGGTCCATGTTTCAATAAAAATCTGTGAATGTTAAATGGTTCTTGTTGCTACATTTTTCTTGTGAAATATTGTCTTCAGTGGACTGACAATTTACTACTACTGTGGGAGCTACGTGTACAATTTACAAATTACATTCTTTGATATACCTGCAAAGAGAGAGTGTCGTAAATATAAATAATTAAAGTTAAAAAAAATATGGTAAAATAGACATGTCTTCAGCGGTTATAACTCCTGAAGAATTTTTAGATTCAATCAAGGGCTTCATTGAGTTATCAAATAGATGTCACGACGAATGGAAACTATATGAATCTGAAGAAATTTCCAAGAGCTATATAAAGAAGGAAGAATTTGTTAAACACACAGATGGGGAAATAACGACTTTAAGTAAGGCAGAGTATGTGATATTTTATAACCTAAGTTACGGTGTCCCATCATTTAGTTTTAATTTGTGGAATAATGATGGAACTCTTTGGAGTTTGGAAGAAATAAGACACATGTCTCTGTCAATGTATGTACCTCAATTTTGTTGTTATTTATGTAATTAGTTTTATTCACCTGTTGTGATATCAAAATATATTTTCAATTTAATAAAATAACATCTTATATTGATAGTCATATATTAAAATAAAATATTTATTTTTTCCAGAATTAAACAAAAATATTTTTTATCTGTTGTCACACAGCAAGAGCATCCTCTATTCAATAAACCCTACTTTATAATACATCCGTGTCATACAGAGTCACTTCTGTCAGCCTTTAGGGATAAGTCCAAAAATATTATTGTAACATTTTTAAGCCTAATTACACCTATTGTTAAACTTAATTTGCCTTTAGAATATGGCTTATAGACTGATATATGTAATTAAATTATTCTTGTTACTTTCTTGTTTTACTTTTAAGTAATATTCATCATTGGCCACAGCATCTTGTCAGATAATTGTTGCAGTGCTAGCAGGAAACAGTCACGATGTTCTCGGGGCACCACATCTGCACTTGTGACTATATAAGCTAACAAATGGTAGCACAACAAATCTTGCCACACTTGTCGCAAATGAAACATGGTGGTTCATTTTCTCGAAGTCGAAGTCTCTTTAGCTTGAGTTTGTCCAGCCAAACTTCGTCATGCTTCGCCATGCCAGTTTTTAGTTCTTGGCGCCATTTTAGTCACTCGGCTGAGATATTAATCATAAGCAATGTCATTGATATAGAAGTGACAAAAAATTTACTTGTCACATATTAAATGCAAAATAGTGGTAATACCATTATTTTGCATTTAATATTAACTTATCTTGTTTCCTGAGGAAACATACAATAGAAAATTTTGCACTTAAAGTTATATTAAAAACAAAAAATATTCACATAAAGAAGTGTGTTAGAAAAACACATTGACTTTAAAAGACTTCAGAGTGGTCTGCTTATCACACCCGCTCCATTATATTACTGTACACACAAAATGATAGTTACATTATATTTATCATTCATCCAATGGAAATTACCATCTTCTTAGTAAGTATCGCAGGAAACTTAGAACATCAAGGTCTCAAAATCGTGACAAAGACAGAATCGTCTAATCAATTACATATTCTTACTAAACAAATCTTATAATATTATTAAATATACACATTTTTTCAAACCTACAGAAAATTTTAAAAGACTTTATTTGTAGTAAATTATTTTTGTATCTCACACGGTCCTCTTTATTTGTTTGTCTTATGCTGTCCTCTTTATTTCCGCCATATAAAGAGACGTAAGAACGTTCATCGAGCAAAGAGTGCTCGACTCTCACTCAAAAAAAGGCTGTTCTGCTAGTTAACTCTGGATATTTCTGTAAAATTGTAAAAAAAATATGTTTATAACATAAATAACTGAAATTTTTTGAACAAATTTTCTTTTGGGCGTTATAGCTTTCTTAAACTAATAATTAAATAAATTTAACAATAAAAGTCACAAAGAAAAATTACAAATGTTAATAATTAACATAGGCAAACTTAAATTCCTCAAAATTTTATAGAAATATCCAGAGTTCTTTATTTTCAATTTTACGATAAAAAGTAGTACGAATAATGTTGTAGACAATTTTATTTATGTACTAGAAATTATGTCTTACTAAATTTTCTGTAGGGTTGCTTGTTTAAGAGATACAGCGCGAAAACCCTTTGAACCCATTGTTCCAATTTCCGGCCGCCATGGAGAGCTCCCGCGCCGGGCCCGCCAGACGACCAGAGGAACACCGCTGGGGTTTTAGTTATTATATTATTGGGTTATTGTTAGTTATTATATATTTATTAGGGTCCCACACACATAACCACCGAGATCGGGGTATCATTGTGAAACAATTTGTGATTTCCCCAGCGAAAAAAAAGGTTGGTGACCTCACAAACTTGAACTTAAGCTTATACAACTGCACATCAAACTACACATCAAAAATTAAATTGTGTAAAATAAATAAATAAAATGTCTAATGATAACAATTTATGATAGTAATATGAAGTAATCGTTTTTATTGCATTTTACCCTTATCTGTTTAATATTTATATAAATACCTTAACGTTTTTCCATCATAAATCTTATTGTTGAATAATATGTGATAAAATAATCATATTTAGATGTCTGATGCTATCTACAGTGTCTCCGTCTCCTGTATCTAATGATCGATTCAAAAAATCAAAAAGCACAGATTTTCCAAATCAGACATATTGATCTAGATTCTAGAGTAAGTTTAATGCCATTATTATTAATTGTGACCTCATTAGGGTCATATATTATAAAAAATCTGACTCTTACCAATGGGCAGATAGTTATTGCTTCTGTAAAACAGCTTTACTTTGTTATGGAAAAAGAGTGGACCGCAATTACAGGCATCGAGACTTACCCTCTTACATATTATATAGGCAAAGCATGAATGCTGCTGAGGATAACGTTGACCACTTATCATCAGGTGGATCTGCCAGCTTGTCTGAATAACATAAATAAAGAGTTACGGTCATATTAGGCCCTTGGCAAAATTTATTTACCTTTTTATTTAATAAATTTACTAGTGACAAAACTTTCGCTTGAAAAGAATTAACGAAGTTCACACATTAATTTATGTCCTTTTACAAACTTGCACGCTTTTGTGTCGAACTAACAGTTATAACTCTTGATAGTCGAGGTTTTTTTTTCTTTAACGCCGGGAAATGCTCTGAGGCATCCCGCGGGGGAGTGGGTCTCCACTCTCACCCGGCGGGTATGTGGGACTCGTTGCGCCCGAAAGGTGGTAATTGGACGGAGCTCTACCCACTAAAACCCGGCGAGTGCCACCAAGGCCGCCTTTAGTGAGGTGCCCCGGATCTAATGAGCAAACAGGGCACCTCGACGGCTAGTCAGTCCCTCAGGGGACTAACGCCACCTCCACAGAGGGGTTGTCCCGCACCAAAGAACAACCCCACCCAACGTCGGGACAGCACAATGGGGTCAGGTTCCCGTCCTCGCCCCTCGCCCCCTGCTCTTTTGACTAAGAGGCCCTCGGCTCAATTAGCTTCGCCCAAGGTGCTGGGCTCACCCTGGGCTACTGAGCCCCACCGCCACGACAAGCCTTAAATCGTGGTAGGGATGATAGTTCGACAATTACTAAACAATTATTACCAATAAACTTTATTAGGGTAAAACCGGGATAGATGCCTCGTAGTTCTGTGATGCCTCGCAACTAAAAATTAATCGCTTATGCAGGAGCCGCAGTCACCACGTACCTAAGTACGCACGGACAACCCACGAAAAAGAACGCATTTAGCTCGTGTGTGTAATTATCCGCGGTGAAAGTCACGAACACGTCAAAGATTTAAATTTTAAACTTTAATGGTTACTATTTCGCGTTGTATAACTTTTTTATTAGTAATAAATGACATGGCCAAATTGAAGTATGGGCGTCTGCCCTTACCATGTATAAACATAAGATCTTTCTTTTAATATTGCAAAATAATCTAGTATCAGCTTCACGTATCAAAAATATTTCAGGAACTTTTAGTTTTATTACAATCTCAAAAATAAAAAATAGAAATGCCTATGAAATAAGTATGCTAAACTTAAAACTTACGATTTTGCTGTGAATTGTTACTAAGGCGTTAGAGTTCACCTGGTTGATAAATCAATTTTTAAAGGCTTTAAAAGTGTCAGTAAACGTAGCGAGGGGTCAATATGATAGGCGAGCACAAACATTTAGTCCAAAATCCAAACGAAGGTCAATACTCAATAGTCAATACCAAAAATCAAAAATAATTTATTTTGCACAACTAACGAACAGCAGTGCACGGAGTAGGTACATACTCTTTGCAGCAGTGAACAGATGACGTTTAATGTTGACGTTTATTCGGCGTATTGCATGCTCATAGAGATGAATAATTGAACTCGGAAGTATAACATTATCGATTAAATAATCGAATAGTCAAAAATATTCAATTTTAAATTGAGGATAAATAATTGAATAATAATAATAAATTGGCGTATTGAAATTCATTCATACTTATTTATGCTACAATTGGGATAAATGGCAAATAATCTGACAGTCCTGATTGTGACATTCAGTCTGTAAGGTTTATGGGGCATTCATAGGAAAACAAGTGGTCGATGTTGCTACGAGCCGTTATGCGAGTTGCGATAACCACACGAGTCTTGTCATAATCACGACTCTCATAATATTTGCTTTTTTATCCCACATGTAGTAAACTTAATTTTTACAACTTCTGCTCGTCGCAGTAGACCCGTGGACCATACTGAATAGCCCTGACCATCCTGTATGCATCGCCTGATCAACTATATGGATAATACTTCTATAATTATTATAATATCATGAAAAAGTTTCACTTTATACCTACTTGTATACATTGATACACACGCACACCCACTGTTTTTTAATATATTGCTCAATTAACTCACAATTTGACTGAAAAGTATAAATAGATTGTACTGGAAAAGTCGTCTATTAATTAGGTTTAATACGTTCTCGATATATTTTCAGCAATTTGTTTTGTTCGATTATTAAGTGTTATCGAGAAGAATTGTCAATCTCGATTACTTTGTCCGAAAATGCTTGCAGTTGCACTACATGTTGTCTTGTAAAAAATAAGGATAACAATTGATATACTTTTATTTATTAAATAAGTTCTTGAAAGTTCTATAAGTATATTGTAAATGAAATAATTCATGAATGAATTTTTAAATGTTAGGAGTGAATATGAAATGTCTATACATGTTAAGGGCAGTCGTTTGGCCATCTCCTTTAGTGCTATTTAGTATTAAGCCAATATATTGGTTCATTGAGTCTGCGTCTAATTGTAAATAGATGCTATTTTGTATATAATTTATTTAAAAAATACGTGGGCATCTATCCCTATCACAAAGGATAGTTTCCCTGATTTTTCGAGGTATAGGTGCCCTTAGGGGCATCTATGCCATACGTATCTATAGTCCATTTTTTTAGAAGTGTCCAAAATGGTAAACAAATATGGCGTACTTCCGGCAACAGACAAATAGAGCCATAGTGTAGTTTAGTGAAGTGACACAAAGAGCAAAGGAATGAACAACATTAATAAGCCATAGACAAAAGTATAATTCATTATTATTAAAATATTTAACGATACTACGTTGCTGGAATTATTTGATATATCTGATAATATATTGAATATATCTGTTAAAAAAGAAGAATGTCAAGAAAATATTAGTCGAGCATCTTTATAAAAAACAAATTTACAAATTTATATTTCGTAAATACAAAATACCTGTTAGAAATTAGTTCCTCTTTTAAGTTTTTCGCAATTTCTGTAAGATAAGGAAAGAAAAGTGGCCTTAGAGGTGTTTTTGTTCATTTTAGAGTCTTAATTGTATAATAATCGATAAAAATACGTCACAAATAAACATTTAACATAACAGAGCAGCCAGTGTCCAAAAAAAAAGTCGATCCTAGTATTATTGTCACATTATCTGTATTTACTATGATCAAAAATCCTTGCGCGGGCGGCGCCCTGTCTCGAACATGATAAACAAAAATACGGATACAATTATTTTTCATGAATTTCTCATTGAGTAATCCTAACTCTCATTTTAAAGTCCCACAAAATATTTCTGTAAACTTCAGTTGACTTTTATGCCAGTGGTATGTGCTTTTATATTATATGGGATAGTGTCAAATGTTCAGAATAAAATTGATATTCAGAAATATTCATAATAAAAATAAAATCCTTACAATAAATACTTTAATATTATAAAAGATTGATATTTGCAATATTATGTAAGCATTTTTTGCGCTCAATATAAAAAAAAAACCAATATGTAACAACTTAATAACAAATCGCATTACTGTAACATTGTTTTATAATTTTTTACAAAATTTAATTTATGAAATTTTAAAATATAGGTAAAGAACACTCTCTATTTTTATAGTTCATTTTGTTCAATAGCTTATTCACTTCACCTCTAAAAATATATTGACCACATCCCTATTGGCCTTATAAAAAAAAGATGATGAAATGTCATATCGAAAAATATTAGTTATCTGTGCTTTCGATAATCGTATTTTCTAAGTTTTTAAGAGTTTAAATGATAAATTGATGTTTTTTTTTCAGTGTAATAAATAGTAAATGGAGTTTTACATATGTCCGTAAACTAATATGTCGTGAAAGTGAGTGATAAATGCCGAAAAATCGTGATATACGTAATTCAGGGTTTGTTTACTAAATTGGACATTTCTAAAAAAATGGACTATACATATACGCAGTAGGTGTATATTTTTAAAATATTTTCAGTAGGTACCTGTTATATTTTTTAAGTATAGGTTTAATATGTACCTATATTTATATTTGGGATTTTTAATTATTCTAGCAGAACTGCCACAAAAACAAATTAAAACTAAGTTACACAAGAAAAATAAGGCTGGAACAAGCAATGGATTTAAGATAATAAAGAAAGAAACCACAAATAAAGAACAAGACAAAAAAAAACTGAGAGGTGTCAAGGGACACCCGGATGGAACGAAATTCCTTTCGATTAATTAGTGAAAGAATTGTAATTAAAAACAAAAAAGGTGTAAGGAAAATAATTATTCGGATAGGTATAATTTTTTTATGATTTTTTTATCGCTAAAAATCAGAGCATCTCCCGACGTAAAATAAAAAACAAAAAAATAGTCACCGAGATTGGTCGATGATGATGATCGGTGGGATTTGAACTGGGGTTTTTTACTAAGTAGCCCCATAGTGTAATAAAAACAGGTACCGACGCAGTGATGTGTCAATCAAAAAGCCGCACGGCTTAAAACTATAGTAAAAAGTGTCGTTTTAACTTTTCATCTTAATTTTTTCCGTCTAGCCCCCTTTCATAACGCGCGATAAGGAACTACGTTGCAAAAATAATTCTTTTAATGAAAATTACAATGACAACCTCGCTGACTTGTGTGATAAAGAAAATTATAACCGGATAGAGTAGTACATGTAAGCCATAAAATTCCGAAACTCGTCAGTGATTAGTCACTGACGTAATAGCAATCCAACCAACCAGTGACCTGTATGTACGTCCAATTATCCATCAATGGTCATCAGTCAGCTAATCAGAGCGCAGAACGGCGCGGCGCAGCGTCGCAGCACAAATTTGGCTGAATTTGTTTTCATACAAAACACATAACATTACCCCTCTATTCCGGTTGAGGTTCTCGATGAGAACTATCTAACATTTGTTTTTGGTTTTTCGTTAACACGGTCTATATGGCATAGTATCCTTCTCGGCATTTTCATGGTGGGGTAACTATCGAACCCACGAAAAGCTAATTTCTGAAAAATTTGTATAATATGATAGGTAAAAATAATAATAATAGTAATTCAACATAAAGAATTAAACGAGCTATATTAATAAAAAATATTCGTATAAAATTAATACTTTTAAAATTATGAGGGTAATTCAAAAATAGATGCCCCATCTATCCCGATTTTACCCTATCATTAATCGATAATGTGGCGATTACGATTGCTGTAAGTTACATTTTATTAAAATATGATTTCTAATAGAGTCATTAAAAGGGAATACCACCGGGAATTCCCGCTGAAGCGTTGTTAACCTTTTATTACAAATAGACCTTTCTTTCGGTATCAAAATAACTTGAGGCTCACCTAGGCAGTAAGTGACAACAGGTTACAACATTCAAGGTTTCAAGCGCTACGCCTAACTGGTTCCGCTGCTGGGAACGGATATGAGATATCTTCCTCAAAATCAGATAAAAAGATAATACAGACGTTCCTAATACCTATAGGTAGTTGGCCAGGCGCTAGCCCAGTCTTATGTAACACTGGATGTGATTGACATGCAGTACCTATAATAAAATTCTGCATACCTGAAAACTGGAAAATTCACTTACTTCATAAGTACTACCTATTATCGATTTTCCAGTTTTTAGATTAATATGAAAAACTAAATAAATCTAATCGTCACAGGCACCTAGTAGATTATAATTTATATTTACTAGCTGTTGCCAGCAGCTTCGCCCGCGTTAACTTAGGTTTACGTCCGTACGCGGATTGATGATGACTATTTTTGTAGCCTAAGTTACTCCTTAATACATCACCTATCTGTCAGTGAAAGGCCCGTCAAAATCGGCTTAGCCGTTGCCGAGATTGGCCGGAACAAACAGACAGACAAAAATTGTAAAAAATGATATTTTGCTATATGTACCGTGTATACATCCATATGCATTTAGTAAAAAGCGGTTATTTTAATGTTACAAACAGACACTCCAATTTTATTTATCTGTATAGATGAGCGTACTTTTCTCTATATCTATCGCTTATTTTCTGTATGCTTATTATCTGGCTTAATTTCGATGCCAAAATTTATTCCAAAAAATTCCATAATTCGCCTGTTTTTGTCAGTAAAACAGCTTTTCTGTAAAAGAAATGTGGAGCACCGAGACCTACCTTTTATCTCAAGGTAGGTCAATAAAACAATTTTACGGATTTTATCGCGCTTATTTAAGTTTTTTAAATGCCCGAAGTTTCAGATACCTTACAGCAACCATCAGGGAAGACTGAGGTGTCCCCACCACGGTTCAAGCCTCTTGGGCGAAACCAAGTGAACCTAGGGGGCTGCTTCTTATAAGAAGAGGGGACAAAAGAGTAGGAGGGGACAAGGGGCGAGGATGGGAACCTTAACCCATTGCACTGTCCCGAGGTTGGGAGGGGTTATTGTGTGGTGAGGGACAACCCCTGTGTGGAGGTGGCGTCGATCCCTCAAGGGAGGTGCCCTGTTTGCTTGAAAGGCGGCATTGGTGGCACTCGCCGGGTTTTAGTGGGTAGAGCTGCGTCCACCTTACCATCTTTCGGGCGCAGCGAGTCCCACAATTACCCGCCTGGGGAGTCCCCCACTCACGCGGGATGCCTAAGAGCATTTCCCGGCGGAAAAGAAAAAAAGGACTAAGATTACACACACAGAACAGTTAAATCTGTTGCATTTTTTATTATTTTTTGTTTACATTCTTTTTATTTTTTATGTACTTGTGTTTTTTTTTGTATAATGTTCAATTTATGCAGTGTGTTCTCACAAATAAAGTTGTTTATTATTATTATTAAGATGTCAGATGTCCTAATGTTACAAAGTTACTAAAGGTAGGTAGAGCATATTATAACCTGATAGAGTAGTAAGTAATGTTAATCATAAAATTCCGTCATAAAAGTCAGTGATTTGTCAGTGACGTAATAGCAATTCAACCAACCACTGATTTGTATGTACGTCCCCTCGGCCAATCATGAGTCAATGGCCGTCAGTCGGCCAATCAGAGCGCAGAAGCGCGCAGCACAAAGGCGGAATTACTTTTCATACGAAACATTCACTCCATCTCACCAATCTTTACCGCTTTATTCCGGTTATAATTTATGTGCTCGATGGCAGCATATGAATCATGAACAAGTCATTCTATGATATATATTATGTATGTTTATAAATATTATATAGCCAGGATCTTGGGTAGATCCTGACCCTGACTCGCACTTGGGAGTGCACTACTCGAAAACTAAACCACTGGGAGTGCCTTCACCCGCTTTTTGAGGGTCCCAGATTTTGCCTAACGCATACTCCAACACTGGACGGAAAAAGGTTGGTATTGATGGTCAAGATGATAATGATTATCAATGATTACAAATCATAACGACCATAAACTTTCTTTCTATCACTTACGATTTCCGGGTTTTGTATGGACACCAAAAAGATATGTAAATAAAATAAAAAATAAAAGGTCTAGGTTTGTTGATATGTTATCGTAGTTTTTTTATTGATATCGTATTGGCAAGATAAGATAGTTCAGTACACCTGTGTTGAATTTGTGTTTTGACGTGTAATAATGTAGTGTTGTGTAAAATGCATAGTTTCAAGGGACGATTTTGTGAGTGTCTCCGGTCATGCCTACTCATATTCTGTTGGTGGAGAGTAAGTCAATTAAATACTAATAAAATTCGAACAAAGAAAAACGTATTATAAAAAAATACGGGTTTATAGTTTACGATGTAATTTTGTAGCATAAAAGGCAGAAGAGTAGAGTAGGAACACAGTAAAATTACTGGCACCGCGAGGTACAACCCATAAAGATAGTCCAGGCAGAGATGAGTTGCCTAGAATTTGTACAATATAATAAAGCCATGTGGTACACGTTTCGTTCATGTTTGATCTTGACCACCGTCAGATTGCTACTGCTCTTATCACAAATATAAAAAAAATATGTAAGTTATTGTACAGCTATAAAGATCAATATTATTTGACCTCAAGGTATCATAGCATAATAGGAGTAATTTATGTCATGCAAGTAATATATTATTTAAATGTCTTGAATCTTTTAGTGATTTGCTTTAATAGGTGTTTGTAATGTCGTCACAGTTTATATTATTTATAACAAAAAATCGAATCCTATCTGCCAAAGAAACACCCAGCATATTACGCTTTATAGCACGTTGAGGTACAGCAGACTTTCGGAGCAGTCGTAAATTTAGAGGCCGCGTTTTAACCCCGTTGGTCATCACCGAACAGAGAACTAAAGATGCTGATATCACGCGAATAATAAGCTCGTTGAAGTGGCAGTGGGCTGGTCACATACTCGGAAGAACGGATGACCGATGGGCCAATAAGTTTTAAGAGTGAAGGCCACGTTTAGGTAGACGAAGTGTTGGTCGGTCATTAACCAGGTGGGAACTGGGAAGACGATCTACGTGCAGTAGCCGGTCCGTGTTGGATGCGAGTGCCAAGGGATCGTTCGTCTTGGCGTTCATTGGCGACGGAAAAAGGCTGATGAGGTTAACAACAAAGTTTGCTGTGTCAAATACGCTAAAAACAGGGAACATTTTGCAGTTGGTGAACAACTTTGCCGTGTTTAAATTCTTCAAACGAACAAAGATACTTACAAAGTTCCTAAAATACTTTAATTACATTGTTTCTTGAAGAAAATTAGGTATTTCCTGAAACATTGACATGTGTTTTTATTCTGCTTTTGCATTACGTTGTTAGCAAAACTATGATACCATTTCTGCTTTCGTTTTTTTGCGAACTGTTTAAAAAACTCTGTAACCTACGTTGTAACTTTATTCCCACCAAAAGATTTTTCTCCTTCTTCTTTTTTCCCAAGAAAAGGAGTTTTCATTTAAAAAGCTGCTAGTACCCGTAAATAAGTTATTATAATATGGAGTCAAAACGTGTAGCTATTCGCACAAGAGTGGCTTATAATTTGCGGACACATGCGGAGTATCTCACGGCGTTGACATTGGCCGACAAGACTTGGCTTTAGTAAGTGCAATAAGCATGTCGCATCAAGACACCACATGAGGGTAAATTGAATTTATTTTACTTTACAAACGGAAAGGAATGTTAATGAAAAATAAGGGTGCGTCTCAAATGATAGAGTCATTTCAATATCATTTCAATAATATTCACAAAATAATAAACATGAGATAAATGTAATGAATACCTTTTTTTTCTTTAACGCCGGGAAATGCTCTGGGCATCCCGCGGGGGAGTGGGTCTTCGCCGGCGGGTATGTGGCACTCGCTGCGCCGGAAAGCTGGTAAGTGGACGCAGCTCTACCCACTAAAACCGGGCGAGTGCCACCAATGCCGCCTTTGGTGAGGTGCCCCGGATCTAATGGGCAAACAGGGCACCTCGACGGCTAGTCAGTTCCTCAGACCGACGCCACCTCCACAGAGGGCTTGTCCCGCACCACAAAACAACCCCTCCCAAAGTCGGGACTGTACAATGGGGTGAGGTTCCCGTCCCTGCCCCTAGTCCCCTGCTTTTTTCCCCTCTTCTTATAAGAGGGGTACAAAGAGCCCCGTCGGCTAAATTAGCTGCGTCCAAGATGCTGGGCTCACCCCATGTTACTGAGCCCCACCGCCACGTCAAGTCCTGAACTATGGTGGGGATGTAATGCATATCTACATATACATCAGGTACCAACTCAAGATATAATTTCTTTTTATATATCCTTTCTACGAGTAAGATTTATTTTGTTCTAGCATTGGATATAACTTTTATTTATTAGAAAATAATTTGATCTATCGTTTAAAATATATATATTCTAATTTATATTGCATCACTATTGTTAATACTCTGAATAGCAGAGCAATCCGACTTGGATAGGTTCGGTAATCGGATCGACTTCGTAGGTTAAGGTGGCTTTGCTTCTTGGTTAGGTACTCTTTTTTTGACAGAAACCACTGTCAGTTTTTGAAACCAGCCAGAAATAGAAGCGCGAAGTGGTGTCTGTCTAGCTATCTTGGCAGGTGGTATTTAGCTAGTAGGTCTAACAATGATAGAAATTATAAAAAATAACATATTTTTTTTTATCATTTAGTGGCATTTTTGTCATACGTATCATTTAGTGGCATTTTTGTCATAGGTATACTAAATAGGTTGTAGATATTTTGAATGGTGCTGGTAAACGATTCTGAGTTCGATGTATGTCTTATAATAATTAGCTTTTTTAAAATTATATCAATTACTTAGTAGATGTATTATATATTGTAAATATCTGAGATTTTGTATTTATATCATCCTAGCTGATGCCCAAAGCTTCGCCTGCGTTAACATAGATTTACAACCGTATCTGGATTGATGATGATTATTTTTATAGCCTACGTCCAATCCAAGGTATAATTGCTAACACCATTTCAACTTTCAGCCATATCAGTTCAGCCGAAAAGAGCTTCATGAATCATGAGTCTTATTTGTTTTTCAGAGCTTAATTGTTTTGGCTGAATAGTAAATTGTGATCGTTCATCGTCATCGAAAGTGACGTCATACTTTATACAGAAGGAAATCAATTTCGATAATCTCGCTATCGAATATTAGGAATTAAAAAATATATAGCGAATTTTTGCTTTTAAAATTACATCACATGTATTTTTATGTAATATTTAGGTATTTAGGTGTTTTTTTTAAATATTTAGGTCACTTTATTATTGTCATGTTTATCATTTAGGCCTTATTTTTATGTCTGCGTACTAAAAATGTTTATAAAAGGGCATTCAACTCTGATTTAGCTTGACAACAAAACAAAGTACAAAGCGTAGATATAAACGCGATAAGGTAAATGAATATAATATGTACATACAAATATATTTATCGATCACAATAGCTTTAATTTAAAGATAGACGGATATACGCTAATAATTATGTATATACCGGGTGTATTTGGAACGCTTGCGAAGATTAAACCCTAATAATATACTATTTATATACTATATAATGCATATAACCATTTATCTCAAAAACGTTTTTTAAAGAAAATTTTAGGACTTGTGTATTTCGCAAACCCGCAATGTATGTACACTATGCACGACGAAACGATGAACGACGAAAGCGATAAATCGCGCTGAAGACGCGCGCGGTGCGGGAGTTCGTTCACCTCGTGCATGCGGCGAACGCTATCAGCTTATTCAGTCCGCTAGCCGCTTTAAGTTAAGTTTATTAATTTGCTGTTTTTTTTTAAAAAAAAAAACATTATTTTAAAGCATTATCATCATATTCCTGTAACATTATGTTTACTAAACCGGATTATACAAAAAAAAGGCAACCAAAAAAAAAGAAAACGCGTTTTTACTTGTATCATGTCAGGCTATGCCAACACTATCATATCTCTTCGTTTTCGCAAGCGTTCCAAATACACCCGGTATAGAATAAAAGAATATAATTGAACGGTGTATGCGAAAACGTTCCCAAACTAGCATTGATACGTATAAAAAGAACTATAGTTTGCCTCGTAGGTACTTCGGAGAGTTGAACATTAATCATAGTGATAGGACATAGACAAAATATATATAACGAACCTTTCTAACTATGATAAAAAGAAAAGATTAGTTCCACTGAGTTTGTTTTTCCGGTTCTTCTCAGTTGAATTGCCTTGGAACCGGTGGTAGATTCAATTGACGATCAAATAGATACTGTATTGGTTACTATTTTGAATTAAAAAAAAAGATTTAGATTTTTGATTTTTATGAGTACCTATATCTTTATATATAATATAATTCATCTATCTATGCTATGACTATCATTTTCATCAATCACACCCCTTTGCCCACCTGTGGTGAGTCCGTAAGAACGTCTTGTATTACGGGTAGTAAGGATGGAAAATTTAAATACAATTGACAACCGTCCAATGTCTGGCACAAACATTCATTAAAGTATTCATAACAAAAATTGCTTAAACTTTCAAAATTAGAATAGAGGTTACAGGACACACAGCCTCTGTGTGTCCTGTAACCTCTTTTTTACGCCGGGAATTGCTCTAAGGTATCCCACGGGGGGAGTGAGGACTCCCCAGGCGGGTATATAGGACTTGCTGCGCCCAAAAGATGGTAAAGTGGACGCAGCTCTACCCGGCTAAACCCGGCGAGTGCCACCAATGCCGGCTTTAATGAGGTAACCCGGGATCTGTTGAGCAAAAGGGTACCTCGACGGCTAGTCAGTCCCCAAGAGACCGACGCCACTTCCACAGAGGGGTTGACCCGCACCACAGAACAACCCCATACATAGTACAATGGGGTAAGGTTTCCATCCTCGCCCCTTGTCTCCTGCCATTTTGTCCCTTCTTCTTATAAGAGGGGTACATCCCTCAGCTCAATTGACTTCGCCCAAGGTGCTGGGTTCACTTTAGGCTACTGAGCCCCAATGCCATGAGAAGGCTTGGACCATAGTGAGGTGTGTCCTGTAACCTGCCCTATTGACAATGTCAATGTAAATCTGGGTGTACAATTTAATGCAATATTCCCGCCACTTATTTAAAGCTTTGTATAGTCTGTATCCAATAATAAGCCTTTAATCCGTTCCACCTGGCCATTACTGAAAAAATATATTTTTTTCCTTTGGGAAATTTAACAGCTTTATAAAGAAAATTAAAGGGTACTAACTGTACCCGCAGCTCTGCCTACATGTTTTAGGTAAATTACTTTTTACTTATTTACCTGTTTTGTCAGGTACAAAATCGGTACTTACGACGAAAACTTTTCGTTTAATAAGAGATCCGGAAGGTTTGGCCTTCTAGATATTTATTTCTATATTTCTAGGTTATTGTGTACCTATGTATGTATGTATATACTACTTTTATAAACTTTTTGAATGTATTTCAGTTCCTAGTAGTCGTAACACACGTTCTTTCTTACCATGAGATTAGATTGACGTGGTGTGATTGCTGGCTAATATTTATTATTCACCAAAGTATGCTATTTTTAAAAAATAATACATTTTAAAATTCAAAAAGTAATTTTATACAATATGAGGAGGATACAGGAGTGAAAACACCATGTGAAGAATGCATGATGACACATGGACTTAGGTTAGGTGACTCATTTGACGACCTCTGTGGCTCAGTGGTAAGCGCGTTGGCGCTCATGCCGGAGGTTGCGGTTTCGACTCCCGCCAGGGAACAAAAATATTTTCTGTTTCCTGAGTCATGGGTGTGTATTAAATTATTTATTCCCACCAAAAGATTTTTCTCCTTCTTCTTTTTTTCCAAGAAAAGGAGTTTTCATTTAAAAAGCTGCTAGTACCCGTAAATAAGTTATTATAATATGGAGTCAAAACGTGTAGCTATTCGCACAAGAGTGGCTTATAATTTGCGGACACATGCGGAGTATCTCACGGCGTTGACATTGGCCGACAAGACTTGGCTTTAGTAAGTGCAATAAGCATGTCGCATCAAGACACCACATGAGGGTAAATTGAATTTATTTTACTTTACAAACGGAAAGGAATGTTAATGAAAAATAAGGGTGCGTCTCAAATGATAGAGTCATTTCAATATCATTTCAATAATATTCACAAAATAATAAACATGAGATAAATGTAATGAATACCTTTTTTTTCTTTAACGCCGGGAAATGCTCTGGGCATCCCGCGGGGGAGTGGGTCTTCGCCGGCGGGTATGTGGCACTCGCTGCGCCGGAAAGCTGGTAAGTGGACGCAGCTCTACCCACTAAAACCGGGCGAGTGCCACCAATGCCGCCTTTGGTGAGGTGCCCCGGATCTAATGGGCAAACAGGGCACCTCGACGGCTAGTCAGTTCCTCAGACCGACGCCACCTCCACAGAGGGCTTGTCCCGCACCACAAAACAACCCCTCCCAAAGTCGGGACTGTACAATGGGGTGAGGTTCCCGTCCCTGCCCCTAGTCCCCTGCTTTTTTCCCCTCTTCTTATAAGAGGGGTACAAAGAGCCCCGTCGGCTAAATTAGCTGCGTCCAAGATGCTGGGCTCACCCCATGTTACTGAGCCCCACCGCCACGTCAAGTCCTGAACTATGGTGGGGATGTAATGCATATCTACATATACATCAGGTACCAACTCAAGATATAATTTCTTTTTATATATCCTTTCTACGAGTAAGATTTATTTTGTTCTAGCATTGGATATAACTTTTATTTATTAGAAAATAATTTGATCTATCGTTTAAAATATATATATTCTAATTTATATTGCATCACTATTGTTAATACTCTGAATAGCAGAGCAATCCGACTTGGATAGGTTCGGTAATCGGATCGACTTCGTAGGTTAAGGTGGCTTTGCTTCTTGGTTAGGTACTCTTTTTTTGACAGAAACCACTGTCAGTTTTTGAAACCAGCCAGAAATAGAAGCGCGAAG
This sequence comes from Helleia helle, assembly GCA_963853865.1. Lineage (NCBI taxonomy): Eukaryota > Metazoa > Arthropoda > Insecta > Lepidoptera > Lycaenidae > Helleia > Helleia helle. The sequence continues at coordinate 2,837,573 of OY971418.1, read as the reverse complement.
TGGTGTCTGTCTAGCTATCTTGGCAGGTGGTATTTAGCTAGTAGGTCTAACAATGATAGAAATTATAAAAAATAACATATTTTTTTTTATCATTTAGTGGCATTTTTGTCATACGTATCATTTAGTGGCATTTTTGTCATAGGTATACTAAATAGGTTGTAGATATTTTGAATGGTGCTGGTAAACGATTCTGAGTTCGATGTATGTCTTATAATAATTAGCTTTTTTAAAATTATATCAATTACTTAGTAGATGTATTATATATTGTAAATATCTGAGATTTTGTATTTATATCATCCTAGCTGATGCCCAAAGCTTCGCCTGCGTTAACATAGATTTACAACCGTATCTGGATTGATGATGATTATTTTTATAGCCTACGTCCAATCCAAGGTATAATTGCTAACACCATTTCAACTTTCAGCCATATCAGTTCAGCCGAAAAGAGCTTCATGAATCATGAGTCTTATTTGTTTTTCAGAGCTTAATTGTTTTGGCTGAATAGTAAATTGTGATCGTTCATCGTCATCGAAAGTGACGTCATACTTTATACAGAAGGAAATCAATTTCGATAATCTCGCTATCGAATATTAGGAATTAAAAAATATATAGCGAATTTTTGCTTTTAAAATTACATCACATGTATTTTTATGTAATATTTAGGTATTTAGGTGTTTTTTTTAAATATTTAGGTCACTTTATTATTGTCATGTTTATCATTTAGGCCTTATTTTTATGTCTGCGTACTAAAAATGTTTATAAAAGGGCATTCAACTCTGATTTAGCTTGACAACAAAACAAAGTACAAAGCGTAGATATAAACGCGATAAGGTAAATGAATATAATATGTACATACAAATATATTTATCGATCACAATAGCTTTAATTTAAAGATAGACGGATATACGCTAATAATTATGTATATACCGGGTGTATTTGGAACGCTTGCGAAGATTAAACCCTAATAATATACTATTTATATACTATATAATGCATATAACCATTTATCTCAAAAACGTTTTTTAAAGAAAATTTTAGGACTTGTGTATTTCGCAAACCCGCAATGTATGTACACTATGCACGACGAAACGATGAACGACGAAAGCGATAAATCGCGCTGAAGACGCGCGCGGTGCGGGAGTTCGTTCACCTCGTGCATGCGGCGAACGCTATCAGCTTATTCAGTCCGCTAGCCGCTTTAAGTTAAGTTTATTAATTTGCTGTTTTTTTTTAAAAAAAAAAACATTATTTTAAAGCATTATCATCATATTCCTGTAACATTATGTTTACTAAACCGGATTATACAAAAAAAAGGCAACCAAAAAAAAAGAAAACGCGTTTTTACTTGTATCATGTCAGGCTATGCCAACACTATCATATCTCTTCGTTTTCGCAAGCGTTCCAAATACACCCGGTATAGAATAAAAGAATATAATTGAACGGTGTATGCGAAAACGTTCCCAAACTAGCATTGATACGTATAAAAAGAACTATAGTTTGCCTCGTAGGTACTTCGGAGAGTTGAACATTAATCATAGTGATAGGACATAGACAAAATATATATAACGAACCTTTCTAACTATGATAAAAAGAAAAGATTAGTTCCACTGAGTTTGTTTTTCCGGTTCTTCTCAGTTGAATTGCCTTGGAACCGGTGGTAGATTCAATTGACGATCAAATAGATACTGTATTGGTTACTATTTTGAATTAAAAAAAAAGATTTAGATTTTTGATTTTTATGAGTACCTATATCTTTATATATAATATAATTCATCTATCTATGCTATGACTATCATTTTCATCAATCACACCCCTTTGCCCACCTGTGGTGAGTCCGTAAGAACGTCTTGTATTACGGGTAGTAAGGATGGAAAATTTAAATACAATTGACAACCGTCCAATGTCTGGCACAAACATTCATTAAAGTATTCATAACAAAAATTGCTTAAACTTTCAAAATTAGAATAGAGGTTACAGGACACACAGCCTCTGTGTGTCCTGTAACCTCTTTTTACGCCGGGAATTGCTCTAAGGTATCCCACGGGGGGAGTGAGGACTCCCCAGGCGGGTATATAGGACTTGCTGCGCCCAAAAGATGGTAAAGTGGACGCAGCTCTACCCGGCTAAACCCGGCGAGTGCCACCAATGCCGGCTTTAATGAGGTAACCCGGGATCTGTTGAGCAAAAGGGTACCTCGACGGCTAGTCAGTCCCCAAGAGACCGACGCCACTTCCACAGAGGGGTTGACCCGCACCACAGAACAACCCCATACATAGTACAATGGGGTAAGGTTTCCATCCTCGCCCCTTGTCTCCTGCCATTTTGTCCCTTCTTCTTATAAGAGGGGTACATCCCTCAGCTCAATTGACTTCGCCCAAGGTGCTGGGTTCACTTTAGGCTACTGAGCCCCAATGCCATGAGAAGGCTTGGACCATAGTGAGGTGTGTCCTGTAACCTGCCCTATTGACAATGTCAATGTAAATCTGGGTGTACAATTTAATGCAATATTCCCGCCACTTATTTAAAGCTTTGTATAGTCTGTATCCAATAATAAGCCTTTAATCCGTTCCACCTGGCCATTACTGAAAAAATATATTTTTTTCCTTTGGGAAATTTAACAGCTTTATAAAGAAAATTAAAGGGTACTAACTGTACCCGCAGCTCTGCCTACATGTTTTAGGTAAATTACTTTTTACTTATTTACCTGTTTTGTCAGGTACAAAATCGGTACTTACGACGAAAACTTTTCGTTTAATAAGAGATCCGGAAGGTTTGGCCTTCTAGATATTTATTTCTATATTTCTAGGTTATTGTGTACCTATGTATGTATGTATATACTACTTTTATAAACTTTTTGAATGTATTTCAGTTCCTAGTAGTCGTAACACACGTTCTTTCTTACCATGAGATTAGATTGACGTGGTGTGATTGCTGGCTAATATTTATTATTCACCAAAGTATGCTATTTTTAAAAAATAATACATTTTAAAATTCAAAAAGTAATTTTATACAATATGAGGAGGATACAGGAGTGAAAACACCATGTGAAGAATGCATGATGACACATGGACTTAGGTTAGGTGACTCATTTGACGACCTCTGTGGCTCAGTGGTAAGCGCGTTGGCGCTCATGCCGGAGGTTGCGGTTTCGACTCCCGCCAGGGAACAAAAATATTTTCTGTTTCCTGAGTCATGGGTGTGTATTAAATATGTTTATTATATAATAAAAATCTTAAATATGTGTATAGTATAAAAGTATGTCTTGTACCCGTAATACAAGTTCTTCAAGAACCACGGGACCAGATTGACGTGGTGTGAAAGTGAAGAGTAGTACTTACAGACAGTCAAATAGAAGGATATAAAATATGTAATATATAAATTAAATCACATGTACAGACAAAACAGTTTTGTATATAAGTAAAGATATAAATGACTATGATAACTTAATAGAATTGGTGTAAAATGATTGGACATTATTTTGAAGTTATAACTCACAATAAGGGTTCACATAAGGGAATGCTTTTTGTCCTGTCGCTCCCTGCGGTCATCCGAGCGATGACCATCAGTGAGAGAGCACGGCAGGCTGTCATCTCCTTCTGCGTGGTAGTGATGTCGCAGAAGGATGTGACAGAGCGGGAGAATGAGTATGCAGGCGCCTCTTCCCGCAGGACAGCGTGGCGGCTACAGGTGGTGCCACCGACGAGGGACCTATGCGAAGCTGATCGGGGGACCCGCCGCGCGCACGTAAGGTCCGGGCTATGAGGCACCCTTATGTGTTCAATTCGCATTAAGCTAATTAGGAGGAGGGGACGTCACCGCCCCTGCCTTCAGAGGAGAGTGCTCACTGGTGCGGACGACCATAGTTCCCGCACCGGGCCGGGTAAACACCGTCGGATTTTAGTGGGTAGAGCTGCGTCCACCTTACCATCTCTCGGACGCAACGAGTCCCACATACTCCCCCCGCGGGATGCCTCAGAGCATTTCCCTGCGAAAAAAAGGGAATGCTTTTTGTAAGTTAATTTTCATTATAACATAACTTAGCTGTCACTGGTGGACCCATTTGTTTCTTTTTACGGTAGCAAAGCTTTATGTACCTACAGTTATACATTCTTCCTACAATGTGACGTAGGTGTACTTATGTGCGTGCCTACTGTGTTTGTGTACCTAAGTTAATACTTTCAATTCATGAAGGTATATGACTCCTATTGTAGATTGGGTTAATAGATTGGGAGTCCTAACTCCTATACCTTTTCCAGAAACTTTTCTAGTGGAAATGCTGACACGTACATTTTTTATGTAGAATTACAATATTTGAGCGTTAGTTGTCCCGTAAACTTTCCGATAATAATAATAACTTTAATATATTATAATCGTTTATATTAAAGTGAAACTTATTTGCGCGCATGAGGGTAATTTTTTTAAGGATGAAACGTCACGAAAATATAGTATAACGTTTTTCGCAAGTCTCGGAAGTTACAGCTTTAGACAGTTAGATTAGTTTATACTAAGTAATCTTTTTAAAACTATTTTTTTAAGCTAATTTTTAAATCTCGTTTATATTTATAAATAAAAAATTTGACAAATAAGTTTCACTTCTGACATTGTTTACTTTGTACGCACGCACTTTTTTTATCTCTCCATCGTACACATCATCTCTGAAGTCTAAACAACATGCTCAGTATTTAAAATGTATACACACCACTTTAGGAACTAGCCTCTCAAGTCTTAATACAATTTTTGTACAATTAGAGTCAGATGATTTTTGTGCGAGAAATTTATAATGAAACAATTTTTACGGATTTTATCGCGGTTTATTAAGATTTTTACAAGCCCGACGTTTCGGATACTTTACAGCAACCATGGTCACGGGAGGACTGAGGTGACAGATGTCCTAATGTTACAAAGTTATTCGAAACTACCCTATGATACATCATTATTTTAATAAGTCCTCTCTACGCAGAAAGTGCTAACTGCATCTTTAATCTGTGGCATATTATGCTTGGTTTTTGATTTAATTATTTTAATAATGGGATCCCAAGCAGGTGGTAAGAGCCAGCCATCTTCTCTATTGAAATTTGGATGTTTTTCAATTTCAATAGCCTCGCGGATCATCCTTGGTTGCAATCGGTGTTCTTTTGCGAGTATCTGTGGTCTATCAAATCTGATATAATGGCGAGCTTTGTCTAGACTATGTTCACAGATTGCAGACTTAGTGTAGCGACGGTGTTTTAAGTCAGCTATATGTTCTTTAACGCGAGTTTTAATTGATCTCTACGCAGAAAGTGCTAACTGCATCTTTAATCTGTGGCATATTATGCTTGGTTTTTGATTTAATTATTTTAATAATGGGATCCCAAGCAGGTGGTAAGAGCCAGCCATCTTCTCTATTGAAATTTGGATGTTTTTTAATTTCAATAGCCTCGCGGATCATCCTTGGTTGGAATCGGTGTTCTTTTGCGAGTATCTGTGGTCTATCAAATCTGATATAATGGCGAGCTTTGTCTAGACTATGTTCACAGATTGCAGACTTAGTGTAGCGACGGTGTTTTAAGTCAGCTATATGTTCTTTAACGCGAGTTTTAATTGATCTTTTGGTTTGGCCTATATAAGAGAGGCCACAATCACAATCAAGCTTGTATACTCCTGCATCTTGTAAGGGTATATGACACTTGACAGATGGTAAGAATTGACCTATCTTTTTAGGCGGCTTGAAATAAGTTTTTATAGAAGCTCGCTTTAGGATGAAGCCAATCTTGTCAGTGACGCCTTTCATAAACGGTAGCACAGCAGGTACTCGCTCGACGGTGGCTGGTTTCACACGTTCACTGTGACGGAGACGCGGTACCCGAAGCTTGTTGTCACGCAGTACTTGCTTGACATGTTGAAGTTCGGTCTCCAGGTGCTGCTCATCACAGATCCCTTGTGCTCTCTGTAACAGAGATTTACCCACGGTAGCTAACTGTGTTGGATGGTGGTGTGATTCGCCGTTTAAATACCTATCCGTATGGGTATGTTTCCTATACACTGTGTGGCTTAAGGTGTTATTCGGATTACGGATAACTAATACATCTAAGAAAGCTAAAGAATTATTTGCCTCCAATTCCATTGTGAATTGAATTTTAGTATTGATGGAATTGAGATGGTTTAAGAATATGGTTACTTTATCAGATGGTAATATTGTGAAAGTATCATCTACATACCGCTTGTAGAACCTGGGTGTTATTGGTGAGGTATGCAGAGCAGTCTCCTCGAAGTCCTCCATGAATATGTTGGCAACAACGGGGGATACTGGTGGAGATACTCGCTACGCCATCTACTTGCTGGTAGAACTGGTTATTCCACAACATGTAGCCAGATGTAAGGCAATGTTTTAGAAGTTCAGCATATTCTATTGGCATGTCATTCTCTCTTAGCTTTCTTGATACAATATTAATGCAATCTTCCACCGGTAAGCATGTAAAGAGTGATTGCACATCAAAATTAACCATAGTTTCATTGTCGCTGAGATGTAGGTGTTTGATCTCATTAACAAAGTGGTATGAATCCCGTGTATGTGCTCTGGTTTGTCCACGCAGCGGCGAAAGTACATAAACCGCGATAAAATCCGTAAAAATTGTTTCATTATAATGAGTGAAATTCGCGCAATCATTAGAAAACAATATGCGAGAAATTTATCAATTTTTGAATTGAGTTTTGATTTTTGAATGTAATTTTTTCCAATGTAATAATGTATGTAATGTAATGTATCCGAGTTCCGACAGTAACCTTGCCACGTCAACGTAGAAATCAAATAGCATGGAGTAAAATATGTAATAACAGGCTTTATCATCAGGAAGTCATCCTTCGAAAACCTTGATATAAGATAACCTATTCGATTACGAAGCATAATAATATATTGTTCACAAAATAGATCGGATGTTTTAGTTCTTTCATAGTAGGTAAGTATCAACATAAATGGAAAAAATACTTTTTAAAGGTTTTATTATTAATTGCTCTAAAAAAAGAAAATAAACTTTAAATTAAACAAACCAATCAATTTAGTACATGTATTACACAATTTATTAAATGATGTAAAAGTTTGTGCATTAAAAATAAATAGTCCGCCATCTTAGTGGTTCCGCTACCCGGAAAAAAACATACATACATTGCAAGTTAAAAAAAGCATATAAAATGAAATTCTTTTTTATTACCATGCCGAGAATCAATTCGTAGAAAAACTAAAAGGCCACAGTCCTCATAAAGTTTCAAAAGTAATCCTTTTTATTATATTATAACGCTCAAAACCTCGATGGTAGTATTCGTTGGTTTCGTGTGTCGCATAGAAAAGTCTGGTCGACATGAAGTGTCTCCTAAGGAAATCCCCAACGACTCACGTTGACGCCCAACTCATAGTCATCATGAGTCATGTATCGGTGTCATGAAGCCTCGCCTGTGGGTGATTAATGTCGATGATACATACCAGGGCCTGTAGACAAAGTGACATCGCTTTGTAGCCGAAATTCGTTATCGTCTTTGAGATAACGATAATAATTTTCTAGCCAATGATCAATCAAAGATCGTGACAGTGCAACGACAACAACTGTCAAGTGTCAACAAACTTCGACAAGAAGTGTCAAATCGGACCAAAAAAATTAAAATTGATATCTATGTAAATAGACCTCATACACACTATAACTCATAAAAATTGTGAAAATGTTGCCCACGGATAACGAATCAATATCAATAATAAAATAACATAAGTTTGACAATAGTGTTCGATAACCAATTGACAGTTTATGATTTTGTTACGAATTTTAACATTGTCTACCAACTTGCGATAACGATAACGAGTGACATAATTGACGACGGCTTATGTCAATCCCCATACATTTTATTCTTTTCGAACTTCGTTATCGTTTTTTTAATGTTACTTTGTCTAAGGCCTCAGGCACGTCTGGGTGCCAAGCACTTTCATATTTTTTTGACGTAACAACTTCTTATAATTCGATGGAGCCGGCTGCAAGAACGAAAAAACATGACGCATGCGGCGTTACCTCGATGTGAGGCGTTCCATTTTCTTATGACGTTGTCACGTTTTAAGAATGGTCTTGAAGTAAAAGGTCTTTTATGTTGCATTTTCATTTTTTTATGTCATAAGGAGGCAACCGAACAGTCGGAGCCTTATGGTCTCATACCGACGCTCATGATAGACATGCCCACAACCAAAAGTTATGCAGATGCGTTGCCCTCCTTCTCCCTATCCCCCCAGTGGGCCACCGGAAACTCACAAACCGCACGAAACGCGACAGCATAGCTGTCACTTGACGCCAGTGTTATGTGAGCGAGAGGTACCACCCCGGTCGTGCCGGCCCAATTCGGTTGCAAAGCAGCATGACACTACCTCTTACAAAAATATACTACTACACTTTCATATTAGTTTTATACGGAAACTAGCAGACGTGCCACGTGATGGCTAGTGGCCAACGTTGCCTAAGGTGAACCCAGCACCTTGAGCGAAGTAAATTGAGCTGAGAGAGCTGCTCGTTGTACCTCTCTTTTAAAAAGACAAGGGCGCCCCCTCACTCCATTGCACTGTCCCGATGTTGGGAGAGGTTGTTCTGTGGTGCGGGGCAACCCCACTGTGGATGTGGCGTCGGTCCTTTGGGGACTGACTAGCCGTCAAGGTGTCCTGTTGCTTAACAGATCCGGGGCACCTCACCAAAGGCGCCATTGGTGGCACTCGCCGGTTTTAGTGGATCGAGCTGCGTCCACTTTACCATTTCTCGGGTGCAGCGAGTCACACATGATACCCGTCTGGGGAATCCCCACTTCCCCGCAGGATGCCTCAGAGCATTTCCCGGCGTAAAAGAAAAAAAGGCAAATTAATCATATCCGCCGTAAAAAAAATTAGGCAAATCATTCATGCGTAAGTCTTGGTGCTAGGAGGCAACCGAGCAGTCGGAGCCTTATGGTGTACCGACGCCCATATGACATCCGCTCGACCAAAAGTTATGCAGATGCGTTGCCCTACTTCTCCCTATCCCTTCCTGTCCTTTTCTTTTTTCCGTAGCATAGGGTTTGTAGGAAATAAGTAAATTGTAGAGCTCTTGCAGATGGTCACAAGTTACAAGCACATCCCTCCCACGGCACAAGTTTCTTTTAATGATCAAATAATACGTAATAAAGTAAAAATAAAGTTTATAGCAATTAGCCCTTATTTACGGACTTTTAGACACAATTTCGGTAATTGCACTTTGTAGACGTATGTGCCGCTCTTTCTGCCGTTTCTTCCTTTTACAAATAAAGATTGATTGTGCCTAGTCCTGCTCATACCCTCCCATTGGTAAAGTATATAACGACCTTCGACATCATTTAACAACTTTAATATTGATAGAATACGCAAGCAATGAACTTTAATCCTTTACAAAATAATGACTAAAATGCTTGAACCTCTGGTAAAGTAACTTGGATAGCAGGCTATTTAATTGCCTACAAATTATCTTTGTAATGAACTATTTTTTTGATGGTAGAGGTTAATGGTAGTGGAAATATAGGGTTAAGGTAAGTTAGAGTCAGGGTCAGTGAGAGAGCATGCCAGTTGGTCCTCTTCCTTTGCGAGGACGTGATGTCGCAGAAGGAGGAGGCGGAGCGGAAGAGAGAGCGCACTGGCACCTCTTTCCGTAGGGGAACGTGGCGGCGACAGGAGGTCGTATATTGGGGACCGTGCTGTGAGGGGACCTGTGCGCAGCGCATAGGGGGATCCGCCGCGCGCGCTCTATGTCCGGGATATAAGGTTACCTTAATATTTATGTGTTCATGGTGCTTTAAGCGGAGTAGGAGGAGAGGACGCCACCCCCCTGCCTCCAGAGAATAGTTCCCGCATGACGATGAGAACACCGCCGGGTTTTAGTGGGTAGAGCTGCATCCACCTTACCATCTTTCGGGCGCAGCGAGTCCCATATACCCGCCAGGGGAATCCCCCTCTCCCCCCGGAATGCTTAAGAGCATCTCTCGGCGAGTATAAAAAAGAAAGTGAGAGTTAGGAACGCAACGTTGTAAAATGGATTTATGTTACTACACATATGCTGAAAAAATTCCGTCGGTCAGAGATAGTACCTACTTGTATAAAAATTTGAAAAAGAAGTCTGAAGTAGGTAGTACCTACTTGCGGTAAGATTACCACAAGCCACGAGACTACGCTAACGTGAAATAAACCAATAAAATAAAACAAATGGAAGTCCGTGAAAATTCTTTTTTAGATTTTTGTTAATTTATAAAATATTTTTTCATATCAAAGGTACACATTAAATTCGATTAATTTCACGCAACCAAACTCCTAAAATATTAACGTAACATAATGTCATAAGTGTGGGATAATTAAGCGATGAAAACTTGATTTCAAGGCTGTTATAATTTTTCTATACACAATCAATAAGTTCTAGGCCGTACCAGTGTTCACATGCAAATTATTTATTAACACACATAATATACGTATTGCATACATTAAATCGCCCGTAACCAAATGTGTAAAAAATATAAATGCATATAATTTCCCAGCTGCTAGTATTTAATCCAACCCGACGCCAGGAGGACGTGTGGTCGCAGACTTCACGGTTGGCGGAGGGCAGCCCCCCACTTTTACAAACCAAAAGTGAGCCAAATCGGCTCAGTCACTAATCCGATGTAGCATTAGGGCCTTTGGGCCGTTAGCATAGATAATTCCGAATAAAAAAGTATAATATAAATAAAGATACATATTTATTCATATTATAATAATAATATAAATAAATATCTTTATTTAGGACATTACATACATAACATTACATTAGGCATCCATATTTTGTTCATACAAAGAAACTTACAAAAGCTATGTTACGGCGGCACTGAAAATTTCGGGAAACAAGGAAGTGACACAACATTACTATTTAAAAATGTATTTATTGCTTTTCGAAGTATTCTCCGCGAAATTTGATACATTTTACCATACGATGGAACCAATCATTGAAGCAACCATTCCATTCGGAAGTTGGGGTCTCCAAAATGGCCGTTTTGTAGGCGTCCACAGCTTCTTCAGGCGATGAAAATCTCGGACCACGTAATTTATTCTTTATTTTAGGGAAGGTATAAAAATCATTAGGGCTTAGGTCGGGGCTGTACGGCGGATGGTCTAATAATTCTATGTTTTCTTGCTCTAAAACTCTTTTGTTCTGTGCGCGGTGTGAGAACTCGCATTGTCTTGATGGAGGATGTTCCGGCGGTTGCAGTTCTCTTTACGGAGTTCAGAAACGACCTGTGGCAAACAAATGCTAGCATACCATTCTGCATTAACCGTTCTTTGTCCCTCAAGAGGAATAGTCGCAACATGACCGGTTTTGGAGACAAACGTGGCCACCATTTTAATTTTGTAACACTCCGTGAACGAATAATTTTTTGTTGGCTTTAACTCATTTTCGAACACCCAAACTCGTGACTGGTTTTTTGTTTCGGGTTCGTACGCGTATATCCAGGATTCGTCACCTGATACGATGTTGTATACAGCATTTGAGGATCCTGCGTGGAATCTTTCGAGAGTTCTGACGCACCAAGTATCGCGAGCCGCTTTTTGCTCTTCACAGAGCAAATGCGGTATCCATCGGGAAAACAACTTTTTTACACCTAATTGTTCATGCAAGATTATTTGTATTTGTCTCATGCCAATGTCTAAAGTTGCCTGAATTTCGCGGTATATCAGCTTACGCCCAGCATCAACGTTTTCTTGGGTGACTGCAGTTTTTGGACGACCTTGACGGGGATCATCACTGAGCTTGACACGTCCACGTTGAAATTCAGCAAACCAGCGATAAATTGTGATTTTGGATGGGGCTTCATCACCAAATGCAGAAATCATCCGGTCAACACACTGTTTTTGTGTTAAACCACTTCGAAAGTCATAATAAATCATCGCTCTAGAATTTTCTCGACTCAATTCCATTTTCTCAACGACTAAACAAGTATGACAAGACCTTGTGACAAGACCGAGAATCTTTTTTTAAATAAATAAATGGTATTCGATTTTTAAAACCAAGGAGTCTTCAATTAAAAAGATTTTTATATGATTTTTAATATGACAGGAACAGTGGAAATATTCCATTCCCGATACGTTTAGTGCAGCCTATGTAGTGACAATCACAAATAGTAATATTTTAATTTTAATATACACCAGGCCTTTTTGAGACACTAGGTCTATGCACATGCACAGACATCCAGTGCCACCAAACAGGACAATCAGGCTTGTCACTAATAGTTTTCAGGATGGTGTTGGTGCCATCACGTAGTCTGCGCATGAGCTAGGCGACTCGTTTGCGCAGCACCGCATGAAAGCTTTTTTTTTCTTTAACGTCGGGAAATGCTATGAGGCATCTGCGGGGGAGTTGGTCTCTCCCAGCGGGTATGTGGGACTCGCTGCGCCAGACATCTGGTAAATGGACGCAGCTCTACCTACTAAAACCCGGCGAGTGCCACCAATGCCGCCTTTGGTGAGGTGCTCCGGATCTAGAAAACAAACAGGGCACCTCGACGGCTAGTCAGTCCCGTAAGCGACCGACGCCACCTCCACAGAGGGGTTGTCCTGCACCACAGAACAACCCCTCCCAACGTCGGGACAGTACAATGGGGTGAGGTTCCCGTCCTCGCCCCTTGCCCCCTGCTCTTTTGTTCCCTCTTCATATAAGAGGGGTACAAAGAGCCCCCTCTGGTCAATTCGCTTCGCTTAGGCTAGTGATCCCCACCGCCACGACAAAGCCTGAACCATGGTGGGGACCGCATGAAAGCTATTGGTGCGCGCTTGCGCAAACATGCCCAACGCAGAAAAAGCTTTCACGATGAAGCTTTCAGATCTCTCTCCTTAGTAATTAGAATTTGTATGTCATATTCTATGATGTCGTATTTGTTGCTGTACCCTTCCTACCTTGGCTGACACCGACTCCAAAAGTAACTATAATGACGTGGTAAACGCAAAGTTTGTACATTAGTAGAAAATTAAGTTGATTATAAGTTGTAAGCACAAAAATTCAAGAAACACATTTATTTTATTACTTTTTAGTTTAGTATTTTTGAAGTCGGATTTAATTTTTTGTAAAATGTTTTTATTACACTTCAATTGTTCGGGGCTTTTATACCACTCGAAATATAATACATATCCCAAAGACATTTACAAATCATATCAATCAAAATCATATCATAATCATATCATACATGCCGCTCGAGCCAAACCTAAAAATGCGTTTTACCTTCTCTTATCGTGTCTGTTATCTCACACGCCTCAACTTGAAATTCGGTGAAAAGTAAGCTAGGTGCAATTTAGTGCGTAATTCCACTTCTATGGTCATACAACAAATCGTAATAAATAAATTACAAAAGTATATATAAATAATATGTTCTATGAACGAAACTTGTTTTTGGTTGACGCAATGACAATACGAAAATATTTTCTATTATATATTATCCTGAGACATAAGGTGTTAAGTTTCAGTGCCAGTAATTACACTGCCTGTCTTGCCCTTCTCTCCTAAACACACCAAAGCTGTTTCACGGGAGAAACAAGCAAGATGGTGGTACCCACAAAAATATATCGAGGTGGTACCACACCGCTTCCCTCCTACCCGTAAAATACTCATGAATATGTAACTTAAAAAACTGATTAAGTACCACATGAAGGATTGTATAAGGCTGTAAATGCAATCCTTCAAAGGATATACATACAAAGGATGGCTCACCCGCTTTCTTGAAGTAAAACATAATATTATATTATACTAGCTGTTGCCTTTTTTTTCTTTTTTTTTATAGAAGAGGGGGCAAACGGATAGTCGGTTCACGTGATGGTAAGTGAAGAGCGACATCCACAGACACCCGCTACACCAGTGGATTAGCAGGTGTGTTGCCGGCCTTTCAGATATGAGTATGCTCTTTTCTTGAAGATCCCTAAGTCGTATCGGTTCGGAAACACCGTAGGAGGCAGCTCGATATATATTAGTCGTGCGAGGCAGGAAATGCCGTAAAAATCGATTTGTTGTGGATTTGCGGACATCAAGATGGTGAGGGTGAAATTTAGAGTTTTCCGCTTCGCCCGCGTTACTCAACTCCTATAAGTCACAGCGTGATTTTATATAGCCTATAGCCTTCCTCGATAAATGGGCTATCTAACACTGAAATAATTTTACAAATCGGACCAGTAGTTCCTGAGATAAGCGCGTTCAAATAAACAAACAAACTCTTCAGTTTTATATTATTTAGTATAGATTATTATCATAATATTAGCGCTTCGGACGATAGCAAATAAAGACATAATATAATTATGGTCGTTTACTAGCTTTTTATAGCTTGGTTTTTACCACAGAAATAAGTTTACGCGCTTTGTATGGCGTGTGAATGTCTGTATTCCAGAACAATGGATGAGTAAGTTACCAATTTGGGAACACAAGACCCAATATATTATAGAAGAATAGAAAGAACCGCTGATACTGCTGCTGTTAGCTATTGTAGACAATCATCAATAATAACATAATTATTTAATGTAGCGTTCGACCAAATCTATGATCTCCTACACTTCAACTGGTGCCAGTTTACTTTCTTCTCTCAATGGCATTCTTCATTAGGTTCTTCTTCGTAAATAAAGTTAGTTAAATACTTTTGCAAAGCAGTTAAATCAGTTTTAAGCAGATGATTTCTGGAAATAGACTCACTCTATTTATATATGAGCAGGAATAAAGACCTTATAGATAGGAATCAGGACTTTTATTGTATTGGATGTTGGCTTGGCTTTATCGCCATATACTCCAGATTTTATTATCTTAATTAAAAAAATGGGGAAGTTTTCTTTCCTAAGTTAAGCTCTTCTTTTTTCCTTTGGGGTTTTAGTTGGGACAAATACCATTCATAATTAAGTGTTTCGTGGACCATTTTTCTCCTTCATTTTCACCTACCATTTAGAATAGAATAGAATAGAATAGAATAACATTTATTTTACATTTATTTCGAGGAGGATTTCCAGCATTGACAAATAAGGTTTAAAATAATGTCGTGACTTTATCATTAAAACATTTTCCAGTCCAACAAGGTCTCAGCCGCAGCAGAGACGCGTCAGATCGAAGTGGGAGTGGTGTCGGAGATGGGGAAGAAGAAACACAACAAGATAAAGACGTCCAAATACTCTCTGCTGATGTTCATACCAAAGAACCTAACAGAGCAGTTCAGGAGGATCGTTAATTTCTATTTCTTGATAGTCACAGTCATTGCGATTGTAATTGGTGAGTACTTTGTTCACTAGATGTCACCCTCGACCACTCTTGCTCTAATTCATTAGCGTTACATTCATATTTAGCAGCGTCATTATAGAAACTTGATAGAAAATTGCAATGATGCACACACAATTGCAATTAAATATTAACCGATATATCATTGTTAATTGCGGGTTGCCGAACTTAAGAAAGTCTCTTCTAAGTTAATTAGACATATAATTGAGGTTGATATGTCATCAGCTGCTTCTTCTATCCATTATTACCATTATAACCTTTTTACATCCACTGCTACATCAAGGTCCCTTTCATTTTTTTCTTTTGCGCCGGGAAAGTCTCTTAAGCATCCCGCGGGGAAAAGGGTCTCCCCAGGCGGGTGTGTGGGACTCATAGAAATATTAAGGACAGAACTTATTTCAAATATCTGTGGTGGGACTCGCTGCGCCCGAAATATGGTAAGTTGGACGCAGCTCTACCCACTAAAACCCGGCGAGTGCCAGCAAAGCCGCCTTTGATGTGGTACCTCGGATCTGTTAAGCAACAGGGCACCTCGACGGCTAGTCAGTCCGACCGACCGACGGTCCTCCACAGAGCGGTTGCCCTGCACCACAGAACAACCCCTCCCAACGTCGGGCCAGTACAAGGGGCTGAGGTTCCCTTCCTCGCACCTTGTGGTCGCCCTCCACTGCTCTTTTGTCTCCTCTTCGTATAAGAGAGCAGCTCCCTCGGTTCAATTGGCTTCGCTCAAGGTGCTTCACCTTAGGCCACTGAGCCCCACCACCACGACGAGGCTTGAACCATAGTGGGGACATCAAGGCCTCTACTATAGCATACTATAATAATATTATCTGTTTTAATGTTATTAATATTGGCTACAGACAGTCCCGTGTCTCCCATGACGAGCATTGCTCCGTTGAGCTTCATGGTGATGGTGACGGCCGTCAAGCAGGGCTACGAGGACTGGCTCAGGCATAAGGCTGACAACAAAGTTAATAATAAAATAGGTAAGGCAATAAAATAATAATAATATAATATCTATGGATGCTTTTAACACCACGTCAATCTTATCCCGGTAAGTTCTCGAAAAACTTGTGTTACGGGTACCAGACAACGGAAATATATTTAATAATTTTATACTATAGATATATTTAAGATTTTTATTATGTAAGACACAAGTTTAATAGACATCCATGACCCAGAAAACTTTTTTGTTCCCTGGCGGGATTCGAACCCGCTACCTCCGGCTTGATCGCCAACGCGCTAACCATTGAGCCACAGAGGTTGTCAAAAATCAAAGTATTTTTTGTTAGCAACAAGCTTTTTTTAATGAAAAACAAAGAGAAGGATAAAAGTTAATTAAAGTTTTTTACTTTAATTAACTTTTATCCTAAAGTCCAAGTCAGTTCTACCGATATGTAGGGCTCGGTCGAATCACGGCGACGCATTATTTTGATTTTGCTATATCTCCTAAGGTATTCATTTAATTTCCATGGTACACCAAGGGAAAAAATAATCTTCATAAAATTCTCAAGCTAACTAACGCATTTAAAATTATATTTATACCGCGTTTGTGTATACCTTTCCAATTACCGCTTTATAATTGCCAATTTTTTAAATATTAAAATGGATATAGATAGTAAGTTATCCTTAATAAATAGACATATGCCATCGCGGACTTTTTAGTAGAACTTTTTCAGTTGTACAATAATGTAGTACATTATTTTGATCCGATAGGGTTCAGCCAGCGTTTGCATGATATAAACCTTCCTCTTGAATCGCTCTATCTATTTAAAAAATTGCATACATACAGAAAGACGCGGGAAGCGACTTTGCTTTATACTATGTAGTGAAAATGAATCTCCGAAATGTATGTACGCACATAACTTCAGAACTACTGCACCAAATTACATAATTCTCTTTTGTTGTGTTAGTTATCGTCGCGACAGGGTTTGTATTAAAATTATAAAAAATTCCATCGAATAATTTATTATACTACATACAGGTATTTTAATATGAAAGTCATAACAGACAACCGTGTTACATATTTTAGTTTTACAGCACTGTTTTACTGTAATTCCTACATAATCATTTAATCAGCTCGCATCCGCCCACTCTAGAGTAAGTTAAGTCGAGGTAGACACGACGTCGTCGGGGACTGCTAAAAGTATCGAAACAAACGAACAGCCGAGCAGTCCCCCTTTAGAGGAGGAGTCTGGCCTTTTCGCCGGGGCCAGCCTGTCGCCGAGGGTCCTGCGTTGCCTGCATGATCCGAGCTCTCATAAAAGGCGGCTGAGGGCACTTGCAGCGGTTTTGGTGGGTAACGCATCTCCAAGTGCGAACCCCACACACGGCTAGGTTTAAAACTCACCCCGGTCCTAGTTATGGTTTGGTCTGCAAATTTCCGCTGCAGAAGTTAAGTCGAGGTAAGTCTTGGAGCCAGTCACCATTGTGCCATTAAATCGCCTGTCCTGCTCGTCTGGTTCACGAGAAATCAGCAACTATTAAGTAATATGAAGTATATTGGTTGATTTCTCGTTATTGGAATGTCTTAATCTCTAATAGTTTTCGTCCTTTTGTAACCGAATGGCAAATGACGTTGATTTGAGATGGTGATAGAGATGATCATAATGAAAAGGCCAGGAGTCAGGACAACGTTTGCCGGGTTCAGTTTTTTTGTAATATTATAATCGCTTTATCAGATGTCCAATTAGTGACAATAAGTTCAACGAAGTTTATGGCGTGATGTTTTTATCGGATAATAATATATTGTATTTGTTATTATCAAGATTAGGTCATAATATATGTATATCATTATATTATATTTCACGACCGGCTGGTCGAGTGGTCAGAGGCCTTAGACAAAGTAACATTAAAAAAACGATAACGAAGTTCGAAAATAATAAAATGTATGGGATTGACATAAGCCGTCGTCAATTATGTCACTCGTTATCGTTATCGCAAGTTGGTAGACAATGTTAAAATTCGTAACAAAATCATAAACTGTCAATTGGTTATCGAACACTTATGTCAAACTTATGTTATTTTATTATTGATATTGATTCGTTATCCGTGGGCAACATTTTCACAATTTTTATGAGTTATAGTGTGTATGAGGTCTATTTACATAGATATTAATTTTAATTTTTTGGTCCGATTTGACATTTCTTGTCGAACTTTGTTGACACTTGACAGTGGTTGTCGTTGCACTGTCACGATCTTTGATTGGTATCGTATATATAATCGTAATCGTAATCGGTAATCGTAAATAATATATCGTATCTCAAAGACGATAACGAATTTCGGCTACAAAGCGATGTCACTTTGTCTACAGGCCCTGGCTACTGGGCACTTTACGCAGCGGTCGCGGGTTCGAATCCCGCCCAGTGCACATAATTTATGATGAATATAGATGTCTGCACCGGGTCATGGACGTGTATTTATTTATAAAAAAATCTTAAATTATTTCCGTTTCTAGTACTTTTTTAAACTTAGGAAAATCTAATAGATACCACCGGGCCCGGGGGAGCCTGGATGGTTATGGGACTCTCACCACACATAACCCCCAAGGTGGTCCTCCTCTTCGTACTAGTCCGGTGGGGGAAGTGTGATTGCTATAATATTTATTTATTTAAATATAGGTATGAATCGCGGATGTAAAACTGTTCACTAGAATTGATAGCTGGATATGAAAACCATGTTTACCTAATAACCTAAAGTCTAAACAATTTTGGGATCTGTAACATTGTTTTGTTTATTGATCTGTCACGACTATTATAACATTTCAAAACAAACTAGTCGCCCCTACGATTTTCGAAAGTTCCCCTCGATTTCTCTGGGATGCCATCATCAGACCCTGGTTTCATTATCATGGGACCATTTGGGAACTCTTTTCAAACAAAAAAAGATTTTTTCAAATCGGTCCAGCCATCTTCGAGTAATCGGGGAACAGACGTAAATAAAAAGATTATGACGAATTGATAACCTCCTCCTTTTTGAAGTCGGTTAAAAAGTACATTAGTTGTGATACAAGGAGACAAAGAGAAAAAAATAGTTACCGTTTCTAGTTCGTTGTAAGTCTTTGGCGACTTTGTTTTCTTTACTTCACCTTCTTCACAATTATTGTCCCATTATTTGGTTGACGCATGTTTCCTATTTCGCTTGTCTGTTCTGTGTATTTTGTTCATTATAATATTTTTATTTATAATATGTCATACCCGGGCTTATATTATATGAACATCGATTCTTAAGGAGTATAATATGTCCCTTATTATTTGCAAAATAATAAATATCATATTTTGCAAAAACTTTGGTTCTTTGACTGAAAATTTGGTACTTATAGCTATGTCATCATTTTTTGCAGTCGAAATAGTACATAAAGGAGTCATCAAAGAAGTTCGCAACTCTAGCGTCGCTCCCGGAACATTGGTGAGGGTGAAGCGAGGTCAGGAGGTTCCAGCAGATCTGGTGCTACTATGCTCTGCCGGGGAGAAGGGCAAATGTTTCGTCACCACGGCCAATTTGGACGGGGAGACCAATTTGAAAACGCTCAGAGTTCCACCACCATTGGTGGGATATACTGCTGGTAGGATGTTAATTTATATTATCCTATTGCACTAATATTATAAAATTTGTATGTATCGATGTTTGTTACTCTTTTACACAAAAACTATTGAATGGATTTTAATGAAACTTTACAATAATTTCATTAAAAGCTTATATATAAATAACTGTTTACTAAGTCATAAATCTTGTAATCTTCTTATTAATAAATATGTATTTTACCAGACATCATACCTCATGGCATGCGAATAGAAGTTCCCAATCCGGTAGCAGATTTGTACACATTTTATGGACGGTTAGAGATACCTGGACTAGACAGCTTGCCTCTAACTACAGACAATCTGATGCTGAGAGGATCGAGAGTTAAGAACACCGAATGGGCTGTGGGCTGCGCTGTATATACTGGTAACTACCTATTTATTATTTGCTGGATGCAAAGTAGGAGGTGAGGGAACCACGAATCGATCGCAGCGCGCACTGTGGCTAAAAAAGGAACTTTCGGCAAGACGAACTGTCAAATTTACGCATCCGTGAATTTCAAGTAAAAATAAATGTTCATGCGTCACCAAACCTGATGCGTAGTCAACTGCAGGAAGAATGGCAAAAACAGTGATCAATAGGCATAATATAAATAATGAATCAACTATTAAATAAAATTCCTCAAAATTTGTTTACCTTATTGACATTTTCTGTATATTAGTTCATTTGCTGTCCTTAATATTTTTTTAATTAATAAGCCAATGGTTTTTTTTTATTGATTTTTAGATTTTCGCTGTTACCCAGCGAATACCTTTTATTGCATTATTTGCCACTGTAATCGGTTACCTAGATAGATACATATTATACATATTCCGGTTATTTCATCAATATTTCTTCGTCGAATATAGTTTAGCTTGTAGTCTAGTAGAGCACAAGCGAAGCTGAATGCAATGATTGAAATGAATGAACAAGCTTTATAATGTTCCAATTCTGGTAGCACAAGCTCTTGAATCCTTATTAATCTTACCAGTTTTTCCTTGACTGGTGAGCAAAGGATAATGACAAGATCGGAATAGATGTACGGAAAAACTGTTTTCTGGTGCACACAGGTTAGGTAACCCAAACCTCTAACTTTAAGGTCCAACCTATATTAAAAAGATGGTCTAGACTCGTTGTTACTCCTTGTACACTAGACAGAGTCTAAGTTCTCAAAGACCACTTGATATTAAGTCACAACTATTAAAGAGATGCCAAACCTTACACCGAAATTCGAATTGTTAATAGTATATTGATTTCGTTTTCGTTTTTCAGGAGAGGAGACCAAACTTGCTCTTAATTCCAAGTACACCTCCAACAAATTCTCCTCTAGTGAAGCGGCTATCAACTGCTTCCTCGTCTTCTTTATATATCTGTTGATTCTTGAAATGGCATTCTCATTTGTTGCTAAGGTTGTGATAGACAAGTGGAATTACGAGCGTGAGGCGTACTTGGGCCAGCCGGAGGAGTTTCCATTGAGTCTAAGGAACATACTCCAAGATCTCTTCTCTTTTCTACTACTCTACTACTATATTATACCAATGTCCTTATACGTTACGATAGAACTTTATAAGTTTATTGGTAAGTTTATTTTATCATAAATTATTTTATAACTTAAAGAAACTTCCGCATCTTTAAACGATCGACAGTCTCGGCTGTGTTTAAAACTAAAACCTAACTGTAATCATTATAATATTATAACCTTTCCATCATATTAGATGTGTTTTCATTTCAAATTATTCGTCACTTCTGATGAATTGAGGATGATTGATTTTAGCATGGCACATTAACATCGTGATAGCTCATGGCACATTCTATGTGGTTGTCATTCTTAATCAGAGATTTGAAAGGAGCAAAATCCGAAAGAAGGGAGGGATTAGGCTACATCATCATACATCATAATCAGGATACAGGTATATTTTAGGTGCCCTCTTCATTGGATGGGATGAGGATCTACGTTGCGAAGAGACCGGTAGACCAGCGACAGCGAACACTTCCGACCTCAATGAAGAGCTTGGTCAAGTTGAAGTGCTGTTCTCTGACAAGACTGGAACTTTGACGAAGAACATCATGGTTTTCAAAGCTTGCTCTATCAAAGGACATATTTATGAGGAAAGGGATTCCAAGCTCTACGACATACAACACTTTGATGAGCCAGCTGATACTTTTCAGGTCTGTTTTTATTTATTTATCGAAATAAAACTTGCTTTATAGGGATTCCCCTTTTCGGTAATCTTAAAAGACATTTATAAATATTTAATACGCTTTTTAGATATGTATGTGTGCGTTTATTGTTTTTAGGATAGTTTGTTACAATGTTTTAGTCTCCGTTTCTATTTCAGACAGACATTAAATTTTTCTTCACCATCCTAGCTCTATGTCATTCGGTGCAAGTATCAAGTGAAGATATGAAAAAGTTAAGCGCACGTTTATCGGGCTACGAGAATATGCAACTGATGAACTTTTTTCGTAGGAAAAAGCCCAGCAAAGCAGCAGGTGGTAAAATCGCTGACAATATGACCTGGAACGGTTTAAATGAAAATAGTAGCAAAATGGATTACCAGGGCAGCAGTCCTGATGAAAAAGCACTAGTTGAAGCTGCAGATAGAGTTGGAGTAACTTTTATAGGTGAAGAAGGCAATAATTTGATACTGAAAGTGGGCGATGATACGGAAATGTACGAAAGGTTGCAGATAATAGAATTCACGTCTGAACGTAAAAGAATGTCCATCATAGTTCGAGATAAAGATGGAAAGGTGAGTCACGACCTTCATAGATAGTGGAAGTTCCAAACTTGAATGACTTAAGATCATGTGATGTTATCTTGATTATCACTATTGATAACGTAACATACGGTATTCCCTGAAAAGCTAGTACCTATGAGATTAAGATATTATACGCACTTTAAAATTATTAATAACCTCTTTATGTACATACATATAAAAATAAATATAGGTTCTACACTAGACATATATTATACATTATGGAGATGCACTCGCACTTTTTATAGTTAAAATTGCGAGTCAATAGAATTTTAATTAATTTGCTTATTATATAAGCAGTAATTAAAATTCAGACAGGGTTTTATATACAGGAGTAAGGATTTCTATTATTATTTATATTCTTAGTTAAGATTGTCATTATTTATAACTTCTTTTACTATGGCTACCTGAAGGATTTACCAATATCAGAGTAAAGCTCAGTTTAAGTTATAATAATCATTAAGGTGATAGTGAAAACAATGCTTTGTATAAGGCTTTGTGGGAGTGCAATTCATAAGAGCAAAATTAAGGGCTAAGAGATGAATCCGAAAAAACGTCGGGATTGTTGCCAGTTTTTAACATTTTTAAGTGACGGGTTAGGTATCTGAAACAAAAGACAAACAAACATGTATAAACATAGGTTAGTAGGATTAATCAAGACAAACAGTTCTACAAAGATCTTTGTGTCTCCGTTTCTAGAAATCAAAATTATCAGGTATATTATTTTTTGAATTTCATACTTTGACAAACAAGTTAATGGGCTCTTTATTTTGACATTACAAATTAACAGTTAATGATTAATTATTGTCTTTATAGATTTGGCTGTTTTGTAAAGGTGCAGAAACGTCAGTGTTTCCGATTTGCAAAGACACAGCCCTCATTGAAGAGACAGATAGGGATATCAACACATTCGCAGTCAAAGGGCTTCGCACGTTAGCAATAGCGTATAGAGAGATATCTAACGAAGAATACGAAAAAGTATCCGAATGTAAGTACTTAGTATAAATATTTAAATCCCGAATCCTGGAATACATAATGTTATACAATATGTGATCTGGCACAATTTTCTAGGGTTAAAATCTATTATAACAAGAATATAGCTAGATTGTTGATGCCTTTCGATTAATATTTTTGCAGTACCTATACTAGCTGTTGCCCGCAGCTTTGCATTAACTTAAGGCTGAATTTCTCTTGGCGTATTGTGTTCGCGTATTTGTCCAAACATGGCAATGAGTAGACGGTCTGTTTGACTATATTTACTTTATTTGCACGAATACGGCAAACAACACAAATAGCGACAATACATTTGTTGGTTTTTGATTACACATCAAGGGAATAAATCGCGTCGACCTATACTTGGTTCCCTGAGTGGCGTGCGCGCATAATCCTCTTATTTTACCATTATTCTTCTGTAGATACAACATCTGGTAAGCAGCATTCAGGTAATTATAATAAGCTGCTGCCACTAGCATTTCCATTACTATCACGTTAAATTTGTTTGTGAATAAGCAATGTGGCAATGCCAAATGTGGCATAATTGATTTTTTTGCCTGTACAGTCCATGTGTGGATGATTTTCTCGTAACGAAATATTATTTGGTCAAACAGGGCGCTATCGATATCCGAACACGCTAAGCCAAGTGAAGTACCTTTAGGTTTACAGCCATATCATTGTTTTCGCGGGGCTCAATTTTTTTCTAAAATAAATGTAGCCTAAGTTACTACTTATAACATCTACCAGTGAAAGTCCGATAAGAATCGGTCCAGCCGTTTAAGAGATTAGCCGGAACAAACAGACTGTCAATTTTTTTATTTTGATTTTTTATGTAAGTCAGTAACGTATGTAACATAAGCACTATACTTTCATGTGCAATAATGAAAAGCTGGTAATTTGAAATTACAAACATACACTTTTTAATTTATTTGTATAGGTTTGAAATATAGATAGTGATATTTTATACCTACTGCTCGTAAATCGTAATATTGACTTCGCCGTTTTTTATATTACTGGCTATCACAAATGAAATTGGGTTTGTCGTACTGGCCACTTTGATCTCGAATATTTCCTCTTTGATTAGGAATTCCAAATTCAAATGTATACAGCTATTTACTTATATTTTATGCATTTGCGTTTCGAAAACCGTAATTCATTTGTTTTTTGCTCCTTTGTATTTCCTCTTTGCGTCACTCAGTTTACAAAATGGAAAATTTTAAATATTATTTTTTTCCGCGTTTCTGTATGTACTATTTACATATTAACTTTCATCTTGAATCACTATCTACTGCTGAAAACTGCATTATCGACATCCGTTAAGTACTTAGTTTAAAAGATCTAAGTGAACATACGGCGGTAGGGACTTTATTTAATACTATGTAAAGATTAGTTTCCCAAAAATGCGTCATTTGGGTAAAAGAGAAATTTATAGACTAAAATGTATATTAGAGCAAGATCACTGTGTTTTTTATTTATTTATCTTTCAAGCACATAATATAATGTTTGTATTCTTCAATCGGGAAATTATTGAAATCATTGTATCAAGCTTTTAACCTGAAAGCATTGGGTATTTGTTAGTAGAAAGTATAGTATAGTAGTTTTAAATCTATACTCTATAGAAGATTTACATAATTATATGTAAATACTGTGCGACCTCTACGTGATCTATGGCGCACTTATAACAACTTTAATATATAATATAATGCTAATTCAATTAATATAATAAACTTTACGATGTTTGCAAAATAATAAAATTTATTTTATGAACAAGTGTGTAGATAGCGCGAAATTCATGGAAAAGATATAACGCTCGATTACGTGTAAGCTAGCAGGATTATCGAATCCTGTTACATATCGGAAATAAACTATAATTATTATTATCAGTAGAGAATTTAACTAATATAATATGGCTACAGACTATGTTTGTAATAATTATTATCAATCTATTTTCGTCCATAATTTTATTACGTCGCATTTAACTAGGGCCTAGGCACCCCACCATGATTCAGGCATTGCCGTGGCGGTGGGGCTCAGTAGCCTAGGGTGAGCCCAGCGCCTTGGGCGAAGCTAATTGAGCCGAGGGGGCTCTTTGTACCCTTCTTACAAGAAGAAGGGACAAAAGAGCAGGGGCAAGGGGCGAGGATGGGAACCTCATCCTTGTTGTTCTGTGGTGCGGGACAACCCCTCGGTGGAGGTGGAGTCAGTCCCTTGGGGGACTGACTAGCCGTCAAGGTACCCTATGTGTTTATTAGATCCAGGGCACCTCACTAAAGGCGGCATTGGTGGAACTCGCCGGATTTTAGTTGTAGAGCTGCGTTCACTTACCAGCTTTCGGGCGCAGCGAGTCCCAAATACCCGCGTGGGGAGACCCACCCCCCGCGGGATGCCTCAGAGCATTTCCCAGCGTTAAAGAAAAAAGAACAAAAAAAAGGCAACTCGTTCATGTGTTGTCTATTCTGAGACATAAGATGTCATGTCTCTGTGCCAATAATTACACTGCCTGTCCTGCCCTTTTCTCCGAAACATAACAAAGCTGTTCCACGGGAGAAACAAGCAGGATGGTGCAGTACTCATGAAGCCGGGAGCACGGCACAACGCAACCTTCTCACCGGCAGGTATTATTTCAATATGTGGTACTTACATCAAAATCAATTTTTGAAAATGGTGTCCAGCTAATCTCTGAAACGGCTGGGCCAATTTTGACGGGACTTTCACTGAAAGATAGCTGATGTTATAAGGAGTAACTTGGGATATAAAATAATAATCATCAATCCGGATACGACTGTAAGTTTGCTTCTTTTTTTGTTATATATATTTTTGGGAAATACGTTTAGGCATACCACCGGGTCCATTGGAAGACACTAGACCCTAGCGGTGTTCAGCTTTACATAACATTTTTGAAACAATTCCTGTTACAGCTATTAAAAATATAGATGGTAAAAGTGCGGAAGAACTACAGTCGGTCACCCAACAGTATAGGGTTCTGGAGCAACAGTTGATGCTAGTTGGTGCAACTGCTGTGGAGGACTGTCTACAGGATGACGTCGCCGATGCCCTTGCCGCATTACGAGCGGCAGGCATCAGGACTTGGGTGCTCACTGGAGACAAGGTGAGTCAAATATCGAATACAATCTTAAAGTATTAGGTTATTTAAGTTTTATTTAATTAGCCATTGTGTAAAAGAACACTTTTCAGAGACGGTACAGTTTTTAAAACAGAAATAGTAATAATAGTTAGGTGGTTATTAAGCACAAACATAAAAGCGCGGCACCACCGCGGCGCACGCAGAGGCTTCGCAAGTGTGTTAAAATATCAATTGTAAGAAAATGTAAATTAATGCGTAGCGTGTCCATGGGTTGCAGTGAAAACAATCACATACATTTTCTTGCAAATCGAAACTTAGGTGCCTCTCCGTGCGCCGCGTTAGACCCGCGCTTTTATGCTGGGGAAAATATTCAAAATTTTGATACATATATTTCCATGGCTAGAAGATAAATAAGCAACAATTTAAATTTTCCGTAGTACAGGATATTTGCAACACTACCATTGATTGTAATTAGATTTTCTGGGATAAATACACTCTTTGCCTCTTACATTAGCCTAACCATTTACTTAAATCGTAATACAATTCATGGTATTTCCAGGTAGAAACAGCCATAAACGTAGCCCAGTCGTGTGCGCACATCTCAGAAAACGATAGACGATTGTTTCTCATCGACATTCAACAAGAGGAGGACTTATTAGCTCAGTTGGAGCTTTGTAAACGAACAATACAAGAACCGAGCTACAGAGAGCTGACACTCATCGTCGATGGCATGAGTATGACCTGCATCCTGGACACCCCTCTCGCTGATACCTTCGTGGATATATCCTTAGAATGCCACGCGGTCTTGTGCTGCAGATTGTCACCTATACAAAAGGCTAAGGTATTTGGAACATTCACAATTCGAATTAAATCTGATGTTTTTGCGAGATACACTTACTGCTTATGTTGAATGCTATAATTATGTCGTCCAATTCTTTAGTTATGAACAAAATCTTATTTAATTCTACTTAATAGAGCCTAATCTTTAAAAAAATTAACGCCGCATGTAAATGTCCCACGAACCAGGAGGCAATATTCTGAATTTTCTACGTGTTTTGCTACCATCGATATCAGAAAAAAATATATAGAAATTTAGTGAATCTAATTAATATGATATAACAATAACTAAACACAAAAAAAATCTTTTAGATAGTGAAACTAATCAAAAACAGTAAGGAGCGCCCGATCACAGCTGCGATAGGTGATGGAGCGAACGACATATCTATGATACAAGAGGCGCACGTCGGCTTCGGAATATTCGGGAAGGAAGGCCATCAAGCAGCGAGGTATGTCTTCATTCAATAAGTATAGATTTATTTAATACTAGTAGACTAGATGACATTCTAAACAAAGGTATACCCTTGTTTATAATTTTAATTTTTACATACTTTCATAAGTTCTACCTTTTATTTTTTTCTTTGCATAATAATTTAAAGTCCAAATGAAATGATTAAATTGTTTTTGGTCACAGATGTGCAGACTTCGCATTCACAAAATTCTCAATGGTGAAGAGGATGTTGCTGGTGATGGGCCACTGGTACTACCAGAGGCTGGCGACGCTCATACATTACTTCTTCTATAAGAATCTAGTCTTAGGTAATATTATGGTAAGTTCCTCCCCTCCCCCCGCGGAATGCCTAAGAGCATTTCCCGGCGCAAAAGAAAAAAAAAAGGATCCTCAGCGCATGAGTCAAACTCGCATTTGTCTGTTTTTTCTAAGTACCAACTTATTTATTGTTTTAGTTACTCTTTCAAATAAGCACAGCGTTCTCGACACAGTCAATATTCGACTCGATGTACTTGACGTTCTACAATCTGTTCTTCACATCGGTGCCGTGTCTCTTGCTGTCGGTGACGGATCAGCGGTTCCCAGCAGACCTGCTGTTAAAGTGAGTTTAGTCAACATTATACGAGGGCGACACTGAAAGTTCTTAGAACTGGCGACTTGTAAACGACTTGGTTTTTTTTAAATGTCATCAGAGGAAAACGAGCAGCCAAAGCCTCACACACGCTCATACACATCCGAACAACCAATGCCACGGAGATGATGATGATGAGATGCAAACGATCGACTATTTGGCAACGTCAGGCGTAGAATTACTAGCCCTGACCTTGCGATTTTTATTTTTTCCTGCTGGCTGGGAAAGAAAACCTTCGAGGAACACGTAGGGAGCAGTGGCTGGGTTTTGAAAGGCAGACGAAGAGACCCCTACAGACGAGTGGGCAAAGTGCTTTTCTCAGGTTCCATCGGATAAGGCGATGTGTTGATGTGGACAATTTACTTTATTTTCCAAGAACTTTCTTGGAAAATAATGTAAAATAAGAAAATGTTAGCCTTCATAGTGATTTACATGTGTCACCAGAAAACTCATTCACGCGTAGTCTATCCTTAGACGCTATATTTACATGTGTCACCAGAAAACTCATTCATGCGTAGTCTATCCTCAGACGCTATAAGTCTGTCTGTCTATTTTTTTATACCATAGGAGGGGAAATGAGCAGTCAAAGCCTTTGGCGACTACCGACGCCCATACGCATCCACACAACCAAAGATTATGCAGATGCGTTTCCCTCCTTTTCCCTATCCAATGGGCCACCGCAAACTCACAAACCGCACGAAACGCGACACCATAGCTGTCACTTTACGCCGGTATCATGTGGGAGAGAGGTACCACCCCGGTCGTGCAGGCCCAATTTGGCTGTAAAGAGGCATATGGCACTACCTCTTACAAAAATGTATGTGTATCGATGCTAGTAAAGAACTGCCTCTCCTGCCTGTTTCACTGGAGAAACTGGCGTTACATACAAACGAGAAGTAAAGAGGGCATTAGCTAGTCCACCGGTGGTACTGAGAAATTCCAATTAAAATGCCAGTATGGCCTTAAGATCTAAGAAGAAAGCAATATTCTCTCCGATACAGCAAAGCCGTTTCAGTAATAAGTATCCCAATTTGTTTCCAGGAATCCAACATTATACAGGGAGATAAGGAAGAACAGACTCCTCTCGTGGACCTACTTCAGCGCTTGGCTCTTGTCAGCGACCTACCACTCCGCCGTCATCTACGTGTTTTCATTATACATGTTTAGAATACCAGTCATACATTCGGATGGCAACACTGTTGACTTATGGTGAGTGCTAGCCTTGGGACCCTTAAAAATGTGCTGTAGTCAAAACTAAATACCAATATTTGCAAACCCATTCGATTTGAATATGGAACCAAATAACTCAAACCTCCTTCTGCTTTTTTCGGGCCCGGCCTATCATTCGTTCATATAGCTGCTATGTTCATGCTATGTTCAGCCTGGGGGATACGGTAACACCACATTGGGACCCGCAATGAATTTGGTCAAAAGAATTTAGGAGGAGTAGAAAATATTTTCCAGTCTCCCCAATTAAAACGGGAGACAGTACAAGATTGGCATTTTAAAAGACACATCAAAGCCAAGAAAAGACAGCAGCCAGGAGCCGCAGCAATGCACCACAGATATATTACCTTCTTGATCTTCTCCAATAAAATTGACGTTTTTCAGTACTAAATTAAATATTTCCCAGGTGTTTCGGAGCGTGCTGCTTCCACTTGATGATTTTGGTGGTCAACCTCAAGCTGTGGCTGCAGGCTCGATACCAGACATTCATGTTCGTGGCATCCGCCGTGCTCTCTATACTCCTTTACATAGCTTTCAACGTAGTCTACTCATTAATATATCTGTAAGTGATTATTTATATGATCTAAATTATACTTGCGAAGCCTGGTAACCCAAAAACTATAACTCCGCGTTAAGCCTCATACAGTCTACTTTCATGTAATTTTGGGCCTCTCGTGGCTATGTAGAATAAGCAGCTTATCTAGACACCCGTCTATGGAATTGTTTTTGTCGTAATGGGTCTTTGGTTGATTATAGTTTTTTATTTAGGCCGCGTGGTGCCGGTAGAATAGGATAGCACCACCTTAATTCTGCCCGTGGGTATCGTAAGTGGCAATTAAGGGAGTGTGAGAAAGTACTGACCCCCTGTAACTCTCTGGCAGCGATACTGTTCCATCTGTCTGAGTCTTTCTCCGTTCGTAACGGTTTCCGTTCTACTGGGTCCAGAAGGACAAGGACGAGTATGTGCACCTGTGCCTCGCCCTTACACTTGTGCACCTTACTATATCCTGCGCATCTGACCGCTTCCATTACTTAACTCCGAATCAGCGCCAAATTCCCGGATAGGAGTCTTATGTGGTCGCCATGGCCGAAACCGGTCGGACAGATCATCATCATCATGGTTTTACTGTGTATGTAGACTAGTAAGGCGTTAGGCCATAGTTCACCAATTCAATGGCCCAATGCGGGCTGGTGAACTTCACATACCATCAAAGACTGTTAATCTCATCAGGCATGATGTTTTCCTTCACCGGTGAGCAAGCAATGGTCTCATGTTCAGGGCACCACAGGGATCAGGATCGAACCCGGAGCTCTCATTCAAGAGGCCGAGCCCATACCCACAGGACCTTCGTCGAAACCTCTATACTTATTTTTAAACGACTTCGAAAAGGAGGAGGTTATTTATTTAGTAGAGATCTCTAGATTTACTAATGCATTATACGTTTCCAGACAAATCGACGGTGATGTCCTTGGCACATACACAAGGCTCTTCAGGTCGGCCTCTTTCGGTGTCGTAAACTTGTTAGTTATAGTGGCAACCCTGGCTCCGGACTTCGCTGTCAAGCTCATATCAGACAAATGGGGCATGAAGAACATGAATTTCGCACGACCGAAACTTTCTCTGTTCACCACTAGACTTTAAGTTTAAATGTAAATATTTGTAGAGAATGACATTAGAACCTTACTTTATATTTTCTCGCAATCAGAAGTGTAAGATAGAAGCATGGAGACTATGCACAAGGAGTACGTAGTCTATGTGTATGAAAAGTGTCCGTCGAAAAGCGTTAAATGTGGTGGCACCACATGTGCATCAGGTTAAATTTTTAAACGTGTGTGCGCCAAGAAATTACGCCTGCACAATCACACACGCACATTCGCGCACACCACACACATTTATGTACACAAACACCATAACCTGTTAGGTGTTACTAGTTACTACATCAGCACCATTATTGACGGTTTTTGAACTTGTTATTTATAGCATCAGATGGACTAGACGCTTTTTCAACTTATCTCCCACCAAGAAGAATGGGCTTGTTTTATGAAAACTGTTCGTACAAAAAAATATGTTTTCATCGGTTTACATTATTTCAATAATACGGAACGGATCCTCCGTAGGTATATAAAAAATAATAAAAATAATAGGGATGTTGACATTTTTCAGAAATGTTTTTAAATCATTTATAAATATCTAACGGAGGCCTAAATATTATCAACTTTTGCTTAAATACGTCTAATGCCTATAAAATCTTGCATTTTATAATGCATTTTAAATTTCGTTCCAAAACTTGTCACGTGACGTCATATGTTGTTAAACATCGTAATAGTGATAAAATGATTCTATTTGTCGTTAATAAAAAATGGCTTCTAAGTTTTATAAGTGTTGTGTGTGATAATAAACGGAAATGACGTCACCTGTTCCTATTTAGCGGAAGCGGAAGAATGTTGACGTACTTTTATACACCATTTTCCGTACGCAGTACAAACTGTAAAAACTAATTTTAATATAGGCATTAAACGTATTTAAGCAAAAGTATTAATGATTTAAAAACATATCTGAAAAATGTCAACATCCCTATTAACAACACTGTACTAGCTTTATACCTTACTTTGTTTAAAAATATGTTTGCATTCGTTTATTCTAATTTGTATTGCAGTACTAATGTTAAAATATTATTAAGTATTTATAGTTAAGTATTTACATTTATTTAAGGTCTTGTTTCTTGGCACGATAAAACATGACGGATGGTTTTTTAATCCATCTTTCTATTTTATCCTCGAGAATTGTAAATAGTAAAATTTACTTCAATAATATAAAAATAATTACGCGCAAGTACTAAGGTATCTAAGTTTTATTTAAAGTTCCATAAAATGCATTATAAACTAGTTTGAATGTATGTAGTTAGCATGAGTTTTAACTTAATTTTAAATAGTTGAGCTATGTACTTAATTAATGAGAGATTTATTATTTATCTTTGTCATTTTAATTATTATTAAGCTTGAGATTATTGTACTGAAATTATTTATTGAGAGCAGTTTCGTGAAAGAAAGCGTTTATAACTTTCGAAAAAATGTAAATTACGAATATAATATTATAATCTGTACAGATAAATAAAATCGAAGTGTCTTTTGTAATATTAAAATAACCGCTTTTTACTAAATGCGTATAAATGTAAACATGGTATTGGTACATATCGCACCCTCGGTGGAACAAGGACATAATTGCAGTTTTTGCAATTTTACAGGAGAGCCATTTTAAGATATTTCTTGCATTCAATACTGTCCTGGCTTGTTAATATTGCACTAAAGTAGTTCTCCTTTGCATGACATAAACTATATACTATATTCTTTTGAGGCATGTTATTATCAAGAATTAAAATATTATTAAAGTTTTTTTTAAATAATATTTTTTTTTTCAAGGAAGGGGTACATTTGTGCCCTTGTTCCACCAACATGTAAATTACTTTGTAGTTATGACCATATTAGAGCTTTAATTTAGGATGATATTGGAATAAAAATAACTTGTTTTATTGCATAAAATGTAATCATACTTGTAAAATAGTAATCTAACAGTAACATTAACGTAACACAACAATATTTTTCCTTTTTTATCTATCTTTTTTACTACCTAATCAGCCACCACTCTCACTCTCTGTAAAGTTCAAACATTCCTTTCTTTAAAGAGTATGTTAAAATGTTGTTCATAGAATTTTGGTACTATATATGCGGATATCAATTGCCGAATGTCCTCTTTTTTGAAGTCTGTTAAGAAAGAGTTCTCAATTCGTCGGAATCATTTTTTTTCGGTTAGGAATGGGTAACTTTTCGGTGTACAGCTTGTTTAATGTGATATCATCCATCTTTGTTTTATTACCAATACGGCTGGTTAGCTGCATTATATTCTGTATTAGCAGCGACAGAAGAACTCGATGAACTAGATGAGCTACTGTCGGATTTTTTTTTTTTTTTTTTTTTTTCGGATGGATCTATGCTAATGGCCCGAAGGCCCTAATGCTTCAACGGATTGGTGTGAGCCCATTCGGCTCACTTTTGATTGGGGGGTTGCCCCCCGCCTACCGTGCAGTCAGCGACCACACGGCCTCCTGGCGTCGGTTGTGGCTACTGTCGGAGCTAGATGAGCTACTGTTGGAATTAGAAGAATTTGACGAACTGGAAGATGTAGTTCTAAATACACGCTTTTGTTTTGTACTTCGTGGAGGTTCATACTGTGATCCTTCTGATGGTGAAAAATCTTCATTGTTTAGTTAGTTTGTGAGGATTTAAGCTCACTTGTAATACCTAAAATAATTACCAAAGAATAATTTCTCATTATCGCATAAAATTATCCAGCTGTTTTTGTCAGCAATTTTAATATCTTACCCGTAGTATTTACCGCAGGATAATTTTCTTCTTCCAAACTAGCAAGATTTTCGAAATCTGAAACAGTTTAATACGTAAAATTCTGGTAATCAATAAGTATAAGAACGAATAGTAACAAAAAGGTAACAAACTAAACTTGATAATATCTTTACCCGCGGCTGTAATGTCCATCGCTAGATGGACTATTCACTGCAGCTTCAAATTTTTCGTATTGAACCAATTTAGAATCCTCATTCACCACATCTAAAATTAATTTAGATTTGATTTAAAATTGTAAATAATTGATTAAGCTGAACAAAGATAACAGTTTTTAGTTTGCATCCAAAATTAAAATAAAATATCTGTACTCATAGCAGGATTTATCATAGGTTTATCGAATATAGGATTCTGATTTTCGATATTTTTATCTATCCATGTCTCCACCATTTTTTCGCTGAAGAATCTAAAAATAATAATTATATGTATTAACTGTAGTATACAAAAAGTAATAAATTATAAGAAATAACTATAAAATCATAAAAGTATCTATACCATTTGACGATGTTTGGTTTGAAATTTTCACAATCTTATGGCATTCATCTTCACAAAAAGTAGGTACTATCAGACTTGGCATCAGCTTTTTTTTTTTATTTCTTTTATTTTGGCATCAAACAGTCATAAATATTACATAGTTAACTATATAGTTTTACTACTTAAAAGACAAACAGTGCCGAAAATTACAGTATTAATTATGCGTAATGCTTATGGGCTAGGTTGAAAATATAAGTGCTAAATTGTGCAAACAAAATATTTGTACAGCAAATCCGAAAGAAAAAAAGAAAGTAACAACATTAAATTAACTTAAATTTTAAATGAATTACCTTTAAACTATTTGAACTACCAGTCATCCACAACTCACCAAACACACTCACATGCACTTCACTTTTACGAACCTATTTGCTTATGCAAGTTTGAGAAACAATTTGTTTCTAAATTCTTTGTAGGAAAACCCAAATAGATCTATACCAGAAAATTGTTTATTGTAGGAGTTTAGTGCTCGTGGTACAAAACTGTTTAGGGTATAATTTTTTGTATAGTGCGGTGGAACAAAAATGTTTAATTTGCGACAGGATCGAACGGGTAGTCTGGCACGTGCTGTAAATGATATTTTAGACAGTAGATAAGGAAAGTCAATCATATTATTTACAATTTTATAAATATACATGATATCGATGAACTTACGTCGATCAGCTAGGCTAAGAATATTGTGCTTTTTAAGAGAGTCGAGGTAATCAAGGTATGTATTATTAGAGTGATAGTTAAGAGATTTCATAAGTTTTTTTTGTACTTTTTCAATACGATTTTCATGAAGTTTGTAAGTAATTTGGTTGTTGTGTAAAAATACACAACAACCAAATTCCAGAAGTGACCTTACAAATGCAAAATACAGAATCAATAGTGTTTGGGGTTTTTTAAATGGCTTGAATAATCTGTTAATGAAACCTAAGTTACGAAAAGCTTTTTGCAGAATTACATCAATGTGGTGATTAAAAGTGAGTTTTTGATCCATGAGTATGCCTAGATCTCTTACTGTGTCGACGCGACTTAAGTTGTAGTTATTTAATATATAGTTAAATATTATCTTTTTCCTATTATGACGAGTATATGAGATAACGGAACATTTATCAATATTAACAGTAAGTTGGTTATTGACGCAATAGTCTGACATAGCTTCGATATCTAGCTGTAGTTTATTGCAGTCATTTATTGTTTTAATAACGCGAAATATTTTTGTGTCATCGGCATATTGCAAGTACATTGAGTTTTTAAAAATTATTTCCATATCGTTAATATATTATAACGTGAATAATAAAGGCCCCAGGTGGGAACCTTGTGGGATTCCTGAAGGAATTACCAGGAACCCAGAACATCAACCTTTAACACAAACAGCCTGACTGCGGTTCCGAATATAGGATTTAATCCACCGTAGGAGACTGCCGTGACCACCCACTTCTGAAAGTTTCGTGATGAGAAGATCATGATTAAGCCTGTCGAAGGCTTTCGAGAAGTCGGTGTATACGACGTCAATCTGTAGACCTTTATCCATGTTATGTAATAAGTAATCAGTAAAAGTCAGCATGTTAGTTTCTATACTTCTTGCCTTTCTGAAGCCGTGCTGATTATCAGAAATGTAGTGCTTAATTGACTCATACAGCTTTTCGGTAACTATTTTTTCAAAAATTTTGCCAAGCACGCATAATTTGGATATAGGTCTGTATTCCGAAAGTATATCATTTTTAGAATTTTTGGGGATGGGTGTAACGAGTGCTTTTTTCCAGACCTGAGGGAACACACCAGTATTCATTGAAACTTGAAATATATATGTGACAGGCTTAGTTAGTTCCTTGGCACTTGATGAAATTAAATACGGATGAATACCATCGTTTCCAGCGCCTTTATGTATATTAACAGTTTTTAATAGTTGAAAAACGGTACTTTCGACGATATTTATAAAGTTTATATCAATTGACGAATTAAAACTATTAGAGACGGCTGGGGTTCTTATAACTGATGTATTACTCGAAGAAATAAACACGCTATGGAAATATTGATTAAAAGAATTACAAATTTGTTCACCACCCGATATAATTCTTGATAATATAATTCATTTGGAATACCGCCCCTCGCCATTTTTGACTGAACGAAAGACCAGAAATATTTGGGAAAATAATTTATTTTATTTTCTGCAAACTCCAAGTATGAATGGTAACAATTATATTCCATATTTTTAAAACGAGTCCTGAGAAGAGCGAAAGTGTTATAATCGGTACGGTTACCGTAAGTTTTCCATTTTTTGTGAAATTTGCGTTTTTCCCGATCTAGTTTAATTAGTGGTGTAGTAAACTATGGCGGACGTTTTATGTTATTTAACGATACTCGCGTAGGTACATATTTGTCAATAAGATTATTTAAAATTTTATAAAAACGATCAATCATGACGTCTACATTATTCATAGGTGAAAATAGCACATCCCAGTCAATTTTACTAAGTTAACATCTAATTGAATCCATGTCCGCTTTAAAAAAATTTTTTTTTTTATAAGTCTTTCCACGGAGTCGAGACGGGAGTAATAAGTGTAAGTCAATATCCAGGGACTTGTGATGCGCGTCTTCTGGGGTTAATGGGGTGTCACAAGATGTTACGTTACAATTAATATTACTGAATACTAAGTCAAGTAGTCTTCGGTTACTATTATGTTCGGAGTTATACTGGTTAAACGAGGAGTATGTCATAAAATCCGCAGTCAGGCAAGCTAAATTATTATTATTTGTTATAATATTCATACTGTTAAGTGCACTGTCATAGTACCACTCAGCGGCAGAGACATTGAAATCGCCTAGTACAATATATAAGTCATCAATGTGCATATCCATAAAATCTGTAATATTATCATAAAAATTCGTTAAATTAGTCGCGTGTCGATCACTGTGAGGTACGTACGCGCATATGATGTGCAGCGTAGGTGTATTCGGCACCGCTGAGTCCGCCACAGTCGGTCGCAGCGGCACCGACACCCATAGCGCATCTGCTGGAGGGGGCACACTGAATTCGGTCTGGATTTGCGCATATAGCCCGCGCCGAACCGCAGTCAGTACGCCACCGCCTCGCGGGTTCCCACTACTACGTAAACAGCTCGAACCTGCATTGCATTCACGGTCACTCCTAAATACAACGTAACGATCATCGATAAATTCACTGTTATGAAAATTTGAATTCAGCCATGTTTCTCTGTAATTATGATATAATGCATATTATATCATAATTACAGCTGAGTACGCATGACAAAAAATTAAGAGATTTTGTTCGCAGGCCCCTGACGTTTTGATAGTAAATTGATACATTACCGTTAAATGACATTTCCATTACTTATATTGAGGTTACTTGACATTATATCGACGGTTTGTTCCACCCACACATTTGTTTTAAAGAAAAATAAATTGCACCACTTACACAGCCTCCCACCATAAACGAAATATATAAGGAATGTATAGTTACTTATTAAATAGCTTAGATTAAGAGAGTTTGTATACATATTAATTGCTGTTGTTAATAGATAAATTAACAAATGTTTACTTACATGTACTATTAGGTTAATAATGTTGATATAAAATCGACAGGTAAAAATGTTAATTAAATATATAAAAAGTCATTTTATATTACATAGATCCGATTCGTTTGTAATTAAAATCGGTTTGCAAGTTTCACTCTTACGAAGAAATATTTTACAGTCTTTAATCCAGATAAACTTATAATTTTTGTCCCTGCCTAGTTGTCGAGCACTTTTATACAATAGTTTGTTGTGCGGGGCTAGGTGTTCGTTAATGAAAACTGGTTTCGCCGGACCGTCGAAATCCAAGTCAGCCGTTGTTAGCCCTCGTCGAGCGAGAACCGAGGCTAAGAAGTCACTTTTATATTTCCGCTGCGCGAACCTTATGATGATGTTAGGTATTGTTGAATCCGACGACTGGGTCTTATCGTGTCCTTTGGGTGGGAATTTTCTTACACGATGAACGTAATCGATGTTAGTCGTTGTTAGATCGAACCCAATTTTGATTGCTAATTTGTTAATAATACTATTTAAGTTTTCACCTTTGGCCACGGGCACCCCGGATATCTCCAAGTTGTTCATACGACTTTGTTGTTCATTCAACGCAAGTTTGTTGGACAAGTGGGATATGATGGTCTTACTATTATTTAATGAGTTTTCTAGCGTTTTTATTTTTTCCGTAAATGAAGATGAGACATCTGTTATTTTATTGTCAAGTTTGCTTTGCTCATCCTTCAAAACAAGGTTGGATTTTTTCAGCTTAATAATTTCAGTTTTTATGCCATTGGTGCTGTCACTTAGATTCATCAACAACTCATTCTGTTTATTAAATAGTGCGTTTATAGAAGCCATTAACTCCGAACGGAAAGCGGCCAACGTCATTGTCAGTTCGTCCTCTGGTTGTTTGCGTTTCCTAAACGTGATATGGGTATCGGGATCAGATCGTGATAAATCTGGAGTGGATTCTTCTTTTGGGGGGTGTTCTTTGAAGGTTCATAATCACACACAATTGTCTTAGATATTATTAAGAATATATGAAATGCCAAGTCAAATTACTTTAACACTTAAGTCACTTGATATAAAGTCTACGAAGCACATTACACGATAAATATCTTTGTTTACTCGCAACGCGGGTAGTAAGTAGACTTTTATTACGAAAACTTTTTTTACGAAAGCAATTTCTTTTTTACTACGAGATCCCATTTAATTTTCTGTTTATTTACATTTTATATCATCCACGAACATATTAAAAATACCAAGTAATAAATTAATTAAATTGTAGTATAGATTTTCATTGAGAAATAATAACGTTACTACTAATTTGCAATAACAAAAAGAGTCATAAAATTCATGTCCACAGAAAATGACTGAAAGGAGACGGTCCAAAATTGTATGGGACGTTGGTCTACTTTTGTACATGTAATGAAATGAAGGAAAGAAAATTTTGAAACAGTTTTGATTTGTTCATATCCATGAATTCATCTCAATTTCAGTGCAAGAATAATTTAATTTTTCCAAGATTTGCAACACTACGTGTATAAAAAAATGGCGTATGGCGTATATTCCTTGGTGTTATATGAAAAGGCACTTATAAAGCATTCTGGCATACTTAAGTCATTTTTGCAATTTTCGGTGGAACAAGGGCACAATTGTCGAAAATTGCAAAAATGACTTAAGTATGCCAGAATGCTTTAGAAGTGCCTTTTCAACTGGAGGGACAAAGACATTCATTAAGTTCCTTCAATAACCGCCAGGGCGAAAATAATGGCTTTGTCTTATTGGCGCCTTTTTTTTACTTTTTTGGCGCGACAAAGTGTCATTGGTCAGTTGTGCCGTCGACGAGGAGAGAAGCTGTCGTTAATTGGAGCGCTAACGCCGTAAAGGTAAATGAGCCTTTTAATGTGTCTGATTTCTGGAACGACAATGCCACATCTACCACACTTATGCCTAGTTTGTAATTACATAATTCAAGAAACAAGGCCGTTCAGACAGTTGTGCCCTTGTCTATCCAATATTTTTATTTTTATATTATAATTCTTTAGTATTAAATGTAAATGTGTCTTTGTCATTCTAATTACAATTATACTTGGATGGGCTCAATGGCAATTACTTCTTTATAGTTCCAAATTGCAATCATTTTGTGTGGAGTTGAATTTTATGACTCTTTTTGTTATTGCAAATTAGTAGTAACGTTATTATTTCTCAATGAAATTATATACTACAATTTAATTAATTTATTACTTGGTATTTTTTATGTTCGTGGATGATATAAAATGTAAATAAACAGAAAATTAAATGGGAGAATGGGGAATTTGGTAATTATTTTAGGTATTACAAGTGAGCTTAAATCCTCAAACAATGAAGATTTTTCACCATCAGAAGGATCACAGTATGAACCTCCACGAAGTACAAAACAAAAGCGTGTATTTAGAACTACATCTTCCAGTTCGTCAAATTCTTCTAATTCCAACAGTAGCTCATCTAGCTCCGACAGTAGCTCATCTAGTTCATCGAGTTCTTCTGTCGCTGCTAATACAGAATATAATGCAGCAAACCAGCCGTATTGGTAATAAAAAAAAGATGGATGATATCACATTAAACAAGCTGTACACCGAAAAGTTACCCATTCCTAACCGAAAAAAAATGATTCCGACGAATTGAGAACTCTTTCTTAACAGACTTCAAAAAAGAGGAAATTTGGCAATTGATATCCGCATATATAGTACCAAAATTCTATGAACAACATTTTAACAACCTCTTTAAAGAAAGGAATGTTTGAACTTTACAGAGAGTGAGAGTGGTGGCTGATTAGGTAGTAAAAAAGATAGATAAAAAAGGAAAAATATTGTTGTGTTACGTTAATGTTACTGTTTGATTACTATTTTACAAGTATGATTACATTTTATGCAAAAAAACAAGTTATTTTTATTCCAATATCATCCTAAATTAAAGCTCTAATATGGTCATAACTACAAAGTAATTTACATGTTGGTGGAAGAAGGGCACAAATGTACCCCTTCCTTGAAAAAAAAAATACTTATTTAAAAAAAACTTTAATATTTTAATTCTTGATAATAACATGCCTCAAAAGAATATAGTATATAGTTTATGTCATGCAAAGGAGAACTACTTTAGTGCAATATTAACAAGCCAGGACAGTATTGAATGCAAGAAATATTTTAAAATGGCTCTCCTGTAAAATTGCAAAAACTGCAATTATGTCCTTGTTCCACCGAGGGTGCGATATGTACTTATATCAAAATAACATTTTAACAGTTTTTGTCTGTCTGTTTGTTCCGGCTAATCTCTAAAACGGGAGGGACAATTTTGACGGGACTTTCACTGAAAGATATTGCGTCTATTGGCAGTCGCTATGACTGTCAATTTTGCAAAGACGACTGCAAATTCTAATATTTACTCGAATTTCACTCATTATAATGAAACAACTTTTACGGATTTTATCGTGCTTTATGAATATTTTTAAAGCAATTGTCGGATACTTTACAGCAACCACCACGGGAGGACTGAGGTGACAACTTTCAGACGTCCTAGCGTTACAAATTTATTCGAAACTACCTTATGATACAAAATCCATATTTTTATTAATCCTATTTACCCAGACTTTCATTAGTTTAAAGATTCAGTTCGCACCATTTATTACTACATAGTTTGTGGTACTGGTCAGCACTTTTTGAGTAGGTAGAATGGTTGCTGTAAGGTATCCGACACGTCGGGCTTGTAATTAACTTAATAAACCGCGATGAATTCCGTAAAAGTTGTTTCATTAGAATGTTTTTAAATAGTATGTCAATCTTTTCATAAAAGTAAAGCTGTGTTTGAAGCTATAATCATTTATAAAATGTTTTATGACATACAATAATTATCTAGTCATTAGTGGAACGTAAACGTTAACGGTAAATATTGTTTAGTAATAAGACTAATACTTTAACACGTGTTCATTTTCTCTCATATAAAAATCTAGGAAATATATTAAACATGGAACGACGATGGTCTCGTCTCTAGTGGGTCTGACTCTAGTCTATGGCCTCGAGCCTCAGCCTCTGGAGTGAGAGCTTGATCCTGCCCCTATTGTACCTTGAAACGGGTTTTTATAAACTTCTACGTACACGTGAACATAAGACCATCGCTTGCTCACCGGTAAAGGAAAACATCGTGAAGGAACCTGCGCCCGATGAGATTAAAAGTCTTTGAAGTTGAGAAGTCAACAAAACGCATTGTTCCAGCGCATGGGTGATCTATAGCCCAACACCCTCCTCGCCTGATTTCGAGGAGGAGACCCGTGCCCAATAGTGGGACATAATATAAGGGTTGAAATTTTAGATAATTTTTTATAGTCTTGTCGCTAATATGGTATTGCGTTTTTGCCTGTCTAAGCACAAACTTTAAAAAACATCTATTATTTTATGTTTTAACTTCTCCAAAAATTTAATAGTTACTATTAAAATTTAATTCAAAACACCGAAATTTATAATAAACAGTGCCTTGTAGGAAGAATTTAATAAAGTTAAGTATAAAATGAAGAAAATATTTATGAAGTATCTCAGATTAATAAATAATAGGCAGATGGAGCGCGCCGAACATGCGAGTGAAGCCACTAAAGCGAATACAAATTGAAAAGCGAATACAATCTCGCAGCAGTGCTAAAGATAGCGTCGTACTGTTTAAACGTCTCGAGTGATTCATTATTTTGTGTCAAAAAATGCCGTCTTGAGTTATTAAACATTGTAAATGTTGTTTCAAAAAATAAAAAAAGAGGATAGAATATCATTTCACAAATATCTATAAAATAATTAATTGATTTTATTATTTATTCACCCAATAATTTTTCGATTGTCTCGATACACAAAACCTCGACATTAATTTGTCTGTATTGCCAGTTTTTGGCAAAATGTTTTCCCTTCAATTGGGGAAACTACCTGTTGGTCTAGGCCTGACTGTTAAATGTAGGGACGTGGATTCGATTCCCAAGCGTAAATTGTCATATAATGTGCAAATTGTTATTTCGAATTGGGATGTATTTTTATCTGTTATTGTCTTTATATAATTGCTTTTATATAATGAGATTCGGTAATCAATGCCGAATGCCGGAGTTTTTTTAAAAGTTTAAGAGTTGTTAGTTGGATAGGCAAACCGGCAAACGTGCCACCTGATCGTAAGTAGTTGACGTCGCCCATGAACATAAACCAGTTTACCTGGAACGAGCGCAGGCAAATAAGTTCATTTATGTGTTACCCATCCTGAGACATAAGATGTTAAGTCCGGTGCCAGTAATTACACTGCCTGTCTTGCCCTTCTCTCCGAAACACAGCAAAGCTGTTTCACGGGAGAAACAAGCAAGATGGTGGTACCCATGCAGCCGGGAGCGCGGCACAGCGCTTCCCTCCCGCTGGTATTATTGTATATGTACATATAACAATTTAGTTCCTCATATGTATGTATGTGTATTTGGTCTTAAAA
This sequence comes from Helleia helle, assembly GCA_963853865.1. Classification (NCBI taxonomy): domain Eukaryota; kingdom Metazoa; phylum Arthropoda; class Insecta; order Lepidoptera; family Lycaenidae; genus Helleia; species Helleia helle. The sequence continues at coordinate 2,793,815 of OY971418.1, read as the reverse complement.
AATATCATAGCAGCCGGTGACGTTGTTATTAAGTACCTACATAATACCTATTATTGAATGTGTCATCAATATATGATTGTATTAAATAAAACTACATACATTTTAAGTATTTCACATAATTTCTCTGCATGTGAAACTGTTCATTAAGAAGAAAAAAAACACTGATAGCATTGAGATCATCATTCATCATGTTTGGTTGCATGTAAAATATTATTCTAGTATTAAAACACGACTTTATAAAAATTAAAACCCGAAGCGAAGCGAGGGCGCACCGCTAGTTATAAAAAATTGTTTTTTTCTCTTCTGTTATTTTAACGAAGCCTCTTTTAATTTAATAAAACACACGACCCCTTCAACTTCACTCTATGGCGAATATTTAAGTGTTTAATAAACAAGTTAATTAAACAATTATTCAATCCAAATACAAACCTAAATTTGTATTCATTTAGTAACAAATTCATCTATCAAAATAAAACTTTAGATCCCATTGTCGTAAAAAGATAAAAAAAAAATACATGGAGTTTTTTTCTGTTTCTGGTATCATTACACGCACATAGATGCTGTGTCTCTACAGCGCTGTTTCTAGTCGCCACGCACACATGAATAAAAAGTGGCTTCACACTGTTTGTTGCGTACACTCCATCTGCCTTTGTTTATTAATCTGAGTGAAGTATAATATGTATAAAATTCTTAATGCAAAAATTTGTATATATTAAGTAGTTTTTTGTAATAAAATATTATCTGCTAATATGTACAGCTTTTATTTAAATAGGTTTTAAAGGGCCTGGCCGCCATTTTAATGACGTAATAGAGATCGCGAACATTCAGTAGTCAGTACTACTTATTACCTACCTGTATATTATACTACTCTAGTACTCTAATCTTTGCTCAATACTGTTGGTATTAGTTCGTCAGTAGTAAGCCGGCGAATACACGTTATTTGCTAATATTGTTGTTAAGTTTGACCATCTATATCTACTCTATAGTCTATAAGTATGCTCTGATGTCATTTTATTGTTAAACTAGCTGTTGCCCGCAGCTTTGCCTTTTTTAACGCCAGAAAATGCATTAGGCATCCCTCAGGAGAATGGGGACTACCGAAAAAATGGTAAGATGAGCGCAGCTACTAAAACCCGGTGGTACTCCTTCTCTCCGTCGTAATACTGAGCGGGAATGCGTGAGCTTCTTCCGCGACTCGGCGCCCGCAGCTTTGCCTGCACACAGCCATACCCGGACTGATGTTTATTATTTTAATGCCTGTAAGTCCTTTGACACTCATAAATAATGTGGCTTTCAATTGGTAAAAGTAGTTTCAAAATCGGTTCAGTGGATCCAGAGATTACCCCCTACAATAATAATTATAACTATGTATAATATTAGTTTATATGACAAGTAAAAAAGTACACATCAAAAAAATAAAATGCGTCCTCTGAGAAATGTAGCCCTAAATTTAACTTTTCAATGGACTAGCTGGCAATTATTCAAATACTTATTTGGTTTTATATTGAAGCTATCTATACAATTTTCATAAATACTTGAAGTGAAAACTTGCTTAGCCTCGTTGAAAGTCGATGAAATGAAAAAGTGACAGTAAAAAGCGACAGACAAATAAATTCATAAGATTTATCGTGGGAGAAAATGAGATAGGAAGCATTATACCCCAACTACCTTTGAAACCTCTACCAACCGATTTGAAAATCTTTTTTTGTTTGAAAGGGTATAACCTCGTTGAAAGGGTGTAGCTAATACCATTACCATTTGGTACCATTTGGGAAGTACACCGTATATTTTATAAAGAACCTATTCCTAAATTAAGAATTGCTGATTGGTATCTTCCATGAAATATTTTAGATGTTAAACTACTATTAGCTATTCTTTATCCACACAGCCCATCATCAACACAATAATAATTAAACATAGTTCGAAACCTGCTACTTTTACTTTTTTCCGCTGGGAAATGCTTTTAGGCATCCCGCGGGGGATGGGGGACTCTCCAGGCGGGTATGTGGGACTCGCTGCGCCCGAAAGATGGTAAGGTGGACGCAGCTCTATTCACTAAAACCCGGCGAGTGCCACCAACGCAGCTCCCTAGGTTCACTTGGCTTCGCCCAAGGTGCTGGGTTCACCTTAGGCTGCTGAGCCCCACCGCTATAACAAGGCTTGAACCGTGGTGTGGAAACCAGCTACTAATCTAATACAAATAATCTATTACATCTTATAAAAGTATCCTTAGACTTTTGCATTGCAATAATCAAAAACTAGCATAAGTTTATTTCTCTCCTATATCTATAAAACATGTAAATCTGCAGATTCTTTTTGGCAATTATTTGATTTCAAGTTACCTGAAAGAAGTAGATGACAGAATGTCATTATTTTGACAATTGTCTTAATAATTGACATTTACAGTTTGCAAATATATGTTTATGGCAATTTGTACCTAATTTTTAAGCGCTTTATTAGCATAAAACCTAAGCATAAAACATTATTTCATAAAATTCTAAACCGTATCTATCCTTGAATATTTTGTCTTAACACTAATTTATAGGATATGAATTATTTGATTTAAGACATTAAATAAAAGAAAGTAAATATTAAGTATGAATTTAGAATTGCTCGGTTAGTATGCTAGTCAAACATAACAATAACAAACATAGTTTAATATGTATTTATGTCTATTAATAACATTACAAGTTTTTGTTTTATTACAGAATCATTCGGTCAAAATTACCCAGAGGTAAGTAACTACCTACATAATCGTGTTACATAGTTATTAGATACATTGTCTGTCGTCTTATTTACATTTATATTTACAAAATATATTTTACAGGAATTCGATGGCGCCTTAGATTCAATATCTCTCGCAGCTACATGTGCGTTTAATAGACGAGGCACTTTATTGGCTGTGGGTTGTAATGATGGAAGGGTCTTTATATGGGATTTTCTAACAAGGGGGATAGCGAAATCAATATCAGCGCACGTCTATCCTGTGTGCAGTCTGAGTTGGTCGAGGAATTGCAAAAAGGTATCGTCATAATTTTAATATTAAAACCTACTGTACACAAACACCCTGAACTAACTTGCTAAGATAATGCTGACCTATTTATACTACTAACCTTGTATTTTAAAGGGTTAACATATCACTCAGATCTTGCCATCTTTCGGTACCTTCTAATTAATCTAAGAATATTCACATATTATATAGATCGACTCGCCTATTGGTCTAGTTTGTTTTGCCGGTTCTTCTCCACTGAGAAGGCAAGCCCACTGGCTTGCCTTGGAACCGGTGGTAGACTGAATTGACGTTCAAAAAGATACTCTGTTGGTACTATTTTGAATTTAAAAAAATTGATTTGATTTGAGTGGTTAGTGACCCTGACTGCTAAACCAGAATGTTGTGGGTTCAATTCCCACCCAGGACAAATGTTTGTGTGATGAGCATGATCAGTTGTTCTGTGTCTGGGTGTAGTTTATCTATAATATGTATGTATTTAGAAATATATTAGGTATATGTATCAGTTGTCTGGTTACCATATGAACAGGCTCTGCCTAGTTTGGGAACAGATGGCCGTGTGTGAGTTTTCCCAACATATTATATTTATTGTTTTTTGTTCAATGTAAGACAACAAAAATATTTTGGTTGTATTCTGCTGTATGTAACTATCTACACACTATTTCCTAAACAATTTATCTATCATATGTATAATATATATGATATACAATAAATAGTACCCGGATAAAAAAATGACATTTTCTAAAAATGATTCCTAGCTAGATCAATTTATCGCCCCCGAAACCCTCTATATACTAAATTTCATGAAAATCGTTGGAGCCGATTCCGAGATTCCAATTATATATATATATATATATATACAATAATTGCTCATTTAAAGATAATATAAAAAAATATATAATATATAATCAATATAATATAGTGTTATGGACACTTTTGGCAACACACCTGTTAATCCTCTGGTGTAGCGGGTGTCTTATCACTTACCATCTGTGACTGACTATCTGTTCCTTCTATTAAAAAAAATAGGAATATATATATATATTTAGAAATCAGCATAATATAAATGTATTAAATTTATATTCTACTCACTATATTCATCATACAAACTATCTGCCGTTCTATCTATCCTTATGTTATGTCATATCCTTTGTTTTTACAGCTACTTTCAGCATCAACTGACCATAATGTTTGTATTTGGGACGTCTTGTCTGGGGAGTGTGAACAGAGATATAAGTTCCCAACCCCTATACTCCGGGTACAGTTTGATCCCAGAAATGACAAAAGATTTCTGGTTTGTCCCATGAGACATGCTGCACTGTTGGTTGATACGGACGGGGAACATAAAATATTGCCTATAGATGATGATGTATGTTAAGCGTTTTATAACTTATTTATACATTTATATTATATAGGTTTAAGAATGACTTGTAAACTAATCACAAATTGAAATTTGAAAATAGAACATCCTATACTGCATGTAAAACTACAAAGTAAAAAGTTCCATATCTACACTAAAAAAAAACCAGAGAAACAAAAAAAAAACCAGAGATCAAATCCCATAAATATTTTACTATTTTTAATATTTATATGCATTATTCATGATAAAAGAAATGCTACAAATAATATTTGAATCTCATTTCAGGGTGACATAAACATAATTGCTTCATTTGATCGTAGAGGTGATCATGTGTACACTGGTAATGCAAAAGGAAAAATATTGATACTCGACTCTCAAACATTGAATGTGAAAGCAAGTTTTAAAATCACCGTGGGGACATCCAGCACCACAGGGATAAAGAGCATAGAATTTGCTAGAAGAGGAGAGTAAGTTTATCATAAAAATATATTTGATATATGTAGGAGTCAAATCTACAGCCATATGTGTTGTATGTTACAGCTTGGCAAAAAAGAGTATGGAAAAAATGAGGGCGCCACTTTCACTTAGGCCTCATCATAATATGGAAAATCAGCAAGATAATTTAATCAAATTGTTAAAAATAAATGTGAAACACTAAGCTTTACTCAAAATCTAGTATTTGTCGGCCAAGTATTGTCAACATCATAGGTTTCCATTTAGTAAAATATTTAGTTCCATCTGTCACCACGTCATACTCTTTTTTGCCAAGCTGTACTTAACCAATACACCAGCATGCTGTCAAAAATAATGACAAGTTTATGTGATTTCTTGTTATGAATAAGAAATTATATAATTGTACATATATAAAAGTTGCTCATGGATTATCTCTATATATTATTATATATGTGAGGTTTAATTTTTTTTATGTTGTCATAAAGTTATGTTTCTGTATTCAAGGGCTTTTTCCTAGATTAAAACATACCTGATGTCTTTTCTGTAGTCCTGACCGTGCAAACAAATTTAATTTTTCAGTTATAATAATAGGTAGTACATATATAAATAAAGAGTGGAGGCCACATTCGGGGTGACAAAGTGTTGGCCAGCCATTAACCAGGCGGGAAGACGGTCTTGGTACAGTGACTGGTCCGTGTTAGATGCGAATGGAGAGGGATTTTTTGAGGGAGGCCTATGTTCAGCAGTGGATAGATAGGGGATGATGATGATAATATCATTCTGTTGAATTGTAACATATTTTATATATGTTATTATAATATATTATTTGTATATTGTTATATAAAATATGTTACAATTCAAACCATATTCTTTTCCCCAGTTGTTTCCTTGTCAACACATCTGACCGGGTCATCAGAGTATACGACACAAACACGGTTCTCAAATGTGGGATCAACGGAGAGCCGGAACCAATACAGAAATTACAAGACTTAGTTAACAAGTGAGTATCTTCTTACTATTTTATGAATGAAGGTATTTTTTTCCTTATTATAATAGTTTTTTACAACACCCTATTGTTTTTTATGGCATATTATTTTTGGAATACAAACTTGCTATCTCTACCTAATAAAACTACATTCCACTGGACCCCTACACTTGGCGGTTGTATTCATAAAAGGAATTTCCAATCTAAATCTGCAATGATGTTTCCTCAATTTTATTTCTAGAACAACCTGGAAGAAATGTTGTTTCTCTGGTGATGGGGAGTACATATGCGCTGGATCGGCGCGTCAACATGCTCTATATATTTGGGAGAAGGCTATTGGCAATCTGGTCAAAATCCTTCAAGGTACCAAGGGTGAGGTGCTGTTGGACGTCGTTTGGCATCCGGTGCGACCGATCATAGCCAGCATCAGTGCAGGTGAGACAGACAGACTGACTACTACATACCATATTACATATTATGTTGCATACACTCGAAATGAACAAGTTCATAATAAACTTAAAGCAGAAAATGTACACGCACGCACATACATACACACGCACGTACGTACATACTCACGCACACACACACACACATAATTACAATTGATTGACAGCCCACTAGCTGTACAAATCTATTCTAGTTAATTATTGCCAAACACTGTCCCTTGAGATACAGATCTTCCTAGTTCAAGAGACGGTCTAGATGTATGTTTACAGATTTTGCAGCCATCACTTCCCCATTACCATTTTATTTTTTGCCCTATGATATTATGAAGAATTGTACTACTTTTAGTATTATATTTCTGTAACTTTTGGATCAATAAAGATTATTAATATATACTTTCATTTGAAATAAACAATCAGGCACATGTTCATGTTGCTAATAGGGACAACCATCATCATAAGAGATTTGAGAGTTCATGAATTATAATATCTTCTGGGCGTTCAATGATAGAAAACTTTTTGTTTTAATTTCTGGTACAATTACAGGTCCTTTGGCAACATTTGTCATGTGCATACATGTGTCATGCTAATTAAAGAACATGACCTTCTATGATATGTATTATGTTGTGTCAATACCCCAATAATTATGTCTCCATCAGGCTCTTATACTAATAAACGAACATCTTCCAGGTGTAGTGTCAATATGGGCCCAGAACCAAGTGGAGAACTGGTCCGCGTTCGCCCCGGATTTCAAGGAGCTGGATGAGAATGTGGAGTATGAGGAGAGGGAGAGCGAGTTTGATGTGGAGGACGAGGACCGCTCCGTCGACCTGGCGGGAGAGAGCCAGCTGGACGAGGAGGTGGAGGTGAGTACCGGCTGTAGACTGTAGGGTCGGGGTGAGAGGCGAGCACCGGATGTAGAGCCGGGGGGGAAAAGGTGATCACAGGTTGAGATAAGTAACGGCTGTAGGGTCGGGGGAGAGACCGGACGAGGAGGGGGAGGTAAGTAACGGCTGTAGGGTCGGGGGAGAGACCGGACGAGGAGGGGGAGATAAGTAACGGCTTTAGGGTCGGGGGAGAGTCCGGACGAGGTGGGGGAGATAAGTAACGGTTGTAGAGTCGGGGGAGAGTCCGGACGAGGAGGGGGAGATAAGTAACGGCTGTAGGGTCGGGGGAGAGTCCGGACGAGGAGGGGGAGATAAGTAACGGCTGTAGGGTCGGGGGAGAGACCAGGCGAGGAGGGGGAGATAAGTAACGGCTGTAGGGTCGGGGGAGAGACCGGACGAGGAGGGGGAGATAAGTAACGGCTTTAGGGTCGGGGGAGAGTCCGGACGAGGTGGGGGAGATAAGTAACGGTTGTAGGGTCGGGGGAGAGTCCGGACGAGGAGGGGGAGAAAAGTAACGGCTGTAGGGTCGGGGGAGAGACCGGACGAGGAGGGGGAGATAAATAACGGCTGTAGGGTCGGGGGAGAGTCCGGACGAGGGGGAGATAAGTAACGGCTGTAGGGTCGGGGGAGATACCGGACGACCGAAGCAATCGCATTTGACCGCTACTACTATAAACCTGGTGAAACCTCCAGCTCTATCAATTTAGCATCTAGTTTATCTATGAACATTGTTGTATTTGTGACAAGATTATACTTCTAGCTTCACTATGGCTGTAAGGCTTAATTTTGAAATATGTTCATATGCAGGTAGACGTAACATCGTGTGAGCCTGTAGCTGCTTTCTGCAGTTCGGATGAGGAGGCAGAAGACGAGAGCCTGTTGTCCTTCCTGCCCATCGCGCCGGAAATAGAAGACCCAGAGGTACGCTCGGTTATTTTTAAGATCCTATGTGCTACAAATTGAAATTTGCCAGATTTGCCAGAGAAGTCATATTTTAATTTATCTTCGATTTATATTTCCAATTTCCAAGTCCAATTCTAAGATGAATAAAAAAATAACATATTTTTATTCAATGTTGCACATCAAAGTATCTTATTGGACGTCAAATGACTCTACCACCGGTTCCAGCAATGTTTCACTGAGAAGAACCGGCGAAACAAACTCTTTATTGAGTTTGTTGCACTGAGAAGAACCGGCGAAACAAACTCTTGACTGAGTTTGTTGCACTGAGAATTTTTTTCGCCGATTCTTCTCATTGGGCTTGCCTTGGAACCGGTGATAGATTCAATTGACGTTCAAAAATATACTTTATTGGTACTATTTTGAATTTAAAAAAAAGACGTGTGGCACTTAGGGACTGCCGCGGTAAAGCTATTGCATAGCATTTTTTAATCAACTTATGCAATTATAATTATTTATTTATTTTTTATTTATGCAGTATTTTTTTTTCTTTCTTTTGTTTTATATTTTATATTTAATGGATTACCAACAATTCTATGATTTAATGCGAATGGCCAATGATCAACAAAGAGATAATATTCTTATGACTATAATGAATCATTTACAAACTTCAATTTAAGAACCATTTCTAATTTTTTATATTATAATCAACAAAATCATATAATAAATGCACTTTGTTTATTCATATTTAAAACACTTATACACAAATTTTACTACTTTTATTTATTTATAAATGTTTGATATTATTTTCAAGCACTAGCAACACTAAAACTAACTTAACGGGCAAAAGTCTTGTGTCCAGCTCTTAATAAATTATCTGTCAGCTTTACAAACTGATAGTAATTAGTATATTCTATTTGTCAAATGTCAAATTTTGTATTTTGTGTTTCTAATTACAATGTCATAGATAAGATGTTGTTAATTTTCGTCATCTGCGCTTTATTCCAGTTATTATCCCAGAACTTTTTATCTTCTTTGCCCACCGATGTATTATCTATGTGGTTTATAGTAGATAGTGTTGACGACTAAAACAACTACGAACAGCCGTTAATTTTTTCAATACTTGTTTAGTTCTTTGTTCTTATGTTCAGTACTAAAATAATTTTGTCCACTTTTATGCTTTTAAATAGTTAATAAATTCTTTGATTTGCACAAATACAGATATTACACTCACTTTTAAACACTATCTTATCTTTATATGGTTTTTATTCAAAATCGATGGTTAATATTTTAGCTGAACGATATATTCTCAGGCAGTTAAGTATTCTCACGGATAAAACTTTCACTTAGTTATTGTCACTATAATGTTCAACACTTATAACACGTACACTTATAAAATTATTACTTATTTCTATTTTTAATACTTTATTTAACACGGAGACGATGTGAAAATGTAAAGCGCCATCTAGTTGGTCACCTATATACTTTCTCACAAACAGCTGCTTACTTATTCGTCCGATTTCGGAGCAGCTCGTCGCTCGTCGGGTGTTAGGTTTTTTTCGTTACGGAATTTCTTGATTCGGTCGCCGCGCTCAAGGCCCGCGATAAAAGCTATGCAATAGCTTAAAAAAATTTGATTGATCTGATTTAAATCGCGTACGTTTACGATAGTAGGTAAACATAACCAATTTAGTAGTCGTTTCGGACCAAATATCAGTGTTCGATCTTGAACTGAGATGATCACTGCAAATATTTTTGGATTTTAACCTGCACTTCATCCGAAAATATGGGGAACAAAACCTAGTCTTAACTACATTCAGATCTCATGTAATTATGTTAAGCCATATTGTCATGAATTTTACCCTTTTTTTTATCCTTACGCCTAATGGTCATGGCCAACACAATATAAGGGCGCGTTCATAAATTATGTGAAGAATAAAAAAACGCGATATTCGCCACCTCATTAATATATTATATACTGTATACGTATATATCACAGGACGGCTGGGCGGCCACCCAAGAGACGGTGACGCCCAGCGAGACGCCAGAGAAACTGGAGCCCGCCGCCAAGAGGCCCAAGAGCAAGACCTACGACATCTCCCTCAAGATACCGCCGCCGGGTATGTAGATAGATAGATAAAAAACTTTATTCACAATTCCACATTTCAGATACACAATAAAAAGAGGAAAAATAGAAATAAAAACAGATAAAATGTGATAACAGCATTAGTAATATCACACTTAAATACAGTGTATGTGTGCTAAAGAATCGCAAAAAGGTATGTAACTCAGTACTACGAGTAAAAGGTCCGAACTTCGCGCAGAAGGTTGTGCAATAGCTTTTTTTAAAGAACAAAATGGTGGCATGAGACGATGTGCGGGGGACGGTGGTCTATTCTAGAGATGGACCAAGTGGTTCATTTGTAGAATATACCACCAAAGATATAACTTTGACAAAAATTTGACAATTAAATCTCTCAATCGAATTACAAACACAAATATTTTTCTTTTCAGAACAACCGATACCTTTTGGCGGGAAAAACAAACAAGCACCGGGAAGTAAAAAGGTTGCCGGACGGCCGCGGAAGTAATTATATGATTAAGGGAACAAAAACTTGTTTTATTGAACTTGCAACACTTTTTATCTTTAGTTTTATATTCACGCGTTCGTTAAAATTTGAGACGCGCATTCCATGTTGAAATTTAGATATATTTATTACTAATGACCAAAACCTTTATAATTATTTATTACCCTGTACAATAAAAGGATTGTGGTTGTTACGATTGCCTAAAAGAAAATAACTACTTAGAGAAAACATTTATTTTGCAAAATGAAATTATTGTTAATCAATAAAATTCGTATTAAGAGTATACAGTAAGTACTTCTTATCCTTTTGTATATAAATAAATCTCACTTAAACATAAACAAAATAATACATCGTTTATTCGAGACCAAAAAGACTCCTTCGTCAAACTAAATATTTACTTCATTATTCATATAATATCATACATTGCGTACGTCACTAGGCGCTACAGCCGTATAAATAAAATTATCTATTTTATATTTACAAGTCATCTAGTTCGCACTACGCGTCTAAGTCGTCTTCGCGCTGGCTCGAGAAGTAGCTCACGAGGCCCCCGAACACGCTGCCCTCCTCGCGGGGCGCCGGGGGCCCCCCGCCCGCGCCCGAAGGCCTGCCGCCTTGGGCCGCCGGGGGTGCTTCGCCGGGGGGCTCCATCTTGACGCTCGCCAGCTTCAGGTCGCTCGCACTATTTACAGGGTCGGGTATCTTTAGGAACTGGGGCTTCACGTCCGGCGGGGACGACGGCTCCTCCGCCTCCTCGGGAGATTCCGGTCGACCCTCGGGACTCTTCGCATTGTGCGGTTCCGGGGATTGCGGTTTGGCGGGCGGCACCGACTCCCGCATCGCCGTCGGCGGAGGTTTGTCCATTCTGTGCATGTCCTGGAACTGGGCAAAATGTGGTATCATGCCGGGGCTCGAACGACCCGGCTGCCGCAGGATCGGCATGCCGAAGGGACGCAGCTGAGGCCTCAAGAACGGGTATTGAGGCGGCAGATCGTGCCCTTGTGAATGTCTTTCAGGAAGCGGCGCGCGCGGCATATCCTGCATCACTAGTCTTTCGGGACCCGGAGGTGTCGGTAGCTCGTGCGCAGGCCGATCGTGTTCCAGAGGTTTGAGCACGTCCTGCGGGGACCGCTCGGAGCTCGGCGGTCGAGGCGACTCGTGCGCGGGCGGCCGGTCGCCGGGGACTCGCGGCCAGTCGTGCATCAGCGGTCGCTCCGGCGGCTTGTGCAGGTCGTACGGCAGCCCCCTCTCCGGAGCCTGGGCTCGAGGACCCTCGTGCATCTGCGATCTGTCCGGAGTTCGAGACCGAGGCCCGTCGTGCATCAGCCGAGACATATCTTGCATCATCGGTCTATCAGGGCGGTTCATCTCGTGCATCTTGTCCGGGCCGGGGGCCCTCTGCATCGTGCCCCCGGGGGCCCCCGGCCTCGTCATGTTATGTATAACCGACCTGTCCGGTATCTGTACCTTTTGTAAGTCTTGTATGACGGAGCGATCGGGTCCGCTCGGCCGGAGCATCTCGGACATGATGGGTCTGTCGTGGCCGGGCGGCCGGATACTATTATGAGGTATTTGCGGCCTTAGAATGTCCTGCAGCATCGGACGCTCCGGGCCCGGAGGCCTGGGGATCGGACTACGATCGCCGGACTTGTTCTCGCTGAGATTCGTGGGCATGAACTGGTGCACGTTGGGAGGCATTCTGTGCATGGGAGGGTGATGTAACCTGGCCTGCAGATTGAGCAGAGTCTCCTGAGGCTGCGCCGCGGGTGGGGCGTAGGGGCCGTACGGTCCGTATTGAGGCGCATAAGGACCGAGAGGATATCGGAGTCGTCCGTCCTTGTTCTCCGTCCGTTTGATCTTCGGGTGATTCCGAAGCGGTTCGGGTGAGGTGGGCTGCTGCGACGGCGAGTCGGGAGGAGACTGGTACTCGGGTTCGGTTTTAACTTCTGCTTTAATTTTAATAGGGAGTTCTTTGTCCGTTTCGGTCTCAGTGTTCGAAGGCGGCGGCGTTTGGCCCGAGTTAGCACCTTCCGATATGGGAGCTGGAGGCCCAGAAGTTCCGGGTACGATACGGTTTTGTAGATTAACCGGAGGAGGAGGGCCGCGCGGCGCGGACAGTCCTGGGGAGGGTACTCTCGTCATGTGGTTTCCCGGCGGCCCGTGAGGTGACGGGATCGGTCCGTGGGGCACGACATGCGGGCCGAGCGCCTGCGGCAGACCGTGGGCCATCCCCATAGGACCGTGGGGTCCGTGCGGCGAGGACACCGGCGGTCCATGCGGACCGGGCCCGTGTATTCCGTGTGGACCCTGAGAATCTGGTCGACTGGGGTACGGCCCCGCTGACCGCATCAATCCCAACCCGGGCGGGCCGTGCAGACCCGATCCAGGCGGGCCGTGCGGACCCGACCCAGGCGGGCCGTGCGGACCCGACCCAGGCGGGCCGTGCGGACCCGACCCAGGCGGGCCGTGCGGACCCGACCCAGGCGGGCCGTGCGGACCCGACCCAGGCGGGCCGTGCGGACCCGACCCAGGCGGGCCGTGCGGACCCGACCCAGGCGGGCCGTGTGGACCCGAACCAGGCGGGCCGTGCGGAACCGACCCAGGCGGGCCATGCGGACTCGACCCAGGCGGGCCATGCGGACTCGAACCCGGCGGGCCATGCGGTCCTGACCCGGGTAGGCCGGGCGGGCCATGCGTACTAGATCCGGGTGGACCGTGCGGTCCTGACCCGTGCGGACCATGTGGACTGGACCCGGGTGGGCCGTGTGGACCATGTGGACTGGACCCAGGTGGGCCGTGCGGACCCATATGCCGCATCCCGGGGGGACCGTACGGCATCGAGCCCGGAGGTACGTGTGGCGACGAGGAAGGCGGTATATGAGGCGATGACACGGGCGGCCGGTGCGGGGCGCTCGGAGGCCCGTGCGGTGAGGGAATTCCATGCCCATGCGGGGAGGGGATCCCGTGCCCGTGCGGGCTCGGCCCCTGTCTGTGTAGGAGTGCTTGGGGGCCCGGGGGTCCGTTGCCGGGTGGGCCGAGGTTCTGCTGCCCGTGGATCGGCCCGTGCATGCCGGGAGGGCCGTGAGGACCGTGTCCTTGGTGGCCCGCATTCGGCGAGGAGGACGGCGGAGGACCTCCGGGTCTGAACCCCTGAAGACTCTGCATGGGAGAGTAATACTGAGGGTACTGGTGGCGGGAGACGTTCTGTGGATGGCCTGGGTGGTGTAGCTGATACATCTGCATGCCTTGACCTCGAGGACCGTACGGGTGATTCCCTGGATACATCATTTGACCTCTGCAACGAGAAAATATAAATAGCTCTCAATAATAGAAAAGTTAAAAGAAGTAATGGTACTATTTTTCGAGGTTCATCTAACGTTTTTTGATTATACTTCGCAAAAATCTAAATTTAGTTAAATGATATAATGTGACAGAAGAATAAATCATTATAGTTTTCTATGCAAATACGTATTTTATAGGCTCATTTGTTATATTTCACGATTCCACTTGGCATATTATTTTGCTTTTTTAAGTAAATCTAGAACGTTCGGTGGTACCTGTATTGCTGCAGCATATGCGGCATGCGTGTGATGACGCTGGGCTCCTCGGGCGCGGGGGCGAAGGGCTGGGGAGACCCCGCCACTGACAGCGTCCCTAACGAACATCAAATTCAAATTTATTTATTTGCAAAAAAATACGACACAAAAGGTTGATATTATATAGTTTTAATGATCGCGTATTCTGCCGTACAGCGTGCAAATTGATAGATAATATGATAATATTACAAAACACATTCCACAATAATTATTAATTAATTATTATTACATATTGTTTATTTTATTCATGTCATACTGTTGGCATGTGTCAATTTTTATGGAAGTCATATAGAACTACAGTGTTATATAAGTTAAAAATAATAAATAAAAAATAAAATGTCACTCGAAATTCACATTCACATACAGCTTGGCAAAAAATCGTCTTATCATAATATGGAAAATCAGTAAGAGAATTTAATCAAATCGTTAATAATAAATGTGAAACACTAAAATTTATTTAAAATCTACGAATAAATAATAAGTCAGGAAATGTAACTGCGTTATAAAAATGACCCAACAAAAGTCGTGTCCAAGTAGGCGGGGCTTAAAAGTCGTGTCCAGCGCGTCATCAGTCGGACATTTTTCTTGCAAGCGAACACACGTCAAACTTACGCATACGTTTTCGTTTTTTCATTATCAATTATAGCTGTTAATCATCATGCCATCATGTCTAATGAAGTCGTGCAGGAGCCATAAAAAATTAAAACCTCCAGGGATTACTTTTAACTAGTAAATAGTAGTAAAATTATGTTTTATTAAAATACGTTCATATAATAAGCAAACCGAGATGGTCAATACTATGCAAAATGAAGTCAGTCAATTTTTGAACCAATGTAGAAGGTATTTTATTTATTCTTCATGAAATGTATTATATACCTAATATGTTTATATTTTTATCATTATTTAAATGTATATCGATATAATTGAGGCATTTTAAAAATGATTTTGCATTTTGCTTGCTTTGTTTTCTTTTAGTATCCCAGCCGATCCAATTCGGCAAAATCAGTAGTTAGCTGCAGTTAATCTTGAAAGACAAGAGTATCCCGGGAAAAAACTTTAAGGAGGCGGTGCGGCTAGCCAAAGTCGGGCTCGACCTCGTGATCAGCCGCATAGAGAGGTTAGGGCTTCGGGTCAGAGTTGAGAAGACCAAAGTCCTTCTCTTCCGCGGGACCGGCCGTAAAGGATACTCTCCGGTAGCTACCCTCCAGATCCGAGGGGGGAGGGTCAGGATGAGCCCCCAGATCAAGTATCTGTGGCCCATCCTTGACGGAGGGTGGACCTTCGACCCACATTTGTCAATATTGTGATCGAAGGTCGTGAAGGCAGCAAGTGCGCTGGGCAGACTTCTCCCGAACCTCGAAGGAACCAGCGCCGCCTGCAGGCAGCTATACTCCGGAGTATGGCGATGTATGGTGCATCCATTTGGGCGGGTCACCTTACCGCGAGGAATAAGGCCCAGCTGGTACCGTACAGTATCGTGGGTGACAGCCACACAGTGGGGGACAGACTGACTTAGCCGGTGACCCTTCGTGGGAATTTGTGGCGGAGGTTCTTGCAGAGACGCATTCATATGTCTCGGTTAGGAGGGCTCCCAACGAGAACCTTACGTTGTACGAGATCTACGGGTTCGTCGACTAGGACAGGAGCATTAATATGGAGGTGGGGGGAGAACCCGGCACGGCAGTCGTGTGACAAAAGACTAACGGCTGCTTTGCATCCAGTCCTCGAGCGGTGAATGCGGCGTAAGCACAAACCCCCTCACCTTCCGTCTGACACAGGTGCTCACTAGGTATGGTTGCTTTGATGAGTAGCTGTGCCGGACGGGCCACAGTAACAGTATGTCACCGTTGTGGCGCATCGGTGGACTCGGCCTAAAGAAGTCATTGTAAAAAAAATATTGTTTTGTTATTGACTTGGTTCACTTATTGCATGATATCGGCTACGCAGCTATCACTCGACTGTCATAGGTGACATTGCAGCATGCGCGCTGACCAATACCTGCATTTATTCTGAAATTAAACAAATCACCAATGACGTCTATTTGTAACCTCGAAAGTGATTGGTATTTTAAATCATACGTCGTTTTGGTTTGAAGTAGGCCCACTTTTTATGTGTCATTTGTTCTGAGTTAGACTTCCTGACTTATTATTTATTCGTAGTTTAAAATCTAGTATTTGACGGCCCAGTATTGTGAACATCATAGGTTTCCATTTAGTAAAATATTTAGTTCCACCTGTCACCGCGTCATACTCTTTTTTGTCAAGCTGTAAATACATTTACGAAAAGCTAAATACATTAACAAAACATAAATTAAGAATAATAATTGAGATTTACAAGTTGTCGTCTAAAAATTCCTTTATGTCGTAATACATTTTATCTAAGAGCCATAAATAATCAAATCAAACAATCATATATATTATTTCTCACATGCCTGAACAAATCTATACTAATATTATAAAGCTGAAGAGTTTGTTTGTTTGTTTGAACGCGAACTATTCTCAGGAACTACTGGTCTGATTTGAAAAATTCTTTCAGTGTTAGACAGCTTATTTATCGAGGAAGGCTATAGGCTATAAAACATCACGCGGTGACTTATAGGAGTTGCGTAACGCGGGCGAAGCTGCAGGCAACAGCTAGTACAATATAAAATATATTATGTAGGGCATAATGTACCGTGGATGTAGTTACGGGAATGTCGATGTGTTTGTTTGCTTATCCGCAATTTCATTCTTATATGTATTACTGGAGTCAGTCACCAATAAACTGTTTTGTGGAAACGTCGTTTCAATATTCCGCTCAGCCTTCTGACGTACATGACGTACGTGTTAGTATATACTGGTAGCGCTGGTGTCATCATCATCAGTCTCATATATATACACCACTCTATTAATATACAATTATATGCAGTAGTTCTACAGTTCAGACCTGTCTTAAATTTTCCCCATATTTCTTTAAAAAGTTATCTTACATACATCTCACTTACGTACATACTTACAATTTGCATTATAGTGGTAAAAATAAGAACTAAGTATGATAATAGATTGAAACAAATACCCTGTTGAAACGGTATAAAGGCTGGGTCATTTTTATCTACGCTATGACTCACGAAAAAAAAAGTGCGTGCGTATTAAAGTACACATGTCAGAAGTGAAACTTATTTGGCAAACTAATTTTTGAATCTCGTTTATATTTATACTAAAGCTTTAAATTTCCGAGACTTGCGATGCGACGTTCTTCGATCTCACTCTCTCTTGATCTTTCTCACTCGCTTGCTCCCTCTCTCACTCCATGGCTATCTGCTTCATGCTACGTTCGCCCTTTCTCAGTCTCTCTCAATCGGTCTCAATCACTCTCTCCCTCTTCTTAAACTTTTTGTCCACACGCATGTTGCACATTTGCATGACGTTTCAACCGTAAAAAATTACCCTCATGCGCGCAAAGAAGTTTCACTTCAAAAGTGTGCTATGGCGTGCGAGCGTGCATTCGTTCATGCGTGTATGCGTATGTTCAAGAGTGCGTGACTACGTATGTACGTGTGTGCGTGAGTGAGTGTGTTTATGCGTTCGCAAATGCATGTTGGTTGTGTACCTTCTCTTATAACATTGGACTGGTCGGGTCGGTGCAGCGGCAACCGATCTTCGGCGGACGCGATGCCCCTTAGTTCAGGTCGGACCTGAAAAAAATAAAATCGTGATTGTAATAAAACAATTTTAACTTTTCCGGTAACCATGATTCTGTACCACAAAAAGTGTGAGATACTTAAATATCTTTTAAACCGTTTTGGTTA
The DNA here is from genome assembly GCA_963853865.1 of Helleia helle. Taxonomy (NCBI): domain Eukaryota; kingdom Metazoa; phylum Arthropoda; class Insecta; order Lepidoptera; family Lycaenidae; genus Helleia; species Helleia helle. The sequence goes on along the minus strand of OY971418.1, from coordinate 2,775,806 downwards.
CAGCAAACCCACTTGATTTGTGTAGCAAATGATAAAATCATCCACTATAAAATGATTTCTAATAAGAAATAAGTATTAAGGTAAACGTTTTGGTATTTATAAAAATATCAAGTTTACCAACCTGTAACCTTGGAGCAGCGGGGAACCTTTGATCTTGGAAGTCACCGTGCTGCCGATGCATTGGGTTTGGATTACCAAAGTTTCTATCTGGACCCATCGGTCGAATCGGCACTCCATATCCCATAGGTCCCATCCCAAACTCAGGCTTCTCCTTCTTAATTCTCTTACTCTCTTGCAACGCAATTTTGGCCAACCTCTTCTCTTCTCTCTCTTTTGCTTTCTGTTCCTTTAGTTTCTCCTTCTCCTCTTTCTTCTGTAGACGTTCCAACTTCTTTGCTTCCTTCTCCGCTTGTTTGGCTTCTCTTTCTTGTCTCTTCTTTTCCCGCTCAGCCTAAAATTATATTAATGAATATGATTTATTTGAGAAAACATAACATAGTATGATCAAAGTAAAAACACATTGAAAATCACTGGTTGTACAGTCGGCTCCAACTCAAGTTTTACCTACCTATTGATATCTATACATAATATACAAAGACGTAAATTTGTGGGGTAGGGACGGGGTATCACCTACTCGACACGCCTCGGCCAATCACAATTTTCTTTCTATTTTAACTTAAAACTTATAGATGACGTCAACGTGCCTCGCGCCACAAAATAATAAATGTCTCGCGAACCTGTTGACCGCTGCTCGACAATTTACTACTTAAGTAATAATATAAAAAATATAAAATAAGCATGAAACATAATTTACATTAGAAATAGAATCATAAGATTACCTGATTAGGTTTAAGTGGTGTTGCATCTGGTTTGAGATCTGTAAAAGGATAAATAGTTATTGTTATTCAGTTAAAACAATGAATAAGGCAAAATTGGAACACTAGGTATGATGTTGTAAGATGATTTCAACTAGTAGCTTTCGAGTTGAAACTTGAAACCAGATTTAATAGATTGTATCGCCGTTTGTTAGGATTTTCAAATAATAATGTACCTTTGAAACCTAGTTTAATTATAACAAAATTGATAATTAATATGTGTAATTACCCCTGATCTTGACTCCGACGAGTTTAGCGAGCGCGTCGTCCGCGGCCGGCCCCTCGCCACCCCCACTGCCTCGTGAGCCACGCCCCCTACCGCCCCTGTACGATAAGAAAATACATTGTTGTCCCTAAATCTTAATCTATATCAGTATTAAACTTCCGTCCACTGGACATAGCTGTATTTCAAAGATCCGAACGAACGAAGTTCCTTATGAGGCGTTGCGGAGGGGTACCCTAGCCGGGTAAAAACGTCCGTAACGCGTGATAAAAGGCTGAGATTCTTATTATGTCATTCGATAATTACACCATCTAGTGGTTAAAAGTGGTAAACGCACGGAGGTTATAGACTATGTATTTCTTATATACTAATTACACATTAGATTAGAGCACCACAGTAGACTCAAATTGATAAAGGATACTGTTCACATATTGAATATCTTAATTTTAAACTTATACTTTTAAAATGTAAACGACCTTTTACATAGACGCTTACAATTCTTTATTCAAAATACAAGTTTAGAAACTGTAATGTGTGGGTGAAATGGTCCCGTTAATGAGGACTGATCACCCGTCTGGCCTTGCTGGCGTCCCCAACCCTTAACTGTAATGTAATTGATGCTCTTATTGGTGATGTATTTAATTTGAAAATTCATAAAATGAAACTACCTGCTGCCCCGTCCGCCGCGACTGCCACGCCCGCGTAGCGGCTTCGACGGAGAGCTCGCGTTGTTCTGTTCATTCTGTGCCGCACTTTGGGCTTCTGTAACACCAAACATGCATTTTACTGATAACTTTAAGCCTGTCGGTCTTGGCTGTGATGTGTGAGTGCGAGCAGACGTACGTACCGAGGTGCGCCTTGAGCTCGTCGTTCTTGGCTGTGATGTGTGAATGCGAGCAGACGTACGTACCGAGGTGCGCCTTGAGCTCGTCGGTCTTGGCTGTGATGTGTGAGTGCGAGCAGACGTACGTACCGAGGTGCGCCTTGAGCTCGTCGGTCTTGGCTGTGATGTGTGAGTGCGAGCAGACGTACGTACCGAGGTGCGCCTTGAGCTCGTCGGTCTTGGCTGTGATGTGTGAGTGCGAGCGGACGTACGTACCGATGTGCGCCTTGAGCTCGACGGTCTTGGCTGTGATGTGAGTGCGAGCGGACATACGTACCGAGGTGCGCCTTGAGCTCGTCGGTCTTGGCTGTGATGTGTGAGTGCGAGCGGACGTACTTACCGAGGTGCGCCTTGAGCTCGACGGTCTTGGCTGTGATGTGAGTGCGAGCGGACATACGTACCGAGGTGCGCCTTGAGCTCGTCGGTCTTGGCTGTGATGTGTGAGTGCGAGCGGACGTACGTACCGATGTGCACCTTGAGCTCGACGGTCTTGGCTGTGATGTGAGTGCGAGCGGACATACGTACCGAGGTGCGCCTTGAGCTCGTCGGTCTTGGCTGTGATGTGTGAGTGCGAGCGGACGTACTTACCGAGGTGCGCCTTGAGCTCGACGGTCTTGGCTGTGATGTGAGTGCGAGCGGACATACGTACCGAGGTGCGCCTTGAGCTCGTCGGTCTTGGCTGTGATGTGTGAGTGCGAGCGGACGTACGTACCGATGTGCGCCTTGAGCTCGTCGGTCTTGGCTGTGATGTGTGAGTGCGAGCAGACGTACGTACCGAGGTGCGCCTTGAGCTCGACGGTCTTGGCTGTGATGTGAGTGCGAGCGGACATACGTACCGAGGTGCGCCTTGAGCTCGTCGGTCTTGGCTGTGATGTGTGAGTGCGAGCGGACGTACGTACCGATGTGCGCCTTGAGCTCGACGGTCTTGGCTGTGATGTGAGTGCGAGCGGACATACGTACCGAGGTGCGCCTTGAGCTCGTCGGTCTTGGCTGTGATGTGTGAGTGCGAGCGGACGTACTTACCGAGGTGCGCCTTGAGCTCGACGGTCTTAGCTGTGATGTGAGTGCGAGCGGACATACGTACCGAGGTGCGCCTTGAGCTCGTCAGTCTTGGCTGTGATGTGTGAGTGCGAGCGGACGTACGTACCGATGTGCGCCTTGAGCTCGACGGTCTTGGCTGTGATGTGAGTGCGAGCGGACATACGTACCGAGGTGCGCCTTGAGCTCGTCGGTCTTGGCTGTTATGTGTGAGTGCGAGCGGACGTACTTACCGAGGTGCGCCTTGAGCTCGACGGTCTTGGCTGTGATGTGAGTGCGAGCGGACATACGTACCGAGGTGCGCCTTGAGCTCGTCGGTCTTGGCTGTGATGTGTGAGTGCGAGCGGACGTACGTACCGATGTGCGCCTTGAGCTCGTCGGTCTTGGCTGTGATGTGTGAGTGCGAGCAGACGTACGTATCGAGGTGCGCCTTGAGCTCGACGGTCTTGGCTGTGATGTGAGTGCGAGCGGACATACGTACCGAGGTGCGCCTTGAGCTCGTCGGTCTTGGCTGTGATGTGTGAGTGCGAGCGGACGTACGTACCGATGTGCGCCTTGAGCTCGACGGTCTTGGCTGTGATGTGAGTGCGAGCGGACATACGTACCGAGGTGCGCCTTGAGCTCGTCGGTCTTGGCTGTGATGTGTGAGTGCTAGCGGACGTACTTACCGAGGTGCGCCTTGAGCTCGACGGTCTTGGCTGTGATGTGAGTGCGAGCGGACGTACGTACCGATGTGCGCCTTGAGCTCGATGGTCTTGGCTGTGATGTGAGTGCGAGCGGACATACGTACCGAGGTGCGCCTTGAGCTCGTCGGTCTTGGCTGTGATGTGTGAGTGCGAGCGGACGTACGTACCGATGTGCGCATGGAGCCCGTCGGTCTTGGCTGTGATGTGTGAGTGCGAGCAGACGTACGTACCGAGGTGCGCCTTGAGCTCGTCGGTCTTGGCCTGCGTAACGTGGTCGGGCAGCTTGTGCAGCGGCACGACGGCGGTCTTCCGCGCCAGGTCACTGAGCGCACGCGCCCGTTCGCCTGAGCTGGAGCGCCGGCGCCGCTCTGAGCCCGACGACGAGTCCCACGACTCCTCCACCTTGAACTCGTCCGAGCTGTCCATGTGCTTGCCGCTCGACTTGTGCATCTCCTGCATACAGAAAATGTGTTAAACATCATAAGTCGGCTCTCTTTGACGAACTTTGTCTAGAAGGTGGCATAAGTAACCAAAATCTATAATTAATCGTATTTATTTGATTTAGTATGGAACCCAAAATAAAAGATAACTAAATTCTTTTAGAATACATGTTATTATCTACTTTTACCGACTTGAGTTTCACAAAACACAACGAGAACTTGCTTGAAATGTATTGATACGAAATTGTTAAGATGTGTACTATTATAATACTAGTAAAGTCAACGTCAGGTGACTTGGTTTGTGAGCCAAGAGTGTCCTAGAGTGCATGCCACGTTAAGGACAACAGATGGGCAGACAATGCCAGCCAGGCCGATGGATTATTGGAAATCGTTTTGGTGATCACTAAAAGAGTCCTAAGTTCATTAGTCCTGTACAAGCCATCGTCATGCGACGTTACTCGCGTCCACAAAACAATGTGGGACTGCAGGCCACGTTAAGGTCGATCAACTAGATGGGATCTCGATTCGGGATTGTTTGGCATCGCTTTGGAGTTCATTAAGAAGCCTAAGTTCATCAGACCTAAGATTTTGTAAGATGTAGTTTTTTTTATTTATTTTTTTCGGAGGGATCTATGCTAATGGCCCGAAGGCCCTAATGCTTCATCGGATTAGTGTGAGCCCATTGGGCTTCACTTTTGATTTATAAAGTGGGGGCTTGCTCCCCGCCTACCGTGAAGTCTGCGACCACACGGCCTCCTGGCGTCGGTTGTGAGTAGTAGGTAGTAGTGCCTTGCTGTTTTGCACCCGAATTGGGCTGGCACGACCGGGGTGGTACCTCTCGCTCACATAACACCGGCGTCAAGTGACAGTTATGCTGTCACGTTTCGTGCGATTGTGAGTTTCCGGTGGTCTATTGGGGGGGATAGGGGAAAGGAGTGCAATGCATCTACCTAACCTCTGGTTGTGCAGATGTCTATGAGCGTCGGTAGTCAACATGGGTACTGCTAGGTTGCCTCCGTATGACATAAAAAAGACCGTTGTCCATAGACGTCGCTCGTGATACCCACGTCCTCGGACTCTGTGTTGGGCATCTCCGTGTAGTCGATGTGCCGGCGGCGCGTGCGGCGCTTGGGGGACCAATCGTTGGGCTCGTCATCACTGAGCCCGCCGTAGGTGACGCGCGCCCGGATCACGTTGCCCGCTGCGTCATACTGCGTCAGCGGCCGCTTCTCCCGCCGGTGACGGTCCCGCTTCTTGGACTTCGATTTCGACTTGGACCTGTGTCGAAAAACATTTGTGTATTTTTAAAAAAATCCATCAAGGGACGCGAGACCCGTGTAAAACATCAATCTCATTGATGCAGATGTACAACATTATTTTATTAAGTCATAATTAATAAAAATCTGTAACGGAAGAACGCACGCTGTAACGAAGAAGGCATCACGGTATGACGCCGCCATACTTTTTCTACATGTTAAATAAGCTAGTTTTGTGCAAAAAAACTAAATATCCATCTATATACAAACCCAATTTTATAATAACTTAAACCAGTAAGAAAGCACAATCAGTTTTTAGATTTGTGGTAAGATTTACGATATGGGTGATTGGTAGCTATCAAGGTTACATTACAATGAGGTTGAGGGGCTTATATATATATAGTGAAACAATAAAAATGCGACTCACTTCTTCTTCCGCTCCTTGGCTCCGGTGGACTCACTAGAGCTCTCTTCAAAGACGCCCTTTTTCTTCTTTTTCGACTCCGGCGATGATTCGACTATTCTTTGTCGATCTGTAATTATTAGGAATATATTGTGTAGTTCACTATATTATCTGTATTTATGTGTTAGTGTGTGTATCCATATAGGTCATAATATGTATGAATACGTGATGTTGATATATGTTGTTTGACTACTTGTAACGCCGTCTTGGTATTGTACTGTATGGATGTTATAATTGTGTGTAAATAAATATTCGCTTATATATAATTTATCATAGTCTATTCTAAAGAATATCTTAGCCACCATTTAGTCCTTATTTCCAGAACACTATAGGGGAATATATTTATTGTTGATTAGACTATTACGTCTGAGAATTGAAGTGGGCAGATAAGCCACCCGCTATTGAGTGATTGACGACTCATCACAGCAAGCATCAAGTATGCTTCATTTTTCCTGTGGAAATTTCTCTTGAGAATAACACAAAATAGAATTTTCAAATTCATAGCCTCGTCGGCAAGTAGTGTCTACTATGTACCTTTCTTTTCTGGTCTACAAGCACGCCTGATGGGCAGGGAGTCTGATGACCTGGAGTCATTTGTGTCTCTCTCTGCTGACGATGAAATCTCTTCTGAGGATGACTCCATACTGGAACAAGTGTTTTGTATGTTTTTAAACAAATACTCTTTGTAGTATTTTAATGTATATATATACTAGCTGTTGCCCGCAGCTTCGCCCGCGTTAACTTTAATAATTTGAGGGGTTGACCACCCTTATCACTTAGGCGTATTAAAAATAGATAGTAGCCGATTCTCAGACCTACTGAATACGCATATAAAATTTGGTAAAAATCGGTAAAGCCGTTTCGGAGGAGTACGGTAACTAACATTGTGACATGGAAATTTTATATATATACTAGCTGTTGCCCGCAGCTTCGCCCGCGTTAACTTTTAAAATTTGAGGGGTTGACCACCCTTATCCTTTAGGGGTATGAAAAATAGATAGTAGCCGATTCTCAGACCTACTGAATACGCATGTAAAATTTGGTAAAAATCGGTAAATTCGTTTCGGAGGAGTACGGTAACTAACATTGTGACATGGAAATTTTATATATTAGATTAGATATATATATATATATTATATATATATATATATATATATATATATATATATATATATATATATAGTTCAGCAATAGACCTTAAATCTTTGAATAGGATTAACGTTAACCCTAAAACTCTAATTTTATATTGTTTTCCTTTCCGTCTTAAAATTTCCATTATGTTGTTGTGTTTCAGATGAAATTCCATTATTCCACATAAAAATAAATAAATGCATAACACTTTTCATATTTTCAAGCTTAGAATTTACTGGGACATGCAATTAGCTTCAGGATATGTCAAAACTTCTATTGCCTAACTCAAACCAACTGAGTTTTGGAAAGAAAATAATTATAAGGATAATCAGGTACCATACCCTGTATCCTTAAAATCTTCATCCGTCTCATCGTCATCCTCTGAAGGAACTTCCAGCGAGTTTAGTTTTCTGTGCTTTTTCCTCGGCTTCTTCCTAATTTTCTTAACTTCCACTGGTCTGCCCTGTTAACACAAATTATATAGTTTTATAGGATTTGAATAACTAGCTTCTGATGATTATGTATTATTTTAGTTCCCCACCATGTATCAAGCCTTGTCGTGGCGGTGGGGCTCAGTAGCCTAAGTTGAACCCAGTACCTTGGGCCAAGCAAATTGAGCCGAGGGAGCTGCTCTTACCCCTCTTATAAGAAAAGGGGACAAAAGAGCCAGGGAACAAGTGGCGAGGATGGGACCTGGACCTCAACCCATTGTGCTGTCCTGGCGTTGGGAGGGGTTGATCTGTGGTGCGGGACAACCCCTCTGTGGAGGTGGCGTCTGTCCCTTGCGGGATAGAATAGCCGTCGAGGTGCCCTGTTAACTTAAAAGATCCGGGGCACCTCACCAAAGGCGGCATTGCCGGGTTTTAGTGGGGAGCGCTGCGTCCACCTTACCACCTTTCAGGTGCAGCGAGTCCCACATACTGGAGGGATGCCTCAGACCATTTCCCGGCGTTAAAGGAAAAATAAAGTTATTATTTTAGTTATTTTATGTAAATATAATATAAATATATATAGATATATCTACAAATTGTACAAATACATATAAACATATACATAATGTCGTCCTGACACAAGCATATGTCCAAAATTATCCTATCTCTCAAGTTATTAAATTGTACAGTCTGCAAAAATCATTGAAATCGGTTCATCGCTGGCAAACAACATGACAAGCTATTACTCTAGCTACTTGAGTGATCTATAGACGAACCTGTGCCAGAGCCTCTCGTTCCGCCTTTAGTTTCTCTTCCTCTGCCGCCTCTAAAATAGTTGATATGTCCTTCCCCCGTCCCTGATTACCCGCGCTCGTCGTAGGTTCCACATACTCCTCCTGATAAAAAAATCAATTTTCTTAATACAATTATGTATGTGGACTACCATTAAGTAATGTATACTATTCTATAAATTAATTTTATAAATTATAGGTATTAATATTATCTCCACCATGGTTCAGGCCTTGTCGTGGCGGTGGGGCTCAGTAGCCTAGGGTGAGCCCAGCACCTTGGGCGAAGCCAATTGAGCCGAGGGGGCTCTTTGTACCGCTCTTATAAGAGGGGGCAAAAGAGCAGGGGGCAAGGGGTGAGGAGGGGAACCTCACCCCATAGTACTGTCCCGACGTTGAGAGGGGTTGTTCTGTGGTGCGGGACAACCCCTCTGTGGAGGTGGCGTCGGTCCCTTGCGGGCTGACTAGCCATCGAGGTGCCCTGTTAGCTTAACAGATCCGGGGCACCTCACCATGGCGGCACTGGTGGCACTCGCCGGGTTTTAGTGGGTAGAGCTGCGTCCATTTACCATCTTTCGGGCGCAGCGAATCCCACATACCCACCTGGGGAGACCCACTCCCCAGGCTGAATGCCTCAGAGCATTTCCCGGCGTAAAAGAAAAAAAAAGGTATTAATATTATAATTTAATTAAGTGGATGTACATTCTGATGCCAATGGACATTAGTGGGCATACAAAGCGTTATCATAACTTGCATATTCTTATTATAGATTGGATACGTATTTGCATGTGTTTGCGCGTATGCATGTGTGTGTTCACGTGCGCATCTGTATTAGCGCGTGTATGGGTGTACTCGTTTGCGTGCTTGTACCTGCACGTTGTGTGGACGAGATCATGTTCTTTGATTCACGCTCCGCTGACTGGCTGAAGCGTTTGTACTCCTGCATGTGTTTAAGTGTGTGTGTGTTGTGTGTGTGTGTGTGTGTGTATGTGTGTGTACCTTGATGGCGGAGCTGATGAGGTGGTCGTACTCCTGCGTGTGTTTGTGTGTGTGTACCTTGATGGCGGAGCTGAAGAGACGGTCGTACTCCTCAGTGTGTTTGTGTACCTTGATGGCGGAGCTGATGAGTCGGTCGTACTCCTGCGCGCGGTATGACACGGGCAGCTGGCGGCGCGCGCGCAGACGGTACACGCCACCGCCCGACGACGAAGACCACGAGCTACTGTCCGACTCTACACACGTAATGAACATACTTTAAAATCCATTAAATTCCTATCAAAATACATATTACATTAAATGAACGCCATCTGTTGGTACATACTATTTCAGTTATTAATAAAATATAGTATCTATGCAAAGCGCAAACAAAAATATTGATGTTTATCTTGTCTTTAGTTCCTAATAAAGATCAGTTGCTTCCATGATTAGGTATAAATTAACAACATGGTTTAATATTAGTCTATGCGCTAACGGTATTAGAAGCTAAATGCCAGTTTACGGATTTTTCAGACCTCTCACATCAAGATCGTGTCTATACCAACTAGACGTAAGGTCATGTATATTTTAATGTATATTTTAATGAATTCACATAAACACATGATTATCAAGACATAGGTATTCTTGAATCGACATATAATTTTGGTGATTTGAAAAACCAAACGAAGTTTGACCAATTTCACATACCCGATTCCTCTTCCGACTTGTGCTCAGTCTTCTCCACAGCGACGGGTTTCTCCTCCACTTCTTCCTCGGGCTCCCGCGTCTCCTCCTCCAACTTCCTCCGTTCTCTCTCCGCCTCCACGTTCACTAGCAGTTCGTCGTACTTCGTCAACTCGCTCTCCAATGCCTCTATTAACATTTTCTGAAGAGAAAAACCGTATTTAGAAAAGTTTCGTAAAGACATATAGTTTTTGATGCATTAAGTATATATTAAACAAATTTTATTCAATTAAGGATACTTTAATTTAACTAATTTATTAAACTATTGGTTACTAGCTACTGCCCGCAGCGTCAACCGCGTTAATTTATATTTACAGCCGTAAACGGAGTGATGATGATTGTTTTTGTAGCCTAAGTTACTCCTTACAATATCAGCTGTCTGCCAATGAAAGTCCCGTCAGAATCGATTCAGCTGTTACAAACAGACACTTCAATTTTATTTATATATATAGAATACAGATCAAACTCATCTCAGATACTGATCTGCGAGAGCTAACCCTCAAACCCTTTATACAGAATAATAATAATTATATCTATTGACACTTTTACACCATGTTAAGGTCCCGTGGTAAGGTCTTGAAGAACTTGTGTTACGGATACCAGAAAACGGAAATATTTTTAATACTTTTATATTATACATATATTTAAGACTAGCTGATGCCCGCAGCTTCGCCCGCGTTTACTTAGATTTACAGCCGTATATGGATAGATACGAAGACTCAAGACAGTTTTAACATATACCTCAGGCGAGTGGTAATGGTGGAACTAACGCGTACCCGTAAAAAAAAAAGTAACGTACATGGCTGCAGGGCGGGCAGAACCAGTCGCCCTCTGGCACCAGCAGCAGCACCGGCTTGAGGCAGGAGGCGTGGTAGCCGCTGTCGCAGCGGTCGCACAACAACACCCACTCAGGCTGCGAGCCGCTGCCGCAACGCACGCACGCGCCATCCGCCTCTGATACTGACCAACACATACGTTAAAAAAACGATTTTCACTCATTATAATGAAACAATTTTTACGGTTTTTGTCGCGGTTTATTAATGATAGGGTAGTTTCGAATAACTTTGTAACATTAGGACGTATGACACCTAAGTCCTCCCGTGACCATGGTTGCTCTAAAATTTGTTGTTGTAAAAATCTTAATAAACCGCGATAAAATCCGTAAAAATTGTTTCATTTTAACAAATTCACAGTTTAGATTATTTCCTTCACTCATGTTACCAGCTTCTTACCAAATTTCGTTATTCTATGTCTACGGGAAAGTACTACCCGTAGGTTTTGGTTTGACAAACCAACAGATAGACATATGGACAATGGCACCATTTGTCCATCTGTCTATCTGTCGGTCTTCTTGCCTATAAAGGTTTTGTCTTTGAGGAATTTTGAAAACCCTAAAAACAGTTAAATTCTGTACCTCCTTTTTTGAAGTCAGCCAAAAACCCAGATGTAACTAGGGGAGGACTAATCACTACAGGTCAAGCACCACCAGTAGAAGGGATACAGTGTGCGCTCCCGTCTGCATGGGTACCACCACCCTGCTTATTACTTCCGTCAAACGGCTTTGCTGGTTCAGAAAGAAAGGCAGGACAGACAGCGTAATTACTGACACCTAGGTTTCTAACGTCTCAGGATAGAAAACAGAGGAATTAGTTTCCAAAACTAGACGCCGGTGAACTTGTTTATGGTCATGGGGGATGCAGGGGACCTACATAAAAGAGCTCAAAAACATCCAGCTTTTGCAAACTTCCTTAGCAAATCTTAATCTTGATATCATTTATTGTTTTCTAATGTTTGCGCGAATTTCACTCATTATAAATGAAACAATTTTACGGATTTTATCGCGGTTTATTAAGATTTTTACGAGCCCGACGTTTCGGATACTTTACAGCAACCATGGTCACGGGAGGACTGAGGTGACAGATGTCCTAATGTTACAAGTTATTCGAAACTACCCTATGATACATAATTATTGGAACGTAATTCCTTATCGCGCGTTGCGAAAGGGGGCTAGATGGAAAAAATTAAGATGAAAAGTTGGAACGACACTTTTTGCTATAGTTGTAAGCCGTGCGGCTTTTACGTCGGGCTTCTAAAAATCTTAATAAACCGCGATAAAATCCGTAAAATTGTTTCATTTATAAAAACTTGATATCATTGTCATCAAGCTTTTTAGAAAGTTAAGCATTCGTCCTACTACAATATAAACGTCTTGGTGGGATTTAAATCTGTGACCTTGGAAGGGTTGTATTTACTTATCTCATTACACTCACCTTCCTGCAGGGTCCGTGCTCTCTTTAAAGGCTCCACCGGTTCTCCACTTTCGAGATCTGACTCTGGTGAAAACTCATGATCCGACTTCGTCACGTCGACTTCTATATAATGATAATTAAAAATGATTACTCAATTTAAGAAATATACTGTGATATTGTATCTCAATAATAAAGTTAATCCACTCATTTGTATTTACTTGTTTTCAATTGATGACTTATTTTCAATTGATATGAAAAATTGTTAAATTCGCATTCGGGTTATGATGTAATCACCGGCTTCCATGGACACCTATGTGCTACACCAAAGTATTTGCAAGTGCTAGCAGTCTTTCATATGAGTATGCTATGTTCTTAAATGTCCCTAAGTAGTATCGGATTCGGAAATATTGTAGGTGGTTCCACATAGTGGTAGTGTAGAAAAACCCCTATTCTGTATAAAAAATGCTTACGTTCGTGCTCCTCGTGGTAGAAAAGCGGCTCGTCGGAGTCAGAGTCGGGCTCGGGCGAGGAGTCCGAGCGCCACGTGCGGCGCGCGCGGCGCGGACCCGACTCCGAGCTACTGCCGCTTGCCTTCCACTCCTCCTCGTCGTCCTTCGACTGCAATCGAAAATATTATAGGGTTACTACTAAAGAACTAATAACCTCGAAACTTTTATTTTTATGACTGACTATGACCTTCTTTTTGTGTATCATCTTCATCTCCCTAAGAGCCACTTCCTCCAGGTGCCTCCGTTCAGCCTCCTCCTTGATCTTCATCTGAGCGATGCGGCGCGACTGGCGCACGGGCGTGTCCGAATCGTCCGACTGCCCTTTGGACGGTCCCACCTTTGCTTTCACTTTCATTTTCGGCTTCTTTTTAATATTCTTCTTAGATTTTCTACCAGCTAAAATTCAATTATACTATTTAAATGCATCAGCTATTTTATTATTGTATTGATAATTAAACTATTTTTAGATTAAATAAAAATTTATTACGCTTTAAGACTATCGGAAATTTAAATTAGAGTACCTAACAGTTATTTTTATATAAAGCTAACACACCTAGATTCTGTAAAGTTTCTTCTTCAGACTCACTTGAAGATTTTGCCATTAGTTTAGCTTCAACCTTTTTTCTGGAAAATGAAAGCAAACGGTATTTATCATTAATGCAGCTTAAAGGGTTCATAGGATATTGGATTAATTAAATATTGCCTATCGTATATCAATTTTACTTAAGGAATATTATCAAAAGATTGCTATTATAAATACATTTTCAATGTTTATATTGCATTCAATATTTAAAAGGAACATAGCAGGAATTTTTTTACCTTGGTGATGTAATAATCTTCTTAGACTTAATTTTAAGCCTCTTGCCACTATTCACAGGCTCTTCTTCTTCACTTTCACTTTGAGATTCAAGGTTTTTATCACTTGTATTTGCATTTAGCAATGTCCGTTTTAAAGCCCTACTTTCTTTCTTATTACCTTCATCATTATCTTTGCTAGAATCATTATGTTTCTTAGAGAGTTTTATGGATTTTGATTTCCCTTTCCTTGCCTTTATTTTTTTCCTTTTTGATATTAAAACGCTTTTATCATCTGTGTCCATATCTTGATTTTCATTATTTTCAATTTTACTTTCATCTTCTTTTTTATCAACATTATCTTCAGTATCTTTCGAATTTGAAACAACACCGTCAGAATCTTGCGTAGATTCTAATCTTAACTTTTTTGTTGGTAAATCGTCATCAACTAACTGCTCTTTGTCTGAAGTTTTTTCAATATCTTTCTCTGTGTTGTCTGGATCACAATGATCATGGTCAGAAGATAAACTACTTTTTCTTTTTTCTATAATACTGGTTTTACTATTTTGACAGGTTTCATTTTCTGATACAGATGTTATTGCAGCTTTATTGTGATCGTTTTTCTTTTTTTGTAAAACACTCTTCTTCTTTACTTTACTTCTTCTCACAAGTTTCTTCTTACTCTTATTATTATGTGGATTCTTACCATCTGCAATACTTTTGTCTGTAACACTACTGTCTCTTTTATCACTTTCTTCATTTACATTAGAGCCATTCGATTTATCAAATTCTCGTATACAATGCTTTTTAGATTCTGATTTTAATACTTCTGAAGTATCTTCAAGTTGTTTTTTTAAAGACCGCTTATTAACAGACTTGACACTGCTTCTAAGCTTTATACCTTTTGCTAGTTTCTTACTACTAGAGTTTAATAAGTCATGGTTTTGTCCATTACATTCCTCTGATGGACTGTCTTCTTCTTTATTGTCTTCTTCAACTTTTTCTATTGTATCAGGATTTCCAGTGTCATTTTCTGTTCCCCAGCCATCTCCAAATACGTAAAAGATGGGTTCTTCTATCTCCTCACCAATAATATAAGAACTTTCACATTCTGCACCATTACCATCTCCAGTCACAACCATAACTGGGTCTTCTATAGCTTCACTTACAAAGTCATCTGATGTTTCAGGCTGTGTTGTAGTTTCTGTTTGCTTGATAGTTGAACCTTTTTCAGATTCCTCACACTTTTCTGGACTCGCTGGTTTAATATCATTTTTTTCCTTACTAATATCACTAGCTTCTACATCTTTTAAACTATCCTTATCATCTAAATCTTTGTTTAATGCGGAACTCTCCTCCTTATCAGTGTCTTTTTGTTCCTGTTCTGGACTTTCTGCCTTATCTTCTTTAATACTTGTTTCATTTTGTTCATCTTTCTTACTATCATACTTTTCTTGCTTCTGATCATCACTTTCATGTTCAGATTCAGATTCAGGACTTAAAAATTCCTCATTCTCCTCTTCCGTAGCATTTGTTTTAGTTTCAGGCTGAAATGAAAATACAAATATATAGCAATACTTAGTTAATAAACTATTATTGATAGTTTACTATAAAACAGAAAGGAAAGAACTTTTAAGCTTCAACCAAAATAATAAGATATCTTACTTCAGTAGATTGAGGTATATCTGCACTGCTGGAATCTTCATTATTTACATTAGGTGCTGTTGACGGTGTAATCTCTTCTCCACTTTTCAACTGTCCAATTATTTTTATTAATTCTTCCCGATTTCTGAAAATTAATTGCATTTGGTGATTAAGATCACACTTAGATATTATATTGGTACCATAGTCATCATTATTCACCTTTTTCTGTCTATTGCTGGACATAATTATTTTAATGAATGCAAATAAATTTTTACATAAATTTCTTGCCGATGTCACTCTGTCACTAGTACAAAAATTACTTTAATATTAAACATTTTTTTCAACATCAATACAAAAAATATATTTTATATGAACATAGATTGTTAATATATTGTTTTTTAATGTGTATGCGAATTTCACTCATTATAATGAAGATTTTTTTTAAGGATTTTATCTTTTTACAGAAAGATTAGATTTGTAAAATTTTTAATAAATTGTGATGAAATCCATAAAAAATTGTTTCATTGTTAATATTGTAATTTTAAGCCAATTTTTCCATTGGTTCACTTTGATTATAACTATATACTTTTAGTTTGATGATTTATATATTAAAACTATAATATGTAATAATTCTAACATACCTTGCGATTAGCTGCCATGTCTCTTCATCCTGATCTTCCTTGTACAAGCAAAGATTAGCCTCATGGTCAACTTGTAACCAGTAAACACACCCATCCTTGTCTCGGCCGATGGGATTTAACCGGAGCTCTTTGCATGATATCGCATTCACTGCGCTCTTAAATTTTGGATGGCAGGTAAATTGATACTCTAACAGAAGCTGTAATGAATTTAATAATTTCATCAATTATTCTACACAAATTTAAAGTTACCAGCTGGTGTCCATGGCTTTTCCAGCGTTAATTAAGATTTAGAGAATTTTGATGATTATTAAACCTAGGTAAAAGCCATCACCATTTCAACTTTCAGCCAAATCAGTTCAGCCGTTTTGCCATGAAATGAACAAACATCCAAACTTACAAATTTTCACCTTAATAATATTAGTAAGATATAAAATTAATTTACATGCAGTTTTAAATCTCTATAAATGGCACAATTTAATAAGTTTTTATTTTTTATTTTTAAGTCAACCTATTTTATATATTTTATATAAAATATTTAATTTTTTTTTCTAAATTTATCTTTTTGTATTTTAATTTAGATAAGGGTGAAACTGGTTTATGTAATAAATAACTTGAAAAGAATAATATTTCAAGTAAGAAAACAATAACAATTACTGTTAAAAAACTGGATATTCTCATTGTAATATCAAGTACCTACTAGTCCAGTCTTTTTTAATATTTATTTAACTAAAATATACTAATACCAATTTAATGATATTGCTAATTAAACACTATGTAATCCAAATCGAAATATTTTATAACCTAACTTACTTTTAATATGGTTAATTTAACTGTAGTACTGGACTTCTTATATGAAAATCTCTCGATTTCCCAAGCTTCCTGATGGTGGGCTTGCTGATGACAAAATTTTATAAGTGATCTCTCCCATCGATTACTTTGAACAGATTTCAACGCTCTCCGCAACAACCGTAGATGAAGTTCTTTCAGCGGATCCAACACTAAAACACAAAACGCTTGTAATCATGATACATTTTATAGTTTGTTTATATCGTACGTGACATTGAAACCGTTACTTTACCTTCTTGGGTGTTCTCGATGAGTTCTTGCAGTTTTGTCAAAGTAGGTACTTCTAAACTGTACAATTTACCAAAAACTTTTAAGAACGAGTAAATAACAGCGAAATTAGGATCATTCGTACACGAAATTTCTCCATCAGACGCCATCGTCGTCAATTAAAATATTTTTTTACTTAACATTGCTATATGTTTCTCACTACCGGTATATATTCTTATTAATTACAACTTTTGATTTACTATAAAACATGTACATGATTCACGAAAATATCATATTTTAACAATCACTGAAAGCTTCTTTCCTTTTCCTAAATAATAAAATAAAACCTAAATGACAGCCATCGCCACATAGACAATGATATTTTTTTTACGAAAGCATCTTCTACGTCTTCATATTAATTGTCTATAATAGTTATATCCCAATGTATTATGTACACCAAAACTTATTTCAAATAAAATTATATTGCTATTTAAAAAGCACTGATTATAATGAATCAATTTTTATGAATTTTATCGCGTTTCATTATAATTAGTGAAATTCGCGTAAACATTAGAAAACAATATAAAAAGCAGGGAGCTAAGCTTTTATTAATATTGAGTGAAATACCCACAACGTAGGGTATGAATTACCTTTAGTATATTCTAAGTCTATGGAATTACCTTTTATTTTATCTTTAATTCTTTTGTCCGACTAATTTTGACTTGAGTTTATTTAGTTGTTCTTAGTTTTTTAAGCCTACCTACGAAAAAAAGGTGTATACCTACAACTCAAATCAGCACTTAACATGTCTATACCACAAACTATGCAGAGAATACCTAGGAACAAGTATCCAATGGAATTGACATTTGCGTATACCAGAAAGGGACAGGCATATTTTTACAGGGATACCACATTCATGATAACAAGTCCATTTATTTTCTTGAAACAAGTATATTCAAAATAAAAATACTGCAAAGGATTGATAGATAACTATAGGCATGAGCCCTACCAAATATATATTGTAATTTAAGACAGCTGCATTATTCATGATTATCAAAAATACATTGTATGTCTATTTTTTTATTACAAATAAGCCGCTAAAACATAAATGACAAAAAAGAAAGCCAACATCCTCTTAATATGTATTTAGGCTTTTATGATAGAAATAAACATTGTTGTGCCCAACAAACAAAGAGTGATATTCTGACAAAGACAAAA
Organism: Helleia helle; assembly: GCA_963853865.1. Lineage (NCBI taxonomy): Eukaryota > Metazoa > Arthropoda > Insecta > Lepidoptera > Lycaenidae > Helleia > Helleia helle. The sequence continues at coordinate 2,757,764 of OY971418.1, read as the reverse complement.
TAAAGTGTTTATGGCTCTGTCACTCTTGGAGTTTTTCGTATGTTGGTATCTCGTTCCAATACGGTATCGTTTTATGCTTGTCAAATCTATTTGATGCTTTATCTTAGGAGATTATCATGAGAATACTACTATGATAAGAGCACTCAAGATGGCGGATCAGGCACTCACTTAAAGCCGTACACAGAGATAGTATTCTCTGTCTACGCTTAAAGCTGTAAGTTTAAAGAAAGTGACTAACTTCATGGTTAAGCCTAAACCTCTAACTTGATTTTTGACGTGATAATGTCTTAAAAAACGACGAACGGCTGCACGCACGAAGCACTGAGCCTAGCGTGGAACAAGCGATTGGGGGGGGCACGTTCAGCTTGTGACGCATAATCGTATCGCTTAAAACGCATAATCGACGTTATCACGTAAATTTATCGCCCATAACGGCTTACGGCACTTTACAGACATTACAAATAGATTTTTTAAAATTATTTCACTAATTAAAATGATACAACTTTAATTTTTTTAAATAATATTTTCTTCGTAAGTCTACAAAAATTACACTTTGTAACTGGCAACAAATCAAGTTATAATATTTTATATTGGTAATATACTATGTAACTGTCACAATTCACATGAAGAAACCCCCTTGAAAGAACGAAAGCAATTGGGTGCAATTGGGCTTTCGAGAGTGTGTGTTTAGTTTATTTGTAATTTGTGTGACATTATTTTTTGTCAACATTAATTTTGATACCAACCATCATGTCTTCAGTATGTTTTGGAACGAAAAAACAAAAATTAAACAACTGTTATAACAATCACGTTGACCGACCTTTAAATGGATATCAAGAGGCTGTAGCTATTCCTGATATGTGTTACTTTTGTTTCGATGTACTGTATTGTCAGCTGCACAGTATGGACCCTCCTCAAACACCAAATTTTACTAATGAAGCATTGTGAGTACCGTAAAATATTACCAAAGTTAGATTTGTGTAATGGTGTCAGTCCCTTATGTACTTTGTTGACCTCACGTACCTAATCCGATGCATAAGAGGAAGCGTGTTGCAATACAACAAAGGTTTCTTTGTTTGTAGATTAGAAAATTGCATACCCATATGGAAAGTTAAAAAATATTTATAAATACTATATTTTGATAGAAACTTGTTAATTTTGTATTTATAGTCTTTGGTCTTCTTTGTCTCTGTGAGGAAATATTACTGAATGCTTTATTATGCTCCATTGTTGAATGAGCCTTTCAATGAGTGCTTAAATGACCAATCCTTGGCAATCTCAAGTAAGTATCATCATCAGCATCAGTTATCCACTGTATACATTCCATTTATTAATGTTTACATTAATTATGTTTGCAGCAGTCTGAGGTTGAAAAAACGGAATAATCATTGACTATTTATTAATTATATATTAATACAATAATTATTTTATAACTAAAGAATGCTTTAAACAAAATGGGAATAAAGAGTAATCAAAATAATATTACAATAAATAAAGTTAGCTAAAGTTAGCAATTAAAATAACGGGGCATTGAAAGGCTAATACGGGGTACTTGTGAGTTAGTTGCATGAGAAGCTTCCATCAGTTAAATCCGTCAATTCATGGCATTAGGGTTCCTTAACTTATTTCTGTCATTCACATTATACTAGTGGCAACGACAGACATTGTCCTGTACAAAATATTTTTTTTGTGATTCTAAACCATCCTCGAATCTCCTTGAACTCACACCAAAAATTTCATCAAAATCGGTCCAGCCTTCTAGGAGGAGTTCAGTGACATACACATGCACACAAGAAATATATATATATACTAGTGGCACCGACAGACGTTGTCCTGTACAAAATATTTTTTTTTGTCAATCTAAACCATCCTCGAATCCCCTTGAACTCACACAAAATATTTCATCAAAATCGGTCCAGCCGTCTAGGAGGAGTTCAGTGACATACACACGCACACAAGAAATATATATATATAAAGATATCAAGATAGTGGCACCGACCAACGTTGTCCTGTACAATTTTTTTTTGTGAATCTAAACCATCCTCGAATCCCCTTGAACTCACACAAAAAAGTTCATCAAAATCGGTCCAGCTGTCCAGCTCCCCAAGCGGGTATGTGGGACTCACTGCGCCTAGTGAAATTAATTGACGGCTAATAAGTCCTCAAAAGACTGATGCTACCTGCACAGAGGGGTTGTCCCTCACCACAGAAAAACCCCTTCCAACTTTGGGACAGTACAATGGGGTAAAGTTCCTATCCTGGGTCCCTGTCCCCCCTGCTCTTTTGTCCCCTCTTTTTTATAAGAGGGATACAAAGAGCAGCTCCCTCGGCTCAATTTGCTTCGCCCAAGGTGCTGGGTTAATTTTAGGCTACTGAACCCAACACCACAACATGGCTTGAACCATGGTGGGAAAAAACCTTCCCTATGCCTATTGCCTAAAAAAAGATTTACGCTTAGCAACAAATTTTGACTCACTTTTATCTTTATATCTATACTAATATTATAAAGCTGAAGGTTTTTTGTTTGAACGTGCTTATCTCAGGAACTACTAGTCCGATTTTAAAAATTCTCTCAGTGTTAGACAATCCATTTATCGAGGAAGGCTATATAACATCACGCTGTGACATATAGGAGTTGAGTAACGCGGGCGAAGCTTTTTTTTATGTTAGTTGGATTGGCAAACTAGCAAACGTACCACCTGATGGTAAGTGGTCGACGTCGCCCATGAACATAAACTAGTATACCTGGAGCGAGCCCCGGCAATTCATTTGTGTTGCCTATCCTGAGACAAAAGATGTTAAGTCTCGGTGCCAGTAGTTACACTGCCTGTCTTGCTCTTCTCTCCGAAATACAGCAAAGCTGTTTCACAGAAGAAACAAGCAAGCTGCTGGCAACAGCTAGTATTATATAATTCTTCTGTACATCTGAACTCCTAGGCGGCTGGACTGATCTTGAATATTGTTTTTGTGTGTGTATTGATTCAAGAGGAATCGAGATTCTCAAAAAAAAATTGTACAAGACAACGTCTGTCGGTGCCACTAGTTTATATATTATAGATGTCTTTCTTGTATGATACACTTCCATACATGGGCGTACGCCCAGCTTCTGGTCTAGGGGGGGCAAGTCATTTTTTAGACCGGATAGCCCGCACAAGTAAGAAGAGGGCGCCGGGTCCAGACGGGGTGCCTTCGGTAGCTGTTCGACCGCTGTCTACGGGCCGGACAATTCCCGGATTAGCAAGCAGAGCCTAATACCCTCCATCTAGGCCAGTGGTCACGGTGTCGCTGGACATTGCGAACGCCTTTAACAACCTCCCCCATAGTGTGATACGGGAGGCGCTGAACTTCTTCAGGGTGCCCCCGTATATAAGGAGGCTGTTGGAGGCGTATCTCTCCGTAAGGAGGGTAGCCTACGAGAACCGGTCGGGGTCCGTAGAGTGGCGGCGAGTCGAATGCGGTGTCCCACAGGGGTCGGTTCTGGGCCCGATCCTGTGGGGCATCGTGCGAGGCCGCCGAGACCGACCTTCGGCCCACATTTTTCAATATTGGGACCGACAGTCGTGAAGGCGAAAAGTGCGCTGGGCAGACTCCCCAAACCTCAGAGGACCCAACGCCACCTGCAGGCTCTGGAGTCTGTCAGAGTATGGTCGGGTCATCGCAGTAAGAGTGATTCGGGGGTACCGTACGGTTCGGGGGTGTCGTTGGCGGCAGCCACTGCCCTGGCCGGTGACCCCCCGTGGGAACTCATGGCGAAAGTTCTTGGCGAGACGCACTCCTATGTCTCGGATAGGAGGTCTCTCAGCTAGAGCCTAAAGTTAGACGGGATCCTACGGGTTCGCCGACTAGGTCAAGAGGCGTTAAGGCGGAGGTGCCCCCTCCTGGTGCGGCAGCCGTATAGCAAAAGCCTAACGGTTGCTCTGCGTCCGGTCTTGACATAGGTGCTCACCGTGCACGTTTGCTTTGGTGAGTAACTGTGCCGGACGACAGGGGGCCAGTGATAGTATGTCACGATAGTGCCGCGGCGGAAGACTCTGTCCAGCACACCCTCAAGGTGTAACTGAGATGGGCGGCACTGCGTCACAATCTGACATCAGTCATCGAAGGGGACTTGTCTCTGCCAATCATCATCATCTGGACGGCGATGGTCTCCTTTTGCGAGACAGTAATGTCCCAGAAGGACGCCGACGAGCGGGTGAGAGTGTAGGCCGCTGACCAGGCCTCCCCCCGCGGGCAACAAACGGTGCGTAAGAGGTGCTACTTCATGCCCCTCTAGTAACGCCCCTGTGCTCGTGTCGGGCTTCAGGATTGGGAACCTAGGCCGAGTATGATACGACGTCGCGTCGACTGCTTAGTAGCTGGTCTTCGCCGGGGCCAGTCTGTCGCTGATATGATACTGTTGCCTGCAGATCTGGGACCCTCATAAAGCGGCTGAAGGCGCTAGCAGTTGTTTTAGTTTAGGGTAGGGCAAAAAATTGAGAAATTAAAGTAAAACCTCTTAAATTGAAACTTGTTTTGCACTAAAAAGGGTAGAAAATAAAAAATATTTTAAAAAACCGACTTCAAAAAATCACAAATAGGTATGTAGGTACTCAAAAGCGAAAAATAAATTAATACATATAATTATTATACATATATGCTACCCATCTCTTTGAAGCTGGTGCCAGCTAAGAATGGTGGGACAATTATACACCAGGAACAAGTTTCGGCGGAAATAAAATATAAACGTAGGTTTATTCAAAAGTTAACGCATATAGTAAAGTGGAAGATGCAACTTTCACGGGGGGCAGCTGCCCACACCTGCTCCCCCATGGGTACGCCCATGCTTCCATATAATATGATCATGCGAAAGTTTTAACCTGCGTCATTAAACAAATATTACACACCTCTTTATTATAGTCTCATTGTTATAGTTAGTTTATAACATACTAAAATACTAACTATATCACCATAGTGTAAATACATAAAGTGATTCAACGCGTTTGAGGTCACGCGAAATGCCGCTTTTGTTTTGATATTCTTTATTCCTCTAGGGCTGTCACAATATTTACATTAGTTTTTTTTGTAGCACTGAGTATTTTTTCTTTTTTTTCCTTTTAAATGAAGTATTTTGCTTTTTATTCGTGATATGCTTGTATAATATACTACTCTGTATAATATACTTATAGCTTATGCAGTATTCTGTATTATGTTTTTTATTAATATATAGATAGTATTTTACATTTAGTGAATGTGTAAGTATGTAGGTATGTATTTATTTTTCGGAATCTTGAACCTTGAAATTTATCGTCATATTCGTAATCGGCACCCCTAAAAACCATGAAAACGATACCCATATTGATTTTATTTAAAAATTCGCGCCCGCCATCTTGAACCTCGAAATATTAAATCCTCATATTCGTAATCGGCACTCCTAAAAACCATGAAAACGATACCCATATAGATTTTTTTAATTCGCGTCGGCCATATCGGCACTCCCGAAAATTTATCTAAGAAAGGACAAAAATCTAGTAAACAATAATATGCATAATTTAAACTAATATCGCTGGGTTAATATTTTTGATTTCTTAAAAAAATCATACAAAGAATAAAATACTCTTTAATCAAAAGCATCTGGAAAAAATAAATTAGTAACGAAACACCTAAACAATCAAAATAAAAAGAGACAGCCCTGGCTGACAGCTCCCGAACGAGCTGTATGGCAGTTCGGGAGATGCCCGCCCCTCCCTCATCCCACAGACCCCGCACGATTGCTCTGTCTAGACGCGTCTGTTGGACTACTGTATGAATTTGGTTATACTGTGATATCACTGAGGATTGTATACTTTGTTCTTACTAAGTTTTTTTCTTTTTTTTTTTCGGAGGGTTCTATGCTAATAGCCCAAAGGCCCTACTGCTTCGTCGGATTAGTGTGAATCCATTTGGCTCACTATTGGTTTGTTAAAGTGGGGATTGCCCCCCGCCAACCGTGCATTCTGCGACCACATGGCCTCCTGGCGTCGGATTGGGCTATAACTTCTTATTAGTTGATGACTGACTATGAGCAGCAATGAACTTATTTTTTATTGATTCCCACATTTGTAATATTAAAAAAACGAAAATGAATAAAAAATGTATATTTACAAATAAAGATTATCTTCCGGTGCCTATAAAATAATATTATTTTTAGAATAATTTTTTTTTATTTTTTATTTTCAGTCCACTTTTTGTCACCTGGAAAATAGGAAAAGAACATCGCCTCAGAGGTTGCATCGGAACATTTAATGCCATGCATTTACACTCAGGTATTTATTATTTTATTGAATCATCAGTATGTTGCCTGCAATCGTGACAGTTACTCTGATATCAGGATGTATATATTGGATTTAAATGTGGTATCAACATCAGCAAAATCATCTACTATTGCCACATGGTAAGGATTACTCATTACTGTCTTTTAATGCATCGCTTTTTTTAATAATTTGCAACATAAATAGCTTTTATTGCTTTGTCCTTTAACAATAAATCTAATATAAAATAAAGCATAACAATGTAATAAACATAACATCTTCAGTCATTAAAAAAAATAGAATTACACAATATAAATTCATATTTATAATACGAGTTTATATAATATGTTCTTTTACATCTTTAAAAAATATAATAATATTAGAAATGTTAAAATAGTCTGTCAGAAACTTTTCATAATCAACCAGAGTTGTACTTCATTTTTCTCACTCTAGCAGCAGTTGCTGGTATTGTCAAGTTCAGTCTCATTGCTGTTATCATGATGTGCAGATTTGCCGAAATTGGTGTAAGATGCATTTCTGAGTACACCTGAATGGCATTAAGGATCCAAAGTCAAATTAGAACTGGAGGCAACAGATGTTAACAACTCCACTGGATTCTTGGCAGTTAAGCAACTAACACAGTTACTCTCGAAATATATCTTCATACATACCATCAAACATGACCATTGAAAATGTACAGGAACTAATAATATTAAATGTAGCTAGTGTCAACTGCTAAACATTGAAAAACAAACATACAATCTAAATATATATATTGTTTTAGGGTTGAGAGAGTATGCAATAACTAGTGCTTTAAAAGATTCTCGCTTTACCCCAATCACTCGTGATGAAGTGCCTCGTCTAACAGTATCTGTATCCATCTTGCAACATTTTGAAGAGGCAGAACATTATTTAGACTGGAAGCTAGGCAAACATGGTATTCGCATTGAGTTCATAAGTGAAAGAGGCTCTAAGCGAACTGCAACCTACTTACCTCAAGTGGCTACTGAACAAGGTAAATATTGCAGCTTTGATATAAATAGGATTATCAACAATGAATTTATAATAAATAAAAAAAATTATATTATTACTTTCAGGTTGGGACCAAATACAAACTATTGACTCTCTTCTCAGAAAGGGAGGATATAAAGCAGCCATCACTCCTGATATGAGACGTAGTATCAAACTTACTCGTTACCAATCTGAAGAGGTTTCTGCCTCTTACAATGATTATGTCAACCAACGATGCTAGCAAATGGTAACAATGCCCGTTTACGGGCATATGCATACTAGACTTGCAGGAAACCTTTATACAGAGAAGCAATTGTATTGGACGAATGCAAGTGGTAGTTATATTAGTAATGTAGTCTCTAAGTATATGTCTAGTGTACCGTATGACGCCACGTGGCACTGTCAAATCGCCAATGGAAGTACAATAAGGGGTCAGAATTATGCTCAAAGTGAATCCAGTCCGACAAGATCATGTTACATTGATATGGTTTGAGGTTATGATATATCACTGCCAATAACATTCCTCAGAATGACAAAATGGTGCCATCAAAGAATATGGGTGAGGCGATATTTTGTTACACTGAACAATCTTGAGTTTTATGTGTTTGTGAATGATACATTATGGACATTTAAAAGACGAGAAATGCATTTTTAAATTTGTAGATTATAGCATAATAACATTAATTTTGTGTAATAATCATACTATATAATAAAAAATCCGGCTCGAAGGACCAAAGTTTATTTACGTATTATGTAGCGTATTCTTTAAGATACTACGGCACTTTCATTTTATTCTGACATGTTGACACAACACTGACCAAAATTGTCTATTGTAACAAGATGAGCCGTCCTACCATCAATTAACTATTTTCATAACATACGTGCGGTTATACGTTAGTTGTAAAAATCTTAAAGTTGTGTGGTAAAATAGATGTTCTAGTTGAGAATGTTTATAGTTTAGATCTAGAGTGACTTTGTTTGCATTTTAAGGTGTTAAATTTAAGCTTAAAGCGTCGAGCTATGATAAAATTGATCAGTAATAAGTGATATACGCCTTGAACAAGTAATAAGTAATTATGATAAAATTTGAGCCAGCTAAACCTTATTAGGTTACTTTAAAATCATACAAAATTTATCATTATAAATCTAAAATTACCAAATTTCATAATAAGATATAGAATGGATATTAAATTATAATGTCAATAATCTCTTTGCGTAATTTCCAGGTTACTGTTTTCATATAATTAATTACTAATGATTGTTTAGAAAACATAAATGTCTTTAGAAGTGTAGTGTGGGTTTTTTATAGTATAATATGTTGATGATTGAGACAATTAGATTTGTGTAGCTATCAGAGGCTCTTTGTTTCGATTCCAAATTACAACCAGAATAATTCAACGATATTGTGTTATTTTTCACAAAAACAAAATTTATATTCAAGGCTAATAAATACAAATACTAAAAGTTGTATTGAAATCGAATTATTTTTATGTATTAATCCACCAAAACAAGATGTTTTACTCTCAATAATAACCAGGACCACTATCGCTTATTTGGTAGGGATACGTAATTTACGCAAATAAAAAATTAAAATTTCGCACTAAAAAACACGTTCAAAATTTCTCATTTATTCGCAAAAATTAATAATATAAAAAATGTAAATCAATATTCTTTATAATATGTTTTATATAGCATAACTAGCATACGTACTTAATTGAAGGCTAGCATTGCAGTGGTCGCGACGTTTTCCTCATCTGCCTCACTGAATTTACAACAAAATTGGAAATACCTACTAAAATATCTCTCTGCATAGTGTAGCTATTTACTGGAGTAAAGAGATCTTGAATAGCTGCCTTTGCAAAGATAGAGTAGGAGCAATTTGTCGCTACTAAAATTTGTATGACATCAACAGATGTTTCTTGATTAACGATATGAAGTAGCCTGTAAAAATGTTTATATCCATCCATAATTTCATTCTGTGATATATCTATACAAAAAAGGATATTTTGAGAAGCTTTCTAGTGTAGTATTTATGTTCGCTAATGATGCACCTGCAGCTGTCGATGGACATAATAATAACATGCCAATGTTTTGGTCGACAAGGGAGAGGGGCGGGCGCCCGAGCGTAGCGCGCCGTACCCGCGCTAAATGTGCCTACTGTAAATGAATAAGGAATAAAATAAGGTACTTACCTGCTTAAATTATTTACAGAAGCGTACTCGCTTAAATTTACGAACCTTCTTGAACTAGTCGCTTTAATAATATAAATAATCGAAATTTCACAGTTAACTACTAAAACAAAAAAAACGCATTCGCCTTTAACGGTAAAATTTCTCATCTATTCAGCACCTATTTTGTAATTACGAAAATTACGTATCCCTACTTATTGGTTATTCACTTAGGTCATAATTTTGACTTTAACAACAATGAGAAATAATAGCGTATTAATAATGGATGTTATATTTGAAAAGCAGTACATTCGAGTACATCTACGGTTCTATGTTGTATTTTATTTAAGGGATTTATATTATAGAAGAAAAGAATCATCATTTTGTTTGTCGTTGCTGTCTTTTTGTATATGAATGTGATGGTCTTTTCACATAAATTAACCCGACGGATGTTGTGTTTATGTTTGTTCACTACTCTTTCAATGTCTCTATGGATACATAACAGACCAAAAATTAATTTGGGTTTTTTTTTTGGGTTGGACCAAAAATTTATTAATTTTATATTTTCTAGTGTTTTTGTAGCTACTTTTGATTATTCTTGTCTATTGCCAAATTATAAAACATAATATCATCAATGTCTATTACTATGAATTGACAGATCAAACAATGAATACTTAATACTTTATAGCAAATGCTTAATAAATGTTATCATTTATAAAAAAAGTATTTAGCAATTAAAATTATACCTCCTTCCTCCTGACCGATTGGTCTGATATTTAGTTCTGAAGTTCACGCTTTTAGTTGGCAAAACAGTTATGTAATATGTTCAGTACCATTGTAAATTCAATATGGTCGCCCATCACAAAATGGTGGTTTATAAATTAATACATAATTGGATGAAAAAAAAAACTTTTTAGAAAGATGATCTGTTAAACGCTACTACTATATTTATAAGCGTATGTGATCTCATAATTATTTAAACTTTTAAAATTGGGCAAAAATAATTTATGGGAAAAGACTTGTCATTTATAATAAAATTAGGTTTAAGGCCAGGGCAATTAGGGGTTACATAGTTGTTAATAAACTCTAACGAACATTGGTATGCACTGAAACATTTTAATTGTGTACTTAATATCTACCATATACTAAGTATCACTTAAGTGTTGAATGTGTATGAGTAAGCTGGTAACATTGGTAGGGAATCTTTGTCACCTTAGCAGGATACTGTCTATTTTATAGCGAAAAAATATCGCCATAAATGAAATGGCGGTTTCTCGAGTATTTTCGGATAAACTATACTTGTCTCAATATCTACAGTGTTAATTTCTCTTACTGTGTTCTAGGATAAACGTAAGATGCATGAATGGAAATAAAATGAAACATGGAGAAGTAACTTACTACGTCGTAACGTACGGCACGTCAGGTTGTTTTATATAAATTTTGATCGCATTACTTTTGCAAATTAATGATATCTTATTAAATCCGTTAGACATCCGTATTGAAGGACCAAAATAGACGACGTCATGGTTAATCCTGCTAGGCGGCATAGGTTGATATCTCGTATGTGAACGTCCAGTACCGAAAATACCCGACTATCCGTATGACTAATAATTACATTGATGTACAATTTAAACTAGATATAAATAGATTTTGAAGAAACTAGAATAGTCTATATAGGCTCGTTGCTTGTACCATCATGTAGAGTTAAAAAAATGAGTTCATTGCGCTTACCATTCATTAACAGCAAACAAGATATGTATTTTAATAAATAAAGCCTAATTTATATGAGAGACTATCCGTCAAAACAGAATACTAGAATAGCATTAGTCTGTTATATACAATAGCGGACTTAAATAATGACCAGGGTCGGGGAAGGACACTAGTTCATTGGCTGCGCATAATCTACGGTCGGTACTCGCAAACAAATCGGTAAGCTAATCGTAGTCACAATTAGTTTTAGCCTTGATTTAAAAAAATCTCTCTCAGCTTGGAATGATGAAGAGCGTTTTATAACTAGTCTATATTATATATCAATAGTAACAGTAAACGCATGCAATAACACTACTATAGGTTAACAATCTATTTTAGAATAAGTGGCCACTTTACTTGATCGGTATTTTTAATACGAATTGTTCTTATATCTATGCTTATTTTGTTAAAATCAAAAAATGTCTCTGGATTGATAATAAACAATTTTCTTAACTTTTTCTCTATTATTTTCGACATTATGTAATAATTAATCGAAAAATAAGGGTAGTATAGTATTAATATAAGCTTACTATAATTAGTATAGTTACTAATTACAGTTTGCATTGTAGCTAATTTAAATTGTGTTGCGTAATTCCAAATTTTATTAAGGTATTTCCAAATTATATCACCATTTGATTTAAATTAAGTCTCTATAATAAGTCTACTTTTTACATTTACAATGTTATAATAATTCTCCCCTTTCCAATTTAGCTTCTAGTTCATATAACCTCCTTTGGATTGTGGTATTATTTTTCATTTCAAAGTATGTTACAACAGCAGAAGCAAGTACTTGAGCGGTCAGGAGATATGTGAGCGTCGGGTATAACTTAGTTGTGTGCTGTTTCAGAAATTTTAACATCACCTTTGGGCCGTCTTGTAACATAGGCACTCTGTATGTTGCATATCTGTTTGCAAACTGAAAACATGATAAAAAAGATGTTTGATAGAAAGAATAAGCAGCAATAACTTACATTACTTATATTCTAGACAAGAAGTATATCCAGGAAATGGAGGGTGATTAAGCAAACAGGACACCTGGTGATAATTACTAATAGCCATATACGCCAACAGTAACAGAGGCTATACAATTTTTTTTTGTTTCAATGATTATTTTATATAGCTTATTTTAACCTTTTACATGATACATCCTCCACACAAATAGGAAAAGGTAATTATTTTCATTTTTTTATGTACTTGAGTAATGGGTGGATTTTTGCATTGTGCCCCATTACATCATGTTTATTTCTTCTCAAAGCACTGTTGATGTGCTGAAAGAAGCTATAAAACCATAATAAATAACAAGTGAGTTATTACCATTAAAGCTGAAGTTGGTCCTAAAACCATGGGGTAAATAAGTCCAAAGCCAACTTGCATTGCAGTTGACTTCACTTCATAGCAAACAGGGCAAGCGGGCTTGTCCATTAATAATATCTCTGTTGAAACAAACTGCAAACATTCAAGAAATTTTATAAATAGTAAAAGGAGCACAAAGAGTACCTTTTGTGCTATATAATAAAATCAATCACTGAACTTCCAAATACTCTCTCCACCTGAAGTAATTACGAAAAAACTCACATGTCTGTGAAGTAGAGCAGTAAGCATTCCAGGCATCACAACAATAGGAAGAGTAGATGCAACATAGCCATATGTACCTAGTCTGAACTTCCACCTATAATGTCTGTTTATAAGTACACCAGCTAATGAATTAATAGCACCTAAAATTGTAGCACCGTGTCGCAAAGCCCATCTGAAAAGAGTATAATCTATACTTATAATATTGTATAATAAATTGCTTTAAGTTCCTTGTATATATGTTACACTAAAGTTAGCTTATATCAGTTGTCGAACAGAAGAATTTAACAGTAGAATTTAGGGCAAATTTATATGGAAGCGTATTAATAGGAAATATCGCATTTATAAATACAGTATGGTTGTTAGGTGTTAGGAAATATTTTTTAATAATTATTGTTTTGGACTTAAGTTTGTAATAAAATGTAAGTTGTTTGAGTTCAAATTATGTATATTATGAAACTTAACACACATTTAAAATCCATTTAAACATCCAAACATTTTGTATAATTTAAACCAGATATTTTTTCCAAATTGCTCTTGACAGTTGACACAGTTCTTCTCAGAACTAACCACTATAATACAAGGTCGATAAAAGCGAGAGGCATTAAATTAAACCACGTATACTATGTACCATTTTCAGGCTACACGCCACAACTTAGACCAATAGAATCAATAGTTTAGTCACAGGATATTTTTTAAGTTTTAAAGCCGCTCCGGTTTGTTCGACCCGGTGAGACGCAACGTGCTGTGCGACGTTGCCTTTTAAATTCGAAGGACGTTTTACAAAGGTTTACAAAGAGGTTTTACGTTTTACTTTGACTATTCACGTATTTAAGTTCTTTGAAAAACTTTTTTTTTTATTGCTCTGAAACTTTATTTATAGTTTCGGATTATTCGTAAGCATGTGTAGTATATGTAGTTTAATTTAATGCCTCTCGCTTTTATCAACCTTGTATACAATAAATTTGTAATTTATTCATTCAGACTTACGATTCCGATAAAGAATTCCAATTTGAAACTACTTCCCAAATATAACCTGAAGCCTCTACATCGCTCAAAATTACCGCATCTTTAGGGATTTCGCCGGAGCGTCTTAAGGCCATAACGATAAATCAATCAAACTAGATTTATACATTAAACGCAAATAAAAGCTTATTTATTTATTAAGACAATTTTTACTTAGAAAAAAATCTGAATTGTTATGTACTCAAATTTGCTGCAATGACTGTTTATGTACTAATGACACTTGAAAGTCGATACAGATGTTTTTGAAGTTTTAAGAAGTTTTAAGGCCCCTCTTCATATTCGCCAATGTTGGGCCAACATTGGCCAGCACGATTAGAGGGTATATTTGACTGTGTTGGCCCAACTTGGGGCAAGTTCGTGCATTTTCGCCGTTCAGGTGAGCCTACCTACTGTTCCGATTTTCCGATTGAGCTTAAAGACCATCAGGCTGAAAAGTAGCCCTTTCGAATAAAAAAAAATCGGTTGTCTGTAAAATTGGATTACTGACGATAGTTGAACGTGACAACGTCATAAGAAAATGGAACGCCTCAGAGCGAGGTAACGCCGCATACGTCATGTTTTTTCGTTCTTGCAGCCGGCTCCATCGAATTATAAGACGTTGTCACGTCAAAATCGCCGTAGTATCGGTAGGTACATCAAAATAATGTTGGTCCATGTTTGCATACGCGTCCACACATTCGCCCAATACTCAGTATAATACGTAGGTTTCTGGTTTTTATTTATTATATGTTATAATATATTATTTATTATTATTTCTGTCCATCTACAAGTGATGATGTCGTGTGGACGAATCTCGGAACTTAGTTATTGTTCCGAGGGACGAATGAGGAACCAAAAAGAGGCGTGCATTTGGAATCTAATACAATATGAATAAATAAACCATCATCATCATCAGCTTCTATTCGTCCGGCCGCATGGCCTTCTTTATTAGGGTGACTGACTTCTCCGGGTTTGCCGGGGGTATGAGTGTGGTCGATGCCTTATTTTTCGACGCCATTTTCGAGGCGGCCTATGGCCCCAGATTCGACAACACCTCTCTACGGTCCGCAGCGAGGGGCGGGTGCAACCTTGGTACAGGAAGGAGTCACGCCTCTAGTTCCTGATTACTTCCCGATAATCTCCTCTAGATTGGGCGATACGGGTGTGGCCAACGCTACGAGCGTGGGTGACGTTACCTCCATGGCTGACTCCCAGGAACAGGCGAGCTTGCTCCGACGAGCCGCCAGCTCCTGGCGCGGATCC
The DNA here is from genome assembly GCA_963853865.1 of Helleia helle. Classification (NCBI taxonomy): domain Eukaryota; kingdom Metazoa; phylum Arthropoda; class Insecta; order Lepidoptera; family Lycaenidae; genus Helleia; species Helleia helle. The sequence goes on along the minus strand of OY971418.1, from coordinate 2,742,730 downwards.
GCCACCTCCGCCGAGAGCGGTTTGTTATCAGCTTCCAGCGCGCGAATCTCCTCCGATGACATACGATCCAGGCATCGGCCGATGCCTCCTGGATAGCGTTTGTCACTTTTTCAGGGCGACAACCATCGAGCACGCGTGATATTTGTGCCCAGGAGACTCAACGTCTCTATTTTTAACCGACTTCAAATAGGAGGAGGTTATCAATTCGTCGGAATCTTTTTTTTTATGTATGTTACCTGATTACTCGAAGATGGCTAGACCGATTTGAAAAATTATTTTTTTGTTCTAAAGGGTCACGTAATAGTACATGGTCGTGTAAAGTATCCGAAACGTCGGGCTTGTAAAAAACTTAATAAACCGCGGTAAAATCTGTAAAAATTGTTTTATTATAAATAATAACGCGGTAAACGCAAAGATTATACAGCTTGGCAAAAAAGAGTATGACGTGGTGACAGGTGGAACTAAATATTTTACTAAATGGAAACCTATGATGTTGGCAATACTTGGCCGACAAATACTAGATTTTGAGTAAAGCTTAGTGTTTCACATTTATTTTTAACGATTTGATTAAATTATCTTGCTGATTTTCCATGTTATGATGAGACCTATATGAAAGTGGCGCCCTCATTTTTTTCATACTCTTTTTTGCCAAGCTGCACATTAGTAGAAATTGATTATAGGTAAGTTGTATGCATATGAATTAAATAAACGCAACTACTTTATTAGTTTTTTTTTACTTTACTACTTCCACTTTATTAGTATTTATTGAAGACGGTTTTTACACACAAAAATACCGCTTTAAATCCGCCTGTGCAGGACACCCCCCGCAAGCGGCCGTTTACCTCAAAAGGGCTAACCGGCCTTCCTAATTCCTATTAGGAATTCTGAGGAAACTCCGGCAACTTGGAAGTATCCCCATCGATGCAGGAACTTTTCTACCGGAGTAGGTACCCAACTTTACCTCGACTAGGCAGGAGGTGTGCGTAGCACGTCTCGTTCCGCGGCTTCCTTCTATTTATACACATAAATGAGTTGTCTGGGCTAGTTCCAGGTAAACTAGTTTACTGTCATGGGTAACGTCGACCACTTACCTACCATTTGGTGGCACGTCTGCCAGTTGGCCTATCGAACTAACATAAAAAAACTTTGTATTTCCAAAGTACAGACTTGGCTTGGCTTAAAGGTCTCGTAACCAGGCCATAAAATATTATTAAAAAAAAAAAAAAAAAAAAACAGACTTGGCGATTGCTTGGCGGGAATTCGAAAAAGCGCGGTTGCAATTTTTTTCAAAATTGTATTTTAAATTTATTAGAACATATTTTCCATACAAATAACAATTAAAATAGACAAATTATATTTTATAAATAATAAAAATGGACGGAAACGAGGAGGACGGGGATAACCCGCCCTCCTCCAAAAAGAGACCACGGCGGCTCGAAAGTCTCCGGGATGGTTCTGGCGATGTTCCTGGTGCTGGCGGCGGAGGTGGTGAGAATGACTCTTATTTACCATATCGCAAGCCTAACTACAAAAGACTGTACCCAGAAAATTTAATTAATACAGAATTTAAGGTTTTTATTGAAAGCAGAAACATAAATGAAAAATTGGGAAATAAAAGTCCAATTTATTTAAACAATATATTTTCGAATGTTAAAGGTGTGGTGGCAATAAGGCGTATTAACGCCAATAAAATTGTGGTGATTTTTAAACAGCATAATACGGCGAACAATTTTATAAACAATATTAATTTTCTTGACAGACATGAAATGAAAGCTTATATTCCAACAACTCAAATTGAAAAACTGGTATCATACGATTTGTACCTGCAAATATAACAAATAAGGAATTATTTACAAAATTAACATCTACATATGAAATTATTGCAGTTAGGAGATTCATGAGAAAAGTTGGTCATGAACTGATACCAACACAAACTGTTAGCATCACATTTTTGTCGAACTCTTTACCCGAGAATGTACAATATGATTTATTTTCATACAGAGTTTTCGAATATATCGCTCCTCTACAACAATGTTACAAATGTTTCAAATTTAACCATTCCGCAAAAACATGTAATGGCAAACAGCGTTGCTCAATTTGTTCAGGTGAACATTATTTTAAAGAATGTAGTAAACCAGAAGAGATCTGCTGCATAAATTGCAGTGGACCTCATTTGGCTATATCTAAACAATGTCCTATTAAAAGTAAGAAAATTCTAGAAAAGAAAAATAAAATTACATATGCAAGCGTTGCTATTACCAAAGAGAATATGGACTTCCCTCCTCTGCCATCACGAGCCATTCCTGTAAATAATGCACAGAAAAATGTAAATAATGTACATAAACTTGTAAATAAATCTGTAAATATTAAGACTGTCCCACAGACTGTAAATATTAGTGATATTAAATCACAAATAATTGGTAACAGTGATGTACTTATGGCCCTAGTACAGACACTGGCTCAATTAGGTAATAAGACTGATAATGAGCCAATTACAACAACATTTATTAAAGATGTATTAATTAAAAATCTGTCAACATAATGGATACACAATCTTATAAAACACCCTCTCTAAGTATTGCGCAATTCAATGTTCAAGGTGCAAATCATAAAAAACCTCTACTTACAAAATTCTTGTACGAAAAAGATTTGTCTATTAAATGAGACATGGTTAAAAGACCATCAAACATTTCATATTTCTGGCTATAATTTTTACAATAAAAATTCCAAAAACACTTGTAATGGTGTTGGAATATTAATTAAGCCATATTTGAAACATAATGTTATAAATACTACTTTTTATGAAGATATACAAACAATAGCCATAAGTGTATGTACAGGGAATACTACTTTGTCTATTCTCTGTGTGTACTGTCCTCCATCCAGTGGACACATGAGAATGAATAGATTGCGCAATATTATAAGAGATTTACCAAAACCTGTATTTGTAAGTGGTGATTTCAATGCACATCATATTGCTTTTGGATGTCTGTCTACTAAAAGTCGAGGCCAAAACTTGTACGATATAATTGATGAATGCGATTTATACATATTAAATAATGGTAGCTTCACTACAGTAAATTATCCCACACGCAATCCCTCAGCAATAGATGTAAGTTTTATTAGTCCACATTTGGCCCCACTTTGTGAATGGTCAGTGCATGATGATGCTTTGGGTAGCTATCATTATCCAACCATCACAAGCATTAGGATATGCATTGAAAGATACACAATTAATAAACATGTTGACAGATTTTTATACAATAGAACAGATTGGACTAAATATAGTCAATTAGCTAATTCAATATTTCATGACATGATGGTTAGTGAAGAGAACCCAATAAAATCTTATGATGAGTTTTGTAATCGGCTTGATAAACTTAAACAAATCGTGGTTCCTAGATTCACAAGGACTAACATTAGGAATAGACCACCAGCTCCCTGGTGGAACAGTATTTGTGAACAAGCAGTCATTAAATCTTATGAAGCACTGAAACTTTACAGAAACGATCCAACAATACATAATTACATAAACTATAAAAGATTAGATGCTTTAAAAAAGTGAACTATAAAGGAACAAAAAAGAATCAGTTGGAATAGTTTTTGTAACAGTTTCAATAGAACTACCCCTATTAGTAAAATATGGAATCTCATTAAAAGATTTAAGGGTATCAGAGCTGGTAATAAGTCATATAGGGATGAATTTGTACAACCACTTTTAGACAAATTATCAGATTGTACTAATTTAGTTGACCTAGATTCATTAGACAATTATTTTAATATTAACAATGAAAATCCTCAATCAAGATTTTTAATGGAACCTTTTTCATGGAATGAATTTTTAATGAGTATACAATCTAGGAGGAATACTTGTCCTGGTTTAGATGATTTTCCATATTTATTAATAAAATATTTACCTGAATCTATACAAAAGTTATTTTTAAATATTCTCAATAGTCTCTGGCATAAAAAATTATTACCAATTTCATGGAAAACTCAATGTGTAATACCTATACTTAAACCAAATAAATCACCTGAACAGGCTAGTTCCTATCGTCCAATTTCACTATCATCATGTCTTGGAAAGATTTTTGAAAACATGGTGAAGTTTCGCCTTGACTGGTATGCCGAATCTAGGAGTATTATCCCTCATGTCCAATATGGTTTCCGTAGAGGAAAAAGCTGTGCTGACAGTTTCATGTCCCTCATATATGATCTGAAAAATGCAAAAAACAATAAATTACACACAGTTTGTGTATTTCTAGATGTACAAAGCGCATTTGATAGTGTGGATCCTGGTATACTGGTGAAGGTACTGAGTGAGGCAAGTGTACCTGGACAATTGTGTAAATGGATTTATGATTTCCTTAATAACAGAATATTATATGTTAGGCACAACAATATATTGAATGGACCTAGAATTGTGTCAAAGGGTACTATACAAGGTGCAACACTGTCGCCTTTGCTATATAACTTGTATACTTGTGAGATATGTAAATATGTAAATACTAAAAATGTAAATATACTTCAGTTCGCAGATGATTTAGTGTTGTATAGTTCAGATGTAAATTTGACATTAGCCATCGAAAATGTTAACACCAGTTTAGGGCAGTTGTGCAACTATTATCAACACAGATTAAATTTGAAAATAAATGCTGCCAAAAGCAGTGTCATGATATTTGGAAAAGACACACCAATAATTGATGTTGCATATAATGGTGACGTTATACAAAGAGTAACCTCACACAAATTCTTGGGTATTATTATTGACCAAAAACTATCATTTGAAGAACATATTAAATATATATCTAGAAATGCATTAAACGGTGTTAATATTTTAAGATGTCTAGCAGGTATTGCATGGGGTGCAGATCCTAAAATACTGTCAGTATTATATAAAACAATAGTAAGAAGTCATTTTGACTATAGTTCTTTAGCTTATTTAAATAGCACTCATACACAAAAATTAGATGTTTTACAGAACAGGGCTTTGAGGATCATATCAGGGGCAATGTGTTCAACTCCCATAAGGGCCATGGAAGTCGAAACAAATATTATGCCATTGATATTGAGAAGACTTATGCTTGCAGAAAGATACTGCCTGAAACTATTTTCATCAAATAATTTCCAAATTATAAATAAAATCATTCCTCACCTAATCCATATTGTAGGTCCATTGACTTCATCTAAGGATCTTCTGAAAGGTACATCTCCAACTCTGTCCCGAATTTATCTAAAAATACAATCCCATTATTCGAACATAAGAAAACATTTTCACTGGCCATGTTATAATCATTCATACAATAGTATTATACATCCTATTATGATTTTATCCAAGTCAATTGATAACAATTCAGACTTTTTATCATTCTTAGAAGAAAATAAAAAATATTATACAATCTATACAGATGGCAGTAAAAGTGATGAATATGTGAGAAGTGCAGTATATGATCCCCAAAAAAATGTTGCTCAAAGCTTTGTTCTAAATAAACAGTGTTCCATTTTTACAGCAGAGGCATATGCAGTTTTTGAAGCTATAAAAGCAATTAGTTACGTAAGCAATTATAAATATTTTCTAATAATAACAGACTCTTTAAGTCTACTAAATAGTCTTAAATATGTAAATTTTCATTTTAAAACTAATTATATTCTTTATTTTATTAAAGATTTTGTCTGGCGTTTGCATAACAAAGGAATAACAATTGCCTTTATGTGGGTCACTTATATATATATATCACACAAAGGTATTTCTGGTAATGAAATAGCAGACAAAACTGCATATAAAGGGGTCAATGCTCTTGACGTCAAAAATGTGGTGCATGTTCCTATGACCGACTATTATTACAATGTTAATATCTCAATAAAAAAATTGTGGCTAGATTTCTGGAAAGAGGATCAAAAACATAAGGGAAAATGGTACGGAAGTATTCAAGAGAATTTACCGAGAAAACCCTGGTATGATGAGTTGGATATAGCTAGCCGTGAGTACATCACCACAATCAACAGATTAAGATTTGGCCATAACACTGCTCCCTCACACCTAGCAAGACTCAAGATAATAAATAATAATATTTGTACTTTCTGTAACAACGGGATCGCCGACATTGACCACATTTTCTTCAAGTGTCAAAATCCAATGTTTATTTTCCAAAGACTAATAATGGCAAGCGAAATAATAGAATTTAGTGATACCTCCCGCCGCCACTTGTGTGATTTGCTGAAAAACAAAAAGTGTTATAGTGCATTATATAAATACATAAAAAATACCGTAGTGAAAATTTAAATATGTAATAGAATAAAATAAAACCAGTGAAGTGTAATTGATACATTAAAGGATAAAAGTTTGTGCCCTAAAATCTGACTTGGCTTAAAGGTCTCGTAACCAGGCCATAAAATATTATTAAAAAAAAAAAATGTATACAATGTAATTTTTTGGCAATTTTTTATACTTCTTTGTTTTGAATATGTATGCAGTGCAATGAGATATGTTTTTAGTTAATCGTGGTATACAAAAATATAAGGTACTAGGAAAAAATATTAGTATGGCTAGTAATATCGAGTGGAAAGGTGTGCCTATCTCACACATACAAGGTGCAAATTCGCCGTGGGATGCCCCTGAGTACCCAATAATACAACCGGCGTACAATCATACTGTTCTTTATCATATTCCAAGCAATGGGGCCCTGCTGGATCGGCCGCCTAAACCGCAAATTGGGAAAGACAAATGGGATGATGATCATGTCAGACTGCCGTGTTCACCACACAGTTTATATCCTGTCGAGAATGTAAGTACATATTATTTTAATCTAGTTTTTTATGTAGTAATTATTTATCTAGTAATTTGTTGACCATGCAATCTCCCAAGTTACTTCTAATTGTCCTGTTTTGTAATTTAATAAGTATTTTCTTACCTCTAGTCACTTAAATCTTGTAGTCACACAACCTTAAAAATGTGCGAGTGTTTAATGCTGTGATATATGACGATGTACATAAGTACGAAAACAGTATACTTTCTGTTAAGTATGTATATTTTTCATAAACACTATTTAACAATAAGTTTTAATATAAACCACTATCATAGTCTTCAGTTATGGACTGCTGGACTTCATATGTCACATGTATATTATTTATCTTTGTAGAGTTTAGGTGGTAAAAGTGTAGTGGGCCGCTGGCAGATGATTAAAGATGCATTGAGCAAGCCTATGAAGAATAGTTATGAATTAGCTGAAGCTATATTGAGCTACAACTCACAGTATAAGACTAGATGGAGGTTTATGTCACTGCACGAGCTTTTTAATGAGGTAAGTGGAGGCTACAGTGACCTTTTACCACCAGGTGAACCAACTGCATATTTTTATTTTCAATGTAACAAGTATAATATCTTTAACTATTTCATTTAAAAAGACACAAACCTAATGGCATTTTGGCTAAATCTCTACTTAAGAAAATTGCTTGGCACAAATTTTAATACATTTGCATGTTATCTATTCTTGATTGTTAAAAAGGAAAATATAATCCCCGGAAACTGCTAATGCGTTGGTACCTTGTAGAAATAACATCCATGTGAAGTCATGCGCAACTAGAAAACATAGTCCATTGAAAAGCGAAAAAAAAAGAGAACTGACTAAATTATTGCTATATCACCTGACATAGTGCGCGAACATGTGTGCTAGAATGAAATACACAATTATTCAATCCTAAAACGATGATTTAGCAAAACAGTTATTATAGAAAAACGATTAAGTGTATCTTTTCAAAATAACTTTATTTCTTATTTGTTATGAATAACTAAACTATGTCTGTACGGGCATTATTTTAGAGCTTTCTTTCTCCGTATATAATTTATTTTCGCCCAAAGTTGGGCTAAAATCCGTGTTGAAATACGAAAGTTAAGGATCTTGTAATTTTTAAATGTATAAAATTTTTACGGTTTTAGGTTCATACAGACGAGATCAATTTATATTATCCTTAGTTTTGGATGGTCAATGTCAAACATTGTAGTAGTTACTGTTCGGCGTTTGTATGGAAAGATGAGTGACTTGTGTAACCTTAAGTTCAAGTTTGTAGGGTTGCTACACTTGTCCACTAGCTGCAAAAAGGGGTTTAAAGGGTTCTTGCACTATATCTAAGAGATATAGTACAAGCAACCCTATAGAACAATTTAAAGGACATTATTTCTACCAAATTTAACTGTCAAAAACTTTATGCCTATTACTTTTTATCCTCAAATGGAAAATAAAAAAATTATAAACAAAAATAACTTATTTTTTTTAACAAACTTTCTTTAGGGCTTTATAACTTATTTTTCTGGTCATTTCACAATAAATAATGACATCAGAACAATCTTGTATAGGGTTGACCCTATACAAACCTTAACAGCAACATTAACAAATAACAATGCATATTCACCAGGTAGTGATGCTAACAGTACTCAAGTGTTTGCGTTCTGTCACATCATCAAATTGGTGGCCAGGTGCATTAACAATGTGCGGGGATTATACCACAAATTGATTCCCTGTTTATTAACATCCATGAAATGGTTATTTAATTCTCCATTTATTTATCAATAAATCTATTTACAGTATTTAGATGAGACGGAATCAAAATATTTTTTTGATGTGACCCTTCCAGAAATTGCAAAGTTAGCTCTAGCCTTACCAAAGTTAATACAGTCACCAATACCTCTGCTTAAGTAAGTATTTAAATAACTTAATTAAACTATTCTTAATGACATTATAATTTTAGTTGATTGAGAGTTGAGATCTTAAAACCAGATCTTATATCTGTAACACCATGTTTCGCCGTTTTTTAGTGTGTAGAGCTGCATCAACTTACCACCTTTGGGGCGCAGTGAATCCCACATACCCGCGTAGGGAGACCTACTGCCCCACGGGATGCCTCGGAGCATTTCCCGGCGTTAAAGTAAAATAAATGTTTTGCTTATGGACTTCAATGATAATAAACCTTTTTTCTCAGGCTGCATAGTCCCATAAATATACATAATTAATAATTATAAACAATGTTGTTAGTAAATAAAAAATTAAACTATGTTAGTAACATTCCACTTGCACTTAAGTCCAAGTGCATTCTGCTATAAGTATGATTTATAAGCCTTATTATGTTTGAGGAACCTTGAGAAATAAACCAATAGTGAAGTGATTTATTTAATTGACAACTGTTATGAGCGTTTGGACGTTGCCTGAGGCATTCCTATAATAATAAGAATGTCTGTACTATTGTCATGTATGTGTATTTATATAAATTTATTTGTATAATTAATGTTTTGTCTGCAGGCAAAATAAGAACAAATCATTATCATTATCACAGCAGCAAATATCATGTTTGTTGGCAAATGCCTTTTTCTGTACATTTCCAAGGAGGAATACTATGAAGAAAAATTCTGAATATTCCTCGTATCCACATATAAATTTTAATGTGTAAGTATGATTCAGCAGGTTTGATTATTTAGTGCAAGCCATCATAGTTTTATTATTACCAACTGATTTATATTATTACTTAATTAATTATTGACTGTCAAGTTAGATTGAGATACAATTCAAAAAATGTGAATATGTACAATCCTTTCAAACAGTATTTCTTACAAAGTTTTTGATACTGTATTTAATCTCTTATAAATGATACTTATCTTATTGCTATTTTGATGATTTTTGTTTTTAAAGTAGTTGGTAATAAATATAGAATGTTGTTACAGATTGTATAACTGTTCACCGGCAGATAATGTGATGGAGAAACTGAAATGTATTTGTCACTATTTCAGAAGAGTTTGCATTAAAGGTGATATTAATATTTTATAGGTTCCAATAATAAAAAAATATTTTTTATATGTATTTAGTTAAGACTAAACAGGCCTCCAAGGCCTGTCTTACAGTGATAGTGATATTTAAAATGTAATGCTAATAACAACCTAATAATACTACGTAATATATCTTGACAATAGAATTACTAAACTATAAATTATTTAGTTATTTTCCCGGTTTCATTTGCCCTTTAATTAAAAAAAACCCTAAAACAAATAGATTGTAATTGGGCAGTTGGATGCAAAAGGATTTTTTCTAATCTTATACAACCAATTCCTGAGACTAGCGCATTAGAACAAATATTATTATATTACTATAGGTAAATTAAAATAGAATAAAATGGTTAAGTTAAGGTTAGGCACTCCGTCTACCTAAACGTGGCCTCTACTCTTGAACCTTATTGGCCCATCGTCTATCCGTTCTCCTGAGTGGGCGACCAGCCCACTGCCACTTCAACGAGCTTATTCTTCGCGTGATATCGGTAACCTTAGTTCTCTGGCGGATGTCTTCGTTCCGAATCCTATCTGTCCAAATAAACACCCAGTATAGCACGCTCTATAGCACATTGACGACCTCTATGGCTCAGTGGTTAGCGCGTTGGCGCTCAAGCCGGAGGTTGCGGGTTCGAATCCCGCCAAGGAACAATAAAGTTTTCTGTGTTCCCAGGTCATCGATTTGTATTAAATATGTGTATTATATAATAAAAATCTTAAATATATGTATAGTATAAAAATATTAAATATATTTCCGTTGTCTGGTAACACAAGTTTTTCGAAAACTTACCACGGGAACAGATTGACGTGGTATAAAAGCGTCCATAGATATTATTATTATTGAGCTACGGCACTAGTAAAAAAGAAACTAAAATAAGGTCTGCAATAATTTTGTGTCCGGACAATAATTGTCGAGCCGTTGCGGGCGTTCTGCAGTACAGTGCCGGTAGGTGTGGTGACGCTGCGCCGCCGGAGCGCGCGCGCCACGCCCCGCTGGCCCGCCGCCCGTCAGCCGCTGGGCGCGCTGCCGCTGCACGTGGACGCGCGCACCTCCATCGAGGACGCGCACGGCCTGCTGCAGGTCGATTTCGCTAACAAGTGAGTAGCCTAGGGGTACTAGGGTCGAATTAGCTAACAAGTAATTAATACTTTACTTCTAAGAATTTAGAGGTTGCCGTATCACACTCCGAAAAAAATTAACATAAACTTAAAAAAGACTTCTCGATCTCGTCGTACGTTCTTGATTTAGTCAGGCCTGTCCCTCCCCGTGTAGGTATCGAAATAATCTTGGACCACTCGAGTGGGCCTATCAGTAGGACCTCACGCGCGAGCAGCGAGTGAAGTAGGCGCAGGAATCAGGATTTTTTCGTCGCATTATTTTAAAAATGGATAAAAAAAATTTGATTGATTTTTGATATTTTGATGATTTTTTAAATAGTATTGGTAATCAAATATTCTGATTGATGTCATTCTTTAAAAAAAAAAAGCTGCCCTAGCTAGTTAGAAACATTATATTTTATTATTCTATAATTATTAATGTGGCATTTTAATATACTAAAACACTATAGGTAACTAAACTCGCTAAACTAACTCTAATTAACACTAAACTAAAACTAAATTAAATATAATGTTTAATTTAATCTAAACTGAACACTGCAATCGTAAAAAAACTCACGACATTCACAAACGTCATAATATGAGATCAAACGAAATAATTTTGATAAACCTTCGGCGGGCCACGCTCTGTAGATTTAAGTTGTAACTTATAAGTAATAAAAATATTCTTTCAACATAAATAATGCTTGCCTGGTACAATAAATTTTACGAGGCAATCGTTATATGATGATGATGATGATAATTTTATTCTTTAAACGAAGGCAGGCTTAAATTATGTTGCAGAGTGAGTTTTCTGTACTTGTACTATTATTTATTCTGTGATTTGGTAAAAAAACCAGGAGTCAGACATTAAACTAGCTGTTCCATTAATATTGATCATTTGTATTTTATTTTACTTCAGGTTTCTCGGAGGAGGAGTGCTGAATCACGGCTGCGTGCAAGAGGAGATCAGGTTCATGATATGTCCAGAGCTTCTGATATCTCTGTTGGTGACGGAGGTGTTGAAACCGAATGAGGCATTAATAATGATCGGTAATTCCTTGTTATTATTAGATTGATCTAGAATCCAAAAGGCAAAACAAACATAAAGACTAACTTTATAGCACATTATACTTTACTTTTCCATAACTCTTATGCCTTTCTTAATTTTCTGTTCGTTATATTGTCCACACATGAATGAGTTCAGCCCGACGTTTCCCAACCTTTGTTCTGCTATGGCCTGGTAAATTTCGTACAATCCTCTTTGTAACCCACTCAAGTGTTAAAGCCCCCTGAAATAGTAGGTAAAATAAAAATAAAAAAATTAAAACCGACTTCAAAAAAAAAAAAGTAATAAAATAATTGCGTTTCTTTAATTTTTGTAGGAACAAAAATTAAAGAAACGCAATTATTTTATTACTTTTTTTTAACTTACAATCAACTTATTCTTGTACTAATGTACAATCTATGCGTTAACCACTACATTATTGTTACGTTTGAAGTCGGTGTTGTATTTGTTGCTATACCTACCTCCCTATGTACCCTGGCTGACATTAGTACAAGAATAAGTTGATTGCAAGATGTAGGTTAATTTAATTTAGTAGTTTAATTTTTTAAATATTTTTTTAGTGATTCCAAAATACGATAATTGATTTTATTTGTTTGAAATATGGGTAGAACTATTAAACGCGTTGCTTATATTAGTCGGGTCATTTTAGTGAGAGGAACGACGAAGGGTTTTAAATCTATACACAACCAATAAAAATTGTAGAAAATCAGGAATTGTAGAAAAAAATGGTATAGAACAGCACCAAATTAGAATGGATATTACGAAGACCACGAAATACTATGATACGCTTCCAAAGCATCCTATATTGAGTTTTGACGACCTCTGTGGCTCAGTGGTAAGCGCGTTGGCGCTCAAGCCGGAGGTTGCGGGTTCGAATCCCCCAGGGAACAAAAATATTTTCTGTGTTCCTGGGTCATGGATGTGTATTAAATATGTGCATTATATAATAAAAATCTTAAATATATGTATAGTATAAAAGTATTAGTAGTAGTAAGTTCTTCGAGAACTTACCACGGGACCAGATTGACGTGGTGTGAAAGCGTCCATAGATATTTAAAAAATAATAATAATAAATATATAGTTGTTTTTTTATCAATTTTACATCGACAAGTACTACTATTTTTGTACGAACTGAACATCTTGGCATATTGAACCCTATCAAGTGGGCCCAACTAAAGATAATTGCTGTAAATCGTTGAGGAATTTCCTGTCGACTTTCTATGTTCTCAATCATCAGACCTGTAACGGCACTTATAACCCATATAGGTGCTAAGTTCTCATCAATATAAATTAATTAAGTCCAAACACAGAGTAGCTACTGTAAACTGTTAGAGTTCCCTTAACTGTCTTACGTCTTCATAAACAGACCACTACTGAAGAACTGACTGTCATAGTCAGTCAGTTCTTATCATTATTCTATAGTCAGTTCTATTCATTTTTATAAAACCCTGCTATAAAAATAATATTTTTATATTTGTTTTTATTTCTCTCTTAGTAAACTTAAGTAGATAATATAGTGTGTGAGGAGTGTAATAATTTAGCTAAATAAATTTTCTTTTATTCTATATTTTAAATTAATGTTGTGCAGGTTGCGAGCGCTACAGCGAGTATACCGGCTACGCGCGCACGTTCCGTTGGACGGGCGCGCACGCTGATACCGCGCCGCACGACACAAGCGCGCGCCGCCGCTGCGCTGTGCTCGCTATCGACGCGCGCCCCTACAGCACTCCCGCGCTGCAATACACCAGGGAGGCTATCACCAGGGAACTGAACAAGGTGGGTGGTTATATCTAGGTATCTCAGTACACCTGGGAACTGAACAAGGGTGGTTACATCTACGGTACCTCAGTACACCAGGGAACGGAACAAGGTGGGTGGTAAATAGATGAGTGAATTTGAATTGTATTCATGAGTGCGTGCGTGTGCGTGCCTGCGTGCGCTTGCGTGCGTGCGCTTGCGTGCGTGCGTTAAAATAGCTAGTCCTGAACGTAGAAAAAAAAGCTGTAGGTAATTGATTTTTGATATTATATTTAGTCTGAAGTAAAGTAAAGTGAAAAACAATAAAAACATCCCGTTTTGTGAACATACCTGCATCAAAGTAACCATGTAATTTGTATTTTTTTTGTTCAGTTAATCTTTAAAGATTTTGTCCTCCAGGCTTGGGTCGGCTTCTCGTTTTACGGTAATGAGGAGCCAGGGGAGGAGACATCAGAAGTAGTGTCGCAGTACCCCGGCGTGGCCACCGGCAACTGGGGCTGCGGCGCGTTTGGAGGGTCCGCTGAACTGAAGTGGCTTATTCAGGTCAGCTTAGCTATACACAACTGCATTAATGCCTTTTAAAAATGATAATTCTCATCCAAACTCAATTAACTTATAGTACTTTATAATAACTCAATAACTCGGAGGTGGGGGTCCTTATACTTAAAGGTTATCAAATGTTTTGGCGTTCATACATTTTTACAATCATTAAAAGTCCCTTATTGTTGTTTCCTTGTCAACTCCCTCAAATTTATTACATACTCATTTTCCAAAGAACCCTCTCGGCTCAATTAGCTTCGCTCACGGACCCTGTAGATCTATATATATACCGGGTGTATTTTGAACGCTTGCAAAGATTTAACCCTAATAATATACTATTTATATACTATATAATTCATATAACCATTTATCTCAGAAACGTTTTTTTTAAGAAAATTATAGGACTTATGTATTTTGCACACCCTAAATGTATGTATACGCGCGAACTCTGTCAGCTGCTGCAGTCCGCTAGCCGGCGTGAACCATAAACCAATTACATTGCCGTTTTTTTTTAAAACCATTATTTTAAAGCATTATCATCAAATTTCTGTAACATTATGTTTACTAAACCGGATTATACAAAAAAAAGGCAACCAAAAAAAAAAGAAACGCGTTTTTTTCACTTGTATCATGTCAGGCTATGCCAACACTATCATACCTCTTCGTTTTTGCAAGTGTTATAAATACACCCGGTATATGTAGTTTGTTAATAATATATAAAGAAAATTAAAGTTTAAATATTAAAATAAAATATAATTATAACAATGTAATTTCAGGCAATGGCGGCAGTACGAGCCGGTAGACCCCTCGCCTACTTCACCTTCGGCGACGTCCCCCTGCGGGACAGCGTAGCGAAGGTCTACTCGGACCTCGTGTCAAATAATGTCACTGTTGGTGAGTGTGGTTGTTGTAAGTGTGTTTTGGTCATTTGAAGATGATATTCATGAGCGGATCGATCTACGTAACTATATGACCCACTGGACTGGTACCTCTAACCCCCCTAACTGATACCTCTGTCAGTCTTAAAAGCAAGTAGTGTCTGACAATACCAGTGTCATATTATGTTTATTTATGCTCTAAGCCAATACCAGTTGGTCACACACACAGCAGATCTTGCTTGTTTCTCCCGTGAAACAGCTTTGCTGTGTTTCGGAGAGAAGGGCAAGACAGGCAGTGTAATTACTGGCACCGAGACTTAACATCTTATGTCTCAGGATAGGCAACACATAAATAAGTTGCCTGGGCTCGTTCCAGGTAAACTAATTTATGTTCATGGGCGACGTCGACCACTTTCCATCAGGTGGCACGTTTGCCAGTTTGCCTATCCAACTAACATAAAAAAAAAGACCTTTAATCTGATCATACAAGCAGTTTACGACGATCCCCCGCCGGGACGGGAGTCGGGACCCTTTAATACTTTATATTTTATATTGCATTAAGAAGGTTATTTCCTTATTTCAGGTCAACTATATGAGTATCTGTTGAGGTACAGCAAAACGGACGTGACTAAGACAAGTCTTAACACGTTCCTCGAGCAAGTCCTTAACGAGGATACACGAGGGAACACAATACCAATGGATTATGTAAGTGTTTTGAATATATATACAGAGGTGGACATATAAATAGAAACATCTATTATCTAACCTAATTTATAAGTTTCAACAATATTTTGAACGTAATGTGTCAGGGATAAATAGTTATTTATTAAGTCAAAATATACTTGTACCTACCTAGTTTATAAAACAATACTTTTTTAATGACTGATATATGTGTAGATAAAAAAAAACATATACCAGTAAGAAATATTACATCCATAGAACTGGCTGCCTGGACAACTAATTAGAAACAATACTATATGTATGTTCTAAGTTAAAAAATTATAACAATAGTAGGCTTATAATACAATTCTAAGATAATTGTATCGATTTCCCGCCATTTCTAAACTGTTCCGGTTTCTTTTTTCATATTTATTGTTGAAAATGGGTAAAAATAAGAGTAGTGATGTTTCAACAAGGAAAATAATAGTAAATTAGCATTTTAATAAACAATGGAGCTACAAAAAGATCGCAAATCAATTAGAATGTTCAGTAAAGAAAGTGTTTAACGCATAAACATGGCACGTCGGACAAGGTACCTAGAAAAGTTTGACCGAGGATGACTACGGCTCGCGTCGACATGCTGACAACAATTTACCAATAACCTGGATATTTCAGCACCACAATGACCCAAAACATACCGCAAAAAGTGTAAAAAAAAACTCAGAGACCAATTGATAACAATGTTAGAGTGGCCAGCTAATAGTCCAGATTTAAATCCAATCCAAAATTAGTGGGACATAGTAAATAAATCACTGGCTGATAAACATATCACCAACATCCATAAACTTCACGACGCATTTAAAGAAACTTGGCAAAATATTACTGTGGAAACTTGGGAAAAATTAATACAGTCAATACCAGGTCGTTGTAGAGCTGTAATTGACAGCCGAGGTTTCCCAACCAAATATTAGTGAAATAAATAGGTTACTTTATTTCATTTATCGTTATTTTTAATGTTTTTTTATATTTGTTCATATTTGTATCGGTAATATCTTTCTGTTTCTAATTTGTTGTCCACCGTTGTATACTGTCATGGTATGAGTTGATTTATAAATATATGAAATATTTACATAAACCATTTCTTAATATCTTTAAAACTGATATGATATTACTTCATGGAGTGCATTCTCTATAGTCAAGTAGTACGAAGCAAATACCAAAAAATTTAATTATCAAGTACAATTTCCCTCAGCTTTAACGTCATACTAGGTGTTTCTAATTATACGTCCACCACTGTATATATGATAAATGAAAGGCAATTTCCAGGTAGATTGATCGATATTACTTTAGTGATATCGATTATGAATAGGCCCGTCTTTTGATTTGTGTGTCATTATTGAATTTACATTTCCAGAGTACGGATGATGTAAAAGAGGATTTGTCTATCTTTCTGAATCACCTCAACGAGTCGCCAGATATGTTTGTAGATGATGATGACACACCCAAATCTCCAACGTCCAAAACAGATGGAACCACGAAAGTGGTCAAAGGTAATGATGTAGATTTAACTATAGAGAGTTACAAAAAAGAAGGAAACGACAAAATGGCGTCCACAGACAAAATGGCGGATGTTAGAAATGACAAGACAACCGATGAAACGCCCAATACATCTAAATTATTTGAAGAGATGGGTAAACTAGATGAAGAAAGTGGAAAATTAAATTTGAACAGTCCACAAAAGTCGTTTTTCAGCGACGGAGCGCGTGACTCAAAAACCGATGACGACAAAATACACTTTGAAGTGACCTCTGAAGTAAAGAAGAAGATTACGAAGAAAATAACTGATTACTTCTCGAAAAAGCCTGTGTGACTTTGATTGTATATCGGGAAATATTTATTAATAAATGAGAATGGGATATCCAAAATATGTGTTTTAGTAAAAGATATTATTTATATTGAAAATGCCTGTATAATTCTTGTGTTTCATACTTAAAGTGTGCCTAAAGGACGAAACGTATTAAATTGTATCTCCATCCTGCTTATTTCTTTCGGGATGTGTTGGTGTAATATAAAAAAACGTGCAGAAATATGCAATTACTGGCAAACTCCCAACTTGCGACTCAGGATAGACCCTACCACGGTTCAAGCCTTGTCGTGACGGTGGGGCTCAGTAGTCTAAGGTGAACCCAGAACCTTGGGCGACGCCAAGTGAACCGAGGGGGCTGCTCTTTGTACCCCTCTTATAAGAAGAGCATAACTGTTGCCTTTTTTTGTCAATCCAACTTTTAACCCAAACTCTAGGGGCGTTTTCGCTACTTTAATATAATTTCGTGGTATGCTAGCGAGGTAACACAAACCTTCAGACTCCGAACACATTTTGATTAAATTTTTAACTCTACAAGATACTAAACCGTCACATTTAACTACAGTCGTGCGACTGTTTTGCTCGCTTGTCGATCAGCACCATTACCGTGGTATTACGGCTCGTTCGTCGATCACCCACATTATACTTGTTTTATATCGTTTTGAACCATGGGAAGATTCTTGACTAAAGAGGAATGGCGGGAAACATCGGGACGCGCGGTTGTGTTTTTTTGGTTTCCCGTTAATTAATTGTTATTTCGTGTTTTGTCCATTCGGAGTGGTCTTCTATAGTGTTTGTTTTAAAAACTTGATCTTTATATATTGTGATTGGTTGGCGAATATTGTGGTGGACTGCCTTGGGTGGATGGAATGGAGAATGATGGTTGATTGATGGGGGCTAGAGGGGCGAAGCCGCGCTCCTTGGGGTTTCCCGCCATTTCTCCGTATTACAGACCGAATATTTTATTTTGTATGGCTAATAGCGTAGTAGCTAATGCCTTTAAATGAAAATAATAATAATTCTTGACTAAAGTGGCAAATAAAACTCATACCTAATATAATTAAAATTATTTATTATCCTTCATCATATTTCTAGCATACTAAACGTAATAAGTGTATAATAATAAATAATTGAATAGTAATTTAGTTTTGAAATTTTAGCCATATACATATTTTACTTGATAATAGATATTTAACTAAAACATGCAAAGTAGGCAAATTGTTATTGTATTAGTTTCGTAATAAAGTGACACTAATGCTGTTGATTAGCTAAATACAGAATTTTGCTATACTAATAAAATAAATAGTTAAAATTAACATTACCTAACGGCGTTTGACTTTTTTTTTTAATTACAATATTTGGTGTAGCAATAACAATGCGTAAAAACAGCCATCATATCATGCACTGGGGTAACATTCCATTTGTAAAGCCTATCTCCCACGGCGTGCGATTTATCGGACGAGGAACATCACATCGATTTGTACGATTTTTTTACCAAAAATATGTGTCCGTTTATAATGTCCATCAAATCGCGCACCGTGGGAAAGAACACAAGGAAGGAAAACTTTTTATTACATAGAAAATATTATATTGTGCATTTCGTAACATTGTGTGTTATATAGACTTAACCGTAATTACAGGTTTAATAAGATTTCTTGGAATAAGTTTCAATTACAACAAACTAAATTACATCACGGCTTACAGTAGTGATTAGTTTGTGCAGTTTCGACAGCTGCTATTTATATTCATATACATCGTATCGATTATAATTATGAGGCAATTTAATTATTATAGAAATACATAATAAAGTTGAAATAATATTAACAACTTTGATATTCATCATCTTGATCGAAAGAGTAAATTTTGTTGTTTGCATTAACTAAAAAAACTATAATTTACATTAGTTTTGCAAACAAAATCATAAAGATACAATAATTTTGTACTTTAAAAACATCAATCGCCGCCCATAATTAAAATATTACGTAGAAAGCATTATAGATGCCGGAAGGATCCAGAAGTAAAATGTACTTACGTTGTACCAGCAAAAAATATATAAATATAAACCTTTGATATATTACAAATTTGTAGTTTGTGTACCTTATAAAAGGAATAGAAGGTATAACACTGTCCTATTTTAATTGTCCTATAATACATGGTAGCAAATCTATCGGTATATAAAACTAT
Organism: Helleia helle; assembly: GCA_963853865.1. Lineage (NCBI taxonomy): Eukaryota > Metazoa > Arthropoda > Insecta > Lepidoptera > Lycaenidae > Helleia > Helleia helle. Next base: position 2,722,871 of record OY971418.1, on the reverse strand, counting down.
ATTTTAAATAAAGAGCGTTTCATTTAAGCGGCTATCAGAGATTTTATGAAAAACGATTTACAATTCCTTACACAAATCGCTATTTCATGTACTATAATTAGTTTGAAAAATTATTTATAAGTGTAAATTACACTGATTAAGATGTCTCAATGTACAATGTCTAATACTTAAAATTAGATTATTATTTCGTGCCAAACGGAACTTATATCGGGAACGATTGATAGGGGATCATTGGACGATCTTTACAAGCGTATATCACGGACACCTGTAAGGTATCCCTTTGCTAAGCTAACAACTGCTCTGTTTGTACGCGGCTCTCTGGTACTCAGATACATGGGGTTTCATTACAGGGCTATAGTCAGTTTAATTTGTCTAGTATTTATAATGTATATTACGAAGCATAAACAGAGCAGTCCCACATATACTCTATGATATAAGTTATCCAGAACAGTGTACATTGCGCGTACAAGCGAATGTGACCTAGGGTTTATCTGTAGAGACTAGTAAGGCGTGCATATTTCATTCTCTAATTTAACTAATGTTTCAAAATTGGCTTTTGTACTTCACATGGAAAAATATCAATATCTTATTTACTTGTGTCTATGGGAAGAACGTAAATTAATAAGGCCGTGCATTTTTGGAACACAATTATCTATGGCTAAAGGTGCTCACCCACGAGTTGGACTTTGCAGAAATAAAGCACTATCTTTATATTTTTCAAACTTGGAACAATCGGATAGAAACCGCATTAGAGCAAGCTGTTTTTAAGCCATGTTTTATGAAATATAAATCGTACATTACTAGTCGTTCGGTACTTAAAGTAAACGTAAGGCTGAGGAAAAGGACAGGAAAGTTTTCACGCGCACTACCAGTTACAGCGCCCAAGAAATTTCCTGCCGATTGCGTTTTATATAAACCGCGAATGAGTATAATATCCCTTAGCATTAACAGCGTCACCCTGTCACCCGCCCGAGAGAACTCGGGGCAAAACGCTAGTAAGCTCCTAACGTAGATATGATTTTAGTTTATATACATTTAGGGGAAAAGTTTGATGCCCTAAGACCAATTATAATCACGAAGCTAAATCTAAAGTTATGAAGGAAATATGGTGTATGTTTTAGTCGAAATTAGATGGAGATGAAAATCAGTTAAAGAACCCTTTTATAGTTCTCATATTGTATGACTTACTACTATAAAAATGTATTTACTTAAGGATCCAAAAATAATAAACTCGAGAAGTTAGTTGTAAATATTTTTTTACCTGTGAAACATCTCTTCGTGGTCTAGGGCTTTTAGTATTTCAATACAAGTTACTTAATCTGCGCGTGTTCTGTTGTGTGTACAGAATGCTGATCTTTACGGACGGCGTGTTCCTGGCTGACGTTACATTGTCTAATTTAAAATTAAAATGGTCTATCTAATTTAAGAGGTTATTTGTTTTATTCAAATGTATAAATAATATATTTATCCATATATACCTATTAGATTTAAAGTAAACAAAGTGAATTACATTTTAAATAATGATATCACACATGACGATGCTGTAATACAATCCATTTACGAAAAATAAAGAATAAGAAGAAACGTCATAAGAATATGCAACGCCAGCACTTAATTTTCGCAGAGCTCGAAAGTAACTCACTCTACCTACCTAACTCACCGCTAACTTTAACTTACCTACATAACCACTCGGCTCGGCTTCCCGCCAGCTCTAATTACACCTACTTTATCATTAAATCATAAACAATATTCTGGATAACTTATTAGAAACATTACAGTTCTGTTAAGGTTAGACGGCGATTATTACAGGGGAACAGATTACAAGATCTTCAGCTTAATTTAAACTCGGGTTTACTCCGAGAGTTTTACTAACTAATCTTTTACGCACCCGTTAAATAAAAGAATAACATAAGGTAGGCAAACTCGTGCTTGAAGCTAAACTATGCTAAGCGATAGAAGAGAAAATGAAGAGGATATGACTAGATCGTTTTGTTACTAGGACCTACGATTCATAAAAGCACTATGCGCATCTCTCCATTTCTTTAATATAAATAGATATATAATTTTATCATTACTATTCTGAAATCTAATGTTCGTTACTTTTGATCGTAACATTGGCAATCGTCTTACAAACTAGCATCGAACGGTGGCCAGCGACGGTATCTTTGGTATATCTAACGTTAGCTTCCGATATCACACCACGTGACCACGCCGTATCTGCCCAGTTACCAGGAGTATCGTATACACCGCCCGATGGTCTATAACTTACATCGTCTAGAACCATTTCGTAATCTACCATTATTAAATTCCAATCTTTGTGTTCAATCGTTACTACATTCACACGAGCTATGACCAATTCGAATGCGATATAAATGTTTAGTAAAATTTTTAAAAGTTAAAGATTTCAAATTTCGATTTCGTAATACTAATATTGTTATCCAATTCTATAGAACGTAATTTATCTAACGCGCCGTCGCCGCGGAGTTTGAAAATAGCGCATTAGAATTTATCAGTTCAATAATATGCGACGGCGAAAACATTGGCCGCGTTCGCGACAGAGGTTTTCACTAATGATAGTAACTAGATTAAATGGGGGCGAGGGGTAAAAGAAGAGGCGAAGTCGCAACTGAGATGAGGATGAGAGCTCGGTTACGCTAGTCACGAGAGTATAAAAAATTGCGACAGACTACAGTGGACCCGAGAGTGAAGCGTCGAGGAAGAACCGATGCACGAAGAATTCGTTCCGTCATTCCCTCACTCGAATCGGCCGTCAGCTGACATCCGATGCGGGAGCGAGCGAACGACGACCGAATCCAAAGTTCGGCAATATCTGCCTACATGAGAAACATTAAGATAACATTAAAATAATTGCAAAGCATACCCTGTATCCTAGAATCACTTCATGGGCGATTGTTTTATACATTCAGAGAGGACATATTTTATTATATTAAAAACGTCTGCGTCGCCGCATTAATTTAGGGATTTTTATTTTAATCAGTATAAAGATATACAATATATTCCCGAGCCGCGACGGGCTCGGCTGCGTTACTCTATATTACCAACGAGGTGATATTATCGATAGTCGATATACTAAGTATACGTGTTTCGGTTTTGGCATCGATTTATTCTGTAACCTAATAGCGTGGGGCGGGCCCTGCCGCACTGCACTGCCTCCGCACAACCACTCGAGCTGGCCTCCGGAGACTCCAACAAGACTGGCCCGAGCACCACTGGCCAATACAATCCTAGGACTGAATTACAAAACCATTGCACTTACAACCCTCATATACTGGTGATATAATTACTAGAGGAAGGAATATCTAATTAAACTATACACATACATTCGTCCCCATATCGCTGGTCCTCATTGACCAGTCTTGTCTACGGAGATCCCTTCCCAGTCAAGATCGTAGTCTACAATTTAATTACTCGATATAAAAGGGCCGTCTTCATTCTCCGACATATACGACCTCGTTCACAGAGCGAATGTATTGTCATTGGTTAAAACACCTTATTTTAGCCCACAGACTGGCCGACTCTGTCGTTCGACTAAACGAGACCACTTCGAACAATCTAAAATGGTACCTTAATTATATTAATAAATAAACAAAACATAGCGTTATGAATTAAGACCGCTAAAACAATTAAAAAGCGTAACAAATATATTGCACGAACATGAGTTTTAGAGAAAAGAACTAGGTAACTACGCTTAAACGATTATACATCATTTTATTCACATAGCTTATTCGTAAATCATAAACGCCTAAAACTAGAATACTATATCAATATAATATAATTATTTGTGTAAATATAAAATTCTATGTCTTGTGTAGTGTGTAATATTTGACTAGAGGCGGGCGGGGGCCTTAGCTTCCGCACACGAAACGCGAAAGAACGTTACCACCACAGAAATCTACTAAACACTAGCTCCCTTAGAATGAAATTATTAAGCCATAAGAGATTCAATTAAAGCACTAGATAAGAAAATTGATAGTACGCCGTATGGCTTAGGTAAATTACGCAAGATCTTAAGTTATTCCTGTGTCTGGTAGCGTTCAGAGCTATGAAACGGTATTGAAGTATGGTACAGAACGTCCATTTTAATAGGAATATAGAGTGGGTATCGGGTGATATCTTATAAGATGTCTGATAAACGGACGGAGATTTTCTGTTAACAATGACAAAATATAAGTTTTAAAACGGAGAACAACTGCAATATGTTTATATTTAGAATTTGGTTTAGAGGAATCGAAAACCATATTCCGTACAATACTTCAAACATCAAGCTCGAATTTGTCTATTTTTATAAAGAGCAACTTCGTTTGGACTTATCTTAGATATCAAAATTTAATAGCATTGAGAACAGAGACATATGAGAGGCAAAATGCAATGCTATATGCCTTGCATTTTGTACTAGTCAGGTTTAGCTTTCAAAGTTTACTATACACATACCCTATCAATTGGTTGAGGTAGCGTTGTACCCTTTATTTTACAATTCGTTCTAAAGTCTTTATCTATCGAAGCCACTATTTATAAAAATAAAGTTTAGCACTTGCAACATTGCCAAAATGTCATCGGCTTTTTTGCCAATAACAAAACAAGAAGGACAAGACCGGGTGTTTTTTATTCATAATTCATAAGCTATACTCGTGCTTTAACTGCATAATTTCTTACATTATAAGGAAGGTTAGTTAGTGGCGAGTGGTTAGCCCACATTAGAATGCCGTAATTGGTACAGATTCAGAATAAAAACACCCAGATTTGTTCTACATTGACATATGTCATTTAAAGCTGTTATTTTTTTTTACATACAACGGCACATCGGGGTACAGATTCCGCCCGCGCGCACGCATTAACATCTAAGGTATCTCAATATCATTTTAAATTTATATTGGTACGTTTTTGATTATGAATCTATTTTTTTTCTGTAGAAATTACGCTAATTTTGTAATTTGTCGCTACATGTCTGTTGGCTCCCTCATCGCTACTCTGTTGTATTTAACATCTTAACACGTATAGATATATGTTTATGTATAGACACACACACACATAAAATAAATAATTGGGAAATTACTATGTGAATTGACATCGCATTCCTGCGTGTGGCCGCCCGCCCGTATATACAACATTCATTTTACACCTAGCTATAATTTAATTTGTTTAGTGGCAGCGTCGTTAGATGTGTGCTTTGATAGGCCACGCAAAAGAACTTGCACCGACTGAAGTATTTTCACTAAAACATTGAGGGCTATCTACAACTCTTCTATAAGTCGGTTCGTTCTCAAGCATCATACCATTTTTATATTATTGTCGTACAATATATTTTCAAAAGGCTATGAGAATAAAAATCAAATGTGAAAAATCAAAATCTGCCAATGGGATTATATTTTGATGTCTTTGAAATACATCAACGAAAAAAGAAAGTTTTTGCGGGCGGCAAAACAGAGCGAAACATTGAATATGTATAGACGGCCTGTACAGTCCATAATTTTGATATTATATTTTTATATCACAGCCCATTTGGAATTTACAACACATAAAACACGATCTTCCGAAGCGAAGGCCTTATGTTTTCGGTCTTATGTTGAAGTGCACTTTGATTTGTACACAGCGTTAATACGAACATTTATTTTTAATGTTAACAATGCACTTTACGTTCACTAACATGTAGACACGGGCGCTGAGCTGACCATGGACATATTACCACTATTTTACATTGCTAATTTCTTATTCCCGGCTTTAACATTGTCTATTCTGCCATGACAGCCCAGCGAAGCTTATCAGACACACACATAATAAAATTTAACAAAATATAGGACGATTTACTCCGATAGTGATATATATCGCAGCTTACATTTAGTGAGTTCAACGTTGAAGGGAGGCAACAGGATTGGCGGGCCGAGAGTATGCTGGGCATCTTTGCTATATTAGCCTATGGATAACAAAAGTAACGAACGGGTGGCGCCATAGTATTTAGTTCAGCGCCCTCTACACTAGAAACCGAATAACAAAGTGTAGACAAAGATGCGTGCGCCCCCTCGGCATTATTACAATTTATGCAATATACAATAATTAAAATACATTTTTCTTACATTTTCAACTTACTTAATAAATTCAGTTTGGCTTTTCTCAAGCAAATAACTAGTATAATAAATTTATGTTAAAAGTTTCAGTTAAATATTAAGTACTTAGAAGTAGAAGTATGATTACAAATGACAAAATTTTTATAACGTGTCATTTTTTAATAATAATAATAATTTAATCAAAGTTAATAAATTGTATATATAATAATATAATAGAGTAATTTAATGATTAATCGATAATGATAAGAATGAAGCTTCCTACGCGCTGTTCAATATAATTTACCTTTAACTAATATAGTATACTCGTCGCTGGGACGCGCATAATTCTTTAAGTTAGTAATGTAGTTAATGATATTTACTATACAATCAATGTTTATTAAATTTCTTAAAACGGCTGATAGCACGCGATCGAGTGCCAGCGGACGAAGGTATCTTCGCAGCCTTCTGGAAACAAAAAACATGGATGTTAATAAATCTATGTGTAGATAGAAACAATAAAATTAAAAAAATATATACGGTTTAATTGTTCTTTTTCTTTTATTAGAAAAGCAAGGCCAAATTCTTACACTATAATGTGACTCGGTAACTTGAGTCTTGAACTCGTACTTCGTTCTATCTTCTACAGTATGATAACGTGGGATGACAGGTACCTATTGCTAAGGTTAATAAGGTCGGTTGGCATGTAAAACTATTAGTCACCTGTCATTTATATAATGTAAGTACATGGTGTCTAAAGTTAGTATGTACGGTCGCTTGTCATGAAACACTGCCAGTCATTTGTCATGTGCATAATGTTATTAATCATCTGGAGCACTGTACGAGTGCGCGGAGACGGCGTCTAAGGTTAGCAAGGTCGGTTGGCATGTAACACTGGCAATCACCTATCATGTAGGTGCATAATGTAAGTAATCACTTGGAGCACTGTACGAGCGTGCGGGGACGGCGTCTAAGGTTAGTAAGGTCGGCTGGCATGTAACACTGGCAATCAGCTGTCATGTATATAATGTAAGTAATGACCTAGAGCACTGTACGAGCGCGCCGGAACGGCGTCTAAGGTTAGTAAGGTTGGTTGGCATGTAACACTGGCAATCACCTGTCATGTACATAATGTAAGTAATCACCTGGAGCACTGCAGTACGAGTGCGCGGGGATGGCATCTAAGGTTAGTAAGGTTGGTTGGCATGAAGGACTGGCAATCACCTGTCATGTACATAATGTAAGTAATCACCTGGAACACTGTACGAGCGCGCGGGGACGGCGTATAAGGTTAGTAAGGTCGGTTGGCATGTAACACTGGCAATCACTTGTCATGTACATAATGTAAGTAATCACCTGGAACACTGTACGAGCGCGCGGGGACGGCGTCTAAGGTTAGTAAGGTCGGTTGGCATCTTTGGGCCGCTTCAACTGCACCTTTAATCGTTTCATGCCAATTTGAAAACCATTCATCGCTTGGATCGCCGCCTGGGCAGACGTCGGGTTGTCAAATGATACGAACCCTGTGAAAAGTGGACATTATTAATATCCTTTAATTCCAGAATATTAAAAAAAAGAAATTATTTTAAATCTTTAAGGAAATACTTAAATTATTTAAATCATTTGATTATTATTTTTTACTAAAAGTGCCAAAGATGGTATTTAACAATTAATGCATTACATAATTGAATTTCTTGAATCATCAATTTAAAAAATGGGTAGCCAAAACGATTAATTAATTATATTGAGCAATCTTCATAGGACTGAATCAATTTCCATATTTTGCCGCCCTAGAAAATTTTCCACCCTGGACACTAGCCCCGACTGCCTCTAGTGTAAATCCACTGCTCTACATACGTAAAGGTAATCATCATCGATCGCAAAAAAGTCCACATCGGACTTACCCTCATTTATACCGACGGGATCAGGTGGTTCGTTGGCATTAGACATTGCTGAGGAAAACAGCAAATAAATATGCAGGACAGTGGCACCCATGAAGCCATCGCATAAAAATAGAGGCACATAATATGTAGGTCAAATACTTGATTAGAATTAACCATAAAATAAAATATATAGGTAATGGAGTTTTTAAACAACATTGTTTTATCCCTATTTGTAGACAAATTAAAGAAAACACCGCAATTCTAACACATACCGAAACATTTGCTTTGATTAGTGGCCCGATCGATAAAAACTTTGCTGCTGATGACGTTGCCGAACGGTAGGAACATTTGCATCAGTTCAGCATCACCGAACTCCTGCGGCAAGTGGTAAATGAAGAGGTTGCAGCCCTCGGGCCCCGAGATGGAGCACCCTGGAAACACGAGAAAATCTTTAAAGAACTCACAAATCTGCTCTCGAACAACGTGATTGAAGGGAATCCTAATAGTACACACAACACAGCTACACAATGATGAAGACAAAGTCACAGGATAGTGTTACAATATACAGCATTCGAAAAGCGAACATCGACTTTGTTACCTGCATCATCATTTGAATATAGAATTTTAGTGTATTTTCAAATGTATACAGGTGTACTAGTCGATGGCACTGTACATATAGTCATGCATTGTAGACAACAGAAACAAGACATACAGTAATTCCGATTCACCGTTAAAACCGTTTTCCTGAACATTCTATCAGTTGAAAAACGATTTAAAAAACGTTAGCAGGACATTAACAAAGCACAGTTATTATAAAACGACACGATTTTAATATATACTCGTATCATCTTGGAAAGTGAAGAAGAAATGGAAAAATCCGGTTTGTCGTCTGGATATCTAGTGAGGGTGAAAAAAAAGGGTTGCCAACTTTATTTGATAAAAAGTTAAGGATAAAATACATTTATTTAACATACGCATTTCAAACGTTTATATAATATTTGCCATTAAAATAAATACGGATGTCATTTGTTAAAATTATTAAAAAAAATCAGTTATTAAGTGTCTTTTTTTAATTTCCACGTTGGCAACCCCACCAGCTGAGGGCGCCACTTACCTTCTCTCTGTGCCGGTGCGATAGTCGACATCGGCGGTGGGATGGGTTGCGGAAACTGGCCATATACCGCTGGGTAAGCTGTCGAACATTAATTGGCACATTTTCACAATGAACACCTATCTTGTCGCGTGTACAACATGCATTTAACAGCCAATGTAATTAAACAAATTGACACTGAATAGGGACGACGGTTTCATTACTTTTATACATATTAAACATTAACGTATGAACTATGAATGTAGACACTTGAGCATTTGTTTAATCACACTTGGCATGTAGGCGTACATTTATTACATGTACATTCAAAAAGCTTACAATTAAACGATTTGATGAGTTTTCTTTTGCAGTTTTTTTATAATACAGGATCGTTTTTTCTTATTTTTCGTTTTTTCTTTCTACTGTAGGTTCTATATAAGACTGCGCGCTAAATAAATGTAACAACATAAATAACATTGAAAACATCGATACATAACTACTGGATGTCTCCATACATTCATATAGCATAGTGCGAGGGAAACAGCGCGTCTTGCATACATTTTCATATTTATACTTAATTACACTATAACCCATAGTCAACTGTTCTTGTATACATCTATTTATATAGCATTTATATTTTGTAAGAGCCGTGTCCTACATAACCCCTAGTTTCCACCAAGGATCTGATAGCTTCGTCCTGGGTTTAATGAAAAAAAATTTTTTTTTTTTCGAGATTAGCGATAGGTATTATGCGAACTTTATAACATTGCTATTGAGTGCGTATATGTATTTCTTTATCTACTATACTCTTTAAAAAAACTAGAGCTAGAAAATAGCTACAAATAGTTAAATAAAATAAATAGTTTTCCTTGCACATAATGCAATGTTATTTGTAATAATTGTCTTGATACTGGTAAACTTCATTTTAATTTAAACAAAAATAGAAACGTAAATATTTCATCCAATTAAGAGTTTGTGAAGTTTATTAAAAGTTTTACTAAAAAAAAAAACGTAAAAGACGATAAATCCCATTAGGCGAATACAAACAAAGAACTAATATTTCACTCAATTTGTCAGCTGTCAACTGGAGATTTGGGTACTTGTTGGCTTTGGAAGTTTTCGATTCATTTGGAAGCGAATTTTTAATTAAAATGCATCCTTATACTATCTTTTTTGCTAATGATCATCAAGTAAAAAATAAATATTTAACAAACCGTTGTTTTTATGTGTAAATTGTAAGAGGACAGATACATCATTACATTTGCCGACGACAGAATCGAAAAAAGTGATGGAAAAGTATCAAGCGTACGCCTTCCACACAACATGGACTATAAGAAGCAAATATCTATTAGCGTTACTCACCGACTCCAGGGAAGGGTTGCATGCCGGGGTACGCCGCGTGCTGTAGAGCCGCCTCCCCATTGGGAATACCCTGCGTAGTAACCGATACCGCTGGAAAGCACGAACAAGACAAATAGATTAAAATAATGAAATAACATTTACGAATAAATGTATTAAATTGAAGTAATGTCATGTGGGATGTTCGACTACAGTCGACGAAAATACTGAAGAAAATGTTAGTGTTGACGATGATCTTAACTCCTTCCTACTGTTATTTTTTATAGATAAGTTAAATTGAAAAAGGTAGGAGTTATGGGTCAAAAATATTGTAAAATCCACAAGGCTCCAGTTTGTTAAATATATTCGGACCCTAGAAGTGGTCGACCCTAGTTCGATGCTTGAGACACGCCATCTTGGCCTTTATGAAGAGAGATTTCCGTTCAGCTGTGAAAAAAATATGGTGATGATCATTAAGATCATTTACAGCGGACCTGGACTGGGGTTGGTAAAGGGTGTGAGGCCAGACTCATTATTTAAATTTATTATATAATTTATATATTCATGAGGGACACTTACGGCCCGTAAACGTCTGGTGTATGCCATTGGTATAGACCGCTTCTTGCGGGGGCGGCTGGCCATTGGCGGTCTGCGCCGCCATGTTGAACCCCGGCATAGTAGGCGAGGGCAACGAGGGCAGAGCACCATTCAGGGGCTGCCCACCGCCCGTGCCTATCGCCAGGCCAGAGAAGTTGTCTGCAAGATGAATAACTTTTAAATAGGCTTAAGTTCTTTACGTGGGTAAAGAATAACCTATACGAATGCTTTAGTATTGAAACAACCGTAGATCGGCGGGATATTGGTTATAATATTATTGCAATTTTGTTTTTAGACTCAAGCCAGTAGTTGTGTAAATTTTTACACTGATTCAATCACGTCCATAAACTTTAATACGTTCGTCCGCTTGGCTCTCGGGTGATTCATCATTGCATTGCTTACCATGGACTGTGGTCTCAGTTCGAGTCTAATATTTGTAGTTTTGCTGCAGATTTTTTAAGAAATAAACAGGATTTTTGATCCGTACGAGTACGCTGCACAAATGTAAACTCACTGACATTACTTGAACCTGAATCTTATATCAATAATACAATAGAATAGTCCTTACCCGAGGTAGGCGGCACGACTGAGTTGGCCATACCGTTTAGCGCGTGTGATGCAAGAGCCGTCATAGGACTAATATACCCTTGCGCAGTCGCAGCCACCATCAGCGCTTGTTGCTGTGAACAGGTCATCATTGTTACCTACCAAATAGGACCAAAGACATATTTTATGGTCACGATTATTGGAGGCATCAACATAAATTAAGATTAGGTGTAGAGTATGACTAGCTTCTAATCTAACTAAACCATAAGTGCTAAAGGATGTATACAAAATATATTTTTGGAAGTGTCTCGAATATAAATTGGCTATCGGAATTTAAAATATTTTTTGTGATAGAACATGATCTCTCGATTTCGCAATTAAACGTAGATTTTTTGGAACAACAATTTCTGGAGGTTAGAGACGTTTGTTTCAGTGAAAATTATTGACACTTTGTTAATAGAGATGGTTAGACAAAAAAATCATAAATTACAGAAGTACGCTAATGATACCAATAAAAGTTAAAATAAATAATTTTGTTGGATTAAAATAAAAGTACATGTAAGTAATTTTTACGTCTAATTACGCATTAGATCTTAATGTCATTTTGTGTCACCGCGCCGGGTCAGCCAGACGACGAGGAGAACACCGCTGGGGTTTAGTGGGTAGAGCCTGCGTCCACCTTACCACCTTCTCGGGCGCAGAGAGTCCCACATAGCCTCCGGCCCCCCCCTGACCCGGTGGTATGCCTAAACGCATTCCCCAACGAAATCAAAAAAAAAAAAAAAAAAAACTTACAAAATCGCTTAGCTATAAATTATTAACATTACTAACCTGCTCAGTAATAACTTGCGCGTAGGTCCCGTACGCGCCGAACTGGTTGAACACGAACGGGTTGAGGAGGCTCATGTTGCCCGCCATCTGTTGCATCCGCCGCAGCTGCCTCTCCTTCTCTGTGTCCGCGAACTTTACCACTAGGCTTGATGACGCACCCTGAAGTTAAAATTTTTGTTGAGGCTTTTGTACTTCAATGCGTTGCGCTGCGTTTTTTAACATTGGAGTTAAAGCCCTTAGGCTTCATTTTCTCTTGCCTATTTGTATATTAAAAAAAAAAGCACGCACGAAAAAGTGTCTTTTTCGTGCGTGCAGCCGAGCGTTTATCAGCCGTGCTGTCCACCGGAGCCGACCGTGCAAACGAGAGCGCGGAACAAGCGACAGAGAGGTACGATCGGCCTAAGCGCTCGTGATTTACGGAAAATCCAAGAAAATTATTTATTTAAACTTTTATTGGTATTATAGCAGCGTGCTTCTCTAATGTATGATTTTTTTGTACAAATATTACTTCTAACTAGGTGTCAATGTTTTATCATTATGACGTTATCACGTAAAACTATCGTCCGTAAACCAATTTTATTAACAACAAGTAGGTTTTTAAGTTTAAGTAGAGTAGTAAGTGACCGATCCTTGTCATTATTCAGGTCAAGTCATTTATCAATATGTATCAGAGCACGCCCTGCATACAACGGTACCCCCTCTCTTAATAACTATATTTTATTCAATGAAATAAAAAAAACATTATTACAATCAGTCCTATAAAAACGTAGATAAGAAATATAATAAAGAATCTTGAGAGCTCCTTCTGAAATTGCGAAAATAATGGTATAATAAAGATGTTATCAACGCTACAGAGTGTTGTGGATACAGACGTCGTTTTTAATTTGCCACCGTGATGCCCGGCCGAGATATGAACTCCTTCTAGCCGCCATATTGAATTTGAACGTTTCACACTTTATAATACACTTTTATTATTTTGCTTTTTACATTTTTTTTAGTATGTACTCATTAGCAATTTACGTTTTCGTTTAGTATGCTTCATTATAATGATTATCACTATCATCGGTTTCATCCTGTTTTGCGACTATAGAATTAGTGACAATTGACGTAAATGTAAAAAGTATGGTAGTTTCATAGTGCAAATGAAAAATTTGTGTAAGCCTTCTATGGCTGATTAGGCTAGGAGAGTTTATACGCTTAGTTCATACTTGCTTGGGAATTTTATTTTATTATGGTGGCAACAAGTATTTTTATTCAGAAAGATTTTCGCTTTTCTGCCAGTCATTAGAGACGGAATTTCTCACGTCGATTATTTTTGTTTTTTCTTCAACAGAATATTTTGTCTGTTCAGTATCTATGACATATAAAGTAACATAACATAATATATATGACTCATTGTGTTCCGAAGCTACTCAAATACACTATCTGCTCAAAAATCACTCAATTACTTTATTAGCTCCTTTCAATATACAAACTTTTACTGATACAATTTAACAACAATTTTATACAAATGAACTCACAAAAGACCCGCAAAGTACGTAATAAAATAGTTACACATTAACAGTTTGTGTAAACGGGAGGCCTGGGAGTTCTTAAAAATGCAAAGCCCGGCTGCGCTGAACTACAGTGGGACTAGAGCCGAGCTTTCATTATGTACAGGAAAAATAGGCTCGGCAGCGCAACAGGTGGGCATGCAACAAGTTGGCCCGCGTGCAACAGGCTGGGCCGACGGCCAAAAATGCAACGGCCCGCAAACTTCACGGAATAGTTCTGGGAATTCCTTTTGAATTTTAAATCGCTAATTGCTCCATTAGCTTTGAATATTTTACCATAAGTGCGTTTTTATTGAAGTTTTTAATGAGATGTTTTAGTTGAGTGTGTTTATGAAAGTATGTTGATAGTTATTTGAAAAATTAGTTTTATTGTTCTTCTTCTTCGAGTTCTTATTATTGCAATTTATCATTAGTATTCGTTGAGTGTACGTTTTTATTTTATACTAGCTGTTGCCCGTAACTTCGCCCGCGTTAACTTAGATTTACAGCCGTATCCGGAGTGATGATGATTATTTTTGTAACCTAAGTTACTCTTTATAATATCAGCAGTGAAAGTCCCGTCAAAATCGTCCCTGTCGATTTAGAGATTAGCCGGAACAAACAGACAGACAAAAATTGTAATAAAATGTTATTTTGGTATAAGTACCATGTTAATATGTATATATGCATGTAGTAAAAAGCGGTTATTTTAATATTACAAACAGACTCCAATTTTATTTTTTCTGTATAAATGTATCCACGATATTCACTGTTATTTGTAAGTTTGGATGTTTGGCATGTTCTCTTTAAACACAAAAGACTAATAAACTAGACTTACATAAAAACTTTGCAGTCTAAAAATACCCGAATTAAATAAATATGCCATATTTCTTTTAAATATTTGTATTTTTTTAAGTTCCAGCTTTTTGACTGTGGAAAAAGATACAATGGGATTAAGCTAATTCAAAACCTATAGAACTTTTCAGTGATTGCTATGTTGTTGGTATTCGTAAGAAATTTGTATCTGCCTGATAAATAGAGGCCTTTGTCTAGCTGTGGCCGAAAGGATGATGATGATGATGATGATGATATGACAAGAAATCGCAGCTCTACCCGTGTGAACAGCTACTGGTATCAAATTGTAACAATAATAATTATAGTATCATTAATTTTTAGTTTTCGTTCCAAAGTCAAGACAACACGATAATACGTTATGTTAATAAAGACAGACTGATAAATTTTGACTTATTTACTTAAACGATTCTATTTATTTTTATAGCTTAAGAGGGCAAATGAGCAGTCGAAGCCTTTTGGCGACTATCAACGCCCATACACATCCGCACAACCAGAGATTATGCAGATGCGTTGCCCTCCGTTTCCCTATCCCACCCAATGGGCCACCGGAAACTCACAAAACCGTACGAAACGCAACACCAACGAGACCAGCCCAATTATGGTTTCACGGCTTTATTTTTACACTAGCTGTTGCCTGCAGCTTCGCCCGCGTTACTCAACTCCTATTAGTCAAAGCGTGATCTATATGTTTCCACGATAAATGCGCTATCTAACACTGAAAGAATTTTTCAAATCGGACCAGTCGTTCCTGAGATTAGCGCGTTTAAACAAACAAAATCTTCAGCTTTATAATATTAGTATAGATTAGTAATGAACACAGAAATATATCAAGAATGAGCCAAAGTTATTTTATGTAATTATTATTTTATTACAACTTAGATGTTTCAAAGAATTCGACCAAGACTAATTTTAGTTAGGACTGACTATGTTTCGTTTTATATTAAGTACTGCAAAATGAAATATATTCAAAATATTTTTTATAATAATTATTAAGTTATTTTAGGTGTATTATTTTAAAGGTTTAAATTTAAATAAAGAGCTTTACAATTTAATCCAAGCTCCTGTAAATATGTTATTTTCGACAGAAGGCTGGATTAAATCGCAAACCGCAGTGCTGTGGCGATGTCGACAGAGGTCCGGACACGCTGTACAAATTCGCAGACTATCGATCGACGGTCAGGGTTGCCAACAATGAAAACGGCTAATCTGAATACTTGACTGATACTTGGACATAGAGCCCTTAGAAACAAACCTAAAAATATTATATTACGATGTGTTATAATTTTGATAATAATATGGCTTTAACATAATCGTTTTCTAAAAAGCATGTCGTTAGCTTCTCACAAGATTATTTGAACTTTCGTTGACTGCCCTTGATTTCGCTACAATAGGCCACAGACGAGACGTGTTTTGCATTTGAGAACAGACTAAACATAGAAATAATAAAATAATAATTTAAAATAATGCTATAATTAAAATTTTCCTCATTTTAAGTTAAAAATAATAATTCATTTGTCAACAAGTCAGATATAATATTAGGTGCAATGTACAATCAGCTCTAGCTTTTGTTGTTGTATAATTATGTATGTACAACAATATAAGCTAGATTATACATAATTATGCAATAATCTAAGTTCTCTTTAAAAAGGCACTTAAATTATTCCTACAACAATCTAAGCTAGAGTTTAGCTGATATTATACTCGTATTACACGTGTTTAATAACATTAAAAGGTTCTTTCGGAAAACAAACACACGTATAAAAAATATATTGGCGGCCGTGGCGGCGCATCTGAATATCGTATTATACCATCGATGGATTATTTATTCCGAGTGTGATTTCAATGCTTGTATTTTCATTGTTTACAATTCTTTCGCGTTCGGCTGTTACATATCGCCAATTTACATTTTATTATAGAAATTATTTATTGATGCTATGTGTAGAATTGAGTTTTAAAAGTCCATGTAATACAACTATATGATGATGATCATTTTTCTACTTTATTTTTTTGTTATATCTCTGAAGGAAATAAGGCAGAATTTTCAATGAAATTCAGAATTCTCAAGCGGCTTAAATATTTCCGACTCTTATAACAATAATTATCCTTATATTATTAATCAATTTACACAAATTCTTGATAAATTCTATACCCACTATAACCTGCTTCAGAAATTACTGTACTTCATGTTGAAAACAGCATGAAAATCCATCTTCTCAAGTAGTTCTTGAGTTAATCGCGTACAGACAGATAGACAGACTGAAATACGCGGCGGATGAGTTTGTTTTATATTATAATATAATGATAATATGGATTAATACCGTATTTGTATAAATAGCTCTTACGGTACTTACTTTATAATTGCCATTTTTTAAGTATTAAAATAGACAGAGGTTTTAGTATATTATTATTATCTTTAACATAATTATGCCAGAAAAGCCTGCGATGGCATATGTCTATAATATAGACATATTTCTGGCATATTTAGGCTACACAATTGATACACTACCTAAACTTTTTGCTCCCCTCAGCGCCGCGCCGGCACGGATAAGAGGCGCGGGGTCACGGAGCGCCCGCGCGGCCCAGTCGAATCACGGCGACACGAAATTATAATATTTCGTTGCGCATTATTTTGATTTTGCTTTATCTCATAAGATATTGATTTAATTTGCATGGTGTAACGGGCAAAAATAAGCAAACTAATGTATTTATAATGATAAGGGTTAATACCGTATTTGTGTATATAGCTTTCCAATGACCACTTTATAATTGCCAATTTTTAATTATTATATAGGCTTATTTTTTTCCAACAGTTCCGGGGTTTTACCCGCATAGTTCCAGTTCCCGTTGTATTTCCAGGATAAAATATATTCTATTTCCTTTCCCGGGTCCCATAATATCTTTGTACCAAATTTCATTCAAATCAGTTCAGTGGCTTAGGTGTGAAGAAGTGACAGACAGACAGACAGAGCTACTTTTTCGCATTTATATTATTAGTATAGATGAGTGTTAAGAATATAATGTGAAAAAGAAAACTGGTTGTGTTAATAACGAGTATTAAGCTAAACGGCTTAACTATTTTGAATATACGTTTTTGCATAAATGGACAAATAACTAAGTCCAATAGGATACTTGTTATCAAAAAATCTATAGTTACGGTATAATTTAGTATCCACTATTTGGATTTGCGTCACTTTGCCAAATATGTAAAGCATAAATTATATACATTATTAACCTAAGTGTACGCTGTAGACAACTAGCTTCACATCTAGATTCTGGATTTTTCTAAGGTCATTAATACTACAGATGAGGCGAAAGACATGCGTAGGCTAGCTAAACATCAAATCCAGATGTATCCAAGAATTATTAATTAATTAATTTTTAATTATTCTGGCAGAACGTCGCAGAAGGCGATCGTATGCCATAAATAAAAGAAGATATATCCGAGATTATTAATAGTGCCGAAAGAACATTACAAGGTGCTCCGTGCTCATGTCTGGGCGTTCAGTTAACGAGGCTCGGGACACTTTTCATTACGGTGTTACGTCCTATTAACGTGAATTGTTAGCTGTAGCCGACTTGCACTGTGCCTGAATGTACATTATTTTGTAAGTGTTTGAACAGGGTAGGCGTTTGAAGAGTAACATGAAACGTCTCTATATCTTAGTTTAACAACACCTATTCGTCTATTTCAGTATATTGGATAAAGGATTAATAATATAGGGCGGGCATAGGTACAATTTCTGCTAAATTTTTATGTCATAAGGAGCAGTCGGAGCTTTATGGTGACTATCGACGCCCATCATCCGCACAACCAAAAGTTATGCAGATACGTTGCCCTACTTTTTCCTTTCCCCCCAATGGGCCACCGGAAACTCACAAACTTCACGAAACGCGACAGCATAGCTGTCATTTGACACCCATGTTATGTGAGCGAGAGGTTCCCCGGTCGTGCCGACCCAATTCGGCTGCAAAGCAGCATGGCACTACCTCTTACAACATGAATAATTTCAACCTTTTTTCATCCACCGCTGGATATTGTATTAGGAAATAGGAAATTTCAATGAACGCCGAGACGGCCCTGGCACTCGCTTTCGAATAGGACCGGCCACTGCACGATATATCAATGACTAAATTTATAATAAAAATAACTGTAATATATTTTCTTATGTACATTTTAGTTTAATTCCTTCGTAATGACTTTTCTTGATATAGTTATAAAATTATAATACATAAAAAAGTAAATATTTTAAGGCACATTATTCTATTAAAGATAGCCAAGCTTCCAATATAATTAAGTTAAACACAACAGCAGCACAAATATATAACACCAACGAACAAACATACAACCAACATCCGGGGCCTCCATTAAGGAGAATTATACAGAAAATGACTAGCCATTTCCAGCCAAGGTCAATGATGGATGCAGCAAAGATAGAGCCAGACAACAGCATGGTTTATGAGGACGTCAGATCTGGATCTGAGTAAATAACTGTTTCCCAGACAGAGGGTTTCCTGTCAAACCGGCATTTAATGGCGCCATTCAGGAAGGGTGGGCACAATGGGGAGACGAATGTATTCTAGCTATGGGCTGTGTTAATTGATTTTAATTAACGGAGTCGTGACGAATATTTAAAAGTTTTAAAGTTGAAGCAAATGTTTCATCAAGTCAATCACAATTGTAATGGTGTATTTTTTTTAAAAGTATGCGATTTTTACTAATGTCATTGGTAAAAACCGTGAGCGATGGTCTAGTGGGTATGGGCTCGGCCTCTTGAGTGAGAGGTCCGGGTTCGATTCTGATCCCCCCTGTGTTGCCTTGAAATGGGTTTTTCTAAAGTTCTACGAGCATCATACAACATGAGACCATCGTTTGCTCACCTTGAAGGAAACATCGTGAGGAAACCTGCATGCTCGATGAGATTAAAAGTCCTTGAAGGTGTGTGAAGTTCAACAACCCGCATTGGGCATCGGTGAACTATGGCCCAACACCCTCCTCGCATCATTTTCAGGAGGAGACCCGTGCCCCGTAGTGGAACATATTAGGGTTGATATTATTGTTATTAATGTATACATTTAAAATTGTATGTAATATATTATTTATTTTGTATACAATATTATATAAAAAGTATTACAGCTTCCAGGCGCTGTAAGCACTGCGTAAATTGGACTAATTAAAATTATTGATGAATCTTAGAGTTATGTGACCGGTGATTAATCTTAATAAACCGTGATAAATTCCGTAATCAGTTTTGTGAAATTAAGTTAAAATCACGAAAGCAATAAGTACTTAAATAAACTCTAATAATAATAAAGAAAATCGGCAATGAAAGTTCTGCGAGTAAGACAACTAGAAAATTAAAGGTATCATTAAATTAATATTGGAATATCAATAACTTCACCGCAAAACCATTTTGGAATCTCGCCAAAGAATAATCGTTAATAGCTTAATAGATCGCTTAGTAGAATAAAATATGAATCCTTCTTAGAATATAACTCTTTAAATGTATTACTTGGTTTAGGTGAAAAGTTATCATTACTAATGATACCTATTATTACAATACTGGCTAATTCCAACTTCGGATACAGTGTTGTAGTGAAGGCAACCGTCAATTTGGTTACAATGTATTTTCATATAATTTCCACGAAGTACACAGATAATGTTAAAAGCGATGGAAAACATAAATAAACTGTACACCTCAATATTAAGGCTATTATTAAAATGCTTTTATACTTTATTCCGGCCGAAATGGGTCATTTTTTATGAACAAAGTTAGTGTGTTATTTTATTACCTTTACAGTTTTTATTTAGTTATAATGGTGTTTATGTGATGGCTGTTGTGTTGATATTTTCCTTATTTACTCATAACCGAAAAACTTGAAATGATTTTATCGCCATACTACCATTATTTACATCCCATAAAGCGGCATAAGAAAAGTTACACGTCAAGATCTTGTTTTTTTGGAGAAAGAGCAAACGAATACTCGGTTCACCTGATGGTGAGTGATAAGCGACGTCCACAGACCAGGATTAGCCGTTGTCAGCCTTTCAGATATGATTATGCTCTTTTCTTGAAGGTCCCTAAGTCGTTTCGATTCGGAAATACCGTAGATGGCAGCTGATTCCATATAGTGGTCGTGTGGTGCAGGAAATGCCGTAAAAATCAAGATGAATTTATAAAAAATGTATACCTTTATGGTTTTAGATTATGTTGTTTGAAGCACGAGTAATTTAAGTCCTCCGACTACGCTTGTTTGTTACTGTGATAAATATCTGTTTACATTGGTTCGTGGCGGAATGTATAGCTATCAAAGTTTTGGTACAGAACTCATAGAAAAGGAGAATTTCCAGCTGTAGAGAATACAACATTACATCATGATTGTTGCTGTTCTAGATTCAACTAAATTGGTGGAATCAAAACTTGAATTATAAACGTTTAATGTACAATAATGGTTCACCTCCGCCCGCATTTCTAGTTTAGGCCTACAAAACGATAAACACGCCTAGTAGTTTGATGTTCTGATTAATGTAATAATGAATGTGAGACCGCAGATTCAGTCTCACTTAATTGAAACGCAAATGGCGAGGTGTGATTGGTCGGCGTCGAGATTAAACGGGTATGAACGAGTTCGAACCGGTTTAAACTGGTTTCAGCCGGTGACAAAGGGCGCCAATTGTGAAAGATCGAACGCCGAGTGAAGGTCTGTTGACATTGGTTAAAACAATTTGCGCGTTCGCTTTGTGTTATTTATTTAACAAACTTGAATATACTATAACGGTGTGTTACGTATATTCGGGGCTTATGTTTACGCTATACGTATTTTATATTAGTTTACTTGTGTATAGTCAATTTGGAATCAGGTGAAGAGACCAATTAGGAGGACGATTTTGATTTGAAACAGATGAATACATAAAAACAAAGAATTTATTACGAACTATTGTTGCCCTGAAAAGAACTCTTTACTTGTGCATCGTAGTCCAAAATAATCTGTATAAATCTGACTCCGACATTTTGTTAAACTGTTGCAATTAAACGCAACCATTTAATAAACCTAGAGGAAAGTAAGGCCCGTATTAAGCAAATCCTTTCGCCATAAAAGTGTTGTAGAACAGATTTGACTACCAAGATTTGCGGGGAAACCTTTACGGGGCTCCTTTAAGGCTGGAGGCCTTAGGGCCGTTTCAGTGTAATTGCATTTTACTCTATTTTATTACACCATAATACCTTCCTTTAATGGCGGGTATCTAAGTCTTGGGCGTTGTTTCTTAAAAGCCGTGCGTATAGTTATATGACTTTATGTTTGACGTGGATTCTTAGATACGTTGGAAGGGTTTATAAGGATATTTAGATGCCTATGGATTTATAAAATGTCTTTCTTGTTCCTGATTTAGTAAGGTAGAAAACAGCTAATTAATTGAAGCTGCTTATATTAAATTTAAAGTAGCAATGAAAATACAATTTATATAGTTGGATAGGCCAACTGGCAAACGTGCCACGTGTCAACGTCGCCCATGAAAATAAACTAGTTTACCTGGAAAGTGCCCAGGCAACTCATCTATGTGTTGCCTATAGATAGACATAAGGTGTCAAGTCTCGGTGCCAGTAATTACACTGCCTGTCTTGCCCTTCTCTCCGAAACACAGCAAAGCTGTTTCACGGGAGAAACAAGCAAGACGTGTAAATATTGCTTATTATATATTTTATTTAGTAGTTTTTTTGTTTGGTTTAAATATAATAAAAGTACTATTTTCTTTCTAGTGCGTCTGAATCAACTGTTTTTCAATATATCATTACAACTATTAGCTACGTCCACACGTAAACCTGTTGACTTGACTTATGTGATATTTTGAAGCGAAACAAGGCGAGACTGGAAGTAAAAAGCGGCCAATTTGACAAACGCTTATTCATTCGAATTTGGGCCCGCAATAACAGCCTATTGTATTATTCATCGTCCAATTATAGTAAAAGGAGTTTTCTCCGTACTCCACAGGGCCAGGCTTGTTTAGTTACGATCGCCCTATATAACAGGGCTGTCACTTTGATCAAAACGAAACTTGTATCAATTATTGTAATTGTATGAATATTTTTGCTTGTCGATTTCGATTTGTAATATTTGTGGAATATTGATAGTGTTGGTTTTAGCAAACGTTTCTGGTTGTTTTTTATGTTAGTTGGATAGGCAAACAGATGTGCCATTTGATGGTAAGTGGTTGATGTCACCCATGAACATCACCTAGTTTACCTGGAACTAGCCTAGGCAACACATGAACCCCACCATGGTTCAGGCCTTGACGTGGCGGTGGGGCCCAGTAGCCTAGGGTGAGCCGCTACACCTTGGGCGAAGCTAATTGAGCCGAGGGGGCTCTTTTAAGAAGAGGGAACAAAAGAGCAGGGGGCAAGGGGCGAGGATGGGTACCTCACCCCATTGTACTGTCCCGACGTTGGGAGGGGTTGTTCTGTGGTGCGGGACAACTCCTCGGTGGAGGTGGCGTCGGTCCCTTGGGGGACTGACTAGCCGTCGAGGTGCCTTGTTTGTTTATTAGATCCGGGGCATCTCACCAAAGGCGGCATTTGTGGCACTGCTTAGAGCTGCGTCAATTTACCAGCTTTCGGGCGCAGCAAGTCCCACATACCCGTGTGGGGAGACCCACTCCCCCGCGGGATGCCTCAGAGCATTTCCCGGCGTTAAAGAAAAAAAAGGCAACACATGAATGAGTTATCCTGAGACATGAAATGTTAAGTCTCGGTGCCAGTAATTAATTATACTGCCTGACCTGCCCTTCACTACGAAACGAGAAACGGGTAAGGAAGATTATAAAACGTATCGTTGCAGGAATTTAGAAATTTGTGTATATCGATATAATTCACCAATCAAACACGGTGTTGTATTGTTTTTCCGTATTAGTGTAATTTTTTAACTTTTAATCCGGTTTGATAATTTTTTATAATCAATTCAAATTTGTTTAAAATAAAGAGATTTTCACCCCTAAGTATTTCGCCCAACTATACCTTCGTAATGCTCCATAATTTAATATAAACGCGTATTCATTTGTGAAGCCCACTTGTATTACTAATAATTGAGGATAACTCCCAATTTGGCTGAGAATTGTGATATAATGAGTGTATTGAGTATAAAATTATAATTAGGGAAACAATAAAACTCGAATCCGAGAGCGACTTACGGGCAGCGCTTTGTCAGGTTGCTGAGATAAGGGCAGGGCGGGCAGTGTAATTACAT
The DNA here is from genome assembly GCA_963853865.1 of Helleia helle. Taxonomy (NCBI): domain Eukaryota; kingdom Metazoa; phylum Arthropoda; class Insecta; order Lepidoptera; family Lycaenidae; genus Helleia; species Helleia helle. The sequence goes on along the minus strand of OY971418.1, from coordinate 2,698,903 downwards.
CTAATGTCCTGCTATTAGTTCACCATCTTGTCTCAAAATAACCAAACTACCAGAAATAGATTTTATGTTCATGAGTAATTGGATGCTTCGTCCAGGTCAGACTTTAGGACCTTAAAATTATGCATCGCACACAATCTAGATTTAAGAAAAAAAATATTTAAGAATGAAAAAAGTCTTTGATGTTTTTTTGGTTACTTTATGCTATGCCAAAAGTCTATTCAATCTGGTATGAGGATTTTTTTTATTGAATGTAGGTATGTCCAAAATATACAAAATCCAAAGGTTTCGTTCATTTTGTTCTGGTATTCACGGAGACCGGCACGTCTAGCGCTGATTTTTTTTTTCTTTAACGCCGGGAAATGCTCTGAGGCATCCCGCGGGGGAGCGGGTCTCCCCAGGTGGGTACGTGGGACTTGCTGCGCCCGAAAGGTGGTAAGGTGGACGCAGCTCTACCCACTAAAGCCCGGCGAGTGCCACCAATGCTGCCTTTGTTGTCCCTGATCTATTGAGCAAACAGGGCACTACGACGGCTAGTCAGTCCCTCAAGGGACCGACGCGACGCCACCTCGACAGAGGGGTTGTCCTGCACCACAGAACAACCCCTCCCAACGTCGGGAGAGTGCAATGGTGTGAGGTTCCCATCCTCGCCTCTTGTCCCGGTGCTTTTATCCCCTTTTCTTATAAGAGGGGTACAACGAGCAGCTTCCTCGGCTCAATTTGCTCCGCCCAAGGTGCTGTGCACACCCTAGGCTACTGAGCCCCACGGCCACGACAAAGCTTGAACCATGATGGGGTAGCGCTGATATTGAACTGATGGTGAGTAACTATTTCTAACATAATCACTAAATAGATACACATAGAAGTACACTTCCTTACGAGTGTACATACATAATGGCTACTGAAAATGTTAATATTTGGTTATTATAAAATGCTAATAAGTTAGTTTCACGAAACAAAGCGATCAGAGGCCACTTGATTACGTAGTGGTCCACAAAACTCCCATAATCAGGGTAGTCTTTTAAGCTCCAATTAGGAACAAGAGGGCTTATGCAAAATGTATTATTCAGTAAGCTAAAGTAGTTTTTTATCCGACATTCGCCCTACACACTGTGAATATTGAGTATATTAACTTTACCCCTTTTTGTGGAGGGGAAACTGGGAGTGTCTTGATGTTACGCCCACTTGGTAACTAGATCAATCCGTGTCGCCTTGGTCAACGCAACTACGACAAAGATTGTTTGTTTCCGTTGTTTAAATGTATAAATAGCTAAGTGTTTTGTCTGAGGCAGTAAGTCTTGATAGATAAGTCAACGTCACCCATAAATATGAAAGACTCATCAACGAGTTGCCGACTCTGAGGAGCAATAGTCCTTGGTTTTCAATACAGACTAGTTGATAGGTGGAATAACAAATCAAAGTACTAAAAATACAAAACCAAAAATGAAGTTTAATACTACATTAAAAATAGCATTTAGTCTCACACATTTTTTTCTTTATAAGGTCACAAAATGCTGCCAGATCCAGGTGGAGCTTCAAGCGCCTCGAAAAAAGCTTTTGGCCGATATCTCGGAAATTGTGCTCTTTAGGGCAACAGTAGTAAGATTAATACCATTATGTCGAGAATGAAATTTAACATCTTTTATTTTTTAACTAACCGCTTACGATTTATGGCGATATTATTTAATGAACCGGTTTTTCTATATCGCCGATAAATCTTAAATATTGAAAATGATATTAACTCATTTTTAAAAATAGATCTATAGATGTATTTATTGATTAATCCAATAACTTTTGCCCTGAAGTGCATAGTTTCCGAGATATTGACCAAAACCTTTATTTAAGATGGCGCTTGAAGCTCCACCTGGATCTGGCAGCATTTTGTGATTATATGCTCAGTGACCTTTAACCTTATAAAGAAAAAAAATTGATCGGAAATTAAGCGCGAGGTTATCCCAGTTATCGTCTATATCTGTACTATAAATTTTCAGTATTATTTTGGCAGCTTGAATCATCAAAAGCATTTTTGAAAATAAGGTATGTAATATGTATGGGGTAATTAATAATTATTTGAAAGGATCTTCACTGAGATGCTCAAAACTCTTGTCTATAAGACGTTTGTTATAATATAAATTGATTACGCGAAGCTCTCAGTAATAAATGTAAAATTTCAAATCCATTAGGGGAAAGTTTTGAAATTAAGCACGCACCTTAATTTTGTTGATGGAAAACTTGACTCGCCTAAACTCCTTATGAAGAAGTTTTTTTAAATCCCCGTCTGGAGGCTAATGAAGACAGGACTCAATTTCCTTATCGGCTCGTAAAGGAATTCTCAAAGCCTCTGTAAGCGACGTAAAGGCGCTTAAAATGTAAGATATGTATAGATTTTGAAAGTAAAACGTTTCGGATGTAGGTCGAAAATGTTCCTTTTCACATACAATTATTAAATTCCATTAAAGCATTTTAAGAATACTTCAAACAAAAAAAACTTGGTCTCCTAATCAATTTGACCGAGCCAATGAAATGATTCAGATCATAAAATAGCTTTCAGCTTTTTTATATCTTATTATTGGACTAGCTTTATAGATTCAGATGTAACTCAGACAGAATGTAACAAGCTCTAAGTTATGTAGGTGATGATAATAACTATACTCTTGCCAAACAACGAGGTTGGCAGGATTATATAGAATGTTTATTGTTTGTAAACAAACCACAACAGCTGATTTTTAGGGTTATCACTTCAAGATTTTTCATAATTTCACACTCTTAATAGTTTTACTCGAAAAATCCTAGAGGAGTTTTTTTTATGTTAGTTGGATAGGCAAACTGGCAAACGTGCCACCTGATGGTAAGTGGTCGACGTCGCCCATGAACATAAATATTATACCTGGAACGAGCCCAGGCAACTCATTTATGTGTTACCTATCCTGAGACATAAGATGTTAAGTCTCGGTGCCAGTAATTACACTGCCTGTCTTGCCCTTCTCTCCGAAACACAGCAGCTGTTTCACGGGAGAAACAAGCAAGATGGTGGTACCCATGCAGCCGGGAGCGCGGCACAGCGCTTCCCTTCCACCGGTACAGTTACACCGGAGTCCTACAGTATTACAAATAATAAGTGCATTATAATTTATATTTTGGTTATATTATTGTACTTACCATGTACAATTAATAACCGACGTCATGAGGTGTCGCTAAAACGATGAAGTGTCAAATATCATCAATATACTTTATTATAATAAAATATAGAAGGACCAAGTCGTAGTCAAAGTCTCGAAAAATTCAAAGTCTTTTACGTATTCAAAGTATCGCCAAATATACTTTCAATAACATCATCATCATCAGATTCTGTCCGCCCACTACTCAAGACGGCGGATCCCTTGCCACTCGCATCCAACACGGATCATCTTCCCATCTGGTTAATGCCCGACACTTCGTCTACCTCCAATAGCATCCAAGTTACAATTTATTAATTAGCCAAACTAAATACACCTTATCAAACTTTCAATCTTCCTGCTTGTCATTATAAGATGTATTCACTAATCAGTGTTACCACTGTCTTAAATATTTAAATGTAAAAGAAAACATGGCGAATGACGGTAGACAATAATTCGGTTTTTCCTGTCCAGAGACAGCGCTAGTAATCTTAGAGAAATATTACGTTCATCGCGGAGTTCTCTCGGACGGCCCTCAGATTATTATTATATCTTTTAGCCCGATTGCAGCTCTAGTAGAAATAATGGCCGCCGTATTTCTTTTTTCCCCGGTGACTTACTTAAATGAGTGATGGAACAAAGTCATCTCGGCCCTTTTTCTTATTAGGAGTTTATAGGGCGTATTGTATACGTTACACAAATTGTAGGTGAAATGTGTCTTGATTCCTGGCCGCGTGCCGTGGAATGTAAGTTTTAATTTATATCAGTAGGTAGTAATATAACCTAGACTGATTTATACCTATGTACTCCTATAAAATAAAATAATCGTCTTAATTTTTTTTTTCTAAAAAGTCGTCTTATGTTGTTAATTGCAATGTTATTTTTGTTGATCTTGTTTGTTGTTTGTTTTAGTTGTTGAAAAGGATTTTCATATTTAAAATTTATTTTTAAATGGTAATATTAAAAACGTGGCAAATACTTCACTTCTTCTCAAATGTTTCCATCTGAATACACCTTTTTAACCGGCTTTGAGAAAAGAAGAGGTTCTATATTTGACTGTATATTTTTTTTGATCATATCATCCCAAACCAACTAATATTAAAAATCGGCTTCTGTATATATTTCACATTTACGAGATTCTCGGTCTCCGTTGTAAGAACATAGTACATTCATGGACAAAATATTATTCATTACAAAAATAATTAGTGACTGATGAAAATGACATTAATATGGCCTCTTTGATGTATATATTCTATACCTATTCATATTTCATACGTATTTCATTAATTCGTGTATCGACGTACCTAATAAAACTTATTATTATAATATCATAGGGAGGTCGGCCATTTTGTCGAAAACTAATCTTGGGACCAAATGTAATCATTGGTATATTAATCAATATACTGTATATTTTGACCTTAATATTTATTTCTCAATAATTTCTGGGGTACAACTTTTGATTGGGTAAAATTTTTGATTATTATTTACCTATTTTCGACTTCATCCTTGGCTTTACCCTCACTGAGAGAAGATATGCTGCAAATTATGTGTAGAACTTATAATATAGATTTGGCTTCGAAGTTCTTAAGTCTTGGAGTCGTGAGAGATTTAAGATGGGATTTTCATTTCAAAATCCCCCCGTGCAAAAAATTACAAAACATTGTTTTTAATGTTCGATTAAATAATTTAAATAAAACTACGACAAAGGTAGTTTCTTCTCTTTCACCTCATTAATTTTCGTTCCCCCTCACAATTTATCCTTCAGTGCTTAACCTGATAAGACCTCCTTTACAAGGAGTATTTTTATTAAATCCGCCGTCGCTGGAGTGGCGACTACTGATAGCGGGGTTTATAAAACAACGCTCAACATAGGATGGTTACGCACTGCGAACCGATCCGATTAGAAAATAAGTATTTTGTCACTCTGCTTCTCGTCAATAATCATCTAATCATCTCTGAAGCGGAGAGGATTCTTCGTTATCTAAAAGGTACTAAAAGATTATTGTTTAAATTTTATATAAGGCGGTCATAACCGTGTATGCTGATGCTGACCGGGGAAGAAATGAGGCAGACCGTTGCTTCTACACTAGCTGTGTTTAAGGTAAGTAAATGTATATTCGCGAATCACGGAAACGAATCTAGTGCGTAAGTAATACAAATATAGTTCGACGTCTATTTCAGAACTATTTTGACGGGGTTGAATCGGATCGGATCGGATGCAACCACCTTATGCATCAATAAATTGTTAATTTTCTTTTTAATGTGCCAGCGTTAAAAACTATGTTTTATTACACAACGCTTACAGTCAATTGCGGATCGCCTGCAGCAGGCGTAGGATTTCGTATTTTCCCTTTGAAATTTAAATATAGATTTGTAGATGAAAGAAATAAACGTTTGGAATAGCAACCGTTTAATGATTGGTATTTTTAATTGAAAAATTTCGGTGAATTGTTAATATACTACACGTATGTAATTTAAAAATACCTCGAAATAGCGTGTTATGAAAAATAATTATTAGTAATATTGATAATTACATTTTTTATAGCATAAGGCACCAAACGAGCAACTGAGTCTGATGACCACTGACGCCTATAGTCATCAGAGACCAACCCATCACCTTAACCAGAGTTTAAGCAGATGGGTTGCCCTCCTTTTTCCTATCCTCCCCAATGAGCCTCCGGAAACTCACAAACTAGACGAAACGCAAAAGCATAGTTGTTACTTGACGACATATGAGCGAGACGGTCGTGCCGGCCCAATTTGGCTACAATACAATTTTCTTAATTTCTATGTGCACCTGAACATGATACCATCACTTGTTCACCGGTGAAGGAAACATCGTGAGGAAACCTGCATGCCTGATGAGATTAAAAGTTTTTGAAGGTGTGTGAAGTCCACCAACCCGTATTGACCAATCCCCTCCTCGCCTGATTTTGAGAAGAAATATAAGGGTTGGTATTATTATTATTTATATATTTTCTTATTATTTGTATATTGCCAACGTACAAAACATTTCAAAAGTGATTGAGTGTTTTTTCCAAAAATGTGGGTTCGAAACTAAAATCGAAATCGAAAAAGTAAATCGAAATAGTCACATTACATTACATTTGTGATAAAAGATTCATATTTTATTATAAGGATATAATATGTATTATATTATTATATGATAATCTTAATTTCTTTCAATCTATCACGAGACTATATTAAAGTGGTAAAATCCTCCATAAATATTTATTTCTTAAAATTATTATATAGAAAATACACTTTATAAAACGGTGTAGTAAATTAATTATATAATTATCATTGGGCTGTCCCAGAGATTTCAGAGCGAAATGTTCCGGCCCGTGCCACATGTTATTTTATGCTAATGTCCATCTCCAAAGCAAGCTCGGCTAAAGGTGCGTCCACAGTAGATGGGGACTTAACACTCATTTGTGGCTTTCAAAATTGTTGATTTTGGGGACCCTATTTTTGTATCCTCATTTTTATTTATATGCAGTACTAAAATGGTAATTGTAATATTTGTAAGTCAATTACAGAAAAAAGATAGAAAGATATTAGTAGAAATTTACTAAAATCCCGAATGGACAATGATATGTAATATCTTCATTCTCCCAACCTCGGGACTGTGCAATGGGGTGAGGCTCCCATCCTCGCCCCTTGTCTCCTCCTGCTCTTTGGCTTGAACCATAGTGGGGCCTTAATTAGCTTCAGAACACGAAGAAAATGATAACAACAAAGTAATATGTTAAAATTTTATTTATAAAAGCAAATCTCAATGTGAATTGGTCCCAATGTTAATTTGGTAGCGAGTTTTTATGCAAACGAACTAAAGTTATTCAAGAACGCCTTTGCATAAAACTTGCATGAACCGGTTAAACGCGAACGGTTGAGCACCGTTTTGTAACCTGTATTTGTATTTTTAACATTGCACAGGGATTGTGCATTTCACTCCTTCCCTATTCCCTACTCCCTCCGTTCCCTCTCTGCGACAATTAGGGTTTTCATTTCGCTGAAACGGCACCCAATTTCCGTTTGGTCCGGCTGAATTAGAATGCGGAGATGATGCCACGTCGAGATTGTAAGACATTTCAATATATTATTGTGTGTGCGTTTTTTCTCTCATTAGCATTTATTTACTTATGAACCTACGTAAAACCTATATAATACGATTTTTGTATTGCTATGGAACTGTAAAAATGTTAAGGGTTTCTTTTCTGTTCTTTATTTCTTTTTTAAAATTAATACATAAGCGCTGACCACTCGACGCACCAGTAGTTAGTGAGCGGTTAATTTCGTTCTGAAAACTGTAAGCTTAACTTCAATTATTTCTCTGCGTTAAGACAAAACGATCATCATCAGCCTCTATCCGTCCACTGTTGAACATAGGCCTTCCTCAATAAACACCAAGTCGACCGATCCCTTGCCAGTCGAATCCAACACGGATTGGCGACTGTACGGAGATCGTCTTCCCACCTGGTTAATGGCCGACCAACACTTTGTCACCTAAACACGGTCTCCACTCTTGAACCTTATTGGTCCATCCGTTCTCCTGAGTGTGTGACCAGCCCATTGCCACTTCAACGAGCTTATTTATCGTATATATTACCGTATTATGATTTACATAGTTGTTACTATTTTATTGACTTTTTATGGCATGTGGTAAATAAACAAGCGAATAATTCTTTCTTGCATAATTCCGTGGATGACAATTTATTACTTATTACGACGAAGTTAGCACATCCCGCAAGTAGTTTGGCGGTCGGCCAATGTTCGATACCTCCACCTTGGATAAATCACCAAACAAACAAACACGGGGTCATTTAACTTGTCACGTTCCTTTGGGCCTTTATAGGACCCTATTATTTTTCCTCAAAAACTAATATCATTACGAAACTCTTTTTGGAGTCAATCTTGCTAGATCTATCCATAAATTTGCAAGCGTTGGTATGGAGATGTTATTGTCACCGTGAATACCACAGACGTCCGTCATTAGAAGTTTTATAATTTATGCAACACGAAATTAATGAAATACCTAATAAAACGTATGTCATATAAATGGTCCGCAAACCCGTAAATATAGGAAGAACATAAGACATAAAAAACAATGCAATTTCATTAAAAGATAGATTTAACATTTTTCGTTAATGTCTGTTTATCGCTTAAATGAGCTTATCAGAGTAGCTATTAGCTGATATATTATAAATAGAACTTACAGAAGTTTCACCTAAAATTGATTTATCACTATTATATCACGGTTTTAAAAATCCTGTCATTTAGTATAATCGCAACTAAGCATTGAAATACAACGAATAAACAACCAAGAGAACCATATCTTTTGTTGACGGGAAAAATAAAACTGGAAAAAAATCGGAAGCACTCACAAAAATAAAAGAAGCGCAGTCCACCGGGAACCTATTCCCGTGGGACTCGCATGAATTTAATCAGCAGAAACAAGGTGTAGAAAATAAAACATCGGGGCGGGAAACGAGGTGGACTGAACAGTTCAGCTGAATGCGGAACTTTATGTAATGCGCTAAGATATTGTTTTGCTCCGTATTGTGTTATGTATTACTGTCACCGGTGTGTTATGTATCTTTATACATCATCATCATCATTACCAAGGCCTCTTCCAAGAAACGTAATTCATCATTATCAACATTTATCGCCCTCTGGTGGACACAATTCTCTTTCAAGCAACGCTAAGCCTCTCTAGTCACTAGTCTCTCGATGCCAGTCTTTTCAATTGTTATTATATAAAAATCTTAGTGAGGTGCCTTCATTTAAGTTATTAAGTTGTTGGATTTTTGACGTATTTATTGCGTAGGTTTGGAAGTCAGCTTGATTATAATAATTTTTTAAACAATAAAATTAATTTATATTTAATGTAAAAATTTTTGTTTCAACATTAACCTAATTAGAAGTAGTGATCAAATAAAGTTTAGTTTTCATGATATAATACAGATAGGAACTAGATAACTTTTTTCACACACTACTACTATTAAATATGAAAGTAAAAGCATTATTTATTATTGTTGCTTGTTGAAAAATTAAAATGTGTGCCACACAAACAAACACCTTGTCAATTATCATAACTATTGGCTTTTACTCGTAAGTACAGGCCCTACAATTCTCATCTCATAATCATAATTATCAAGTCATAAAAAATTAAACAACAAAACTCCATTGCAAGCCCGGACACGTCTTCACCTCTGATTAAACATCGGGACATAAATTCAAAAGGCCAAATAATGGAAGTTTAGATTAATTAGAAAATTCGGCAAACCCGAAAAGAATATAAAATACATATTAATAAAAATATCGTTATAAATGTAGATTTATGCGGGAGACGCGGCGAAGGTGCGCATTTTAAATTGGCCACTAAGCGACGCTGATCCGCCTATACATCGCATAGATTGGCACACTAACGACTGAATAATTACACAATGATCCCCCATTACGAATGCAAAAATGGGAACCCCTGATGCATATATAATGGGTGCTTTTAGGGTGGCGCAAGGAGAAGCGGTAGCGGCTCCATGGGTTACTAGATTAGCGCATGGAGCATAGTTTTAGTCGTCACTTCTTTAGATATTTTGTCTTTAAATTATTACCCTGCACTGGATTTGTTAGCATGTAGCTTATAATCTGTAAGGCTTTCAAACCTAAAACATTTTAGTATGAACTGTTAGTTTGTAGAAAGACGGTTAATAACGCGCTTATTTTCTAGCATTTTAAATAAGTGAATTGTCAATAATTGTGAAAAACATGAATCTGTCATTTACAAACACAGTATCATCTGTTTTTTTACTTGTACTATACGTAGGTATATATATAATGTTTTTTTAAATTTAACTATTTGCAAATAATCATAACGAATAGTTTATTTTCTAGAAATAATACTTTGAAATGAATAATATTAAACACAATCATCACTCGTCTTTCCCCTGTCTTACCGTTTGCATTTAAATCTTCGAATTTCCTTACCCATAGGCCTAATATATTATATTGTTTAAGATTCCGGTTGACGTGGCGGAACATCCAGCTGACCGTTACTCCTAAGTTATTGGGGTGCAGTCCATAAATTATTGGATTATTTACCGGTATGTTTTTAGTAACGGTTGTTATTGCCTTAAGAAATAATTCTTAGTAGGCATTATATGACTTATATAATTTTGATGAAGTTCGTGGGATATGGACGGTATGTATTTGAAAATAATTTTCGTTTTATTTTCTGTATAGTTATTATGATAACATTATATGATTATTATTGTATATCTATATATTAATATTAAGTTCTACTTAATATTTTGTGTTTTAGTATTTTACAAGGCAAGTTAAGAAGATTATTTTTATCATATTTCTTAAAAATATCAGGCCTAAAAATTGTTGTTTTCTAATGTTTACGCGAATTTGACCCTTTATAATGAAACAATTTTTACGGATTTTATCGCGGTTTATTAAGATTTTTACAAGCCCGACGTTTCGGATTCTTTACAGCAACCATGGTCACGGGAGGACCATGTTTCAGTGTCAGTCCTCCCATGACCATGGTTGCTGTAAAGTATCCGAAACGTCGGGCTTGTAAAAATTGTTTCACTAAAAATAGTTTCTTTATATTTCAAAATTGAAAGAGTTTTTCAAATCTTCGACTACGTGCAAAAAAGTATAAAACCATTTTAAACATTAAAAAGTATCAGTAAGTTGAGTATGGGTATAAAAATTATATGGATTTTTAGTCACGCCTACTTAAAGCTAATTACATTTTATCACCTGTTTTATATCTAGCGAACACTTATTCGCTCGTTCCGTATACTTATACGGCTCAAATTATAAGACGCTGAACTGTGAGCCGTTTACGAAAAATACGAAAGCTATAAAATATATCAGTATCTTGTAATCGATGGCTTGCACCGCGCTCTTAAAGCCAGTCCTGCAAACACTGGCAGTAATGACTGGACAAACAGACATCTGCATACGGCCTCCAGCGGAGATGCCTCTCAGACCCGCTCCGGTTTTACTGAATTTATTAGCACACAAAAAAATGGGGTGGAATTAAGTGGAGTCTAACTACCTTTGAACTTTCCAATGGAATTCTTTTTGAAAGATTAATTTATGTGATTTAATTGGTTGCATGATAGATCTACGTAACTCAAAGGGCGAATTGATATTTATGTTATCTAAACTTGTTTAAAAACATTTGTTTAGACGCGCTAATCTTCGGAAGAACCAGGTGATTTGCGAAACTATTTATACATACGATAGGAATTATTGAGGACATGCCTAATTATAATATCATAATATAATATCTATGGACGCTTTTACACCACGTCAATCTGGCTGAATCAGGTCCCGTGGCTGGTTATTTCTTGAAGAACTTGTGTTACGGTACCAGACAACGGAAATATATTTAATACTTTTATACTTGACATATATATATATATATATATATAATATACACATATATTTAATACACATCCATGTCCCAGGAACACAGAAAACTTTTTGTTCCCTGGTGGGATTCGAACCCGCTACCTCCGACTTGAGCGCCAACGCGTTAACCATTCAGCCACAGAGGTCGTCAAATTAGCTTATAGACTACTAGTAAATCCGAGGGGAAAACAGCCAGGTAAGTTCTCCAAATTCTACGTTAATTAGGACTACCTATATGTACCAGTTACGAAATTCCACAAACATAGAAGAATAAAAATTAATCTATCACATTAATAGGATTAAGAACTGTAACAACTGCTTAATATTTTAATGTTTTATTAAGTTCATTAATGTTGTCGGATGAAATGATTTTTCAAACCATGGGTGTGAGTGAGGCGAGGCGTGGCGGTTTTAAGCCGCGATGTTTGCGGTCGGCACGGGTATAGTGACTAGCGAGCTGAAAGGATTTCATGGTGTAATGTTATATTTTATTCTAATCTTTATCTTCCAGTTACATTCCACTCATAATCTTCCATTTTATCTTATGTCCATAAGACTAATACAAAAAGAATATGTGATGGGTATTAATAATACTATAAATATATTATTAAAATAAATGGTATAAGTTAATGTTTAATGTATGTTATGGTGGGCCTGTGCGTTTTGCTGGCTTCAACAAATCTAAGTATAGTTTTGAAAATAAAAATTAAATTATTGCTATTATCTAAACTGGCATCATATCGTTTTCTTCTTTTATAAAGACGTGAATTCCGTCTTATTGGATCTAGATACTTCAATATCTAGCTATCTTACCTAGATATTAGATACTCCTAGGATAAATCGCAGACGGGGGTTGGTTTAAATCGATACCAATTCAAATATTCTTCAAAGTTTGGTTGACTAATCATCGCATTACCCATCTTAAAACACAATTTGATGTTGGATTAGTCTTTTCGTCTATTCAGAAGCTCCTTTTTTAATTCGCTATATCAAAGAAAGATTGGTAGAAAATCTCAAGTAAAAAAAATCTGTCTACTATATTTCCACTTCGTTGCTGTGCGAGCTTAAATTTATCAGGCTACACACATTGCTCGTCTGCAGTGCTGCTACTTCTCCATCTCCAGGATTGACAGATATGCAGCTTTTAATGTAGATATCGCGCGTGATCGCGTTATCTCATCCTGGATATAAGCTTGAGCATACACTACCGATTAGCATCACTATAGAGCTAAATGGTCCATCAATGTTATTCTAACATTCACTGGACATTTTGTAGTACTTAAAATAAACGTGAGGTATTACGGGATAAAGGCTTGTTATTGGCGTGTTATGATAGTAACCATGTATAATTAGGCGGGCAAACATGTTTACCCATATCGTTAACATTGGGTTAAGCAAACTAGTTGTTTGCCTGTTCCGTTTGTTTAGTTTGTAACAACTTCACTTTAATATACTAGGAATTCCTGGGGTTATTGAATAAGAGAAAAGATTATGTTGCTTAGAAGATTGCCAATGGGATAATGAAATTTCAGACTTTTATAGATAAAATAGAAAATGTGACCAATCTTGAAGTATGCCATTCATTATTCTTGATAGGGCTTGTCAATTTTCATATTTGTGCAATGCCAGCCAAGTTAGGATAAGAACAAACAGACATTTCCATCTTGAACTAGACCAGTCTTGGCGTTTTAATGCTCTCAATGTCTTTGTAGTAGGTAAACAAGGACAGGAAATAGTAGGACCAGACGTTACTTCGATGAAATCCATACGAAATATTTAATATAATATACAAGGACAGAAAAACAGTGAAAGTACTAACACTAAACATTAGACGATAAGAAACACATCGGCTGACTGTGCCACCAATATGGCAAAGCCTAGTCTCGATAAAATCATTGGTGTTGATCACTTACGGTATGCTTATCTAACGTACATATAAGAAAAATAAGAAAGACGGCTCTAAATATGTACCTCATTAATCTAACACCCTGTATAAATGTGCAGGCCGAGTTCACTCCTGATTTAATGTGCAGGCGAGGTAATATTATGCGGAGGGGGCGGGGGGCGCTCCTCGAAACCGGAGGCTAATTACCCTTTGTTATTTTATGTTAATAAATTTCCCTCCGATTACTTGAGAACGTTTAGTGTTGGAGTAAGGAGATTTGGGGATCAGTCATTTTCTTTAAAATGGCTTCGATGATTTGCTTTATCCCAACTTGTGTGATCTTCTACTTATTTACAGTAAAGCTGGAATTTTTTCTTTCCTTGATCTGCTGTATCCCATCTTGAGTTGTCATTGTCTTTTTGTCTCCGACGATTTTGGAGGAAAGCCGGAATTTTCATCATTTATTCTTTATTTTTTCTTTTATTTTTAGTTTTAGGCGCTAAGGCCCTGTTGATCAACGCATCAAGGTGCTGCTGTTAATGTCCTTGCTGAATAGAATTGCAGCGGTGGAAAATATTGGAGGAACAACCTTCCAAAAAAAGCAGGGACGATGTCATCTGCCCTTAATGAACAACAATTGTAGTGATAATACTTATTCATGAATTATCAGAATTTCATATTTAAAGTAAACATTATTCCAAATATAGTTCTTTTATTTTTTAGGGATAAATGTAAATCGTATTTGTTTTGTCACTCATAGTCTATTCTAAAGATCTCATCTCGATCCATTCGGGCGATATAGGGTTATAGGTTGAATTTCTCCCTCCACGGTTTTATTTTTCTGATGTCATTTGCTGATTCAGGTATCTGCACGCACAAATTTGATCTGTATAATATTTTAAACGGATTATTCGAAAAACAAACTTCACAAAAAATGCCGAGAGACCATTTTTTTTGTAATATGCTTTTGTAATATCCTAAAATTATAATGATTCATTAGCATTTGAACTTAAGCTTATTGAAAAAATCTACAGGTTCTACCTTGCCATTTGAAAACACTTAAGAAAGTGTACTTCCTGTGGTTCCTATGAAATTCTGAATACAAAACTGCTTAAAAAAGGGTCACGTTTTACCACATATGTATTCATTTTTACTTTTAAGCTTTTTGTGCTTTTGAAAGGTGCGCTAATATTTTACACAAGATGGCGGATTATGGCCGCCATTTTGTGTGGCATAAAAACTCCACGCTATCCTTTGAGGCGCCGCTGGAGTCATGTAATGATGTTTGCGTAACAAAGCCGATCGGAGTTTAGTCGTGCGTCTTTTCACTTTATTTCGCAATCGCTAGGGAAAGAGGGTTGCCACATAGATATGTAAATGTTTTCAATAAGGCAAAAGAGCGCGCGACGTATGGATACAGTTTGTACGTAATATCACGGGCCGGATTGTAAGCAAGTTTCGCAAACTGTTTTCGGAGCGTATAGCTCTCGATAACACTGGTAATGTTGATGTGGAATTGCTTTCTTATATTTTCTTATGCTTCTTCTTTTATAGTCTGGCAACATAATTTGTTTTTACGACCTAATAATAGATATCTTTTGATTTTTATTCTTGTGTGATGTCTTTTGATTTACACACGAGTTGCAAGTATATTTGGTAAATGTTAGTTTATTCTTGTAAAGAATATTCTTATAAAAATTGTTTTTTTTTTTAAATTTTTCATTTCAAACTTAATAAATTTTATTATGATGATTTGTCAAAGAATTAAAGTTGCTAAAATAACACATTGAATTGTTATACATTATTACATTATATTATAAATTAATTATATTACATTTTATTATTATAAATTAATTACACTAGCTGACCGGTGAAAACTTTTACACATAATAATTATAATAAACCTATTTTTCGTCAATACAGACAGGAACATAAGCTTTAATATGACATATATACTTAAGTAGATAAGTAATGGCGTTGCCACCAAAAATAGCTTCGGGAAATAATATTTATGACAATAAATAGGAAATCCATCAATATCAGTTAGTTTCACAAAATCACAGTCACTAATAACACGTTAGCTTACACTACAAATATCATGAAACTTTCATTAAAACCAAGGACCTTGTTTAGTTTGACAGCGTTAGTCACGGGAGAATAAATAGAGGTAACATATTTTTTTCTAAATTTTGAAAATTAGAACAAAGCGAGCGGCCAGTTGCACGGCGCACGTAATAATTCGCAGCCGCGCGACCGTGCAATGTTGCTATTTGTTACAGACGTGTTGACGCTTTTACAACAAACTGCAAAAAAACGTGCGTTAGATATTATATTTTATTCTACTATAACTCCATTTATATAGTAAGTGTTTATTTTTTTGAGTTTCAATGTAAAAAAAACTTTATATATTTTGTTGTCACGCCTAAGCCGCTGATTAGTTTTAATTTAATTTAGCAATGAAATAAAATATATATATATTATATATTATATATATATATATATATTTTATTTCTTATAAGAAGAATAGTTTATAGGTATTAAAAAAAACGACCGTAATAAGTAAGTATACAGCTGTAAATACTCTTAAACACTCGAAGCCGCGTGAGAGCTAGTATTATATAATTTTATAAAAGATACTATATTATGTTTGTACAGTATAATTTTGTGCATGATATTTGAGGATCAAAGTTTCGTAAGTGGCTTATACTGAACTCGAAAGGTGACCTCTGCAATTTAGGAGAGGCGTCTAAAGGTGAGATTGGGCTTTCAGTAATGCATGAACTTCGGTAGAGGCGATTATGTGCTCGATCATACCAATACTAATAATGCTAAAGAATTTGAAGCGGCAGCGGTATTCTTAGTATAACCGTTATATTATATATATTAGAATTATATTGTTTTCGTATAAAAATACTAATTTTATAAATATTTCTCAATTTCATTCGTGGTTCAGAACTTGCACTAGTAAAGCTAGACCACTGAAGAAGACTCGGCGATACAGACTTAGTGGGTCTTTTAAATATGTGACAATAATTTTGAAATGGTTTTTGATAGTTGATTAATTTAACGACGTGAAAAGCCATGTGGCGAATGTATCATCAATAAATTCAGTATGTAACAGATCAATGAAAATATGCAAAGCCTTTTCAGAAGTGCTGTGTTTTGATGGAATTGAAAGGAAAGAAAATTTAAGTAAAAATAATATTTGTTGATCTTGTGAGTTTGTATGGGCCCAAATTGGCCCGCTTCTTTACAGTTTCCCGCTCGCATTCTTCCCTGATTCGCCGTAAAGAAGTTTTATTGACACAGTATCCTATAGGCGGGCCCATCTTCGATATTATACGGGCATTTCAAGATAAGGTTTACAGCTCACTTCTAATTTACAATATTTGTTATTAGTAGTAAAGTTTTATATAACAGGCGCTATAATATTAATATATAATATTTATAATTTATATAATATTAATACTGTTTTTGTGATTGCTATAAAATGTTGGTTCTATTTTCCCTTTTCGAAATATTTTCATAATTTATTAAATTTATCATAAGTAGTATATAACCTGGTAATTTAATCATACATTTATATTATATTTTTATTTTTGCCAAATTTAAAATGTTTTAAAGATTTCTCTTGATATATTATATTCTTAAAAAATGTATGCACATTTTTGCATAACAGTTTGAAACACAATAAAATGTTATATACAAATCTTGTTAATCGCAAAATACACAAAGTTGTTTAGATGTCAATTAAAAAACCTGTAGGCACTTTATTTTTAAATGGCGGTTAGTTTGTCCAAAAAAATAGCCGATGTTTTTATCTGACTGAAGTATGTATACCTATACCTATTGAAACTATTTGCAATGCGTTTAGTTACTACTTACTTGTAATAGTTTTTACTCTTAGTTAGCTTCGTGAACTCTCTTTTCAAAGTTAATTTAAATAGTTCTCTGTAAAGCTTTGTCTTCAGTGGAAGTAAGACCAAAATTTTCAATTTTTTTTCTACACGCGAGATGTTTTTCTACTTGATGATTTCTTTGATTGTGTTAATTGTATTATATTAAGAGAAATACTATAAAATTTTTGCATTAAGAAAGCAAAAAAAAAAGAATCCTCTTTTGTCTTTCATCATACTTACATATGACTTACTTTGTTTAGCATAGACCCATTTGATTTCTTAATACCAAATTTATCTATTTAACTTCAAACTTTTTTACATGAATCCCTTGGGAGTTCAAATTGACAACTGGAGGTAGATACTGGCCACTTTGGGAATCACTAATTTAGATCATAAATGAAACGCATTGATCGAAATACAAGTAATTAACTTTAGCGGTTGTGGTTAGCGATTGTGAATTGGGCAATCGATTTATTATGTATGGATTTGAAACCTTTAGTGGTAGTTGCCACGTGTAATTTTAGTTTTGGAAGAGTTACTAATTGATAAAGTATTTAAAAAAAATCTTTGTACCTAATTAAATCATAAGCCAATTATTAAAGTGTTACGCTGTCCAATTATTCTATCCCGTGATCCCCCCGTATGCAAAATCTTATAAATATATTATGTTTTCCATTAGTAACCCGTTATGTTCATCGCTTAAATACACAAGTAATTAAATTTCGTTTTATTGAGTTTTTTATTATCAATATTACTAACCTTTTTCCATCCACTGCTTGAGAAGGGCTTCTTTGAAATAACGCTAATACATCCAACCCCCCACATCTTAGTTGGGTGCTGGCCAACATAATTTACCTAAATAAATTTTCACTTCAAAAATATACGCATAATTTAGCGACACATTTTAATAAGCTCCACGTATTTTAAGGGCGATATTAATACACCGTACCCTAAACGCCCAGTCCTTTTAATAAGGGTCTCTGTTTATATTGATGGCGGGAATCTCTTAATTTCGGCCACGCCTGTAAGCCCCGTAACGATATTTTGTATCATTAACGTTTCAAGTATGAAAATTACAAGACTTTGTAAGCGTTTGACAAGTGTTTGTGTGGTAGTGCTCTTATGCCCCAAGACGTGGTTCTAGTAGGGTGTGAATAATCATTTGGGCTTTCATTCAAAGAAACCTACGTCCTGGGGGAAATGAATCTATTATTGTTTTCTAATGTTTACGCGAATTTCACTCATTATAATGAAACAATTTTTGCGGATTTCGCGGTTTATTAAGATTTTTAAGTCCCCGACGTTTAGAATACTTTTACCCCCTTGTCACCCCTGGTATTTTGTCCCCTCTTCTTATAAGAAGGGTACAAACAGCCCCCTCGGCTCAATTAGCTTCGTCCAAGGTGCTGGGCACACCTTAGTCTACTGAGCCCTACCGCCACGATAAGGCTTGGTGGAAAAAAAAAAACTGCTGTGAGATAGTTTATGCCGAGCTAAGAAGCAAAATGGCGGATTTTACATAAATCTGCTATTCTATTGACGACTTTTTTTTTTGTTATCGCAGGGAAATGCTTTTTACGCATGTAGCCAGGATCTTGGGTAGATCCTGACCCTATGTGGGACTGCATGGCTGCTTAGGCAGTCCCCGCGACGTTATGTCGTACTGGGCCCAGGTTCCTGAAGGCGCATTAAGTAGCGCCTCCTGCGCACCCCCTTTCGTCGCCCACGGGGGGAGGCAACGTCAGCGGCCTCCTCTCTCACCCGCTCGACGGCCTCCTTCAGGGACATTACTGCCTCGCAGAAGGAAACCATTGCCGTCCAGGACTCGTCATCACCGAGCATCGCGGTGATGACAATCGGCAGAGACAAGTCCCCTCCGATGACTGACGTCATCGCAGCGCCGCCCATCTCGGGCATACCTCGAGGGTGTGCTGGGCCGAGTCCACCGTCGCGCCACAATCGTGACACACTGTCCCCGGCTCCTGCGGGCCGTCTTCAACCGCTTTTTGAGGGTCTCAGATTTGCAGGCAACAGGAGCACCTCAGCGAGCTATCATATAAAGGGCTAGTAATTATTGGCACCAAGACCATTTTACGTCGCATGAATGAGTTGCCGGGGTAAACGTAGATTGTGTTCTTGGGTCAGCTTTTCACCAGGTGTCTCGTTCGCATGCTATATATCTACCACAAAAACCTATATAATATTTATTTCTTTAATGATAATATTTCTTTAATCATAATAAGTCTAAGCCCATACGAACGATAAGCCCCTAAATCTGAACCGATCCTCACAACTTGGGCAATGTTCTCATTTACCGAGCGTCGGACCGACCTTCAACTTCAACTTATGACCACTTATAAGTTTCGCTTGTAAGCTAACTTATTTATAGCTGCCATAACATAAACATTTAAGAGTAAATATAAAAAAGTTTGCCAAATTATGCATTATCGCTGGTTAGTTAGTACAGTTGGTACCACATTAAAAGGGATAAAATAAGATCTATGGTGCCGTAGTTATTCTATATATTTTGAATGCAGTTATAGAACGTCGGGCTTGTAAAAATCTATTAAGATTTTAATCTTACCGCAACCGCGATAAAATCCGTAAAAATTGTTTCATTATAATGCAGTTATAGAAGTTTTGAAATATCTTTTCATAACATTTGACGCAGTCATACCTACCCTATTTTGAAAGTTATAGTTTGATACAAAACTATCCTATCTCTAAGCTTGGACCGAATTGTGCTCAATATGCAACATTGAATTAAATTTGGTTCAGCAATTTTGAAGTCCATCCTCGATTATGAAAATGAAATAGCCGATATGTTTATTTGTAAATGATTATATTTAGGTTATTATTAAATAAAAATTATAACCGACTTCAAAAAATAAAATAACTAAAAAGTTATAAAATAATCGCGTTTCTTTAATTTTTGTGTCTACAACTAATAAACATATTGTACTTCTACTAATGTACAATTTTTGCGTTTACCACGTCATTATTGTTACTTTTGGAGTCGGTGTCAGCTAAGTTAAATAGGCAGTAGACCGGGTACAGCAACAAATACGTCACCGTCGTCCGTTACCGGTGTAGTATTTGCTGCTGTAGGTACCTAACTACCTTGGCTGACACTGACTCTAAAAAAGAAGCACGTATCACCCATAAGGGTGCAAAGTTCTCATCAGTATAAATTAATTAAGTCCAATCATAAGGTAGCTACTTTAAACTATTTAGGAGTTCCCTTAACTGAGCTTTGTCTTCATCATCCCCCCAATCACAGTCACAACCCATCACAGGTGTAAAGTTCTCATCAATACAAATTAATCAAGCCTAAACACAAGGTAACTGCTTTAAATCGTCGAGGAGTTCCCTCAACTGTCTTCCAGCTCCAGCATCAGATCGAATCTAGACCTTAATTAAATTGTAGTGCTTTAAAATGCTTATTTAAAAAAATATTAAGCGCACTAGTCGTTCCTACGAATTTCGAAAGTTTCTCCATGATTTCTCTGGGATGCCATCATCAGATCCTGGTTTCCTTATCATGGGACCATTTGGCAAGTATACCCTTTCAAACAAAAAAAGAATTTTGAAAATCGGTCTACAATTGACGGAGAAATCGGTGTACATACATAAAAAAAAATACCGGCTGAGTTTTACATGACCAAATTCATTGCAAAATCGTTTCTCTTTAAATCTCATCTGGTAGACTAATGTTTACTCCTACAATCTCAACAAAGTGGAATATTTACGGCGTGAAAGTATTGTTTAATTTCATCCTCTTATAGAGCGTAAATAAACTGGTCGGTTCAACGTAAACCGCTGGGGATCCAATTTTACGTATCGCAAATTCAAATTAACGCGTGCAACAGCTTAGTGTGATAATAAACGCCTAGACGTATACCGGCTATCCTAGGGTAATTGGTTGGGCAGGCGTCATACGTGGACTTATATTATACTTATGTCTGTACTTCTTAATATACTCATAGTTATGACTGTACTTAAGCTGTAAGAAGTATAATAAGTTATATTCATACTTGTTACTATACTTTTTATGTACTTGTGACTTTTTTAAATGTGATATGGAGGCAACCAAGCAGTCGGTGACTACCGACGCCCATATGCAGATGCGTTGCCTTCCTTTTTCCTATCCCCCCAATGGGCCACCTGAAACTCACAAGCCGCACAAAATGCGACAGCATAGCTGTCACTTGACGCCGGTGTTATGTGAGCAAGAGGTACCACCCCGATCGTGCCGGCTCAATTCGGCTTTTTTATACTACTGGGATAGGCAAACTGGCAAACGTGCCACCTGATAGTATATGTCCTCGTTCATTAATACGGGGTTACCTTGAACTAGCCCACGCAACTCATTCATGTGTTGCCTATGCTAAGACAAGATATCAACATTTGTGCCAGTAAATTACACTGCCTGTCCTTCTCTCCAAACTGTCTGTTTCACGGAAGAAACAAGCAGGATGGTGGTACCCAACAGACGGGAGCGCGGCAGTGCGCAACCCTCCCGGTGAATTCTTAATTTACTATACAACCTCTTTAGTATACTTATGACTGTGCTTCATGTTATCCTCATACTTTCCCACTATGGTTCAGGCCTTGACGTGGTGGTGGGGCTCAGTAGCCTAAGGTGTGCCCAGCACCTTGGGCGCAGCTAATTGAACCTAGGGGGCTGTTTGTCTTATAAGAAGAGGGGACAAAAGAGCAGGGGGGAAAGGGGTGAGGACGGAAAACTCACCCCATTGTACTGTCCCGACGTTGGCAGGGGTTGTTCTGTGGTGCGGGACAACCCCTCTGTGGAGGTGGCGTCGGTCCCCTGAGAGACTGACTAACCGTCGAGGTGCCCTGTTAGCTCAACAGATCCGGGGCACCTCCCCAAAGGCGGCACTCGCCGGGTTTTAGTGGGTAGAGCTGCGTCCACTTACCAGTTTTTCGGGCGCAGCGAGTTTCACATACCCGCGTGGGGAGACCTACTCCCCAGCGGGATGCCTCAGAGCATTTCCCGGCGTTAAAGAAAAAGAATCCTCATACTTATGACTGTACTTCTTGATATACTTACATTTATGACTGTACTCATAATATATTTATACTTATGACTGAAAATATGTATTTAAAAGTTTCCCTATCTGAAAACAGTGATAATATCTGCATGTCAAACAAGGCTAGGGTGTATGAAGTAAGCGAACCTGCACTGGGTCAGCGCGTAGGTAAACTAACCTTCAGCCCTAAGCTTCAAGCCCTTGACGTATGAGCGTCGTTTATGATGAATCTAGATAGTATATAATTTGAATGATAAAGGCGTACGAGAAAGTCTGAAACACGGCGTGAAAAGTTATTTAACTTGCGAACTTGTTTGATATTTTGGTGGAGTAAAATATCTTACACTATAAAAATGATTATAAATATTTTGATGAAATTTTACACAAATCACTTTTATGTTGTGAAAAGTGTTAATATTTTTTGGCAGCTGTTAGTGGGATACTAATTAATTATTAGTATACAGGTATATTTTCTGGTGTTGTTCTTACATAAATCTATGGGCTCCTCGGTAGGTAAATTTTGGCAATGGATTTAGAAGATTCTCTTTGGAGATTTTGCTCCATTTCTTCATAGCTGGGTAGCGATACCCGTCTATGATTTTGGAGAAGCCATATCCTGCTAATTACTACTTGAAATATAGCCTTATTACTAGAAAGTAACATGCATGTATATAAGGTTATAAGGAGGTAGTGGCTGCTTTGCAGCCGGATTGGGCCGGTACGAATGGGATGGTACCTCTAGATCACATAACACCGGCTTCAAGTGACAGCTATGCTGTTGCGTTTCTTATAGTTTGTGATTCCAGTGGCCCGTTGCGCCATAGGGCAAAGGATAGCAACGCATTTGCATAACTTTTGGTTGTGCAGATGTCTATGGGCGTCGGTAGTCACCATAAGGCTCTGACTGCTCGGTTGCCTGCTTATGACATAAAAAATACATAGGAGTGTGTGAGTAGTGATATGAATAAAGGAGTAACACACGAAATGGCATGATATACAGAAGTGGAAGTAGACTTAATTACACTGGTCCTAATTTAAGGGACAAGAGAAAGGAGACTTTGTCAGAATTATATTTATTAGACAAGTAAAAGTTTGTTATCTTTCTTTTCAAAGGCCCTACGCTGATTGCCTTTCGGCCTTTAGCAACTTCGGAATAATTCTCATTTATAATCATAGGATTTCATTATATCGACTTTCATGAGATCTTTCGTTCTTGGCAGCATGTCTGACAACTATATACTGATAACCTTGAAGTGGTACAATAAATACCGTCTGAGATCGTATAACGCCAAAGGTCGGATGTTAGTGCCTAATAAAAGGATATATCACCCATAAAATATCTCCACTCCGCGGCATACATTTGTAAAGCGGCTTTATGTACATGCTAAAATCTGATTCTTATAGTCTGGTTTGTATGGTATGTGTGAAATTATATCATCAATAAATATACCTGGCATCACTTACACATTCGACTATAGTCATGGCGGACCGAGTCAGAACCAAATAAAAGGTCGAGCCTTTGAATCTCCCAATTTGTACATACAAAGTACATACTATTGATTTTATAAAATGTATGTACATTTTAGATGTGAAACTTATCTTGACTGTAAAATTGACTGGGATGCCGTGACGCTTTCTTGCCATGTGTTGTATTTTTATTATTTACTAGCAGTTGCTCGCAGCTTTTCCCGCGTTAACTTAGTTTGACAGCCGTACCCGGATTGATGATGATTGTTTTTATAGCCTAAGTTTCTGATTATAACATCAGCTATCTGCCAGTGATAGTCCCATCAAAATCAGCCCAACCGTTTCAGAGATTAGCCGGAACAAACAGGCAGACAGACAAAAATTGTAAAAAATGCTATTTAGGCATATGTACCGCGTATAATTAATTAAAAAGCAGATATTTTATAACTAAATACATATAATTATAACTAAATATTTTATGTTACAAACAGACCCTCCAATTTTATTTATCTGGATAGAAGAATTTTAATATTATCCCGGCCTTCTTTTTTTAAACGTATACAGTCCATTTATACTGCCCGTAATATTTCTTAGCATGCCACGAGGTGAACCTGGCGCGATAGTTCATTTATATAATATTTGAACCGATGCGGGTTGTAATACTATATCTTATCGGGTAAGCAATTCTCACTGTTTCCTTTACTGCTGAGCCGGCGACGTAAAGGTGCGAAGGTCAGCATTGAGACCTTTTCGAGTTGGCCTTTAATTAACATCGCCGCTTATCGCTCGTACGTCCGTGATATTATAAACGAGAAAGTGTCTGATAACTTTTTATGTCTAAATTGCGCATAGCATTTTTTAAGATATACTTACATGCTACTCACATTGGAGGTCAAGTTGAATCTACTACGAAGAATATTATGTAAGATAACATAGGCTGAGAAGGGTTTAAACTATCAACCTAACATGGTTCAGGTCTTGACGTGGCGGTGGGGCCAGTAGCCTAGGGTGAGCCTAGCACCTTGGGCGAAGCTAATTGAGCCGAGGGGGCTCTTTGTACCCCTCTTGTAAGAATAGGGGACAAAAGAGCAGAGGACAAGGCGAGGATAGGAATCTCACCCCATTGTACTATTCCGACGTTGGGAGGGGTTCTTCTGTGGTGCAGGACAATCCCTCTGTGGAGTGGAGTCCCTTGGGTTACTGACTAGCCATCGAGGTTCTCTGTTTGCTAATTAGATCCGGGGCACCTCAGCAAAGGTAGCATTATAGAATAGAATAAACTTTATTCAGCGAAACGAAACATTAGTGGCATTCGCCGGGTTTTAGTGGGTCAGAGCTGCGTCCACTTACCACCTTTCGGGCGCAGCGAGTCCCACATACCCTCATGGGGAGACCCACTCCCCCGCGGGATGCCTTAGAGCATTTCCCGGCATCAAAGAAAAAAAAGGGTTTAAACTATCAAAATTATACATTAGTCCAGATAAAATTGTGCAAGGAATTCATCACAAAATATAAATCATGTAAGTGTGAACTATTTAGGTTTTGTACATAGATGGATTTCCAATATATTTTAATATGTTCATTCATTAATGTGATTAAACTGAGTAAATGGTTTTATGAAAGCAACATCGCCTCTTAACATACATATTATCATAAAACCATACACAATTGATATTCAATCAGTTTTTATTAAAGAACATTTAAAATGAGGGAGAAGTAACGGCGATACCTTTCAAAATGGCCGCGTTTCGTAGCTGTCAATTAAAAACCTTTTCAACGATCGTGCCCTTCGAGTTAAAAAAAATGAATTCCAATTAGCGCCTATGTATAACGAAATTCTTCAACTTTGTAATAAAAACGTTAATTTCAACTTTAAGGGTTACTTGAATAACTTAAATTGAACGATTAAGTGACGATCCCTTAAGTTATTTCAGACTTATTTAACTTTTTATGTATGCAAGTAGACTTAACGTTCTGTAAAGTTACAACTAAAATAGTGGATAGACACTCGTTGGTAATGAGATATTGCTTTCACTTCAAACAATCGGCTAGGTTTTTTAGGTTATTAGTTGTTATTAATATATCATATATATACATCGGTCTCTCTAGTATTATTGCTATTATAGTATCATAATATTTTTTGCTGTATATTTTTTTGCTTTCCAGATACTATTTTTAAGTTTTAAGAATATTTTTTATTCATTTGGTAGCCCGCCATGGAACTAGACGTAGCTTGAGCACGAAAATATTTATTTATGTCAGACGCACAACACGTTAAAACCAGTTATGGGGACATATATAACCTAAGGAATCCAGCTATGGGGTGTTGCAAGTAAAAGTAACATACTTTGCCTACAACGGACACAGAATTACATCCTGAGGGCAATGGTGAGTGCACCGTGGTTCACAAGAAATGATGAAATTCACGAATATCTCAACGTGCCCACTGTCATGTCAGAAATCGAGCAGTACAAAAAGAAATACATTCACCGGTTATACCTACACCAAAATCCGCTCGTAGCAGATTTGCTAGACCAGACTGCGGTGGTCAAGAGACTATAACGGGCCCACCTTATTTAGTTGGTAGGGGTGGCGCTGGCTACCCCACCAGAAAAGCCATTTAAATAAATAAAAAATAAAAAAGCCTTTTATTTCTTGCTTTACAGTAACTAAAAAAAAAACAGTGTACATGAAACAAATAAAATAGCTGATGTGATACAAATCTAGGTGCTTTAGTAATAATATTTTAAAATTAAAATTTTTGGGTGCAAGAACCCCTCTCAACGGAGGGTAAAGGCCTCCTCCAGAGATGACCATTGCTCTCTGTCCTCTGCTACTCGCATCCAGTGGCTTCCTGCTATTTTTGTGACGTCGTCTGCCCAGCGCGCAATTGGTCTACCCCTTCTTCTTTGACCCAATGCTCCATGACGTTGTTTATATGGTCTAGCGACTGTCGGCAAGTCTGGCTACATGTACAACCCATCGCCACTTTAGCTTCTGCGAGTAACTGAGAGCGTCCATATTTTTGATTTTCTGTCTTATGGCAGTGTGTCGGATTTTATTGACCTTCTTAATCTTCAGAATGCTTCTTTCCATACTTCTTTGACTTGTCATGATTTGGTTTTTTATTTTCTAGTAAATCTCCACGTTTAGCAAGCGTATGTTAGTGAGGGGAGTATGCAGTTGTTCATGACTCTGCTTTTCAACCTCATGGGCAAGTCACTTTTTAGAATTTCTTTGAGGCTCCAGAATCTCTTCCAAGTGATATTGACTCTTCTCTCTACTTCCAGTTCGTTGTTGTGTTGGTTGAATGAGATTTGTTTGCCCAGATAAATGTAGGTATCAACATAGGATAGAGGCACATTATTGAGATATATAGGTACTTTAGTGTGATTCGTCAGGACATTCGTTTTATTTAGGTTGATTTCCAAACCTACTTTCCAGCTTTCTTCATGTAGAGAGTTTATCATTTGTTGTAGTTGGATTGTGTTTTCTGATAGCAGGACTATATCGTCAGCAAATCTAAGGTGACTCAGATAACACCCATTTATGTTTATGCCGACTTTCTCCCAGTTTAGTTTGCGGATGATGGACTCTAGCACCGCTATAAAAATTGTTGGTGAGAGTGGGTCTCCTTGCCTTACACCTCTTTGCCAAAAAGCCATTTGCTCTTAACAAATTCGCTTATGGTCTACCGTCCGATTGCAAACATTTAAACAAAAAAAAGTCGCATGTACATACATATTTAGCAAGTATGAAGTTCGGTGATAGGCAAACGGGATTGCCAACATTTTAATAACATAATAAATTATTGAATATCTGGTAAATCCTAGTAAAAGTTTCTTCGTCGACAATATATTACGTAATAGACCACTACATGATAATGACACCTCATCATATCCCTTATAGGAACTATTATATTGCAGTATCATGAGTAATATCGCTATTACAATGTAGATTATATTATCAAGATGCACGGTAATCAACACGCGAGAGGCAATTTGTATTGATGAGACGAGTCCACAGGCCACGGTCACGTCTCATAAAGGGAGTGAGGCCGTCGCACGTCTCATAAGGCCATTGTCAGTCTCTCATTGCGGGTGTGAGTTTTATGAGTACAAGGGTATTGATATCTTTTATACTACATTCTGAAAATTTGTTTTTATTTACGACTTTTGATATTAACTTTGCCAATATTGTATGTAGTGTTTAAAAATGTTAAAGTGCAGGTTTTTTTAGTACAGGCAAAAAGATGACGACTGAATAAATTATATGTATGTAGAAAAAAGTGCGTGCGTACAAAGTACACGTGTCAGAAGTAAAACTTATTTGGCAAACTAATTTTTAAATCTTGTTTATATTTATAATAATCTAAAGCTTTAAATTTCCGAGACTTGCGATACGACGTTCGAACGACGATCGGGACGACTGCGACGATCGAGAGAGAGTGAAATAGATCTCACTCTATCTCTCGATCTTTCTCATTCGCTTGCTCTCCGGCTATATGCGTCATGCCACGTTCACCCTTGCTTACTCTTCTTCTTCCCAATCGGCCTCAATCACTCACTCCCTCTTCTTGGACAAAAACGTTGCACATTTTCGTGACGTTTCATTCTTAAAAAAATTACCCTCATGCGCGCAAAGCAGTTTCACTTCAAAAACACCAAGTTAACCTAGTAGGTAAGTATAACCACAAAATAGTGGTATAACGCAAGTAAACTTGAAAAATATATACCAGCTCATAAAACTTTACAACGCTTATATTTAGTTATTAATATTTTAGAATATTATAATATGCAATTAGCATTATCATTTCATTAAAATAAAGCTTACCTACATAGCCATCTTAAATCTGTCACGTCAAATATTACTAAAGCCGATCTAATGTGAAGTGAATTTTTACGATGGAACTTTTTGAGTTGACTTTAATCCATGCGTTTGACCGGTCAAATAGTTTACAGCCTAATAAAAGGCAAGGTCAAGAAGACCTTAGTTTAAACGAAACAGATGCTGGGGCCTTTATGATCGGAACGGCCGATGCTGCTCTTTATTGCCGGCTTAGCGTATTAGAGCGCTTCTTGCGCTTCACTTATTTCTCTTATCATTTAGGTCATTTATAAAAAAAAAATCGTAATATCACTGTTTAAATGGTATTAAAGTATATGTGGTATATGAAGGTATTTATTCCGTGTGAGTATTATGCCATCGTTATTTTTTTATTACACATTATTTGTGTCGAATAAATGTTTCTTTCTGTCTTACATTAATGTGTTCTAGTTCAAAACGATATTGATACAGTATTTTCAATGTTGGATCCCGTCGGACACGCAAATTCCTAGCAATTACATATTATGATATTACGGGAATCCTAAACAATATCAAAGATAAAGCTATTTTAAGGTTACCTTAACGGATAGCCAGAAAAATATGGTCTTTTTCGTACACAAAATTTTCACTATAAAAAATATAATATAACAAAGTTTTTGTAAATACATTTACAGAATCATTATCAGTTTACATAGGCATCTCTCAATAAACACTAAAATTGCCAATCCCAATCATGAAAATGAGTAATTTCGTTGCATATAACAAAATTAAACATTTTAACCACAATGCAAAAACCATTTGGCGTTTAATACATAAACGAGTTCACGCGGACCAAACCACGAGGAACAGTGAGTTGAATAATAAATTCTCCGATGAGAAGATTAAGTTAGACGGGAGTTATTTTTTCATTAAAGTGTTAATCTGATTCTATTATAATTTCACTCAGACACTTTTTCACTTGGAGGTTTTTATGTTCAAGTCACTGAAACTTATGTATGGAGAGAGTTTTAAATTATCCGTCAATACTTTCATCATTTTTATAAATGTGGAGATTATTTGATTACATCTTTGATTAAAATTCTTTGAGCTTTCATTGAGATGATTTTGTATAGAAATAGTTGGACCATATTATAATGTCTGGAATATGACCGACGGCTCCATACCCCATTTAAGCATCGAGCGATCACTGCAATCCTATTTTCTTTAACACCCCATTCCATATTGCAATTTGATAATGAACACGAAAAAATATGTGAAATGGCGCAAAGTTTTTAAAATAAGAAAAGTTTTTATGTAACAGTATTTATGGCTGGACTGGTATGTAATAGCATGGCACCCTTGTGGTAGAAAATAATCTTAAGGTTATCGTTAAAAATTATTACATTATGATATCATCTGTCAGTATGTCTGTATAGGATATAGGCCTCTTCATTCAAATTATACAAGAAATACGCGAAAATATTTAACTTATCGTCACAACGCGAGACAGGCTAATCGTAAAACATTTTATACCGTTAAGACTAAGGAGCCTGATGCGGTTATCTCGTAAAAGACCTCCAGAGGCTTGTTATTAAACGAAATAAGTTTATAGTTCCCATAAAGCGGAGTCCCGATATACGCTGCATTGTGATGCGACGAGCGTGCTGAGGGCTCTGGAAAATTCTATAATAAGGAGTTAAGAGGGACCAATTATTAAAAACGGTTTGTTATATTGTGAATTTTTCAAGTTCTCATATTTTGTCGTCTTTTTAAAGGTACAGTAAGGACAGTGCTTTTATGATTTTGAATCTTTTAGGTAAAGCTCAAGTATGTGTAAAGAAGTATTGAATGTAAACTCAAGATTTATAATCTAAGGCTATAATAAATTCTACTTTAGTGCCTAGTAACGAGACTACACCTAAATTGAACTGACATTGTCCTTACGTGTTGTTATTGAAAAAATATATAATATTATATAAAATATTTTTATATATATAAAAAAGATAACTTTAATCCACACATCTCTGTCGGAATTTTTAGATGTCCTGACATATATCAAATCTAGGTTTGAAGTATTCTTACATGATTATATCCGACTCGAAGGACCAATTGTTTATTTCAAGATAAATAAACGAAATTCAAATCATATATCAAAATCTATTTTTATTACTTATATGTAGTTCAATAATAATTTATATTAATTACGATTTAATTAAT
This sequence comes from Helleia helle, assembly GCA_963853865.1. NCBI lineage: Eukaryota > Metazoa > Arthropoda > Insecta > Lepidoptera > Lycaenidae > Helleia > Helleia helle. The sequence continues at coordinate 2,667,993 of OY971418.1, read as the reverse complement.
CTTTATCGTAAAATAAACATACCTAAAATAAATCTACTTTTGTATCTAAAGACAAATTAATATTATTACATAATACTAGATTAGAAATAGAGGACGTAGACAAAAACGTCATTAAGCGAAGTAGAGAGCAAATCCGAAGGGCGCTTTGTTGACGCTGTTAGAGGTATTATCGGATGGAGGCACCCCAAATTATATTCGATTCTTACTTATGTTCAGTGTTGCTGGCGATAATACGGAAACCAAACGCTATTACTTAATAACATTTTGGTTTTTGGTATCTGCAGGTAGGTACGTCTGGTATATATAGGTACATGATGTTTTTTAGGTGTGAATGGATGTGTATTTTTTTTTAAAGATGTCATCCTGAGTTATCCGACATATTTAGTAGGCAATAACTAGCATCGAAATTTTTGGTCTAGGCCCAAGCCCCGCCATGGTTCAAATCTTATCGTGGCGGAGGGGCTCAATAGCCTTGGGCGAAGAGAATTAAGCCGAGGGGGCTTTTGTAACCCTCTTATAAGAAGAGGAGACAAAAGAGCAGGGGGCAAGGGGCGAGGACAGGAACTTCAGCCCATTGTACTGTCCTGACTTTAGGACGGTTGTTCTGTGGTGCGGGACAACCCCTCTGTGGAGGTGGCGTCGGTCCCCTAAGGGGCTGACTAGCCGTCGAGGTGCCGTGTTTACTCAACAAATCCGAGGCACCGCCGGGTTTTAGTGGGTAGAGCTGCGTGCACTTACCAGCATTCGGGCGTAGTGAGTCCCACATACCCGCCGGAGGAGACCCACTCCCCCGCGGGATGTCTCAGAGCATTTCGCGGCATTAAAAAAAGAAAAAAGGTCTAGATCCAAGGCTTTGCACAACTGTTTCCAGTCCAGTCCAAAAAAATGTTCCTTGACGTTTGTGTGAGTGGCAACTCATTCATGTGTGGCCTATCCTGAGACGTCAGATGGTAAGTCCGTGCCAGTAATAAACTGCCTCACCTGCCCTTCTTCCGAAACCCAGCAATGCTGTTTCACGGGAGAAACAAGCAGGATGGCGACACCCGTGTAGAAGGGAGCGGGGACAGGGCGACACGAACGCCTCATGAAGTACTAGGAAGACTCCTATGACCATAATCCTGTGGTGACTGTAGTAGTGTTGTAAAGTATTAAAAATGTAAATATGTCAATAATCCGCGATAGACTCCATTATATTATAGGTACTTATTAAATTAGAAGTGAAACGTTAGCATTTAACGGCCGTTTGCGTCTTACGTGATTCTATATGAACTATTCACGTATCTCTGTTACGCCCTTGGTCATATCTAACGCTCATAATCGTTAAAGCCTTCGACGGCCTATTTAATCTAAGCTAATGTTGCTGTTACCTTCGCACACGGCTATGAAGATCAGATATCGAGAATGCAATGTACATTTTTATGCCGTTCTGTTGATAGCATCGTTTAATAACGTTCACATAGTTAACACGAAGTGGATATGTTTTTACATTCACAGTCCATTATTAGTATATATGTTTTTATGTATACGGTATTTTTGATACAAAAAGACATAAATTTGTAGTCCTTTTGCATACGAAAGGAGTTTGCTACGTTTATTTAATTGCTACGTTGAGTAAGTCAATCTTCGATCCAACAATCAAAGACCTGTAAGATTGTGCACCAGGTCTTGTAATGGTAGTAAGGTACGAGCTTCGGCGTATAATGATGAACAATCCAATTAATATATAGATATATATTATAAACAGATGGTGACAAACAGCGGTATTGACAAATACCTAGATTTGCAATAGCGAAGCGGATTTTTCAGCGTGAAAATTGTTAGGAGATCCCTTTCATACAAATTTTCCTAACCACCTTGGCCAGTATTACATATCGTACGACATATCGAGGAATGCGCAATTTAGTGGTCTTTTGGAAGGAAAGGCAAAGCTAGCCTCTAAGAAACTAGGTGTGGTATGTATGGCTAAGCAGTATTCATGCCTTCCTGCCACCTACAATTATTCAAGACGCAGGTCCGGTCCCACATGGAATACTTACTACTCTTACCTCTGGGGTAGAGCATACCAATATCAGCTCCTTTAAGCGCGGTCAACGCCGGGCGGCTCAAAACGTCGAAGACTAGGTTCTCTCCGATCGGCTTGATTCTTTGGCACTGCGTAGAGATGTCGGATCAATCTACACCTTCTACCATATTATCCACGGGGAGTATTCTGAAGAATTGTTCGGACTAAACCTATCTAATCTGCAGCAGAATTCCATCCATTCCGAACATCGCGTCAAAATTCCAAACTTCCATACACAACATAGATTTCCGGACATCCACAGCAACTCGACTTTTACAGCATTTTCTGCCTCACACGACCATTATATGGAACCTGCACCACCTTCGGTATTTCCGAACCGATACGACTTAGGGACATTGAAGTAAATAGCATACACATATTTAAAAGGCTGACTACACACCTGCTAATGATGTAGCGCGTGTCTATGGATGTCAGTGAAAGGTGAAACGACTGTCCGTTTGCATCCTCTTCTATAAAAATAAAAACAATTAATGTCAAAGAAACACGAGCATTAACGAACTGCTGATCTATACTCTCAACGTTCATTTATATTTATAAAACATAATAACGTTAAAATGAAATATATTTCGCATTATATTTCAAATTGTTTCGCCGGTCTACGTAATATGACTGTCACGTCTGGCGTGTAGGGCGAAATTTAAAAAGGTTACAAAGTGGAGTAAAGTGTGGACGCACGTAGCGTACGGAACAGAACCACTAATTAAAAGTTAAGCGGCTGCCTTGGACAGTCAATTTTAGGACTTTTTGTTAAGCCCGGAGCTTACATGTACGAACATTGGTTCATTGGTAACAATGGAAACAGATTGTATTTTATTTGTATACATTCTAGTCATTAGTATGTAATCTTGGAAAAAGAAATTCGGAAATCTTTCAAATGTAAGGTTTGAAGTGTACTTACATGATTCTATCCGACTCGAAGGACCAATTTACTATTTGAAGATATATTAAACTAACGAAATTTGATGTATTACCTGAGATTTATTTATTAGATAATATTATTTTACAAATAAAAATAAAAACCCATAATCATCCGAGTATCCGTAACACAAAATATCTAGCAAATCCAGAACATCGTCAAAAGCTAAGACATATCATTGCTGTAATTTTTTTATGTGAAAATTCATGATCCCTGATCTCGTATTTCGTATATAAACACTTGCCTTTGTTTAATCGAAGGGAATATAGGTCAAGTGTAAGAGATAAAATTGTTAGACCGTTAAAGCTGGGATGTGTGTGCAGCGTACATCACCATAAACCTTTGAATTACTGTACAATACCGTAACATGAATAGGCGCACTAGACGGTCTGTTTAACGGCCTCTTATTGAAGGTGAGGTTATATAATATAATATGTGATTCAGTATGTTGGCTCTAGTTGCTTAAATCTTAGGTAGTGAAATACTTCACAAAATACTATAATAGAATATAGGACTATAAAGATCGATGTATCATACCGAAAATTTGCTTTAAAATGTAACTTTGAAAAAGACTCAAGGGCTCGCTCTTTTTGAAGGATCGAGGAAGAAAGAAGGTTTCACTATATAAGTTTCACTATATATAATACTCGTATAAAATGTAAAATAAGTTATAAAAAATTAAAAAAAAAACCAGTCAATCGTTAACGGCAGTCAAGGATAGATGGCACTTATTTATTGGTAGTATTAAGTTTAAAACTTATTTATCACTATATTATTTAATTATCAGCTTAAATTTAGGTAACGTGCAAGCGCAACGTTACAAGTTACTTTGTTGGTACTATTTTGAACAAATATTTTTGAATTTGAACTTACTTATAGAAATTTAAAAAGGAAGTTGAAAAGCACGATAATGATCAAATAGCTGAATTGCGTCTAAATATTTAGGCTTAATTTACTGTACATAATATAAGTTAGAATTTAATTACCCGTTCAATTAAGACGCTTAAAACAGTTTCGGCTAAACTATTAACGTGACGTATTCAGCGTAAAACAAGATACAAACGGCAGTTTGAATTCGCTAAGTGCCTTAAGCTCACTATTAAAGACATTAGTTCAGTTTAAGGGCATTGAAGTATCTATTATGACGTTCGCCTCCTTCTTTCTATTTCGCAATATTTAATTTTGCCACCCAAACTTTTCGCCTCTTGTTTTTTGTTACTTTTAGTTTATACAATCTTGTTTAATATGCAATGTTCGTTCTTATTTTCGTTTCACGTTTACATCAAACGTCGTGTTTTTATAAGGCTTGTCTCAAGCATAATAATGTACTTTTATACCTATAATAAAATATAATTGAATAAAATAGTTTTATACGTTCTCATTATATATATATATATATATATGTGTATATATATATATATATATGTATATATATAAAGTTCTCAATAATTTATTCTAGACTTATAATCACGTATAACCAACATAGATTTTTAAGTATACGTTCTAAGTGATAGTACACTTGAATATAAATGAAGTGAGAAAATGCGGCGTAGAAGGAATGTGGTTGAGGTGCATATCTTACCGGCATAGTTTGACTTCCGTGTAGGCTTGTGATGGCCGCCTGCGCTTCCTGATGCGAGCTGAACTTTACAAATGCACAGCCTGAAACAAGTTATGAATAAATTAATATTAATTAGAAAGTTTATTCACGTTTATGATCATCAATATCAGCCTTTTTTCCTCACGCCTCTTTTAATAAATGCTAAGGCGACCGATCTCCGGCCTCTTGTACAAAAAAAATACATTTGCGAGTGAAGGACTTTTCACTGGTTTTATATTGTAAAGTATAACTAAACAAATGTTAAAGTAGTTAATTATATATATCTTATCAGGAATATCCTTATACACATCTTTATAGACATCACTGCAATTTTAAAAATAAAAAATATACTCAAAAAGAAAATGAATAAAGAAAGGAAAATATGAACGTGAATTTGGCTATTACGCTTATCATCTAAGTTTAGATCTAGTACTTTATTACCATAAAAAATGCGTACTGAGTAGGCGAAAACAGCATATGCAATTAGTGTGCGATCCTCTTAATCATTTGTAACTAGATATTAAAACCCCGACTCATCATTAGAAAATGGCTCCAAATTGCTGATGACATTTCAAGCAGCGTTAACAAGGTCGGATAATGCCTTTAATTTAAGAGTTACCTTAGCAAGGTCTATAATGTCAAACGGCTGGGTTTGGCCCTACCGTAAATAACGAAAAGGTGTATTATATCTGGGCCCTAGTTATTTGCATAACATACACCTCAATTTATGCGCTAGTTTCTTACGTGTAATATCTCCGAGACACAGGTTCTCAAAATTGAATTTGGGTATATCTTAAGAATTTTGGAGGAGTAAAAAATATAGAAACAAATGATATTGAAGACGAATAAAATATCTTGAATATTTTCTAGATTAGGAGAGAATGTAAGAAATATGAATAGTACTGAAACTAAAAGTTTCTTTAGTTATTTAATGCTATTGCAAACTCAGTTTGCTCAAGGACATCAATATACACAAGAGTATAGTAAATTATAAAGTAGATTATTATAAAATTAGATTGCATTATTACCCTTAAAGACAGCCTATGTTTTTGATACAATACTTGAAACGTTTGTGGTCATTCAAAACTCAAATGGAAATACTATTGAAAATTAAATTCTAATAAGAAATACAATAAATATAATAGTCAAAACCAGCTAGCCATACAAAATATATACTATGTAAAATATTAAACCTATATTATGTTTATTTTACGAATATAGCCAAAGCAATCAATGCAATGCTGATTTAATTTCACGTAGTTGAGAAACATGGGATTAATAACTTGAACGTATCCCGGCGTCCATTAGGGAGCGCCCACTTTGGGAAACACTGCCTGAAGGTATTAGGGCTGTCGTGTATAATGAAATGGAATAGTTTTAGATAACATATTACTTAAGATAACGTCGTCACTCTACGGTTCGCTATTGTGTCGTTCATATTTAAGTAATTCGGGCTCTTAATACGGTGATAGTATTAATACGTTTATCATCAGTTTAGAGGTTCTAATAATGTGAATAAATTTTACATTTAGTTTTCAAAAAGTATCTTATGTTAAATTATGGTTGTCTAGAAAAGAGTATTTTTTGTGTAATCTTCTTGTTCTTTTTCTTTTTCTTTGCAGTTAGGTAAAGTCTTAATTATTATCCTGTCAATTTCATTATTGCGAAAATATTACGATTTAGAAATACTAGCCAGCTTTGAACTTATGAGCCAATTTTGTTCAATAAAATCTTGTTCAAAAACATGTTCTTGACGGTAGCAAATATCTAGAAATTCCAACAGACTGATAATGACAGGACAAATGAAATTAGAAAAACATTTTCCTCTCCCAAACGCAAAATTATTAGATGCAAAAAGCGTTTGGAAATATTTGTGAAGAAAAACAAAATCCTTAAACAACACCGCGGTGCGGGATTATCGTTCAATTTTTCAATAAAAACCTGTCAGAGCGCAGTGGCTGCGACCAGGGGCGTATCAATCTTATTTCCCTCAGGTGCGAGAAACGGGACCGAACATACAAAAAAACAATGGGAAAGAGCGAGATAAAATATCCGCTGTCCCCTTAATGACGACTGATGGATCCTCGCTTATGAAGATAGGATTATAGGAGACCCGAAACTTGGGTTTAACAACTAAATCAGTTACCAAAATGGAGGTGATCTTTTAGAAATATTAGACGTGTCAGATGCTTTCTTTGAGCGTATGAAGAAAATTGCAAAGGCTACGTGCCTTTCATTACCTTTTGTTTATGTGACCCTGGATTTTTTTTACGTAACAATCTCTATGATTATATCGTCAAGTTTTAAGGTATTGAAATTGACTCAAATTTTTGGCTGCAACATCTGTATAAAAATATCTGTGGAATCAGTATATCGATGTCCCCCTAGAATGTTAGATTTCAGTCGGTTTTCATATCCGCTTCGAATTCACAGTTAGCATGAATATAATACATACCATGCAAAACCACCACCGATTAACTGATCGTCAAAATAGAAAAGATAAACGTTGACTGCATCGCGCTTTTAGAAGTTTTTTTTTGTAATCATAATCTGTATAAATAAAAATGAACCCCTGTAATGTATCTCCTTTATGTTGTGTTTGTTATCGCCAGGACAAGGTTAGTATAAATACAAATTATGATGACGGTAAACATTTGTAAGGGCAGGACAACGTTGGCCGGGTCCAACTTGTACATAATAATGAAAAACTTACAAATAATAGTTTTTTAATCTAGTTTATACGCAAATAAAACATTTTTATATAGTTCGTGGCCAAATATTCATTGATAGTTATCAAAATGACTGCGAATACTTTCTTTTCATATGTTATTATTTGTAACTTATATTTAATACTGATAATCTAAATAAATAATATAATTGTTACAAAAAATAATAGTAGCAATGGTTGATAAGTCACAAATTGCTAAGTAAAGCCATTTTATTGGATTAGCTTTGGTGAAATCTTGTGGGGGATAAAAAAGGGAGCAAAGAGATTGCGAGCCTTTTCCCTTTTGTTGGAGCACGCGATGGAATTATGCCTGATTGGTTTTATTCTTACGACTCTTTCGGCTTCATTTGGCTATGTTTAATTTGTGATGACCGATTTCGTTAAATGGACTACGTTTTATCTGGATAGATGATTGTTTTTGGAATTATTCTGTTGTAGGTAAAGAAAATTTGGTTTGTTAAGAATGCTTTCTAGTTTGACTTTTTTTGATGGACCCAATATTAGCTCAAGCTGTTTGCCCAAGGTGATCATTATAAGAAATGATTTGGTGTCTACATATTATGTCAGACAGTGGATCGTTTTGGATTTATGGTTGAGTATTATTTCTTGCAATGGACATGTTCCTCGTATTGATGATTTCAATTTTGAAATTCAGAATCAATAAATTCTATTATTACGTACTTCTTGGTTTTATGTGCTGCAGTAGCTCGTAAGTTCGCGTAAACTAAAAGGGTCTAAATCAGATATTGGACACAAAACCTAAGCCAAGGATGATGCTGATGAAGTTCTGCTTTCAGAAATGTAATTATAAAGTTTCACAGATATTAAAATGCTTATTTCGCGGTACTTTCAGTTGGTTTACCGAAACACTGTGAAAGCTGCAGCTAAACGTTAAGCTATTTTAAGCTAGTCAATGACACGGCGAATGTCGTTGACCTCTAAATAAATTTCTGAAAAGATAATAATTTTATTTATTAAATTTTTGATTGGCTTAGTTTTTTGTTTTGTGAAGGTCATTTTCGTATGTTTAAATTACTTTCATACTCATTTTTATAAATACTAACCAATTGCAATAATTTAGTTTATATTTTAATACTATGTAGTTGTAATATTTTTTATGAAGATTTGGTAACATGTTGAGTCTTTTTTTATTTTACGCCGGGAAATGCTCTGAGGCATCCCTAGGCGGGTATGTAGGACTCGCTGCTAATGAAAGGTGGTAAGGTGGACGCAACTCTACCCATTAAAACCCGACGAGTGCCACACATGGCGTCTTTGGTGAGGTGCCCCGGATCTATTGATCAAACAGGGCACCTCGACGGCTAGTCAGTCTCTCAAGGGACCGCACATCCACAGAGGTTGTCCCGCACCACAGAACAACCTCTACCAACGTCGGGACAGTACAATGGTGTGAGGTCCCCATCCTCGCCCCTTGTCCCCTGCTTTTGTTTCTTCTTATAAGACGGGCCAAAGAGCAGCTCTCTCGGCTCCATTTGTTTCGCCCAAGGTGGAACATGTTGAGTCTTTACGTAACACTGTCTTTGAAATAAACTAAGTACTAACATTCTAATCTCCAAAATTGTTTGCCAAAATAATAACAATAATAAGGAATTGAAGAAAAAAACACTAAAATACAAAGAGAACAAAAATGCTGGTAAGATAATAGCAAAGATAAAAAACAACAAACAAATCCATAACAAAGTTGGCCGTATTGAATAAAATTTAACTGCTAATGTCAGCGAATGGAAGCGAACGGTCATAGATATTATCATGTACCAAACTTTAGAACTTTTTGTAAGGAAACTAATAAGTATCGAACGGGAACCTATTAAACGGTTAACAATTGTGCGCCAGCCCTGTTGGCGCCCGATTATAGACCAGGAGACGAGCACAGGTATGTTATTGAGCGACTTACGTTAAGTTCCTTGCTCTTACAATTACTTTTAGATACAAATTTAGTTTTATAAAGACGAAATTAGTTAGATTTGTTAGGTTAGATTTATTTTTGAGCTTTCAGATTTTATGAAATGAGAAGTCCTTTTTCCTCGAAGGTCATAAGGCGACTTGTCCATTTGTATGCAATTGGCAGCAGCTTCTATGGAGTGGCAATGTTATTCTGTAAAATACATTTAGTCTTCTAATAATGACTTTAAATTCAAATTGAGTTTTTAGTTTCAAATTTCACTAGCGGGTTCATACTAGGGTCGTAATCATATAAAAATTCAGAATCTTATCTCTAAATAATAATTCATTGAATCGATTTGATTCTTATATAAATCGTTTCGATATTATGTCTGCTCGCATCTTGTTTTTGTCGCAGCCATTTCCTAGTCCATTATGCCGATCGCAAGTGAGAAGTCAAAAGTTTGCCGGCAAAACATGGAAGTATTTAGTGCCGGGACGACGTGTGCAAGTTGGGGCCCATTCGTTAAACCTTTATCGCCGCACGAGCATGGGAATATTCCTATATTAGAAAGCGGATTGTTCAAAACTAAATTTCACAAATATTTTAGGATACCTGCGCGGAATTGGTTCTGTCTTAATCTTTAATAATCGATACGTTTGAAACGTTGTTCGGATAAAGTTAGAATGTTAAATCGATTCTTAGTACCTACTTTAGTATATTCATATTACTAATCTCTTTTCACGTTCAATGTTTTTATAGATTTAGTTTTTCTTCTCTTGCATAAATATATTATAATAATATTATCTGAAAGATCCTTTTAGTAATAAACATAATTGAGTTTTAGTAGTATTAGAGTACTAGAATCAAATTCTACGGGAAAGGCGGGTCAAGAGTTTAAGTTTTAGGATTGTAAAGATAAAAAATACATTTGTTTTTACTTTATTATACAACTATTCTACTGTTAATATTATGACTTTAAAGTAAGAATACAGATTTAGAATTTTGCTCGTGTTTATGTGCACGCAAATGCGTACCGTCAGGTGAGTTGGACGGCGTCCAAAGTTCTGTTTTCCCGTTGGCTGGCAAGCAGATCACTTTTTATCGTCCGAAAGGCCTTTATTGTCGTCGATAACACCCAGAACGCCCATAACCCCCCAAATGTTTTCGCCCAACACGAGAATGTATCGGAAATATATTTTAAAACTTTGGCACTCTCCCACTTCAAATCTCTAAAATATTTTATTGTCTAATGGCGTATTTATCTCTGGACGTTTATTGTTTCCCGTGTCACTGGTTACAAAACTTATTTGGATTTGTTGAACTGTGAAGATACGAGAACGTTTACGATGCTTTTCACTTGGATATCTGAATATCATCTTTACAGGGTTTATGACGTGTAAGTGTTTGAACTTCTGAAATTTTAAATTCAGGAAATATGATACCCATATCATTCTGTATAGTTCCGGATAAAAGAATAGGACAATGTTACTTATACTGATACCTATCATTCTTGCCTTACTTTATATGTGCCTATCTCTGATAATACTTGCATACGTGGGACCTGATGGTAACTGGTCGACGTCGCCCATGAACATAAACTAGTTTACCTGTAAGGAGCCCAGGCAACTAACTCATTTATGTGTTGCCTATCCTGATCAAGACGATCAAGATGGTTGTACCCATGCAGACGAGAGCGAGGCACAGCGCAACCCTCCCACCGGTCATTTTAGTTCACACAGTTCCACATTCATCGTGTTTCCGCCTGGCTAACCTTCTTCTGGTATATACAATATACCAAAACTACTAATAAACTAGAAATAATAAATATTAAGCATGAAATAAATAATGATGAAATAAACAATTTTGTAATAAAAAATAGCACAAAATATCATTCATATATTTACACGTATTATAATTAAAGATTCATGAAACCGAATAAAAAATATAACCTTATACTTATAAACTTCGTACGTAAGATATGAAATTAATCCTAAAATTCATATTCAAAAAGCAATCTTTAACTAGTGTATATTATGTGTATAAATGAATAGCGGAAGACAGGCGAGGTACAGAATTTCATGACTATGTAATTTGTTCATCTACATTTTGATGTTATTCTTGAAACTTGCGCAAACAACGCATCGGAGGGGTGCCGGGGGTTCGGGGAACGTCTTTGTGTACGGAGAATATATCTAAGAGGTTCTATAGTTTAGAATGCGGAAATTGGTATATGAGGGCGACACTGAACATTCTTAGAACTTGGCCACTTGGAAACGATATAATTAAAAAATTAGTTAAAATTTTGAAAATGGAACTCTTTGCCAATTTTATTGTGTATATTTCATTCCTTTGACATTTGTTTTACGATTTGGCGGCAAATTGATAATATTTTATCATCATGAATTTAACGCAAGAAAATTTTCGTGCAATGATTTTTTATGACTTTCGATGTCCTTTAAGTCAACGATAAAGTTATGATACACTTCGACTGTTCTTTCACGATGAAGCCCAATCTCGTGCCACTGTTTACAACTCGGTAGGTGAGCTTAAACGTATTAACTCTAATTTAACCGATGATCTGCGTGATGGACGGCCTTACGGCGACGGACGACTGAAGATAACATTAGTAGGGTTTTTTTTTATGTTAGTTGGATAAGCAAACTGGCAAACGTGCCACCTGATGGAAAGTGGTCGACGTCGCCCATGACCATAAACTAGTTTACCTGGAACGAGCCCAGGCAACTTATTTATGTGTTGCCTATCCTGAGACATAAGATGTTAAGTCTCGGTGCCAGTTATTACACTGCCTGTCTTGCCCTTCTCTCCAAAACACATGGGAGAAACAAGCAAGATGGTGGTATCCATTCAGCCGGGAGCGCGGCACAGCGCTTCCCTCCCACCGGTGTGCGGCGTATAATAGAGACTGACATAAGAGTAACCTATTGACAGCAGATTGGGACAAGTGCACAAAATCCTCCATGAATATTTAGCGGTCTGGATGCTTTGTTGCCCAGTGGATAATTTGGAATTTGACAGAGGTTCAAAAACTCCGTCGTGTCGATTGGTGCCGTGAAATGGTTAAAATATTTAAGGGACTTAAATGCTGTGATCGACATACTTACGGGTGAAGAAAGCTGGATATATTGTTATGAACCTGAAACTAAAAAAGTCTGTCTGTCTGCTGAGTGGGCGTTTCCATCAGAGGAGTTACAAACAAAAGTGAGGAGAGGTCAAAACGTTGGACAAATGATGGTGGCCTCGTTCTTCGGAAGGACGAAGGTCATTACGCAACAATTATTTAAAAAAGTTACTGCTGAGTGGACCTACACTAATAATAGATGTTTGCCACTCGTCTTGCAAAAAGTTCGGCAGAAACAACCTCGCAGTAGGATCCTCCTCCACCACGACAACACCTCGCTGCACACCACCAAGCAAATGATCGGTTATTTGCCGACCTCAGGCGTGGAATTACTGGGTCACCCACCGTATAGCCCCGACCTAGCATCTTGTGTTTTTTTTTAAATATAATATTCCTGAAAATAAAAAGCCAAGCAAGCAGTGGCTGCGTTTCAAAAGGTCGTCGAAGAGATCCCTGAGGACGAGTGGACCAAGTGTTTTTCTCAGTGGTTCCATCGGATGCAGAGAGATGGATACCATTTTGAAAAGGTGTAATAAAACTAATAACTTGCTAATTTGTTTAGCTATTGATTTTCTACGAACTTTCAGTGTCGACCGCGTATACCGAAACTTAAACTAACCGGCTGCAATTGTTGATTGTTTGATTCTAGAAGATTCTTTACACTATAGAAGCTGTTGTATTTTTTCATAGCAAAGTCCTGGGTACTACCAGAAGGTTTTTTCAACTTGGTCCTCTATGGTCTAAATCTCTTTTATAATGGTACAAATCAGCGCTGATACCGAAATATGCTATACAGCTAAACTACTTGTTTTTTTTTTTATAGAAGAGGGGGCAAACGGATAGTCGGTTCACCTGATGGTAAGTGAAGAGCGACATCCACAGACACCCGCTACACCAGTGGATTAGCAGGTGCGTTGCCGGCCTTTCAGATATGAGTATGCTCTTTTCTTGAAGGTCCCTAAGTCGTATCGGTTCGGAAACACCATAGGAGGCAGCTGATTCCATATATTAGTCGTGCGAGGCAGGAAATGCCGTAAAAATCGAGTTGTTGTGGATTTCCGGACATCGAGATGGTGAGGGTGAAATTTGGAGTTTTTCCGCGATGTCCGGTGGTGGAATTCTGCTGCAGGTATTAGTCCGAACAATTCCTCAGAGCACTCCCCGTGGTAGATGCGGTAGAAGATGCAGAGCGATCCGACATCTCTACGCAGCGCCAAAGAATCAAGCCGATTGGAGATACCATTGTCGTCGACGATTCGAGCCGCCCGGCGTTGAATGCGGTCAAGTGAGAGCAGTATTCCATGTGAGGCCGGATCTGCGCCTTGTATAATTGAAGGCGGTGTGAAGGCATGAAATACTGCTTCGCCCTATTGAGCACGCCGAGTTTCTTCGAGGCTAGTTTAGCCTTTCCTTCCAAATGACCACGAAACTGCATATCTATCGATATATCGACGCCAAGTATCAAGACGACGAGAGCAGACATCCTCTCTGACATACGCGCAAACTCCAGCCCGCGGTACAAAAAAGTGTTCTAATTTGTACCCCGGACAAGAGAGATAAGAAGTATCAGCCGGAGAGGATATCTGAGTCTCGGTTAAAAAGAGCAAGGCCGGCTTCGCCGTCTGGAGGTGGTAATGGACGGCGTCAAGATTGGTATGAAGTCCCCTAATGTTACAGAAATCCACGGTCATAGTGGTAGGGGACTTCTGCCGACGGCTCCGTTTACCCCGGTCAGTTTTTGTGCTGAGCACAGATTCGCCCCGCCCAGAATACGCGGGGTCTACGCCCAGGTCTCCAGGTTCAATTACCTGTTCTGAGCCCGGAGGCCTAGAGAGGGATTCTCCGGTGCTTGCGCGACCGGTACCCTCCTGGGGTAGTCTTTGAGTATTCTGTGCTGTCATGTGTGGGGGGGGGGGGGAGTGGGCCACCGGATCTCTCACAAACCGAACGAAACACGACGACATTAGCCGCCATTTGACGTCGATGTTATGTGAGAGCGAAGTACTTCCCCGGACGCGCCGGCCCATTCAGCTGCAAAGCATGGCGCTACTTCGTAAAAAACTTCTTTCGTTCGTTATGATATATTCATTTTAAAATATTATACTGTTGAAAGGATATAATAAAATATAATCGTCTAATATGTGGCGTTCTCTTCTATGTACATTAGTGTTATCATTATGATTTTTTAGGTTTTTGGTCCAAGGTTTTTGAACGAAGGCAGCGAGACTTATTAATTTTTCACCAAGTCTCCATATCTAACATATCCTTTACGTTCTTACCCACCGCGGGCTAGTTTAGCTTGTTTTTCATAAATATAATAATAGACGCGGTAACAAGGTGCTTGTGCACGGTGCTAAAGTTTTGTGCCGTGTTTATGGGGGTAGCCATAAATACTTGTTTAGGTGACAACAGACGCATTATACCGACCGTAGGTTACGCGTGTTATGGCCCAGGTAAGGGGATACTTTTGCTAAACTATTAAAATAACAAGGCATAATATAGCTGTTCCCGTGGTTTCACCGAAAGCATAATTTTCACACTGAAATATTTTCTTGGATTATCAAGCGTAAGATTTATTTTTGCACTGACAGTTCCGAAAATCGGTACGTTTAAAATACAAATCCTTCAGATTCCTTTTGGTATTATTAATTTTTGTATTATGCAAAAAGCCGATATGGAGTAAAGTAAAGTCAGCTGATCACAAATGATTTTCAGCTCACCGGATTCTAGAGTCAAAGTTGCGCTAAAAAGGAAGAGTTAGATGACCTGTAAGATAGTGGGATGACCTTCATGCAGTAGTCCAAGATGCGATGAAAAGGTTTTGCCTTTTCCTAAAATAAATGTTCTTTGTCCAGTAATAGAGTACTTCAGGATGATGATGTTTTGGACGGCGATGGTCTCCGCCGGCAGTAATGTCCCAGAAGGAGGCAGACGAGCGGATGAGAGAGGACGCCGCTAACGAGGCCTCCCCCACGGGCGACGAACGGGGGTGCGTAGGAGGTGCTACATCATGAGCCTCCAGTAATGCCCCTGTGCTCGTGTCGGTCTTCAGGATCGGAACCTGGGCCCAGTACGACACGAGGTCGCGGGGATTGCTTAGTAGCCGACCGGGCAGTCCCCCATTAGGAGCATTCAGCCTGTCGCTGAGGTGATCCTGTCTGCAGATCCGGGAATCTAAATAACCGGCTGAAGGCACTCGCAGTGGTTTTAGTTTAAGGGACGGGCAATCCCAGATGCCAGTTTCACATAGGGTCAGAATCTACCCCAAGATCCTGGCTACATCCATAAGGGATTTCCTTGAGATATCGAAAAAAATTGGATGATAATTCTTGTCATAGACTGCCTTTTCACTTTCATGCCATCACATTTTCATTTATATAGTCTGTCGCTGTGTAGTCCCCATAAGTGAAGACACGGGTAAGAAACGAACTAAACGAACACGAAAATAAGTTAACATCAAAGAACACGGTACATAGATAGGGTCCTCCAACACAAAATCGATTAAGGAAAATCTTGTGAGGGCCTTTGTGGTCCAACTATACTTATACGAAGAACTGTGTCAAGAGTTCGAAGAACTTGTGTTACGGGTACCAGAATAATTAACACTTTTATATTATACATATATTTAAGATTTTTATTATATAATACACATATTTAATACACATCCATGACCCAGGAACACAGAAAATATTTTTGTTCCCTGGCGGGATTCGAACCCGCAACCTCCGGCTTGAGCCACTGAGGTTGTCAAAATCGAATCCACAATCTATCAAAACAGAAAAGTACAACAACACTATAAAATAAAATCTTTTATCATTCGAATCAGGTATTTCCCGTATTCATAGTTGAAACTTGGAAACAAAAAACCCGTTATTGATGATTGCGAAGTACAAGATGGAATGTTTACCGAGTCTAGGAAGTTTTATGCGGGGAAGTTGAGATAAGTAATGAAAGATGAGCGATACTAACTGAAACATTATTGAGTTTCCATATTATCTGCTATTGTTTCCGATTTTATACTTAAAATGGCGCCTTGCGAAAGAGTTATATGATATAATATATTGTGTTTAAGCAAGAGTATTGAAAATGGTTTTTTGTTTCTTTTGTGAAAACGATTTTAGTTATATATTTATAACTATTATTGTTATTAGACATATCAATATATGCAATGAAACGCTGTGACACGCTCCTGCCTGGACGGGTACCACCATCTTATTTCTTCCGTCAAACAGGTTAGCTGTGTTTCGTAACAAGGGCAGAACATGTAGGGTAATTGTTGGATAAGAAACTTCTCAGGATAAGAAAAACACGAGTAAGTGACACAAGTAGTGGTACGGAGATCGTCTTCCCACCTGGTTAATGGCCGACACTTCGTTTACCTAAATGTGGCCTCCACTCCTCCTCCAAAGTACATGTACATTAGTATAGTTAATAGAATCAGGCGTTACTTTGCGGAAATCCATTATATAAGATATTAAATTATATTATATTAATTAGCAATTATCCCGCGAAACACGCAGTCTTTACAGCAAATGTGTGAGTGCACGCATATGCATGCATATAGCACCGCCCTCCTTTCCCACACTGCATATGCGTACACTCGCATGCACTACCACCCCACATGCACCACAACCACAGTAAAAGACCACCACCATCGTTAACGATTGCTAATCGTAGAGTCTACATCCTGAGGATGCCTCGGTGTCGGGGCGAAACGTACGTAGATTGTTTGGTGGTGGTCTTTTACTGTGGTTGTGGTGCATGTGGGGTGGTGGTGCATGCGAGTGTACGCATATGCAGTGTGGGAAAGGAGGGCGGTGCTATATGCATGCATATGCGTACACTCACACATTTGCTGTAAAGACTGCGTGTTTCGCGAGATAATTGCTAATTAATATAATATCATTTAATATCTTATGTACATTAGTATTTAAATGCGGTGAATATAATCACGTTACCGATTATATTCAGTAAGTAATATAGAAAGATACTTTTGGTTTTAAATATTTTATTTTACTTTAATTTTTTACAATTCATACCTTAACAGAGATCGTATAATAAATCACATCCATTTATAAAGTTATTTGTCATTGCTTGTCAGAAAACGTATTACATCAACATAATATTAGCGAAGTCCCGAGTTTGAATCATCATTGTTTTTATACTTTAACACAATCCTATTTACAGATATCTACAATACTTAGCAGAAACATAATATCTGTATCTATTCCATAAATAACAATCTCTGAAATGTATGTACGCACATAACTTCAGTACCACTGCATCAAATTAGATAATTCTTGTTTTTTTGTGTTGGTTATCGTTAGGACAAAGTTTGTATAAAAAAATGATTTTAACATTTTTAGGTAACGGTAGGACAACCTTTGCCGGGTTCAGCGTGTATATAATAAAACATAAAAATCATAATTAATAAAATAAATAACAATAGTAACTGAACCGGTGGGAGGAAAGCGCTGTGCCGCGCTCGCATGGGTACCACCATCTTGCTTGTTTCTCCCGTGAAACAGCTTTGCTGTGTTTCGGAGAGAAGGGCAAGACAGGCAGTGTAATTACTGGCACCGAGACTTAACATCTTATGTCTCAGGATAGGCAACACATAAATGAGTTGCCTGGGCTCGTTCCAGGTAAACTAGTTTCTGTTCATGGGCGACGTCGACCACTTACCATCAGGTGGTACGTTTGCCAGTTTGACTATCCAACTAACATTAAAAAAAACGGAAACTCATATATTATCTCCAATAAAACACCAAAACTATATCTTATCTAACCCACAAAAAAGAAACAAAGTACAACAATTACATACAAAAAAGTTTGTACGGTCCCTTTTTTAGCAGTTTCGATTGTCGATCGAGTCGAGTCCACATCGCAACTGCGAACAGATAACAACTCCAATGAAACACCCAACTTTCTTATCACTTCAGCTCTTTGAAATATTGCCCGCTTTTGACATTTGAAAACACAAACGTAATTGGAAGTGCTTAAGTGATAATTGAGAACTTCCCCAGCGAGGCATTCGTGTACCTGTAATATATTTTTGTGTAACAATCATTTTTAATAAATTGTATGCACCATTTCATCTTACAGTATTTGATTGATATTGTTTTATAGTTACTTAGTAGTTTTTTGAGTGCAGGTAAGTAGTAAAACTACGGGGCTGAAACGTGGCCTCTAAATTTACGACTGGTCTGTAAGTTTGCCGTAGCTCAACGTGCTATGGAGCGTGCTATGCTGGGTGTATCTTTGGCAGATAGGATCCGAAACGAAGACATCCGCCAGAGAACTAAGATTACCGATGTCCTCAAAGAATAAGCTCGTTGAAATGGCAGTGGGCTGGTCGCACACACAGAAGAACGGTTGGCCGATGGGGCAATAAGGTTCTAGAGTGGAGGCCACGTTTAGGTAGACGAAGTGTTGGTCGGCCATTAACCAGGTGGGAAGACGATCTCCGTGCGGTGGCCGGTCCGTTTTGGATGCGAGTAGCAAGAGATCGGTCTGCTGTAATTAACCGACTTCTAAAAAAGGAGGAGGTTCTCGATTCGGATGTTTTTTTCTTACATAACATTTAATTTTAGTGAATTGTTTTCATGCTTGTATGAAAAGAACCATGATTAATCAATGAAGTTGGAAAAAAATAATTCCTTGTCAGTTGTATAAGTGTGCCTTATTATATAAAACTAGCATACTTTAATGCCACATGTTAGTACACTTAAAATAGGCGATATTTTACATGCCGTTTTCAGGGTATCTACTCGACTGTTTCAAGGGCTAAATAGTCTTTGACGGCATGTAAATTTCGCTAATTGATGTCCTCGTCGTTTCGAGGTCTATGGTATGAAAAGAATATTCCTAAGTTATAAGAAAGTTACGAATGAAGTTTCTTATAAAAGACTAAATTATTTTTAGGTCTATAAAGGTTTTCTCTAGGGAGTCTACCTTTCTTTTGTGACTATAACTGCTAATAAGATGGAAACTTAATTACTCAGGCTCTATGTTATAGAAATATTAAAATGATTAGAATGTCAACTAATGAAATTAAATCAACGAATAATGAAAATGTAGCAAACATACATAATTTTATTTCATTACTAATGTAACAAATAAGAAAGTGAGTTTGTTTGTAACGGATTTTTTGGTACAAACGTGTGTGACTATTATAAGTTATAAGCTACTATCTATACAGATAAATAAAATTGGAGTGTCTGTTTGTAATCTATACTTATATTATAAAGCTGAAGAGTTTGTTTGTTTGTTTGAACGCGCTAATCTCAGGAACTACTGGTCCGATTTAAAAAAATCTTTCAGTGTTAGACAGCCTATTTATCGAGGAAGGCTATAGGCTATACAACATCACGCTGTGACATATAGGAGTTGAGTAACGCGGGCGAAGCTGCGGGCAACAGCTAGTTCGTAAATAAAACTTGATTGGAAAAATATACATTACAAGTGAAGCCGCGGGCAAAATCTAGTCCATATTACATCTAATAAAAGCTTTAGTGCATCCAATAGGAACCAATTGAAACATTTAAAAATCAGTATCCGTATATTCCTCTAATGAGTGTCAAATTTTCTAATTAAAACACTAAGAGGATTGTTCAATGAGAGTATCGCTTACACCACCCTCCCCCCTTTCCCCGCGTAATTAATGCCATGCGATATTAGCTTTCCAATTAGCAATATTTAAGCACCTTAAAACGGTACTCCCGTTACATAGGTTATTTCTTTCTCCTTTTATTAGTACAGTCGAGCAAAAATGATGTTAAGACTATTTGCTTAAATTTATAATATAATATATAGCTAAGATACGCTAATAAGCTTGTAAGAACTTATCTTAGGTAGAAGACCTAGCGAAGATGAGACATCATACAAGTTGTATTTATCAGCCTTGATTTGAACACGGAACCCCGGTATGCTGCGATAAATGTCATACATAAAACGAAAATAGGAATACTGGATAGAATATAATATATTATGTTTTGGTTAGGAAAGATGATATGATAGATAGAGTTAAAGATAGAATAACGTTGATACCAATTCAAATGTAGCTCCTTTTTTTTTCTTTAACGCCGGGAAATGCTCTGAGGCATCCCGCGGGGGAGTGGGTCTCCCCAGATGGCTATGTGGGACTCGCTGAACCCGAAAGCTAGTAAGTGGACGCAGCTCTACCCACTAAAACCCGGCGAGTGCCACCAATCCCTTTGGTGATGTGCCCCGGATCTAATAAGCAAACAGGGCACCTCGACGGCTAGTCAGTCCCTCAGGAGACCGACGCCACCTCCACAGATAAGTTGTCCCGCACCACAAAACAACCCCTCCCAGCGTCGGGACAGTGAGCAACAATGGGGTGAGCTTCCCGTCCTCGCCTCTTGCACCCAGCTCTTTTGTCCCCTCTTCTTATAAGAGGGGTACAAAGAGCCCCCTCGGCTTAATTAACTTCGCCCAAGGTGCTGAGCACACCCTAGACTACTGTGCCCCACCACCACGTCAAGGCCTGAACCATGGGGGGGGGGGAAATGTAGCTTCCTAATTCAATCTATCGATACTGCCAAAAATGTTCAATTGCGATTTATTTTCATCGCTTCCAAAGTTGTACTAATGACTAAAGTAATAAAAATACGTCGGTGTAAGTTTTGTATTCCGTAACAGACTGTACACGAAAGAAGATAATTAAATCCGTAGACACCCGAGAGATTTATAAAGTAGATGTGCTCTAAACGGTGCATATAAGGTATTATTAGGTCCGTAAACCGTACCCACGAAAAGAGACTCTGTTTGTACGTAATAAATACTGTACTGCCATAACAAGAAGATTCTCAAATATTTTAATATTGTAATATAATAGATGGAGTTTTACACTTGTAAGTAGTGAAATAAAGCTTAGCAAGTTTTGTGCGAGTAGTGTGAAGTTAGGTTTGAATAAAACAATTTATACCTGCACTATGGCAGCCTGATAATTTAATTAGTCCACTATTTGGGATGTGGTTATGTTACATCATGGAATTTCATCGTGAAAGTAGTTTTCGAATACGTTATCAACATTTTAAGTACCCATTCATCATAGTTTCTTGTGAGCGATGATGGTCTTGTTTTAAACTTCCAAAGTGAGAGGGTGGGTCTCTCAAATGGGTGAATGTTTACAATTTAAATTTAGCTATTTATATATGGTCAAACTCTTACAAATTTGATTGTCGTCTTGAATACGATGATAATGATAATGGCCGTGTTTATAATAATAATAATTATTATTATGGTAATGATAATGATAATAATGATAACGACCATTCTAATAATCATGATGCTTTAATATTTTACATTCAAAAAGCTTACTATTATTATTATTACTTATTATTATTACACAAGCGCAACTTCTCAAAGACTTAAAACACACTATTATTTAAGGAAGAGAAGGCGAACAATGTGAATGCACGCAAATTCTCCAGCCACTGATTTAATTTTTCTATTACCATTCCTATTAGTCCTCCGAACAAAGGCAAGGAGGTTCTTTGTTCGGCCCTCACGTTACTGAAACAATAGGCTAACGTCATTTTACACTTAATCTCATAAGGCGTTTGTGGACTCAAAGAACTTATTATAAAAGTATTTCAATATATTTTTTCGTTTTGTTTTTTTATAATATTGTATTCGTTTAATATTTTATCTTCTTTATTTGTTCAGGCTTACTAATTTGAAGTTTGTTCTTCATTTTTTGTGTTATTTTTACTTTTAGATCACGTGCCTATATTTTTACCATTTTTTTCTAAATTCGAAAATAAATATTTAGATCAAAAAAACTTTTTTATTCGATCGCTTTTATCCCATTGATATCCGTTGCGCGAAAATATTAGAAATCAAGTTCAAATCGAGTCAAGACCGGCAGCGTAGTGGAGATATCACGACATGTAAGCGCCATGCCCTTAGCAGATTTTACCGCCAAGGCGCGCCAAAATAGTAACATCAAAGGAATATAAATAGTAACAAGAGCATTTGTAATACGTGTAGATTTGCTCCAAGGGCCAGTTCTATCAAGTTATCTAGTTCCAGAGGCATCGCGTGACCGGCAATCGTAGCCTTATCGCACCATTACAATGACGCCTGGGATATCATATTATCTCTAGAATCACGTTTTATGTGATTACTAGCTGTTCCTTGTGGTTCTAACCGCCACCAAAATTGAAAAAAAAGCTTATTGTTAAGATAAATAGAGTATAATCTTCCTCGATAATCGGGTTATCAAATGCAAAATGATTTTTTTTATACGGATGTCAGTGCAATCAAATAAACGCTTTAGCTTAATTATATAAGACTTATATTTACTACACAGGTTGATAACGATGTGAGTATGGTGTATTTGGTTGGTCGGATCTTATTAGAGACGTCAGGTTTCAAGTCTATGTACTCATACTTCAGTTCATTATTACTAGTGTTATTAGTGTTGCCTGGGTTTCATAAAAAAACAAGTGTCCAACGCCCCACACGTATATTTCGTTTTCCATAGCCCTCTTCTTAGTTCTAGAAGTTTCCATAGGTAGAATAGCCAGAGAGTGAGTGTTTCTAAATCCATCAGCTTGTTGGGTTTGTATTTTTTTATCTTATGTTATACCAAAATAACACAGAGGATGGAGCCCTTCTAAATCCTGATGGACTTTACTTCAATAGTGTAGAATTAACAAAGCCATAAATTTAGATTTATAATTCTACACACTTACGGTTTATCTAGTTTTACATACATCAATAACTTTCATGTTGTCTTGTAGAGTGCAACTTCGATAGATATAATCTAGTACCACCATTAACGACTGTATAGCGATGTGCTACGGATTATTATTGCTTGTACGTAATACCACATGGGGCACCACGTCCACACATTTATCTTCCATCTATCAGCAATTAGAGGGTATTTATGGGAGATTGAGATTTTAAAATGAGATCTTATAAGCCGCTGCTGAATAAACCTTCCGCGATTCGGAAACTTATAAATTTGTTTTTGGAAGTTGGGTGTGTGTAGAGATTAATAAATTATTCACCGTTTAAGTTGGTATAATTTACAGGAAATTGCGAAAGATGTTGGCAGGTACACTGATTTCTTGTAACCTACTCACAAAATTATAATTTAGTACAAACATTCTAGCATTATCACAATCATAAGTTTGTTTCTATTCGCCACTTAACAAAGTTACAGGAACTACTAATAATGCATTTCACTAATTACTTTTGCGTTAATAAAAATGAGCTAAATACATACCATTTGTATTTCCTTTTTTATTTACTTTTGATCTAAAACTTATTCGAAATATTGAATCATTGGAATTGCAATATTTGTCTATTCTTACACCCAGTTTATTTTCCAAAATTCTGTAGATTATAAAATGATTTTTACAAAATTTTAATAAAACTACTAAATAAAAATAGATTTATTTACCGTGTAATACTGAAAGAGTATGAAATAAGGAAAAAGTATTCACAAGAAAAAAAAACATGTAGCAGCGCATAGAAGCAGTAGCTATAGGCGCGCTACAAGCAACGTACTCCGTCAGGCGCAATACGGAGCATTCGTTGAACCGCTCCGTTTCCTTCCTCATTATTTTTCCGGTCGTCAGCCTCTCATCGAGTGCTGTAAAATTCACGACCATTTGATGCCGTCGCAACTCAAGAAATGCCTATATTTCTTACATGCTTCTTATTTAGAATGTACCCTCAATTCTATTGTTGAATATTTTAGACGTTATTGGATTGTATACATGTTCATTGAAGGTACCTTGGGAATGACGTGTTCTTACTTTGTATACATTAAGTTTAGTAGGTAAATGTAAACGATAACGTGAATTTATCTAATTTATCATTATTTTAAGGTTCTAAGGTTTTAAGTTTTAAGGTTAAAGACTAGAAGAAATCTTTTGAGATGCCTATCAGCAATATTTTGAAGAAGATTCCACACGAGATGAATGTAAACTGAGCTAAGCTATGCCTTAATAAAAATCTCAAACCCAGTCATAAAATAATAATAATAATAATATCTATGGACGCTTTCAATTTAATCAATCTGGTCCCGTGGTAAGTTCTCGAAGAACTTGTGTTACGGGTACAAGACAACGGAAATATATTTAATACTTTTATACTATACATAGATTTAAGATTTTTACTATATAATACACATCCATGACCCAGGAACACAGGAAATATTTTTTTTCCCTGGCGGGATTCAAACCCTCAACCTCCGGCTTGAGCGCCAACGCGCTTACCACTGAGCCACAGAGGTCTTCAGGATAAAAGAAGAGTAGAAGTAGTAAATATTTCTTGTGCAATGTGACTTAGAAAGATATAATTTATAAACATAATACATATTTGCTAAAATAAAACAGACTAACTCAACGAATGAAAACAAGCCAAGTATACAAATAAAAGACTCAAAACGAACGAGAAATTATTAAAAGAAGTCATGCAAAAGGTAAGAATGTTCCAATTGGAGCAACTTGGTGTTTCGTCAAACGGGCGAGCTTTACAGTTGAGTCATTATCATACTGTTGTTACTTTTTGTTTTACAACGAATAATTCTGTTATAATATTTCGAAAGAATTGTAATAAAATTAGCATTTTTGACGTGAAAACATCTTATAATTCGATGGAGCCGGCTGCACGGACGAAAAAACATGACGCATGCGGCGTTCCATTTTCTTATGACGTTGTCACGTTCAACTATCGTCAGTAAACCGACTTTACAGACAAACGATTTTTTATTAGAATATAAACAAACCGGTAGATAAGCCAATATGATAGATGTTGTTATTAAGTGTTTAACTGAATAGGTTTGTCCTGTCGTAGCATCCTGTCTGAAATGTAGCAAAGGTGTTTATAAAACTCATAACAGTAGTGGTTCTTCTGCACACATATAATATTGAATAGCATAATCCGGATAGACGTCCCAAGTTACGATTGTGGCAGATCATTAACATTGGTTACCGCGGCAGCCGCGCCTAATATCTGGAATATACGAGTTCACTCACCCGGCAACCCGGTACCCGTTACGTACCATGTAAATGGTAATGTTCGACGTTTTGCCGCGCGTTTTTTAATGTCATAAGTAAACAAACGAGCAGTCAGAGCCTTACGGTGACTACCGACGCTCATAGACGTCCGCAGAACCAGAGGTAATCCAGATGAGTCGCCCTCTTTTTCCCTATCCCTCCCAATGGACCACCGGAAAGTCACAAACCGCACGAAACGCGACAGCATTACTGTCACTTGACGCCGGTTACCACCCCGGCCGTGCAGGTCCAATTCAGTCGCACTACAGCAATGTCACTACTACTTACAAAAGTATGTAATTTTTTAACATTTCATGCCGGAGAATCTACCCTTACGTGTTTCTTACATATCTCTGCTACATTCCAGATAAAAGATAAAACATGTGGATTGAATAAGAATGTTTAATGTAATTAATAGTTCCATGACCATAGTTGTTCTTAAGTATAACGTCAAGAATTTTGTGAACCGTATAAAATCCATCAAATATAGTTTTATTACAGTAGATAAGCGTTACTATTACGGTTATAAGGCTAGGCATTTCACGTGAATTAAGGCTATCTAGCCAAGACATCTCGGCCTGAGATACGAGGCCCACGCATCAGGCTCTAACGCGAAATATTTATTGAGCCACCGAAATATGTTCGCGTGACCTCTGATCGTTTTTGGGCTGGTACAATAGAGGGACCAAGCGTTTTACTTTTAATCGGAATTACACGTAAAAAAAGAATTCTTTTTTTGTAATATTTTTTTTGTTAACATCGTCTTGTATTTCGTATCATCATATTATCATCTAGGCACAACAAGGATTTATCAATGTAAGTTTTAATATCGTTTTGGTGGTGTTACATTTTTATGCAATGAATGGCTGTTATTATATAATATGTGTAAAAAGTATAGATAGGTAAAGACATCCGTTTAGTATCTATTACTCATTAGTTTGACAACAACCCTAAAATAAAATAAAAAAACTGCTTTGGAGTGAACAGTTTTTAAAATCGCTTACGGTATTAAGATCGCTAACGCTTGTGTCTCGTACCACACAGTAACATTTATAGTTAGCAATTAAGTGGAGAGTCTATGCGTCGTGTCTTATCAATGGTTTAGGTGCGTGGCCTTATCTGTAGGATGTTGTCCCTCCGAACGCATTTGTTTCGGAGAAATATGATCGCGTGCGAACAGACAACAGTTACAACACATTTTGTGTACTTTTTTGTTTCTAGTTGGTTATCAAATTGTGTACTGATTTTGTAATTAAAATTTGATGGTTACGTGTAAGATTGAGCTAACTTAAATATACTCTACATAGGGCTTACCAGTATATTGATGCACGCAGTACAGTTGTTAGTTGTATACCTAAGATACTTGATCAACATTTAAAAGTATAAGTATTCTTTGTCTGTCTGTCTGAAAGTTTCTAGGTATGCTCCGAAATAGCACAGCGTTTTCAATAAAAAATTTAGGACCTTAAAAATCGAATCTTGGTGTATTTCTTTTCGATCTTAAAGGGTTCAGAAGTTCTGAAATATAACTACACGCAGGCAGAACCGTGTTATATCCAGACATAAAATAAAAACCACCTACCATTTATGTTTACAACATTAACGTAGTAAAGATAAAGTTTATTCCCCTTTAAATTATACATACAATTTCAAGTTTTAATTGTGTTACATTAAAATTTAACGTTTATGTAACCCTATAACTTTACTAAAATATTGCCTGACCTTTCCCTTAATAAAGGTGACCCAGTGGCATTATGCGTTTAAGAATAGCCCTTGCAATACTACATAATTTTCATACTCATTCGTAATTTTGAA
This sequence comes from Helleia helle, assembly GCA_963853865.1. Taxonomy (NCBI): domain Eukaryota; kingdom Metazoa; phylum Arthropoda; class Insecta; order Lepidoptera; family Lycaenidae; genus Helleia; species Helleia helle. The sequence continues at coordinate 2,640,766 of OY971418.1, read as the reverse complement.
ATAAAGCTGCGTAATACATATATACATACATACATCATATGTGTGTATCTAAAATATCTTAAGAGGCCGATGAGGATGGTACCATTTTTTCCCAAACCTAATATCAACCAAATGATTTTGTTTACTAAACTAAAAAAAAGCTTACGGTACGAATGTTTGGGCACATAATTTTTATTTTTCATTTAATAAGGTTATAGAAAATCATTTTTTATATATTATAAAATATTAAAAACGCCAAAATGATTAAAATATAAAAAAAACAAGTATCAATTTGCGTTACAACAGTGAAGCGATACACTTAGACAAGTTGGGTATATTTATACACGATACAATTGTTTATGTCTACACACGTCTACACTATTCTGTGTCTGTACATGTCTACACAATTGTCTGTGTCTATACATATCTATCGACAATTAGCCGCATCACTAGTCACCCCCTTATCTCTCACAGCAGACCTTCTTAATACGAAACTAACTCTGTATTATGTTCCTTACGAAATGGGTCAGTGCTCTTATTAACGCTCCATTGTATGGACCGTGGTATTGATTATTAATAGAGTTTACTAATTGCTTTCATGGGTGTTATGCGAAAAAGTCTTTGTAAATAATATTATGAACCTTATCGACCCATCGGCCATCCGTTCCCAGGAGTGTGTGACCAGCCCACTGCCACCTCAACCAGCTTATTCTTTCATCTTAGAGTGGAGGCCGTGTTTAATGCCCACCAACCAGGTGGGAAGACGATCTCCGTACTGTGGCCGGCCCGTGTTGGATGTGAGTGGCAAGTGATCGGCCGTCTTGGCGTTCATTGAGGGAGGCCTCAGCAGTGGACGGATAGAGAATAGTATGACGATGAAATAGTATTATAATAATAATATCTATGGACGCTTTCACATCACGTCAATCGCTTACCGCGGAGAACTTGTGTTACGGGTACCAGACAACGGGAATATATTTAATACTTTTATACTATACATATATTTAAGATTTTTATTATATAATACACATCCATGACCCAGGAACACAGAAAATATTTTTGTTCCCTGGCGGGATTCGAAGTTCGAACCCGCAACCTCCGGCTTGAGCGCCAACGCGCTTACCACTGAACCACAGAGGCCGTCGCTTTTTTATGTAGCACTTATATTTTGTATTATGTAGCACTATCAGCATAATATGGTTTATGTACATATAAAGAACTTTATATGTATATGCTTCCTTTGTATACCTATGTTTTATTTTGATGAGTCATTATGGTGATTATCTATTGAAAAGTTCGTTCTCATTCAAGTGATTGGAATAATAAGTAATATTTCAGAGTATATAATATGTATAATATTTCATTACGAAATATACACTGTTGTTAGGTATTATATAGTATATTCTTTTCCATTCTATTTTATATTACATACTCATTTTGCCAACTTCTCCTTAGGGAGTGGCCACTTAACTCATTTCGTGAATCGTAAAACCTTCCAAGTTTATTGGTACCGAACGTAAAGTTCCGATTTCCACAGGTACATCACTAAAATTGAATACGTGATTGGGCTGAAAGGAATTCCGAGGACAGAGCTTTCAATCTAGGATAATATAAAGCCGTCATCAGGATTCCAAGTAACACACCTAAGACCGCCTACTCATTCCAAGATAAGTGCTATCCCATATAAAAACCGCAATAACCCGTCCAAGTAAACGTAACATTTTCGCAGCGTCCGTATTCAACTCACGAACAGTTCCGAGGGATATGTCTTTTGTTAGTGACGTACCCATTCGATTAAATTAAATCGATACATTGACTTCTATTGAATGTCTCGATGTTTCCTTTTAGTCTTGACGTTACGGGTTTACAAGGATTCGCTTTTATATTTAGAAAAATAGAAAAGTATTTTTAAATATGTATGAAATATTAATAGTAAATATTGTAAAAGTGTGTACCTACTTTATTTATAATATTCACATTTCTACTGACATGTACGTGACAGACATAAAGACTAAATTGCTAGCCTATCCAGATCAGATATTGAATATTTTTTATATACCGGCCCGATACCGAAATTACTTAAAAGTACTTCCAATAAGGAATAGCGATAGTGAATTATTAATTCACTATTATATGAATTAAAATTATGTGACTTTTGTAAATAAAGAGTAGAAGGGAATTGTTATTCGTTTCAAAAAGAATAACTTGTATTTTTTTTGGCAATTATTGTTTTGTTTCAAACCATCTCAAATAGGCATAAACCTTTAACAACATGCTTTATTTCATTTGCTTTTAATCACAGCTAAAATTGATATTGCACAACACTATTTATATACTAGCATGGTTGTTGGGTGGTAAGTGGCAGTTAAACACAAGTGGGAGCAACAGAGTGAGGCGTTAAGACATTTCGGTGATATACGACTCTTGTCGATCGTAGAAATCATTTAACAACCGATTCACGATTACGACAATTTTTATATATCGATAATATCGGTTTTTGTCGATACATAGGGGCATAAAAAGGGTTCCTGTTGGTTTTTGTCGATATATAGGGATGTGAAAAGGAAAAGAACCGGTGCGATGACTTATCGACCAGGTGAGATGTGGGTTAAAGTTAATGACCTGCTTTGGTTTGGACATTGTTAGAGCGTTTGTTAAAGAGCCCAGCAGATGGATAGGTTAACTTGTCAAATAATTATAAATTTGATAATCTCAGAGGCGAATTTAATTATTATTGCTGACCCTGTAATATTAAGGCCTTTTTGAGTCAATTATGACTGAACATAATGAACGAACCCGCCAGGGACCGACCCTTGTTCAGGCCCGGCTCCCTCATGCGTTTCTTGAGACAAAAGACGATAGACGGGTCGGATAGATTTCGTTGTCAGTCACAACAAGTCCTGAGTTTTTTGCCAAATCTTAAGGGAAGAAACAAGGGTGAGTATTGGAAAGGCATAAACCCTTCTCTATTTACCTTATACTAGCATTAAAATAAAACTTATCATGTACTTTAATTACATAATAATATCTTCGAATGTAGAGATTAAGTACCTAATAAGTACTGGTGAAAGAAAACATTGGGAACAAACCTGCACTCCTGATGAGATTAAAAGTCTTTGAAGGTGTGTGAAGTTCACCAGCCCGCATTGGGCCATTGAATTGGTGAACTATGGCCCAACACCCTCCTTGCCTAATTTCGAGGGGTAGCCCCGTGCCCAGCACGGACATATAAAGCTTGATATTATTAAATATGCTATACTGAGACTATCCTAAATATTTTTAGTAGTTGTATTATGCCGTATAATCGGCAAAACTTACATATTTCTACAAACAAAATGCATGTTATGTTAAGAATAAAACACGGAAATCTAGCAAACGGCACAACTCAATAAAGGTGAACGCGAATGTTAAACAAGTCAGATCAAAGGTACTCACTCATATTGCTCTTGCCTCTGTGAGCTCACAAATATAGATCACGAATAAAATCCTTAATATGCTGTGGATAAGCGATACGGAGATAGCCACCCTATCCGTGCCGTTTTGTCAGATTTGAAATATATTTATGAATTTCATTTGCTACTTATAATTTGTGTACATTTTATAAACAGTCTCATGATTTATTTTTGATTTTTTTTTAAACTTGCATAAAATTTCGAAATAATTTGCATTGCAAAAATTATATACATATAGATTAGTATTGAATTTAGGCTTTATTCACAAGTGTCATTGTTTTTGGGTTCTGTGTCTGTTTTATCAATTTTTGTACTTGATATTCACAATTTTTTGTCAATCTACAATATATTTTTCACCACCTCGTAAAGACAAACAGTTTTATTAAACAGGTAAATCTTATCATATTGTATTGCAGTACTTATATGTTCCTACTAAGTAATAACAAAATAATATTGTTTGCTCGAGAAAACAAAAAAAATTAGTAAAAATGTAGAAATAATCATTAAAATATAATGGAGAAATGTGTACACATACATAAACAATACAGTCTAACTTTCATTTGAAGATGTTTAAAAAAAATTGTGTACAAAAATATTCTATAAACTGTGTAAAAATTACTTGACCTCAATGAAGGGACAAAAAAACAGTTTCGAAAAATAAAAAAAACCTTTTAAAGTTGGTAAATGAACCTCACGTCACACTTATTTAAAATGCCAGAACCCACAACTTTTGACCTTATGAAGTTCGAGAAACTGAAAAAAAAGCTGTAGAATAGATTCATCTTACGTATATTAGGGATTGTAAATTGAGATTTAAGGTTTATATAAATAATGAGTCATACGGCTGTTACTGTATGCCATTATTTTTTTTTCAAAAAATGTAACAGTTGTAGTTACACTTTTTGTAATCGAACGTAAAAGAAAAAAATATATGACGGAACAACGTTTGCCCATGTTACATTCGTCAACATTTCACAAGTCCCATTTTATTCTTGACCACATTTGAAGTATCGAGGACCATCAATAAGGACCGCAGGACCAGCACAATAAAAGTAATAAAGTGTTGGATCGATCGCAAAGTGCCGGTAACTAATGACCCATCGCAGGAGACTCGCCACTTGAGTAATTAATTACTGAACCTAACAAATGCTTTCGTGTCCTTATTATTAAAACTTTTCAAGTCAACACTCGTTTGGATTAAATTGTATAGGTGCTTCATTTTTTCTATTAATAACTGATTTACAGCCGTATCCGGAGTGATGATGATTATTTTTGTAGCTAAGTTACTCCTTATAACATCAGCTATCTACCCGTGGAGGTCTTGTCAAAATCGGCCCAGCCGTTTCAGAGATTAGCCGGAACAAACAGACAGACAAAATTGTAAAAAATGTTAATTTTGTATATGTACATTATTTGGTATTACAAAAAGACACTCCAATTTTATTTATCTGTATATTGTATAGATAATTTAAAAAACATTTTTATTAAAATATATAGGTTAAGAATTTTACTTTATTACTGAAATGGTTAACGCGAGCAAGGCGTTCAAAGATAATGCCGAAATATCTATTTCCACGAAAAACTTTGTAAACGTCACGATTTAATTCATTTATATAGTGAAAATAACTATATTATTTTTTTAATAGTTATTTTCACTATAATAATTATAATTTTATTATTAAATAGTGAAAATAACTATATTAATTTAAAATCTCTTTTTTGCTCATAATTTAAAATGCTTCTTCTTTTTATTTTATCCGGAACACATAATATTGTAGTTGTTAGATAAGATACATGACACACATATTTTATATTTAATCCGTCCAATTACTTCACCTATACGATAAATTTGAGATAACAATTTAATAAGAATGTTAAGTATACCAAGCATTATCATAAGGTTTTATCGCTGGATGTAAATGTCAAACGTTATTATATCGCTGTTGAAATTTGCCTACATATCGCTCTATGTTATTAAACTTATAGTTATTCGTGTGGGACATCTGAGGAAAAACCTCAACATATTGTCTAAAATTCATCGGAAACCCTGGAAGTCTTTTTTAAGGAAGGAAGGGAGGAATTTCTTAAAATCCGTTCTTAGCTGACCTCTACATGGCAAAAGTAATATTCCTACCAAATTTCAAGTCTCTAGGTCTTATAGTTCCGGATTTTGACTTTGGAAATGTATATTAGTAAACTTTCCATAAGCTATTTTGTAAATACAATATTGAATTTAAAAATAACCTTCAAAATATGCCTTTATGAGCAATATTAAAAAACGACATTTAATAATAATTGGTATTTACATTCTGAAAGCATTTTCCTGCCCAATGATTCTGTTTGTTGTTACAAGTTCGTGAGAAGAATTTAAAATAACAAAATATTAAGTACAAACTACAAACGTAACATTACATTTTTAATAAAATAATAATAAAAATGTGTGAATAACAACCATAAAAGTGGGATTACCAAAGGTATAGTTTTAGGATTTGTAACGCATTAAATTCGATGATATCGGCCGCCCGAGAACAGTAAATACTATCCTACTACAACCTAAGTGATAGCAGAATATACTCGTTGATAGGTCAATACTCAATAGTATCGCCTCACAAATTTGACTGTGAGAATTGTCTATAAATTTTATAAGATGGTACCATAAAAAGGAAGCCGCCCTAAGTTTTTACAATATTGGGACAGGGACGTACAATATAGGACATATTGAAACACGTTTGGGTAATTTGCTTAAATATATTGTTCGGTATTGAATAGAGAAGCCGTTTTATCACATGGAAAGCGCTATTAACCTTATTGACGACCGCTGTGGCTCAGTGGTAAGCGCGTTGGCGCTCAAGCCGGAGGTTGCGGGTTCGAATCCCGCCAGGGAACAAAAATATTTTCTGTGTTCCTGGGTCATGGATGTGTATTAAATATGTGTATTTTAAAAAAATCTTAAATATATTATGTATAGTATTTTAGTATTTAATACATTTCCGTTGTCTGGTACACCCGTAACACAAGTTCTTCGAGAACTTACCACGGGACCAGATTGACGTGGTGTGAAAGCGTCCATAGATATAATTTAAAAATAATAATAATAAAATTAAAAATGTTTTGCTATGGTTTAAAAAAGTTAAAATGAGTTTGAGAGATTTCTGGTAGATCATATGGGAAGAGATCAGTGAGGTCATTCAGTATATAATATGTTGTAAGAGGTAGCGCCATACAGCCGAATTGGGCCGGCCCGACCGGGCTGGTACCTCTCACTCACTTAATACAGGCGTAAAGTGACAGCTACGCTGTTGCGTTTCGTATGGTTTGTCAGTTTTCCGGTAGCCCATTAGGGGAATTGGGAAATAGGAGAGCAACGTATCTGCATAATCTTTGGATGTGCGGATGTTTATGGGCGTCGATAGTCGCCAAACGGCTTCGATTGCTCGTTTGCCCTTCTATGCTATAAAAAATTCCATTAGTAATAAGTCGTGTAAAGAATATATTTGTTATCATATTAGATACATGTCATTTGATATTTTTTTAAATGTAAATCACATCGTTGGTGTATACTGTAAAGTTCAAGATTTTGTTGGGATACAAATGGATTACGGTCTCCAAAATAAAGAAAATAATGATATATGCGCCCTTACAAGTTCTCAAAGGCTCACCACCGACCATAAGAATATTACAAATAATATAGTGAACTAACTATATTTACAAGGAACAACTAAAAAAACTGTGACTATGAAAGTATGATGAATAGGCGAAGCGGAGAGATATTGGGACAGATGTGAGGATATGAGGATAGAGGTCTAATCTTGGGGGATAATCCCAAATCAATGAGGTGCTGGATGTTTGTTCTTTTTGCTTAAGAGGAGCATTTGCTCGCTACTTTTAAGTTTACCTTATGAAAATTATAATGTTGATTCATAATAGACGTGTAATATCTCTTTGCAGGGGGTTCACAGGTTCAAATTCTGACGACTATTTGTCAAGTATATTTTTTATCTTTTATGACTGGCAGACCGTAGAATGCAACGTCTTTAAATTAGCACGAAATAACAAGTTGATAATAATATAAGACAATGATCGTGGATGTGTAAAGTGTATACACTTTATATATAATATTCATAATTTTAAAGTTTATTTCCTTTCCTAGTCTAGGCTAGAACTACAAGTAAGTTATTAACTTACTATAGGCCTAGTTGAATAAGATAAGATCGGCTCTCTTAGTGTTCATTGAATGAGACTTATGTCTAGAAGTAGATCAAACCATAAGGATCAATGGAAGAAAGATCAAACCAAATGAAAAAGTAAAATTAAAAGTATCAATATGTAGTATTATAGTAAAGTAAAAAAAAAATGCTTATGAATTTCCTTGCTAGAATGGAATAAAAAAATAAGTAGTGTGTATCCTTAATAATATTATAAAATGAGAACTTGTGTTAATGTAACACATCTCTATATACTATATTGAAAGACTTGCATTGGAAGGCTGCGTTGGGCCAGTACATATAAATTTTGTGCGTTTATCAATTACGTTGTTTTTGACATTTCATCTAAAGTAATAATTAATTTCTACTAATAATAATAGGGCGAATGTAATTCTCGGAGGAACTTTGAATTTTTTGATAAAATGTAGCCTCTGTGTTATTCTGGTATGTAATCTACAACACTGCCAAGCTTATCAAAATCCGTTCCGCAGTTTTGTCGTGATTGAGGAACAAACATACAACCTCTCGCATTAAAATATTAGTAAGATATGCTTTATATCTATCATAGTAAATAGTTCGTGTCCAGAAAGCATTTCACGTTAATAACGTCAAATCCCGCGGGAAATTTGTATTTTAATTCCCTAATAAATAATACCGACTGAACCTTTAGACCTTTTAACTAAATAAATATTTGTGTAGGTATTCTACATAATATGTGAATATGACATGTATTAGCCTAACTAATCAAACTACTTACCTGTGCAATTAAAAGATTCTAGAAAAAGCTAAAATTTAAGAATAACCGATCAATAAAAATCGTTGTTAGTTATTGTTCACGAACATACTAGCAGCTGCAGCAGCGTTCCCCTCATAATTTTAGATTTAAAACCATATCCAGAATATTGGGTTTTATTATCTCTCCTTCAAAACGATATAATATAATTTATTTATTATTCTTACCAAATATCAAAATTCTTATCAAATACTATCTCCCTATCGTGATAAATATCCTAGTACCAACTTCGATATAAAACATATTGCCAATCACAATATGTAGCATTAAGAACCGCGTTACATAGTAGGTACCAACCGTAATATTATATAGCATTACCAATCGCGATATCCAAAATGTGACCGTGGCAGGTTGTTAACGTTCGCCTGCGCGCGACACTCGTCCGAAGCAAACACATTACGTTTGAAGATTTTCGTCAGTATTTATTTTTCGCACGCACCCCCTATATGACACCTTGTTGTTTGCACGCCCTCTATTCACGTGCTCCATATAGCTGGGGTGACCAAAATTGTTGGAAGTTGTCGGATTAAGGCGAGTGTAAATAATTGAGGGTTTCAGCTAACAATGTCTTCTTGAAATCTAGTTCAAAAATATCGTCATTTTCCTATCAATTCGTATTTCATTTTGTAATTCTAGCCTAAAATCCATATTATTAAATTATGGGTCATCAAATAAGAAAAAAACGTATCAATCATTTTTCACGTATTTGGAGTGTACAAGTTGTTATCTACGAAACACGACCTCCGTGGCTCAGTGGTAAGCGCGTTGGTGCTCAAGCCGGAGGTTGCGGGTTCGAATCCCGCCAGGGAACAAAAATATTTTCTGTGTTTCTGGGTCATGGATGTGTATTAAATATGTGTATTATATAATAAAACATATATGTATTAAATATATTTCCGTTGTCTGGTAACCGTAACACAAGTTCTTCAAGAACTTACTACGGGACCAGATTGACGTGTTGTGAAACGTCCATAGATCTTATTATTATATTATAAAGTAAAGATATTTTGATTTGATTTGATATTTAGTAACCAAATCTATGCACTACATTTTTTTCGATAAAAAATATTTAATTTTCTCCACGCTTCTCGCTAACGTATGGACACCCTACATATACTCACAGTCCGTGGACTCTCATAATTATTTATGCCTTTTATATGGCCTTTATCCCTCTCGACCATTTCCCGCCTAAATTGCTTTTAAACAACTTAATAATATTTCTGTAATTAAAATCGCTTAAAACGCTTTTATGTATGACATTTTTTCGGTAAAAGCAATTATTTGCCTTATAATATCGTGACAAATGTACATGTGCTATTGTTACTTTTTCATGTGTGATATATTTAAAGGCTGTATTTGTAATTTTCATAAAACTAGAATTTTCTGTCATCGGCCAACGTCACTGAGTTCAATGATGTATCTTATCGTATCTATCATTTTTTTTAAATATTAAGTATGTTTATTTATCTTACTTTTAAGTTTATTTAATCTAACCAACTTAAAAATAAGACTAAAATATAGATTATACATTCTAAATCGCAAAATCTATATCAGTTTTTCACAAAGTTCCGTCCATCATATTATATGTTATATGATATTTATTAGTTTCAGTCGCTCAGGTCGGGCCTCAATCGGTTCTATATCGCCGCGAGCCAAATTTTTTCGATAGTCTTGTTTGACTTTTGAACAAACTAGATTTTATGTTTATCTAATTTTTATCTTATTTTTGTAATATGAAAACGAGTGCTGTTATTAAATTTTCATATTCCTTTATAAAATAAAAGAAAAGTATATTAAATGTTTATAAAACATTATTCCATTTGATTAATTCCTTATATATGTATTCAGAGAAAAATTAAAGACTAGTTTAACCAATAAAGTAGCAGAAACAAATACATCTTTAACAATAATTTAAATATTACAAAAACAAGTCTCAAATTAAAAAACTGTTCCTAACTCTAATAATCCAAATCCGCTGGAGTACAATTGGCGCTGCACCCAACCGTCTATCACGGCTTAGACCGGCCAGGCCAGCCTGTTACTTATAACTTAATCCCGGCCCAGCACATTTACATAGCCTCGTAAAGCAGTTTGTTTATTTTGGCCTGGATTGGGCGCATCAGAATTGCGTAATTAACTTTACACTAAAAGTTGAGTGTCCAACGTGATTCTCTTGCGGCTTTACCTTTCTAATTCTAATTTGGAGCCTGAATATTTATAGTTTAGGTATTTTTTTTCCAAGTTTTAAATTCCATGTCAATAACGCTGGATTCATTTTTGAATATCTCAATCATAAATCACAATCATGATAACTAAACAATTTAATTTAATCAGTTTGACCACTATTACGGATAGGCCGTTCTATGGTGGCCTTAACATTTTTTCAATGAACATTCGCATCAAACTCGGATCCATACAGACATGAGATCTACAATGAGATGATGACCTTCCATCGTCTCAATCACAGATTTCATTTTAAACTCTATCCATTTAACAATGAAAAAAAAAACATTACACTAATAACTACGACAGTATCGTTGAGTAAAAAGCGAAATAGATGGACGGATTATTAAAAAAAAAAAATTAAGTATTTTAAATACCTACAGAAACCTGGGAAGTAACATATATTTGACAACTGGGCGTCTTGCTCCACTCTTGCTCCACCCAGTATATTTGGCACCGAGAGTAAGGCGTAGTTGCAGCTCGTAGAGGCCATTCGTAGGCGTGGCGCGCCTACGAAGCAGCTCTACGAACCTGTTGGTCGATAAACTCTACATTATAATATTTTGGCTTTGGCAAGATAAAATATTATAATGTAGAGTTTATCGATTTATTTTAATTATACATTTTTATCTGAATATCATTAATTAAATGAAAAATGAAAATGCGTTTTTGTCAAAAAAATGTGTTTTAATTTTTACCAGTAATATTTACTATTGTGGATTCTAGCACCAATATACATGTCTGTATCATCTGCAGTATTCGAGAAGATTTGTAATGAATAAGTAATATAATATACTAATACAAATATAATAACTATACTAATACATTTTTTTTATGTATTATATTATTATGCATTTTTGAATCCATTGTTTTTAACACATCATTAAGATTAAAAAAAAAAGAAAGTACTGGTTATTATTATGCATTATGTTAATAATTAATTGATACAAATAGTTCACGCATGTTTGTATTAAAATAACATGCTTATAATTTTTTTATTACTAAGAAATAAGCGAAATGTGTAAGTGATCAAATATGAAATACTAAGCTGCAGAAACACTGGAGTAGGTTCTGATATCTCGTCAATATAGAGGCTAAAGATAGTTCTTAGTAAAAATACTAAACCCTGGGTAACAATCTAAGGGCTGATTTAATATAAGCAACATCGCAGAATCATCCAAGCGATAAATACGTGGAGACAGAATGATGTAGAGACAGTTAATAAAGAGCCTTGTTTCGTCTCGTCAAATTCGCTGGTGACTATTTATATAATTTTAACGTTGAAAAACGTTTACGACTCAATATCTCATTTGTCAGGTTGAGACAGGCGACTTTATGATCGTAAAGGCGTGTACCGTCGCCCATTACCCAACACCATAACTTCTGTTTAGAACCGCACCTAGCCTACATTGTGAACTAATTTACGGCCCGTCACTTTAGTGCCGTATTTATCCACCTACCCTCATTTTCCATAGAAATTATTTGTAATTGAGCCATTTGTCTATTGCGGTTCCGTGGAACTGGATAATCAACTGTCTTCACCATTATTTCGTTTACAATGAGAGGTGTGAGTACACAAGTTAAGTTTCTTTGTGAATAATTAACAAATTCTTGAATGTGCTTATGATGTGGCATTAGGTGTTGTATAAGCTTAGTTGTGGGTATTTATTTATTATACAGACATACGTTAAACCATTGCTAATGAACGTCAAAAAGTTTTACTGAGAGATTTCTTACTTAGGGTAAATTGTCAGTTGCCTAAAAAAAATATCAATTAGTAATTACACTGTTAAGCAAAAACTCATTCATTTAAAATACCACTTTAACTCAATACACAAAGCGCCCCTTTCCACCGATAGATGGTGTTAATAGATTTAAAATATTTACATATATTCATCGGCCACGTGAACTTGTTATGTATTTAGGTTCTTATAAATTCTTCGGAAGTTATTTTAAATTAAGTTGGTCAGTTCTTTTTTTACTATAGGTACAATTATTTTCTATAGGTAATTTAACGGCACGAATTCCTTTGGGCAAATCTTACTTCTTAAAACTTGTAATGAGTCGGAAAGAAAGTTGAGCTATCTTGTATGCCGGATGTATGTATATCGGAATGATCGAATAGTATCGAATTTCTCAAACCCAACGCTTCAAAACTAAAATTAATATCGAGAGCGAAACTAAAACATTCCAGCCAGCCTTAAGTGATGGTATGATAGATGTGTGTCTTGCCAACATTTCATAGATCGCTAAACAAGTGTATTTGCACAGAGATTCCAATTTAACTAACTCCCGCTTCGTAAAATTCGCTCCGATGTTTATTTGTTTATCTTCACTTTCCATCCCTGTTTTGGCACAGGTTCCAGTCCCCGTACAAACATCGTCAGGCCAACTTTCACTCGCTGGCCACAAGCCAAGCCCGAGTATCTCGTGTTTACGCCTACTAAGAAAGTGCTAACTGTATCTTTAATCTGTGACATATTATGCTTGGATTTTGATTTGATAATTTGTAAGAAACGTGTATAATATGTTTATTATTTTAAGTTGAGATCAGTTTGGTTGACAAGACGGCGTTGGTAATAAACCTGTAGAACAAGTCTTTGAGCCATATCACATTATATTGTTAGCAAAAGTAACAAATAGCCGAACTATTGTTGTACATATAAGTATATATTATGTTATTTATGTAATATATTAAATAATATATATAATTATACTAAACACAGTAATTATAATGAAACACTTTTTTACGGATTTTATCGCGGTTTATTAAGATTTTTACAAGCCCGACGTTTCGGATACTTTACAGCAACCATGGTCACGGGAGGACTGAGGTGTCATACGTCCTATTATTACAAAGTTATTCGAAACTACCCTATGATACATCAATATTTTGGTTAGTCCTATCTACGCAGAAAGTGCTAACTGTATCTTTAATCTGTGACATATTATGCTTGGATTTTGATTTGATAATATTAATAATGGGATCCCAAGCAGGTGGTAAGAGCCAGCCTTCTTCTCTATTGAAATTAGGATGTTTTTTAATTTCAATAGCCTCACGGATCATCCTTGGTTGGAATCGGTGTTCTTTTGCGAGGACTTGTGGTTTATCAAATCTGATATAATGGCGAGCTTTGTCAAGACTATGTTCACAGATGGCAGACTTAGTGTAGCGACGGTGTTTTAAATCAGCTATATGTAAAGTATCCGAAACGTCGGGCTTGTAAAAATCTTAATAAACCGCGATAAAATCCGTAAAAAAGTGTTTCATTATAATGAGTGAAATTCGCGTAAACATTAGAAAACAATATCTAAACACAGTAATATAAAAAGAATGCTCATACCTAAGTCCTAACTAACTGCTATTTCTTCGACAATAATAATTGTCTGGAAGAGACCGCGCCTGTTTTGTACTTAGCTATAGTAAAAAGTTGTACTGTTATTTTTAATGTATTGGTACAGAATAAAGCATTGTATTAATATTATTATTTAGAAATTAAATATATACAAGGTAAAAGTTAATTAAGGGATCGGCCGTCTTGGCGTTCATTGAGGGAGGCCTATGTTCAGCAGTGGACGGATAGAGGCTGATGATGACGATGATGAAAAGTTAATTGTTTTTATAGCATAGGAGGGCAAACGAGCAGTCGAAGCCTTTTGGCGGCTATCGACGGCCATACACAACCGCACAAACAGAGATTAAGTGCGTTATACGTCTCTTGCCAGTTATACGAAAAAATAAACGCCTTTGCTGTGGAAGAAACAAGAAGAATAGTAGAAACGGTACATCAAGCGATGCCAACCAACCCCACCATGGTTCAGGCCTTGTCGTGGCGGTGGGGCTCAGTAACCTAGGGTGAGCGGTGCATCTTGGGCGAAGCTAATTGGGCCGAGGGGGCTCTTTGTACCCCTCTTATAAGAAGAAGGGACAGAAGAGCAGGCGGCAAGGGGTGAGGATGGGAACCTTACCCCATTGTACTGTCCTGACGTTGGGAGGGGTTGTTCTGTGGTGCGGGACAACCCCTCTGTGGAGGTGGCGTCGGTCCCTTGCGGGACTGGCTAGCCGTCGAGGTGCTCTGTTTGTTTTCTAGATCCGGGGAACCTCACCAAAGGCGGCATTGGTGGCACTCGCCGGGTTTTAGTGGGTAGAGCTGCGTCCATTTACCAGCTGTCGGGCGCAGCGAGTCCCACATCCCCGCGTGGGGAAACCCACTCCCCCGCGGGATGCCTCAGAGCATTTCCCGGCGTTAAAGAAAAAAAAATGCCAACCAAACAAACAAACCATCTTTAGCCCATCTTGACGAAGGTAATTCCAAAGCCCCTAATAAATAATACATACATAATGAAATAAACATCAAGCCATTGATAGCAATTGAGTAGTACAATAATTTATTCATACAATAAAGTGTCGGGCTGAGACAGCCAAAGTGAGTGGTTATGGGGTCGGCAATAAAACGCACGCCCCACAATAATCGTCTTAGGGGTTGCGAACAAAACAAACGCATTAGACGAATCATGTATTGTTTTACTTACTAAATATGCACATCAACCACACGTAAGGTGTTCAATCAAAACTCTAGAAACGTCTTGCTGATGTTTTTATCCATTTGCATTTTACTCGACGCGTTTGTATTTACTGCTGCTTCAAACAGATCAAGATTAGCAGTGTAATTATAAGTTCTACTTAGCATCAATTTGCACCATCTATTCTATGAAAAAAAATGAAAGTAGCAAGTAAAAATTAATTTTTCGTCAATAGAGAAAAAACAATATTTAAAATGGCGTATATGACATTAACTTTGATATAGCAAAAAGGGAAATATTTTATAGCAACAAAAACTCCTTTGAGGAATAATGCTGTTTTTAAATAAGTACAAATATAAAATTATATAAGTATTTAAATTTAGCATATTTTCGAAATAATTTCAACTGTAAGTAAATAACTTTTCACAAATATAGCAAAATGTCATCAGTAAAATCACCCGTATGATGAACATGTACCAAAAACGTCACAAAAATTTATGCGACGCAAACCTCGCAAATTCGTTTCCCGAAAGTTAAGTGAGTTAAATCTCCAAATAAAAGGTGGGCTGTGGAGTCAGCAGCTATGCTAATGAAGTCCCCCGTCACCAACAAAACACTCGTTATCTGTGATGATCTGAATCTAAGGGGCCTGTGATCAGGCCTGCGGACATGCGATTGTTTACCGCGATAACGAGGCCCGACTTGTTTTGGCCTAATAAATGCTAAATCAGGCCAACCTGCCGTGACTGAGGCCTCTAACGATCTTTATCAGGTTATCTTCTTTTTAGTTTATAATTGGTGTTTGATAGTACTTTGTCACGTGTCTCTGAAGTGGATAAGGCGATGGTAGGAGTTGACTAATAGTCCAACTGACCTACATTGTTAGGATGGTAAACTTCATTGATGTTGCAGTAAATTAAATTACATAGTAAGGAAAACTTGTATTGTAACCTACGACATTCTGAAGACGCATTCTTATAAAATAACTATATTAAATATTTTTAATTCAACCAATTTAACAACAAACGACCGATTGATAATAGAGCTCTAAAGTAGATACTACGTTCGGAAAGACGGGGGAAGGGTTGGGAAACTTGATGGAATGACGATTTGCAGAAGCCGATCCCATCTCAACTTGTATTTCACGAAATCTAGCCTATTCATAAAAAAACACCTACGCCTTAAATGGATACGGGATTCTACTAATAAAAAGAATGAACTGTCTGGCTTCATTACAATATATCACAAAGATACGAGTTCAAATGAAGTACTTAACTTATAAATTCAATTTAGTGAATGTAATAGAATTGACTTAAGTAAGCAAAGATAACCTGTTCATGAACAAGTCCATCAAACTTTACTAGATCGTATCTGCGTTTGTGATGCTATCGCTAGTCAAACTGAGATGTTCATTTATTTGAGTTCTTTCGAATTTTCTAGAAGGTTTGTATAATATATATTTTAGTAAAGAATGGAATATATTCGTATGAAGTACATATTTATATGAGTTCAAATTTAAAGGATTAATAATTGTATGATGAATAACTACCATCATCTTTATAAACAGTTTTTTATGTTCACTGCCACTTTTTAATGAACGCAAAGATGTCAAATCCTCAAAATAATCCTTTTAATCCCGTAGCTATTTCCATAGTGAAGGATCACATTTTCATGTTACATATGTGAAATTCACGTGCTGCAAAACTTTTAATTTTGTCAGGTTTTCACAATGTTTTTCTTCAGCGCAGAGCGAACATTGAAGAAGTAAAGTGCACGTGACAATTGAAAAATATTTTCAGCAGAGCAATATGGAACGCGTACTAGCGAGTTTGAAACTCGACTTTGCAATCATTCGCTTGTAGCTACTAATAAAAAGTAAAAGTAAAAAATATGACCTCACTACAAAATTACCAGATAAAATCGACTCCTCTTCCTCCTTTCTTAAAGTTAGTTAAAATACAACACGTATCTGGCCATTATAACCGATCGATTGTCACTTTATTAATGGCAATTAGATGAACATATTAGAGCTACAATAGAACATACACCAATACAAACATACACATATGGACTATTCAAATCATAACCCTTTCTTTTGACTGTGTAGTTGCGTAAAAGAAACTAGTATCAAACCTAAAAAGCAATTTTATTTTCCACATTACAGGTGGAAATCAGGAAAGAAGCTAAACAGAAAAGTATAGCCAGATGCAAACAGTAACAGCTTAAGTTGCACATTTTAAAATACCTATTAAGTTTCAAGAGAGTAGCCGAGAACATATTCGAAGGAACGAAACCGACTTTAATGTTACCCGTTACTAGTTCAAGAGGAAAAATACTCCCAGCAGTAGGAATTCTCCGCGTTATACTCAAACATTTCAAGGTACCTTCACTTGCAGATGTTGTACCTTCTCTTAACGGCCACAATTTAAACTCTTTTATCCTTAATTTACGAATAGTCCTTGTTACTTATATTATTACAATTTACAATCACACTTTGCTTTTCTGGTACTTTAAGTGATTTTACGGATTCTGAATAGCTCAATATAGAGTAACAACTTAAGGTGAAATTACAGAATACAGCACCGGCTGAAGAGAACGTATCAATCTAATATAGATTGATACGTTCTCTTTTTTTTACCAAGGCGAGTATTACTTACAGATAGATGGCCTGGTAATGGGTAATCCAGTCGCTTCTCTAGTCGCGAGCATCTGGATGGAAAATTTCGAGGAGTTCGCCATTTCAACGGCTAAGGCTGAATCTATTATTATTCTGTGGAAAAGGTACGTGGATGACGTATTCGCCATCATAAAAGGGGACAATGATGATGCACTGATATATTTAGGACACTAAAACAACCTGCATAGCAAAATCAAATTCACCTGCGAAATTGAGAATAACAGAACAGTGGCATTCCTTGATGTTAAAATTGAAGTACGTACAGATTGTTCGATGAGCCATATGCATAATGCTCAGATATTCGTAACAGAACGCCATTACATACCCCGAATGGTACCCCGAAGCCATCGAAATTACTAAATAAACTAATTTGAATAGGAAAGAAGGGTTTCAATTGTCTAGAGTATGGAATTCAGTGGTTAGGTTATGCAAACCCATGAATAATAGCACCATAAAAAGATTGCGAACCGATACGGTGAGCTTCGTCTGTCGAACACGGTTCGAGTGTCGATTGTACGTGAAGCAAGTGACAATAGTAGGGGTGAAAGAATAATAGTGTTTATGCTGCAAACTTACAAGAAAGGAGATAGTCCGGTATGGAAACCTCTAGTAACGGTCAACATCTACTCGCACACTTCAGTCTCGTAAACAAGACATTCGTAGATAATGTCGAAATATCGAGATCCGCGAAATGAAAGTAAAAAGCAAGGCAAATATTCCGTTTTAAAATTTAAATAGTTTTGGTAGGAAACAACTGTTACGGATTTTATCGCGGTTTATGAAGATACTTTACAAGAAGCAACCCTCCCACGACCAAATCCCGACGAAATTTTTTTTTTCATTACAAGGAGTGGAATTCGTGCAAATATTAGAAAACAATTTATGAATCGTTGTCTAACCTGGGACTTGCCATTCTTAAATAGTTTTGTCATCATTTATTGTTTTGTTCGAAAAACTATCTGACATATGCACTTACCTAATGATATCTTCAATGTGTTATGAATTTCTAGTTACTATTTATTATATTTGTCAACAAACGGTTAACTTTTTCGGTTGTACTAAAAGCTATTTTACACATCAAAATCACCACCAAAAGTTAATTTGATTTTAGAAACTGGACCAAAATAAGTTGATTTGAAAACCTTAATAGAGTCATTTCACAAACAGACTAGTATAATGTATTAGTATAGATTCTTACAGATATCGTTATACTACAGATAACTACAATTATATTATTCATTAGAGGTTGTACCGTTAGTATTGTTTTGGATGTGTGATCAAAGATCTTTGAAGCAGCTGTATCAAAGAGCACCTTGATCGTGAAATATATTGTGTTCAGTTTTAACTAAAAGTGAAAGTATAAATCGCGAAAGCATGCGACGCTATAATAGAAATGTCTAGCCTGTCTCCAACTCGTAATGTGGAGTCACTGACTTTTGGAGACGTTAAATAATTGAATAAGAAAGAATAAGCTTTTGAAGCTTAATTTCACTACTGAATTTATAGAGCTCAAAAGTCGTTTTCACTTCGACAAAGATATTAACAGTTTAATGATATTTACATAAAATACTTTATGACTTTTCGTCGATGTTTTAAGGCTACGTTTTTATTGAAAACTTTTAAGGATTAGTAATTATAGCAAATGTACTTAATCTGTAATCTACAGAAATTACAACATAAAAAAGTAGTGCCTTAATGAAATATTTTAAAGATTACTGCACAGAAGCTTCTTTACAGTATCGCCTTTATGCAAGGACTTATTTTGTGACATTTTTAATGTATGTATAATAGATATGAAATAAATATGTAAAGATTGACAAAACATACAAGGGTATTATGCAATATAACATAAAGGTCGTCAAAATATTTTTTTAAAGGTAGTTAAAATATTTTTTTTTATCAATAACTTAATTAATGTTTAGTACTTGACGTTATTTATCATTCCCTACGGCTTATAAAAACGTTTTACTTTTATATTTTTAATAAAATGTTATTTTTATTATTAATTTTATTTACTAACCTAATTCTATTTCTTTTGAGCCCGATTTCAAAGATTCATTAAATAAAAAGTATTTATCTTTACAAATAAACTGTTTATTTTCATCTAATTATTCTTTGTTTATTCTTTCAGGTTGATCCTTCGGAGATTTATAAAAGCGATTTTTTTATTTCTGTACATAAAATTTCCATTGCTTCTTTCATATTGAATTTATTTTGCTTTTCACCTCACTATCTATCGATATCGAAATACAAATTTAGCATCTGATAGTTGCGAATTGCGGATAACATGATATAAGATGTAAATGTGAGGTTTTAGTTGGCGTCGAGTTTGGCCTGGGCCGGGAGAGACTTGTCATTGAGTTAGTAGCTAATTAAACCGACGAAACTTCCACGACCGATGGCGCTAACTATCTTCAATGTACCTCAAAAGACCGAGCGAATAATTGGAGGTCATATCAAAAATAACAATATCATAATTGGAAATTACTTTCTTGTTGACGAGACTTTCAACGAAGAAGTGTTTGGAATAACAATAAACTGGCTATAAGAGACCGACGAAATCATAAAATCGAGGGATGATATTTGTTCTTATGGACAGTATATTTTACAGTTCTTTATATTGTATTTTGTACCATATAATCTATCTAGAATATCCAGTGCGTTAGTGGATCCGAATTAACTATCATCATTAATCTGACCGCTGCTGGAAATTTTTAAGGTAAGTTAAAACAATTCCCCTTCACTGGCATTTGAAGTTACGCGGAATATAATTAAATTTTTGTCAAGAAACATATTAAAGCGCAGTTAGCTGCCTCCCCAAATTCTGTATCATCGGCGCTTGCGATAAATTCGCTTAAGAGTTTCCAAAGAGTCATTAGTATAAGCCTGCAATCGAAGCAAACTTATAAAAGTTATGAACCTCGTATAATAAACTATGGAACTGTTACTCATGTTGGGAATACACGAAATTTGTTCGGACTTGTTTCTTTTGTTCATCACGCGTATTTATTGTTATTACAATATCTTGTGTAATTATATTATATTTTACTGCTGTTGTCGGATCTGTAATGAAATCTTTTACTAGTTCCGCACTTTTTATTATTTATTTGTTTGTTTGAAGTGATAGAAAAAAAAAACAACTTTTCACTGTATCTATATATTTTAAACAAAGCAGGTAATAAGGAAAAGGAAAACATTATAAGAAAACCTGAATGCCTGATGAGATTAAAACTCTTGTTGAAGATAAATTGTTGTTGAATGTTGATGTTGTTCCCTTGAAGTAGAACGATCATGTGTGTACTTAGAAAACTATTCTCACCTTATGTCGAAGAAGTACCCTAGGCTCAGCAGTGAGGCGTATAACGCTTATATTTTTAATAAAAAAACTTTATAAAAAATTGTAAGTGTTACAGAAAGCTGTATGAACAAAAAAAGGTAAATGATATTTAATAAATTATTCATGATTATTATAATTGAAAATCTTAAACACAAGTTTTAAATCCCAGATGTATTTAACGTTTAACAATTAATAAGGACACAAAGGGGCGCAAGTAAATTGGTTCCTTTCTTGTCAATTTCCGGAATGTCTAACGTTACCCGACGTTTGTTTGTTAACTAATACTCCCGTTAATTAAATTATCCGACCAGATATTGAATTTGAGCGGGAAATTTTCAATGGACTTTTATCTGTGGTATAGTTGAAGATTCGTTTATATAAATGAGTTTTACATTTATAGAGTATAAAATGTTAAGGCCCGTTATGCCTTAGGTTATTCCTAAAGAGGATGTGATGTTAATAGTACTAATTAACATATTATATATCAAGCCAAAGGTTTGATGTGAGTATAATATTAGCTGTTATGACGTATTTTTTTAGTTTGTAAGTAAATGTATGTGTCCACAAACTAAAAAAATGCAAGATGCCTATATCCATTAGTGGAATTATCCGTATACGGGGTAGTGATGATGATTAGACTTGCTTAGACAATATATTGTTACATAAACTTAACGTTATTCTGCTTGAACTGAATCCATATAGAAGTAAAAATCTTTAGCGCAGACATTTTATTTTGAAACTAAATAATTTCTCCTATCTCTAATAAAGATAAGTCTCTAGGTTGGCAGACTTGCAAAGTCATTCGGAACACACACGCGAACGTTATATTAGTGTATGAAGAGTGTCTCATTATATAAGATATCCTTTCGCTATGTTATTTCAATTTTAACGCTCCATTGAATGCAGATGCTGAGCATCTTCGCCTTAAGTGGGACAGAGACGAGCTTACGTTTTTCCAAACAGGTGGGACAAGGATAGGCGTTATTTTTCAATAGGGAGACGAAAAATATCGAAAAAAGTTATCGCATCAAAGTCTCCGCGATCGTAAAGGTCTCATTAAAAGTGCTTTGGAAGAATTCGCCTCAATTTATAGGGCAGTCGGCGGGAGATTGGTCGGAAAGTAAATAACGACATACCCTTGTTTAAACGAACTTGCTAACGTGAGGGCCACGTTTTGAAAACATTACAACTAAAAGAGTTATTGGCTTTTACAATGTTTAAATTTCTTTGTTTGGAGTAATGCTTTTTGTAATTGAAAATGAAAAATGCTTATTTGTTTTAGTAAAGAAAATAATGTTATGTTTTTTTAATGTCCGAGGGTCGTCTGCTAGAAACTTCACCAGTTCATGTATTTCACGTTGTCATTTAATTTATAGGATTATCTGTCAGTGCTATCGGTTTCAAGTAACTCGATTATTTGAAAACATACTCTGACTGGAGGGTAATTTTCAAGGAGAATATAGAAGGACAACTGAATATTTTGTCTAGGAAACACCAACCACGTTATCCGCCATATCGGAAAATAGCATGCAATTAAAAGAAATACAAAAAGATATTTTAAATTCAGACCTCTGTCCAGAAATGGATGAGATGATGATAATAGTAATGACGACGATGGTGATGGAGAAAAAAAATCGACGGATCACTAGTCGTATACTAGATGGAAGCCAGCCAGCCAGCCATCACAGGGTACCAACTTAGTCATGTCAGTTCCATACTAATCATGACACAAACGCCATTTTATCACAAAGTCTTGTATACTATACTTTAAACATGCCATTATTTTTTTATTACGGCGCGCGAGCAAAAATGTACTTATTTCGCGCTCCGTTGATCTGAGAATGTGACATCAGTGGGAGTGTGAACGCCTATGAGCGTATATTTCGATATTACGAGGTGCCAGGCCCGATATCACAGCCTCTTCACTCACGCTCGCCTCCCCAATACTGATACACTCCAACCGCTCGGAAACGGTCACGCTTTTATGTCATAATCACAACATATTTTGTGTTCAACGTCGAAATGTAACTTTATGTCGAAACGTATGTTCTTTGTCGAACCGTAAAACCTTTGTCGGAATGTAAGTCCGATAATCAAAACAGGGGTTATGTTATTAAGTATTGTTTGGCACGCTCTGCAGCCTAAACGGCTCGATGAATTTTAGCTTGAGAAATGAGAGGTGTCGCGGTCGTTAGATTTGTATTTACTGTGAGAGTGACATTGATTATATCAAAATAATAAAAAATGCCCGATTTTTGGCGCCAAATTAAAATGTTTTTTGCAGTCGGGTTTTTGTTTTTTTTAATAATATGTATTGAAATTTTAAAGTTGTGTATCAATTTATGGCCGTGCGGGGAAGTCTAAATTTTAAATAATATTATAAAGCTGAAGAGTTTGTTTGTTTGTTTGAACGCGCTAATCTCAGGAACTACTGGTCCGATTTGAAAAATTCTTTCAGTGTTAGACAGCCCATTTATCGAGGAAGGCTATAGGCTATATTACATTACGCTGTGACATATAGGAGTTGAGTAACGCGGGCGAAGCTGCAGGCAACAGCTAGTAAATGATAATAAGAGATAGCTCTTGCCTCTTGGTAAAGTACTAGGTTTTCGTTATAACCATTTACACTGACAGGTTTGAATTGTGAAATAATTGGCTTGTTAAATAACATATAAGCTGAAAACACACTTATTTAATAATGTCTTCACAACCGTAATACACTTGAATTGCACAACGAAAGGTGCAAATAAAATTGCCAGCTTCGCACGATTTGTGTTGCACTCGACTTGGTGAAATTTATTTCATTTACGTGTTCAGTTTTACATGACATTTGCTTACCGGTTTTATTAAAAATTCAGAATTTTTGTTTCAAAAGTTTATTTATTATTTTTCAACAATAATATTCATTTTATACATTTCAGATTAAAAACAATATATACAATATTTTATAATGAATTATTAATAATACCAATAAATAGTTTATCATAAAATTTTAATACCAATAATTGAAAAATAACATAACGTGTTAACAATGTTAACACATAAAACTCAAACCCGTTGTTAATTAATGCCGTGTTATTATTGTCGAAACATGGCGGCGCTGAAAAACGTTTGTCAGAATCAAGCTCAAGTGTCAAAGGGACATTTAATGACGTGCGTTAGTTTAGCAAGACCACAGCAACCTGAGAGCGTTGTGGTGTCACGCTGATAATTATTAATCTCGTTACCCGCTACATGGTTGCCTTGTTAAAATTTGTATATTAAATACGTATACTGTTACATACCCGCTACTGTTACAAGCCTGTTACTGTTACATTACGTAGAATTGCTTTCGAATGGATTTATTTATGTGTATGTTTAAGATAATTACTACTTATATTTAAACTTCAGTTGTAGATAATGCGACTTAAATAGCCGGACTATTTCTATTTAATTTATATTCTCTTTGGTGTCGCAAATATAATAACATACGAACATACGATATACGAACAACAGGGGACGGATAGGCGCTGATGATGATGATTATATATTCTAAATTTAGGATAAGAATTTGGATAGAATAAAGAATAGTTAGAAATAGCTAAGAATCCCACCATGGTTCAAGCTTTGTCGTGGCACTGGGTCTCAGTAGCCTAATGTGAACCCAGTACCTTGGCCGAACCAAATTGAGCCGAGTATTCTGCTCTTTGTACCCTTTTTATAAGAACAGGGAGACAAGGGGCGAGAATGGGAACCTCAACCCATTGTACTGTCCCGACGTTGGGCATGGTTATTCTGTGGTGCGGGACAACCCCTCTGCGCAGGTGGCGTCGGTCCCGTGAGAGACTGACTAGTCCTGTTTCCTCATTAGATCCGGGGCACCTCACCAAAGGCGTCATTGGCGGCATTCGCTGGGTTTTAGTGGGTAAAGCTGCGTCCATCTTACCACCTTTCCGGCGCAGCGAATGTAGGACTCGCTGCGCCGCCTGGGGAGACCCACTCCCCCACGGGATGCCTCAGAGCATATTCCATCGTAAAGGAAAAAAAGAAAAAAGAAGATAAGAAACATTCAAGGTTGTTTTCCGAAATACCTAAAGCATTAATTCCAAAAGGCTATTTCAGTAAGCAATAACAGCCTATTTAATGTATAAAATATTATACACATGAACACGGTATTTACACTGTACGGTAGTAATGACACGTCCCGCATTAAACTACTCCCATTGGACATCCTAAAACAAACGTTGATATTCATTAAACAAATGTTTGTCGATGGTCCAATCCGAACCGCCACACACACCCAACAAATCGTAAATGCACTGCACATGATGAATATTAATTTTTAGAAAATGATAATATTATTATAATTTCAAATAATTTATTTATAGGATGTTAACAAATTTGGACTGAAATTGAATTTCGATATCGCCAAAATTAGGTTTATTATAATGAGTGAAACGCGGTTTTCATCATTAGAGAACAACTTTTTACGGATATTACCACGGTAAAGTCCTTTCGACATATTGGATTTTACAGCAATCTGTGTCATTCCTGTAAAAACCGTAAACATTGTTATTTTTATTAAAAAATTGATTAAAAACCGTCATTCACATACATTTAAAATATTTGGCAATGAATAGGTATCAAATATGCTTTAATATTTGAATAAAAATCAATTTCAATGGAAAAAAAATAACTTCGTACATATCGCCGCAAGCAATTTAATTTTACACAAATGAAATATGAATTATATTTATTTATACAAATGAAATATGGAGTTTTATTAAATCGTGAACTCTTATATATTTGCAATAATTTTATAAGTACTACATTTATTTATCTATAAAGACATGTCAAACCGCGGACATAAATGTAGCTTCAACTATCAGTTCTGGGTTCCGAATTCTGTATATAATTCGGTTCACCTTCTGAGCTCGTTGGGAGTGCGGTCGCGCGTGAAAGGTCGACCGCTGTCCTATGAGCTTGGGTCTGTTCCCAAATAGAAATCGAACTACATCATACCTTCGTTATGAAATCTAATATATCTCGGATACACGGAATAAAAAAGTTTCTGACGATCATATGTCAGTTGTATAATGTTATTGACATGATTCGATATTAACGACTCTCTTATAAAATGTCTCGGTTTTTAAGTGATTATTCATGTTATTCCAGTGAAATTATATCTATAGGTCTTGTATCTATAGGTTATTCCGTAAAAAAACGTTGATTAGCTTAGATTTTTTTCTGTATGACTTTCAGTGGCAGGACTTTAATTGTCAAACTTTATTTCGAGTTACAAGTGGAAATGAATTTAATTCATCTGTGTAATGAATGGGTTCAACGTAAATTGAAATTGTTAAACATAAAAGAAAAGACGATTGCCATAGGCTGATTACGATAGAGGCATTGTCTTAAAAATCTTCTAGCTAATAAAATATTGATAGCCTATCAATAGGTCACCCGTAAAATAGTCTGTACAATCTCATAACTAAAATTAGGAGCGTGGATTATGTACCGAAAGTTTTACGTAATACAATACAATTCACTAGGGAGCTTCAGACATAAACTTTAATTACATATTTAAACTTCGAACGTATTTACGGAGATCAGATTAGGTGATTATTTAGATTTAAGTCGAATAAGTCTGAAAGTTTTTGAGTAAATCTTTATTCATTATAATGAAACAATTTTTACGGATTTTATCGCGGTTTATTAAGATTTTTACAAGCCCGACGTTTCGGATACTTTACAGCAACCATGGTCACGGGAGGACTGAGGTGACAGATGTCCTAACGTTACAAAGTTATTCGAACTACCCTATGATACATCATTATTTTGATAAGTCCTCTCTACGCAGAAAGTGCTAATTGTATCTTTAATCTGTGGCATATTATGCTTGGTTTTTGATTTAATTATTTTAATAATGGGATCCCAAGCAGGTGGTAAGAGCCAGCCATCTTCTCTATTGAAATTTGGATGTTTTTTAATTTCAATAGCCTCGCGGATCATCCTTGGTTGGAATCGGTGTTCTTTTGCGAGTATCTGTGGTCTATCAAATCTGATATAATGGCGAGCTTTGTCTAGACTATGTTCACAGATTGCAGACTTAGTGTAGCGTCGGGCTTGTAAAAATCTTAATAAACCGCGATAAAATCCGTAAAAATTGTTTCATTATAATGAGTGAAATTCGCGCAAACATTAGTAAATCTTTATTGTAATGATTCTTTGTATTTAAATTAACTAAAAGTCTACAAGATTGACATTTGTTATAATTGTTAAATTAAGGGAATATGACTTATTCTTGACATATATAAAGATTTATATTATTAGTAAATATTGTTATAAATAAATTACTATTATAAATAATAAAATATAATAAATAATATAATCTTTTTATTATTTAGGCACTGGTGATTCTCATAATTTAATAAACTTTTTCGCCAGGCTTAGGTGTGCGTTGGGCAGCAGATATCAAAAAGATTTTTTTTTCTTTCATACCGGTAAATGCTTAGTGGGAAATGGGCGTTAGACTCCCCCGGCGGGTATGTGGGACTCGCAGCACCCGAAAGCTGGTAAGTGGATACAGCTCTACCCACTAAAACCAGGCGAGGGCCGCCAATGCCGCCTTTGGTAAGGTGCCCCGGATCTAATGAGCAAACAGGGCATCACGAACGATAGTCAGTCCCTCAAGGGACCGACCCCACCTCCACAGAGGGGTTGTCCCGCACCACAGAACAACCCCTCCCAAAGTCGGGACAGTACAATGGGGTGAGGTTCCTATCCTCGCCCCTTGCCCTCTGCTCTTTTGTCCCCTCTTCTTATAAGAGGGGTACAAATATCCCCCTCGGCTCAATTCACTTTGCCCAAGGTGCTGGGCTCACCCTAGGTTACTGAACCCCGCCGCCACGGCAAGGCCTGAACAATACTGGGGAGCGATCAAAAAGATGCGGTTGTATTAATAGAGATGATTTTATTTCTTCCTCTTCTTTAATGTTTTTTAATTTAAATCTACTACCAATATCTCAGACATATAAAAATAGCATACGTTATTACATTAATATATTGCATATAAACATTGATAATTTTTAGGTCTAAACATATGCAATCGCGAGCAAATCAATACAAGAATAAATCGCTTTTTTGCAAATATATTTCTGTATACAAGAATTACAAAATCTCCAATAAATCTCACGCTATAATGCGACCCTTAAAAACGATTTGTTTAATTTTCCTTTCAATATGTAAATATTGAGAAATCTCCTGCGATTCCGGC
The DNA here is from genome assembly GCA_963853865.1 of Helleia helle. Lineage (NCBI taxonomy): Eukaryota > Metazoa > Arthropoda > Insecta > Lepidoptera > Lycaenidae > Helleia > Helleia helle. The sequence goes on along the minus strand of OY971418.1, from coordinate 2,612,321 downwards.
TAGGTTTTGCTGCAAACATTGAAATTCAAGTTAGAATTTCTGGGCGTATTCCTCGCTCAAGTTTTTAGTTGGTGGAACCTGCGATGCGCGCAGAATATATTCCCAATCGCGCCCGGGAAGAGCGACTCGCAGATTGATATTTGATCCCCGACATCAAGTCGGGACCGATCCTCGCCTCTGGCCAAATACAGAGCGACCTTTTTGTGTAGATTGTACATCAAAATATTACCTCCTCAAAGGTTGCGGTACATTAGATGACTATTTTCGTTGGAATATTGTGATAACATACTTCAAATTTTTTTCATAGCAGAGGGCAAACGAGCAGTCGAAGCTTTAGACTACTGACGCCCATACACATCTGCACAGCCAGAGATTATGCAGATGTGTTGCCCTCCTTTTACCTATCCCCGAATGGGCCACCGGAAACTCACAAACCGCACGAAACGCGACAGTATAGCAGTCACTTGACGCCGGTGTTATGTGAGCGAGAGGTACAACCCCGGTCGTGCCGGCCCAAGTCGGCTGCAAAGTAGCATAGCACTACCTCTTACTTTAATTATTTACTTTGATAGTATGTATTGGTATGATTATCATACATTATATTTTTTGTCTTGACAAATTTTAGTGAAAAGCTTTTGGCAAATCTTGATGAGCTAGTTAGCTATAAGAACATGCTAGGTTCCGTCACTATTGATCAGTAGAAACAGTTGTATCTATTTAGCTCACCTCGGATACCTTCGCATCGTATTCGGAAATATCTCACTATCACAAGGCGACAGATTGTAAATTGTTCGCTTTAGCACTGGGACTTCGTCTTAGGTTTAGAAAACTCATACCTACGTCACTTAAAATCTATTATCTACTAATATAGTTAGTCTTTTAAATTATTGAATGAAAGTTTTTAAAATTTTACATTTATAATATTATATGCACGTCTATTAGAGAAAAATGGAGACAGGTGGACTAAAATAGGAAATACTTGTGATCTAGCATTTAGAATTAATTAGATTTTGGAAACCTTGGGTACTAAAATGCTTTCGATATTAACATCGACAATAGCAGATCTGATAAGAACATCATAATCCGGTTCACAATCAAACCTAAAAACACGACACAACAATCGAACAACAGGTATTTAAGAGCACACGAGCGCTGCAAAAACAATTTACCCTCCGCTTTTAATTGCGATGTAAGGGCACCGCGTAAACAAGGCGTCCGCTGCAGTATAAATTGGTTCGGAAAAATAAACTCCTTGAATTATCAGGGTTGGATAAACAGCAAGTGTCAAATGTCCCGCTCGCCATTAATTTCTCAGAACAAAACATTTCATTTTCAATCAACATCTGTAAGCGCTGACTGAAGGCTGTAGTTCAGAATTAGATTGAGATTGTTTTGATAACAGTCCCTCGGCCGGGTTCATGGGACAAGTAATTGTTATGCCCTCTGTTACAATAAAATGCTATCGATATTAACATCGACAATAGCAGATCTGATAAGAACATCATAATCCGGTTCACAATCAAACCTAAAAACACGACACAACAATCGAACAACAGGTATTTAAGAGCACACGAGCGCTGCAAAAACAATTTACCCTCCGCTTTTAATTGCAATGTAAGGGCACCGCGTAAACAAGGCGTCCGCTGCAGTATAAATTGGTTCGGGAAAATAAACTCCTTGAATTATCAGGGTTGGATAAACAGCAAGTGTCAAATGTCCCGCTCGCCATTAATTTCTCAGAACAAAACATTTCATTTTCAATCAACATCTGTAAGCGCTGACTGAAGGCTGTAGTTCAGAATTAGATTGAGATTGTTTTGATAACAGTCCCTCGGCCGGGTTCATGGGACAAGTAATTGTTATGCCCTCTGTTACAATAAAATGCTATCGATATTAACATCGACAATAGCAGATCTGATAAGAACATCATAATCCGGTTCACAATCAAACCTAAAAACACGACACAACAATCGAACAACAGGTATTTAAGAGCACACGAGCGCTGCAAAAACAATTTACCCTCCGCTTTTAATTGCAATGTAAGGGCACCGCGTAAACAAGGCGTCCGCTGCAGTATAAATTGGTTCGGGAAAATAAACTCCTTGAATTATCAGGGTTGGATAAACAGCAAGTGTCAAATGTCCCACTCGCCATTAATTTCTCAGAACAAAACATTTCATTTTCAATCAACATCTGTAAGCGCTGACTGAAGGCTGTAGTTCAGAATTAGATTGAGATTGTTTTGATAACAGTCCCTCGGCCGGGTTCATGGGACAAGTAATTGTTATGCCCTCTGTTACAATAAAATGCTATCGATATTAACATCGACAATAGCAGATCTGATAAGAACCTCATAATCCGGTTCACAATCAAACCTAAAAACACGACACAACAATCGAACAACAGGTATTTAAGAGCACACGAGCGCTGCAAAAACAATTTACCCTCCGCTTTTAATTGCAATGTAAGGGCACCGCGTAAACAAGGCGTCCGCTGCAGTATAAATTGGTTGGGGAAAATAAACTCCTTGAATTATCAGGGTTGGATAAACAGCAAGTGTCAAATGTCCCACTCGCCATTAATTTCTCAGAACAAAACATTTCATTTTCAATCAACATCTGTAAGCGCTGACTGAAGGCTGTAGTTCAGAATTAGATCGAGATTGTTTTGATAACAGTCCCTCGGCCGGGTTCATGGGACAAGTAATTGTTATGCCCTCTGTTACAATAAAATGCTTTCGATATTAACATCGACAATAGCAGATCTGATAAGAACATCATAATCCGGTTCACAATCAAACCTAAAAACACGACACAACAATCGAACAACAGGTATTTAAGAGCACACGAGCGCTGCAAAAACAATTTACCCTGCGCTTTTAATTGCAATGTAAGGGCACCGCGTAAACAAGGCGTCCGCTGCAGTATAAATTGGTTCGGGAAAATAAACTCCTTGAATTATCAGGGTTGGATAAACAGCAAGTGTCAAATGTCCCGCTCGCCATTAATTTCTCAGAACAAAACATTTCATTTTCAATCAACATCTGTAAGCGCTGACTGAAGGCTGTAGTTCAGAATTAGATTGAGATTGTTTTGATAACAGTCCCTCGGCCGGGTTCATGGGACAAGTAATTGTTATGCCCTCTGTTACAATAAAATGCTATCGATATTAACATCGACAATAGCAGATCTGATAAGAACATCATAATCCGGTTCACAATCAAACCTAAAAACACGACACAACAATCGAACAACAGGTATTTAAGAGCACACGAGCGCTGCAAAAACAATTTACCCTCCGCTTTTAATTGCGATGTAAGGGCACCGCGTAAACAAGGCGTCCGCTGCAGTATAAATTGGTTCAGGAAAATAAACTCCTTGAATTATCAGGGTTGGATAAACAGCAAGTGTCAAATGTCCCGCCCGCCATTAATTTCTCAGAACAAAACATTTCATTTTCAATCAACATCTGTAAGCGCTGACTGAAGGCTGTAGTTCAGAATTAGATTGAGATTGTTTTGATAACAGTCCCTCGGCCGGGTTCATGGGACAAGTAATTGTTATGCCCTCTGTTACAATAATTATAATTTCGCACTTTAACATTTCTATACCGATTAAATCGAAGTTAACCTGTTATGACCTATCATCATCATTACCATCACCAGCCTCCATCCACTGCTGAATATAAGCCTCCCTCAGTGAACGCCAAGACAGCCGATTCCTTTGCCAGTTGCCACTTGCATCCAACACGGATCGGCCACTGCGTGGAGATCGTTAGTATCATTATGACTTATATCCTGCTGTATTTGTTGGCACTAGAATTTCGTTCATCTTTAATTAGATTTGTTAGTAAATTTCCTAGGACGTCTACCTTCTCAAAAGCTGGTAGTAGCTAGTAGTAGTTTTGCTACACAGAAGTAACAACGGTGGAAGATTTTCATATTAGTAAGAAGTATTTAAAAGAATAACCTTATTATATAGTGTTAAAATTGTTAACAATGTTTCCTAATAATACACTAGTCGAGTAAAGTAAGTTTTGTTGTGAAGAATTTGATTATTAGTTTATTTTACATGATATCTTTGTCTTTGTTGTGAAGTTGACACAATATTTATTTGGGTAATATTATGAAGCCCAAATTAATATTAAGAAGATAATTCGAAACAATTTTAAGCCCAGCCGACTTACCCCGTTCTTGGAAATAATTAAATTGTTCGCTTAATCCTTACCTGAAACAAAATAATTACAGATAATTTTTACAATTCATAATAGCATACATATTTCTTATTTTTACTATTCTTAGCATTAGCTTCTTAGCAATTGAATTCTCTAGAATTTGTTTATATTGTGCCTTCTAAAAACGGTGGCTTTATAGTTAAGTAGGAATATAATACGATATGAGGATATTATAAAATAAATAGCAATTGCATGCATTTATAGGGGCAATAATAAAACGTGAAATTTTACCGTTTTAGAACCATTAAAATAAAACTAAAATAACGGAGCAATATTGAAGTATTTTCAGTACATAATATCATTTTTTTTCCTCTTAATGTGGGCTAATACTCTGAAACAAAACCCTGCGTGGTGTCGCCACTGTATCTTTTTTACGTCAACACCACAGAATTAATAATAGTTATCAACCACAGAATAAATAATGGTACAAGTATCAACACACATTATCGTCCATACAGAAATTACTTCCGAAATTTTCCGCAATATGGCGAGGATTTTATTTTTCTGGAAAGACTATACGTTGGTTACTCTTTGTGTCACACAGTACCCAATTTCTGTAAGACTTTGTTTAATTTATAACAACATAAAGAATAATTAATTATGTCTCCAAAACTAATCAATGAATACACAAATGGGTATTCATAAAATTAACCTTTAGAATTCTGAAATTAATCTAAAAAGTGATAATACAGCTGGAATATAATTTTCTTCTTTGAAATAAGTTATGTCTGAGTCGACTCCTTTAATTAGTATCGTGAAAAACTTAGTGGACGAAGGAGTCTTTGAAATACTTTAATGACTTTATCTAAGTGTGTTTCTGCTTCAGGTACGGATTGGAATCTAACTTCGCTGTGAGTTGGATCGCTCATTTTATTACATTTCTTCAATATTTTGTCCTTACTCATCAAGTTAAATACATCGATTTCCATTTTCAGGTAATTTAAACTTTTTTGGGAATTGCTTACAAGCAAAAAATCCAGCTTAAACGGCTCAGATACAAAAATAGATTAACATAATAAGACACAAAAAACGAGCGATATCGCTAACGAATATAAAACACCTACACTTTTCCCGAACAAATAACATCTTATTGTAATTTGTGTTCTATCATTGAAAATTCTTTCCCTTTTTCCAATTTAAGTTTATTTAAGGAGTACTTTCGCAAACTTCCCCCTTTTATTACACTTTTATTGAATATTGCTTTAACGACCAAAAGAACTTCACATTTATGGATCACAAAAAAGTGTAAATTTTGTAGGCGCTAAATGAACTCGTAAATTATAATCTTTTATTAATACACATATTTTGTTTACCTTTTATAATAATGACCTTTTCATTTTATATTTCACTCACGAGGCACTTATTTTGTAGGCTTCCTTGGGTAATTTTGATGAATGAGATTTCATACCCTTAGTATGAAGTGGCATTGTACCGGTTTTGTTAAGGAACACATGGCCGTTAAAAGGGGAGTTTAAGAGTCAACTGAATTACTAGTAGGTACAAACTATGATTGTATAAATAAATATACCTGATCTTAAAATTAGACCATTTTGAGAAGGGTTTAATAAAGTGCTATGTGAACATTTTCTTTTAAAATATTTTACAAGTATCATTCTGTAGAAAATTACTTAGCTAAAATTAAGTATATACTTCACAGGGCGATAAAAACGGTACATTTATTAGAAATATAAATGAAAACTTGACACAGGTTCGGCTGTTTCCACAGGCTCTACCCAATACTCATTAAACCGTGTTTATTTTGGCGTCCATCCACCGCCAGCCCTTTTCGTGCTTCGTCAACCATAGTTTAAATATAGCTGTTTGTCATTCGCTTTTATTAAAAAGTAATAGTGCAACCGGAGCCGTTAGCCGCTACCTGTGACAATGTCCGGTCAATATTTAAATTGACTGGCAATAACCCCGCGTTATTGGATCCTGTTCTTTGTGTATTAATGATGTGTTAAAATAACATACATATATTGCGTCGAAACATACGTCGGACAAAGAAGTATTTGTTTTGTTATAACGTTATTAGTTATTATAGCGTATATTTGTATATGTTTACCGGTGGGAGGGAAGCACTGTGCCGCGCTCCCGGCTGCATGGGTACCACCATCTTGCATGTTTCTCCCGTGAAACAGCTTTGCTGTCTTTCGGAGAGAAGGGCAAGACAGGCAGTGTAATTACTGGCACCGAGACTTAACATCTCAGGATAGGCAACACATAAATGAGTTGTCTGCGGTCGTTCCAGGTATACTAGTTTATGTTCATGGGCGACGTCGACCACTTATCATCAGATGGCACGTTTGCCAGTTTGCCTATCCAACTAACATAAAAAAGCGCAGAAACATACTGTTAAAGCTACTTTATATTTGTAAACTATTATTATATGGAGCTTAGAAGTAATGTTAGCGGGTTTTGATGCAATCCTTGAAAATAATCATCTGATATTTTTTTTACGAGTGAAATGAAAACTTAGAAAAAAGAAACACGAAGGAACAGTCAAATTGTAAAATAGGCAAATCTCGGGGTAATAGCTAGTAAAAAATATCTAAAAGCTTAGAAAAGATTATCTTTTTAATCATTCAATTAAGAAAGTAAAATACTTTCTCATAAAGCTACTATGCATTTCTAATGCAGAAGTTATGTGAAAATCCGTAAATATTTTTTATTAGTTTTTTGATTTGACTTTTACATTGTGAACGTTTTAGGTGAGATCAAGAAAGTTACGTCTTGAATTATTCGATAATTCTTCCCTTATTTAAAAAAAAATATTTCATTTCAAAGTAAGCATGAGCAGTTGTATGCAATACAAAGGTAAAAATTTTGGAGCTAGTTTGTTTAATTACAGTATAAATAAGCCACACTGTAGATTTTACACATTTGCTTATTTTTTTTTCCAAATAAAAAATACAATACCGAAGAGATTAAAGATTTTATCAGCAAAAAGCAAATGGGGTTATTATATAAGACAAAACTTTGTGTAAAAACAACACTGCTTATATAATATTATATCGAATGCGAATCATAATTCGCACGTGGTGGCACCAATTAAACATGATCACAGTAAAATATCAGCACTTAGTGTTTATGTGTACGACTGTACATCGCATTTGCCAAATTGTTTTACACCAGATGCTACAAAGCCTTTCTTTTTATTTTAGTTTATAATAACAAGTGAAAATACTGTGATCATAAATAAAAAAAAATATATTTAAAAGTTATGATTAATTAAAATTATAAGAAAAAGTTGATATAATGTTTTTCGTAATACATTTTTTATTTTAGTCAAAGTTTCATTTTTTCACGAACACGGATATGGATATGATTTTACACTTTATGGATGTCACTTCTCTTAGAAGCAAGATGAACGAACATGAATATTAAAAATTTATACTAAATCAGGTAAAATACATCTGTATATTTTTCGATCAGAAAGATGAATACATTATTATGTGACGTGATGATATCTTTTTGTATTTTTAACATTATTGATATATTATTATAAGTGATATTAAAAGTTCTTCTTTATTCCGCGCGAAACACTGTCTAATAGGTTTCTATCATATTGCTGTATTTATACTCTAAATGAAATCTAAATTTAATGATAATAGTAATGATAAACATCCAACCTTTTCTACATGAAAAAAAAAATTTAAAGGTTTTAATTATTTTTCATTTTAGTGCTAAAAGTGGGCAATAAGGACACTTCTACTGCCACTAACAATTTAATGACTATTTTTACACTGAACTCGCGTTTATGTCATGAAAGTCATTTGAAAGCAGTCGATCTATTCATTTAGCGTCGTAGAAATGGACAAAAACAAGTGCCGGACTAACCATCACTCGTACAAGTGCACTCGCGCGAGTGTTTATGTTTAATTAACTTTTTACAGCAGAATGGCGTGTTGCGTCTATGTTAATTCCTTTTGTTCGCACTATTTGATGGCGATGCAGGGTTGTCACCAAAATATAATATTTTTGTAGAATGGAGGATAGAAAGTTTGGCTATTAACCATTCCGATTAAAACTAACTGGCGACTGTTTCACTGATATACAGATAAGTGTTCGTTGTGGCTAACAGACTATTCCAGAAAACGAGTAGAATATATAAAAAATATATTTTCCCTAAATAGTTTCATCTGTTTTATAAATTATACAATATCTTTTAGTTTTTCACAGAAAATTTGAATTGTGTAGAGCTTGTGTATTGTTTAAGCTATTGGCATCTTAAGTTAAGATAATTAGTGATAGTAATAATTAGAATAAGATTAATCGGACTGACATATACATGTAGTATAAGAATCCAAAAAAAAAAGGAATAGAAAAAAAAAAAAAAATAGAATTTGAATAGGTATACAAGTAAAGATTCTACATGATATACAGGCTTATTTGTAAAACACCAAAAACCTAGCACTAGATGGCTAACATCATAGATAGTGTTTGTTCTACGACTTTTGGCTAAACTCAACAGGTATATTTAAAAAAAAATGATTTGTAAAGTTTTTATTGTACTGTCGTGACTCGTGACATTTGTAGCTCTATGTTTTGCGTAAGCGCCGTTTCGTCTCCAACTCCGCGATTCGCACGGGCTTGGTATACCTTATCTTTGCAATGTGCGTAAAGTAAATAACATTCGATGGACATTTAATTCATATTTATTTTGTATGAAAATAAAATCTAAAGAAATATCAAAATTGTTTTTTATTAAGTTAGCTGTTTAGTCATGCCAGTTTGTTTGCGTTTTAAAATTAAACCTATATCATAAGTTTACTTTAATTTAAAAATGTCCAAAATGATTTTGAAAAAGAAATGCTTTATTAGTAGGATATTGCGCTTTTTATCAACTACACTAGTATTTTTTTTAAACTATTGTATGCACATCTACATATTAGTAAATTAGAAATAAAATATTCCCATACCCTAGTAGCTAATTAAACAACAGGTTCGTTGTCGGCGTGGTGTGGCGTGGTGTGGCGTGGCGTGCAGACATAGCCCGCTAAATTATTGTGACAATGCATCAATTAACCGCGTTTAAGTGGCCTATAAAAGTACATGAAAACCGAAGCTTTAACATATTGTTTCAACTTATTTACTTTTTATAGCCTTCCTTTTAGGTTAATAATGTACTTATTAACGTTAGGTTAATAAGTACATTATTAACCTAACGTTACCAGAACGTCGTATTTTTGGTTGCAAGTTTTTTGCAGTGTAATGATTGAAAGGTTTTATTACTTTTAATTTTCTTTAAAATACGCTTTAATAAATTTTGGCGCAACCAAAGTAACCAGGTAAATACCGGCTAACTTTTTTGTAATTATCGTCATTATTCAACCTGGGATCGGTAGTCTTACCATTCATTAGGACAGACTTATGTTGACTGGAAAAGTTGATAACGATTTTTGTAATGTAAAGTAAAAACAGATACACAAGAAGCAAAATAAACTCCTCAGAGGGAGCAGTTATTGACTTATAGCTCCAGGCAGCGGATATTATTATTTAAAGAAAATATTTTAAGGAAACGACATCGATGTAACTCGAATGTCGTCAGAACACTTCGGAGGAGAACGATAACAGTATTATAAGACTAAACGAGGTACATTGGTGATCTTTAGAGAAAATGCAAAGTTAACTTCTAGTCTGAGCAAGTAATTTAAATATTCAAGATTAATATTATCTCTATGCCCAGTGGATAAAGAGGATATTTGTATTGGATATATACTCGTTTATTTTTTGTTGATCAATTACATAGATCCTGTGGAACATATAAAATATATAAACTGATAAACGTGCCACCTTGTGTGGTCACACGCCCACGAACATGAGTTCAGGTACGACTAGTCCAGGCAACTCATTCATGCGTTGCCTAATTTTTTTTTCTTTAACGCCGGGAAATGCTCTGAGGCATTGAGGCATCCCGTGGGGGAGTGGGTCTCCCCAGGCGGGTATGTGGGGCTCGCTACGCCCGAAAGCTGGTAAGTGGACGCAGCTATACCCCCTAAAACCCGGCGAGTGCCACCAATGCTGCCTTTGGTGAGGTGCCCTGGATCTGTTGAGCAAACAGGGCACCTCGATGGCTAGTCAGTCCCTCAGGGGACCGACGCCACCTCCACAGAGGGATTGTCCCGCACCACAGACCAACTCCTCCCAACGTTGGGACAGTAAATGGGGTGAGGTTCCCGTCCACGCCCCTTGCCCCCTGCTTTTTTGTCTCCTCTTCTTATGGAGGGGTACAAAGAGCCCCCTCGGCTCAAATCGCTTCGCCCAAGGTGCAGGCTACTGAGCCTGTCGTCAAGGCCTGAACCACGTTGGGGATGCGATTCTAAGATGTACCAGTCCCTACCCTTTTTTCCGAAACACAGTAAAACTGTTTGACGAAATAATAATAAGAACAGGATGGTGGTACCCGTGCAGACAGGTGCGTGGAACAGCGCATTCCTCCCATCAGTTAAAATACAACAACTTACAAGACCAAGACCAACTGATATGGGGATGACAAACATTCGTATCAAACATAACATGAATATAAAGGTACTTAATCCTTCAACAGACACGTAACAATTTCCTCAGCAATAAGCAAGTTTTTATTACATTACCCAAGTTATATGTACCGATGTTAAAGCCACAACATTAATCCGTGTTAAATGATCTGACGCCAAAACTAAGACCCAAGGCACTGTGAAAAACACGTACGTGGCTTTTGAACAAAAATCACCTTTGCCATCAAGTGTTAGGGCTTGGGACCGTTCGCTAGGTTCAGAATTAATCACATGGGCTTTCGCCATAAAATTTAGTGTACTAACAGGTACAATTTAGTGTACTAACAGGTACATTGTAAAATCCTTATTCCCGTGTGATTTAGTGACATTGTTGGGCCTAGGATTAATGAGCGCTTGTTAGGAGACGTCTAATCATAGATCTTGTAAATTATTAATATCGTTTAATTGAATCTCTGTTTTAGTGGGAACACTAATAATAATGTAGTAATTAAAGACATTTTGTGTGTTTGCATGCTCCTGCATGTTTCTTAGTTTACCTCCTGGTAAACTATGAAACACTCTTTCATCAGTAGAACGTTAAACGTAGAATTGTAAAGACGTAGTGCCATGCTGCACTGCAGCCGAACCGAATAAACTCTGGCTGTGCGGATGTGTATGGGTGTCGGTGCCATAAGGCTCCAACTGTTCGTTTGCCCCCTTATGGCCTAAAAAACACTGTGTGATATCTATACTAATATTTTAAAGCTGAAGAGTTTGTTTGTTTGTTTGAACGCGCTAATCTCAGGAACTACTGGTCCCATTTGAAAAATTCTTTCAGTGTTAGATAGCCCATTTATCGAGGAAGGCTATAGGCTATATAACATGACGCTGTGACATATAGGAGTTGAGTAACGCGGGCGAAGCTGCAGGCAACAGCTAGTAGGTTATGAAAACAAACATAATATGTCCGGCTGTAATCTAAACCTGGACAAAGCTGCGTGCAATAGGTATTGTATGTACTTGATATTATACTACCTTCAATTTTCTTTGTTCTTTTCTATAATTTTTGCTTTGGTGTAATTTCCAATTCTTTTTTTAATAAATGCAACATTATCTTCGTGTTTCTGTATATAATAATTTATTAACATTTCTTTACTATCTCCACAATGTTCTCACACAAGCATTACAAATCAGCTTCTACATAACTATACATTTCAAAAGATAAGAGTTCTTAAACTTATAAAATCAAATAGAATCTCAAAACAAGCGCAGCTCACCGTGAGTATGCGGTCTTGTTTCTTAAAATACTACGTTCGTTTTGTATTCATAAATTGGTACTGATTCAATAAAACATGTAGGAGTGCACGTTGGTGCCTCGCAGAAAATTGCATCTGTCCGGTATCTCTTATGGGAGAGAGATAAGTAGAATGGGGAAATAAAACCGAAAATACCGTTTGTATGCTCTCATTCAACTATGACTGGAATTGTTTTGTTCTTTATCTTTTTATTGCTACCGAGCCCGAGGTAACCCTTATAGATTTTGTGCTCAGTATATTTGATATATCAAGATTGGAAGAATAGCTTGGAGGTTGTGGATATTTAAGGAGAATATTTACATGATTGTTCAGTTTAATAAGCAAAAGAACTATTTGCGGTTTTTTAATATGCAAATTTGCAACATAAGTTTACTTATGCCAATAAAGAAACATTGTCATAAGTTATAAATTATTTTATTTTTAACCCACGATACTAAGAGTGTTGTAAGCTTAACCACTAAATGTGTATGTCTGGGGCCCCGTAGCGCTTAAACGAACGAACCAATTTAGATTCAATTTTTTATTAGAGCCAGAGGTGATTCTCAGACATTATTCAAAATCGGCTCAGACGTCTACATTATCAGCTCTTTTGTTGTTATGTTGTGGGTTTTTAAGTACTATTTCGATTACTCCACTTATTTAAATCTTCAAACTCTTTTGGTAAAATATATCCATTAAAAAAGGAAATCGATATCGTTCACGAAAATCGTCTCGTCCGGTAGTCCTTCAATATGCGGGGAATATTTTAAAGCCGTCTCGGTCGGGGCTCAATATATCCAAGAGAACGTTGGCGAAAACAAAACGGATCAGTTTGTATCTCGTGAGCACAGAGCTCAGCTGTTGACGGACACCGCTGAGCACCCGCTGGATATGATCTTTAAATTGTATCCACGGTTTTACTAAAACTATTTAAAACTTGAGGTTTCGTGAATAAGATAATCAAAAGATCCTTTATAATGTCGAAATATCCGCAAAATAAAGGTGAACAAGAAGAAGAGAAGAAGGTAGTGCCATGCTGCTCTGCAGACGAATTGGGCCGGCACGACCAGATTAGTACCTCTCGCTCACATAACACCGGCGTCAAGTGCGGTTTGTGAGTTTCCGGTGGCCCATTTAGGAACAAGGAGGCCGCCGATTTCTCAGTGGACAAAAACCGGTGGAAACTCTATACTCATTAAGATTAAACGATTTGACTATAGCTGCCTATTTACTATTACAGGGCTTCTAAAATAACAAACATAGTTAAGCCTATAAGCATGTGCTTTATATTATACTAGCTATTGCCCGCAGCTTCGCCTGCGTTAACAATTATTTCTATAGGAAGTGGAAGATACCACACCCTGGGAATAAGGCGTTCCTCCCAAGCATTTCAGGAAAAGATGTTAAAGTTGTTATAGAATACATATTATTTGAAAAGATTAGTTCCACTAAGTTTGTTTTGCCGGTTCTCCTCAGTGGGCTAGCCTTGTACCGGTGGTAGATTCAATAGACTTTTAAAAAGATACTGTATTGGTACTATTTTGAATAAAAAAAAATGATTTTGATGTTTGATTTTGCAATTATGTGTAGTACTTTTAGAGACCAAAATTTACTTTTCATAATATTTGTAACCGTCAGCACCGTTTCACCTGCGTAGTTCCCGTTCTCATGAGATGTTTTTAGGATACAACAATCTCATCACATTTTCTGGGTCTCAAAATATTTCTAATCCAAATTTCATTTGGATCGGTTCGGTTGTTAGACCAAACGTAGACCAGTTTGCTCAAATCGTGTCATTTTTCTTACACAAGAGAATTTATATACCAGTCTTCTAAACAAAAAGTCCGATCCGAATAATTTAGAGTGCAATTTACACGTAGATAACCATCCTCATTTATGAAACAATTAAAATGGATAAGGATTAACATCCTTTTCTTTTGGTGAGGTGCCCCGGATCTAGTAAACAAACAGGGCACCTCGACGGCTAGTCAGTGCCGCAAGGGACCGACGCCACCTCCACAGAGGGGTTTTCCCGCACCACAGAACTACCCCTTCCAACGTCGGGACAGTACAATGGGGTGAGGTACCCATCCTCACCCCTCGCCCCCTGCTCTTTCGTCCCCTCTTCTTATAAGAGGGGTACAAAGAGCCCCCTCGGCTCGATTAGTTTCGCTCAAGGTGCTGATCTCACCCTAGGCTACTGAGCCCCACCGCCACGTCAAGGCCTGTACCATGGTGGGGAAGGATTAATATCCTGATATCAATTAGTATAGATATCAAAATAAATCAAACATTTTATAATAATAATATCAATCTTTATATGTCCCACTACTGGGCACAGGTCTCCTCCACGAAATCAGGCAGAATACCTAGGAGTTCACCGATGCGCTGGCCCAATGCCTTCCAAAGGTTTCCTCATCATGTTTCCTTCACTGGTAAGCAAGCGATGGTCTCATGTTCAGGTGCACGCAGAAATTAAGAAAAACCCAGTTCAAAACACCACATGGGCCAGGATCGAACCCGGACCTCTCACTCAAGAGGCCGAGCCTATACCCACTAGATCAACGTCGCTCACAAATGTAACGAAACACAGAATCAAACACTTTAAATGTAACAAAAAGAATAAAAGAATCTTTTAATAAAGTAGAAGCAAGAAGGAAAAATATATCTTTCACTTACTGCAATGTTTCTACACCTCGGGTCAGGAGAAACAAATTAGAATGAGGTATCCGTTAAATTAAAGGTCTGTACTTTATCCGATCCGTGGGGCAATTTTATAAATGTCTTGGGAATAATTTACTAACATTTGGTACTTCATATACATTACATGTATACAAAGAAGATTATTTCCTTGAATTTTTGTTTCATTGTGTAAACATTTTTATTAAATACTAGAGAGTTCGGTTTCTTTTGTGTAGTTCCTGTTTCCGATATTGAGTTAAAAACCTATGTTACTTGTTGATAAATCTTTAAATTGATGCCAAAAATTAAATAGATGTACTTATAAGATTAGTAAGTATGCACAGCTGCATTGATACTTCGTGTATTTCAAATAAACTATTTGAAGTCGCAATAAATAATGAATATAATACAAAATATGATATAACTTTCTTTTGGATTTATGCAGATGCGTTGCCCTATTTTTCTCTATCCCCCCAATGGGCCACCGGAATGTGAGTTTCCATAACCGCACGAAATACGACAGCGTAGCTGTCAGTTAATGCGGGTGTTAACTGTTATGTGAGCGACAGGTACCACTCAGGCAAAGCAGCATGGCACTACCACTTACAAATTACTTCAAGACCTGGGTTAGGTAATACTACAGGATAATACTACGTCGTCGTTGCTCACATAGGTGAGCATATAGTGTGATATTCACATTCAGATTTAATTTCCGAATATCAAATTCACACTGTCACATCTAGCGTGAAGTAATTCACAAAGAGTTGTCTCCAGCGGGGCGCGAGGAGAACTATATGAGCACCTTATTTTTGGCACATTACATTTTGCAATTGTTCTATATGTTATAACAGTCATCGCATAACGTGAACATGTTCAAACTTGTTTGAACATGTCTGTTTTATTTCAAAACTGTTCACTGCATACTAATGTAATAAACACGGACACATGAATATGTCTCGTCTCCATTTTATTTGTCTCATTCGTTTTTAGGACGTTGTTAAAACGTGTTCGGAACTCGTGCCAAACAAAATAGTCTCCGAATTACTCATTCATATATGCAGGTATCAGATTTTTACTTTTGGGATTTTACTGCTCCGATGTTTGGCATAATTAATTTGTAAGATAATGATATTATGCAAATAAACTGTTTTATTTGCTTTTTATTATAAATATTTTGCGGAGTATTAATCAGAAAAAATATTTTTTATAGTTTTATGTACTTATACGTGTATAAATTGGGACCTACGCTTATAACATTGTATTACAACAGTTTTAATAAAATAATAAATAGAGACAACTCTATTTACTATGTAGTATAAATATAATGGCTATGTATAAACAATACGTGAACAGTGAATTTAAATTTTTACGTTATTGTTATGTGTGCTGATATCGAACATAAAAACATAACAAACGAATCCAATCGTTTAAAATCATTGAATAATTCCCATCTAATCCTTTATCACCACTCGTAAGCAAACATGAGAATTAATTTAGACATAAAATACAAAATAACCCCGAACATTGAAAGCCCATTAATATTTACACTCCGTTTGTTCTCATTGATTCAATCTATGTAATGCAAAGTAGACATAAAAGCGGTACGTATTCACCTCGGGAACTGAGAACGTAAATGAAGGAAGCCTTTGATAGCTGTCACAGACGATTACAAACAGTAATTTCTATTTACGCAACGAGGCACGCCTGAAACGTATGGGGTTTAAGAGTTAGATCGAGTCCAATCTCAGCGGATAAAGCGGTTAAGCTTACTATCGCTGTAGATAATCTCGCAAGAAATGTACCACTAATAGTTTAAGGATTTGTTTTAAGAGACCTTGCGAAAGTTTTATCGTAAATAAGAATGATAGATGTAAGGGCTTATGTGTATTGTAAAGATATGAGTTTAAAAATATGATGCTGAGATCTAAATGTATAGCATAATATAAAAACTTGTATATATTTTGATATAATGAAGTTTATAATAATGCTGTTTTAATATTATAATAATTTTAATAGAATAGAAAGAAAGAAATATTAGTCGTAGTTTCTAAACATCATTGATGAAATAAATAATTTTGTTCAAATATTTAATATTAACAAGATGCTTAAGAAGAACTGGATAAAACTTGAGTTAAAATATAAAACAAAAATAATGGAAAATTAAGTTAACAAGTAATCCTGTCAAATACCCGATTAAGTTAAAACAAACTCGTTGACAATTCCCAAGTATTAGGGTATCAGAAATCGGAGAAAATCAGAACAAAGTTGGAGGAACATGTTAAATCCGAGAAAGGAATTTATGAGAACAATGTCGTGAAAATTACAACATTTTATTGAAATCTCAGCTCCGTTACATTAACATACACAAGGACAATATTTCAAACAGAATAAATCTGGTTTCAAATTATAAAATTTTGATATTGATTGTTTTCAAAATATTCTATTAGTTGGCATTATTTATAGTTTAGAAAACGTAACAAGTAGAGCAAAATTACAAGCAACAATCGTTTGCAACAATTAACCAACAACGATCCGCTGAATTTATTTAATCATAATAGAAAATAACCTATAATTTATAATTATAATAAATATATATTTGTTTTCACTAAGAAATAACAACTTTAAAATATCTTTGACGTTGTAATAGAAAAATGTTTGTTTAAAAAATCAATGTTCAGGTAAGACCTTATCGTCTTCGCGCATGCATCCAGATTGAGGGTTAAGATTTTCTCATTTATATTCAGAGTGTGTGCGGCGCGAGGTACCTTGGGCCGTTGAAGGCCTCAGTGGTTCTTAAATACCCCCTGTTTCTATTAATGGTAGGGTTAGGAACGTTTTATTTAATAAAACATGTGCTATGACCTGTAAAACCATTTGATATTTAACATGGGTCCCCCTATTATCTGTGTAAGAAAAAGATAAGACCAGTTTTTAGTTTTGTTTGGAAAAAATGAGATTGAGGGATAAATGCAAGAATTAATTTCATTGTAATTAGAGTGAAAAAAAGGGACGTTTTAGCATTTGATACGCAGTTCTATAGTGTTCATTTTATTAGAGAACTGCCTATCTGATATTATACCAAAGTAAGATCCAGTTGTCTTAGTACTATGGACGGGCCCGGCCAGTGTGTAACCAAGAGGCATGATGACGTTCTTTATTAATTGCTAGAGATTCTGATATCTTTATTATATATTTGTTCAGACCGTAGGAGGTGCTTGTATTCTGGTAAATAAATGTACAACGGTTATTATTGTAAAGTGAACTCATTACAACACTTGTACAAAAATTTTGCGACAGTTGTAGAAAACATTTCAACTGCCACATTTTGTTCAGCGTCTGTTCCCCTTTTACTAAAGTATCCGCAATCAAAATCCAATGTCAAGTTAAATTATTTACTAGGTGAAATCCCCCTAAATCTCGCGTGTAGGTGCGTAGTACAGCATCCGACAACTTCCAAACACGCCAAATAAAAGAACTTTTTACATCAAAACTTTATTCGCGCCCTGCGCTGGTTCGTACGTGAGTTCGACTATATTTCGACTTGATTACAGACTTGGATATAACCCATATCGGAGTTTTTCTTATTTCACGCATCGAACAACTTTGAAACTTTGATTTTGGGAAAAATGTCCTTGGATTGGTACATGAATATTAAAAAGATAAGTATTTTTATATTCTGCTGAAAAAAACTTTCACCAATTTTGAACTACCTATTCCTATTAATACTAATCTGCAGTACTAACAATTACGGGACTTAAATTTTGACTATGTTTATTGTTGTTGTATAATTCGGCTGTTAAAAGACCGGAAAATATTTAATGGGAAGTACAAGTCAGCGTGTTACATAATCCGTCTTCTCTTTCTAAGATCTGCTATATCTTTGTGAGGATTTCTTAATAAAAGTCGGCGTCGCCATTAAATTTAAGAAAAAAACTTGCAGAATCTAAGAAAAGATCGACCGATGGGCATGAATATTTCCTGATAACAATAAGGTTTTTCAGCTACGTTTGTCATCCTCATCAGTATCCTCGAAATATAGAGAATTATTTGATTATTATTATAAAATATAACACTTTAAAAAGATAAGTATTACAATTATTTTGTCAAGTTAACTCATTGACTTACTAATTTATTGGTAAGTCAATGAGTTAATAAAACTCCCTTGATTACAATTATGAAAAGAAAGTCATTTATAAAGTTCGACAATAAAATATCAAAACATTTTTTTAACAATTTATTAAACATATTATCTAAAATCAACAAATCTAAAAGATATGATCTGTAATCAAATCTTTGCCCTGATTGAAAAGGTCCATGTAGTTTTTACGTAATTTGGGCGATACAATGGCCGGTCGCATCCATTGTGGGTGACTACTAATGGATTAGCGTTGACCAGCCGGGCCCGTGACCAACACAATGCCTGACTAGATGGAGGAAATTGAACGAAATTGACATGCCGTTCCCATTGTGAACACGTTAATGGTTTCCATATTTATCATGTGTTACACGTTCCTTATGTGTTGTAACGGAAAAATCTATTTTAATAATAATATAATATCTATGGACGCTTTTACACCACGTCAATCTGGTCCGTGTTAAGTTCACGAAGAACTTGTGTTACAGGTTAATACTTTTATACATACATATAATATTTAAGATTTTTATAACATATTACACATATTGAATATGAAATTGAAAATGACCCAGGAGCACAGAACATTTTTGCTCCCTGGTGGAATCCGAACGCGCTAACCACTGAACCACAGAGGTCGTCGAATAAATAAATTTTAAGTTTGTAGATAATGTTTTAAGTTTCTATATAAGTGAATAATGATTCAAATTTTTAACGTTACATACAATAATGTGTGTCCATGAAAATAAACAGCTAATAATAATTACGATGCAATGTCCTGTTCAGATGTTTTATTAAACATAAATTTATTAAAAAAAAAAGATTTAATCTTTAAGGGCATCCTAAGAAGCTAAAAATTATAATATAATGATGTTTTGAGGTAATAATGCTAATATTATTATGTTGTTTGTACTACAAAAACTTTGTTTCCAAAAATAATAATAATATGTAAAATTGAAAGTGTGTGAAATATGTTTATAGTTGCCATTGATGTACGGTTATTAATAGACACATAATTGTGGGGATTGATCGTCATTTGATGGATGGTTTTATTTTAGTTTTAATGAGTACTTTGACAAAGGCTTGCACATACAAATTGATTTATTGTAATTGAATTTGTAATGGACATGTTATCCGTGGTTCCAGTGGTTTCGTTACAGTAAAATGGTAAAATATTATTTTTACCCGTTTCATAGCTTGTGATAAAATAAAATGCATAAAGTAAATTTTAAGTGTAAAAATGTGATACTATTTCAGTATGTAACAGTAATTGAATTCATGCATAATAGATGACAAGCAGACTCTGAAGTACGGTCTAGTTGGTAAGTAGTCAGTCGTCTTGGCGTTTATTCTTCTCTTGTTATTTGTTGTATACTTGTAAGTTGTAAGGACCACTATAATTTATTCTTATGATTCCTTACTTATACTCACCAAACTGGTTAGCTGTGTTTCATAGCGGGGCAGAAAAGGCAGTGCTACTTTAACACTTAACGTTAACACTAACTTTAACACAAACTTTAACGTTACAGTGATTCGGGTTTTCGACACAAACCAGCCAATTTCTAATTTGAAAATTTTTAGTACCTAATAAAAAGTTATAATAAATCAATCAAGAACCAGATATAAGCAAAACTTTCAAATGAACATTTTTTATCTAAAACTATGATAACAGCCATACACCAAAGCAGGTTATGTTATAGAATGAAAAAATATAGCACCTGTAGCGGTATAATTTAGAATTAAAGTTATAACATAGATTTTATTATAAGCTTATTACGAAAACACATTAATTACACACAGTCAGAAGTATCCAGGTAATCAAAAACATAATTAGAATGGTTCTATAGAGTATTATTCAGAGAAATGATATCTCTTCACAATAAAAGCATCTCACAAAACTGCCCCGGAAAATACCGGGAGCGAACACGTAGCTCTCATTAGACCCTAATTACAACCCGCCAGCTCGCCCGGCCCTCAGAAATTCAAATTTAAATTTCAAGCCAGCCCCTTGATACGCGTAAAATATGCCAAAAATTCTCACACTAATGTCCCTTCTATTCCTACACCGCAAAAGCCTAGAATCGCAAACAAAAAATCTAATATGTGGCCAATTCGGCACTAAATGAGAAATATGTGACATATACTCGAAAACGTCGTAAAATGCTTTTTATATTAAAGACGTAAGGCACAAAATTGTCTGAAGAAGCATTCAATTCGACAGCAGTACGATTCCTTAGCAAATAGCGATTTTTGTAGTAAAAAGGCGGTTCCGATACGAATTTTAAACGGTTATTGTTTCCTTTATGTTAATGATTCGTGTAGAAATTCGGAGCGAAGATATTGGCACTGTTCGTGTAACTTTAGCAAGGATTGTGCGCGATTGAGTCGTACAACGGCTTTTATTGCTGTTTCTTTGTTATTTGTCGTAACGAGCCCTGATTGTTTTTCTTTTCGTGTCCGAACAAGCCGTCTTAGTCCCCGCTTTTTCGCGTGGGATCTAAATAAAAAACGTAATAATCCCTTCCAAAGCGCGCTTCATTAAGATACTCCGAGCGGCTCCGAAGAGATTACCAAGTCTGCAACGTATCCAGGCAACACCATATTAAAATATTTTAGGGGCTCATTTTCGATGGAGAGACCGTAATAATTATCACCTTGTATTGTTTTATTTATTTCTTTCAACGTGATATTTATTTTTCCGAACAAATTATTCTTTTCAAAATTAAAATATTCAAGATTGCTTCTAATACCCTAATAACCTGTTTAATAACAGTTATACACAAATTAATACAAAAAAGCGGGAGGAGAACACAAAAGCGCCCTCACCGACTTAGGATAAAGCCGGGCATTCGCGTGCCGTTTGAAAGGAGTTAGGCGTCGCCCATAGACGCCCATCCGTCCGTGAATGCCGCGGAACAGGGAACATTAAAATATTCCGCGCGCTCGCCCGCGCCACCATGCGTGCTAGCCATCGGACCATATTTTTAAACTGAGTTTTGTTTATAAAACATGTCTCCGTTTTTATTTGGGTTTTCATACGCCGAGTGTCGTTTTGTAAATCAGTGTACGCCATTAAAAATAATGAAGCGAAATTTTACATGTCGGGGTGTAGTGTTTTACTTTATTGCAGCGTTAATGCTAGATGAAAATGACCGTTTTACCAGCCGGGGCCCGGGTGTTCTGTGACACATTTAAATCATCCTTTCAGATTTACACCAGTCAATTTATCTTTTAAACTGCCATTCGGTTCGGTGTATTAATGTTATATTTTAATTATCGTATTGCATTTTAGGGTGATGCCCCATATTTGCCCACGTGCTCTGTGGATTTGTATTTGTAAAATGGTAAATTAAAGTACAGATGTGTCTATCGTTAGTTTGCTGGATCTACGCTTTATATATCAAGTAAATTAATGTTTTGTGTTGTGTATTCTGAATTATTTGTATCACCTTAACTTGTAATATTTTTGTGGTTTTACTTTTTTGAAACGTCCAAAAGTCAACATTCGTATGTAGTTTATTGGCGGATGTTTTGCAATGATTACACTCTGGATATTAATTAACAACAAAAATATATTTAGTTCTTAGCATACTTATTTCCATTATTAATTTGTCCACTATCAAATTTATTATTATTATTATGATATTCGTGATTGATATAGGGTTACGAGTGATTTTGGCTAAATTACATAGATTACATTTTAAAGAAGAAATCAATCTCCAGTAACATGACTAATAAGGATTGCTTATGTAGGTTTAGTGTATTACAATTATAATCTTTTTTTATAAAATTCTAAGTTTAAATTTAATAACTCTCTCACAACAGTCTGTTAAGTAACAAATTGATACTTATAATAAATTAAGACTAGGCTAGGTTGCGAAGGCTTTTAATTTTGTACGCTACGACGATATGTGAGCAATATTTTATGAATAAATTGCGGGCTTTTAATATAAAAATCTTATTAAACACGAGTTATTAAGTTTGTATAAGAAATGGTTTTATATTTTCTAACAACATATACTTTGCATAAGAATGCAAATTACTTCTAGCTACTCTTGTATGTAGTACCTGACTGATAGAGTACGTATTAGTCTTGACAATGCTGGTACACTTGTAAACTTAACGATGTCAAAGAACTATGTCAACAAATATATTTCCAATAAATCTCTCAATAAAAAGTTGACAAGATTTCGACATGACACTCCCAATTTACAATTTTAATAAACAAACTCCGCTCGGGTGTCAAATTTCCAACTCAATAATCTGATATGGAAGTTCGCTTGTAAAACGAACGATTCAATACACAGAGATTACATCCCGACTGCGTAAAAAGTTTAGACCTGCGTTTGTCAACTTTAAGGAGTCATATACGGCTTTGTCGAAGTCGAAAAGGTTTATTTGTCGGAATAACGACGTCTGTTTTACATTTTCTTGGGGACCGTTGATTGGTAATGTTTTGTTGTTTTGTGTGAGGGTATGTGATTTTGTTTTCTCGTTTTTGTATTATAATCATCAGTATCTACTGCTAAAAGTTTATTAATAGTGGTGTAATAGTCTTCGGCTCCATCAAACTTAACTTAATTGTATACCTTATTTATAAGTAATTCCTACCTACTACCTATAAGTCTCTATCTATAGTATACATATATCTACTATCTATTAGACTTGGCTGGCACCGACTTCAAATATATGAGTGGGTATGGCTTATAATAATTGCATTAATATACAATTTATTTTTCGCTTTTGAGTGCCTATTTGTGTTTTTTAAGTCAGTTTAATTTTTTAAATATCTTATTTATTTAGTTAATAGAATCAGGCGTTACTTTGCGGAAATCCATTATATAAGATTAAATTATAATTTAATTAGCAATAATCCCGCAAAACACGCAGTCTTTACTGCAAATGTGTGAGTGCACGCATATGCATGCATATAGCACCGCCCTCCTTTCCCACACTGCATATGCGTACACTCGCATGCGCCACCACCCCACATGCACCACAACCACAGTCAAAGACCACCACCACACAATCCACGCACGCCTCGCCCCGACACCGAGGCATCCTCAGGATAGTAGACACTACGATTAGCAATTGCTATATTGCTAATTAAATTATAATTTAATCTTATCTTATTTATTTTATCCTTTCTTATGTTTTATATATGAAGCTCTACAATTATAATTTAACGATGGTAAAATTAAATTGCACAATTCAATTCAAAGGTAATATTTTTGCAGTTTACATAGAGACTGTACAGAATCTTTGTCTTTGGTATTCATCACTAGACCCTTAATGACAGTCACAACCCATCTAGATGTAAAGTTCTTATCAATACAAAGTAATCAGGCTCAAACACGAGGTATATGTTGTAAATTGTTGAGGAGTTCCCTCGACCGTTTTTCGGCTCCATCATTAGAACGACTTCAGACCTTAATTAAATTGTTGTGCTTTAAAACACTTATTAAAAAAAATAACAAACGGTCTAGTTAGTCATTTTCTAAAGTTCCCCTTGATTTCTTTGGGATGCTATCATGAGATCCTGGTTTCCTTATCATGGGACGACCCATGGAATATCCTTACCAACAAAATAAGAATTATCAAAACCTGTTCACAATTGGCGAAGATATCGTTGAACATACACAACACAGACAAACATAGAACCTCCTCCTTTTTGGAAGTCGGTTGAAAACAAACTTTTGTTCTCAAATAAATCAATTATGTCGTTGACGTTACTGAAGCCACGGTAGGCTTCTTGTATATATATATATATATATATATATGTATTCTAGTATTAGGATAAGCGAAGAGTAAGTATTAGGACATAATTTTTATTTGGTACTAGTATTTAAATAAAACAACTTTAGCACGGGCAGTATTGTACGAATTACGGCAAAGAAGTCAAATTTAAAACGCGTCTTAATTGAAAACGATCATAAAACTAACAATAATTCACACGGGCTTTTTATGTAGCTTTCAATTCTTAATTCATAACGACAAAAGCTTAAAAAAATCAAATGCCCAAAGATAGACAGTGACGTAATTCCTTGGCATACCGTTTGTCGTAAAAGCTCCTGCCTATCTCAGCCATAAAAAAGCGGGTTGCTATATACTGGTAGTAAAACAAAAGATTGCAAACGCTGCCATAGGGATACTCATTTAGACACGTTACAACTGACTTAAGTAATGATCTAGTTTTATGTGAGCACTAGATTATAGTAATATCCTGGTAGTATCATAAATGAGAGTGATTGGAAATTTTTGTTGGTCAAACTAGAAAGTATAAAGCAACTTTAATCAAATATTTTTTTGTTACCGTAATATACCGATCGGCGGAATCAAAGATTGTACGTACGTACTTTTGTACGTATTGGAATTTAACGAAACAATTTTTACGGATTTTATCGCGGCTTATTTAGATTTTTCATGTTCGACGTATGGGATATTTTATATATAACTTCGCGTAAACAATAGAAAACAATATCGGAATTTAGTCAAAATAAAGTGCTTTTGGCTATCTTCAAACATCTTAGAAACCACCAACAAAAACTAAGATTCATTAAATAGAGATTAAGTATATAATTCGTAAACTTAGTATTATACTGACCTAATATTAGGGTGGATTCCAGAAATAATTCTAGCATCACCCCCTCCCCATAGGGGAGTAAATTAGTGGACTACGTGACCTAACTGAAGATTTTTGTCCTACAAAATAATATGCTCCCTTCACTCGCGAGTAATTAAGTAATGCTAGCAAATTAATAAATATTTATGAATTGCGGAGGATTCCCAATAAGCGGAAACTAAATGTTTGGTTTGTTATATTTTACTAGCTGTTGCCTGCAGCTTCGCCCGCGTTACTCAACTCCTATAAGTCACAGCGTGATGTTATATAGCCTATAGCCTTCCTCGATAAATGGGCTATCTAACACTGGAAGAATTTTTCAAATCGGACCAGTAGTTCCTGAGATTAGCGCGTTCAAACAAACTCTTCAGTTTTATAATATTAGTATAGATTATCTGATATTTATGTATAATAAGTACTTTTTTAGTGTTGGTCGACCATTAACCAGGTGGGAAGACGATTCCCTAGCATAATCATATTAACTTCGATAAAATTAGGCAATGAATGTAGTCCCCGCCGTGGTTCAAGCCTCGTCGTGGCTCAGTAGCCTAAGGTGAACCCAGCACCTTCTGCGAAGCGAATTGAGCCGAATTCACTGCTCTTTGTACCCTTCTTATAAGAAGAGGGGACAAGAGAGCAGGGGGGGCAAGGGGCGAGGATGGGAACCTCACCCATCGTGGGTACTGTCCCGACGTTGGGAGGGGTTCTTCTGTGGTACGGGACAACTCTTATGTGGAGGAGGCGTCGGTCCCTTGGGGACTGATTAGCCATCGAGGTGCCCTGTTGCTCAACAGATCCGGGGCACCTCACCAAAGGCGGCATTGTTGGCACTCGCCGGGTTTGAGTGGGTAGAGCTGCGCCCACCTTACCATCTTTTGGGCGCAGCGAGTTGGCCCACATACCCGCCTGGGGAGTCCCTGCTCCCCCACCGAATACCTCAGAGTATTTCCCGGCGTAAAATAAAAAAAGGTGGGAAGACGATTGCCATGCACTAACCGGTCCGTTTTGGATGTGAGTGCCGAGGGATCGGTCGTCT
This sequence comes from Helleia helle, assembly GCA_963853865.1. Classification (NCBI taxonomy): domain Eukaryota; kingdom Metazoa; phylum Arthropoda; class Insecta; order Lepidoptera; family Lycaenidae; genus Helleia; species Helleia helle. The sequence continues at coordinate 2,585,842 of OY971418.1, read as the reverse complement.
TGGCATTTATTAAAGGAGGCCTATGTTCAGCAGTGGACGGATAAAGGCTGATGATGATGATGATGATAATGATGACGAAGTACTTTTTTTAAGTGTGTTAAAAATACTTAGGTACATTACTTGGTGTCTATATAATTTATACAATCGTTACATATTAGGTTAAGTAAATGAGCCCAGAATCCGCCCAGGGTTCAATCCTGAATATCCAACCTTAAATAAGGCTTTTTTTAAAAACTGAAGCTAAATATATATATGATATCTATAGAATACGTAGATTCCTAGTCATATGTGGACAGTTACTGCTTCTTCACCATTAAATCATCTACTAAGTTCGGTCACTGTTGGATGATCGCGTGTTTCTCGTCATCTCCCCTAGAAACAGGTATTCAATTCACCCAATCAATTCCTTGACGTTCACCTTACTTTTTTCACCAATTTTCACACAGACAATTGTTAATTCACAAAAAAGCATGAAACGTGAAAAACTTTACGCAATTTCATATCAAAGTTTGTACAAAAAAGCTCAAAATTACGGAAGCGTTGATATTTAGCGTTGTGAATGAAGCACCGCCACGAGGCTTGTTTTTACAATGGAACTTCTATCGACTTCTGAGTTTTAACGACAATTTTATACGATATGATAATTAAGTACGCTCTGGTGCATTACGTGATTTCGTGAGAACTTTCGGTTTTATGTTTATATTTAAAATCGATTTCAACACATTTTAATCGTCGTTTAGTGGAATAAGCACGGAGATAGCCTTAATCACAATTCACGATATCCAGGATATTCGCCTGATGCAATAAATACATATTTAGATTGATAGGTAATAATCACTAGCTACTGTAGCATGTGATCAACTGCTACAGTTTTTTTATATATTCATATCAGCTCCTTGAGAAAGGTTTATCTCTTTTTATTTTGAAAGTTCAGTATTGTTCCTAATTTTTATTTTTCAAGCAAGTAACCGGATAGAGTACTGTGAGCCATAGATGTGAGCCATTAAATTCTAAAACTAGTCAGTGATTGGCACTGACGTAACAGCAGTTCAACCAACCAGTGATCTGTATGTACGTCCCACCGGCCAATCATCCATCAATGGCCATCATATACATACGTAATTTGTTTTCATACAAAAACGTAACATTATCGCCCTATACCCGTTATATGCTCGATGTTGTCATTACTCCAGGTAAAACCACGGGTAGATACTAGTTCACGATAAACGCGCATAAGAAGGTTTAATTATGACAAAGGCATAACAACATCCACTGGACGGGTCAGTGCTGAGCACAGACACATCACCAGTGATGCATCACTGATGAGGCAGAGGTCACCAGTGATGCATCACTGACGAGACAGAGGTCATCAGTTATGCATCATGATTCACTCCGCTCTCGTTTGTCACGCTCACTTGCATGACGAGCTTATTAATTCAAAGGGTATGCGAAAATGAAAGAATATTCCTTTTGAATTATTTTGTTTTATTTTTTGTTCATAACATGTACATTGTTTCTTACGTGGCCATTTATTGAATTCCATCTTTATTGACAGATATTTCAGTTTTGCCAGTTTTGACACAAAAAAAATCATCTGAGATGATTTTTGGACTTATATATTTTGGACTCATAATTATTTAATGCTCAAGTAAAGATTATGTTGATTAGGATATTTTACCTTTGCCAAATATTGTAAATATAAATACATATTATACTATATATAATAAACAAAATATATAATAGCAATACCATAAATAATGAACGCGATAAAAACCTTAGGATTTCATGCCCAAAAAAAATGTTATTAACAAAGAATGCTAGCGGGCACAAAATATGGAATGGGCAGTAACTAGCAGCGGTGCAGGTTCTATCACGTACAGACGGACAGAAATAGGGACCTCCGCGGACCCGTCATATTTACGTGACCTCTCGTTATTAAAATTCCGACTCCAATCTTATTTCGTCTATATATCTCCGTACTTAATTAATTTTTCGGTACCTTTATTTCCATATACGAATGAATATATATTATATTAGATTTTAAATTAACATGATAATTTTTTCTTTTAAAACTATTTAAAACTCCGCGAAACAAAGTGAAACACATGGTTAATATCCCGTTTTATTTATTTTATTTATACTTATAACTTAGAATTATGACATTATGAAATTTAAAATTTTAATACGTAATTTTTTAATTTCATAATGACGCCATAAATGTCACATTGGAAGCATTAGGCGACGTGGTGACGATTTCGCGATTTCCATGATTTTTGTTCACAAAAAGTGCTCAACGCGCCTAAAGAACCCACTTCAAATTTTAAATCAAATTAGAAACCTTTTTTTAACGTCAGTTCAAAATAAATTCTTATGCATCTTCAAAATTTTCTGTGCCCTTAATTTATCCCAAAACGGTACTAAAGGAGGTCATTATAAAACAAGAGTTTTTCCCGCCCTAATGTTATTGTTTGGAATTACTTTTTAAAAGGTCAAAATTTTCCATATTTTTGTATAAAAATGACCGGTTTCTTGAAGAGCCTTATTAGTGAATGTATAACTTTTTTATTTGAAGTATCAGATATTCCAATCGAAAATAGTAGCCTTTTAGCCTTTTTTTATAGAACTGTGTTGATTAATTTTTTAGTGTAGTTTTTATTCAGAATAGGAGATGTATAGGCTGCCATTGCTAATTATATTGCTATGCTCTTGTATTTCTTACCACAGTTAAAACAGTCCAGATAAAAGTTAGGAGACCCCTAACTTTTCCGATCGGAGCTGTTTAAAATAACATGAACAAAAAACATGTACAAGACTGTTGCTCGCAGTTTTGCCCAAGTTAACACAGATAGAACTCCGGACATTTCATGAAAATTTTAAGAGCCTACGCTTATGTTTTTACCTGTATCCTTGCTTAATTTTAACACAAACACACTTTTAATACTAAAATATTTGACACCTAAAGAACAAGGCCAGATCATTGTATCATCCAACGTATCCATATTATAATTTCAAAGCTTTTCCGTCTTGTCAAAACATTAAATAGATTGCGTACAAAAGCAGAATCCTAACCAAACACGCGTATAGTTTGAAATAATAATAAAGGACTTAATAAATGTTAATGTCAATCATTTCGCCTCGTTACGTTGTCGTGTACGCCGTAGCGTTGTCGTCGCGTTGTCGTTTAATGAAGGGGCCCGCATTACCATGAGCAGTAATCAAGCTCCTTCCTGATTCATTACTAAACGCTGAAATGTCACGGGAGTGACGTAACGATTTCAAGTATTTTAAGTTAATTAATAGGATGATTACTGATTATAGCTTAAGTTGTTTTTAGTGTAAATATTATAAGTATAAATAAGAGATTCCGACGAATTGAGAACCTCCTCCTTTTCGAAGTCGATTAAAAAGCAAGTGCGAAGTAAATGGTGACTTTGAAAGTAATATTTATAGCTAGATTTTCTAGTATTTATTCTTGTTTTTTTACAAAGAAGTGTGGAGTGAAACAAAAAACTATTACCAAATTATATTTTTTTAAAAGGCTTACCGGCCGCGTGCCCGTTCACCACCATCTTGCCCTTAACTTCCGTGAAATCTTTGCTGTTTCGGAAAGAAGGACTTATCCTTGGCGGCGTGATATCTGGCAATAAGACTTACCATCGTACTTCTTAGGATAGGTGACGCGTGAATCAGTTTCCTGGGCTCGGTGGGAATGAACTTTATATGTTCATAGGTTGTTGACCTTTGAGCATGTCAACTCGTCTGCCAGTTTGCCTATTTAACTAACATAAAAAAGATTTCAGTTTGTTCCTAAGAGAACGAAAGGATATCAAAGATAACGTCGTACTAGGGAAGTGTATTCATATTTATTAAGAATATGATAAGCATCTCTCTAGTTGTCACATTAATGTTTATATCCCAGTTATCTCATAGTAAAATGACAAAAATTAGGGGAAAAAACAAGAAATAACGTTGTTTCATGTGTAGGTAGTATTGTTATGAAGATTTATATGATTTTTATTACTTATGCTAGGATATCCGACGAACGTACCTCATACGTCACTGTGACGTCACAGAAACAGCATGTTACAATTGAAATATTTTTTCACTCGGATGAGTGTTTTGAAGATTACCATCACACTCAAACTCACTATGATCTCTCTTTATTAGTATAGAGTAAAAAGATATAATTTACTTTAAATATTCATCCATTAGTGTATCTAAATTCTAAGTCGCAAAAGACGGAGCCAAGCTGTTTAGATTTCATCGTGTAATTTGTTCGACGAAGACAGCACTACTAATACTCCAAATTAAATACACATTCTCGCTGTTTAACCACGTTCTGCTGCAGATAGAGTAAATATCTCCTTGTTGCAGCTAATCTATTTCTTATTTGATAAACATATATAAGATTCGATGTTTTATTTAGGGTGCTGATCCTGAAAATGACAAGAAGGAACTAGCAATTATTGGTCCCTTCCAATTAAAACCTTCTACTTAGCCTCATGAGTGTATTTAGAATAAAAAAGATTTTTTTATCGATCCACAATCGACATAGAGATCTATGAGCACCATCACCATATCATCATCATCATCATCAATGATATTTCTTTTCTTTTATAGAACTTCTTCTATAGACAGGCAAACGGATTCAGACACCCACTACACTAGAGGATAATGAGATGCTTTTTTGACCACCAAATATGAGTATGCTCTTTCCTTGAAGGTCCCTAAGTCGTATCAGCTCGGAAACATCGTAGGCAGCTGAGCGTGATGGCAGTCGTGCGAGGCAGGAAATGGCCGTGAAAATGTGGATTTAGTGGTGGAATTCTGCTGCAGGTATTAGTTCGAACAATTTCTCAGAACACTCCCCATGATAAATGTGGTGGAAGATGCAGAGCGATCCCACATCTCTACACAGCGTCAAAGATTTCGAGGCGTCAGGTTTATTTTTCCCTTTATCCAAAATGTTCAATATTTTCCTAGCTATCCTTTTTGAAACATCAAATATTCTATGTTCAGTTCTCTAATACGAGTTAGGATTAGTTCTCGGAGTAAGATTACATTATGCTCCCCCCGGGAACACTGTCCCATACATTCATTTATTCATTAAAGGTAAACGTGTGCAAAGTCAAGTGCTGCAGTCTCTTGGGGTAGATCTTTGTCCTCTCATACATAAGCGACTGTGTTACGTATACGGGACTCCTAGAAATCAGGCGATCCTTGAGGTTAGGCTTTTTATCCTAGTTGGAATATTGGAGTTGGAAAGGAAAACTGATAGATGAGCCACGTGATGATAAGTGCTATACGTCGCCTGTGAACATTCGTTACTTAGAATACTATTTGCCATAACTTTTTTTTCTTCAACGCCGGGAAAAGATCTGAGGCGGGGGAGTGGGTCTCCCCAGTCGGGTATGAGAGACTCGTTGTGCCCGAAAGATGGTAAGTCAACGCAGCTCTACCCACTAAAACCTGGCGACTGCCACCAATGCCGCCTTTGGTGAGGTGCCCCGGATCTAATGAGCAAACAGGGCACCTCGAAGGCTAGTCAGTCCCTCAAGGAGCCGACGCCACCTCCACAGCGGGGTTGCTCCACACCACTGAACAACCCCTCCCAACGTCCGAACTGTGCAGTGGGGTGAGGTTTCCATCATCGTCCTCTTGCTCTTTTGTTCCCTCTTTTTATAAGAAGCTCCCTCGACTCAATTTGCTTCGACCAAGGTGATGGGCTCACCTTAGGCTACTGAGCCCTACCCCCACGACAGGGCTTGAACCATGGTAGGGTGCCATAACATATTTTCACCCTAGACTGGCTAAGGCAACTCATTCATGCTTTGCCTGTCTCTAGGCGTAAGATGTTGGTCGAAAAACGTAAGATGATGGTTTTGGTACCAGTAATAACACTGAATGTCCTGTTCTTCCTTCCAAGACTTCCGAAACACAGCACAATTGTTTTGAGGAAGCAATGAGCAGGATAGTGGTAACAATGCAGACTAGGCGCATTCGTTCCACCGGTAAAAGCTTTTTACATGCGCTCTAGATTTAGTTGCAACTTAACAAGAAGGTAGTCTAGAAAAAGGACATAATTTAACAAAATAATCATTACACCGCAAGTCCAAATAAAACGGTAAGGGCATGAAAAGTCGGAAAAATATAAATCTAACGTCATTAGCCCGAAACCATCTTGTATATGTTAGTCTCATTAAAAATGCCAAAAGATTGTTTTTCATGAAAAATGTAATGTAAACGACCCTCAGCGTTTGAGAAAACATGCACATGTATGGAGCTCGCGCAAAAATATTGTCCACATTTCTAAATTGTACCCGGTTTCACTACGTCTGTACGTTTTAACATAACATAAATCTTAATTAACAGCAATAAATTCTTATTTATGAGTGTAAAATTGTTAAGAATGGCGCCAAAAATTTGGATATATGATTAAGAAAACATTAATAGTATCTTTAAGGCTAAAATCACACCGTTCAGGCTATAAGAACGTGCTAAAGAAATACACATATTATTTAAAAAAACATAACCTTTGTGACGTGGTTAGGTAAAACGTAATTTTATTACAGCGAGTGAAATAAGTCACAAGAAAACAATAAAAAATGTCAAACCACACGTGTAATTGTTGTCCCTTTCAAAAAAGAGATGGTACTTTAAGCGAAATAAAGTGGGTATTAATTCACGCATCGCGTCGCACCGTCACCGTGACACGGCGTGACGTAGCGTGACGTAGCATGAATGGCGGTAAGTCGCGTCACGCCGATGAGTTGTAAATTTGAGGCTATGTATTTATACTGATCACCGTTTTGCACCCTGTCATTTATTAGGATCACTGCGTGACACGTTACATATGTTTAATTTAAAACAATGATATTAATGATTTATATATTAAATTTTCTTATTATAATTATATAAGTAAATAAAGAATAAAATAATACTTTCTTGTTGTGTTTATAGATTTGTTTTTAAGATCTTTTCAAGGTTACTTGTAAAGTTAATATTAAGCTGAAACCAATTTATTTTTTTTCAATTGGTTTATTATGTAGTTCCAGTCTCGCAAGAGTCGATGTTTTATTTAAAAACACAAATGAGCCTTATCAGTAATAAACAACTTACATATTCGCATCTTGCTTTTGTGATTTCGTCTGTCTATTAATTCCATCAAACATAATATAATAACCTGATAGAGTAGTAATGTCAGCCATAAAATTCCGAAACTTGTCAGTGATTTGTCACTAACAAGTTGACGCGATAGCAATTCATCCAACAAGTGATCTATAAGTACGACCCATCGGTCAATCATCTATAAATGGTCACCAGTCGGCCAATCAGAGCGCAGAACCGGCGCGTCGTCGCAACACTTTGGCGGAATTCATTTTCATACAAATCACAACATTACCGCTCCACTATGGTTTGCTCGACGATTAATTCTGAATTGAACTGATTTTCTTAATTACCTGGCTATAAAATTTAATTCCGCATCTATTAGAAATATACTTTAAACGAAAGCTTAAAAACTTCAATCATAAAGCATCATTAAATGTGAAGTAATATCTTGTAGAACCTTCCCATCAATAGCCTATTACGGCTTTTTCTATTAAGTACCTAATTATGGCCGCTAGCGCAGGTGCGGTAGATCTTGATCATGGAGACGAGGAGCCCATTACGGCCTAATCAGTTTTATTGATTATCTTAATAGCGTCTGTAATTTAATAATATCATTTTTATCTTTACTTTCATAGTTCCATAATATTAGGCTATAATTTGTGGTTTATGATTTTGTCTGAAATGTTAATTAAAATAATTTTTAATTATCAAATCGTGAATTCTTTTAAACTTGATTTCTCTTTTGAATTTAGGCGAAAAGTTCATAATGAACGCGAGCATGTTAATTTGTTATGAATATTTGTATAATTATTATATTTTTATGTTGTTAAATACTACAATAAAATATATTATCTATTAATTATTAATTCTATAATAAAAAATAAAAAAAAAACAATAAATGCAATTTAATAGTAGTAACAAAAAGTTTGGAAAATCCAAAAGTGCACGCCTCATATTCTCATTTTTCACAATAAAAAGATTATTTGTATAAACCTGTCAGTTGCTTAGCAACGAATAAGAAGTCTGATATAATTGCACATTCGTTATTCGTATCTTAGCGTTTATAAATAATAATAAAAATGAACGACAGTTAAATTGAACGCTCATATTAATTGAGAAACTCGGCGCATTGTTACATTAGAAAGTTTAGATGATAAAAATAAATATTCTGGTATGTTAATTTTTTCGAACAATTTCCCTGCCATATATAAACACAGAAAACACGGACGTCCATAAAATATTATTTTTAATGTTATTATTTACTATGTTAAACAAAGTAATTAATTGAAATATATTTTCAGATTATTTGACTCATAAGTGGACTCATATTAACCTATAAGTGCGATATAAAAAAAACAAAAAACAGTTTAAGTTTCGAGAAAACTGTTTTTTAGACAAGTCGAGAGTAGAGCACTCTCGACGCTTAGCTTATGAGGCGTGGAATATATTAGATGTGTAAGAGAGAATTAATCATTGAAATCTTGCTTTAGTCTTTTCTCAGTTTATTTCATTACTTTATGCTCATTTACTGGTTATTAACTACTTGAAAGTAAATATTATCAGATAATATTTAGTATAATATCACATTTATATAATGTTATCTAGTACTATAATTAATAAAATTATAAAATGGTCATTTTTTAATCATTCATTAAAATTGTATATACTTTAGCAAAACAGACGACTAAGAAATGTCCTTACTAATCTGCATCAAAAGCACGTTGTATGAAGAATGAGATTGCCGTTGGCAGAATTATTAAACAATTTGTGTAACAATTCAGCTAAAACGTGTCACAACTTGTAGGAGAGTAGAATTTATTACTCATTTAGCCCGCGGCTTAGAATGTTGGACATAAATTACGACTATTTTCTATTCTACGTTTACAAATTAACGTTCAAAACTTAGACTTTTATTTTAAGGTAAAACTTTTATTACAATATCCTTCAAACCATGTTTAGGCACAGCTTACAGCTAAACAAGAACATATTATTCGGAGCAATCAAGAAAAAAGAAAAAAATATGAAACTCTACCTATAAGTTTTTAACTTTGTACGTACCAAGCACTTTTATACAAAAGTAAAGCTAACGAGCTTACAAAATAGAAAAATGAGACGCTAAGTTTTCCTAAAAGAAACTAGCAGAAACTTGGAGATTACGCTCTTACCGGCTAACGATATAATAAATGAGATAGATAAAAGGTAATTTTAAAGGAAAGAGTATCGATATGTAGTTTATTTTGCTGGGAAGATGCGCTTTTCGTATTCATGTGCATGAGTATCGACATCGTGTTTGAGCATCTTCGCTGTGTTCCAAAGAAGTAGGAAAGACATTGTAAATTACCATGACTGCTACCTCTCATATTAACGAACATTACTTCGTATTTCAGGATAGACAACGTATCAGTTGCTTAATGTTCATCATCATCATCAGCCTCTATCCGTCCACTGCTGAACATAGGCCTCCCTCAATGAACGCCAAGACGGCCGATCCCTTGCCACTCGCATCCAACACCGACAGGTCACCGCACGGAGATCGTCTTCCCACCTGGATAATGGCTAACCACCACTTCGTCTACCTAAACGTGGCCTCCACTCTAGAACCTTATTGCCCCATCGGCCAACCGTTCTCCTGATGCTGTGCTTAAGGTCGATAAGGATTTTTACTCGGGTGCCTATCTGTGCAGTGCGCGCAGCACAAAGCACATTATATCTAAGATTTAAGATATGAAAATGTAAGGTTACGTTTTTTATAGAATGTAACGTTAAATTTACAAAAAATAAAATAAAAAATAAACACGTAATCGTAATCCACTTTGACTTTTTGACATAATATGCCTCAAACGTCTCAAACGTGGAATGAGTTAAGTTATCCTATATTTAGATTTCTGCGATCCTTTTGTAAGCTTCTTGAAGGCCACAAAGAAACATTTGGCACATTGGCCGCAAATTTGTGTTAGATCCATTGTCAATGCACACGAACATGACAAATATGACCTTTCAGTATGATAATAATTATATCAGGTTGCAGGCGGATAAAGCCCACTTCCATAAAATTTAGAGCCGTCTCTTACGACATGTAAAGTTGTGGATGGAATTCACACGTTTATTATAACAAATTTTATTATGTTTACAGTTCAGATGTAAATTCGTGTTCCGACAGCCGCACCGCATCTCGGCTGAACTTCACAAAAGATGAATCTCGCTCCGTGCTTAATATGATACAGTGCAGTTTTGTGCTAAAGTTGTTTTAATGCTTACGAAAATTTTGGGAGTTCACTGCTGAGATGCTTGGTGTATGCATGGGTACCACAATCCTATGCTTTCAGCCAGCTTTTGGTTTGGAAAGGCAAGGTGTTGAGTATTTGAGTCCGAGGATTTGTGAGTTGAAACTAGCTGGTCTCAAGTTTTTATGTCATAAAGGGGCAAATGAGCATTCGGAGTCTCATGATACCGACACCCATACATGTACGCTCAACCAGAGGATATGCAGATGCGTAGCTCACAAACTGCACGAAACGCGACATAGTTGTCACTTGACGCCGGTGTTATGTGAGCGAGAGGTACCACCCCGGTCGTGCCGGCCCAGTTCGGCTGCAATGCAGCATAGCACTACCTATAACTACTTATCTTTTTTTTTGGGCGTTTTCTATCAATAGCCTAGAACTCGTAGATGGTTGTTTCTGTAATATTAAAAACATCGTCGAACTTTATAGACATCGAACCAAAGTCTCGTTGACGGCAACCGTTTCAGAAAGAATATTTTTAATTAAATTATTATATTATGTAATTTAATAATTAATTATATGTAATTTATTTATTTATATTATACAAATAAATTAATTTATTATACTAATATTATTATGTGCTCATTAGCATATAGCAAAGAAAATAAATCATTAACCTTACCCCTTTTTGTTATGATGTTTCTTTAAACACCAACACGGCAGAACTTCCGCCACTCCAACGTCGAACCTAGTCGAAGGTTGTAAATCTCGAGCCCAGAAATATCTCGGCCCATCGACAAGATTATTGTTCTACATTATTTATTTATACATTTATCATGGAGTATTTTCCTTTTTTGACACCCTAAAAGAGCGATATATCTTGTTTTTGTTTGGATGCCTGAGAGAAAATATTTAGTAGAAATAAGCTCGTCGTTTGTAAGCGCTTCCCTTTTCTTTACTTATATGCTTGTAACTTGTGTGCACAATATAAAATAGTATTTGTTAAGTATAAAGGAAGTGTGAGCGATGGCCTAGTGGGTATGGGCTCGGCCTCTTGAGTGACAGCCGAAAGGTCCGGGTTCGATCCTGACCCCGTGATACCTTGAAATGGATTTTTCTAAATTTCTACGGTCATCTGAAGTCTGAACATAAGGCCATCGCATGCTCACCGGTGAAAGAAAACATCGTGAGGAAACCTGCACACCTGATGAGATTAAATGTCTTTGAAGGTATGTGAAGTTAACCAACCCGCATTGGGCCAGCGCATCGGTGAACTGTGGCCCAAAACCCTCCTCGCCTGATTTCGAGGAGGAGACCTGTGCCCAGCAGTAGGACAATAATTAATGGTTGATATTATTATAAAGGATGTGAAAATATTATTATCACATTGAAAATCATCTCTGGTGAAATAACCAGCTGGATTCTAACTTGAAAAACTTTAACTACGTTTGAAGATGATTTACGTTTTTATTCCGTAACACGAGTTCTGTTTTCTTTGACAATTACATGGCTAGGCAAACAATATTGTTTTTTACCTGTACCTATATATAAGTAACTATTTGTTAAAAAAACTAATGTCTATACTTTTTTTCGATGCTTCGGATAGTTTACACGCACCATCACAGTATTTTTATTTGAGTTAAATCGTATAAAATGTTTTAAGCATTAAATATTATATAACTGATATACTATTAATTTTAATAAACCACACCAAAGGCTTCTCTGTCACAATGTAATTGTATGCGAGGGTGGCGGTTGATTTGCGGTCGCGTCACGCGTCACGCTGTCACAGCGTCACAGTGTCACGTGCACGACTTTGGCGTCAAATTCTGACACACGCGGAATTGGGGTGCGTAATCAGCGCCAACTTAAGGCTTCTTTGTGTTCCAACTGATTTAATTTAGGCTTGCTAGAAGTAACGTAAATATATGTAAGGGTAACTATGTCATAAATAGTAGTAAATGAAGACAACGAATTAATGATTGTTCGAACGATAATTGATGTTTAAAAAATAATCTACCAGTCATAGGGACTGCCGATAGAAGTGAAAACATTTTGTTTTTTATATAGAAGAGGGGGCAAACGGACAATCGGTTCACCTGATGGTAAGTGAATAGCGACATCCACAGACACCCGCTATACCAGGAGATCAGCAGGTGCGTTGCCGGCCTTTTAGATGTGAGTATGCTCTTTTCTTGAAGGTCCCTAAGTCGTATCGGTTCCATATATTTGTGGTACGAGGCAGGAAATGCCGTAAAAATCTAGATGTTGTGGATTTCCGGACATCAAGATGGTGTGGATGAAATTTGGAATTATATTATTGCGTTTCTTATAAAAGGTTTCTATTTGTGTCAATAGATGTCACTATAACGTGATTAAATCGCGCTATCGGTTGTACATACTTCAAAGTAATATAATATAGGTCGGATTTCAATTCGTATATAATTAGAAATTGGTTTGAAGTTTCAACATCAGTGTTGTTTCATTTTGTTAACTGTGAAACTACGCAGTGACAGTATCTTTCTCGCTCGGGCACACTCGGCGATCCCGAGTTCACCCGATCGAGCTTTTCACCTCCGAGCGTGACGGCACAGCCTCATTTATACCCTACTAAAATTTGTGTGTGGTGTGTGAGAAGTTTTCACTTCAAAAACAACTTACAATGTCTTTTTAATTTCATATCAACTTTTCCGTCCCCTTTTGGATGTAGGCTTCTTAAAACAATATTTTTGATTACATGTTTCAACTATGGAGGGGTTGCGCTTTGTTTCTAAAAGGTAGGACAGGCACCACCACTTATCATCACCGTTTATACAAGTAAGTACGCGAAAACAAATTTCTTGAGCTGCCTAGTAAGTTGACCACTTACCATCAGGTGATCTGTCAGCATGCCTAACATTAAAATACATACTAAAAAGTATCGTTACAAAATCACTGTATCAAAAATGACACAGCGAAACCCACATGAGAATATGCTAAACATTAAAACGTAAGAATCGAGTCCATTGAGATGTGGGTCCTCAGATAGCAATAAGCCCGTCACGCCCTGACTCCGGGACCCTCGTCCAATGAGATTTCAATTTTACCACTCCACATATTCGGCTTGGCTTTAGATTTTACACGGTGAACTAGTTTGGGTTGGTTCTGATTTAAATTGGTTCAGTATTGAAAAATGTCGTATTTTCTTATATTTTAGGTATACCTACTAATATTATAAATGTAAAGTAAGTTTGTTTGCTACGATTTCACGCGAAAACTACTTAACCGTTCATCATGAAACTTTGGACACATATTCTTATATTAGAAGTAACTTAGATACTTTTTTTGAAAAAAAAAAACTAAAATCTTATCTTGCGCAGACGAAGTTGCGGGCACCAGCTAGTACACTTATAAAAACGGATACAAATTTTAAAACGTTATTTTTTTTAAATGAATTGCGATAAATGTGTCGTTGCGTACAGTACAACTTCTAGTGCTCTCGTAGGTTTCAAAGTTGTACTGCTCCAAATGTCGGGCACCGAAAACGATGAAATTGACATCAAAATTCATTAGATTAACTTGATGGGAATACCTGTAACTTCTTGGAAAACCTCAAATTATCGACCCTGTCAGAGAATATAAACCATACCAACGAATTAGTCTAGACTCTTATTTCTAGCACTTTCTTATTTATTGTTTTCTTAATTCAATTTTTTGAGGAATATATGGGAATATTTATCCGTATATCCGTAAAGCTAAAGACGTATCGAAAGATCTTGCATTTTTAATGTTTATTAAAATAAATCATATTTATTTTTTTTTTACAAAAATAATTGTAAAACATTATATTTATCCGATGAACTCCTAAAATACTTTTCCCAATAAAATGCATCAAAATATTAATTTATTATCATTTTTCAATGCATTTGCCCTAATATTATATAGTAAAAAGTAAAAAAAAAATAGTAATAATTTCATGTTTAATTGAAACATTTCTCCATGCAGTCTCCCTTTTCCTCCCTATCCGAACCCCTTTCCTCCCTTCCCTTACAAAGGACAATAATAAATGTGGCCCTTTACCGATTATGTTGTGTTGCGTATCAGAGTTCCGGATCGGGGAGTTTTTACAAAACTGACGGAGCATGCCTCTATGGCAAATTACGGAAAAGCCCATTTGTTCTTCAAATGGTATTGTCGAATTTGAATGTTTCATATTTTCGATATAAGCGTCTAATTAACTATATATGTATGTTTCTGATTTAACGAATATGCCAGCTTTGAATCGGGTGGATGCCATCTTCTATAAAATAGTCTCAATTTTCAGAAGTAGATTTAAATGTTTGTATTTGAGTCAAGTATTTACTACAGAACTCGTTCATAAAATAATTGATTCATTTACCTACTTCTTGTTTATTAGGTATTTTTACTTAAGGCGATTCCGTCCTTTTGCGATGTGATAGTAGAACTTTGTCATATTATCTTGTCGTGAGAATGGACACAAAATTTGTACATCTACTCATCGACACTACTTAACTTCTTATTTTTTTATATTATAGAAGGGTAAAGCAGTCGAAGCTGTTAGGCGACTATCGATGCTCATACACATCCACACAACCAAAGATTATGCAGATGCGCTGCCCTACTTTTTCCTATTCCCCCCCCCCCCCCATGGGCCACCGAAAAATCACAAACTGCACTAAACGCAATAGTATAGCTGTCACTTTACGACGGTGTTATGTGAGCGAGAGGTACTAGCCCGGTTGTGCTGGCCTAATTCGGCTGCAAAGTAGAAGCAGGGCCTGGAATAATATAGACTAGTATACAAAACGTAGACTTCAAACTCTTCGAAAACCACAGGAACATCTATTCAAACTCATGTTTTATTCCTCCGATTTCTTAAGTTGTCCGAACAAACATGTAGAACATTACCATACGAGCGAGTAGTCGAAATCTAATATCTTAATAGCCGTCCGGGAGAAAACTTAGCAATCTTTGTAGAGTTCGGGTATTATCCGGTTTTAGTGGCGCAGACAATACGTCACGCGACCCGGTAGATCGCTAAGTGTGAACTAAATTGGCGATATTTTACGATTCAGCCGTTACCGCGGCAGTAAAGAGGGAGTTTGCGGCAATTTTACGATTGTTATTCCCCGTGACCTGCACCCTTATTACGGATGATATTCGGTAACGAGGTCGTCGGTTCCGTGAACTTTTTGTCGAATTTTAAGCAGCCAAATGGTAGGAGTGTGAAAATAGTCCATTTGCCAAAATTAAAATAGCTTTGATTGAAACGGAAATAAATTTCTTAGATCTGTATGAATTTATTTTAAAACTTGATTTGATTTGATAAAATTGTTACTTTGTAATACCAGTAAATAAATTGTAGGGATTTTTACATTTGGTATCCTGTGAGTTATACTTCTTAATTCGTTTTGACTCTTAAAAGAATCAATGTATGTTACATTTATAACTTGATAATGAGGTGTGTTTATATTAATTATAAAACTCCCTGAAAAGCTACCTCAGCATCGCCAGCAGTTCAATTACACTAACTGACGCAATTGGAGAGTAGCGCGCGGAAAATTGTAATTGAATACGCATTTAATGAAATAAAATCCCAAGAACACTCGGTACATAAGTAGCTTAAGAACGTTTTTTCATCAAAGACTGAAAAGCGAGCCTGAAATCCCACTTAATTCATAATTAAAACGTCGACAAACGATAAGCGTCTCGTAAAAACGTTATTCGTACCGTTTATCGCGACGCCACGCGTAATTAGACAGAACGATTACGCGAAACACTCGAAGATTTGAAACGTTAATAATTTTATCTTTCAATAACGATAGTAAAAAGCTTAATGTACATAAAGACGGCACCGCTTAGGCAACTAACAAACCACACCGTTATATCAGAGTTTACGAGCGGAAACTCAATTAAAATCCGACGAAATTCGAGCGAGAACAAAATGAAATTGAAGTTGCGTAACGCTGAGACGGGTTGTCGCGATGGCGGGCTGGCGGGATGACATATACGCGGCATCCATTTGGTGTAGCGGTTTACGTTTTGGTTGTTAAAATTTGATTAGCACTAATTCTTGGCATGCTTACTTCATAAACTCTTGTCCGTGAATTTGCGTACAGAGATCGCACGTAAACGTAAGGGTTTTCACACTGCTCCGCGTCACGCGACGTTAAGTGGAAGCGTTTTCTATACGCATTTTTTTGTATACGTTTTCTATGATCATCGATAAGTGTCATTCGTATAGAAAGTTGTCGTCATAGAGTTGAGTATTTTCAATAGAAACTCATCAGTTTAAGTTTCAACTTTATGTTAAAAAACGCGCCACCGCACACCATCGCGTGTGCGGAGCAGTGTGAAAACCCTTACCTTTATAACTGTAAATATCAGCATAGTTGTTAGCATAATATTTGGAATAGCACAAAAAGTAAACATTGTAAATTTTATCACAAATACCTCTAACACAATATGGCATGTTTTCATGTGAAATCACTAACCGATGAAGACAAAAAATAGCTCATAATCGACACAACATATACCATGTAACGTTACATTGTTTAATATTACGGTCACAACACAAGATGTCAGTCCGCCACGGTGGTTCAACTGCAATATGCGGTCCATCGTAATTTGATAGGTTAAATTCGGTCTGAATTCACTAACCTAATTGCTTTAATACATGCTTAACATATCACAATGTGCTTAGCTATGAGTAATGGTGGCTGGAGGCTTGTGACGTTGGCAGACGCATTTTAGTTAACTAATTATATGACGTATACATTAATTATGTAATTTTATATGGATATATAAAATATTTCTCATTTTTTTTTAAATTTATTATCATAGGTTCCGAGATAGATATTGGTCAGTTATGTAATCCCATATGATTATTTAGACCGTATATTATCCCCACCATGGTTCAAGCCTTGTCGTGGCGGTGGGGCTCAGTAACCTAGGGTGAGCGGTGCACCTTGGGCGAAGCTAATTGGGCCGAGGGGGCTCTTTGTACCCCTCTTATAAGAAGAGGGGACAGAAGAGCAGGGGGCAAGGGGTGAGGATGGGAACCTCACCCCATTGTACTGTCCCGACGTTGGGAGGGGTTGTTCTGTGGTGCGGGACAACCCCTCTGTGGAGGTTCCTGCCTGCGTGCCTCAGAGCATTTCCCGGTGTTAAAGAAAAAAAAAGGCCGTATATTATAGTTTTCATACATTTTAAGTTCTTTGCTTCATAATATTATGAAATAATAAAATTGTTTTTGAGTTTGGATTATTCATCATCTCATTTATATTTCTCCACTAGGTACCTACTAGTAATTATTAATAAACTATTATATTATAAAAAAAAACAGTAGGCTATATTATAAAGCATTTGATGTAAGTTTTGAGTTCTATTTTTAAAAGGTATAATATATAATATCTATGGACGCTTTTACACCACGTCAATCTGGTCCCGTGGTAAGTTCTCGAAGAACTTGTGTTACGGGTACCAGACGACGGAAATATATTTAATACTTTTATACTATACATATATTTAAGATTTTTATTATATAATACACATATTTAATACATTTGCGGAGATTGCGGGATTCGAACCCGCAACCTTCGGCTTGAGCGCCAACGCGCTAACAATTGAGCCACAGAGGTCGTCAAAGAGGTTTGCATAAACATTTTTAAAAATAGAACTCTCAACCATTGCTAAAATATTGAACCTCATTTTCCAAATCTATCACTAAAATACACCAACCCATTCAAAAATAGGGCACTAACACGTAATTCGTAAAACACAAAAAAACGCCAAGATGGCGTCGCAAACTTGATTCGTCAAAATATCTGCGACTTTTACGAAACTAAAGAGTATCTCCGACATTTCAAATACGCACGTACCGCTGAGCGCG
This sequence comes from Helleia helle, assembly GCA_963853865.1. Lineage (NCBI taxonomy): Eukaryota > Metazoa > Arthropoda > Insecta > Lepidoptera > Lycaenidae > Helleia > Helleia helle. Next base: position 2,567,617 of record OY971418.1, on the reverse strand, counting down.
TCTTTGTTCGCATACGCACTTTATTGACCTCATCTTTATTAGGCGCTTTCAATTTTGTGTCAAAGTAAATTGGGTTTTCAATTTTCGCCGAGCTCGCTAAGGTCTAAATTTATGCGGGTATGAATTTTATAGTCGCATATCTGATTGCGTTTTGTACGTGTAAATGTTTTTTACAATATATTACTGGGTTTGTAACGGTTGGGTATATCGGTTATTCGGATTTTAATTCGATAAGTTAAAGTCGTTTGACTTTGTTAGTCCAAAAACATAAGTTTTTTGATTAGTGTTTTACTTTTTAGTTATGTAAAAATTTTGATTAGGTACTTACTATTATTACTGGTGTATAACATTTCTTATCAAATAAGATTTTTTTGATATCATGGTATTTTGTATCAAGTACTGAATAAAAAATCATAACTGAATTGCCCTTTTCTATTTTTTTTTATAGCATAGGAAGGAGCAGTCGAAGGCTTTTGGTGAATATCGACTCCCGTACACTATGCACAACCAGAGATACTGCAGATGTGTCGCCGTCCTTTCCTCTATCCCCCCAATGGGCCACCGGAAACTCACAAACCACACGAAATGTGAAGCATAGCTGTACGACGTACTTTACGCCAGTGTTATGTGATTCATAAAAAATAGTACTTAATATTTTGATTTTCCCCCCTTCTACTTACTTACTTATAATTGTACCTAAAGGAAATATCAAGCATAATAAATAGGAAAACCGCGAAACACGACTAGCCTAGTACAAAATATGGAAGCGCATAAAATAAACCAAATCATATAATTGGATATTGTGTAGAAAAATATTACATATGAAGTCGAGATTATTATCAGATTATTTATTATACTTTATGTTAGTACTTTAATACGACGACAGGGCCTATAATTCTCGCGTATCTCGAGGTGTCTTGGGCCCCGCAGCCCTGGGACTCCGCCCCCTCATCTATATAATGTGTACATCGTAAGATATCGGTAATATACTATATGAGTATATATTTGTAATATTCACAATTTTTATGAATATACTGTATAATATGCATGTGGTTCATATCGAAACAGGTTAAGTGCGAGTCGCTTTTTGGCGATACCAAAATCGTATTAGGATGTACGACTCGACCACGACAATTAGGCGCATGACAGGCAATAGGTGCGTCCAGGACCCCGCTTATAGGAACTGGCAATCTGAGCGGGGTCCGGGGTGCCATGTCATGCTCCTAATTGTTGTGGTCTAGGAGTAGTATGAATTTTGTGGTCGAAAATTGTCTTTTTACATAATATAAATTATCATGTATAATAATTTTGTAATCTAATTCTATGACACAATTTTTTATGATATAAATTGACTGTGTTTGATTTCTTTCTTTATTTTGACAAATTTCAATTCGAATTAGCTTTGACTAAAATTTCAAAAAAATATAAAAATGTGGACTCACCTTTACTCGCGCCGTCCGGGCCGCGTAATATGGAGCACTCTTCTATAGTACCGAACGGCGTGAACAACTGGCGGACATCCTCCTCCGTCTGCTGTTTACTGAGCATACCAACGAACAGCTTCCGATCTGTAGGAGAACGTACAGTCAGAGTGGAGAATTCACATACTACCGGTGTAACAGAGCCACACCACATAAGCCCAGCGGTGGTGCGTGGAGCGGCGGACGTGCCAATTGAATCCCCATACGTGCAGCGTGACCGGGTGCCAGTGACGGGAACGAATTCAGAGTCGCGATTTTATCACTCGATTTTACGAATCGATTTTATCACTCGATTTTTGCGAATCAATTTAGTTGACTTTTTGCCCAATAAAAAATTGTAAATTAAAAATCCTACTAATATGTATGTATTAATCTACAGTCGCGAAGTAATCGATTTAAATATTATAAGTGTTTGTATGTAGTGTTTGTAATGAAAAAATTGTAAAAAATATAAATCGTGACTCTAAAGTTAAAAAATTTTGATTATATCGACAAGGCGTTGCAAATCGAGATCGTGCTACGTGCGCTCAAGAATTCTGTGCTCACACAAATCATTAATCGTCAATTAAAATACCGTCAAATCATTAATGAAGGTAACAGCTTTTAATTTCTGAACGCACAAGTAATTTTATCAACACCTTGTATAATAACCGCCGCCTCGACACGCGATCCAACGCTTCACCAATGATGACACAAAAAATAACAACCACAGCTCTCTATAAAACACATAAACACACAGTTTTAGTTAAAATGAAACAACGAACAAAATCCAAATCCAGACCAACACATAATTAGCACATTACACTAAATAGATTCACTTTCAAACGCAGAGGGTTCCGTAGGATTTCACAAAAGGGCGGGGTCTCAACGATCGTACGGAATCCTCGGAGATCTCGAATTAGATTTGTTATAATGGCCTCTGTTTTCTGGGTTTGTCTGTCTTATATCAAGCGCGGCACCCAATACGTTGATCCTCAAACATAACTAAACTAGCGGCATCTGCGTGTTAGCAATTGGGCTCTTTACAAAATCAACGTCATTTCAACAAATTAATGACAAAATAACATTGAATACACTAATTACGTCTCGAAAAACGAATACGAAAATAATTTTTACAGCACGACGATAACTAAGTGCACGTGAGATTTACTAGGTTCGAGATCGAATCTACGTGAGTTCGAGCCGACTCGGACAGTTAGAGAATACGAAATTAACGAAGAATGTACGTAAAATCGATTTAAAGTACACTACTCCAATTTATTTCTCAAGTAATAATTCATTTTCTTATCATTATCTGTTCGACATTAATGTCATGTAAAATAAATTGGAGTTTAATGATACTAAAAATAACTTTAACATTAATCAAAATAAAACAAATTATTACAATACAAAATTATATAAAAAACGCAATAAGTAGAATTTTCACCACAAACTTTTTCCAAGCCGCTTATTAAGGATCTGACACAGATAATTTATTTAATTAATGTCTTTTAAATTGAATCCGCCTCCCTCCATTATCATAAAAGGTACAGTCACCAGCGTAGATCGTTACAACATTATACTAATTATAATAATAATATCTGACCGGAACAAATTTCGTAATTTTCTTTTTTTTTAGTTATTATACATTTTTCTACAAGTTTTTATTGTGGTGAAAAAAGAAAAAATAAAAAACTCGAGCTCTTGTAGATTCGACGTGGAACTGTCTCACTTCGCGCTCTATTTGACAGACAGTGAACAGAACAGCCTAGGGCACGCACAACAAACGCTACCTTTGTCCGCCTACACGCGCCGCCTTCCTTCGTCCCCTGTAACACAAAAACAAGCTACACACGCTTATTCCACCGCTCGACTTCAATATACATCTTATACAATACAATTACAATATACTTTTGACCAGTTTAATGCCAGTAACAATCTTAATATTACAATCGACTAATACATCTGTTACTTTGGATACAACAGTTTTGTTTTAATATATTTTAAAATAAATGTCGTGAGATTGCTTAAAATATGATATATAATATTACATATATAGTAATACATGGTTATGCCTCAAATTTGAACTGATCACAAATGTAATATTTAATACCAAGCTAATATCGATAAGATTGAATGCCTGGAATTCATTAAACCGTGTTCTAAGAGATCCTTTTTCTTTGTCATATTAAATGTGACGTCACTTATTTTTATTCTCCTTGAATGAAACTATGAAAAGTTTGTCATATTTGAGCTCTTGATTAATTATTCTTGTGATAAATAAATCTGCTTTTGAACATAATAATTAATTCCGTACATAATGATTTCTTTTATATAAATAACTAGTGGTCCCTACAGACGTTGTCCTGTACAAAATATTTTTTTGTGTGAATCTAAACCATTCTCGAATCCACTTGAACACACACAAAAAAAATCATCAAGATCGGTCCAGCCGCTTAGGAGAAGTTCAGTGACATACACACGCACAGAAGAATTATATATATAAAGATAAGAATTCTTTTGTACATTTTGCATTATTATAAGTATATTATTTCATAACCAGTAAGTCAAAATCTCAAACAGAATTTGACTGTTAAAATATTAGTTAGTTCGCGCGTGTGTGTGTGTGTGTGTGTCTGTGTGTGTGTGTGTGTGCGTGTGTGTGTGTGCGTGTGTGTTTCATAAAGTATTAGTCAATAAGTGTGTGTCTGAGAAATTGATTGGTGAGTTTTACATTTTTTTTAAATTATTGTATCTAACAGAAGTTCTTCGACTAAACTAGGTTAACGCCGGAATATATAAGGGACAAATTTGCTTATTTCTTGGAGAAGCAGCGGAATTACTGGCACTAAGACTTCTTAGGTCTCAGACGCATGAATGAGTTACCTTTTTTGTTTTTTTTTGTTCCCTCGGTTAAATGCATTTAGGCTAGCCGCCAGTCCTGGGTGGGATCTGGCGGTTATGTGGAACTCGACATATGCTATGCCCATTAAAATATGCTACAGTGTTAAAGTGAGGCCGGATCTATTTTTTTTTATGGCATAGAAGGGCAATGAGCAGTCGAAGCCGTTTGGCGACTACCGACGCCCAAACACATCCGCACAACCAAAGATTATGCAGATGCGTTGCCCTCCTTTTCCCTAACCCCCCCAATGGGCCACCGGAAACTCACAAACCGCACGAAACGCGACAGCATAGCTGTCACTTGACGCCGGTGTTATGTGAGCGAGAGGTACCACCCCGGTCGTGCCGGCCCAATTCGGCTGCTAAGCAGCATGGCACTACCTCTTAACATAGGCCTCCTTCAATGAACGCCATTGTTCCTGAATCTTAATGACAATATGCAATAATCCACGTTTTAATACAAGTGATGAAATAATCAGTTAACAATCAAATCTATCACAATGTCACAATTGGTTTAATATTAATTCAGTTGGATTAATTATAGCTGACGTAATTGACTAATGTGTATATTATGGGAGTTATTAACGGTGTATTAAATTGTTTTGGCGCTCGATAAATGTATTTATAATTAATTGAAGGCAGAAATCATTGGAATATATTGTAGCGTATATAAATTATACATAAACCCCGTGTAACTTTTGTTTCACATGATAGGCTCTATCGAGGTACTTTAAGAAAAAATAGATAATATAGGAGATTTACTAACGGAAAGAGTATTTGTATAAGAAAAAAAAACTATGGATGTTATATATTTATGCTTTTTCTGTTAGGCTACTAAGTTAAAAGAAGAATTGAGTTAATGTAGGACCCTGACTAAAAATTATGAATTCATATCATCTACTGTTTTATTTGACAGAATGTGTCTTATCACCGTCTTCTTAAAAGAAGTGTATTAATTATTATCTAAAATATTTATCATTTAGATTTATTCAATAAATATACCAGGCTAACATAAGTGCATGAAAGTATTTGTTAATTCCAATTAACAGCTTACTACTGTACTACATGAGTTTCGCAACATCCAAGCGCCAGTCGTTTCGATGAATTTTTATGTTTATTAAACATTCGCTGATCCATTTATCCGGATTTGTACGGATAAAAACTCGTAACCCGGATAATCGTTACAAATATGAAGGGAACATGTTAAACGCTGAGGACATGGAAAAAAGTTGCAAATACCGATTTTTTCACCGGGTTTTAAATGCAAATAATGTAAGGATATTTGATATTCATCTTTCGATGTACATTGACAAGCCCCATAAATATATATTAGTAACCTGGGGGCTGAAACTGAAATTGACAAGATATGAGGGTTGTGCCAGGATATGGGGGGTATGTTGATTACATTACATATTATACGTTTCTCTATACCGTGACGTAAGATATGGGGCAGATTATGCATGACTTTCATAAAAAACGTACGTCTGCCGTGATTTCATTCTTTGGAATATTAGCACCTTTATTTATAAACAACAAACAGTTTTGTATTTTATAACACAAAAACAACAATAAATTTCTTTTTCAATCTACGCCAGACAACGTAAAATTATAATAATCATAATATTAATAATATCTATGGACGCTTTCACACCACGTCAATTTGGTCCCGTGGTAAGTTCTCGAAGAACTTGTGTTACCAGACAGCGGAAATATATTTAATACTTTTATACTATACATATATTTAAGATTTTTATTATATAACACAGAAAATATTTTTGTTCCCTGGCGGGATTCGAACCAGCAACCTCCGGCTTGAGCCGGAGGTTGCGGGTTACGCGCTTACCACTGAGCTACGGAGGTCGTAAAAATTAGTATTCAATATGGCTGGATTATAATAAAAACTGTCAAAACAAGGCATTTGACAGTAGTGACGTTAGACAGATATTCTAACAAGCTTTATTAATATAAAATAAAATAAATTAGTTTAATTAGATTTCGAATATCTTAAAATCACATATGTATTTTGATTGGTTATTAATAGAAAAGTATATAAACAAATAGTTATTATAATGACTTGACTTTAAATTAACCTTAAATTACTTTTAAATAAATCAAGCTATGGTTTGATTCAAAGATATGATTCTATTTAAAACCCAATAATGGCGGACGGTATCATCAATCTTTTATAACTGAATTGACATCGGGTGGTGATGAATTAATAAGACACCGGTCGATGAAGGTGAAATGTTAGATTTAACGAGCGCCGCTGACCTTTGTGATTATTTTTATCCTTCACTTGTGACGTCATTATTTTTTTCTATTCTCAATATAGATTTGACACATTGATAAAAACTCGGTCGTGCTAGGTAAAAAATCTGCCATTGAAAAGTTGAAGTGATTTAAAAGTTCTGAGTAAAATTTTAGTTTTTAATTGCAAATATATAATTTGCAAAGCAATGTAACTAATAGATGATTTGCAAAATATTATCGGCCTAAATATTTGAGCGAGTATTTGAATGTTAAAATACTTTTTTTATATAAAATCACAACAAACTTATATAAACGAGAATTTAAGTAAATAATATGAAAATTATAATACTAATCAAGTTTGTCTCAAGAGAGGATAACACTAAGACGATAAATATACCCTAATTTAGATTCGCTTACGCTGCACGATATTACAAGAACACGTTCGCCAAATTGGGCATAAATTGGGTGTGAAGTGAAATTAATCCCACTATAATAATAATGCAAAAATCAAAATTCTAGTTTGTATATTTCATACCCATTCCTAGAAGAAGAAGATAATTCTTCTTAGGGTGTCGATGGCTGCCCAAATTTTGTCCACCAAGAACTCAGATACGAGTCTTGCGTTTTCAGCAGCGTCAATTGAGTCCAGTAACGTGCAGGTCGGAGGACACGCAGGACATGACATAAGTTGATCCGTTGTTTTGGGAACGGCACCGCATATTATGCACTTTTGAAGGATCTGTGTATCCCCACCGGACACAGTTGTTCTTGGTCCGGCCGACTTGGGTTAGAAGTCTATTAAGGCACTTTCAGCTTGGCCACGGTAGCTCGTGTCCAAGTGGGAGATTCTCGGATGATGAAACAAATGGCGTAGGGTATTTGTAAGAGGTAGTGCCATGCTGCTTTGCAGCTGAATTGGGCCGGCACGACCGGGGTGGTACCTCTCGCTCACATAACATCGGCCTCAAGTGACAGCTATGCTGTCGCGTTTCATGCGGTTTGTGATTTTCCGGTGGCCCATTGGGGGGATAGGAAAAAGGAGGGCAACGGATCTGCATAATCTTTGGTTGTGCGGATGTGTGACTGATTTTTGCCTGGGATCGATCGTCTGAAACGGAGTATACGCGACCGGCGAAACTGTTGCGGTTTAGTCTTTGCGGCACCAGGGTGTGATGGTATGAGACTCGGCGTATCATTCTACATTTTGGCTATTTAACTGGAATATGCTACTGTTCTATGGACCTCTGGTGAAGCTATTCCTGCCTGGGGATACAGCTTTGGAACCGGGGACGGCTTTATACAGCCTATGATAATCGGGCATGTTTCGTTTAAATACCTTAGTAATTGTTAGTCTATTTTATTCCTATTATGATAATCTTCGTTATCATATTTAAAGTCATAATAATTATCACCATCATTTTTCGTCATCATTATTAATAACAACATTATTCAAACCATTTTCTAATGTTTAAATTACGAATTTCATTTGACCAACACATGTGACTATGTTTGTTAAGGTTACACAAGTCGCTCATCTTTCCATACAAACGCAGAACAGTAATTACTACAATGTTTGACATTGTTCATGAAAAACTAAGTATAATATAAATTGATCTCGTCGTTATCTATGTCTGTATGTACCCAAAATCGTAAATAATATACATTTAAAAAATACAAGCTTCTAAACTTCCGAATTTCAACACTGATTTTAGCCCAACTTTGTATACAAAGCACGAAAACTCAGAAATAAAGCCCGTACAGACATAGTTTAGTTATTCAAAAGTTGAAATAAATTTATTTTAAAAAGATACACTTAATAGTTTTTATATAATAACTGTTTCGCTAAAATGACATTTTTGGAATGAATCATGCATTTCATTCTAGCATACATGTTTGTGCAATATGTCAGGTGAGATAGCAATCATTTTGGTGAAGTTCGCGCCGTCGACTAGTTCAACCTTAAGTGTACAGACATGTAGATTAATTAATATACCGCGATAATACATAAAATTTGGTTCATTATAATCATAAATATCAATATATTTATCAACTGATTTTTACTGTCAACTTTATTTTGTGACTTTGCGTAACAAAAATAATATCAGTTGAAAAAAATGTTCTAAAGCAAATACAGGTACAGATACAAATTACGGCTATTTCATGTTTCCAAGAATGTTTCTACAAATTATTCGCCGTTATAATTTGTATCCTAAGAGAAAGCTACAATAATTGGGTTAATGAAGACCAGACACGGCAGCGCTAACAGATGAATATTGGTCTGGAGAAAAAAATTCAGCTCAAAATGACACGCTAGGAGTTTCACAATTACCTTTGAAATGAACGTGATTAAAATAAGGTGATTTTAGAATACCGGTTCAAGAACTACTAATAAAAATTGTGTAGCGATTGAAAGAAAAAAAGTTTCTATAAGTGAGTTACTTTTTAGCGAGTATTCTGCAGTTGTATGCAGAATTTTAATAATTTTAAATGATGCAAGACAATATTTTGGAAAATCTTGTAATATAATATAATAATATTAATATAATCATATATTTCTTATATTTTCCACTGGGTACGGGTCTCCTCCTTGAAATCAGGTGAGGTGGGTTTTGGGCCATAGTTCACCAATGCGCTGGCCCAATGCGGAACTTCACACACCTTCAAAGGCTTTTAATCTCATCAGGCATGCTGGTTTCCTCACGATGTTTCTTTCACCGGTGAGCAAGCGATGATTTCATGATCAGGAGTACGTAAAAATTTGGAAAATTTATTTCTAAGCATCACAGGCGGATCAGGATTGAACCCGAACCTCTCGGCTCTCACTCAAGAGGCCGAGCCCATACCCACTAGGCAATCGTCGCTCACAATCACAATATTGTATTGTATTATATACGTTAGAATAACTATATGCTGGCATTTTTAGTAATAATAAAATTATGAATATGAGAAAATATGTTTTTTGAAATATTACTTTGTGTCTGTCTATAATTATAATAATATAAACAGAAAAGCCTCAAGCCTCAAGACGTCTTCAATACCCCTGAGGTAACATTTTGAAACGTGTTCCCAAACATTGTTGAATATCAGGACTGGCCGGTCATTAAATGCAGATTTATACCCGGGTGTACCCGGTAGTACCCGGCTAGGCGGATATCTCTCCCGAGCGACCACGCTAATGACCGGCTAAATTGTGATAATTTCACACTGGAGTTATAATGAGTGACTCCATGTGTCGCCGGTTTAGATAATGCTTTATAATTAACTGGTAATAATTAGCCTTGTGTGATTATTAATGGATATAAATTATTTAGACGATGATTTAACCGGTGATAAAAAAAACTTATCATAATTATAGAATTTCTGACAAAACTAAGACACATTAAGTTTCTTATTGATTTACGATAATTACCTAGCATATACATCTTTTAAAGTCCCTCGGCATTTAAAATTTTATTTTGGATGTTTAAGATGAAATTTTAAATAAAAAAATATATTATTTAACAGATTAAATCGAATCTCTTTGATGAACACTATTAAACTTTGCGTCAACTAGAGCTTAACTGTGCAACTCCACAGTGAGTTTAACTTTAATCCTTGTCAGTATCATGTTCTAGACACACTCGATCCAACCTCATTTAGAATCTACCGATATCATATCTACCGATCTTCATATTGTTCTTTTTTTTTTTTTATATAAGAGGATAGTCGGTTCACCTGATGGTAAGTGAAGAGCGACATCCACAGACACCCGCTACACCAGTGGATTAGCAGGTGTGTTGCCGGCCTTTCAGATATGAGTATGCTCTTTTCTTGAAGGTCCCTAAGTCGTATCGGTTCGGAAACACCATAGGAGACAGCTGATTCCATATATTAGTCGTGCGAGGCAGGAAATGCCGTAAAAATCGAGTTGTTGTGGATTTCCGGACATCGAGATGGTGTGGGTGAAATTTGGAGTTTTTCTGCGATGTCCGGTGGTAGAATTCTGCTGCAGGTATTAGTCCGAACAATTCCTCAGAGCACTCCCCGTGGTAGATGCGGTAGAAGATGCAGAGCGATCCGACATCTCTACGCAGCGCCAAAGAATCAAGCCGATTGGAGATAACATTGTCGTCGACGATTCGAGCCACCCGGCGTTGAATGCGGTCAAATGGAAGGAGCTGATACTGGGGCGCTCCAGCCCAGAGGTGAGAGCAGTATTCCATGTGAGGCCGGATCTGCGCCTTGTATAATTGAAGGCGGTGTGAAGGTGAAGTTTGATTTAGTAGGAATAAACTACATTAATAAAAAAAATATATTTCCTAAATATGATGCAAAATTTAATAAATATAATGAGTAAATATTATCAAATAATACTATAATATTGTAAAATGTTAATCAAAGAACTCATTACAAACAGCTAACTTTAAACATGCTACAATATTGTAGCGATGTGCTACAGTATTTGTTCTGCGGCGTAGCTCGTAGCATTACTCTGGCATATTGTTACCGCTACGGTTATTTTGTACGTGTCGTAGCGGTTCCCCGTAGCACAGCGCAGCGTAAGTTAAAACTACAGTTGAACTTAGAATATAGTAAACATTTCATGAAACAATAATTATACAATTTTATTAACATACTGTTAGTTGTTACTGCCGAAATTGTCTTTTATTGAAGCCCAAAATGGTTAGAGGTAGATTTTGGATGGAGGATTAGATTTAATATTTTAGTAAGTAGTTTAGATAATATAATATGTATTTTCCTATTTTAATAGAAATGGATTAATAAAAATATGTATTACATTTTAAGTAGGTAAATAAGTTGTAAGCTCAATTTTATTTCCAGAATTTTTATATTCAAGCTGACTCATAACATTTCGTTCGAAATGTTTGAGTATTTTAGTAAATATAGGTCCAACATATAAAAGTGAACTTAAAATAAATTGAGTGCCAATATGATTTAATAAAAAAGACATTGATGTATACGCCTATTAGTGTGTACCAGAAGTATAACAAGAAAAAATATTAGCAGAAAACAAATCGTGTATCGCAAAATGAGCCCAAAGCTTCGGACATAGGGATAAAAATAAAGTAAGCAGAAAAACAACGGGAACTCCACGTAGGCGCATCAATCAACATGACTTTTTGCAAATGGATTTTCAAAGCAGCACCTGATTGAGTAAGTAAATATACAAGTATGATACATTCCCGCGTGGGTACAGTGATCAATCATAGGAACATATTGTTGGCCAGCAAGGGATAACACACCGCATCAGTTTTACGTAAATTTATGAGGGTTTATGCGATTATTGATGAATTTTATGCAACATTAGACACTAGTGATGTTGCCAAAAATCGTACTAATCGTCTTTTGAATTGATTTGAAGGATATTTTTTAGATGTTCTGTAGGCATGGCTCTTCTTTGATTTACCTTTGTAAAAAAATGTTTTCGTAAAAAGAAACATGATTGAAGTCTATTATAACTTCATTTATAATTTCAACAATCTAGGAAGCTTTAAAAATTTGAATGTTTATATAAGAATATAAATAAATATTATAATATTAGCTCTTCATTTAACATCTCTGATAGACTTTGATAACATAATTTTGCCTATGTTTATAAGAAAAAAATCTGCGCGTATAGCTTGTGATATAAAACTTTCCCATAGATTATTTCAAACTTTTTCTTGGAAATTTCTTTCAAGTGATAACTTGATAGTCGTACGACGTCGGATGCTTCCACATAAATTCACTTCAAATTGCTTCCTTTAGACTGCTGAAGCGAAAATTTCAATGTTCAGTTGATTCTATTAATTAACGGTGCTGTGCTCGCCCCATCTCGCCCCATCGTGCTAACTTTGAATAGCCAATTACACTGATAATTGGAGGTCGCGCAGGTGTCTTGGGGACAAAGACGAATGAGGCGCGGTTCGAGTGAAAAGAATAGCGAGGGCTCATGAAGGTGAATCTCGAACAATTTGAATAAATTTAAGTTTGTCAAAACTTGTCAGCCTGATGAAATGATAGAGACAAATCCAAAATCATTTTACAGAGCATAACTTAACCACTCCACTTGCTCCATGCAAGTAGATCAGTCAGTCTCATGAACTGTGAATAATATTTGTTAGCAATATAAAGTGTTTTTGTACCCAAAAAATATTATGTTACATTGGTATCGTTTTCTGCTTTAATGGACTTACAAAATAATAATAGGCTTAAAAAAAAAAATTAAATAAAAGACAAATATTTTGAAATGAATACAATCTTAACTTTCTAACAGTGCTACGTTATTTAGGAAAACACTCGTAGCAATTCTACGGTGTTGTAGGCGTGTTAATTCGCATGCATAGAGTTCATTTCTTTTTTATGGTCACAAACTTAGTTCGTAGCGTAGCTACGGTGGCGTAGGCATGCATTTATTTCCTTTATTCATTTTGAAAATCGCTGAGCGCTCGTAGCTTGCGAATCAATTATTTGTGATATCTTAGTTTAGTTATGTTGTGTACTGAGTACGAACGCAATGTTTGCGTGGCGTGGCGTCCATATCACAATGAAGTTATTACGAGCAACGTAACAAGGGTTGCGAAATTGTTCTTGTAATATCTATATTAACCCTTGTTTTGTGTGTGTGAGGGATTGAATTCCAAAGTAGCTCCTTCAAGTATTTGTATATCTTAATGAGGATTATTACGATTATTATTCTGATGATAACTTGATTGTTTAGGTTTAATGTGTTGGATTTAAACCATTAATATAATGTCTTTAGATAAAAACCATGCCAGTAATAAAAATAATTAAATATAAAATTGAAATATATACACTGAGGCCAAATAATACGAATAATGCAAAAGACCTTATAAATAAAAATATATTTAACATTTGAATAAAAATAATTCGGAATATAAAACAATAAATCCTAAATCCACAGTAGTTGGCAACTATTAATGAACGTTACCAAATTAATTCTCGAGCGTACGTCCGAGGCGTGTCATTGTCAGCATTCAGACGTGACGTACGTTTCATGCTCTTTGAGGGCGTCCGTTTTTCGCTTTAGTATGTATGTAAAGGATCCGAATTTCGGATATATATTTGGGAGAATAATAAATACCATTTTGTTTTTCTACCTTATCTTACCATATCAGCTTACCAGTTGAAACTTTAAAGATCACCTGTGAAAAAAATGCTAATGTAAAAAAATATAATTGTGTTTTCACAGGAGCAGTCAGTTCCGCGATTTTTTTTTGAGCCAAGCGAAATTTGACTGTCGCAGGGCGATTTTTCTTCTTGCAGTGCGTTATACTTTAAAGCTAGTCATTAAAATTAAAAAATGAGAGAAGGTAATAATAAAAAGAACATCTAAATATCAGCTTGTCATCATGACTTGATTACAAGAGTTAATTATTTAAGATACAAAAATAGGACCGGTATTGTCACTACCCCATCTAAAGTGTTCTCGGCAATTTTGAATATTTGACAAATCCTCGCGGGAGCCATTATAGAAGAAGAAGAAGAAGATTTGGTGGACACGGACAACATTTACTGCCCTTTAGTTGTATTAAGTGTACTCTAATTAAGAGAGAGACTGAATTAAGTGTTTTTGCTTATAGAACGTACAGTAAACTGTTGTCGTAATGTTTTTTTGTAATTAGAGTTGTCGGTGTTGTAACCTGGGCATTGAAAATGTCTTAAAATTTGTACGTGTCTTCTTAAGGAGACTTACTTGTTCAAGAAAAACACTTGAAACCTGCATGCCAGACAAAATTAAAAGTTTTTGACAGTAAGTGAAATTCAACTCGCATTGAGTAAGCACACAGGTGAAGCATGGCATATTATCTCGCCCGATTACCAAAATAATATACACTCTAAATAGATGGGATGAACATTTTCGTGGCGAAGCCAATACTAGCTTAGTATGAGCGATGGTGAGCGATCGTTTACGCCTTCTTCTCAGTCGTACGCTCTTGACAGAGCGGTCGTGGTCATGTCTTGGTCGAGTCTTGCATCACTGCTTCTCTCGTAATGCGACGCCATGTATCTCTATGCTTGTTCTAGGAGTGCGAGTTGTCATTTATATTGGTGTGTGTCAGAGATTTGATAAGATCTGTCCATCGCGTTGGAGAGCGCCCACGAGATCTTTTGCCTTCCACTTTCCCTTGCACCACCAAACGTTCGATAGAGTCCTCTTTACGGGTGATGTGTCCAAAGAACTTGAGGATTCGTACCTGCACAGAAGACGATAGTCTCTCTTTCAGGATCGAAACGTTGGTACGGTGCGCGGTCCATGGGAATCTGAGCATGCGCCTCCAACACCACATCTCCAATGCATCAATTTTGAGACGGTCTCGCATCCTCAGTGTCCACGTCTCAGATCCATATAGAAATATTGGAAAGATGAGGCATCTCATCAGTCGAAAATCATCGTTTACGCCAATGTCCAGCAAATGAAAAAAGGTTCATAACGACAGTAGTGCTGCAGTGCTGACAGTACATATCAGTCATGTTAAGTCTCATATGCTATATATAAACTTCTCTTTATGCATTTCACGTATAAAGGCCTAAGCGCTAGGAATTCCCGGTATGGAGCGGCGGTGGACTCATTTCACAGTCATAATTGGCGGTATGGCTGGTTGGGTTTGGTCGCGGAGCACGAATTACTCGAGTGCAATTAATTTATTGAAATTGTGTACGTATTTGTGACTCGAATTTAGCTTTTGACGTCATATTGGTTCTATCTACTACTATATCTGGTTTTTTCGAATTTTATTTACTGTTTGAATGTTATTGCTATATTTGTAATAGGATTCAATCAAATAAATATGAATAAATTGATGTACATCTGCTGAATAAATAAATCAGGGAGGATGCGGATTTTTAAGATCTTATATAGAAAAAGTATATTAATGAAGACTTAAAATAATAATTTAGTAATAATTAGCATTTTATTAATTGGAATTAGTAAGTGAAGTTAAAATTAGGAGCATTTATACCTACTTTACTTCCTACAAAAGTAATATTGCCACCTTGTCTGATTCAAGCGTCTAATATAATTCCTAAAATAAATAGTAATATTACTGCTCACTATATAATATCAGCTTACTGTTATTTTCAGCACTAGTTATAGACGTTTTTCAACTAATGTGATTAAACGCAACTCTTCATGATGGGCATGAGTCATGGGCTTGAAGTATATAAATACACCTATTTATATACATTTTTAAATATATTTTGATTTGAAAGAATTAAATTTTCACTTAAAGAATTAAATTTAAACTGATTGCAGTTTTCTGAAATGCCTGCCGGTGTACTAGTCAGTTGCTTGATATCTAGCAAGAGTTTCTGGATTGACAATAAACCAACCTAGCCGAACCCATTTGATATTTGGCTATCAACAATCAACCCTACCTTGTGATCAACCACATCCGTTCAAACATCCAAACATTAAAACGTATCAGTGGAACAATCATCGTCATTAAACTGCACAGCGTACCTAAATTACACCGCTTTGTTTCCCGCCCTAAACTTTTAATTGTTCACAATAAAAACTTTTATCACACCCGCGCACAAAAACGCCATTCTGAATACAGTTTTTGTAACAATGTGAGCAAAATTTACGTTTTAATGCATGAAAAATATCCTGTACTGTAATGTTGAATTTTATTGCTGTCCTACATTTATGTTGCTTTTGCTTTATAATTAATTTCTCGGTTTAGAGATATGTGATTTTAGTACAAAATGTTTTGTTATTTGTTAAAAAAAATCCAGTTGAAATGAGCCTTGGGAAGTTTTTGACGTAGATAAACATACACAATTTCATCCTTGACCAATCCCTTATTATGCCCAGGTCAAACTGCGTCTCCAGCGGCTCGCGTGCGGTGTCGCGAGTCCACGTCATATAAACGTCAAACTGCGTCTCCAGCGTTTCGTGTGCGGTGTCGCGAGTTCAGAGATTTTATCTCATCAAAAAATATGCGTATCGCGCTAAAAGAAGTTTACACTTCTCCCCAAAACCCCAAAAAACCCCAATCCCAATCGATCCACCACTTTAGGCGTTACAAGTTATTGTGTTTACTTACTGCAATTAACTTAAAATAAAGCATTATAAGTAAATTGGAATTAACCGTCACGATACCGGGCAATTTTCATTAAGCCGTCATTAAAGGAAAGTTTTGGATACCTCTTACCCCAGAATGGACTGTCTGTCTCCGGTGATTAATTGGTTCGCCACCGATAGGCGCTCACCTTCTGTGTCGTGGATAATAAATTACAAGAATACATTTATTGGGCTTGTAAGACGCTTAGATCCTTAGGTGCAACAATTTACGAGTCAAACTTTATATTTTATTGATGGTATTTTGTTTTTGAATTTTATTGAGTACTTGTACTGTATTATTATGGGCGATCTAGTCACCTTAAATTGATATTTTAGTCCATTTGAGGGCCTGGTATGATGATCAAATAAAGTATTTTTTAAATGTCATAAATTTGCACCACATAAGACAAGTCAAAGATTAGAAATGAAGAAAAGAAAAATATATATTACATTCTTGTTTACAAAATAAATATAATATAAAATCATGATTGAAGATTTCGGATTTTATATTAATCATTATCCCGGATAATCAATCAAAAACTCACTATCAAAACTATCAATTAAATAAATATACATTCTGTTAAATGAAATTCATTTATATATTTTTGATTAAAGTCATGAAACAAACTCTAACACAAGAAAATTGTAAGAAACAAACAAAGTCATTAAAGCAGAAATCTGGTTTCGGTGTCACCGACCAATCAATCCGACGGTATCGGTCCCCAGTTCGATCCCGGACATAATGGCCGGTCCCACACACTTTGTAGCCGGGACGTCTCATTATTAATTTAATAGCCTGCGATAATGATCGTGTTCCTGGACTCTAATGCGGTATATAAATTATAAATGACCTTCAGTTCTAATTTAATAGTTGTGCCGTTATATTATTAAATAATAGTTGTTGGCCGTGTGGTGCGGGTAGAGTAGAATAACACTACCTCTTCCCGTATCGTAACATGCGATTATATCCTTAAAAAATGCTCGTCCCGATTTGGCAGATATTAGTAACCGCGGCTATTATCGCTTTGCTCAATTTGTGGTCAACATCGCACAGAAGATCTGAAAAAAGCACCTGTTATATATTATTTTTTCAATTGTATATCTTGAACTATTTTGTTGTTGTCTCTAGTGTGTGGTCAAATAAACGTTTTTCTTTCTTTTCTTCTGTTTTGACATTCGGCGCGTGGAACCTGATAACGCTTCATGATCTAGATGGCGATGCTTGCTCTGAACGTAAGGCCACCAAAGTAGCTCTGGAGCTTAAAATACTGCTGTAATGTGGATGTGGCTACTCTTAGCGAAACATATCCCCGATGAAGGAGAGCTGATGGTTACTCATTCTTCTGGAAAACTTGAGAATCGGGTGTGGAATTTGCTATATAAAATCACTAATTCGTTTAGTAAATAAAGTGCTCAAGTCCTGGTGGTAAGTGACACCCGCTACATCATTAGTGGATGCGGTAGAAGATGCAGAGTGATCCAACATCTCTACGCATTACGAAAAGAACAAGCAAAATTTGAGGTTTTTTGGATTTTTTTCGAAAACTGATGGGAAATTTGACCACTTTATCTTTAATGGTGACCTCAAGGTCTCCACCAACATTTGGCCCTGTGGGACTTTTTGTTATTTAAAATGTATAAATTGATCGTAATATTATATTACATACAATAATATTAATAAGACGACCTCTGTGGCTCAATGGTAAGCGCGTTGACACTCAAGCCGGAGGTTGCGGTTTCGAATCTCGCCCGGGTGTGTATTAAATATGTGTATTATATAATAAAAATCTTAAATATATGTATAGTATAAAATTATTAAATATATTTCCGTTGTCTGGTACCCGTAACACAAGTTCTTCGAGGACTTACCACGGGACCTGATTGACGTGGTGTAAAAGCGTCCATATATATTATTATTATATAATATTAATTTATATTCGGCGTCTATGACCTAGTGCTAGTATTTATCGGGCGATATGTCGAATGCTTTGATAAGGTTACCGCGCTTCATTTATTATTTGTAGATGTGAGGCCTATGAAATATATCGATCCGTCCAATTGGTGTAATTGGTGTAATTGTATAAATTTTGTTGGCAGTAGGTTCATTTAACACTAATTTTTGTTTGTATTTGTGTTTTTTGTTATAAGACAATATTTGGGGGAGCAAATTCCCCAACTTCTACTTTATTACTAAAATTTGCTATTTTGCTTCCAAAATACAGTTCATAAGTTTAAAAATACCACAAACTTTCATAAAATGTAAATGACATGTAAATTAATAATAATGAATAAATTTCTAGGAAATATTAAAGACCAATAGTAATTAGAAATGCAAATCGATGGAAAACTCCTTTAAAAGTAATCTAGGTTTGCAATTCAGAATATGCAAAGCCCTACAGGCATCTGCGGTTTACAAATACTGACAGCTTTTACAACAAAGGTCATAAAGGATATTTAGCTACCTAAAAATTGCTTTAATTTTGGATTGTATTTTGCTTTGCTAATTTAATTGTAAAACGTTATTATTTGGAAAATGTTATTTTATATAAATGTTAAAGTTTAATCACAATGACGGACGTTTTATCTATTATTTTTGTGTTTATCTCATATTGAGTTTATAGGGACAATGTTTCTGATGTTTTGTGTTTTAAGTATTTTTTATGTATCACTAAACATCTGTAAAACCTGAATAATTTATTATTAATATATTATCTAATATCATCAAAAATGTGTACTTATATAAAGAAAACCTTTGGAACTATGTTATAATAACATCAACCTTTCCCAAGCAAGTCCCACTGCTGGGCAAGGGTCTTCACTTTGAAATCAGGCAAGGAAGGTGTTACGCCATAACGGCCATAATTCGCCGATGCGTTGGCCCAATGCGGGTTGGTGAACTTCACATACCTTCAAAGACTTTTAATCTCATCAGGCATGCAGGTTTCTTCACGATGTTTCCTTCACCAGTGAGCAAGCGATGGTCTCATGGTGCACATAGAGTAAGAGAAACATATTTCAAGGAATCATTGGGGCTCAGGATCGAACCCGGACCTCGCACTCAAGAAACCGAGCTCATTACCAATAGACCACCGTTGCTCAATTGGAATAACACACGTTGGAATTATGTTACATAAATTTATTTAAAAGATTTAACAAAAGCTAATATCAAAATCGAGGAAGAGCTAAAAATAAACACAAGGAAGTGAACCAGAAACTTACAAACACAACATTAAATAAAACAGAAATAAATCTCGAAATGACAAAGGTAACGTATCTTATATGCCAAACTTCCGAAACTATAAATCTATAGGACTCGTCGAAATTTTCTTATACCGATAAAGTTCCAGTCGTAAATATTTTAAAGTAACTCCCAAAGAAAAAGTGACACCGAGTGTTGACGCTCTGCGGCCAACTTGGAGGTGGCCATTCCTACAAAATAACGCGTCCGAACTGTGTCCCAACTTCAAATATAAAAGTTTTCGATGGGATACTCCGGACTCGTTTGTTTTCCAACAATGCATTTCACGTCGCCCGCCTGGGACTAAGATACTTTTGTCATAGCCTTGGATTTAGAAGCATATGTTTACTGAATGTTTATCTGGAAATCCTTTACTGTGGAATAAAATGCTACTTTCAAATTCTGTTCTAGCTGTATGGTGTCTACCTTATATTGTTCTACTGTGCTCAAATGTATGACACGTGTTAAAAACTTTAATTATTTTTAATCAATATGCAGCAATTTTTTGGCATCGACGGAGCTTGCAAAATATACTACTTAAATATAATCTATACTAATATATTATTATAAAGCTGAAGAGTTTGTTTGTTTGTTTGAACGCGCTAATCTCAGGAACTACTGGTCCGATTTGAAAAAAAATTCAGTGTTAAAAATTAGAAGTTGAGTAAAGCAGGCGAAGCTGCAGGCAACAGCTAGTGTGTTATAATTTAACTTGATAATATATTGAATCAATATCGTAATCATTTTTTTTTATTCAAAACAGTATCTTTTTGAACGTTAATTGAATCTACCATCGGTTCCAAAGCAAGCCCACTGAGAAGAACCGGCGAAACAAACTCAGTAGAACTAATATTTTCAAATATGTTATAACAAATTGAAGATGTTGTTATCCTGAATTCCTGAGGGGAACGCCATATTACCAAGGTAGTATCTTCTATAAAATCTTTTACTTTATAATATCCTTTACCACACAAACGCTCTTTAATAACTTTTTTGAATTTTTTAATTGGGAGGTTTTGAACATTTTCTGGGATCCTATTGTAAAAGCGTATACAGTTGCCTATTATCTTACATATTAGTACACACTTATATTATCTATAATTAACGAAAGAAAAAAATGTAATACCGTTGATAATAATCAAAAACGAGAAAGTACAAAGAAAATACACAAGCAAATATAAAAAAATATCGAAGAAATCACAATATAGTAAAACGGATGATTTTCCCGTACAGATTACCAACCAGTCCCAAGACACCAAATTATATTCAACATTAGAGGGAATCGTTGGTATATTACAGAACATTCGAAATGATACGCATTCCTTATTATTAGCTTTATTTCTGGAAGTATAAGGAGCATCGAATCCTCGGAGGAAACGGTCCCAGCTCACTGGCAGTTGAATTATTTATATGGCGGGCCAATACACGTTCCGCTGGACTTATAAACGTACACACTTTAGCACTTATGGGGAGTTAATAAATTATATCCTGATGATTTAGTCTCATTGGTATGAGGAGTTTCATTTAATGTTTAATATCTTTGTTAATTTGATATATTTGTCATATTATTTGTTTGAGAAAAAACATTGTACTTATGTCAAAGTATCTACTTATATTGGTTTCAGCTTGGACAAGATCTTTTCTTATAAATGGCCAATTAGTATTAGGCTTGACTATTTTAGTTATTTAAGTTTTACATCCTGAATCACTACAAAATTTGTGGACCATACCTTTAGACTCAGCCTTTTAAATTCCAGAACATGGCAATTCCAAAAGTGAAACCATTCCATATATACGTGATATCAGGCCAAAGTCGTTTTCCCGGCGCCAAAGCAATAATGTCAATGCTATCGGTCAAAATTGAATAATTTATCAAACGAGCAGATATCAAATCCGTTTTATAGACGATAAAATATGGAATTATTATTTCCATGTTAATGGCATCTATAAATCCTGGGTATAATGCCTTTAAAGTTACATAACAAAGTTGTAAACTCGTGTTAGCCTAACGATAGGGCACCAAACTATGTACGGCCTTTATTGGGGGCTAACAGATACCGAAAATGTCACGGAGTCAAAATTGCATTGCTGAAACATATTTATAATAGTTTATAAACAGAGTTCCAAAAATAGGAGAGATAGCTCAACTAGGCGATCGTAGAAAGTGCCGAAATATTGGGCTCCGCGTTTTTATTTGATGAACATGAATGAAAAAAAGAAATGAAGAACATAATATTGTTAAAAGAGCATGACAAGAAATGAGATATTTATGTGAGAAACGAATAGATAACATTCGACTAGGACGATGATTTCTAAATAAAATTAGATTCAGTAGCAGTGCTTTAGCCATTTCATTTTCTAAAGAACTCTCCTTGAAAATGAAGTAAAAATGCCGATCAAAGGAAGCATCTTCAGCGATGATAAATTCTTCGTTTATTTGTTAAGACGTACTTTTGCTATTGTGATAAAAAGAATAATGTTATATTTAAAATAGTTCTTTTCCATGTTATCATTGTTTTTTAGTTTAATAATTATCATTTTTAATTAATTCCATCCATTTAATTGTCATTTCTATTCAAATACTCGTTTATCTCCCATTTCTATTCGAATATGATAGACTATATTTACAAAATAACTATGCATGAAACGTATTGCAGCCGAAATATACGGATGAGAGTTCGCGGTCAGCGTTCGCCACTTGTTACAACCGGAGGGCCGCAGTCGATTTATCAGTGTCCTGCCGTCCTGCCGTCCCTCCTGTCCTCCTGTCCCTCCTGTCTCCTGCGGGATAGCGACAACCCACAGATAATAAAACAAAAGATTCACAATCCACTATCAGCTGGGTGCTAAACGGTTTTCACCTTTAGAATAAACGACCTGGAATCCTGATAATGCATTGTATGTGAATCATGTGATGAAATATTATGAACATGTTTAGATATTTAAATGCTTTGTCTTGTAATTATTGTAAAGTCATGTTTTAGGTACGGTATCTATATTCTGTCTTTAGCAAGGCTTAGCCTATAAGAGGTCCTTATTTCTCAAATTGTTTGGAGTCCTTTAAATCATTCGAGGAGATTATGTGGCATAGTTCACTTATGCGCTGGACTATATTGGTAGGCTCCATACTTTTTTTATCTATGGACGCTTTTACACCACGTCAATCTGGTCGCGTGGTAAGTTCTCGAAGAACTTGTGTTACGGGTACCAGACAACGGAAATATATTTAATATATAAAAATACTATACATATATTTAATATTTTTATTATATAATACAGCCTGTTCCTCCAGTTCCCTGGCAGGATTTGAACCCGCTATCTCCGGCTTGAGCGCCATCGCGCTTACCATTGAGCATTTAGTATCATGGAAGTGTTTTCATGAGGTTCCCTGTCAATAAAGCAAGGGATGTCTTGGCTGGTTTTTCAGGCACATTAGGCTGCTTACTTCGAGGCCTAGGCCAAAATACCAAATCATACCCAATAAAAGGTTAATGAGGCAGTAATCGTGAGGGAGCTGTCGTTACAATATCATTTGTTATCCGCCTCATCATTAATTCAGCGCCACTGAAGCGCCGAATGAATTGGACCCTCTAAATAGTTAAGTAGTAATTTTGACAAGCTGTTGCACGCGATTCCACTCTCATGGATTTGTTTTAAGTGGGTAGTTGTCTGTTTTAATACTAGTTTGTAGCGGATACGGTACACATGTATAATTGGTATAGACATAGGGTGCATGTTTTTAGTTGTTTTATGGTTTCCTAATTTTGGGGTAGAATACATATTTTATTTTATGTAGCTGGGAATTACCCTATTTTTTTTTTCCTGTCTGTTCACGTAAAATCATCTTTTTGTCGATACTGCTAATTTAGTGAATAATAAAAAAAAATGAAACTAAAATACAATATTTCTCATATATCAGTCTTCGTAGCTAGCTAAACATAAAAAAATCAAGTCACATGCCTAAAAAGGATTAATAAAGATATTACTTGGTAAATAATTACAACTAAATATTGCAAAAGTTGTCCGGAAAATGATGAAAGAAAGAATATTGTCCAGAACACGCACTAATGCCGTATAGAATTACCGAATAAGTATTGAATTTCGTAATTGGGTCGGACCCTTTTGTGGTGCCCGGACTTGGACAAGTTACTTCTGACGTACGATAGAATATATCATGTAAAAATAATTGACGTTCACACAAATGCGTTCGTCATTAGTTCTGATGTGCTCGAAAGGAGGTTTTTCTTCATTATTATCACCACTTTTTTTTCTTTAACGCCGGGAAATGCTCTGATGCATCCCGCGGGGGAGTGGGTCTCCCAACGCGGGTATGTGGGACTCGCTACGCCCGAATAATGGTAAGTGAACTGTGACTTTTATATGAAGTTCTCTCGCGACACCGTTACGAGACGCTATTTGACGTTTATATGACGTTTGATTTATTTATATAAGATTATGCTATATTGGTTTACATAACTGTCATGCAGTCATTTTGTGCGCTGTTTAAATTGAATAGGTTGTCATAATCTATTACTGCCTGTATTTGAATTTAATTGTTTTGTTTTCACTTCTATCAGCAGTCCCTGTGACTGGTTGGGTTGTTTTTTTTAACCAGATTTAAATCTCGCATAAAATAACTTGACTTTTACAAAAATATGAAAAAAAAAAAATGAAATACAAAAATATCAGGTTTTGTGAATCTAAGGTTAAATCCTTAGATTTAAAAAACCTGATATTTTTAACATTTGTATAACATTTTCCTGTTTTTCTCCCTCTGATTAATCTGCAAAAAAAGCATCCAATCGAATCCGCGCAAGCCCTCAGGTAAAAGCCGGCGTAAATATCCAAACCAGATATTGCCCATCGTCACAACGAATAATTTGATTTGGGAAATGATTGATCGCTAACTAATTTGTTATTTACGTCCGGCTCGGTAAATAACCTCAAATTCGTGATTTATTTTCCGTTTTATATGTTTACCGATTTATTTGTTTGTTTTAGGGTTCTTTTAGTTTTTTTTTCGGTACACTTAGTCGCTGTCGAGTTATTGTTAAACAATGATCTTAGAATGTACTTGAAACTACATTAAATAGACATACATAAAAAATAGTTAGTGTGATGTGGTTTTGAAATTCTGGTTATATGCGAACTCAATTACTTAAAAAAAAACTAGTTACTTGATAATAATTGTCATAATATAACTAGTTCTATACTATTTAAGCAAATTTTCCGAGAAATGTAAATAAAATCAGTTTAAAGTTACGACAGTTTTCAAACGTACAGACGGTATATCTTTACTGAAGACATGCACCTTCATAAGTATAAAGCTTAAATAACAATCAAGCAATAATGCCCCTACTCTTCAGTTGAAGACAGGGTATACTAAGCTCTGTCTCCTCCATGTAAGTGCGATGTTCTCTAATTCCACTTTCCTCACATGGTGATAGCAATTTAATATCCATGCCTAGTTGAATACAGAGTTGGCGGCGATTAGGTCACGGGCACACTAGCGTATTTTCTTATTCAATTCCTTTATCCTCAGAATATATCTACGTCTAGTATTTTAATGACGTTCGAAACGTTGGTAGAATTGAAATTTTCTTTTCCTTCGGCTATTTTAAATTTCCAATTGGAAATAATTGTGTTTAGTCGTAATGTAATAATATCTTTGAATAAAATGATTTTACAATACTCCGGTATGCAGCTGTATTTACTATAGTTTTGCTGTTTGTTTAGTTTGATGTCTCTGAAATATTCATTATTAATTATTTACCGTCGTGGTAACATTATGCGTGGTTAACAAGCAATATATATATATATTTATAAAACAATGATTGATTTTTTTCTAACATTCATTGGTTTAGGTTATCTAGCCTTGAGGCAGTGGTCGTTCGAAACCAAAACGTTTTACTTCGAAATCCATGACATGACTTCTAGATCAGCTTCGCTGACACAAATTCATCATCACCTTTTTCAATGATCTACAACAGGCTTATGCCCCAATGCACCCAACTTAGACCGGCTTTCTTATAATATCTGTTTTATCATTATCATCATCATAATAATCATCATCATCATCACAATCATAATCATAATCATTATCATCATCATCATCATCATCATCGTCATTATCACCTTTTTTCTATTTAGTACACGACAGGCCTCTTCAATAAACGATAATACGTCCGATCCCCACCACTCTCGTCTCGTCTCCTTTCGATAGCTTTCCCGAAAGTCAGCTCCACTTCTCGTGACTTTCCTTTCTAATAATTATTATGACTAAGTAATATTCGTATTGAACACAAGTATAGTAAAATGTTCACACATACACGCCCCAGTGCCACCGCACGGCGCCAACTTCCGAGCGGTAACCGCAGCAATTTCACTCCGATCCTGTATCTACTCCAATATAACATACCTCGCACTTTCACACTCAATATTAGCTGGAAATGCCTTTCCACCGTTTTATATATAATTTGTGTATATTGATTTTGTAGTCATCGCAAATTTTGTAGTATATACATTCTAAAAGTCTACTGTTATGAAATTGCCGCATAAACACTACATTGATATAATTAATGTGTCCTTAAAATCTTGTTACTAATGTACTTTAAGTTGCCAAAAAAGGGATTTTTGCTCTGAGCTTGTGTTTATTTTCTAAGTTGTAGCTTACTTTGTTTGTAAAAAAAACTCGCTTTGCTTTGTAATTTGCATGACTTATGCATCTAGTGACCAGGTATATAATATCAGGATTTTTTAAATATTTACTTTACCAATAAAAACTTTAATCATTTGAATGTATTGCGTATTTGATAATAGGAATAAGGAAGAACGACAAATCTATCACAATTCTTCAGGTTTGTCATGATTAAAATAACTTTAATAACAAGAAATAAGTGTGTAGTAGTTAACAGTTTTACTTTTAAAAGTGTTTTCAAACAATGACACCCCTGGGAGTTTGGGTGTATTAGGAAATGAAAAGATTTTTCTTTTTTATTTTTAAATTACAGCACTGGGTTTTGTATACAACATTTAGGTCATCAGATTTTGATTAAAACATGCATTTTGCGTCTACCAAATAAGAAACTCGCATCAAGAATGAACTTGGAACCTCCTTTCCCTTGCTTGCTTTCTTCTAGAAGTTGGATGATTTATTAAAACTATCGCTATTTTAGTCGATAGAAATATTGTTGTTGATCATATGATCAACTCAACCATGTCCAATGATATCATTGGACATGGTTCATCAGCTTTAGCTTCAGCTGGTCCTCTTTATATAGTATCTATGAAAAGGCTTTGATTCAATGTCTTAGGTCATAAATGTTGACTAAGCTGGATATAGCCATGCTTTACGAAATAACTTTGTGTCATTCACCTTTGTACATCAACTATTAGATTTACCAATGAGATAGTCAATGAGATTTGCTGTTATATGGAGATCATTTTCATCATCATTATTATAATCACCATCATTATTATTAAAATTGTCATCGCTACCATTATCATAATCACCATAATTATTATTATCATCTTCATCGCTACCATCATCATGCTTATCCCAGAACTGTCAATGCTGGACGTAGGTCTAGCGATGGACACCAAGACAGCCTCACAACCAACATCTAATATAATATATAATGGATATTGTGATATATGAGTTATGTATAATATTATACTCAATATTTTTATTACCAAGCCATAATGTACAGACGATAAACTTAATGTAGTATTATGATCGTCCACGCAACTCATGGACAAGGAGACAGGGCAATGTATTAAAAAATGTCAATAAAAGTAATATAATAATAGACAATAAATGTTCTTGTTTTGTGTCCGTTTGGTTACAGTTGTTTTTGTTAATGTTGACCAGAAAAAATATATTTAGACACTATATTTATTGCTAAACTTACGCGATAATATTATACTGTCTTTGATTTTGAAAACAGTCAGGTATTTTACGTTTAGTTCAGTTTGTTCGTGACTTGTGCCGTAGATCTTGTACATATTATATTTCTCTACTGAATTAAATTTAAATCAGCCAAATCATCGGATTGAAAGTAACCTCTACTGTTTATTTCTGTCATTCATACAACAAATTCCTCTAATACTAAGTTTTATACATTTTCATAAGTTGTCGCTTGCATCTAAACAAACAAAATCAGTTTTCATCTTGCACCCAGCCAGTCGGAATGGTGTGCAATACCATACAAATTCTTGCTAAACGCCTGTGTTTTGTGGTAAGATATGCTTTTCGAAATTAATGTTTTGCGGTACGCGCCACAATGGATGAAATCTGAGCATGTTTTGTTCTGTATTATTTTAAGTTTCGTACAAATTGAACGGGTTTTGTGTTGCGAATGTATGTTATAATGTCTTTTATAGAATTTCTAGCTATCTTTCATAGCGCCCTGCGGTTTTACCCGTGTAGTTATCGTTAGTTGGAAATACGGGGATAAAAATATAGCATAAAGTACTCACTGATAATTAACTTTCCATTGGTAAAAGAATTAGAAAAATATGGATGACATTATGTGTGAAATAAAACAAAAAAATATAAAAATAAACATAAATTAAAATTAAAATTGACTTAAAAAAATAAACAAGTATGAAATTAATGGCGTTTCTTTTATTTTTGTGCCTACAATGTATAATCAACTTGTTCTTCTATCAATGCACAATTTTTGCGATTACCACGTCATTATTGTTATTTTTGAAGTCGGTGTCGTGTTTGTTGCTGTACCTAATTAGCTGACACCGACTCCAAAAGTAACAAAAATGACGTGGTAAACGCAAAGATTGTACATTAGTAAAGGAACTTTAGAAACTTTAATCATAATATTAAAAATGTATTTTTTAAGTATTTATAAGGTTTTGATTCAGGTAGCCCATAATTTCGGCACACGCAGCGTGCGGTTCCGAATCTTGCTAAGGAGACAATTAAATGCATTTAGAAAATCCTTCATTATAAATTCCGTTTCCTGGTCCCCATAGACTCTTATCACAGGTTCCTGATTTTAAACATACATTTATTTATGCAATCAAATACAAAGAACGTGTTGTGTGAGTTTGTTCCACCAATTGAAATGAGTGGCGCCAGCAATTAGCGTTGGTCGTGTAAAACGAGAACAATTACATTACAACAGGTTACATTTATTGTGTTGTTTAAACAAACCTTAACATGCCAGCCGTAGGTACGTCTGTTGTCCGTGTGGACGCTTATGATCAAATGCGTGTTAACTGTTAGGAAGGGGGACAAATTTATAAAATATTTTGAAAAATCTTCCCATGAGAATATTTTTTTTTAATAGAAGAGACAGTCGGTCGGACAGTCGGGACAAACGGACAGTCGGTTCGCCTGATGGTAAGCGAAAGCCATATCCACAGACACCTGCTTTACCAGAGGGTTAGCAGGTGCGTTGCCGGCCTTTCAAATATGAGTATGCTTTTTTCTTGGTCTCTAAGTCGTATAGTAAGTAATAATATTATGTTGTGTCGGTATATTATTGAGCCTACTCCATCAACCAGACACACCATACGGAAGTGTTAGTCTAGATTATGGTTCTGGATGGGAAGCTAAATTAATATTAAAATTCATTCTTTTATAAAAGTAGTACAAACAAAGTAGCTTTTGAACGTCAATTTAATCTACCGCCGGTTCTAAGGCGGACTTACTACGAAGAACCGGCGAAACAAACTAAATGATTCTAATCTTTTGAATATTCTTTATCAAATTTTATATACTGAAATATCCTAATCAAAATACATTATTACATCTATTGGGTTACGTAATTAATAGATGAATCCTTTACTGAACATTCAACGATAAAAATTATGATGATAAAAAAATATCTTGCTCATATAAATTATGTATACTATTTAGATATTTCAATTAATAAGCTACTATCCAAACATTTCTATTTTCGGATACCCATGGAATAATTCATACACGGTGTTTTCTTTTGGTCTGATAAAATATTTTTGCTGTATGCCAGATGAAATATCAGAATGAGCACAGAACATAAAAGGAGCGAACATAACCGGACCGAAATAGAGCGGACGAATTTGTTCCGGGAAAAACCCGGGTCGAGCCGGCTTCATTTTTCACAAAAAAACATAAAAAGTCGCATGAAAAAATTCCGGTCGAAATCATCTACCCGCGAAACCTCAAAAGGATGTCCAATAATTAAATTCGACTCATAACAGGACAGTGATGTGCATGTAGCTTATCGATATTTATTAGGTACTTCTTTCATCGAAATATTACATTATATTAGACTATACTATTAGGATTGATATATCGTTAAATATTTATAAATAATGCATAATAAGTAAAGTATTTAATGTACTAGATTTTCTTTTTGAAATTTTAATTAAAATATTTTTTATTATTATAGGTATAGAAAGCATATTCATATAAAAAAATCGGTTGTCTGTAAAGTCGGTTTACTGACGATAGTTGAACGTGAAAACGTCATAAGAAAATGGAACGCCTCAGAGCGAGGTAACGCCGCATACGTCATCGCATAATACATGTTTTTTCGTCCGTGCAGCCGGCTCCATCGAATTATAAGACGTTGTCACGTCAAAAGTCTTATATACAATAAATCACTATCAGACTGTGTACAACAATATTTAATAATATATTTAATAAATTATAACTAACAATATTACCTATACCTAAATATAAAGTGGAAAGTAAATATTAAGAAATCATTTGACCATTCACAGCTTAACAATTGCATCAAATTGGGTAGCTAACACTTACGTAGCAAGTTTTCTGAACTTTTCAAACTCCTAGCCAGTTTTTAACTTACTACGCAGCTTGATATTAAAGTTTGGCCATAAATGACCTCTATTACATTTTTACAGTAAAGATAAACTGGCAAAGTTTATTTATTATAGATATTTATCAGTTCCGGATAAACAAAACTGTTTGGTACGAAATTCTAATATACGTAACTAACGAAAAAAAACTTAACTTGGTCAGATTTTTTAGTACCTACAAAGGTTATGAGTTGATTAATGAAACATTTATATCTATTTTTATAGGAATCTAATTTATTATGTTGTAAAGCTAAGAGATTTATGCCATAAAGAAAAAATAATTTTTTAGCACAAAAAAGTATCTCAACACTAAGAATTTCATTAAGTTTGGAATTAGTAATTTAAAGATTACTTCTACTAATTATTACCTACTTGATAGATATTTTAGATTTTTTCTATGTATTTATTTATATGGCTCTATATAAAACATTTAACTCTATGTAATGATTAATGAACATTTCATGCGGATAAGCTGGCATTTTCGTTGCAAATAATATTAAAATAATCTAATAAAAACCATAAAAATGAGAATTAAAATATTAACGAAATATCACATATTTCATCTGTACAATGTTTTTACAACTTAGTTGTACGATTATTACCCATGTAACATGTTCAATTTACTACGTAATAAGTGCTTAAACGTTGGTTGTAATTCTCGTGAATGAGGTGTCGAAATAATTGCCACAGTCACGCGAATACCGCATGAAATTAATGTTAATAAAATAAAAATGATATGGAATATATACTAGGTTTTAGTTTGGGCTAAAGTTTGATGATGTTTTTATTTAGTTTGAAATAATCTGCGAAATACTTTTGGTTTCAGTTAAAATATATTAAATATAAGAATTTTTGGTTTTATAATAGTCGTTTAATTAGTTATATCATGATAATAAAAATAACCATGTTAATAAATACATAATATAACTTTAAAAAAAAACACTTTTTTTTTCAAAATAGTACTAATACAGTATCTTTTTGAACGTCAATTGAATCTACCACCGGTTCCAAGGTAAGCCCACTGAGAAGAACTGGCGAAACAAACTCAGTGGAACTAATCTTTTCAAATAATATAATATATTATATAACAATTTTAACATTATTCCCAGGGTGTGGTATCTTCCATGAAATCTTTTACTTTATAATATGCTTTACCACACAAACGTTCTTTAACAACTTTTTTGAATTTTTTTATGGAGAGCTTTTCAACGTTTTCTGGGATCCTATTGTAAAAGCGTATACAGTTGCCTTTAAAATAATGGCTTACTTTCGAAAGTCTAATCATTGGTGCATGTAACCTGTGTCTATTACGTGTATTCCTACTATGAATATCACTTTTCTTACAAAAATCATTTATGTTTTTCCGGACATAAAACTTGTATATATAATATAATTATATTTATTTACTTATTTAATGGTTTACCAATAACTATTGTTAAAATGCCTATAATGGACTTGTTACATAGAAAGTAATTTGATCGATGACTTTTATAAATGAACATTTTGAATGAGAAATTTGTAATCGAATTTTGAATTAATTGTATAGCATTGTATTTTGAATATTTAGATAAAATGTGAATATTTGATTGATAATAATTATTCGAATAAATAAATAAACAGAATATTATTCAAAAATATGATGTCGCGGCAAAGAATATGATAGCAAAAGCAACAACATCAAAGTAATTGTAAGATTACTCCAAGATTCTGCAGTCAAACAGTTCTAATTTGCCTCTCACAAAAATAACTTGTACCCGTGATTTGTTTCACTGACTTTGTTTTTTAACTTAGTATATAATTTATTTTTTATATTATAATAAGTTTATATATTGTGTATATCGTCATACACAATATATAAACTTATTATTATATCGATATTTTATGTAGATATAACAATATATTTCTATGATAATATCGATATTTTGAAATATAACTATGACATCACTCGCTCGTCCCAAGTTTCTATAATTTCCTTTGACTGTGAGTCTATTTTAGGGAGAACGGTATAATTCTAAGGTTGTTTTAATAATAGACTTATATCGAATATCTTTCATTTGCTGTACACGAATAGTGTTAGATTTACTTGTATTTGAAAATTAATATTTTGCGAAACAAATATCTATTAAATCAATTTACATAATCTATACTAATATGATAAAACTATTCAATGAAATAAAGTGAATTTAACGTGAAATATGTATTGGCACGCCTTATCAATAAAACAGACTCGAACGTTTGCTATTTTTTGTTATGATAAATTATATTAGAGGCTTAATACTTCCTCACCAAGGTTCAAGCCTTGTCGTGGCGGTGGGGCTCAGTAGTCTAAGGTGAGAGCACCTTGGGCGAAGCAAATTGAGCCAGTTAATAGAATCAGGCGTTACTTTGCGGAAATCCATTATATAAGATATTAAATTATATTATATTAATTAGCAATTATCCCGCGAAACACGCAGTCTTTACAGCAAATGTGTGAGTGCACGCATATGCATGCATATAGCACCGCCCTCCTTTCCCACACTGCATATGCGTACACTCGCATGCACCACCACCCCACATGCACCACAACCACAGTAAAAGACCACCACCAAACAATCTAAGCAGGTTTCGCCCCGACACCGAGGCATCCTCAGGATGTAGACTCTACGATTAGTAATCGTTAAGCCGTTAATTGAGCCGTCCCTCGGCTGCTCTTTGTACCCCTCTTATAAGAAGAGAGGACAAAAGAGCAGTGGGACAAGGGACGAGGATGGGAACCTCATTCTATTGTACTGTCCCGTCGTTGGGAGGGGTTGTTCTGTGGTGCGGGACAACCCCAGGTGGCGTCGGCACCTTGAGGGACTGACTAGCCGTCGAGGTGCTCTGTTTGCTCAACAGATCCGGGCCACTTCACCAAAGGCAGCATTGATGGCATTGGATAGAGCTGTGTCCACCTTACTACCTTTCGGGCACAGCGAGTCCCACATACTCGCTTGGAGAGATCCACTCCCCCGCGGTATGCCTCAGAGTATTTCCCGGCATAAAGGAAAAAAAAAAGTTTTAATTTAATTAGATTTTATATATTATTTTAGGTGTGTTCAATTTAATATGATTTATATAGTGGTATAAGGTAGCTGATGACGATGTTGGGTCAAGAAATGGCAAATCCGTGCGACCACTTAAACTCACTTACCATACCCGTCCCCTGTCACTCAACCCGAAATAGCGGCAAATATAAAATAATTTGATTTGGAAACGTATCAATATTTAACAACGCTCCGGGTATTCTGGTCGCAATAAATTTTTACTTAGCTTTAAGATCCTGAGGTCAAGGGTCTGTCGGGTGCTTTTATTTGGAGAGGGTAGACGTGTCCCGTGGAAGGGATTTATGTAATGTCACTGTAAACTGGGTCAATAGAGTGCAAAATCCTTAAATAATATTACCTACATAAATTAGTGTATAAGGCTTTAGAATTCCTGGAATTTTCCGAACCTGATTCGTCCTTTAGACGTGTCCTGAGGGAACTACTTTTATTTATTATGTATCTTTATATATATAGTTGTAATGTGGAGCTTTTAATTAAACATACCACTGCGAAGATTGTATTGAGTACATGTGGTGTGTGTATCGTTGTGGTCGAAAGCTAAGAAGTTACTTTTATTCAAAAGTTACTCTTTTTTACTTTATATAGTATGGCACGTTTATTAAAGTCATGATTGAGCTACACCAATCTTTACTTGAGGCTAACCAGTAAAAAAATTTGATAGTTTTCATAAGTATCTACATATATTTTTATTGTATACAAACTAATGAATGTTTTAAATATTTTTTATTTTTACACTAACATTTTTATAATTTCTATCATTCTACTCCTAAATTAAATAAATAACTAACCATTATAATAATTAATTATACGAATAATTTTCTTCTTCTTGTATATTTCTTAAGTAGAATCTTGACACCAAATACTTTAATTTAATACTAAGCTGTAAATATTTTTAGTCAAGAACATGATTACTATTTATGTAATATTTATAACACTTGAAACGAACAACATTCATTTCATTTGTTATTATTATAATTTTAACATTATTATATGACTTAATTATTAATACTATTGTTAAATTATTAAATAATGTAACCATTTACCTCCTCTGTTTTCGCTGTCCGCTGGTTTCACCTGTATTGCCCGGTTCATCTGAAACAAGAAAAAATAATTTAATAAAAAAAAAAAAATTTGAACATGGTAAATATCTTGTTATCACAGGTACGATTTAATTACTTTTATAACGGCATACAAATCTAAATAAAAATTATATTCTTCTGTATTTTTCAATATATGTACTTATTTTAATAATCTAACTTTTATAGGCACACGAGCTTACATTGGAATAGGTTTGTCTTTCTGTCAGTTTATAAAACAGTAACGTATTAAGAATTACATAGTATATAATATAATATATATTATATATAATGTATATTTGATGAATTGATGAGCTTCAAAACAAGTAGTTTTATTCAATAAATCTTATAAAATTGCTGACTTGTGTCCCATGCAAAGCTCCTCAGTGAAAATAATATTATTTACTGGAAATAGGCCTAATAAAAAATAATAAAATGAATTTAGCGGATTTTATCGCAGTTTATTAAGCCTTCAACGACTACATTACCACAATAATCAAGGAGTTAACTGAGGTTAACAAACAAAACCGGCTGTAAAGATAGTGTAACGGTAAACACGAAGTATGCGGAGCGTTCGGTTAAAATTCCAATAGTCAATTAACGTACAGTTAATGTATTCAAAAACATACCGAATTCTGATGAGCGTTAATTAACTTAGCTACTGCGCAAGTTAATAATTTTCATTAAGTACTTCATTAATGGTTTTTAGTCGTTTGGTATTTTGTTTTGAGATATTCATTAATGCTTGTTTCTCCCGTGAAACAGCTTTGCTGTGTTTTGGAGAGAAGGGCAAGACAGGCAGTGTAATTACTGGCACCGAGATTTAACATCTTATGTCTCAGGATAGACAACACATAAATAAGTTGCCTGGGCTCGTTCCAGGTATACTAGTTTATGTTCATGGACGACGTCGACTACTTACCATCAGGTGGTACGTTTGCCAATTTTCCTATCTAACTAACATAAAAAAGAGAGATTTTTCATTCTCTATCCTCATCATCAGCCTCTATCCATCCACTGCTGAACATACGCCTCCCACAATGAACGCCAAGACGACTGATGATATATCATAATCGTTTATACTCTTAAAACAACATTATTAGGTATAATCATCATCATCATCATCATTATTACCAAAGTTTTTGTGTGTACTGCGGGTTTATTTTTGGTATAACAGCAATAAATTACTGGACGGTTGCGGTTTTAATGGCTACAGTAAAATGCGTTAGGACAAAGAAAGTGTTCGGTCACCAAACACCGCTTTGTGATCTCTATCTTTTTAGTACTGTAGGACAGGGGTTATGCTTTTCAGTAAAAAAATAAAAGAAAGACATCATTATTTTGTACACTGAATATGAGAATGTAAGCTATTTTATCCAAGTTCAAATCCGAGGGTACTTTCGTAATGCTTCTAGATATTTCTATTCATTTTGGTCGAAGTTCCTGAATGGTGATATTATAAAAAATGTATATTTTTAATAACAGGCTAGTTTTTATAAATAAAAAATAACAGTGATACAACACAGCACACAGCAACAAAGGCATATTTGTGTTTTATTAAAACTATTCAAGTCGTGCACTTTAAAAGAATTGCATCATTAAAATAGTCTTAGGCTTCCTAAGAACCTCCTGAAAGCTTTCAGTATACGTGAAACGAAATTACTTGGTTCATTTATCCAGTGCAACAGAGAGAGATGGCCTGAGGGGGCGTGGCCCGCAGTTTAGGTACCAGCGTGTTTACTAACATTACGTTTATATAATATTATAAATTCAAGTGTAGTAAACTGTTTTATAATAACTACTAGCTATTTGTCGCGGTTCCACCCGCCTTTTCTAGTCTATAACCTTTTCTAAAGTTAAAATATCAAATGCAAATATATTTTTTACAAATCGGATTTCCGGAGAGCGCCTTTATTATATATATTCTACTCTATTTTATTTGTATTAAGGATATTAGATAGAATATCTTATTAGAGAATATTATATTATAATAAAGCGACGTATTACCTACATTTTGATAATACTAGTTACAAGATAATTTAGGAGTTTTCTGTGTAATTAAAGTCTATAAAGAATACCTGAGTCCTGAGGTAGCTTACCTAGATGAGCACAAAAAGGTCGTTAGGCAATAAAATTCGAGGGTTAGTCGTCTCGATATGTTTATAAAGAGAAGAGGTTGAATTGTTAAGGCATTACCTGGCTCATCTTCCTCACCTGGTTACGAGTATAATATCATATAAAATAATCAAAGTATGTTCACCAAGTCTTAAGTTTAAATTTTAAAAGACTATATGCACCAAATAAGAAGAATAATTTAAAAAATCTTATTTATTAATAAAAAAATGAATTCTTATATATTTATTACAAAATATACTCCAATATTACAGTATTATAACTATTATAATTAAAATTAATTAACCTAAAACATCCGTGGTTTTATAGTGCTCCGATGTCATCAAAGAAATATGGAACCTATGTACCTAATGGTATTGTACAACTAAAGTCAATAAAGATGTTATCTGACTGACAACTTTAAATGTTTGTTTCAATAACGAACTAGTTTTAGCTCTAATTGTGTTTGTCATAGGAGTGAATTTGTGGTGGATTATTTAGTTAATTAAAGAGAGTTGTCTGTCCCGCACTCATAAAACTATGTAGGTAAATTAGTGTTTTATTGTACTTGTATTGTGCTCACGAGTTAGATGATAATGTATTAGTCTTTTAACGCAATGTAATGAAAAAAAGACGTGGGACAATTTGTCTCACAATTTTAAGTGATTACCATGTGTGAATGAATAAGTATAACACGTATATTACGCCTATATCACACGTGTATTACACATGTATTACACATGTATTACATCTATATTACACCTATATTAATATTTTCTTTAATTTTCCAAATCCTGTCGCTATATGAAGACTTCTTAAAATATTTTATTACCCCTTATCTTAATATTAACGAAACTCAAAATATGTAGTTGACTATGATAAAAGTAGATGGTTCTATATTTTTGTATTTATATATATTTAATTCAGCAAATACTGTGATAAACCTATAAAAATTAAAAATGTATTATTGCCTTGTCAATTTCTACAAACAATATTCCAGAATTTTAAGGCATACTCGAAAAAACCAGCTTTTCAGCCAAACTATTTCAATACTCTGCCTCTAACCTAGGTACAGGTTACCGCAGTGAAGTGGGATCATAGCTTCCTATCCTCATAACCCTCTTAATTAATAGTAAATAATTAATCAAAGTGATCCAACTCCCAACTATTTGTCACCGCAGCTACTCGCAAAGTTTCCAATCAACGCAGTAATATATATGGGAATGTTATTTGTAAATTGATATACTATTTGCTTTCCATGGTAAATTTGGATTAGTGTCTAGCTTATACGCCAAAACCATCTAGAAGATCTAGTTTAAATATTTCACAAAAAAAGCAAATAAAAAGATGAAAATCGGACATCTGTTCTTAAGACACATAATAGTAGAACTAACGATTTATAAAAATGCTTTCGATAGTTATAAGACGAATTTGTATACAGAAAGTAATATTAATCATCATTTATTATACATAAAGTACAATGACAACAACTTGCTTCGATAACCTATAAGATAAATTAAACCAAGGAACTGAAACATCTAAAGAATATGCAAAAGCTTGCTGTCATTTAGTAAAGATCAGGAGACACGTTAGTGTCTAGCGCCAAGAACACATCCAAGTAGTTTGGCGAGAGGCACTGTGTATATATTCCCGAGACATATGTAAACATAACCT
Organism: Helleia helle; assembly: GCA_963853865.1. Classification (NCBI taxonomy): domain Eukaryota; kingdom Metazoa; phylum Arthropoda; class Insecta; order Lepidoptera; family Lycaenidae; genus Helleia; species Helleia helle. The sequence goes on along the minus strand of OY971418.1, from coordinate 2,528,927 downwards.
CCAAAACAAAAAAAAAAAAAATTGGGGCTTTATTTTGTTATTATTGCCAAAACACTAAGACTTCTCACTATTTTTAATAAGTTTCTTTTTACGAATTCTCACATATTACAAAAAATTATTGGGTCTCAGCAATTATTTAATACATTTCAAACATGAAAATTATTGCTTGCGCCGATTTGCGATTAAAGAGGTTCAGAGAAAATATTCTATATGACGTTACAGTGAGAATTTTGAGTTTTGACATCGAAGTTGGTTGCTTGTTTTTTAGTTTTATCCTATCGGAACAGGCAAAGGCTAGAGGCCATGCTGCCTATCGTTATCAATATACGGTGTTGTATTAAAAATTAAGTATTTCGTTTTTTTTCTTGTATTCTCTATAGCTTATTTTTATTTATTTTTTCTGTCATATTTTATATTTGATAAATGTCTTTCGTATAATATATTTTTTCTGTCGTATTTTTTATTTGATAAACGTCTTTTGTTTCATATATTATTCGTTTCTGTTAAGAGCTCAATCTTCTTCGTTTCTTCCCAGTTTCCCGTTAATTAATTGTTATTTTGTGTTTTGTTCATTCTGAGTGATTTACTAGTGTTTGTTTTAAAAACTGTATATATTGTGATTGGTTGGCGAATATTATGGAGAACTGTTCTGGAGTGGTTTTCTATTGTAGGACTGTTCTGATGGTTTTCTATAGTGTTTGTTTTTAAAACTTAATCTGTGTAATATATAATGTGATTCGTTGGCGAATATTATGGTAAACTGTTCTGGGTGAATAGAATGGGAAGTGATAGTTGATTGATGGGTGCTAGAGGGGCAGAGCCGCGCTTTTTGGCATTTTCCGCCGTTTCTCCAAAGCACAGACAAGATATTTTTGTTAACACAACAGATATGGCAGCATGGCCTCAGGTCTTAGCCGGTTCCAACAGAAAATGCCAATTGGAAAGAAAAATGATAATACAGTCTAATTATTTTTCGAGAAATAACAAAATTATTTAACAAAGTGAGATGTACTATCTCTATCTATGTAATTGTGGTGCTTTAATGTGATTTTAATGTATTTTTTTATTTAGTTTCAACCGATTTTATTCGGTCAAAACTCTAAAAATTAGACATAACCACATAATAAATGCCGCTGGAGTTTGTTTCTTGACTTCATCTCCTACCAATTAAATTGGTTTTAAATTTTTACTATACTCTACTACAGCCTTGATTTACATTAGTCAACTTATCAAGAATGGAAACAGTTAACAGGTAACAGTTAAAGGAGAAATGCTGTTATGCTTACAATAGAAAAAATAGTTTGGTGGCTGTAGCAAACCAAGAAGATGGTGTTTATAAGTTGGTCATGGAACATAAACAATGTTTTTTTACTCCTACTTCAACCCAGTAATTAGTGGAGAGTGTCATAGGAGATTGGCCATTTGAATATAAATGACCAGAATAAAATAAAAGATGGAGCAGTTACGGGAATATCATACACAGACAGCAATCTGAAGAAGAAAATGAGGAACCAGTACCATTTACTTTTAGTAAAGGGGGACCCAAATTAAGTGAATAAAAAAGCTGCCAGAGCGGTATAGATTTTGCAAATCTATGTACAATGTTGAGTCCAAATGTTACTAATGATCCAGTCTGTGTCCATGAAGCTCTGGAGAGCCCAGAAAGAGACAAGTGGATTGAGGCAATAGAGGAAAAGCTGCATGCAATATTACGAAGTAGCGCCATGCTGCCTTGCAGCTGAATGGGCCGGCGCGTCCGGGGAAGTACTTCGCTCTCACATAATATCGATGTCAAATGGCGGCAAATGTCGTCGTGTTTCGTTCGGTTTGTGAGAGATCCGGTGGCCCATCCCCCCCCCCCCCAACATACATGACAGCACAGACTACGCAAAGACTACCCCAGGAGGGTACCGGTCGCACAAGCACCGGAGAATCCCTCTCTAGGCTTCCGGGCTCAGGACACGTACCTGAACCCGGAAACCTGGGCAGCCCCGCGTATTCTGGGGGGGGGGGGGCAATCTGTGCTCAAGGCAAAAACTGCCCGGGGTAAACGGAGCAGTCGGCAGAAGTCCCCTACCACTATGACCGTGGATTTCTGTAACATAAGGGGACTTCATAGCAATCTCAACGCTGTTCACTACCACCTCCAGACGTCGAAGCCGGCCCTGCTCTTTTTGACCGAGACTCAGATATCTTCTCCGGCTGATACTTCCTATCTCTCTTGTCCGGGGTACAAATTAGAAAACTTTTTTGTACCGCGGGCTGTTACCGGAAACTGTTTTTTGTGGGATACTATATTTATAATTTGATAATCGAATGCTTAATTAAATATAAATAAAATAGACTAAGCTTCCCAATAATATGTATATTTCTTTCTTTACAAAAAAAGTGCATGCGTACAAAGTACACAATGTCAGAAGTGAAACTTATTTGACAAACTAATTTTTAAATCGCGTTTATATTTATACTAATCTAAAGCTTTCCGCGACTTGCGATGCGACGTTCGCTTATCTCACTATCTCCCTCGATCTTTCTCACACGCTTGTCTCCTACTCTAACTCCATGGCTATGTGCTTCATGCTACGTTCGCCCTTTCTCATTCTCTCAATCGGTCTCAATCACACTCTCCCTCTTTTTGGAAAAAACGTTGAACATTTTCGTGACGTTTCATCCGTAAAAATTGACTATATTGTTGTATCTTAAAATATAGCTAGATATCTGGCAGTATTAACCACATTCGTATACGGTAAACAGTAATAATGTAAAGATAATTATTATGTCGAAAATAACGTGTTCAATAAACAAACTGTACTAACGTTTAACATAACAACCTGTCATCCAAGCAAATATGTGGCGATGCTATCGCCTGGAATGAGACGGTAATGCCAACATTGAAACAACGTCCGCAGCTGTCAGACAAAATAAACTTACAAATCATCAATTGTATTGGACGTATGAGGGTTAAGCGAAGAATACAGGATATACCTCTTATAACAACACTAGTTGCTAAGTTGTTAGCTCTTTATAAAATGTATCTTATCATAATAACGTGTGAATATTAAATTATTATTAGAATGAAAAAAAGCGAATCAAATATTTAACTTTGTAATGATAATGCGTCTGACACCACAGTCCTTTTTTTTCTATTACGCCGGGAAATGCTCAGGCATCCCGCCTGGGGAGTGGATCTCCCCGGAGCGTATGTGGGCCTCGCTGCGCCCGAAAAGTGGTAAGGTGTCAACTTTACCACCTCTACCCATAAAAACACGGCGGGTGCCACCAATGCCGGCTTTGGTGAGGCACATTGACGGGTAGTCACTCAAGGGACGTCGCCACCTCCACAGAGGGGTTGTTCCGCATTACAGAACAATACCTCCCAACTTCGGGAGGGAGATGTGAGGTGTGTCAGGTTTCCATCCTTGCCCCTTGTCCCCCTGCTCTTTTGTCCCCTCTTCTTACAAGGGGGGTACAAAGAGCAGCTCCCTCGGCTCAATTTACTTCGCCCAAGGTGCTGCGCTCATCTTAGGCTACTGAACCCCACCGCCCCACCATCATTTTAATTAAATTAAGAAAAAAATATTTGCAACAACTGTATAAAATACAGAAACAACAGACAGTTGTAATAATATATAATGAGGGTTTACAAAACCGAAACAAATATTTACTGGTCTTGCCTGATTATCCGTTTGTGTCATTTTGTAAGCAGCGAGAGCACGGGCACCAGAGGAAAAAAAATCATGCTACCAAATCGAGTAAAGTCGATTTTGATTTGATTTGACTGAACATCTATATTCATCTTAAAATTCATAATTAATTAAAATATTACGCGAGACATAAAAGGTCGGTCCATTTTGCGTCACGGCATTTGAGTAGAATTCACTGTCGGCGCGTCAAAAGATGTTACACATTAAAAGTTTCATAAATAAATGAAAACAAGTAGGCAACTAATAAATCATGATTAATAACTGCAGAGTTATAGTGTATAGAGTTCCCACCAGCCGCCATTTTGTATCTGTGACATTGACATTTGTCATTATGTCATCACTCACCGTTGCTAAGTAACGCTGGTAACAACACAATAAACCTAATTGTGTTTGTAAGCGCTCGTATGTTTTTCCAAAATGGGTTTAGATAACATTATGTACCTATGTTTTAAAAATGAAATGGTATATTATATACAAATATAGGTGCAAAAAATTATTAGCAACTGTTTCAATATACCTAGGTAAATAGAAAAAAGAATTGTATAGATCTATACCTAGTTGATACGTATTTTATATTTGAGAAACATACATTTAATATTTAATACAATATAAACTTAGCCTATAAAATAGTTATTACAAAATATTTTTAATTATTTTTCATATCTTCTTAACACATTAATCTACGAGATAAGTATAAGATAAAAGTTATAAAACACAATAATTATAAAAAATAGTAATACAAAACAAAAGGAAAATATTTTCTTAAAAAAATATAAAACGCGAAATCTCTCTTCTTAATTAAAGGAATTTTTAAAAACAATAAATTCCCGCCTGTATTACTGAGGCCCGTGTTGACCTAAGAAGTTTGTTAAGCTATCCCCGTAGGGAATTAACAAAGGGTAACAGAGCCGGGATTTTTCCCGGGATGATAGATCCAGCTAAACATGCTAAGTGAAAAAAATCACCCTCTTCATTTAAGATAACTGGCACATTCTTGTAAATGTTTCAAGATTTCGTTAATTATGTACTGGTTCCGGTTCGTTTCTAATTTCATCGATATAAACTTTTTTCAGAATAAAGTGCACCTTTTAAGACTTTTAAAATATATCTTATTAATTTAATCCTTCATAAATATATATAAAAGTTATATAATTAAAGCTTATATAATATATACTTGCGCAACAAGCGTAAAATATAGGTGCAATCTACATTAAGCATATTTATCACCAAGCAATTTGCTGTGTGCACCAAGCAATTACGGGCACTAATAATTATTGCCCTTAAGGCATTGGACTGGTTGAATTTTGGATAAAAATCTTGTAAATCATGACACGATGTCCAACCGTGTCAAGTTATGTCATGTATATGTTACTAGTGCATTGACTTTTTTAAACACACATGGTTTTTTAAAACTAAACATTCAATTTTAATTTTTTATATATTAAAAAGAAACTTTTTTGATCATTCACTATCTGAAAAATCAACAGCGATCAAACGTGATGGCGTTATAATTTCAAAATGTAAGATAGTGTTACGTTACTTCAAGTAAGTAACGTAAGGTTAGTTAAAAAAAGTTTCTTTCTTTCGGTTTTTTATCAAATTCAAATGTTCCTGAGATTCATGTGAAAACATACTTAATATTTAGTTTTTCATATTTGAATAGATTAATCGAATAGCAGTCGTTTTGTTTTACTTTCATATACACACGTCACACCCCATAATGCTATTTTGATATGGCATATACGAACAATCATAAAAGAATTACGAGTTACACATGGAATGTGTAATAAGCTGACCTTTATAATGTATGTCAGCACTGTGTCAAACATTAATCATCACACTATGTTGATGATTATTCTGAAATTCAAATTTATGACCATTTTAGAACCTGAATGTTATTCTAGAATTTTTCAAAGAAGGTTTACTAGAAAGTTTTACTAGAAAACAAAGTGCAGCTAGATTTGAATCTGATTTGCAGGGAAGAACGGTAGCATTTTAAATAGCCGTTTTATGTTCTGGTTGTATGTAATAAGAGATCAGTCTGTGAACTAACTAGTACCGAGACCAACCAGAATTTTTCTCACAGAAAACGAATTCGAGAATTCAATTAGTCAAAGTTCTAGCCCTACCCCATAGAGTGTTTGTAAGCGTCCATCTGCTACAACCTCTGCAACATACCGTAGATATGTTTTTATTACTCGCAGCCAGAACTATTTCGTTATGATGGTTTAAGAAGAACTAATCCCAAGTGAGCTTGTTAACGAGAATTACTACCTGAGTATCTTAGTTTTCCCATATGAAATATAATGATTTAACTAAAAAGGGGATTGAAATTTAATAAATTATATTTATAGTAATTAATATCAATCATGCACAAAAGTAAAGTTATCGTACTCGTAATTACTTAAAAACAATATTACCTCTTAATTTAAAATTAATTACAAGTTTCAAACAATAGTCAATAAGAGTTAAATAATCAAAAAGTTTTAATAAAAGCCTGTTTGTCTTGTTACTGTAATTATAACAAAGAGAATAACTTGTTGAACTTTAAAACGGGCCCGTGTTAAAGATATTTGAAAGAGCAACTCCCAAGTCTAACACATAAAATGAGGACATGGCTAATATTAATAAAGTTGAAAAGCCGATGCGGTTCCATCTGGGAGGGGGAGAGGAATTTCAAAAACAAATTATTAGCTTTTGTTGGAAAGTAAAACCGATCATAAATTAGGATTCCGGGGCCTTGCAGCAGCCCAAATAGAATTCATTAAGTAATTCGATAGAATCGCCAATACCAGAGGGTCTGGTTGAAGAATTTGGGAAACATTGGAGGAATATTGATGCTAATACAGATTTTGGTAGGTAAAACAAGGGTAAGCTATGGGGACAACGAAAATTGTCTACTTTATCTTTAAACGCTTTGTACAGAAGCGGTAGCTTAACATTACTATATGTCTATTTAACAAGCGAAACCAATTGCAGCTGGAACCTATAGCAATTTAATTCCTAAAAAGAGCAATCATTTTTAAGTATAACTTGTTTATACAAATAAATTATACTTAACATTTTCCAAAATACAATATTAGAATTAATGTTGGAAAAGACAATTCAATTTAAAAATTACCTAATCCTATAGCTTATAATGTTACATTGTTTTCTTAATTGGTTTTAGTGACATTTTGTTTTCCAGAAATCACATCCTAATCTGAAATTAGTTAACAAATAATATTTTTTTAGGTTTCATAAAAATGAAATTATTATGATAAATCCATCAAGCCACTAAAAACTTTTAAATGTCCACTCGTAAAACGAACGTTAATGTTAAAGCTCAGAACATCAATTTACAGATACTGTTATTCTGATACTAAAACTAACAAAATTTTATGAGCAAGCTCTTAAATATTGTGGAAAGCATTTAATATATATACCATCATCCTGCTGATTTTGGTTGGTTAGTTAAAATAACAATGTTAAAGTTCTTTGGAAAGAATTTTCCACATAATTGCCACATAAGTGAGAGCAGTGGAATTTGCAAAGCTAAAAACTAAGTAATGGTGTCTTTGATGGTATCAATCACTAGGTACAGGGCTTGTCGAGTAGATAGTATATTCTAATTACCGATTTATTTTGTATAAGGATCACAAATTTGTTGATACAAATATTTATTCTTTCCTTTTTTTTAATTTTTAAGTAATTACTTACCTATCCTAAATATAAATAACAAGAAATATCACAATAATAATTGGAACCAGGAAAATTAGACTCTTTGAAATAGCTTAATATTACTGCATGCATTGTTTGATAAATATTAATAATTTTTGTTTCAATGTTTAATAAAACTATAACATATCCTTTGAATTAAGCAATCACATTTATATTGTAGTGTTTATTCCTGTCTTTGTATTGAATCACAGACATAACCGAAAGCTTTTATTAGTGTTAAGTAAGACGTTTATCGACCCCACTTATATGTGATAAAGGTCATAAGCATCATATGCTAAGGGTTGAAATGAGGGCAACTTGAAATGGGAATCCTTCAGTTTTCAAACGATTTCATATATTATTCACGTGCATAGATTATTTAACTTTATAGTCTTAAATGTAAAAGCGATTCGCATCTCCTTTGGTAAATCTTCGTTCACAATAGACGTAAATTTGTTTGAATTATTATTATCAACAAAATATATTTTGGATTTTAAAATGAAAAACATCATCAATTTTTCTTTGTTATCTTTAATATTTTTTTGGATAGTAAGCATAAATAAAAAAAAATCGTTTTAAAATACAATAGGTATGCTGATTTTATCTTTGTTCGATTGTCGCTAATATTGATGTAATTATAGTTTTAAATAAAAGCATTTGCTTAAATTATATTAATAACGCTAAATGATGAGTTAATATGTAACATAAACAAATATTTGTTTACAGATATCTTAACATTGCCTACTAGTACTATAAGCTCACGGCACTAAGACATTTGGCATACACGCCTTTGTCTTTGTAGCCCAATTTTGTATACTGTATTATTTTACTATTTATTAGCTCAAAAATAAAATGCAAGTAATTAATATAAGTATTATTTACAATCTTATATTTAATCATTACCTACATAAAGTTTAAAAATTACCAAACTATTTCTACAATCCCCATTAGCTAATCCCATAAAACATACAAAACATGAACGGTAATGACATAAAACAATACTTTAGATAATTTCTTTATTAACACGACGGAAAACTTATAAAAAATGTACTCGCCTAATGGGGCGTGGAAGGAACATTCCTCGGGAAGTTTGCGACCAACTGCTACTAGTTAGGACATGATAAAAGTTTTTATGTAGTGCTTATGACTGACCCGATAGTTTAGAAATCCATAACGTGTTATGACGCCTATTACTGTTGGGCACGGACCGAAGATATTCCCCACTTTTAGAGTAAGCGTAGCTGTATATCCCTCACAGTTATGTTTTACACATAACAAAACATTTAAACTAAGAATGTTAAAATATTGTTTTTTTTTAATGTACATATACAACATGCTTTTCATAATAATAATTTTAAGAGCGATCAATAAAATATCGGAAACTTAATTAATAAAGGTACACGGTAAATATTCGACTTAATTATATTTGTAATAAGTATTATTTGAATAATTAATTTATCAAAATTAAAAACGCAAAGAAATAAAATAAAGAAATAAAACAAATAATATTAAAATAATATACATATATTTAGTGGAGGACATAAAATACAAACTTTAAAACACAAAATAGTTTAACTACTGATTCACCGCCTGACGTCTATCTTATTCTGGAATCCGGGCCAATAAAAACTTATAAAGTTCTATGGCAACTTTACCTTACTGCCGTTCTAAAAATTTAAAATATTCCGCCTTAAAAATTTAACTCAAAGTATTATTTAAGCTTGTGACACTCTTTAGTTAATAATAATTATTATTAAGCTTTACATAATTATACAACTTTAAATTAATGATGTTACAAAGTAAACAATCCCAACTCAAAACAAGCAGAAGTGGTGCGACGATTACTCGGCCATAATTCACAAACTTGTAACCGGCCAGAAAAGTGACAAAAAATACACCAATAATATCTGAAAATAAAAATAAAAATATAAGAAAAAAATATATAAGAAAACATAAACAAAGTATAAAAAATTACAACAACGCGTCAAATGTAAACATTACTTACAATAACAGGCGGCGGATATTCAACTTTCGCCGAGCGAAAAATATCTACGAGATGAACCATATGGACAGATAAATTAGTCCCAATTTCAACAAAACTGATAAGACTGACGATAGGAGCACGTTCGTGATAATCGGAGCGGAGCGGCACGTGTTACTCGCGCGGTGGATGAACGTTGACTAAACGGCGCGCGAAGGCACACGCACGCGGGGGAGGGGGTACGCACTCACGCAGCTGTGACAGCCAATCGCGTGCGTGAGTCGCGCGCACCCCCGCGCCTCAGGCCCCGCCCCGCGCGCTCCGTCACCTCACAATCGATGCCCTATATTGCATTAATTATTTAGGAAGCACGCAATGAGATAACGCGAGGTGGCAGATAAGGGATCTTCGGACTTTAAACAAATCATCGCTTCTTTTTACAGCTGTAACCGTAGCCCGTGGCCGCGGTCGACACGCATTACTCACGGTGTCACGTTGCGTGATTGTTTTTATTTTTGAACGCGGCGTAAACATGTTTTCGTGTTACTGAAGATTAATACTGACTGAAATGCTTTTGTGAGCATAAGAAGACTTATTAAATGGGTATAAAATAATAAAGTAATTTAAAGGTTTTTTTATATTATATTAATTCTACGTAGAAATATTTTCTGAAACTTTCTTTTGAATTTTAAGACTCATTTGAAATGGTATAGATCTTTCAATTATTTTTTTCATAACATTTGCAAAAAAATAATCTAATTAAAAATTTAAAACTTTTATTGCATTGCGTTTTACAATTAACCCGAATATTGAAAACAATATGTTTTCAAATCACCATGAGATATGCAGGCAACATTAGTAAACACTAAACAGTAACAAACGCCGGGTGTAATGTGTCTGGGCGAGATACATCAGGATTCAGACCATCTTACAGTCACCTGCGACCATCTGAGTGTCGTGTCGTGAATAACGCGCCTCATACATACCTGATTTATACACATACACTTGATGTATGAATATACTATTTATTTTGAATCATACTTTGAGTTTCGGATTACTCAAAATTTAATGATTACTGATTGTTCCGAATTTAGCTGATTTTGTGACGAATTCTATAATATTGTTTTAGTTATTAATTAGTAATTGTTTCATATTATGTATAAAAACGGTGAGAGTTTAAGTGCTTAATTGTTAAGAATCTGTGATATTCAATTAATTAGCTATGTATAAAGCTTATTATTAAATATACAACATATATAACATAGTAAAATTCCTTACAAAAAGGATAGTGGCATAATAAGGTAGGTAAAATTAGTTTTTAATCGACTTCAAAAAGAGGTTTTCAATTCGTTTGTATGTTTTTTTCTTAGATGGATTTCGATGATTCTTTTTTTTACACCTAGTGTTTCCAATTTGGTCCCATATTAATTTAATCAAAATCCAATAAGCCGTTTTTGAGTTCTTCTCAATGATTATTTGGTTGATTTCGTGTAACTAGATGATGTGTAGTTGGTGTCAGCCAAGGTAGGGTAGGATGTCTCAGGATAGGAAACACATAAATAAGTTGCCTGGTCTCGTTCCAGGTATACTAGTTTATGTTCATAGGCGACGTCGACCACTTACCATCAGGTGGTACGTTTGCCAGTTTGCCTATCCAACTAACATAAAAAAATTAGGTAGGTACAGCAAAAATACGACACAGCTTCCAAAAGTAAAAACATTGTTCATTAGTAGAATAATACCTACCTAAGTGGATTATAAAGTCGTAAGCACAAAAAAAAAAAACAATTATTCTATTGCTTTTTAATTTTTGAAGTTGAATTTATTATTATTTTTTAATTTTTTTTGTTTAGTATAGACATACGTAAAAACAATAAAGGAAGTTTAAATCATTTTCACATTATTTTGACTTGACAAATCAATTTTAATGGACTTTGCGTGGCATGTAGGATCGTCAAGACAAAATTACTTTTTAAAATATCTTTTTTAAGAAAGCAAAGGATTATAACAATTATTCGAAAGTGTTTGATTTATTTACTTTTGTGCAGATTTAGATATAAATAGGTCAAAAACGCGTAACGTTTTAGCATTATTTATAAATTTATATTAGAATTTGACTTGGAAATACAAAATAAATTAACAGTAAAAAAGATTTGAAGAAAAATCAATGTTTTTTTCAATGGATGATTCACTCAGAAATAAAATAAATGTAATTATTTGAGTAACTTTTTAAACTGAGAAAACAATAACAACATTTAATATAGGCTAGATTAAACCCCTGACTTTCATGGGCTTTTGTTTGTGGATAATTTTTGGGGTTTGTTCTGGGGCAAATTTATTCCCTCCTCGTCCTTGCGACCCTTATGGGTGTCATGTACTATTAGGTTATCGTAATATTTACATAAATGATATATTCATAGATATGAAGTATTTCAAGTGAGATAATATCTTTGCATATGTTTTTAACGACCTAGGAATATTTGAAGTAGTTGTAGATACTATTATATCGTTTGAAGAATCTCGTTTGTAATTTTTTGTATATCATTAGGCTTACCATTATCAGCTCTTCCCTAACATTGTTCAAGCCTTGTCATGGCGGTGGAGCTCAGTAGCCTAGGGTGAGCCGCTGCACCTTGACGAAGCTAATTGAGCCGAGGGGGCTCTTTGTACGAAGATTTGTACCTCTTATAAGAAGAGGGGACAACAGAGCAGGGGGGCAAGGGGGAGGACGGGAACCTCACCCCATTGTACTGTCCCGACTGTGGGAGGGGTTGTTCTGTGGTGCGGGACAACCCCTCTGTAGAGGTGGAGTGAATCCCCTGAGGGACTGACTAGCCGTCGAGGTGCCCTGTTGTTCAACAGATCCGGGGTACCTCACCAAAGGCGGCATTGGTGGCACGAGCCAGGTTTTAGTGGGTAGAGTTGCGTCCACTTACCAGCTTTCGGGCGCAGCGAGTCCCACATACCCGCGTGGGGAGACCCACTCCCCCCGCGGGAGGCCTCAGAGCATTTCCTGGCGTTAAAGAAAAAAAAACATTATCAGCTCTTATGATTACCATTACCAGCTAGTTGTATATGCTCTGAATAGTTCATTTAGTTAGTGTTAGTTATTTAGATAGATATTATAGATTGGTGACTATATTAAAATTGGTAAGATATTTAAAGCTTTTACGGCATATTTTTGGATTATTGGCCAAATATCTTCTAGAAATAAACAATATTTTTAACTTCCTCAATGTGATATCTTACCTAAAACGCAATTTTTGCAAAGTTAAATTCATCGTAAATAGAATAGTAATTGTTTACTAATGTTTATACGAATATGCTACACAGTATTAGGCTATAACTATTAGTTTTTGGTTTCTCCGGTGTAACTTTTTATGGGTCTCGGGAGGACCATGGTTGCTGTAAAACATCCGAAACGTGGGACATGTAAAATCTTAGTAAACCGCGATAAAAATCGTAAAAACAAAATTTCACAATAGGTAGTATTTTTTGTACATTTCACGACGAAATAATATGATTGGTCGAGGAAATGAGATAAACAAACAAATTGTAAATGCTCAGCTCTAGCGGGGCGGGAGTTGGACTGAGGCCAAGTCCGGCCTCGAAGGACCAGGTGTGGGTGAGGCCGAGTTGAATAACCAATTCTTTTACATAACATATAATATACAATGTACGTCATGTAATACACGAATTAATTTTTTCTTAACGGTTTTTACCGGTTCTTTATCGGTGGGAGGGATGAGTTGTGCCGCTCTCCTGCATGGGTACCATCATTCTTATTCCTTACATGAAACAACTTTGCGATGTTTCAGAAAGAAGCTCAGGCAGTGTAATTACTGGCACCGAGACTTAACATCTTATGTCTCAGGATAGGCAACACAGAAATGAGTTGCCTGATCTAGTGCTAGAACGGAAGACTGGTTTGTATTAATGGGCGATGTGTGTAAGTGGTCGGTCCACTTAGGATCATTCTCATCTATCTGTTAGCCTACCCAAGTAGAAAAAGCTGAATGTTTCTTGTACCAGTGGGAGGGATGAGCAGCGCCCCGTGGCCTGCTGCACCATCCTAATACATCCAGAAAAATATTACAGGACGTGTGATACTCTCTGTAATGACCATGGTCGCTGTTGTCCAAACCACAAAACGCTGGAATTTTAACATACCTTCTTCTTTGTCTTTGTCCTAGCCATTTCCCATTATTTGTCTGTTTGTCTGGGTTGTCGAAATATTTTTTTGTGCAAGCTCTAAGTCCTTGGCTACTGTGGATCTCCATGTGTCCCGTTGGCGTCTTCTACTTTTTTTATTATTTGGCAGCGCTTATGCCTGTTTTACGACATGTTCTTCAAGGCGTCTCATAAATAATTAAAAATACCACGATAATCTTGAATTATTTAATATATTTTTACTATTTTATTGTTACCATGATAAATTAAGAATCCTTAATGGAAATTGTTTTCGTGTATGATTCATTCATTTTGGAAACGTAACTATATGGCTATTTGATACCATACCTTTAAAAGGATATATCTACATATCTTCATCAAATATCTAGATCTGAACTACAGACACTTTTGGCTGATATTAATATTTAGTATGATGTAAATATAATATATTAGATATACTAGAATTTAGGGGTCAAATCCACTTATGGCCGCCCAGGCGAGTTTTCCGCTCATTTCAGTTCGATTGGTCAGCAGGGCGGATTACCATCCCTTTTATGGTCAGTGATCACAATCCACAAACGCGGGCAACTTCAAATGGACTGGCCCATCCTTTTGGACATCGCATATGAATCCATTTGATTATTGTATTTGATAAGCCTATTTTATATAATGATGACGATGGTGAGGACATATTTTCATGATGTAATTCGTATTGCATAGAGCTTGTGGTATAGTAATGTATTTATTAGGAATGTGTTTAAATCGTTTATAAATATCAAATAATGGAGGGCTCCCCACCATGGTTCAAGCCTTGTCGTGGCGGTGGGGCTCAGTAGCCTAGGGTATGCCCAGGACCTTGGGCAAAGAAAATTGAGCCAAGGGAGGTGCTCTTTATACCCCTCTTATAAGAAGATGGGACAAAAGAGCACGGGGATAAGGGTGGGAACCTCACCCCATTGCACTGTTCTGATGTTGGGAGGGGTTGTTCTGTGGTGCGGGACAACCCCTCTGTGTTGATGGCGTCGGTCCCTTGAGGGATTGACTAGCCGCCGAGGTGCCCTGTTTGCTCAATAGATCCGAGGCACCTCACCAAAGGCGGCATTGGTGGCACTCTCCGGGGTTTAGTGGGTAGAGCTGCGTCCACCTTACCACCTTTCGGGCCCAGTGAGTCCCACATACCCGCCTGGGGAAACCCACTTCCCAGGGGGATTCGTCAGAGCATTTTCCGGCGTAAAAAAATGTAATGGAGGCCTAAATGTTAATATTCTTTTACTTAAATACGATTCGCTTCGTAATATTTGTTTTGTGGAGTATGCAAGTACCTGTATATGGAGTATATAAGTACTGTACTGGTTGGTTGGTTGGCTTGGTAATGGTTTCCTTATGAACAAGTGACGTCATAGGTGTTTGTTTCTTATTTAAAATATTGTTACATTTTTTTATGAAGTATTAAATAAATAAAATATTCTGAGCAAAATTCTCTTACATAAAGGTTACGCCACAAAACAGTTTTAAGTTTCTATGATCAATGAGAAGTATGTTTTTTTTTAATAAAAAAGAGACAAACGGACAGTCGGTTCGTCTGGTAGTATGTCATCAGCGACATCAATATACACCCGCTACATCAGAGGGTTATCAGTTACGAGTAGATCATGCTTTTTTGATGGTCCATAGGATATTGTTTTGGCATTATATTTTTTTTCGCAGGGAAATCCTTATGGATGCAACCAGGATCTTTGGGTAGATCCTGACCCAATGTGGAACTCGCACCTGGGACTGCCCACCCTAACTTAAACTACTGCGAGCGCCTTCAACTACGTTTTGAAGGTCCGGGATTTGTAGGCTCACAGGATCACACCAACAGGATCACCTCAGCGACAGGCTGGCCCTGGCGAAGGCCAGACTCCTCGTAAGGGGGGACTGCCCGGCCGCTACTAAACAGTCCCCACGACGTCGTGCCATACAGACCCAGGTTCAGGCGCATTAAGTAGCGCCTCCTACGCACCCCCGTTCGTCGCCCGCGGGGGAGGCCTCGTCGGCGCTCGGCGCAGCGCAGCTGGGCCTTATTCTTCGCGGTAAGATGACCCGCCCAGATGTGTGCACCGTACGTCGCCATACTTCAGCAGACTCTGGAGTATAGCTGCCTGCAGACGGCACTGGGTCCTTCAAGGTTCGGGAGGAGTCTACCTAGCGCGCTTACCGCCTTCACGACCTTCGGTCCCAACATTGAGAAATTCGAAGGGCCGAAGGTCCACCCTCCGTCAATGTTAGTTAAATTCTAAGCTGATTCTAAACGATTTCATTATGCGCTATTTTAAACATAATATGTAAAGTGGACGGATAGAGGCTGATGATGATGATGATGATGTCATTCACACACACACACTTCGTATTGCTACATAGAATCAAAGTTACATTAATGTTATGAAGTTGAAAAGTCAAGCTCCTCACGTGAACTTTATTTTAGTTACGTTTAATTTTAATAACCGTGTTGAACTTACGAAAGATTACTTTGCGAAGTAAAATATTTCCTAGATTTTAGAAATAATATGGAATAGATATCCTTAACATCAACTAGTAGTTTTCGTTTTACAATTGTTTTATTTATTGCTCGGCTCATAAAATTTAGTATATAAAAAAAATACCGATATGCTTGATTTGGCCGTCACGGGACTCTGACGTGAATATTTTCTTATGATAGCTGGATAGGTAAAAGGACACGAGTCACATGATGTTAAGTTAAGTGATCAGCGTCGCCCATGACCATAAACAAATTGAACTGAGACTAGCTCAGGGAACTCATTCATGTGTTGCTTATCCTGAGACATTAAAATTCTCTGCCAGAACTTATACATACTGTCTTGCTCTTTTCTCCGAAACACAGCAAAGCTGTTCCATGGGAGAAACAAGCAGGATGATGGTAGGTAGGCATGCAGACGGGAGCGCGGCACAGCGCTTCCCTCCCACCGATATCAATCATGTATATTATGATTATTAAAAATCTTCAACGAAAATGGGGTAAAAATAAAGAAATGACAACATCAAAAATTGGCAGTGACGGCTCCTTATTTATGTACTCAATGCTTAGCAAGCTTCAAAGTACTTCAAACCGACAGCACTAGAGTCCAATCAGACCATCAAGCTTATTTATTATTGTCTTTATAAAGCTCAGTAAATTTGAAGTAAGCCAGAATTATAACGGCGCAATCTTTGCGAGGTGTACTTCGGAGGGCGTGTCTACATTTAACCGGCGTCTGTGAGTAATGCGTATCATTTTTTGCCCTGTTTTACCTTTTTATGACCCTCCGTGCCTTAGTGGGCTTTATTAAAATGTATAAATATCTATATATACTATCTATAACGCTGAGACTTTAAGGGCCTGAGGGACTGAGTTGAGTTAGAGGATATATCTTCGAGGGTCCGCTTATGAATAATCATTATGAGTTTTAATGAATGCATTTAGGTATTTATATTAGTAGAACTGGCAGACGAGCTATCCTATTGGGAGTGGTCAACGTCACCCATGAAAATAAATATTGAAAAGATTCGTTTCACTGAGTTTGTTTCGCCGGTTCTTCTCAGTGGACTAGTTTTGGAACCGGTAGTAGATTCATATGACGTTAAATAATATACTTTGATGTACATTATCCTGCTCTCCCGAGCAGCGCGCGCGATGAACCGCGCCCCCTTTCGAATATTTCTTAAGTGAGCCATCTGCTCATTTACTGTACCTAGAAAGCTGCTATGTTGTATATTTTGGGTGAAATTCAATACAATCTAACTAGTTGTATGAATTCCGTCCAGTACTTTGCCATAGGTGAATGCGAGTGGTGATAGGTTGTTCTATCGACTGACATGAGCTGAAGATTTTAAATACAATTAATACATCTTAAAATACAATTTGACTGGTATACTTATGAAAGAGTAGTGATATGCTGCTTTGCAGCTTAATTGGGCCGGCACGACAGGGGTAGTATGTACCTCTTTTTTTCGCAACAAATCCTTATAGATGTAGCCAGGATCTTCTGGTATCTGGATCCTGACCCAATGTGGGACTCCCACCTGGGAGCGCCCACCCTTACTAAAACCACTGCGAGCGCCTTCAGCTGCTTTTTTAGGGTCCCGGATATGCAGGCAACAGACAGGATCACCTCAGTGACAGGCTGGCCCCGGCGAAGTCCAGACTACCCGTCATAATGGGGGACGGCCCGGCCGCTAGTAAGCAGTCCCGAGGATGTCGTGCCATACATACACAGGTTCCCATCCTGAGCCCGTACTTTTAGTTGTGCGGATGTGTATGGGCGTCGGTAGTAACCATCAGGCTCCAACTGCTCGGTTGCCTCCTTAAGACATAAAAATATGTATTTTATACGGATCACTCCGTTTCAAAAGTAATTCGCAAATGCTTATTTACTACAGCTCTATTCTGTAAGCATCTCTATATCTGTATTGAATCTGAAGCCTTTCTATATTTAGACTGAAGGATTGAAGGAGAGGAGAAGTAGGTAACACATGAACCACAATTACTTCAAATGCAAACATAATCAGTTGTTAACATACTAAGGATTGTTGAAGTAGGTATCGCATGAACCACAGTTACTTTAAATTCAAACATAACCAGTTGTTAATATACTTCATAAAAAATATTGTATTTATTGGAACGTTGGGGCTGCTTAGTAAAAAACCCCAGTTCAAATCCCACCGATCTCGGTGACTTTTTTTTGTTTTTTTTTTAAATATTATTTTACGCCAGGAGACGCTCTGATTTTTATCGATAAAAAAGTCATAAAAAAATTATACCTACCCGAATAATTATTTTCCTTACACCTTTTTTTTTGTTTTTTTATTACAATTCCTTCACTAAATAATCGAAAGGAACTTCGTTCAATCCGGGTATCCCTTGAGACCTCTCCTTAGTTTTTTTTAATTATTTTGCTAATATATTCAGTATTTTTATATCATAATACTACTAATAATTACATAAAGTAAATACTAGAAAACTAGAATAAATACTAAAATTGTTTCGTTTTTGGAGTAAGTCATCCATCATGTTGTTTGGAGATGACGGGCTTGAGAGCCGAATTATTATGAGTTTTTAAAGTTTAATAATTGGCTTATTATAACGTTATACTATATATTTGATTGACTATTTCACGAAAATTCAAGTTTTTTATATTATTAATTTCACAAACTAATAATAATCACTTTTAAAAACGTGAGCTACAACAGGATTAAAGTATTTAAAGCGGTGTCATTTCGAATTTAAGATCGCATCCTTTTTATGTGTATGTGTTACGTACATTTTACAAATGATATTGCCAAAGTATCAGAGAGTTAATTAACATTTTCAGTTGTATAATCAGGTTTCAATTTAGACTGCTCAAGTCCCGAGTCTACAACAACTCAACTGTTTAGCTGTACGAGCTCATAATGCTCATAATACTCATAAAGCTCATGATACTCATAATACTCATGATACTCACAATGCTCATAAATGAGATACACATTCTCACTACGTTACATAATATAACCACTTCTATATTATACATTTTTACCCTATACATACATGACTGGTACACATAGATATAGTGAGACACTAACTCGACGAGGTCACCGAGACTTAGCTTCAGACCTTCAGACCTTCAGACCTTTTTTGCCATTTTTATGAAAACAAAGTATTTTTGTTAAAAAAATATATGATGTCATAAATAAGAACAGCGAGAACATCCCCTAATATATTACACTTAAACGGTTTATACGTCAACTCGGTGGATTTTGGCACATCCAAAATGCTGCCCCAGCGAGTAAAATACTGATTTTTGGAGAAATTTTGGTAGGAAATATAAAGAAAGGAATATTTTGTCACTCTCATCATGTTGAGATAAGATTTTGGATTTTGAATCAACCTTTCCGCGTAATCTTATCTGCCTAAACACGACTTAGGAAGACATATGCACTGATGGGAAAAAATCTAGTTAGAAATTTTTCAGTTAAGTTTTATAATAAAAGATGCAAAAACAAAGAAGAATAAAGAATGAGTACGATTTTACGGGCTTATTTTGGTTGAACAGAGAGCAGTTAGAAAAAATGCATTATTAATGAGAACATAGATAAAAATCGATTTAACGCAGCGCTCGCCTCATAATGGGTACCACCATTTTTATAACGTCAAAAAGCTTTGCTGTGTTTCAGAAACAAAGGCAGGACAGTCAGTGCAATTACTGGCACGAAAACATACTATCTTAAATTTCAGAATAAGTAACACGTGAATGTCCTACTTTTTTCTAAAATCCTACTTTTTCTCAAGTTAAAAAATTAATCGAATTGATTCTTTGATTCTAATGTAGAACGTTGACCTTGAGTAGTGCCTGTCTGCTTTTTATACTTTTAAATAAAATAATTCCAAATTGTATTCACAAACGTCGAGTACTTAAATCAACAAACATATGCTCCAAAATACTTGTCTATTCCATTGTACTTATGTCTAGACGGCCACTTGTTAAGGTGAAAGAAATTCACTTGCCAAGAAAGATTATAAAACGCTTCCTACAAAAGGTCTATTACAATGTTGACTTTTTCTTTCAAAGGACAACATTTTCTTTAAAAGAATAAACAAATTCAAAGAAAATGTCAACTACAAAATACATTAACAAAACACGTAAGAGTGTATTACCTTTTGTGTTTTGTAGAGAGTACAATTTAATAGAATATAAAGATAAAGAACTGTTTGTTATATGGTTTCATTACTTACTTACTTACTTTGACTACTTATTGTCAACTTGTTTCGGATTTTATAAATAATGAAGAAAACTTTAGCTCATAATTTAGGACGTTTTGTAATCTAAAATATGGTTTGTTTGATTCTTTTAAATCGATTGCAACAATACACAGCTATAAAGATATAGATATGGACGTAATGATAATAAAAAATAAAAATTAGTCAAGCTTAAGCCAATATCGCGGTAAAAATATTATTGCAAATTTGCAGTTGCGGTAAAACGTATGGAGTTCATTACGGGAGGCCTTTGTCCAGAAGACTCTTCCGGTTATACGTTTATACTTGATGATGATGTTTGTGGATATATACTTATATTGACCCGGACAAACTATACATACTGCTAATCACAACCGTGCCACCTTTCGTCTCCAATACTATCCCATCTTTCAAGTTGCATTAAGCAGTGAGCAACATTTAATTAATATTGGATATGTACTTTCGTCAATCGTGGACAAGCAAAGTGACACGAAATATAAGATTTAATAACAAGATGGGACTATGACCTCCTTGCAGCGGCCCTAGTCGGACGCGAGTGTCGGCCGTCTCGACATTCATTGAAATAATATGTCCAGGAATGGGTGGAAAAAGCGGATAATGATGAAGATTTAATATAGCACAGTAAAAAAATAATAACGTGTCCAAGCTCCAAATGACTCGGTGTTATATTTCTTCACACCATTCTTTGTTAAGCTACCATTGTCACTCGACACCCGGCAACCCTAGCCCATGATGTAGATGAAGTTGCGAACATTTTCAAAGCATTTTTTCCTTTTCCCTGATCAAACAATGAACCCAATCTGTCAGTTCACACTCTCGTTAGAGTGTCCGTCCGTCGATCATAGAGCTTGTTAAAACTTAGACGGAAAAAAGTTTTAAGGACCGCACAGTTACATCAAACATGATCAAAGAACAATTTTTCCTTCGGTAATATTATGCGCATAATCTTTTCTAGTTCCATGCTTTCCATAAAATATTTTTAAGACTCATTTTAATTACGGACCCGATGTCAGATTTTTCATTATTGAATGTTTAATTACGAATGTTTGGTTGCGAGTGAATTTAAAAGTACGAGATACATGTTTTTTTTTTATTAAAATAAGATTAGAATAATGAATATTGATCACCGCTATCGTCAGCTCTTTATCGTGATTCTCTCAGCAGCTTCTCACAGTCAAAACCCAAAGTATGTCATTTAAATGTGTTGGCATATATGTAGGAATTCCAATGCAATATCCACATAACTTAGATAATCTTAAAGGTCATAATAACACTACATATTTTTCACTTATTCCACTTTTTTTATTTGTTATTCATTACAATTTAAGATAAAAGATAAATATACACGACCGGTTACGATAAAATCATCGTTAGGTGTCGATGACTTTGTACTGTTATTATGAAACATGAATTTCCATCAAGAACCATCGGTACAATCAATCAGTTAAATCTGGATGGTGACTGAAAATTTAAAATGCGCATCTTTTTAAAGTAGGAAATCATTTTTGTCAATTATAGCTTACATTCAATAATAGTCAACTGGATTAAAGTTACTATCTAGAAACAGCATTCAAGCCCGCTGTCTTAATAAATTGAAACACCTACATTTTTATAGAACAACTTCGCAGCAAAAACCCTACAATACTTTTCCTGCCATTAAATCCACCTAAGTATCCTCCACTCCAGATCTCAAGAGATTAGCTTTGGCGTTAAGAGAAAATTAAAAACGGCCGGCTTGTAAATTATAAACGGTGCATAATAATAAAGGAACGAGAACATTGTTGTTATCATCATTAGCCGGGTCAAGACAATCGTAAGTTGACGGGAATATTCAAGAACATTCACAAAATATGATAAATCCATCAACATTCTAGGAAAACACTGAGAAATTTGATTTAATTTTGCTGTATTTTTACAGTTCAGAGCTTACAGCTAGTTTGCTTCTGTTATCAAATAGATTTGAAGATGGTGTTTGTAATTATGAATATTACGAGGAGAGTAACGTGAGAATTAAAAGTAGAACAAGATAGGAAAGATCAATGAGTGTTTATTTCTTAAATACGTAGAATAATCACTTCTAAGCAGAACAAAAACCTAATTTGGTTTACTGTTTTAAGTAGTCTATGACATTCTTGATTGAATGTAGGGAATTTGCACAAAAAATATTTTCTATTACTATACAATGAAATTATAATATAATAGAGTTATTTTATACTGCTGAGAATGGAGGCCACGTAGGTACTGTTCCGTTGCCGCTTCTAATTGGATGGGCGAGACGAGAGACCGGCCGTCTTGGTGTTCATTGAAGGAGGCCTAATCTCAGCAGTGGATAGAGAAAAGTTGATAATGATAATAAGATGAAATAATAATATTTTTGCAGTCATACCAAATATATGAAAGGGTCAAGCATTGGACAGACTTAACAAATATTGATTAAACTTTGCTCGGCAAAGATGTGTGCATAAAGTTAATTGAAATAAATATTTAACATCTACTGAAAATGATTGAAGCGCCACTGGAGTGAAAGTCGAAAATTTATAAACAAGTATTGATTCATAAACTTCAGCTGTAGATTAATTAATTTGAAATTTTTCGAACCTCCAACTTCGAGAGTTATTTGCATTATTTTACTAAAATCATATTGGAAAGAGCTCTATTATTTTAAATCCAAAATTCGTTATTTAAACTAGCGTAACGGTTTTGTGTGTTGCAAAGTTTCTCCAATAATTAAAAATAAATTTGTACAGTTTTGTATTAAATTTTCGATGTGGTTTAGACATTTTTATGCAAGATGTATCAAGCCTGAATTTACTCTATATTGTAGACATAGATTTTTAGAAACTTAAGATTTATAAATACGGTGATTATTTTAATATGATGGCGTCACATACTATTCAATTCAATCGCGATAGTTGTCAAGTTAAAAAACAACTTATTTTATTTTTCCTGCATGAGAAAATTGTATGTGCGCGACATCAATTTTTTTCAATCAAAAGCCAACAATTTTACACATTGTTATTCAGCTTGGAAAACAAATTCTGTGGTTTTTTCCAAAAAAATAAGAATTAATAATATAACTCAAATCCAAAATGGCTTCTTTTTCAACAATATTCGCGACTCCACGCGAGAATACTTTAATTCTCGTTCATTTTAATAATAAAGCTGTCTCATTCAACACGCGTGCTGGGCGCTACTTCATCAAATTGCCTCTTCACACATAAAATGAGTGACATTGTCTAGTCTAGGCCTTTTTACCTGACACATACCCAATATTAACAAGAAACTTTACGGCCCATTAATTTTTTAATGATAGACAATGTAAAGAGGGGAACATCATGGGTTCGATTCCCGAAAAGGACTTGGTGATGAAATCTATATAGAATGTCCTGTGGGTACACGAATTTTCAAATATGGTATTATGTGGGTAAATAATACTATATATTGTTATTTAATATAACATTCCAAGAAAAAATAGATTTAACTTTTAAACAAATAATTTAATTATTTTAATTTACACTGACCAAGTCGTAAGAAAATAAAACTAAGCTTATGCTTATGTAGCGTGAGGCCACAACAACTACAGATTCCCTTAAGCCGAGGCCAAGTATATAAATGCAT
The DNA here is from genome assembly GCA_963853865.1 of Helleia helle. Classification (NCBI taxonomy): domain Eukaryota; kingdom Metazoa; phylum Arthropoda; class Insecta; order Lepidoptera; family Lycaenidae; genus Helleia; species Helleia helle. Next base: position 2,504,980 of record OY971418.1, on the reverse strand, counting down.
CATCTGACCCGTTTACTGATCCTCGCCCTTGGCCTGGCCTAGCCTGGATGGCCTGACAAGATATTATACAGAATATAGTTATGGCGACGTGTTAGGCGTGACCGCATGCATACAGAGCATGCACATTAATATTAAAGTTCTACATAAATTGCATTTAATGCAAACCATAAAAGTTGTTGGGATTAAAACACGTAGAATGGTACATCTACTACGTAGTACTTATTAAAGATTTTTTTAATATTATTATTGATAGTAAAGACATGCTATAATATTTTATATCATGTATCACGTCACGTCACGCTCTTATAAAAAGTTTTGATGGAGTCAAAATTGTCCTGAATCCTGACAATTGCCAGGTTGAGAAAGTAGGCAACAATATGATTTTGTATTATTACAAAATTAAAACCGATTTATAAAGAAATCTAAACGTGGTTATATTTTTACGTCGATATGAAATGTGACAGGATGTCTTTAGATATTATTTAAAATAGTAATTAGCCTAAGCATTTTGCTCTTAGCTTTAGCAACTTCTACGCTTACTTCGCGTGATAATATTGAGCATAATATAATAAGGTTTCCATAATACACTCCGAATATGAGATTACAAAGAAGCTATCACGGATAAATATCACATTTGAACACGTATCAGTCTAATAACAGCCGAACTTCTAACAACATAGTTGTCAATAATATATAAGCAAATGTAATTACGTTTCTGCGGTTTCAATATAAACATAAATTTCGATACTTAGATTCAGTTCATTGTAAACAAAATCTACTTCAATTAAGGCAAATCAATTAGTTTGTCTTAAAAGACCTAGACTAAACACAAAGCAACCGTAAATTAATTAGAATTGGCAATTTGGAAGACGTTGTTTACGTTACAACTTTAGAACGAACCGTCCCGTAAAACATTGAATTATTTTATTTCGATTCGACACTGGTATAATAGGTTTTTCATAATTTTGTTTCGTTTTAAGGTAATGTTATTAAATTTACGAATACGAAGGAATAGAAATTGTGAATATCAACTGTAGTATGATAATGTTTTAGCCCAATTGTGTTAAAATATAGTCTTTAATTGTGTGAAGCCTCTTTAAAATAAGATAATCCTCATCATCATCAATAATTAGTTCATTCAAACAATTATGTATATACATGTATTAGTAAATGCAATTTGATCAACGAATCCACTATACACACGAGTAAGTATTAATCTCTAAAACAAAGAAAATTAGGGTCCTTAACAAACATTCATACGAAAATATGACGTCCTAGCAGATTCCGCAGAAAAAATCGCTTCACTCAGGGGAACCTTGTAAAAATAAAGACGAGGAAATGCAGTCTCGTTGTCTAGTCTTTTGAAAAATCGTGCGAATTATTACAATGGCGTTAACAAATGTCCCGCGACGTTTGTGTGAAATTTTTGCAGTCTCCGTAAAGTTTCTTGAATGTGACGCTGGAGATATCATTTGAGTGCCAGTTAACGTAACTTGCGAGATGAATTACTTGTGTGCTGTTGAGGATGTGTATTTCAATTTTTATAATAATTATGTTTTAGTCCACTAGAGAGAAGAGCAAGACAGGCAGTGTAATTACTGGCACCGAGACTAAACATCTTAATATGTCTCAGGATAGGCAACACATAAATGAGTTGCCTGGGCTCGTTCCAGGTAAACTAGTTTATGTTCATGGACGAAGTCGACCACTTACAATCAGGTGGCAAGTTTGCCAGTTTGCCTATCCAACTGACATAAAAAAAAAGAAAACATACACGCCGTTCTATTAAAGGTGAAAGTTATGCGAGCGGTAATAAAGTTGAGAAATTAGAACATGTCTGATAATGTCATATTATAAGAATTAATGAATAATTGATTACTACTAAAAGGGGTTCTCCATTGCAATTGTTATTAATATACTAAATAAAAAAATAGAAAACATGGATTGTGTGTTAAAACTTGTATGAATGATAATAATTATATGATATGAAAACAAGATTAATTAATTTCCCCGATAGATTTTCATTCCAAAGAGGTGTCCATTATTTGTTAAATATCAGTACTTTAAATATCTATTGAATTGAAAAAAAAAAAACATTTTATTTACTTGCGTAGTTTATTTTATCTGATTTATTTTATTATTCAGTAAGAGGTAGTGCCATGCTGCATACATACGGCCGGCACGACCAGGGTGGTACATCTTGCTCACATAACACCGGCGTCAAGTGACAGCTATGCTGTTGCGTTTCCTGCGGTTTGTGAGTTTCCGGTGGCCCCCTGGGGGGGGGGGGGGATAGGGAAAAGGAGGGCGGCGCATCTGCGTGGCGTTGGTTGTGTGGATGTGTATGGGCTTCGGCGCCGTGAGGCTATGACTGCTCGTTTGCCCCCTGATGACATAAAAAAAACTTTCTTATGCCGCGTGCTCCTTTGTGTTTGTTAGCGGTGCAGCTGTCTTTTGTCTTTTTTTGCGTACGGAAACAAATTAAGCTATCTCATCGAAACTATGTGAAATGGGTAGAGCGAGCATTGAAACAAACTATTTCCGGGTGCCTCGAAGGACCAAAAGTAAATTTAAAGTAAACATGTAATTATTTACAAAAGTAAGTATAAATCGAATTCAAATCTCAATAAATCTATATTGATGTTTTTGTCTGCTGGTGACACGGTCTAGTATGTTTCGTACAATGTAATAAAACATTTCATCAGTTCTGTATTAAATATTCAATATAGTGCCCATATTGAGTAATATATAAATGAATAAAAGTTAATATCAAGTATTCCATCCATATTCGCTTTTATGACACTATTATAATAATTCTAAATAAATATATAAAAAGTAAGAGATAGTGCCATGCTGCTTTTCTGTCGAACTGGGCCGGCACGACCGGGGTGGTACCTCTCGCTCACATAAAACCGCCGTCATAGCTATGCTGTAGCGCTTCGTGCGGTTTGTGTGTTTTATTGACCCATTGGGAGGACAGGGAAAAGGAGGGCAACGCATCGGACGTGGGTGGACGTCGGTAATCACCATAAGGCTCCGACTGATCGGTTGCCTCCTTATGACACAAAAAAATATTATAATATTGTTTTTTTAGCAACAAAAATGAAAAAAATAACATAATTATAATATTTTGGTACATATAAGAAAAATACTGTGATATGCGTCGAAAGCATTTTCCCCACGCAAACAAAAAAAAAGATACCACATGTCAAATAGGTAAAAAGAAATTACCTAACAACATAATTTTCTATATATGATTTACCTATATTATGTTAAAAAATAATTTATGTCATTGCTTTATTGTTAAGTAGAACTTAGTCACTATATTGTTTTAACTCAAATTGTACGAAGTAAATGTTGTACTTGTAAGGCGTGTTATATTTAGCATTGACAATTTTGCATTACCAGCGCGTTGCTTTGAATTCGTACTTACTGTATTCAATCGCGCGATTAAAATTACTCCGTTTAGCCATTGTAACTATGTTGCATCACGATTTAACGAGAATTCCTCTAGAGAGTGTAACAGAAATTATTATATTGTCGCTTTTACATTTAAAATGAGAAAATTGAACACTGAAGTTTTGAAAAGTAGCATAAATTCGTTCAAAATGTTAAAATACTTATATGGTCAGTTAATACTCACTGTTAATTATTTTTTATTTGGTTTGATTCTATTGCTGTGGTAGCATCACATGCTAGAAGTGTGAACCTTACAATATTTTATCTTTTATGAATACACAATATGCTGAAAGAGATATTCCTAGTATTCCCAGAAAAAATAAACTCAGCATTGTAAGCCACATTAAGTTTCCAAAAATGCTGTAATGAAATTTCGTGGACCTTATTAAAAGGAGTTAAGGTATAAAATGTGTTTTCTTTTCTAACGTATTAGGAGTGGAAGTCCGGCATGTCACACTGGACCGGACCTGTTCACTTGAAAATGAAACCAATTAAGGCTTTGGTCTAAGTCACGGGAGTTTCAGTTGATCAAATTTATTGGTTATAAAAGAACGTGAGAATCAAAGTTAAAAAATAATATTTAGCATATATTTTGAAAAGTAATAAAAGACATAAGTCTATAGAATTGGAATAATTGTAATACTAAAAATTAAGAGCCTCACTGCAGCTTCAGTAAAAAACTTTTATTTTTCTACAGGAAGAACTAAATAGTATATTGTATTGTTTTCAATATCTCAAACTTAGGTACATACTTTTTGTCTTATTATATTTTTTCGACTTTGTTATTAACTTAAAAATTAACAAATATTGCAAAAGTAAGATAACATCATCAGATCAAAATAATATTATATAGTATTGAAGAACTCCACATTTCAGCATTGTCAGCCCAGCCTTGCTCTAAAGTCTGATTTTGTATTATTATTAGTAATATACCTAAGTGAAAATAACTGCTACTTTAAAACGCTGCCGTCTTTAAATTAAATCATGTTCCTTTCTTTGCGCTTACTTTCCGGCGACGTCCGCTTTCCATCGTTTTTCGTATTGATTCTATACCCTCTTATTCATTGCAACTCGTATATTTACAATTTCTTAATTTAAACTCGAGGGGGTTCATAAATGTGAATTGCTCTAACGTATACGTACATACATATTTTTAACTTGCTATTTTAGTTGGTTTTTCGACTTGCTTAGCAAAAACCTAATCACTTAAATCGAAATTTACTCAAATTTTGAGGCGCTCATAGTAGACCAATTAACAGTGAATAAGTAATTGTTTTTTTTCTCGAGGTTGAGGTTTACGAGTCATCTGAACTTCGCCCATATTGTGCCTGGTTCGAAGGAATACTAAATATGCTACAATATCTGGATACAAAACATAAGGTTTGTCAAACCTTCATAATATCCACAACCTAGACAGCTGGCATAAAATGCAATTAACAAACTACCACTAGATACTAACAAAATATAAATAAAATTCGCAAACATTGAAAATTTGTTAAAACACTAATTTGGAAAGGCTCAGAACGTGATACGAGTTTCACGATTTTCACCCGCACGAGTTGAAAAAACCGGGAGTTTGAAAAAACAATTGAATTTTGAAACCAAACATTTGTGTGGTTCAAAAATAACTTAGTGTGAAACAATACACTCGTCACGCGCCCCAATCCTATTAAATTAGTGTTTTGAATAGAATATTCAGCAATTGTGGACGGAGACTATTGTTCTTGTTTGTATGACTAATATATGTAGGCTTTTTACTTTGTGGGTGTATTTTTGTGTTCATAATATTATATTGTGGAATGGATGCCACAAGACTGAATATGTACATATCCTAGTTATTTCTTCCAAGAAACAGCTATGATGCGTTTGGAAACGTCGGAAAAGAAAGGTCGGACAGGCAGCGTAATATCACCGAGACTGCAATCATGCCACCTGATGGTAAGTGGTCGACGTTGCCCATGAACATAAAAAAGTTTACCTGGAACGAGCCCAGGCAACTCATCTATCCCCACCATGGTTCAGTAGCCTAGGGTGAGCCGCTGCACCTTGGGCGAAGCTAATTGAGCCGGGGGGGCGGGGGTTCTTTGTACCCCTCTTATAAGAAGAGGGGACAAAAATACAGGGGGCAAGGGGTGAGGGTGGGAGCCTCACCCCATTGTACTGTACCCACGTTGGGAGGGGTTGTTCTGTGGTGCGGCACAACCCCTTTTCTGTGGAGGTGGCGTCGGCCCCTTGCGGGACTGACTAGCCATCGTGGTGCCCTGTTAGCTTAACAGATCTGGGGCACCTCACCAAGGCGGCACTGGTGGCACTCGCCGGGTTTTAGTGGGTAGAGCTGCGTCCATTTATAATATTTCAGGCGCAGCGAGTCCCACATACCCACCTGGGGAGACCCACTCCCCAGGCGGGATGCCTCAGAGCATTTCCCGGCGTAAAAGAAAAAAAAAAAAACAAAGGCAACTCACCTATGTGTTGCTTAACATCTTATGTCCTGAGACATAAGATGTTAAGTCTCGGTGCCAGTAATTACACTGCCTGTCTTACCCTTCTCTCCGAAACACAGCGAAGCTGTTTCACAGAAGTAATAAGCTACTACTAATTTGTAGGATAGGCAGCACATGAACGGTCCAGTATGACACAACGTCGCGGGGACTGCTTAGTGCGGCCGAGCAATCCCTCCTTACGAGGAGTAGTCTGGCCTTCGCCGGGCCAGCCTGTCGCTGAGGTAATCACGTAGAATACAGATCCGGGACCCTCAAAATGCGTCTAAAAGGCGCTCGCAGTGGTTTTAGTTTACGGGTAGGGCACTCCCAGGTGCGAGTCCCACAAAGGGTCAGAATCTACCCGAGATCCTGGCTACATGCGTAAAAAGCATTTCCCTGCGATAACAAAAAAAAAGGAAGCACACGAACAAGTTGTCCGAGCTAGTTTTCGGTGAGCTTATGTATGGCTCGTCTGGCCGTTTCTTCTTTTTTATTAGTAGTTTTTAGTCTTTATCTAAACTATCAAACGATTAAAATATGTTGTAATTTAAAATGACAACTCGTAAACTATGCAACAATAAGAGCATTTCCAGTATATTTAGGTCGCGGGGCTGATGGGGGCTCCAGTAATCCGCACGCACAGCCAGCAGTCACGTAGGGCAACACTGGATTCTTATTCTCATTGTCCTTAGACAATTAAAGGCTTAAACCTATGACGGGTAAGAATTGAGTTGGCTTGCGTTAGTTGAAAATAATATGCTGCGTCACATGGTCACCATATTGAGGCTGTTTTAATTGAGTTAGTTCAAGATTCGAGAGGTGGTTGGATATGTAGTTTTTTTTTAAATTATTTATCTACTATTTATTCAACATCTTATAAGTCTATTTAATACCAAAATACCGATCTATTCATAACACAAATATAATGTTATCGGTCAGTCGTTGATTCGTAGAACATCCAAGCCAAGAATGAGTATCATTTGGTCAAGTAATTAAAAGCTAAAGTTCCCATATACATGTAGATACCATATACGAGCAAATTGATAATCAACGTCCACGACGTCTTAACGCAAATGAAATGCTCGGGCCGTATTGTGCGATGCCTAGGAGACCCCCACCATGGTTCAGGCCTTGTTGTGGCGGTGGGGCTCAGTAACCTAGGGTGAGCGGTGCACCTTGGGCGAAGCTAATTGGGCCGAGGGGCCTCTTTGTACCCCTCTTATAAGAAGAGGGGACAGAAGAGCAGGGGGCAAGGGGTGAGGATGGGAACCTCACCCCATTGTACTGTCCCGAAGTTGGGAGGGGTTGTTCTGTGGTGCGGGACAACCCCTCTGTGGAGGTGGCGTCGGTCCCTTGCGTGACTGACTAGCCGTCGAGGTGCCCTGTTTGTTTTCTAGATCCGGGGCACCTCACCAAAGGCGGCATTGGTGGCACTCGCCGGGTTTTAGTGGGTAGAGCTGCGTCTATTTACCAGCTGTCGGGTGCAGCGAGTCCCACATACCCGCGTGGGGAGAACCACTCCCCCGCGGGATGCCTCAAAAAATTTCCCGGCGTTGAAGAAAAAAAAATGCCTAGGAGACTGATCTATGCGTTGTCTATCATATAACGCAAGATCCATGCGTTATCTAACCTAAAACGCAAGATTTATGCGTTGTCTATCGCATAACGCAATATTTATAAGTTGTCTATCCTATAACGCAAGATCCATGCGTTGTCTAACCTAAAACGCAAGATTTATGCGTTGTCTATCGCAAAACGCAATATTTATAAGTTGTCTATCCTATAACGCAAGATCCATGCATTTTCTAATCTAAAGCGCAACATTTATGCCTTGTCTATCGCAAAACGCAATATTTATGCGTTGTCTATCCTATAACACAAGATAGGTTGCTTCTTTCTTATGAAAATAAAAAACCGTGTGAGCCGTCACGGGACGCCTGGCAGATGTGAAACATCGACATTATTTTGTAAAAGTAATATGCATATAATATGTAATATCGTATAGCGTGGCGACGCGTCGCCACGGCATGCGTCGCCACGCCAGAAATCGGTTTTACGTGCGGCTATAGATGTTTCACATCAATAATAATTAAATAATCAGCTTCGTATACTTCCATCATTATCGGTATTTAATTATGTTCGTAAATACACATAAATAAACATCAAATGACTTCAAACAGAACCGTAACTTTGTTTTAACAAGAGCCAAACTTTTGACGTCGTCTTATGATAAATTGCCTTAATTACCTTTTTTCTCATTATGTTTCCATTCATGGAATATGAATTTTTTGGACCAGATATTATTGCTATACAATTATATAAATCAACTTTCGTAGAGTAAGGGAAATCATAAAGAATTACGGAAATGACAGCATGTGCTTCATACATTAATATAGTGCTTATGGAATTTTGAGTAATATAGTGTTACAATCCACTGGTAGCACCGACCGGATGTGACGCCGTTTACTTATCTAAATGCAGGAATTAAAGTAATTGAAATTATAGACTTCCGGTGACGCCAAACGTATGTGCTGTTTATTAAGATAATATTGATTAATAATTATAGTAATAAAACACTAATAAATCTAAATTTACGTGATTAATAATTCTAATAATTAATAATATACTTACAATAATTGCTTGTGTAAATATAATGACGATATTTATAGTAATTATTGGTAAGCATATAGTTGTCTATTGACTGTGTCAGTTAGGTATGAAAGGACGTCAATGGCGGTCTTGTGGGACATTCCAGCTGCAAGTTCTTTACAATCAAAATATCTTATTAAAGTACATATTATTTTTAATGTTTTTATAGATTATCATATAAATGTAAATTTAATAAGAGTACCATGCTGCTTTGCAGCCGAATTGGGCTCGTACTACCGGGGTGGTACCCCTCGCTCACATAGCACCGGCGTCAAGTGACAGCTATGCTGTCGCGTTTCGGCTTCTGAGTTTCCGGTGGGCTATTGGGCTTAAAAGGAAAAGGAGGAGGAAGTGGCAAGGGATCGGTCCTCTTGGCGTTTGTTGAGGGAGGCCTATGTTCAGCAGGTGACGGGTCTCTACCCGTCCCCTGCTGAACAGACTGATGATAGTAATGATGGTGATGGCAGAAAAAGGTTGAAAATACTGATGATTATGACGAGGATGAAATCAGAATTAGCTTCATAGCAAGCGTCCAGAAAACTCATTTTATCTATACAATCCTGCATACATTCACACCTTTAATTCCAAAAAGGCTCTGTCCCTGGTAATTGTCTCCAACTTGCCGTAGCCCGTATTTCACCTGAAGTAATATTTCTCCCGTGTCAATACAGGTCCATAAAGAATGGTCAGTAAGTAATAAGGGCGGTCCGTGTAAACATATAGTGTGACGGAGGCGCGGTCTAATTGATTGCACCACGCCTATACCGTAAACGACTAACTTCCAATGAACTAGAATCCTGTATACCTTAAGTACTGCAAAATTTTTGTCGATCGTATAATCTTCAAAAACATTTTTTTTTTGTATTGAATTATTTGTTGGGTTATTAAGTATTGAATTATTAAGTATTTGGGTGCGATCCTGACCCCCTGTGATGTCTAGAAATGGGTTTTTCTAAATTTCTATGTGCACTTGAACACGAGACCATCGCTTGCTCACTGGTGAAGGAAATATCGTGAGGAAACCTGAGAACCTCATGAGATTAAAAGTCTTTGAAGGCGTGTGAAGTTTACCAACCCACATTGGGCCAGCGATGGACTATGACCCTCCCCGCCTGATTTCGAGGATGAGACCCGTGCCTAGCAGTGGGACATATAAGAGTTGATACTATTATTATGATTATTATACAAGGTTGATAAAAGCGAGAGGCATTAAATTAAACCACGTATACTATGTACCATTTTCAGGCTACACACCAAAATTTAGACCAATAGAATCAATAGTTTAGTCACAGAATATTTTTAAAGTTTTAAAGCCGCTCCGGTTTGTTCGACTCGGTGAGACGCAACGTGCTGTGCGACATTGCCTTTTAGATTCGAAGGACATTTTACAAAGGTTTACAAAGAGTTTTTACCGTTTTACTTTGACTATTCACGCATTTAAGTTCTTTGAAAAACTTTTTTTTTATTGCTCTCAAACAATTTTTTTATAGTTTCAGATTAACCGTAAGCATATGTAGTATAGTTTAATTTAATGCCTCTCGCTTTTATCAACCTTGTATATATTATATTGTCTATATGATATTATGTTAAATTTTGATTAATTATTTTTAATGTAACACATTAATTATTAAAAATGTGGTAAATTATGCAACTTGTTTTCTGTCAATAAATACTTAGTATTATTATTATACTTACTTAATTTACTTGCTTTTATTATATAGGTACATAACAACGTGAACTTTTAAACATTACTGAAAATTTATGTAACTTTTTAATTTGTAGAATATAATATTCCTTTATTAGTGTCCTTAATAAGCGTGAAAGATACGCACATTCTTTCATTTTTAATTAGCATTTCATGGTATGATTTATATCTTTATAAGCGCGCGCTTATATATTTATAAGCGTGTTAAAATCATATCGTCAAATGATATCTGTGAAGAATCAGAGGCCTTAGACAAAGTAACATTAAAAAAACGATAACGAAGTTCGAAAAGAATAAAATGTATGGGATTGACATAAGCCGTCGTCAATTATGTCACTCGTTATCGTTATCGCAAGTTGGTAGACAATGTTAAAATTCGTAACAAAATCATAAACTGTCAATTGGTTATCGAACACTTACTTATGTTATTTTATTATTGATATTGATTCGTTATCCGTGGGCAACATTTTCACAATTTTTATGAGTTATAGTGTGTATGAGGTCTATTTACATAGATATTAATTTAAATTTTTTGGTCCGATTTGACACTTCTTGTCGAACTTTGTTGACACTTGACAGTTGTTGTCGTTGCACTGTCACGATCTTTGATTGATCATTGGCTAGAAAATTATTATCGTTATCTCAAAGACGATAACGAATTTCGGCTACAAAGCGATGTCACTTTGTCTACATGCCCTGTTCTGGTTAGATAGAGGAGAAATTATGATATCATGAATACGTTCGGCAACATACAATTATTATTTGATTTAATAAGTTAGTATATTTTAGGAGAATATTAAATTTTTAGAAAAAATATATTATTTAATAAAAATATATAAAAGAATATATAAAAAATATTGAGCGAGACTCTGGTAACACAATTAACATGCTTTGAACTGTGACACGCTTTTACGCGCTGTAATAAAATTATTATTGATAAAAAAGCGAATGAAAATATCGTGAGATATTTATAAAAAATATTTTATTAATTATTAGATATAATAATACTATTGCTCCTGGGTTCTCAGAAAGCTTTTAAGTTAACATGGTTATTTTTATAATATATTTTCTTTCTTTATTTCTATAATTATTTTAAAAGGAATATTTACTGTGTTTTACACTTTTATTACCTAGGAATGTCGTTTAACTTGAACAAGACATCTGTGTTTGTTTGTACAACTTTGTATGTCCTCTTTCATATGTACATACAAAGTCATAATGTTTTAACAATTTGTGTGACAAATTTAAACAGCTGGGCTTCTCATAAAATATATGTATTCAAAAATAACACAAAAGACCCGTTAAATAGTCATAGTGTTAAAACTCCTAAAATATTAATTATCCGATAAGAATGATCGCAAAGATATTTTCAAAAGTAAACGAAATCATAATATGTATACTAAAACATTTTTTTTTAGTATGTGTAACGTACGTACACTTTAGGATGTGTAACATCCGTACACTTTAGTATGTGTAACGTACGTACACTTTAGTATGTGTAACGTATGTATACTTTAGTATGTGTAACGTACGTACACTTTAGTATGAGTAACATACGTAATCTTTAATATGTGTAACGTACGTACACTTTCGTACTCGTTTGGGGTCGTTGGTGCGAAGAAATTAAATTAATGTCTTAATCAGGGTAATTTATTCATAGCCCGCTCTTAATTCAGACTGCATCGTGGGATGATTTTTGTAGCACTTAAACTTAAATGCCTGATTCTCATCACTATAAATATTTAACAGTTTATCTTCGACAGATTTAGGTTATTAAGGTTTTAAGTCGGGTAGTGTCATGCCATCTGGTCGCTGGTTCTAATTCCGCGTAATTTGTATCATCGTTTTGATGATTATGATAAAATCTTAATCATAACGACGATGTACGATTTCCTTTTTCAGTGGACAGTGGACTAGCTGGACACTGAGCGCTTTCACTAAACGCCAAGACGGCCGATTCCCCGCCACTCGCATCCAGAGACATTATAAAAAGGTCAATGATGAGTCTATCGTTTGTGTTATGATCATATTTCAGTAATATATTTTTCATTATTATGATGAATCAAATGATGATGAAAATAATTTTCATTTTCAGTAATATATTTTTAATGATGATTTTATTATAATGAGTGAAATTGACATACACCATTACTTCCCACCGCTTAAAATACAAGACGCAGGCCAGGCCCCACACAGAATACTGCTCACACCTCTGGGCTGGAGCACCCCAATATCCTTTCATTTGACCGAATTTAACACCGGGTGGCTCGAATCGTCGATGACAAGGTTCTCTATGATCAGCTTGATTCTTTAGCGCTACGTAGAGATGTGGGATCACTCTGCATCTTTTACCTCATCCAACGCGAGGAATGTTCTGAGGAATCGTTTGGACTAATACCTGCATCAGATGGCTACCACCGGAAATCGTGTCGGAAGTCCAAAATTTTCGATGTCCGGAAATCCACAAAACTCGATTTTTTATGGCGTATCACTTAACACTAGGTGAAACGACATTTTTTTTTGTTATCACAGGGAAATGCTTTTTACGCATGTAGCCAGGATCCAGGGTAGATCCTGACCCTATGTGGGACTCGCACCTGGGAGTGCCCCACCCGTAAACTAAAACCACCGCGAGCGCCTTCAGGCGCTTTAATTTGAGGGTCCCGGATAGGCATTTAACAGGACCATCTCAGCGACAGGTGAAACGACTGTCCATTTGCCTTCTATATATAAAAAAGTATTTTTGCGTTTATTAGTTTTCTAGTATATTTGTTTTGGCCTCAATTAACAATCTCTCATTACGAGTAAACCAACTTAATGTTAATTTATTTCGTTCTATAAAAAATGACCCTTCGAGTATAATTTTTCATTACCACAAGGGTTATTTAATAAATTTTAATAAGTTCGAATTTGAGAGCACCTGCGGCTCATTATTTAGGGTTGGTTTCTTATTAATAAAATCTAAAAAAATGTCTCAGGTGAATCTTTCAAGAGAGTAAGCTATAAATATATATTAACGGGACAACACGTTATATGGATAATTTTCCTACGTTAATGGCGTACTTGATTATTGGTTTGGCTTTTTTAAGAACAGAAAAATGTAGGTAACGTGTCTTAATGACACTATAATATGTTTAATATGAACTAATGCACCAAAAAATTTGGTGCATTACATCGACAGCCCGAACCCCGCCTTCGCCCCGAGTATCCCCGTGCTAGAGGAAGCACGGGGCAAAAGCGGGGTTTGGCGGTCATTGTCATGCGCCTAATGATTATGGTGGACTAGTGTAGTAGAGTAGATTGTCAGTTGTAGCCTTAGATTTGTGTAGACTAAGACATCAGTGCTATGTATGACATTCTATATAACTTTAAGTACATTAGAAATTAATTTTCCAACCCGACGCCAGGAGGCCGTGTGGTCGCAGACTGCACGGTTAGCGGTGGGCAACCCCCCACTTTAACAAACCAAAAGTGAGCCAAATGGGCTCTCACAAATCCGACGAAGCATTAGGGCCTTTGGGTCCTCTGGGCATAGATCCCTCCGAAAAAAAAGAAAAGAAATATATTCAATTATCTGATCATTTTTTTCATTAGATAAAATCTAAATCTAAATCTAAATGTATCTAATCATTTTATAAAACATTTTGTAAAGCAAAGTATACTTTAGCCAGCAACGCGATCATGTAAGACGGAAACAAGATGGAGATGTCGCAAAATCCGCACCCAAATACTCAAGATGATTCCTAACCGCGACCAATCCGCCAGGAGCGTACAATTAAGGCGAAGAGTTTTAAGAAATTTTAATGCTGTGAAAAAAATGTAAATAAAAAACTATTTTTATTTTAAAAATTAAAGAAGAGGGGGCAAACGGACAGTCGGTTCACCTGATGGTAAGTGAAAAGCGACATCCACAGACACCCGCTATACCATAGTATCAGCAGGTGCATTGCCGGCCGGTTTTCATACAAATATCAAATCTTTATCAAATAGCAGATAGCCCGAAATTAGTTTTCTTATCTTAAATTATACTTTAAATAGTGTCTTCTTTATTTTTGCACTAAACTGAACTAATTCGTAATTTTTATATTTTATCATCACTAGTTCAAATCTATATATTTTGCTATAATGCCAAACAATTGGATCTTTTGCTTCCACAATATTATTATTAAATTACAATTCAGTACCTACTTACTAGAATAACTTGATACTTTGTTTCGTTTATTCCTTTTGTTATTAAGAAAACAAATACTCTCGTACATTATAACTATATCGAAGGCTCCGCTCCAATGTATGTATAGGGACTCACTTCTTTGAGAAGATTTACATGAAGCAGTGAAGAGAGCAGCCCAGCTCTGAGTGGCTGGGCGCGTCGAGATTTCAGATATGGAGTACAATATAAGGGGTTATTATTCATGCTCTAACAAGCCCTCATATTGCAACAGACAGACGGATCTTAAGCTATTTTGGTTGAGCTTCAAATTGTTATTGAACGTTGCAATTTGTAAGGTTTGCTGTTGATTCTTTTTTGTTTTACGTTTTATGTTTTATAAGTCGGGTTTTAACAAAGTAGTAGTATATTAATTACCTTGCTAGAATGAGATAAAAAAATCAAATAAGTAGTCTTTATCCTTATTAACATTATTAAAAAAAAAGGTTGTCTGTAAAGTGGGTTTACTGACGATAGTTGAACGTGACAACGTCATAAGAAAATGGAACGCCTCAGAGCGAGGTAACGCCGCATGCGTCATGTTTTTTCGTTCTTGCAGCCGGCTCCATCGAATTATAAGACGTTGTAATGTTAAAAACGTGTGTTAATGTAACATATCTTTGTATTATAAGAGTAGACTATAAGTTCGGCCAGTAAATATAAATGTGCATTTGACAATTACGCCGTTTTTGGCACTTCAATTTACGTAATCCTTTATATTCCTACCAATCTTTATATATATATATTTCGTGTGCGTGTGTATGTCACTGAACTCCTCCTAGACGGCTGGACTGATTTTGATGATTTTTTTGTGTGAGTTCAAGGGGATTCGAGGATGGTTTAGATTCACAAAAAATAAAAATATTTTGTACAGGACAACGTCTGTCGGTGCCACTAGTATGCTTATATTATAAACACAAAAGTTTGTAAAAATGTATGAATGTACGTCTGTTATTCTTTCACGCAAAAAATGCTGAATGGATTTTAACTAAACTTTAAAATTATAATATGGCTTACACATCAGAATACCCTATATGCTATAATTTATCCCTGTACTCCTACAGGAATGGGAAGTCCGCGGGTGAAACCGTGGAGCGCTGCTAGTAATAAATATAATAAGGCAAATGTAAATCCTGTAGGAACTTTGAATTTTTCGGGATGAAATGTATTCTATGTCCTATTTTGGTACCTATGTAAGCTTATATTAATTTTATTACTAAAATTATTTAAAACGGGATATTCACCATGTTTTTCATTCATGACATGCATAGATAATGTCGAAATATCGAGCTCCGCGAAGTAAAAGTGAAAAACATGGTAAATATCCCTTTTTAAATAATTTTAGTAATAAAATTAATATTGTAATAAAATGTTAGATTCATATAAACATGAAACAAAAAGTTCCTATTGTTCTCCAAATTCATACTAATTTGGAGAACAATAGGAACTTTTAAAAATTATTTAAAAGTTAGTTCAAAGAATAACAGCTGACTTCATTAACATTTCATTATATTATTAACTTAAATTAATTTTAACCTATTTCTAAATATCACGTGTATAACCGTATGACAATCGAAGCGAATTGAACCGAGGGGGCTATTGTACCCCTCTTATAAGAAGAGGAGACAAAAGAGCAAGAGGCAATGGGCAAGGACAGGAACCTCACCCCATTGTACTGTCCCGACGTTGGGAGGGGTTGATCTGTGGTGCGGGAGAACCTCTCTGTGGAGGTGGTGTCAGTCCCTTGGGGGACCGACTAGCCGTAGAGGTGCCCTGTTAGCTCAACAGGTCCGGGGCACCTCACCAAAGGCGGCATTGTTGGCACTCGCCGGGTTTTAGTGGGTAGAGCTGTGTCCACCTTACTACATTTCGGGCGCAGCGAGTCCCACCCGCCTGGGGAGACCCAAAGTTTTTTCCGGCGTTAAAAAAATCCTGCCATTCTTACGAGCAGAAAAAAGCAGGGTGCCTGTGATGACTTTCATGTGTATGTTTGTTTTTAAATCTAAATTAACATAAAACATAATGAAACGACTGATATTAAATTTGTTATTCAACCATGAGAATCTATTTCAGTTTTAAAAGTCAATTAAATTTTTTATTAAGTCAATAAAATATAAAAAAGACAATTTTAGTTCACAATTAAGTAAGTCAAATGTAAAGGTATGGATATGTTAACCGTGATAAACCATGAAGTAGCGGGTTCAAATTCGAATTGCCATATTAGTAGGAAGTTCATCCTAAAATAGTTGCAGACGATAGCATACTCGATATTTCGTAAGTAGCTTACAACTTGCCTTAAGACTTACACGACTACGCAAATTTGTGTTCTTACGGGTGGAATAACTGTTTTGCCCATCTCGTTTGTTGTCTATCAACACGATAAAACTACTTTGAGGGACTTGATTCAATGGAGCTCAAAGAAAAATATTACTTTATTTATTGATAAGGAATTATAAGATCCATATCCATAAGATTCTGAGTAAATCTAGAAAGAGATGACCAGTTTGATCGAGCATCGAGTCCGGAATTTTCGACAAAGGCTTTGACTTAAGATATTTTTTCACAATATCGTAACAGGCTCATCGTTAATGATGACAACTTTTTAATTGTTTACGTAAATAACAGTCTACAAATTCAAAATTAGCTAACAAAGCTTACAAAAAGCAGTGCAGTTGAATTGAAATCGCCTTTTTGCAAAAGTTAAGACACAAACAACACACAAATTGTTTGACTTCTGATTGTACTAAAAAAGGATGTCGTATAGCTCGGGGCGGGAGGTTTATTACGAAAAATTCCCCTCAACGAAATCGCGATAATTATTCTAGTGAGGTACTAATATTTTGTACAATTTACTCAACTTTTTCAAGTTTTAGGCTCTGATAAAAAATCTTAATCTACCAAATAAAAAGGTGAAACTTCTGTATCTTTGATGGGAGTTGGAAGTTTGTATGAATTGAAGAGTTAATTTTAAAAAGTTGCTCGACTCATGACTGATTTGCATTTTGCGCAGTAATTAAAAAGGATTAAGATGTTGGGCGTTAGTAATTTATGTTTTTTATTTACCCTGAAGCGTGGAATGAACCTTTTAAAGTTTAAAAATAAAAATATTAATATCGAAGCAAGTTTTATTCATCCCACAATTCGGTTAACACATTATTGAAATTAAGCAAAATTTATAGATTGTTTGTCGCTCCATCAGTTCACTGCTTGTGGTTACTGAATTAGTTTTTGTAAGTAATTTATTCTTATTAATCTCATGGCTGGTGTTTCTATTCAAACTTTCCTATTATTCTCGGTAGCTTTCCATTTAAATCCAAGTTCCTTAATGATGCGATGAAGACGTTTTTAGAACCTTCAAAATTTATATCAGAACGTAAATTTGCGTGAAGTTTGTCAAGAGAGAGAGGTAATTTGTTTACAGTTATATGAAAATTGTGTAGGCATCGTTTTATTACTCCCTTGTCTATGCGTGTGACTGGTTTTATTTGTTGTTTTTTTTTTTTTTTAATTAAGTTTTTTTTTTTTTTTACCAGGACTCTTAAATAATATATTTATAAATTCTGAACGTTAACGTCCTTTTATAATCCTTTTAACTATATATACAGACTTTTTCTTAGCTTTCGCGGTTTTATTAAGAGAATTGATTAGTAATAGTATTTTATATAAAATTAATTATAAACGTCAAATACCATTCTTCTCTTCTGTCCCCTTAAATTGGTTTTGGTGAAGCCATTTGAAATTATAATGAAACAATTTTACGGATTTTATCGCGGTTTATTAAGATTTTTACAAGCCCGACGTTTCGGATACTTTACAGCAACCATGGTCACGGGAGGACTCAGTCACAGTCACAGACACAGTCCTCCCGTGACCATGGTTGCTGTAACGTATCCGCCCGAAATCTGGTAAGTGGATGCAGCTGTACCCTCCAAAACCCGGCGAGTGCCACGAATGACGCCTTTGGTGAGGTGCCCCGGATCTGCTGGGCAAGCAGGGCATCTCGATGGCCTGTCAGTCCTGGGGACCGACCACACCTCCACAGAGGGGCCTTCCCGCTCCACAAAACAACCCGTCCCAACGTCGGGACAGTACAATGGGGCGAGGCTCCCGTCCGCCCCTTGTCCCCCTCTCCTTTGTCATCTCTTCTTATAAGAGTGGCACAAAGAGTTCCTTCGGCTCAATCCGCTTCGCCCAAGGTGCTAGGCTAACCCTAGGCCACTGAGCCTCACCGCCACGACAAGGCCTGAACCATGGTGGGGAAAAAAATGTAGACTACCTGATACTTTTACCTTTCGATACTTTTGACGTTCGTGATGAGATCCACGTTGTTGAATAATATCTGATCGTGATAATGATGATAATATATCATGCTAACCTTATTAATAGTTTGGTATTATAAGCAAGTTCCCACAAATATCAAACGAACTTTTAACATCTGACAGTTGCAGTCTTTGCTAAGAGACCCGTGGACAATGGCACGATGATGATGATACGTATTCTAATTGAAAAATCTAAATTCTTTAATTTCGCGGCGCGTTTACGTCAATTCATTATATTTAATCAAGCGAGAACACTTGGGGGAGAAATAAGCGAAAATTTTACAAGTATCATAATAAAATTTGTTGGCGAGTTGAAGAGTGGGCGGAGAAGGGCGGAGTGAGCCGAAGTGGGGCGAAGTTGGGTGAAGTTGGGCGAAGTTGGGCAAATATTCAACAATTTCGATACGTACGTCCACGGGAGAGGCTCTCCAAATTTACGATGAGTATTAATCAAATGAACATAATTCCACGATTATTTTGATTGTAAATAAAAAATAAAAACTTGAATACCTAACAGTTTGATTGTTAGCACTGACTGGTCAATGGTCATATGTTGCAGGTTTGAATAGCGCTCAATAGATCAATTGTATAATGCAATCTGTTCAGGGTCAAAATTCAACTTTCTATTTCCTTTTTTAAGTGTTACAAGTACATGCTAACCTAGGGGCTAATTTATTGCTTAGATTATTTATATATGTACATATCATCATCATCTCCTATCTGTCCACGTTTTGGCCACGTTTGAGTTTCCGGTGGCCCATTGGGGTGATAGAGAAAGGAAGGGCGACGCATCTGCGTGGCCTTGGTAGTGCAGATGGGTATGGGCGTTAGAGCTGTTAGGCTCCGACTGCGCGTTTGCCCTCTGATGACATAAAAAAATCACATCAAATGTGTTATATAAATGAACGTATGAAGAAGCTGTTAAAACTGTACCAAATCGTATCCCGGCATGACACGGTGTGTGGACGACAACATGACTGACGGGTCCCTGGGGCGAGTCTATGTATCCAACAATCCGAGTCTTACTATTCATATGATAGTTGTGTATACTATCTATATATCACGTGAGATATTAGAACCTGTTGAGTTGTGTGAAATGTGAGATTGGAAATAGTCTTTTTTTTGTATAGAAAAGGGGGCAAACGGACAGTGGTTTAACCTGATGGTAAGTGATAAGCGATATCCATAGACACCCGCTACATAAATCAGCAGGTGATTTTTGGCCTTTCAAATATGAGTAGTCTGTGGGTTAGGATCTAGAAACTGGAGTGAAAGATTAGTGATATATTTTTATTTATAAAGGGGGCCAACGTCCAAATCTACATAATCTCTGGTTGATTGTAGATTATATATAATGATGGTACTTGTAACAGCTACTTGTGGAGGAAAGCCGCTGATTGTATGCTGGAACTGTGCCAAAGCTTATGTCCAGAAATTGACATCTTTGGATTAGACAACGACTAGCTATAACACTGTAATCTAATAATGAAATTCAGATATACGTTCTTAATTCATTGTACGTATATGGGAATACACAGAGTTCACAGCACAGTCGATGGATTGTGTGAAAAACGCTGGCACGTAGGAAGTGCGATACATTTATCCACTCGACGGCGGGCTGTTTGCGCAGCGCTCGTGCCTCGCCCACACAACATCGCTCTGTCCAAACAGTGGCATGGTGTAATTCTCAAAAAATTTACACCACTTTTAAAACAACTTCGGATTCTATTTATTAAGGTTTTTAGATTTTTTACTTATTGTGAACAAAATATATTATGGTACATCGACTTTCACATTAGGACACTCTTTTCTATAATTTAATAAATATTTTCCACAATCCGTTTGAACTGGGCTGGCCGACATTGATGATAACATTGGTCAATGCTGGATATAGGAAGAATCCAGCATTAACCAATGTTATTGGGCGAAGCGAATTGAGCCGATGGGGGTCTTTGTACCCCTCTTATAAGAAGAGGGGACAAAAGAGAAGGGGACAAGGGGCGAGGACGGGAGTCTCAACCCATGGTACAGTCCCAACGATGGGAGGGGTTGTTCTGTTTTGCGGTACAACCCCTCTGTGGAGGTGGCGTCGATTCCTTGTGGGACTGACTAGCCGTCGATGTGCCCTGTTTGTTTAACAGATCCGGGGCACCTCACCAAAGGCGGCATTGGTGGCACTCGCTGGGTTTCAGTGGGTAGAGCTGCGTCCACTTACCAGCATTAGGGCGCAGCGAGTCCCACATACCCGTGTGGGGAGACCCACTCCCCCATGGCATGCCTGATAGCATTTCCCGGCGTAAAAAATGGATATAGGAAGAAGGAAAAAGATTGGCACATACTTGAAAGGAAGAAAAAGATAGAATAGCAGTAAAAAATAGGGGTCGATGATGAAAGTTAATTAAATTCTCCATATTGATATCGACTTTGAGTTTACATTAAAAAGATATTGGTATTAAAATAGCTATTAGGTTTTAATGAACCTTGAAATTAATATTACATTTAAAGGACCTTTGTTTTTTGTAATCGGGTAATAAACCTTAGGTCCCTTAGGAGCCTGAGTGGCACCTTTTATTTACTTATTACTGAGAATATTAAAAAAAAAAAATGATTTTAACGCTTTATTATTTTTATTTTCATTAGCTCAAATAAATATTTAAACGCCAGTACCCATGCTAATTGGAATATAATTGACACGGTAGCTCTGTATCACAATATGAAAAATTTAAGTCATATTACACATTTGTCCAAAGGCTTATTTAGTCGTTCGTAGTCATCTAAATACTTATCATGACATACGACTTCAATTACAAACATACAATGGTCAATAGTTGAACCACTTAAACAAACTAGAGTCTTCTTAAACGTTCATATTTTAAAAAGAAACCTTTAGTTGGCCTCCTAGGCTTTGAAGGTTTTAAATAACGTATAGACGTCACATACAACCAATACAACATCCAGCTCAGCTGCTAAACTACACAACCCCCTTCATTATAGTCGGGTAGACGCGTGCCAGTAAACAGATGTTTTATCAGAAGCGGTGGAGCAGTCGCCCGAACATAATCCACTCTAATTACTGAAAGACTCATCGAGAAGTTTGCTAATAAAGTGAATGGTTAGGTAGGTACTGTACAGAGCGAGCTATTGCGTAAGCCGCGTGCACACTGCTTAAAAGATCAATCTTATTTTTAGCTACATCCATGTTTTTAAACAAGAATACGTTCTACGTATTCACATGCATACATTGCATAAAAAAGAGTTGAGAAAAATAAAAATAGTTGTAATATCTATCATTATCATATCAAGTAGGTAAATTGATAAAATATTGCACAAAGAAGATAAATGTTCAGGGCGCGAACCATGATGGCAAAAATCACATCGAAACAGCCCTAACTCCTCAGACATGATCGTGACTTGCGTTAACACTTACATTCCAGCATTTATTTTAGCATTACAGAACCTGCAGCTAAAAATTCATATTTGCTAGACTTAGCTCCAACCGACAAGTGTTTTTTTTTTCAAAATGCGGACAATATTCTGGATGGTAAATTTCTTTCGAGGAAGTAATATAAAACGCCTATATAGAATGTGTAGAGTCCAGGTCCCCAGAGTTCTATTACACAAACAAATTCCTCAAATAAAATGTCAGAGGTATATAATAAAGATAAATACTTTTTTATGTTAGTTGGAGAGGCAAACTGGCAAACGTGCCACCTGATGGTAAGTGGTCGACGTCGCCCATGAACATAAACCAGTTTACCTGGAACGAGCCCCGGCAACTCATTTATCCTGAGACATAAGAAGTTAAGTCTCGGTGCCAGTAATTACACTGCCTGTCTTGCCCTTCTCTCTGAAACACAGCAAAGCTGATTCACGAGAGAAACAAGCAAGATGGTGGTACCCATGCAGCCGGGAGCGGGGCAGAGCACTTCCCTCCCACCGGTACTTTGATTAAATAAATATATTAAATCGTAAGAATTAAATGTTTGGTAAGAGCAATTACAAATCTATACTAATATTATAAAGCTGAAGAGTTTGTTTGTTTGAACGCGCTAATCTCAGGAACTACTGGTCCGATTTGAAAAATTATTTCAGTGTTAGATAACCCATTTATCGAGGAAGGCTATAGGCTATAATCTATATACCATCATGCTGTGACTAACAGTAATTAAGTTAAGTGAATTAACACGGGCGAAACTGCGGCTAGTTAAAAATAAGTAAATAGCGCAGTTAAAGTAACAGACACACAACAAATAAATAAATCTCATAAAAACAATTTTGAATGAAACCGATAAATGTTGGTTGTGTACGCGCCTTTACCTCGGGATGATCGAAGTAAAACTTCGTAAATTGATCTTCTGTACAACGTCTTTAGCAACAAGCTATACATTATATACCTGTCTCAATCGAAGTGTATGTTTACCTTCATGTACCAGCTGTTATATATATATATATATATATATATATATATATATATATATTGACACGTTATATAGCCGTACCCGACTATGTGTTGTAATGGCACATGAACACTTCTACCATTTGTGATTGCCTGTATCACTGATGATCATTTTTCTACTGTTGAACAGTCATTAAATGGTTAAGTATGTATTGAAAGACGCAAATATAATATGGTATCGGATAAAATAGTTTAGTATACAGAAAATCATCACCACAGTAACGATTCAAACAATTAATCCCTACATCTGAACAAAAAAAAACAATAATTCGTATCGCAATAATTTAATAGAAATTGTAACGACAATTTAATCGCAAATAATGGCGTAGTTTTGTGCAAAAGTGTAACATAGTGAATGGTTATAATTGGAAAACGTCAGACGCAGTGTGACGCCCCGCGGAGCGGCCCGGATTAGGGTCCGCTGTCAGAGCGCTGTCCCGTCTACGTGTGGGCCAAGCGGTAATAAACAGCGGGCACCTTTTGGTTAGCCATAATATGTAAGCTAATTTTAATATAATGAAATAATTTTGACGGTCACGTTAACATTTTTACAAAAAAGTGCACGGTTGCTCGATGTATGTGGAGGGAAAACCATTATCCTGTTTTTTTTTTAATTTTATGTTAGTTAGATAGGCAATCTGGCAAAGGTGGCACCTGATGGTAAGTAGTCGACGTCACTCATGAACATAATCTAGTATGTACCTGGAACGAGCCCAGGCAGAATAAACCTTTATATATTGCATATGTACTAGCTACTCATATGTACTAGCTACTCATATGTACTAGCTACTCATATGTAATAGCTACTCATATGTACTAGTAGATGTTTTTACCTACAACGCTCTCACCTATAACCTGAATCGCCACACAAAAAGGAAATTATTAGGCCGCGTTCGCCCTTTGCATCGAGAGCATAAACTAGCAGACCACAACTTATTTTTAATCATAAACGTCTTATGCATAAAGCCCCAGTGGTACAGTCCGTAATGACAATGTCAAAGTCAGCATAATATCCAAAGTTACATAAAAGTGACAAAATTACTACTCATAAGAGGAAGCTACGGAACACATCCAAAGATACACTCTGATATTGGCAAATCCTCGCGGGCATAATCATGAAAAGAAGAAGGAGAAAAGGAAGTGGAAGCTAATTGTGTTTGCGAAAATAAAGAAATAGAAGAAAAACCCTAGAAAATTTATCTAACCCTTGCTTTTACATCATCATTATACTTGGTACTCTAAAAACTATAAACATAATATGAACAAAAAAACCAAAACAACCCAAAACCATACATCACCATAAGTGGTGATGTATGGTTTTGGGTTTTTTTGTTGTCCACGACAACTTACGTTTCTTAAAACGTAAGTTGTCGTGGAAAACGTAAGAAGAAGAAATTACAATAAAATTTGCATGTGACGATGATCAGACAAACTTATACTAAGAAGAAGAACTAGAAAAGGTAACCATTAAGATTGTCAGTAAAAATTTCTGTTAACCTTATAGCAATAAAGACTAAATCAAAATTAAAAAGAAACCTCAAAGAAATCCTTTGAAAACATCTGATACAAATAAAATACAGTCTATAAGGTACAAAGGCTGGTTTCTACTTATTTTATGGTATGAATCAATTGAGCATAAATTGAGATAGGTCAATGACAAAAGGTTGATTATTTCGATGACGTTGATTATATACAAAAAAGGTTGACGACATGAATATGATTGAGAAGGGTTGACCCTGGCGAGAGTTTAGATCAAAAGAACATTACTCGATGTCTGGCTATGAGAGGTGATGTGGAATTTGAATTTGTGATACATTACAAATGCAATCTCAGATGGGAAAACATTTTTTTATTACCTTCGACGTAGAAGGGGTGCTATTAGTTTGCCAGTTTCTTAAGTCATAAGGATCCGTGTCAACCGAGCAGTCGGAGCTTTATGGTGACTAGCGACGCCCATAGACATTCGCACAAACAAAAGGTATGTATAAGTACCCTTCTTTTCCCTATCCCTCCAATGTGCCACCTGAAACTCACAAACCGCACGAAACGCGACAGCATAGCTGTCACTTGATGCCGGTGTCAAGTGAGCGAAAGGCACCATCCCAGTCGTGCCGGCCCAATTCGGCTGCAATGCAGCATGGCACTACCTGTTATAAAACCGTTACTTACCTTACCGCTACGTTTATCTGTCTGTTTGTGGTAATTTTTATCAAAATCGGTTGTGATGTTTTCATCAAATCTTTTTTAAGAACCTTTTTAATTTTATCTATATTAATGATTGTACATATGTTACTTTGGATACATGATGTAGGATTCTAAAATACATATTTAATCTAAAAATATATATTTTATCAAAACGTTGCTATATTAATACAAAGTGATAAAGGCAATAAAACAGCTATCCTCAGTCTGAATAAGGCTCTAAATCTAAGATACTTTAAAATTTGATTTATAACGTAAGCCCAACTAGCTTCCTTCAGAAGTTGGGCTCTATTTGACAAGTACTCCAATGAATCTGTTTATAAAACCTGCTTAACAAATAGTTAAACAACAGCGATTTGGCCTTTTTGGCACAAGTTCCATCACAGACAATAATACAATGCGCTTAGTAGATAAGTGGGTTAAAAAGGGGAACGATGCGAAACAATGTACTCTCGCCATGCCCACTTAGCTACACTTTCTATTAATGTTTTATTTTTGCTGAGTGTACATCCTGGCTTTGAGTCACACTGCTTAGAACTAGTTTAACAAAGCGTATATCCAGAGTTATCAATATGTTTGCTGAGCTTAGTAGTAACACAATTTTTTTTCTTTAACTGAGGCATGAGTCCCTGGGGAGTGGGTCTCCCCCGGCGCATGTGGGACTCGCTGCGCCCAAAAGCTGGTAAGTGGACGCAGCTCTACCCTCTAAAACCAAGTTCCACCAATGCCACCTTTGGTGAGGTGCCCTGGATCTGTTGAGCAAACAAGGCACCTCGGCGGCTAGTCAGTCCCTCAGCGGACCGACGCCACCTCCACAGGGGATTTTCCCACCACCACATAACAACCCCTCCCAACGTCGGGAACCATGGGTTGAGATTCCCGTCCTCGCCCTTTGTTCTTTTTTCCCCTCTAATTAAAGACCCGCCTCGACTCAATTCGCTTCGCCTAAGGTGCTGGGCTCACCCTAGGCGACTGAGCCCCACCGCCACTACAAGGCTAGTGGGGAACACTAACTATTACTAGACTATATCTATGCTATTTTGGTGGTAAATCTCAATCAAAACGATCAAGAAGTCTTGGAGTTTAGTCATAATCGGTGAGTGCTAATTTATTTAGATCTAGCTGTTGCTCGTAGCTTCGCCCGCGTTAACTTAGATTTACAGCCGTATGTGGATTGATGATTATTATTTTATAGTCTTAGTTACTCCTTATATCATCAGCTATCTGCTAGTGAAAGTCTCATCAAAATCGGCCCAGCCGTTTGAGAGATTAGCCGGAACAAACAGACAGACAGACAGACAGACAGACAGACAGACGGACAGACAGACAGACAAAAATTGTAAAAAGGGCTATTTTGGTACCGTATCCATAAGCATTAATTAATAAAAAGCGGTCATTTAAGTATTACAAACAGACACTCCAATTTTATTTATGTTTTTTTTATTTTTTTATGCTACTTGGATAGGTAAACTGGGAAACGTACTACCTGATGATAAGTGGTCGACGTCGCCCATGAACATAAACTGGTACCTATACCTGGAACGAGCCCGTAGCTTTTGCAGACGTAAAACACAATCTCAAAAGTTACATTCTGAGTTGTTTCCAATCACTTTTAATTTTCTTACTTTTGTGATACCGATAAAACATCTTTGAAAGCTTAATTTGAAAAGTTCATTAAAGATTTTATATTTTAAAAGAAAAAGAAAACCCACTTTGATCTTAGTGTGACTAAAAACTGACATAGAATGTTTCGAGCCTATGAAATTGACGAGTAATCAAGTTACTCACGGGGCGGAAGCGTAGTAATGCGAAATTGTGACTTTGAGAGCGGTCAAAGGGACCAAGCTATGGACACACAAATCCAATTTAGTTGTTTCGACTTTCAGGCTAAATGCTTGTGCCAATTAAACGACGCGTAAAGTGCGTCTGTAAGCCCTTCACAACCCTTTTTTGATCATCAATACCCCAGCGGTAGAGGACCACTATTCAGAGCAAATATTCTGCTTGATTAATACTAAAATTCAATATATTCTGGTTGTCCTCTGGTTTTGCGGTTTCCAATAATATAAGCCTTCGCTTCAAAGCTAACGAATGCTGCGGTGTGTTCACATTTTACATGAATTTCAAATTAATTTTAGGTTGTAAGTATTTAAGTTTGAGACCGTGCGTGTATGGTAGTATAACTTTGCATTACCTTTAATTAATTTTATTAGTAGATCACAAAACGTTTAGTATGTATTTTTATGTACTTGTTGTTGCCCGTAGCTTCCCCCGCGTTAATTTAGATTTACAGCCATACACGGATTGATGATGATCATTTTCGTGATCAAGTCGTCAAGACTTAAAAAAGAGTAGGTTCTATGTTCGACTCATAACAGCTATCTGCCAGGGATAGTCCCATCAAAATAAGCCCAGGCATTTCAGAGATTAGCCGGAACAAACAGACAGACAGACAAAAATTGTAAAAAATGTTATTTTGGTATATGTACCGTGTATACATCCATATGAATTTAATAAAAAGCGGTTATTTTAATATTACAAACATACACTCCAATTTCATTTATCTTTATAGATGTATAGATACGATTTTAATATTTTATTTTTAACTAAATAAATCCATGCCTATTTCCTAAAATTTTAATGAGTATCGGTGGGGTGACGGTTTTGCAGTGGTCGTAGTTGGATATCGGCCTTGTTGCCATTTGTCGGTAACGATAATGGACTGATATTATTCAAGCACTTAATAGAAAATGATCAACAACATCGGAAATTACAAACGATAAAACTTAACAAAAATGTCAGATCCAGGGGACAAGCTTCCTGTGCGATAAGATCCAGGAGGAACCTATATCCTGTCTCATTTTAATCCTGCATAGAAAATAACATTTAAGATAATATCCGGTGAAATATTCAAAGTATTTATCTGAACTTTGATGAAGCATGTCACTCGCAGCGTCTGTTGTAGGGCTGTCGACTGATTGAAAAATATTTAATATTTTAAAATAAAATATATCAACGAAAATTATTAAGTATGATTTATTGAACACACACACACACATGCACACACACACACACACACACACACACACACACACACACACACACACACACACACACACACACACACACACACACACGCTTTTAGGGAAAGCGGCAAACCATTATGTTATAAAATTGTATTAGGACTTATCTAAACGGTTTAAAATTTTTTGATTGTTCATTCTTCCTTTGGTGCTCGAATTAAGTATTATTATTATTATTATTATTGATGATTTGTGATACAGCAAATAATTATCATCACCAAATATGTCCAATGTAAGCTTTCACGAACGCCAAGACGGCCGCTCTCTTCGAACTCATATATTTAAATCATTGTAATAAAACAAAATTTTATGAAATTATCAATTTTTTTATTATTCATATAGTCATTTCTTAGGTTTCAGATCCTTTTAAGCAATTCCAAGAAAAAGTAATAATGAAAATACCTAAATTTGACAGAAAGTTGACAGAACGTGGACGATGACAGGCTGACGATGACGTTCTTTAATATAAACCTCTGAGCTTTACATCAAAGCGTGTTTGACTTGGCCAATTTTTCTAATTTGTTTCAAAGCGATATAGAAGTCGTGAATCTATCAAAATGAATGGATGGAAAATTGTTCAGTTTCTTTTTGCGTGGAGTTTAATTATATTTTAATTTGACTACAAAATTTAATTAAAACCTACTTAAAGATGATTTTAAGAATTCAAAGTTGCAATTAAATGCTTATTAGGGTCTTCTCAAATTCGAGTAATAATATAAAATTATTTATTATATAAAATAAATTCGACTTTTAATCAAACTTTATACAAAAAAAACCAAATTTTATACCAAACCCATCTAGTGAGGTATCAAACTGAAGGGTTTTAAATAGCAATACTGGTGGGAGGGAAGCGCTGTGCCGCGCTCCCGGCTGCATGGGTACCACCATCTTGCTTATTTCTACCGTGAAACAGCTTTGCTGTGTTACGGAGAGAAGGGCAAGACAGGCAGTGTAATTACTGGCACCGAGACTTAACATCTTATGTCTCAGGATAGCCAACACATAAATGAGTTGCCTGGGCTCGTTCCAGGTATACTAGTTTATGTTCATGGGCGACCTCGACCACTTACCATCAGGTGGTACGTTGGCCAGTTTGCCTATCTAACTGACATGAAAAAAAAACATAAAAAAGCAATTCCAAAAGTATATTTAACTTGCAGTTTCAATTTCAAAGGAACGATGTAACGTTAAACGAAAATATAAAATAAAACGTTTAACCCCTGTTATAAGTAATAAAATGAATTTGATTTCAGCAATATATATTTATTTAAGTATTCAAATTACATAAATTTGCATTTGTTTATATTTTTTATTTAGTAAGAGATAGTTGCCATTGCTGCATTCCAGCCGAATTAGTATTGCATGACCGCGTTGGTACCTCTCGCTCACATAGCACCGGCGTAAAGTGTCATCAATGTTGTCGCGTTTCGTGCGGTTTGTGAGTTTCCGGTGGCACATTGGGGGGATAGGGAAAAGAAGGGCCATGTATAACTTCTGGTTGTGCAGATGTGTATGGGCGTCTGTAGTCACCATAAGGCTCCGACTGCTCGCTTGCTTCCATATGCCAATTACAAAATCTTATAAAAAATTATAAATTAATATAAATTTAAAAAAAAAACTAAACAAACATCATCACCATAAGTATCTGCATTAATTTCCTTAGAAATAAATAACTTACTAACCTATAAGTTCTAAGGTGCATTAAGCATTCTACGCTGGGCCTCTTATTTATTATCTAATTATAAACTAAAAAGTCTGAAATAAACATAACCCCCGCCGAAAAGATATATATTATAAAAATATAATTTATATCTTTTTTTAATTATTTCAATTAAAAAAAAAGATATAAATTATATTTTTAATATATTAAAATATATTATGTTGTTTATGTATGTATCGAATAAACCATAATACAACGTCCACTTCAGAGTCTACACGAAACTATATAGAGCTGGTTTTCTCTTTTCAGTTAGTGGTTATTTATTTGCAGTCGGGCTCTTTTTTATTTTTATAATTATTAAGAGACAATTAAAGGTAATCTGAGAAAATAATTTTTAAAATTAAAAAAAAATATGTTAAGGACAAACTACAATAATATTTCAGAAAGTGTAACGTACTATATACATTTCCCTAAAGCTGTTAAAATGTGTATTTAATAAAATGTAAAAGTAAAAGTAAATATTTTTAAATTATTTACCAAATAAAAATACAATGCAAAGAAAAGATACATAATATTAGCAGCAAAAAACCACAACGGGTTTGAACAAGTCATCAATTTAGTGCCTAAAAATCTTCATTTCACACTACCCGACGAATTTCTACAAGATAGCATGACATTTTTTGGTCTAAATGGGATCTGGGTAGCAATAGGCCGCAGCAGGAATAGGCCGTCTTGGAGTTTATTTAAATAAGCTTATTTCCAGCAATGGATGATGAAAGAATGATGTCCTCCATCATTCATTTATCATACATATTTAAGTAGCTTTAATTCTACGCTTCATTTAATTGTCCGTAATTATAGAAATGCCCAAATATTTATATATTTATTTCG
This sequence comes from Helleia helle, assembly GCA_963853865.1. Classification (NCBI taxonomy): domain Eukaryota; kingdom Metazoa; phylum Arthropoda; class Insecta; order Lepidoptera; family Lycaenidae; genus Helleia; species Helleia helle. Next base: position 2,473,866 of record OY971418.1, on the reverse strand, counting down.
TTAAGTTGAGTGGGCTATAAAATATCTTAGCGGGTTCCTTAATTACGTCACGTAGGACGGATTCCACGTAGGATTCGCCAACTTTCAACTAAGCCGAGCCTACACTCCGACGTAAACATCACGCGCTCAAGATATGCGCTAAGCTCCCACTGTTTATAATCCCCGATCAGTTATTAAGCGTTCGCAATCATGGCGTCCGCGTCGTGGAAGTTTTTTGAAACTTTTATTGAGTTGCCAAGATTATAGTGAAAATACTTTTTTTAAATTTGTCATTTGCATTTGCCAAAATGAAGTGCTGTTTTGATATTTATTACTTATGTTTACGCGAATTTCACTCATTATAATGAAACCATTTTTATGGTCTCAGGAGGACATGGTTACAGTATCTAAAACTTCGGGTATGTAAAAAAGTGTTCTGTGTTAGAAAGATCCGGGACACTCCTCTTCAAGCCTCTGAAGGCAACTCGCAGTGGTTTTAGTGCGGTATACCGGCGCTGAGGGGGGGGGGGGGAGCGTCGGGAGTCCCACATATCCCCGGGGACGCCCCATCCGCGGGTGAATGCGCAAAACATTTCCACGGCGTCAAAAAAAATTAAGGAGGACAAACGAGTAGTCGAAGTATATTGGCGATGGAAAATAAGTAGTAAAACATAAGATATGTAGTACAAATTGTTTTATGAACGACATGGGTAAGTGTGATGTCAATTTAGCATTGTTTTATGAACGACATGGGTAAGTGTGATGTCAATTTAGCATTGTTTTATGAACGACATGGGTAAGTGTGATGTCAATTTAGCATTGTTTTATGAACGACATGGGTAAGTGTGATGTCAATTTAGCATTGTTTTATGAACGACATGGGTAAGTGTGATGTCAATTTAGCATTGTTTTCGTAACGCCTCATGCAAATAAAACAATTCTAGCGGTAATGACGCGGAAATAACACCGCGGTGTCAGGCAGACAACTGGACAGGTAGGACTGTTTACATGTGTCCAGGACGAGAAACGAGCCTCTGCTGGTAAATGTTTGATACGTTAGCATGTTTATTGTTAAGTAAAATACTATATGAAATTTTATAGATTATCTCAACCAGTAATAAAGTTTGGAGTTTTGGGCTAAATGAGTCTTGGGAACTAATTGTTTTCTAATGTTTACTCAATTTTCACGCATTATATTGAAACAATGTTTGATGAATGATTTTATCGCGGTTTATTAAAATTTTTATATACCCAATGTTTCGGATACTTTACAGCAACCATGTTTCCTATAGTTTCCTGGCAAGTAATGGTGATTTCAGTTTTAAGCAACCGAAATTTAAAAATATTAATTTTAGGTCTTTTTTTATTCACTCTTAAACAGTGGTTGGTGAAATCTAGATAAATGGTTTCTTAATAAAATTAGTTTTGCTAATTTGTATTAATCTGGTGCTTGCTTAAAACACCTAAGCAGTTTTAGCTCGGTAAACAGATAAATGTTAATCTTTGGAAGCGTTCTCTAGAGTCTAGGGGCCCAGTATTCCTTCTCATAGCATTAAAGTGTAAGGCTGGACTTACTTGACTTGCGATCGCGGGTTCGAATCCCGCCAAGTGCAGATAATTTGTATGATAAATATATTATATGTCTGCATCTGCTAGTTCCTAGTAGCCGTAACACAAGTTCTTACGAACTTACCATGGGGGTAGGAGTTAACGTAGTGTGAATGTAAAAAAACTACACCAACTTAACAATGCCAAATATGAACAATGCGGAAAATATTAATCTAACTACGTAAAATGTACATTACTAAGAAATATAAAAATTATGTAAAATACCTTTTAAGATCTAAGAGCCAAAGAATATGGTATGTTGGTTAAATTCGTTATAGAAAGTGCGCTACTCAAGATTGTGTGAATAAAATATAAGCTAAGTATAATGGGCTTGTCTCTATTAAAAGCATTTTGTATAATAAATCCCTCCTTACATTAAAAAAATACAAACGTTTATTCCTTACCAACTTAAATAGGAGGCAGTCGATTCATGAATGTTTTTTTTTTATATCATAAGGGGGCAATCGAGCATTCTGAGCCTTATAATAAATACCGACGCCGATACACATCCGCACAACCAGAGGCTATGCATGTGTTGCCCTCCTTTACCCTATCCCCCCAATGGGCAACCGGAAACTCACGAACCACTCGAAACGCGACAGCATAGCTGTCACTTGACGCCGGTGTTATGTGAGCGAGAGGTACCACCCCAGTCGTGCCGGCCCAGTTCGGCTGCACTACAGCATGGCCTATTGACAATGTATGGATATTCTGATTTCTCATTTGTAGAAAATCTGGAATCTTTAAATGGTCGTATGTTGAATACTTTTGGTTAAGATTTAAATTCAACAATCTTCAATTTAAGTTTACATTTCATTCAACAAATATTACATATTATTATACAGGTCATGGCAGTAAAATTTAACAATTTGTACCCTGTAAATTTAAATTACTTAAAACCACTTTTCATATAAAAGAGTTATTTCTAGCTTGCAGCACTCATCTTGCATTACAAGGTACGTAAAAGAGTCATTGTCTTGGCAAACGTCGCGGCGGTAACAATTTACGGAGGGCGCGGTTTTTTTCTTCAAACTGCGCATTTCTGATGCAAATTCTCTACGTGGATCGTTTGCCGTGATATTCAACCATTTTGAGTGCTCTCAAGTTAGTGTTTTGTTGAAAAGAAACCGGTCCCGGTTAATACGGAAACATTTCAAAGGAATCCCGTACAACGACACGCCATCCGAGATTTTCATTTCGTTGTGTTTATTAATTTCTAAATTGGAATTTTTTATGTTGCTAACACTTGAGGTAATAATTTTTAGAGTTTCTAGAGATGGATGGAAGATATGATATTGATGTTGATATCTATAATAAAGGAAAATATTAGTACATTATTACACTGCTTATTTAATTAAGGATAGGAAGGATCATTATATTAGGATATTTAGACATCTTATTGCTCATCGAAAATGGTGTATGTATGTATCCTTTTATAAATATATAACTTGCTATTTAAAAACACGTAGCTAGAGATCAAAGAACCTAACCCAAGGTTGTGTACAGTTGCGAGCTTACCCGATCATAATTTCATATTGATTCCATACGTACCTGTAATATAAAATGTACGATCAGTCAAACACCTAATTTTCCAAAATTTACTAAAATAGAATACATTATTTAAAACTGGAATCAATCTTTAGTAGGTACATACCCTAAGCCTAAATCGGATTGCATTCTCAAATTTCAAAAGGGATATTTGAGTCATGGTGGAGCTAATCAAGTTTCAATTTTAGTCCTTCTCCAAATTAATATTTTCAATTCTATTAGTCTGATACTTATATTGAAATGTAATCCAAGTTTTCATGTGACTCGTTTGATTATTTGCTTTCATCATCACCATCATCATTATCATCATCATCATCTTCTTCATCACCACCATTCACCGGTGGGAGGGAAGCGCTGTGCCGCGCTCCCAGCTGCATGTGTACCACCATCTTGCTTGTTTCTGCCGTAAAACAGATTTGCCGTGTTTCGGAGAGAAGGGCAAGACAGGCAGTGTAATTACTGGCACTGAGACATCTTATGTCTCAGGATAGGCAACACATAAATGATTTGCCTGGGCTCGTTCCAGGTAAACTAAGTTATGTTCATGGGCAACGTCGACCACGTACCATTAGGTAGCACGTTTGCCAGTTTTCCTAACCAACTAACATAAAAAAAACATCATCATCATAGTAATTAGCCTCTATCCATCCACTGCTGAACATAGACCTCCCTCAATATACGTCAAGACGAACGATCTATTTGCTTTACTACAGTAAAAAAAAATATTATTATGAACTATGGAAATATTGTTAAAAATGTTTTCTTTATTAGTTATTTCACACTCAAATATATAAAAAAATATATGTATCGCGGCAAAAGTCAATTCCAAATTTTAAATGCTCAACTACTGAACTAAATCGAATAGGCAAAGGACATAACGTATACAGCCTTTAGTCGTGCAAACAGTTTTTTTGCCAGCGAAACAAGTCGTCGACACTCGAACGTGTGTTCCTTTACAAACCACTCGAAAATAAATTGCACCGAACTGAGCCGTTTAAACGTCCTTATTCTGCACGTAAATCAAAAGAGGCAATCGCGGGCATGCGGCGAGGCAGCGCCATAGTCGGTTTGCATTTTAATTAATTAAGAGAGTGAGCGCAACAGTCTGTGTTTACGCACGGAGACAGGTATTCGGCTTAGCTGGCCTTACTCCATTAGGAAAATTAATGTTTTGAATTACTCGCGGCCGACCGAGGTGTCGGGCGAAGACGTATACGGTATAGTACGGATGTTTTCCGTTCAATCTGTTGTATTGATTCGCGACGGACTTAAGCAAATATTCCCTTTTAATCCGCTATTTCTTGTTGAGTTCTGTACATATCATTATCGCCAGCCAATAGACCAGGATATAGGTAAATTTGTGGCTTAATAGGTATATTTGTATAAGTTTAGATTGAAGGTAGCGGGAGATCGGCCATCTTGGCGTTCTTTGAAAGAGGCCATGCAGTCCAGCAGCGGACAGATAAAGTGATAACATAATTTTTTATAACATATTTTGTTTCAAGTGTACCAAAAAATAAGGGTCAATAAGGTTCAAGTGGAGGCCACATTTAGGTAGACGAAGTGTTGGTCGGCCATTAACCAGGTGGGAAGACGATCTCCGTACAGTGGCCGGTCCATATTGGATGCGAGTGGCGACGGATCGGTCATCTTGACGTTCATTGAGGGAGGCCTATGTTCAGCTGTGGACGGATAGAGGCTGATGATGAGTATGGCTCGAGTAGTTTTAAAGACTATGTACGATATCACAACCCCCTTTATAATATTACTACATAAGATAATACAAAGTATATACAGAAATAACAGTTGTCTTTATAAGACGACTTTAATAAAACGCAATACATTTTAGAATAAAACCCGGTGGAAACAATTTTGTTTTTACTTTTATGTAGTCTTAAAGCTCTTTAAGGCCATACTAAAACATATCGCGCGTACAGCACATGAACCTCTTTCATTGCTGAATGCAATCCTTTAAGAATATAGTAGATTGGTAACACTGAAACATTGTACACGTATCTACGAGCCGATCTTTAAAATAATAGCCTTACTACGGTCAGGCTCTTTGTTTTAGATTTGAGATAAATATGTTTATACACGTGTATGGATATAATTCCTACTTGTTTGAATATTATTGGATGAAAGCGTCGTTTATTTATAAATGAAATTATTAAACCGATTGTAATATTTTAATTCGATAAACTATTACTCGGAAGTGACATAAGTCACAGTGTTACATATAAACTACGGTGGCCATAACGATGACTTCCAGCATTAAGAGATCTAATAAGTTGATGACGCTGAACCTTTTCACGAAAAGGTGTACACCCTTTCAATTGTCCTGTTTTTTCATTTTTATTTACCCAGCCATACATATTAAGTAACAGTACATCAATCTTACGCGACACACTGGGAATGTGACATACCATTATAAATCTCATTGAAGATACGCCGTCATCCATCAACAGAAGGAAATGAAGTCCCGCGTGCGCCATCTGCCGTACGTGGAACGCAACAGCAAACGTGATAAATCCTTTGTACGGACTGAATTTAAATAGTTGTAGTGTTGCCAGTCGTATAAACAGAAGCTTGCACGCGTGACAGATTACAAAGCGATTGGCAAATGCGCAAAGCAAAGCGTTTAAAAAGTAACGTCATTCTTTGTTTTAAATTTAAAAAGATACATGAATGTTCATATAAATAAGCAGAAACAAGCGTTCTAAATTTAAATAGTTTTTATAAATATACATTTAATCAAACAATCTGTTAGAGGTTGTTAAGAAAAAGCGTCCGAGAGCGATCTATTTTGATATTTTCATATCCAACATTTCGGATAGGTACTTATTTTAATCAAACATCCTAAATATTGTGGTAGGTTAGCAGAAACTTCTATCCTTATCATTTATATTAATGAACAAGTAAATGTTATGTTTATGTGTGGGCTTTGATAAATTGTTTATTATTTTTTTAAATACCGTAGTCAAATAATGCGCATACACTGACTGGTTGGTTTCGTAAATTAATTGTTAACCGTTTTGCCTTCATCATTATCAACCTGTTTCGTTGCATTTACTGTTATTAGTTAAATACCTAAACTTCATCAAGAAGATACTTCACGATCTTGTGATAGTAATAATAGTTGTATTAGTGTTATGAATTTGCCCTGGAGAAGTGCGAAGCTATTTGCTTCCACGGGCCCCGGCGAGCCCCTCCACCCGGATCTCACCTTGTAGTGGGGGGAACTTCCATCGTTGTCGAGTCAACCATTAGGTACTTGGGCCTCGTTCTCGACAGTAGATGGAAGTTCCGAGAGCATTTCCGGCGCCTCGTTCCGAGACTGCTCGGAACTGCAAGAGCGCTGAGTCATCTCCTCCCCAACGTGGGTGGACCGAGCGTTGGTTGCCGCCGCCTATATGCGGGTGTCTTGCAGTCCATGGGACTGTACGGCGCGCCGATATGGGCAACCGCCCTGAAGACGGAGAATGTGGCTCTGCTGCGACGTCCGCAGAGAGTCATGGCCGTCAGGGCCGTCCGTGCGTACCGTACGACCTCATACGAGGCTGCGTGCGTACTGGCGGACTCAGCGCCGTGGGACCTGGTGGCAAGAGCCGTGGCGCAGACGTGGAGAATACGACGAGGAGATGAGGTGGAAGAGGAGACCTATGATGAAGAGGAGTCCTGGCGGAGCCGCCTACGAAGGCGTGTGCTCTGCCAGTGGAAGGAGAGGCTGGAGGAGCCTAGTGCGGGACACCGCACCGTGTCGGCCTTCGGTCCAATCCTGGAGCAGTGGATTGACCGGCGGCATGGCATCATCACCTTCCACCTTGCGCAGATCCTGACGGGGCATGGCTGCTTCGGAAGGTATCTGTGGAAGGTGGCAGGGGCGGAGGACTCGCCAGGGTGTCATCACTGCGGCAGCAGTGAAGACACTGCAGACCACACCCTGGCGGAGTGCCCAGCGTGGGCGGAGGCAAGGGCGCCCCTCATCGCTGAGGTTGGCGCGGACCTGTCGCTCCCTGCGGTCACCGTCGATGACCGATGCGATGACCGTCAGTGAGAGCGCATGGCAGGTGGTCCTCTGGTGGTGGTGCGGGAAGAGGCGCCAGTGCGCTCTCTCTCCCGCTCCGCCTCCTCCTTCTGCGAGGTAGTGATGTCGCAGAAGGAGGAGGCGGAGCGGGAGAGAGAGCGCACTGGCGCCTCTTCCCGCAGGAGAGCGCGGCGGCGACAGGCGGTCGCACCGCCGTGAGGGACCTGTGCGCGGCTGACCGGGGGATCCGCCGCGCGTGCTTAAGGTCCGAGCTATAAGGCACTCTTGTGTGTTCAGGGTGCCTTAAGCGGAGATGGAGGAGGGGACGACACCCCTACCTCCTGAGAAGAGTGCCGGATGGCACACCGTTGTGGCCCGGTGCGGACGTCCACAGCTGTCGCGCCGGGTTACCTAGACGACGAGGAGAACACCGCTGGGGTTTAGTGGGTAGAGTCTGCGTCCACCTTACCATCTTCTCGGGCGCAGAGAGTCCCACATAACCCCCGGGCCCCCCCGGACCCGGTGGTATGCCTCAACGCATTCCCCAGCGAAACAAAAAAAAAAAAAAAAAAGTGTTATGAATTTAAAATAAATAACTAAATAATCCAAAAAAATGCCTTGCAGTCGAATTGGACTGGTTGAGTTATTTTTGGTAACATTAACTTCAATATTTTGTTTTGCGTCATGTAGAGAAATAATATAGAATACATAATATAGAAATGAGTTATTATAACACAGCCAAACTCACCCTCCGAACATTCGCATACAATACGACCGTAACAAAATATTACAGCGCGTAGTTTACGTTGATACACTGACATATTATAAAAGCCATCAATCCAACGAATTGTCCAGCCGATCTAATCATCTCAAAGAGTGTAATCAGCGGTATTAGCAATCATGATATTGCAGTCACAATAATACAATTTAAATACAAAAACGCTCCGGGCAATTCCAATATCGGTAATTTGCGTGGACCCCATGCGTTTGACGAACTCATTTCAATGACAATTATTTTTATATTAATAGTATTGTAGCAAGGGAATTACAGGACACATAATATGTAATTTTTGGCGCATACCAGTGTAATTTTTGGCTTATAAGCTAATTAAGGTTTGATCTAAAGTTATCAAAATTTGCAAATGTATTGGTTTCTTTATATACAAAATTATTTGCTTTCTTCTTCGTTGTAATTTACTGGGGATCCGGACCCTTAAACCATTGTTTTAAAAATCTCCAATATTTTCCGCCATCAACTTTATTCACGGCGCCGAAAAGCCTGCTAAATTCTATAAGAAAAATATATTATAACTATATTCCGATCAAAACATCTATATACATATAATAAATCTGTAGAGGTCTAATTTTTGTACAATGAAAAAAAAATGCTCAAAACCGAGTCAGGGGGATGTAAGAAATGAAATAGAACTAATTTGGATTTTTTCGATTTTTTTGTTTCTCTGTTTGTCTGTCTGTTTGTAATGGCTAATCTCCAAAGCTACTGGACCGATTTGAATAAAATTTTGTATGGTGGTAGCTTATACCCCTGGTCAACATATAGGATACTTTTGATCCCGGTAAATTAAAGACTTCCCGTGGGATAGTTAAAAAACTGTAATTATGTAATGAAACAGCTTTGTATACAACAACTTATGAACTTAATTTGCTGATACCTTATTTATTTATTTTTTTAAGTTGACGTTGTATTCAAACAATGTATTCCCATAAAAGTTCCGAATTCCCGCGGGAAAGTAAAACATTACTAAAACAGTGTCTAGCATACTATACAACTAGATGGCGCTAATAATATGAAATGTTTACTATGACAAAATATTATAAGTCAAAATAATATTATAACGATTTCAATTCTTACCTGTTAAATAAATTCGTAATAAATAAAGTAGATGGCGTTTTAGACAGTATTTTACATCGCGATGGGGAAAAAAAGTTGTTGTGTAAGGATTGTCGTTTCGTACGTGGTCCAGCCTTAATTAAATTTGTATATATTGGAAGGAAAGTTTCAAAGGTTGCCTTAAGCCTTTATTTCTGTTAAGAGATTTATATTACAATTCTAATATTGGTCAAGTGTTGGTTGAAGATTAATTTGTACACAATGCCTAGAAAAAGGTTGAAACTCTCTCAGTACTCCAGCGCAGCTAAAATATTAAGGATGATGAGATCCCAAGAATCTAATGAAGATCATGAGGCGAGACTCTGTGACTCGAGAACTAAAAAAAAACCAAAAATATTTTCAACAAAATTTTTGTCTGTCTGTCTGTTTGTTCAAGCATCACGCAAAAACTACCGGTTCGATTACGATGAAACTTGGTATAATTATACTTTACTATCCGGGGCACCAACCTGGGTACTTTTTATCTCGCAAAAAATATACACATTAAAAACGAACTTAATTTTGCGATTCGATCCCTAGACATGGTTACTGCTATACCAACATATTATATAATAAGTTTGTCGTACGTTACGTCAACCGCAGTGAAGTTTATGTTGTAATAGTAGGGCTGAAGGTCTAACTTGGCTCAAAGCGGCAGGCGGGGGATGGGGATAGCCCCCGCGAGCACCTAGCTAATTTCAGAGACATAGGCCGCGCGTATCGCATCATAGTTCATGTCGTACATTTTTGACTGTTATTGCGAACGGACGTGTTGAGCGGGAAGCGATTAGGTTATAAGGTGTAGGAATAGATTTTAAAGTTAAGAAAATAAAGTATAGGTACTGTATATTTAAGAGTGTTTAGCTGAAGTGGGCACGGACCTGTCGCTGCCTGCGGTCATCCGATGCGACGACTGACAGTGAGAGTGCATGGCAGGCGGTCCTCTCCTTCTGCAAGGTAGTGATGTCACAGAAGGAGGAGATTGAGCGGGCGTAAGAGCACACTGGCGCCTCTTCCCGCAGGAGAGCACGGCGGCGACAGGCGGTTGCACCGCCGTGGGGGACCTGTGCGAGGCTGATCGGGGGATCCGCCGGGTCCGGGTTATAAGGCATCCTTATGTAGTTAAGGTGCCTTAGGCGGAGAAGGAGGAGGGGATGTCGCCCTCCCTGCCTCCAGTGGGGAGTGCCGGATGGCACACCGTTGTGGCCTGGTGTGGACGTCCACAGCTCTCACGCCGGATCACCCAGTCGACGAGGAGAATACCGCTAGGGTTTAGTGGGTAGAGACTGCGTCCACTTTACCATCATCTCAGATTCAGAGAGTCCCACATAACCCCCGAGACCCCCCGGACCCGGTGGTATGCATAAACGCACTCCCCAGCGAAAAATAAGGGAGGATTATTCATTCGTGTATTAATATGTTTTAGTAGATATTTGTTTAGGCATTATTATTTTAATTTTATTTAGTTTTAAAAATAATCTTTGGTATAGGTATTAGTTAAAATTTAATAAAGGTTTTCAATATAGGATTCAATAGGTAAAGATCGATAGTTATTAATTTTCATTATCTAGATTAGAGATGATTCTTTTTCTATAAGGGTAGTTTTGAAGATTTTTATATTTTTAATACGGTTATAACACGATGCCTTCCAGAAAGAAAACTTCTCTTTCTGCTACATCGAAATACGTTAAGCGAATGAGATTAGTTAGATCACAAGAATCTGCTGAGGAGCGAGAGTCCCGGTTAGACCGCATGCGAGAGAGCATGACTGAAACAAGAGCACGCATTAGCAGCGCCGATCGAGAATATAAAACAAAACATAAATAATATAAAAAGAAAAAATATAATTTAAAACAAAGTCCTCCCTCACGTCTGTCTATCTGTACGCGATTAACTCAAAAACTAGGTACAAACGAACTAAATGGATTTTCATGCCTGTTGTCAATAGGATATAATAGTACTAATTCCTGAGGCATGTTATAGTATATAATTTACCAAGACTGTATAAATTGATAAATAGTTGGATAATTATTGGGAGAGTCGGAAAAATTTAAGCCGCTTTGGAGCTTACATTAAAAACACAGCCTTATTCTCTTAAGAGATATAACAAAGAAGTAAAAAAATCGGTCCGGATACGTTCGTAAATATAAGTTAACGCGGGCGAAGCTGCGGGCAACAGCTAGTTTAATCAATAAAATAAAAAAAAACGTCTCTAATATTTTTTATATGTACTAAATTCAGTAAAAAACTATATAACCCAGACCAATTAAAGGCCCCACCATGGTTCGAGTCTTGTCGTGGCGGTGGAGCTCAGTAGCCAAAGGTGAACCCAGCACCTTGGGCGAAGTCAATTAAACCGAGGGACTGTCTCCTTGTACCCCTCTCATACGAAGAGGGACAAAAGAGCAGGGGGATAAGGGGCGAGGATGGGATACTCACGCCCTTGCACTGTCCCGACGTAGAGAGGGGTTGTTTTATTGTGAAGGATAACCCCTCTGTGGAGCTGCTCTGTGGAGCTGCTGGCATCGGTCCCTTGGGGGATTGACTCGCCATCGTGGTGCCCTGTTGCATAACAGATCCGGGTCACCTCAACAACGGGCAAAGGTGGTATTGGTGACACTCGCTGGGTTTTAGTGGGTAGAGCTGCTCCACTTTACCATCTTTCGGGCGCAGCGAGTCCCACATACCCGCCTGGGGAGTCCCAACTCCCCCTCAGGATGTCAAAGAGCATTTCCCGGTGCAAAAGCAAAAAAAAGGTCAGCATAAAGCAAATTATCGTTGATAAATGATCTGAACGGCTCAATCGGTAGCCAAAATCATATCTATTTATAAGTAAACGAATTCTTTATCCAAAACCTTTCCATCTGTACTCGTAACATCCTTCAGTAAAGATCTAGATCACAGGAAATCATATTTGACCGGAAATGTAAATCCGTTGAATAAATAAAATGGCCGAAGTAGTTCGAACGAAGATATAAAAAGGAAATCATTTTATACATAAATTCGATTGGTACTAAGTACAGTTGATCGCGAATATGCTTTTAGGGTATTAGAGTCAAATGCAAGAAAAATGTTAAGCCTTCACGGTGGCTTGGGGAACATTTCCTTAAAAGGTTGTCCATAAGGAGCTCCAAGGAACACGCAATCATTACTTATGCATTAAGCTGGCTACCTTCGTAATCGGTCCCAGCGGTGAGGCGCCGCTCTCGCATGATTTTATTATACCATTCGACCCCGAAAACCGTCCATCATTTAAACGAATTTTTGACAGTATATCAATTTTGATGGGAATTCTACGTGAAATTGTTTGTTATTTACTAAATATTTTGCTTCATTAGGGTCTCGATATTAAGACTCGATGAACTATATTATATCACCTTTTTTTGTAAGAGCCTTCAGCTGCTACAGGATTACCAACTTTTACGCATAATATCCGTAGACATAAAAAGGCTTGTGATGTTGGTTAATAAAGAGATTTAAATCTATGTAAAAAGAAACATTAATACTTTATATTTTACAAACTTCAAAAAATCTTTCTCGTAAAAGATTTATGTTATCTGAGATCTTTTTTAGTCAAACTAAAATTTTATACGACTGTTATCTGAACATATCTTTCTTTCTATTACTTTTAAAGAAATCCAAGCTCTTTGACGGTTTCTGCGAAAAGCGAATAATGAAATACGCTTTCAACGTCGACTGCTAAATGTTTTCCTTAGCAGCAAATTGGAAAGCCTCTTTTTATACCAGCTAATGCTTGGGATAGAAAAAACAAGAAAGGTTAATTATTTTTTAGATACTTATGTATTAGTGGCAACCTTAGAAACTCATAATATTAACGTGTATTGTTTTGGTAAACACTAAAACCTATATCATATACTAGCTGTTGCCCGCAGTTTCACCCGCGTTTCCTATCTTAACTTAACTCCTAGATATCACAGCGTGATGCTATATAGCCTATAGCCTTTCTCGATAAATGGGCTTTCTAACACTGAAAGAATTTTTCAAATCGGATCAGTAGTTCCTGAGATTAGCACGTTTAAACAAAAAACTCTTCAGCTTTATTTTATTATAGTATAGATAAATAAAAATGAATTTCCGAAATGTATGTACGCGCACAACTTCAGAACCACTGCATCAAATTAGATAATCCTTTTTTGTTGTGTTGGTTATCGTCAGGACAAGGTTTGTATGATGACGATGGTCATGGATAAAGGATAGGACAACGTTTGCTGGTTTCAGCTTCTTAATAATAACGATACTACAAAATTTAATGTCATTGTGTTCTTATTTTTTCACATTTCAAAGACACATGTTTGCCGTCCAGCTTTACACAGGTACCAAATTATTGTAATTTCCACTAGACCCAAAAACTAAAACTTTAAATAACTACAAAAATTTATCAAATTAAAAAACGATTAAGAGATAGTTTTACAAATTAAACGTCTAGCGCTTAATAAACATAGCTTTAAACTTGAACATTCAAATAACAAAACTTAGTCGGAGTTAGCTTACGTGTCGGTGCAATAATTCTGATGCCATATCAAAGAACTAGAAAGCTTATAATCGCGCGCACTCACCGAGGTACTTGTCTCAACACTTCAAAGAGCGAGTGTCGAAACACGGCAATGTTCGCAGTCAAATTTGATTCGTAAAGTTTTCGACTTGTAGTGTATGGGATTTAAACGGTTTTAGTTTGATCTTTTGAAGATTTAGATCCGTGGTTTCGCTTCAAATTGTTCTGTGGCGCTAAAGTCTTAAGCCAGTTCTCAACTAATTAATTGCAAACTTGGCAAGGTTTTTGTGAGGAATGTTATAAAATTTGTGAATTTGTTCGGAATGTCTATTAGGGATACACATCCTGTCCATCCCGTCATCTTTATATAATACTTCTATGCGTGTCTGTCCCTGAACTCATCATAATCCTCCTAAACGGTTAGAACAGCTTAGATATTTTTTTGTGTGTGCTTAAGTGGATTCGAGAATTGTTTGGATACACAATTCCGAATAAATAATGTTCTGTGTAGAACAACGTTTGTCCTGTACAATAATAATAAAATATACGACATATTAGTTGTAAATTGCTTTAATCTAGTGATGGCAATAACGGCTGTTTTACAATAATAAATTATCCTGTTGTGTTATTTTGTAACAACTGTTGTTCTAAACTGCTGTCTGTTATCCTGTTATTGTTGATTTATAGACGTTGAGAAATATAATTGTGACAATAAGATTTTCGAAAAATTAAATTAAGCAAAAAAAAGCAGTCTGCCTATTACGTGCAGCTTATTTCAAATATCTGTGATATTACCATTGCGCCATCGTTTCAATAATGACAATTACTAACAACAGGATATAGTTATTCTTTAATAATGGATTATTATTCATTATTTTCAAATAATGCATTACTACAACGGTTGTTGTAATAATGACCACCACTACTTTTATCATCAAAGTTATCGTTGTTTATAGACGTAATGCCTCCGATTGTACTTCATCATTTGATTTTATCATTTGTCCCGCTTTTTATGTGCATATCATGTACAATCTATTTAATTCAAAAACGTTCGATTTTAAAATAAATACGAATTACCTGATGTCCAGCCGTATATTAATTAGGTCTTATTTTGATAACATCACACACAACGAACTGTAAATCCCCACCATGGTTCAGGCCTTGACGTGGCGGTGGGGCTCAGTAGCCTAAGGTGTAAATTGAGCCGAGGGGGCTCTTTGTACCCTTCTTATAAGAAGAGGGGACAAAAGAGCATGAGGCAAGGGGCGAGGACGGGAACCTCACCCCATTGTACTGTCCCGACGTCGGGAGGGGTTATTCTGCGGTGCGGGACAACCCCTAAAAAAAACGCACTGTAAATACTAGTATGTGAGTGAAATTCTATGTTTAAATTTTCACGATTAAAACCTTAAATATTCGGCCCGGTATTACGTTCATCCATTTTATCTCAATACTTCATATATTGATTAGTACAAAGCTTTAAATTTCTTCCATTTCAATATTATTTTTTAATCAAATTTTACTACTTCAGAAATACTGAACCTTTATATCTGATAGATTGGAAGTTTATGTTCCTAAAAGTTTTCTTTTATTGTAATAATAAGAAATATTTTTGGTAGATAGAATCTATAATAAGAAAACGCAAAATTGGTAGATTTTTGATATATTAAACAGATTTGAGGAACGAAAATACAGGTAGTAATTGCAAGCTCCTAGGTTTCGCGGCTAGTTCCGAGTGGTTTTCATGGGAGACTTTATCCATCAGATAAATTATTTTACTTATCTATCTCAACACATAAATGAATTGCCTGTGCTCGTTCCAGCTAAACTAGTTTATGTTCATGGGGACGTCGACCATTTATCTGGTGGCACGTCTGCCAGTTTGCCATCTAACTTAAAAAAAACATGCCATATTAATTATTACTTCATAAAACAAACCCCACAAGCCGTAACGTTCTAAAAACATTACGGAACCTAAAGTCACGGATAAACGGAAATAAAAAAGTCGTCACAGCAAAGCCGGGCTCGGCTAATAAAGGGCGCATACGAGACAGGCCCCCATAACAGCCTTAATGTAGGCGTCGTGTCTTTATTGTTAATAATGTCATAAGGAGTTTATTAAACGGATTCCTTACACCTCCGACAACTTGATGATTGTTGTCATCACTATCAGCATCATTATAAGTTATGGACGTGTTTACTTTTAAAACTTGGATAAATAAATATTATTAGGGATCGGTCGTCTTGGAGTTCATTGAAGGAGGTCTACCTTCAATCTTCAGCAGTGGACGGATAAAAGCTGATGATGATGATGGAATATTATTCAACAATCACACCACGGTAACCTTTCTTTTTCTTTTAAGTCGGGATGCTCTGAGGCATACCGCGGGTATGTGGGACTCGCTGTGCCAGAAAGGTGGTAAGGTGGACGCAGCTCTACCCACTAAAACCCGGCGAGTGCCACCAATGCCGCCTTTGGTGAGATGCCCCGGATATAATGCAAACAGGGCACCTCGACGGCTAGTCAGTCCCTCAAGGGACCGACGTAACCTCCATAGAGGGGTTGTACCACACCACAGAACAACCTCTCCCAACGTCGGGACAGTGAAATTTCGTATCGATTCGGAAATACTGGCAGTGGCAGCTGACTCTATATATCTAATGGTCGTGCGAGACAGTAAGTACCGTAGAAATCGAGTTGTGGATTTCTGAAAATCGAGGAGAATGTACAGCAGACCAGTTGCTCAGAGAAAGATAGAAGATAAATATAGTTATATGATCAACATAACCTCTATCCTAACATATCTTTTATAAGAGGTAGTGCCGTGCTGCCATGCAGCCGACTTAGGCCGGCAATACCGGGATGGTACCTCTCGCTCACATAACACCGGCGTCAGACAGCTATTCTTTCGCGTTTCTTGCGGTTTGTGAATTTCCGGTGGCCCATTAGGGGGATTTTTTTTTATGTCATAGGAGACAACCTAGTAGTCGGAGCCATGGTGATAACCGACGCTCATAGACATTTGCACAACCATCTGCATCACGCATCGGATGTGCCTTATAAAGTGTACCGTAGACGTATTTAATTAATGTTTAGCGCGGCTATACGCCGCTGCCCGCTCGCGTCGCTATGAGTTCGCAACTCATAGCCAACGAACTGTTGGCGTTTATACAAAACGCCATAGACATTATAGATGAATTTAGCATCTTACAAATATGCTTTCCAACCTAATTGGGATAGGGAAAAGGAGGGCAACACGGAGGGTATGGGCGTCGGTAGTCTAAAGCTTCGACTGCTCGTTTGCCCTCCTATGCTAAAAATCTTTTTATTGGCGCATTTTTGAAGATAACTGCTTACAAAGTAACAAAGTCAACCTTATATCTTCAAAACATTCAAGTTATATCGATGTATTCACAAGAGCTCATTTGCGGCATATCTCATATATCGATAATATACGAAAACAATTCGTCGTGTTATTGCGTCGTAATTGTATGTATTCAAAGAGAACGTAAACTTCGTCGAAAGCTGTGATTGCTTCATAAAGAACCGTCCTAAAGAAGCACTTGAAATACCTTTATAGCGGCTTAAATGAGAAACGGTTATAGGCTTTCCGTTTTATTAAAAATCGATTAGTGTTGGGGAATATTTCAGACGCTTTTGATGTTTTTTTTTTAACCGTTTCTTTAGCCGTCTGGTTTTCAGAGGGTCGGGGGTTCATATCGGGTGCGTTTATTAGTATTTACATCGATTTTTTTTATTAAATTTCTGATAAAGGTCGTTTCCGACGACCTGATGAAGGTCTCAGAAATCCGCTGGATGCGGGCGGCGCAGGACCGGACGTTGGGGAGATCCTTGGGGGACGCCTACAACCAGCAGTGGACTTAATAAGACTGTTGGATTAGATTAGAAACACATTTTTAACCAAAGAACATTTAAATTTCATGGAAAATCGTTTTTTTAGACTAGGTATACTTGCAAAACTCAGATAGTGAATTATAGCAATAGATAATAAATTTTAATATGCACTGATAAAATGTCTAAAAGGTTAAAGGTGCTTTATGCATATTAGAAAACGGAGTTACCCGTAATTTAGTATTAAATCTCTGTGTAACTCTCCCAGGACCGAAACAGCCAATTCGAAGCCCGGACCTAAGCACTTGTCGACGGTTTATAGCAATTTAATATGGCAGCTTAATACTACATGATAAACTATGGACCCACAAGGCGTTTGTATTAAAATTATACTGTAATGGTCTTATTCACCAATATATGATGGTTTTATGAAATCATAAGGATTTGTATATAGAATTTATAAGAAACCACTTATTTATTTAGAAAAATGTTTTTTACAATAGTAATTTTTAATTATATTATTAAGTAATCGTGATTTGGTACTACTTACAAAGAGTTACAAGTACTATTTGTAGATACTTTTAAACCTAGATTTTTGTTAGGTGATTCTTTTCGCGAAAATTGATTACTGATTCTTTCTTCTCCTTGAAGGTATTCGAATCTAAAACTGCAAGATATTTTTGTTGACAAACATCCTCGCGGAGTACGATTGCAATTTTTTTTGATTGAAAAACTTTTTCAAAAGGATAAAACTAATCGCACGTACCAAGTCTTCATTACTTCAAAAGAATTTCCTGGTATATTACCTTCAAAAACTAAAGTTCAGAGATTACCCGAGCAGAGCTTTCCAACTTTATACCTTGTGAATTTTTAGGTTTTCCTACTTGCCAACTTTGAGCAATATCCCTTTACGTTTTGGAGGCTTCACTCTATCCGCTAACTTGAACCCTACCACCGAGATGTTAAGGTGGACTTTGATTCGTATCAAATTTCTTTGTGTTCCTCAAATATTAGCAAAAGAATGAAGAGTTAATTATAAGATCTACTCGTAGCTTTCAACTTATTAAATTTTTGTCGGTTATAGACGAAAAAAGATTCAAATGAAAAAAAAATCACTCGCAATCACGTTTATAGAAAAAAAAAAAATCTTAAGGCAAGGTAAATTTTGTAAATATTAAAAAATATTTAATACGAATAACATACTTAATATTATTATATATGATATTTTCTAATGTTGAGGAATTTCACTCATTATAATTACCGAAACAACTTTTACGTATTTATAACTGTTTAATAAACCGTTACAAAGATTTATAGGCCGTATTAAAAGTAATCTAAAATAACAGCATGCACAAACTTCATCCGACATTTGATATCACCTAACTTTCAACATTAATGATACTAAATATTGGAGTCGATTCATAATTTTATAATGAAAAGCACATCGAAGCCATTACTCGTCTTGTACTAATTAAGACGAACAACATGTTTATAGGCGGTATTTGCGAGATAAATCCTCGTGAAACTCGCATCGGGTAGAAATGATGATGTATGTATCTTTCAAATATTTCGGATTAAGATGTATCGTGATGCGTAATAACGTGTATATGGCAACATAAATATAATATATCCTTATGAACGTTGATTGGGTACAAGAATATCACAAAATATACCTTCTAGTCTACTATTGAAGTGACAAACTACCTTATGAAATAGGTTTGATCCTATCCACTTTTTGGCTTTAAATTATGTCCATGTAGGTTACTGTTCTATACATACCAAGGGTTAGCTAGTGTTAGTTTTTTTTTTATAAAAGAGGGGGCAAACGGATAGTCGGTTCACCTGATGGTAAGTAAAGAACGACATCCACAGACACCCGCTACACCAGTGGATTAGCAGGTGCGTTGCCGGCCTTTCAGATATGAGTATGCTCTTTTCTTGAAGGTCCCTAAGTCGTATCGGTTCGGAAACACCGTAAGAGGCAGCTGATTCCATATATAAGTCGTACGAAGCAGGAAATGCCGTAAAAATCGAGTTGTTGTGGATTTCCATTGAGTGTTATTTTGTTTGTTTTTTGTTATTGTAATATATACCTTTATTACGTACAAACGTAATATATTACCTCCCTTCCTCTCACTAGACAATCTGCGTGCACTGAAATGCAAGATCGAGCAAGACGTCACACAGCATACTGACCACACCAAACAATAGACGTATGTTGCATCCTGACACTACGACATCATCTAATGTAGGTAATATAATACGCTAGAAATATTTAAGAGCAAGTTTGAATTGTTTTCTAATATTTACGTTAATTTCACTCATTATAATGAAACAATTTTTACGAATTTTATTGGGGTTTATTATGGTTTTTACGTAGTTGCGTTAGACTAACCAAAATATTGATGTATCATAGGGTAGTTTCGAATAACTTTGTAACATTAGAACGTATGACACCTCAGTTCTCTCTTGACCATGGTTGCTGTAAAGTATCCAAAACGTCGGGCTTGTAGTATCATAATAAACCGAGATAAAATCCGTAAAAATTGTTTCATTATTATGAGCCAATTTGAAGGTTAACAACATGTATTTATTTATGCATCATGTGTAGATAGGTTTATGTAAGTATATTATAAGTATTAACTTGTAAGTAGGTTTATTTAAATATAATAATAATGAATATAATGCACTAGTATTGTCTATGTGTATTATCTTAATGTGATGTGTTTTTTGTTAGTTTGTAATTTTTGTGCTTACTGCCATATTTGTATTTTTTTTTCTTCTATCGTATACACAAAGGTTGTCTGGAAGAAATTGCTATGCAAGCAATAAGACCGCCTTTGTGTACACAAATTTATGTGACATAATATTTTGTAATTCTATCTTTATGTACTTTTGTTTGTGTGCACAATAAAGAATAATTCATTCATTCATTCATTCAACATATTCCGAGTAGTTTTTTTGGGTTAATACTATGTAAGAACAGAAAAAAATATATATTTAGATTCATCAATAATCACACCACGCTTTGTTTTTACATATTAAAACTTTTACGCTACATGATGTAAATATTTAAGCCTAAATGTATATAAAAAGCCTAAATTCATAATGAGTTTTAATTAAGGGTCTTTGTCAGTATTACAACTCAAGTGCGCGTTAATTGAACTCCCAGAGAACTGAAAATCCATCAATCCGACTCAAAGGACCAAAAAACCTAAAATCGTTGCATACGTATATTGCATTAGTAAGCAAGAACATTTCCGGACGGAACCACTCTCAACCGGTTTATATTGGACGTAGCCGGCTAGCACCGGTCCTATACAATGTACGAACAGCTGTGTGGCTTAATTCAGCTCCTTGGACGCTAAATGTAGCCAGAATTGCATCCAGCGTTAAAATGAGTGAACCTGTGTTTAATAAAACTTTATAATTACATTTTATCGTGAAAATCGTCTAGTTATGGTGATGGTGATGTGGTATTGTTATTATAAATTAATGATAATGGTCATCCATTGATTGTGACCATTTAGGCTAAGCATTCTGGCCTAGCTTTTGAAAGGGTTTAGGTTTGGTTTTTTCCTGAAAATAATTATTTTATTGGAATGTATTTGGGGTGTTTATTATTTGCAGAATACATTTGAATATTATGCCTGACAGAAATCCGAATAGCAATCTTACCAATAGAGTTATTTACACTATCCTTTAAATTTTGAAATTCCCGTATCAACAATTACAAACATGACATGCTATTACTTAGGCTATTCCTTCATTAACATAAAAAAGATACGCTTAGATCCTTCATTTTTAGATTTATTATCATGTCTAGGTAGCCGTAACAAGGTTTTACTAAATTCCCGCGGGGCTAGGTTGACTTTGATTTTCAATAATTTTATATTTTATTTATCTTATCACTATGTATTTGGCATCCCACATTTCGCCTGACATTAGACGTCAATAAACGGCCCTCACGGTGTTGCCGTAGTATAGCCGGTACAGGTGGTGGCATGTAGGTAGAACAGCTGTAATGAAGGCGAACCCGGTTAGTTGGGCTGTCGGCCGGAACAATTGCATCTTCGCACCGCCCACCCTACTAGTGTCGCCATGTTACACGCACATTTATAGACATTCAATAAAATGGGGCTTGAATTTCTACTGATATTTTCTACTTTTATAATAATATTACAGTAACCACTGCGAAATCCATAGTTACTGAAAAGTACACGAAACACGTAAGTAGCGATCTTAAAGACATCGCGACGAAATCGCGATAAAAGTTATGTTATTTTAATGACTGAAATTCATGTATTTAAATATTAGAAAATAAAATGTAATTTTAGCGGCTATGATTTATTAATATTAAGTAAGTTATGAAAGTCTATCATGTGTGGTTAATAAAACTAATGTTCTAACTCACTACTTTAATACTTGTTCACACACAAAGGAAAGTTTTAACAAGACAAGATAAAATTTTGCACGACAGATAGAAGGAGAAAAGTGGAAGACAGTCTTTAAGCAATTAGCGAATACAATAAATTTTACGTTAGTGTTTAAATGCGCACAGAAGGCAAGCAAAGCGAGACTGACTTATCGGCGCGGGCGCTGCAGTCGACGCTCCGCTCCGTGCGATCCTTAGATCCCGTTATTATACGTATATAAAATGGTCTTTCTGTGCGTTGACTAATATTATATTTTTACATATATGTAACAATGTTTTTACATATTATATTTAATTTAAATATATTTTATTGGCCTACATTACACATACATACTTTACTACTTATTATACAATTAATTATTATTAGACAATATAAAACATAATAAACTATTTACACAGTACATTTATAAATGTATTAATTTTGTCCAGCATTGGACGAACACCACACTGACGATGGTGACGGTACACTTTACGTGCCCCTACAGTAATAAAATTTTATTAATAATAAATTTTATGATTGGGGATTTGCAGAAACCATTGTATTTTCTACAACCAGTACAAAATACGTTTGCGCAAGCATTAAAAACAGTTCGGTTGCAATGCAGCATGGCACTACCTCTTCCAATACATTGTCCATGTCCATTACTATATGCACTGACTAACTGTGTCTATCTGTGTAAGTCCACCGTGTGGGGACCCTACTCGTATAGTTTACTGTGTACAGTGCGCCCGGGTGTAACGCTCGCCAATTTTCGTGGAAATTCAAGCGGTGTGAAAACTTGGTCAATTTCTTGACGTTACCGCTGACCTTTAATAACTTTGCAAACCTCAGGCAAAATCTCATTAATCCGCTATGATAGCTTGAAAAATAAATTTATATAATATTTTGGGAATCAGACGTTCATAACATTATTTTACAAAAAAGTTATGTCTTTATAATTATTTCCACTGTTTATTTCACCTGTTCTTCTTAGTGACGCCTTTAACCTATTAATTATTAGTTAAATACAATATTATAAAAACAACATGATTTTGAATAATTCGCAATCCTCAAGCATTATGCGGAGTATGAACAAACATAATATAATATGTTAAAAGTTGTGAATTTAATCATCTAATATGTTTTCTTTTTTAAATATAAATTATAATTTAAAAAAAAATAGTTTTTACTTAATATACTTCGTTATCATTATAACTCTAGGGCTAATATTTTTTTTATAGCATAGGAGGTCAAACGAGCATTCGAAACCTTTTGGCGACTATCGATGCCGACACACCTAGAGATTATGCAGATGTATCCTTTTCCCTATCCCCCCACCGCATACTCACAAACCGCACGAAACGCGACAGCGTAGCTATCATTTGACGCCGGTGTTATGTGAGCGAGAGGTACCACCTCGGTCGTGCCGCCCCAAATCGGCTGTAAAGCAGCATGGCACTACCTCTTCATTACAAAGAAGTTACAGTTACCAAAACCATATAAACCATGTTAATCCCGCTTTTATCAAAATATATAAAATATCTCAATACGCCATAAAAAGTTCACATACAACTTTATTAACAGTGTTTGAGAGCAGCATCGATCTAAATCTAGGCGAAATCAATTCTGTCGATTCAGCCAACCGATTTATCGAGTTTCAGCTGTAAGGTGTGGAGTGAGATACAAAAGTCAATATGAACAGTATTTGGAAAGTATTTCCTGTCCTAAACGGTTACATGACGTTCACTTTGCCCTTTGTATGTTTAGTCACTACTATTACGTTTCAATACCGCTCAATATATATTAATCTTAGTATATTTCTATACATTTTTAAGATGTATATCCTATCATGTGCTCTAAAAATATTTCATGAGTAATTATTAGTGTTATTCCATACATATATTGTTTTTATTATATTATATTATATTTTTAGGAGGCAACCGAACAGTCGGAGCCTTATGGTGACTACCGATGACGATGATGATAGACATCAGCACAATCAAAAGTTATGCAGATGCGTTGCCCTCCTTTTCCCTACACCCCCCCCCCCCTATGGTCCACCGGAAACTCACAAACTGCACGAAACACGTAAGCATAGCTGTCACTTGACGCCGGTGTTATGTGAGTGACAGGTACCCCCGGTCGTGCAGGCCCAATTCGGCTGTAAAGTAGCATCGCACTACCTCTTACAATTGTATAATAAGTGCTATTATTTTTACGTATATATATTCTTCAATTCATAATTTTTTAAGTTCGGAACATTTTTTTAAGTCAAATATTTGAAAGTTTGGGAGTCCAAAAGTGCACGCCTCATAATCTTGTTTTCCACAATAAAATTGATTATTTGTAAAAGCCTGTCAGTTGCTTGGAAAATGATTATTTGTTAAATACACGTCTAAGCAATTGACCTGTCAGTTGCTTAGCAACGGAAAAACAATCTGACATTTTTATAAAATACATAGTCGTATTATAGTTTTTTTTTTTTTTAATAAATAAACTATATGACAGTGAATTAAACGCTCTTATTAATTGAAGAACTCGGGCGCATTGTTACTTTAGATGATAAAAAAATCCGGTATGATAATTTTTTCGACCAATTTCCCTGAAAACAGACAGAAACTCTCAACTCTCAAGTTCTCAACTCTCAACTCTCAACTCTCAAGTTCTCAACGCTTCGCTTATGAGGCGTGCAAAATATAAAGGTAATAAGAGTTTAGTGTGATAAGTTATCAATGTTTTATTCGTAACAACCTACTACCAGGACATTGTATCACTCGTAATTTGACATGAAAACAGAAAAAATATTATGATTTTAAAAATGACATTTACTTCGAAACTAAAGTGCTTACGCCTAAGCAGCCGATGATAAAATCTTTGTCGTAATATCAGCTCTTTACTGTCCAAAATTCACTTTTATTCTATGTTACATAAAAAATAAAGAGTCGTTGATAAATGCCAAGACTGTCTTTTCAAAGACATCCATTCCAAAGCAGTGAGCACGAAATATATAAAACCTTCATCTTAAATGATTTCATAGCGCATAAAGTAACCATAAAGTCATAACGGCATGTTAAATTTAGTCTTCGACGTTATTCGGATGATAGGATGCGAACTCCTATTTCTAAAGTTCAGTACTAAGTTAAAGTGTTATTAAAGGTTCATAATTAAGGGATCATAATCAGTGGAAAAATACTAAGGTTTGAAAGGTTTTTAAGGTTTGTTGAAAACCTGTCAAGTCTGTCTGCTTCGGTCTGTCATAAAAACACCTTATCAAAATAAAATATAATAATAATATCCGTGGATGCTTTTTTACATCATGTCAATCTGGTCCCGTGGTAAGTTCTCTAAGAACTTATGTTACAGGTACCAGACAACGGAAATATATACATATAATGCTTTTTATACTATACAAAATATATTTAGGAATTTTTATATATAATACATATCCATGACCCAGGAACACAGGAAACTTTTTTGTTCCCTGCCGGGATTCGAACCCGCTACCTCTGCCTTGAGCGCCAACGTGCTAACCATTGAGCCACAGAGGTCATCTTATATAATATATTCTTATAATTTGACATTAAATAGCATTTTCTAATTAAGTATACGACAAATTCAAAGAAAAAAAAAACAATTAATATGCATATTCTTTTAATAAACACAAGAAAAAACTAGAACCTTTGTCAAAAGTATACCAAACAAAACAGCCAGAACGAGGAAAGTGTGAACGTTTCAACAATACAGTTCATTTACACTAAATAAAATATTATGTGAAGTAAAAATAAATGAAACATGATTATTTGTGAGAAATTTGGTCCGCGTCCGAGGGGGCGTACCTCCCTCCATCAAAATAACGCCCCCCCATTAGTCACGTCACTGCAACTTCCTTTTATTTAATTCCCCTGATCCTCACCATGAGCAAACTCTGTTCATCTACACTTTTATAAAACAAAATTAAAGCAACTCATGACATAAGTATAGAGTAACGTGTGAGCAATGATGGTCAATTGTTAGTAGGATCGTCGAAGTCCCCACCATGGTTCAGGCCTTAACGTGGCAGTGGGGCTCAGTAACCTAAGGTGTGCCCAATACCTTGGGCGAAGCTAATTGAGCTTAGGAGGCTCTTTGTACCCCTCTTTTAAGAAGAGGGGACAAAAGAGCAGGGGGCATGGGGCGAGGACGGGAACCTCACCGCATTGTACTGTTCCGACGTTGGGAGGGGTTGTTCTGTGGTGCGGGGCAGCCCCTCTGTGGAGGTTGCGTCGATCCCCTGAGGGGCTGACTAGCCGTCGAGGTAGCCCTGTTTGCTCATTAGATCCGGGGCACCTCACCAAAGGCGGCATTGGTGGCACTCGCCGGTTTTTAGTGAGTAGAGCTGCGTCCACTTACCAGCTCTAGGGCGCAGCGAGTCCTACATACCTGCGTGGGGAGGTATGTACCCACTCCCCCGCGGGATGCCACAGAGCATTTCCCGGCGTTAAAAAAAAAGGTCGTCGAAGTGATATATGGACATGTATGAAACATTATAGAATAACATATTTAGTAATAGGTAGTGCCATGCCTTGAAGCCGAATTGGGTCGGCACGACCGGGGTGGTACCTCTCGCTCACATAACACCGGCGTCAAGTGACAGCAATGCTGTCGCGTTTCGTGCGGTTTGTGAGTTTCTGGTAGCCCATTGGGCTATGGTTATGGGATGTCTATGGGCGTCAGTAGTCACCATAAGGCTCCAACTGCGCAGTTACCCACTTATTACATAAAAAACTCAAATTAATAATGATTTTTTGAATGAAATTTTATATATTTTATCAATTTATAATTCAATTCAAATAAGTATTTTGAAATCAATTCAAATATGACTAGGAAAACTACGTGAACAAACATGTATACGAATAAAATAGTAAATTTGAAAAAAAAATGTATGTTGAATTAGATTTTTTGTTGATTTGTTTATTAAAAAACAAAAAAAAACAAAAAAATTGTTAATCTTTACATTCGCGTAAATATTTAAAAATAATACCCATACTATATTAAAAAGCTAAAAAGATTGTATTGCTTATAATTTGGATTAATGTAAAAATTTAATTTTAGGGCACGTTTAACCGCCGGGAACAGCTAGATTATTTAATATAATCTAACCATAAGCTGACTGTGATTTTCCATTTTGTAACAGTCAAATTAAAATGAAACACGAGAAAGCTTTAAGCTCTTATAACACGAAATCATACAAGTAAATTGAAATAACTACATTGAAGATGAGGATCAGATTAACACTGGAAGCTGAGACGAGAGATAACACTAATGTCAGCGAGACATCCCACGTTACATCTCATTGAGACTAAATTAAATGATATTTGACTCAAACTTTGATTACGTTGAGCAAATAAAACGTTATTTTATGAAAATAAATTTTATACTGTAATGTATTTTACGGCTACATTGGTACGACAATTCTATCATAGATTAATATGTATGTATATACGGAAAAAGATGGGTAACTCGCGTCAAAAAGTTGTCTCATAGAAAGTAGCGCCATCTAGTATTCATGGTTGAAACGCGAATCCATACCACAGTAGGTATTATAGGTATTATCAATTATGTGATCCATTGATGTCGTATTGTATCAAATGATTCGAACTAACTTAAAAATAATATTTTGTATTATTTCAAAATATTATTCCTGTAGACAAAACGAATCATTTGAAACAAATTAAAAATAAATATGATTAGTAAAATTAACCTCTAACACATGACGGAATTTATTTACCATAAAAGGCCATTATCATGTATATGGACAAATATTTATTATTTTTCTTTTAAACTTAAAACTACCGTTTTCTCCTTGCTCTGCATTTTTTTTTTCATAATAATATAAATAATATAAAAATGAGTCCTGTCTCTAAGTAGTGCACTTATAAGTAATAACACTAATTCCACTGCAAAACTATGACGGAGGATAATTTCATAATTTCAACTCGACGCCAATAGCACTAAATCACTTTCGAAGCATTCACAAGTACCTACCACCAAAGAGTATATAAACACTACGTGTACCACAATACGCTGAAAGCAAATCGCAGCAAAATGTGTCTATGCGCATGAAAATTCAAAACGGTAGACATTTTGTTTTGACTTTTGTCTGAACCAATCCCTAACTAGGAAACCCTGAATGCCAAGTTGCCATATCACATAGTCACACTCAAATAACTGGCACTTTGCGTTTTCAAGGTAGCTAACGCATGAGTTAGTTTATAGTGATTTACAACATAGTAAATATTAGTCAGAACCTTTTCCAGATATTCTTTTTTGTGCGGCAAACAGTAACTATGATGTTGATGTTTTAAACAAAAGAAGCCTACAAAGTAGCTACATAACGTGGGAACTTGGAATATCTCACAATTTGAGAAAAGTATATCACAATAAGCATGTCAGCTTAATTTAGATCGAAACACGGCTTTAAGCTCGTACTTGTTCATATCAGGAGCAACAGGTTCCTTACGAGAGATATTTTCATCCTATGTAATGTATCACTCCGGCAACTCCAAGTCGAGTGCTGTCCGCACTTCAGAATCGATATCGATTAAACCTAACCCTAGTCGATATTTCAAATATTCGCCCCGTCGTTATTTATGATGTCTCACGGAAGAGCGTGATATAAGGATTTTATTGGTTCTCTGTTTTACGTTTTAATTGAAATCGCGTGTTCTTTTTGTACATTTTTGATAAGTTATGCGCTTAATCGCATATTATACCAATTTGTTTATTATCTTTCTTTTATGAAATTTGAAGGCTAATATATGAATATTTTGCTTTGAGTCTGGATACCTACTCGACGTAGAAATTTATGCTGAACTTTATGATTGTGCTTAGTGCTAGTTTCATTTTGTGTAAATATCTCGAATTATCATTAAAATTTGAACAAATGCTATTATCGATAATGAAAGGACATAACACTAAATGTCAAGTGAAGCACTATTCCCAATGAGATTTTCCCTCCACTATCCATCTCATTCCCGAATAAGAAAATATTGCGAGTCATTCTATTATTATATTCGAACAAAGAAACAACTATGCGGTAGCCACATGTTGGCGATTTGGCTTACGTCATCCTATATCGCGGAAGTTAAATGGGAAAAAGTCGAGTAATACCCGTTACTTTCAGCCTTTCAATCATATTTAACTCCTGACTACGTCGGGATGAATTTAGAAAACTGACACGTCAAATGAAATTGGATGCGTCTAAGAATATTTTATTATAATATTTTGAATTATCCTCTGTTTACTTCTCCATATAAAATATGTATTTAAATAAGCACATCACTACTACGCGAAATATCAATGTTACGAATAATTATTGCTTTTCATTTCGCTAGCCTGAGTGTGAAATACTGCTCTCTCATGTTGATCGCTGATTTGTCGTCAAGCAGTAAATGTGTATTTCTTAATACATACAATTATGGTCGTTTCTCTGCCATTGATGTAAATGATATATCAACTTTACCATATTACTCGTAACGCTGACTTACCTGCAACAAAAAAAAAGAATTAAGAAAATGCCTTTTACTCTACATACATAATCGTGAAAAAAATCATAAAATTTGAATCCAAGATTAAAATTTATTAAACGATTGTGTCACAATTATTAAAGCTGAAGTGACTTTTCGAAAGCTCTCATGAAATACCACTTCAAAGAAAACTTTTAAAATCTTTCTCCGCGTTTGTTCCATTCCATTTTATATTATGATAATCAATTTAAAGCTTATGGTTCAATATTTTCATTCTTATACTTATAATATTTTGCCGTTGAATTAATTGGTGTGTATTTAAATCTACTCGAGTGGTCAAAATGGACAAAGAAAAGGTAAGTAAATAGCTCGAATATTCGTCTATCACATCCTTACTTACTTAACTTAAAAACATAATTAAGATATAATATTTCAAATTGGTTTAAATTCAAAAACTATCGGGTTAATTTATTTATTTTAGTGAGTTCAAAACTAACAAAATGTTCACTGTATCAAAATTTCATCATAGTTTAAATACCTAACATAAAACATTGTTAACATAATATATTTTAAACTGGACCTAACTCGGAAACTACCGGAAGCAATAATTTCCATTATAAGTATTATACGTGAGTTTAAACTTATTTTAATAAACAATTTTAATAGTATCAAAAATTTCATCATATTTGAAGCATACGAGTCTTCTATTTTTGAGTTTCTAACCATACAAAATTGCATTGCATAGTAACATAATATAAGTATTTTTTTATATTTAGTGTTAGTCTGAAGACCAAACAGAACCGTACCGTTTGTCCATCAAAGGCCCCTCAAACAAGCTTTTCCCTCATAAATTAAATCCTTCACAAACCTTCATAATGAAGATCTCAGAGATATAATATTTTACACAGATAAAAAATCTAAATTTCACGAAAAAGTCATTTATACATACGGCAACGGGTAGCGCAAACAAATTTTAACGAACCCTTGTAAATATTTTTTATTTGTAGGAGTTACCCTGCCTTTGGATTCTGTTTGTTAAATATTATTGAAACGTTTATTGGATTTTCAAAATTTACAAAAATAATTCGCTGGTCGGTTTTAAATCTTCTGTGTGTGATCAAAATGTTTGATTTAATTAATTAATAAAATGGCGCCGGTTAGGTTGGTACCATTGATTGGAGCCAGAGTAAAATTTCAACTTGGCAATGTAAATTGTGTTACTACCTGATGCCTGCAGCTTCGATATAATTTGGATTTACAGCCATATCTGAATTGATGATGATTATTTTATAACTTATGTCACTGTTGACGTAGAATTATAATAGTATTTTTTTTTTAAATCGGTTCAGTAGTTTTTGAGTTAAATCGCAAAAAAAAATCCTCTTTATCATATTCATATCGCCCTTATTTAAAACTTTTATAATATCTGGAGATTATGATTCTTATTTCGATATTTTAAGTTTCATGTATATTTGAAATGTTTTAGAAGTCTCCTTGTAAATTTATGGTATTCAAGCATTATTTAACACTTTTTTTATTTGAGAAAGACCAACCATTAAATCAATAAACGCCAGCCATGAATATAAACATTTTTTTTTTTTTTTTATGTTAGTTGGATAGGCAAACTGGCAAACGTGCTACCTTATGGTAAGTGGTCGACGTCGCCCATGAACATAAACTAGTTTACCTGGAACGAGCCCAGGCAACTTATTTATGTGTTGCCTATCCTGAGACATAAGATGTTAAGTCTCGGTGCCAGTAATTACACTGCCTGTCTTGCCCTTCTCTCCGAAACACAGGAAAGCTGTTTCACGGGAGAAACAAGCAAGATGGTGGTACCCATGCAGCCGGGAGCGCGGCACAGCGCTTCCCTCCCACCGGTAAATTTAATTTAATATATATTTATTTAATAACATTTTCTCGACTTGTTCACACATGCAAGAACGTAGGTCTATTTATTCTGATTACCGAGTCGAAAGCAACATTTGATGAAAATATATTAGCAATCTATCGATAAACAGAAAAATACAAAACACATTTCTGCTCTTATAGTTGTTTGCAATATAATAGGAATTAATAATATCAATTCTTACAATATGTACCTCTGCTGGGCACGGGTCACCTCCTCGAAATCAGGCGAGGAGAGTGTTGGGCCATAGTTGCGCCGGCCCGATGCGGGTTGGTGAACTTCACACACCTTCAAAAACTTTTAATCTTGCCATGCAGGTTTCCTCACGGGGTTTCCTTTACCGGTGAGCAAACGTCATGTTTAGGTGCACGTTAAATTTTAGAAAATTCCATTCTTTGGCATCACAGGAGTCACGATCGAACCCCGACCTTTCACTCAAGAGGCCGAGCTCATAGCCACTGGACCATCGTCGCTCATCGCAATAAACAACTACTAAAAGGATTTTGTTTTCTAATGTTTGCGCGAATTTCACTCATTATAATGAAACAATTTTTACGGATTTTATCGCGGTTTATTAAGATTTTTACAAGCCCGACGTTTCGGATACTTTACAGCAACCATGGTCACGGGAGGACTGTGAATGTAAATAAGAATGAAAATATTGACAGTCCTCCCGTGACCATGGTTGCTGTAAAGTATCCGAAACGTCGGGCTTGTAAAAATCTTAATAAACCGCGATAAAATCCTTAAAAATTGTTTCATTATAATACTAAAAGGATTGTTAAAAATTATAATCGAAAATTATAATATATCTGAAGCAAAAAAGGAAAAGCGTGGTACAAATAAAAAAAACATGTTTTCGTTGAGCACAATAGTGCAGGAGCGAGATAGGTATATCTATCGGAAACTCATACGGAGGAAGTGCATAGCGGCGGAAACGGAGGTTGGGAGCAATTTGTAGTTGGCTCTTGTACTAGGTCAAACGTACACACACCTCAATGAAACCCTTAACACGAAGGTATAAGGTCGGAAATCGATCGTGCGAATGTGACTAGCGGAACGGGAAAGGCAGTAAGTTTGCTAATAGCAATAACTTAATATATTAGACGACTAAAAATAGACGGCAAAATGAACGTATTTTAGACGATATTTTCAATATTGTCGTACGCTATTTTGCAGGCTACTTTCACTTTCCTCCTAAGCATAATATTATTACTTATCTCAAGAATTATATATTAGGAACAATAATTATAAGTCCAGTAATATTTTATTATAGGCACAATCTTTTTAAGAATATTTTTGAATGTTCAATATGTCCTAATCTAATCTAATGAAATAAATGGTTATCCATTTATTTCATTAGATTACTACTTATGTCCATAAATCATTTCATATTATACAAACTGCAATGTCATCCAATTCAAATTTAATTCCAAAACTTGGAATAGAACATCGTCTGTCACTACTAAAGTATCTACTACCAGTAGTCAACGTACTTTGCCTATGTCACTTATATAGTGATAAAGAAAGAAAGATTTTTTTTATGCCACAAGGAGTCAACCGAGCAGTCGGAACTTTATGGTGACTACGTTACGTTACGTTGCCCTCCTTTGCCTATCCCCCCCAATAAAATATTTTATTGATAATACCGACCTCTGTAGCTCAGTGGTAAGCGCGTTGGCGCTTAAGCCGGAGATTGCGGGTTCGAATCCAATCTCCAATGGGCGCCCCATATAGCTACCTTATCGAGTAGACTCAGTTCTGCAGTTTTTGCGATTAGAAAAATCAGGTCAATTACGGATGTTAATACGGCTAGACTAGTATATTATGCGTATTTCCACAGTCTTATGTCCTACGGCATTTTGCTTTGGGGACATGCCGCGGATGTCAATACAATTTTCATACTGCAGAAGCGGGCTATACGGGCTATCTACTGTCTGGGTCCCAGAATATCATTAAGAGAGAAATTTAAAGAAATAGACATTTTGACTGTAGCATCTCAATACATTTTTGTAAACGTGATGTATGTTCGCAAAAATATAAATGAATTTGTAAAAAAATGCGATAATCACAATAAAAATACAAGGAACAAACATAAACTTGTTGTGCCATATTTTAGGCTACATAAGGTCAGTAATTCTTTTATGGGTCAATGTATACGCTTCTACAATAAGATCCCAGAAAACGTTCAAAACCTATCGATAAATAAATTAAAAAAAACTGTTAAAGAACGTTTGTGTGGTAAAGGATACTACAAAATAAAAGAATTTATTGAAGATACCACACCTTGGGAATAAGGCGTTTCCTACATGGCTTCTATGTATAATTATATCATATTATGTACCTATATTGTATAATATTGAAAAGATTAGTTTCACTGAGTTTGTTTCGCCGGTTCTTCTCAGTGGACTAGTTTTGGAACCGGTAGTAGAGTCATTTGACGTTCAATAAGCTACTTTGACGTACAACATTGAATAAAAATATTTTTATTATTTATTATTATTTATTATTTATGAATCCCGCCAGGGAACAAGAATATTTTCTGTGTTCCTGGGTCATGGATGTGTATTAAATATGTGTATTATATAATAAAAATCTTAAATATATGTATAGTATAAAAGTATTAAATATGTTTCCGTTGTCTGGTACCCGTAACACAAGTTCTTCGAGAACTTACCACGGGACCAGATTGACGTGGTGTGAAAGCGTCCATATATATTATTATTAATATAATACCGTAGCATATTGATATTTTTTATGTGTTTACTAGTTTCGAAGAGTACTCCAAAGATTTCCCTGAATTATATGAGTGTAACGTCTTGTTAAGTTATAATTATGATAAAGCGATTACACGACAAACACCAGACAGTTAAGTCGCCATTTGCATCCACAATTTATTGAAGCGACAATCTCAGCAAACCGTGAATGGAAATGCAATTTTCAAAATACTGTAACAATAGCGAAACTCCCCATTGTGGACGTTAAAACTCTTATTCACTATACAAAATGTCCATGCCAATATCGAGTTTAATTATGTGTTTCATAGAAAATCCGGGCTAAGCAGATTTGCTACGGACCCACAGTATTGTTTCCGTTTCAAATTTTCATTTATATTTATTTGTACAGGTGTACTTAATAATGGTATTACACCAGGTTTCCCACGAATCATTGTTACCAAATATAACCACGAAATATGTATAAATATTAAAACGCCTATCTTTTATGTATGTTATATTTCAGTATTAGTCGATGTTGTGTAAGTTTAGTTTACTAATTAAACCGTTTATTTAAGATTTTAGTTTTGTATGCATTGTAGGGCAGATAATGTTATGACAGTTACTGGTAAAAAGTCCACATCTAAAAAGTCTAAACGAGAAGAACTGCAAATAGGATGGTTTCCAAAAGACTTTGAATCATATTTCTTTGATATTTTTTTTTATTCTTTGATAAAATCAATCCGTAGTTGATTGAAGATCGTCTCTAGATATTCGATCGATGATAATCTACTTGATCATCGTTTAAAAAAAAATCACCATTAAAACACCAACACACCAGAAAGTATGAAACACAAAGCGATATTATACAAAATTAAAATTCAAGAGTCAAAATTTTATCATCGGCAACGTTTGGGCGTTCACAGACCAGCGGGTCGGCGTTTTCTTCGGTATATAATTGCGTGGTCGTACAAAAACAGCCGTGGGAACCGCGCTGCTTGCGTCCACTTTGTCTTGTTCGGCCACATACATCTGTTGGTGCCGGGTGATAGGATTATTTATGATCCGACGTTTCAAAGCGTTCCAATTGTATAAAATATAAAAAATAGTATAAATTTAATAACTATATAAATGGTAATTGCAACTTAACATACAATAAGCTACTCTGAGACAAAAATAATAATTTTTTCATTACTCTAAAAGTACTTGATTTAATATTATTTTAATTTGTTGCTCTTGAAAATTGCTCTCACAGCCGTGCGTATGAGCTCTTCGCATCCAGTGTCAGAACTAACCACTTCGTTGGCAGGCTTTGTACAAACTTGAACCAAGCAACCAATAATCAATGTTCTGGTAACGCTTTGAACATGGGCAACAACATCCTCTCTAAACGCGGATCTGGTCCCTATGGTCTGAGAACAGGTAGCAGCTGGCCTTTCTAATAAAGATCTTCATCAATTTGTGTCGTTGACTTAAATATTGTGATTAAAATAGACCTCAATAGGTTATGTAAATAAATGTCACAAAAAAAACACACCTCTAGAATAATATGTCTTAAGATAGCTAAGCTATTTGTGACTGATTTTGTAATTTTATATTATAAAAAGTTGGATAAAATAGGACTAAAATCAACGGAAAATATTTAAGTCATTTGCGATTCGCAGATGACTTAGTACTCTTCTCAGAAACGATCCAACAACTACAAACCATGCTCGACTCATTAAATACAGCTAGTAAACAGGTAGGACTAGAAATGAATCTAGCAAAAACAATGGTCATGACAAATAGCTCAAACAGAAAAATATCAATAGACAACGAAACCTTGCAATACACAAAAAAATATACTTATCTCGGAAAACTAGTTGGATTTGATAGGAAATTAAACGAAATAGAAGTAGAAAAAAGAGCGCAAAAAACGTGGAATAAATACTGGTCACTAAGCGAAATATTTAAAAGTAACATGCCCATAAGTATCAAAACAAAAGTTATGACATCATGCCTCCTACCCTGCCTGACCTACGCATGTCAAACTTGGAAGTACACATCTAAAATCAAAAATAAAATTACTACTTGCCAGCACGGTATCGAGCGAAGCATGCTCAACATTAAGAAAATACAAAAGATCCGACACACTAACATTAGAAAAAATACGAAAGCTAAAGATGCTCTAAACTATGCCAAAAAATTAAAATGGAAGTGGGCAGGGCATGTAGCGAGGCTAGAGGATGACAGGTGGACTAGCAGAATAACAAAATGGAAAGGTCCATACGGCAAGCGTCTCCAAGGAAGACCCCACACGAGGTGGGAAGACGAAATCATAAAAATAGCCGGCCCCTGCTGGCCAAAAGTTGCCCAAGATAGAGATATATGGAATTCTTTAGAGGAGGCCTTCACCTTCAACTGAGAGGGGTTCTTGCGTAATAAAAAAAGAAAAAAATACATAAAATATAATTACAAATTAAGTAACTTTACTAAATCAAACTATAATTTTATAACTTTAATATATTTGTCACTTTTAATTCAGAAGATATTGTACTTTAAACTGTAATTGTAAATTCTAACTTGCAAGAAATAAAAGGCTTTATTAATATATTATTATTATTATTATTATATAATAAAAAAGATTTTAGTTATGCTTAGTAATTGGAAATATTTGTATACAGCACATGATTTTCAAGTTTACAAACAATTTGTTAAATTTGTGATTTTCCATTTTTAAACGGAAAATGCAACCAAATCAAAGGAGGTTGTAAAAGCAAATCCAATATATTACAGGATTTGCCGGAATTCCTGGCCGGGATGATTACTGGCTAAAAACAAGCTAAAAGCCGAAATGAGAGATATTTAAAATCACCAATTGGTTATTTTCCAGTTGTGTCAAACAGGTAAGCCGTTGCCGGGGGCGCTCGTATCGCCCACGAGCCGCCAAACATTCAAAAAAAGGCGAAAATGACGTTTCCAATTTTCTACTTTTGCCCGGAGCTTTCATTTTTTGCTCGGATTCGGCTGACACGCATGAATCGGACCGCCGCGACGGAACCCGAAACTAATTAAAATGCCTCGAAAGGATTTTCAATATTATTAAAAGAGTTAGAAATTTCGATACTTCCGAATATTCGATACCGATAATTTTTTTCGAATTTCCACATTGTTGTATTTTTTGCGACTAAAATAAATTATCTGCGTTACTTTGAATCTCATAAACTCGATCAGCGTTTTTATTTATGATCACAATATCTACTGAAATATTGTCCTATCTTTTATATTTGTGTTTCTTATAGAAACTGAAGAAAATTCCAAAAATAAATTATAACTTTAAAACGTAACAACATGATGATTACCTAATAATAAAATATGAAATCGAATGTCCGAATGCTATCGATTGTCTATTACCATCGTTACACATTAATTATTCATAAAGGTATTCGGCAATATGCTTATAACAATCGGAACTTACGTTGAAAATGAATGATGGCGCGGGTTCATGAAAAATTCATGTCAATCCCGACTTCGCCTCGTCGCGTTCGCGTCGCACAAATTGTGATAAAATCACAAGCGTCTAATCACGTTACGCTGCAGGAGAATCGAAAACCACCGTCCCACCCATTCCCACTTGATTCCACCCTCTTCCATCTGGTTCCACCCAGTTCCAAGTAGTACGAACCGGTTACATCTAGTATTATCCGATTCTGACCAGTTCTAGCTTTATGTATTATCAAGCTTATCACAGCTGAGAGAATATTAGATTAATCTAGCTAAGCGTGACTATGAACGAAAAATCATAACAAATCTTGTACTACATCATCATCATTATCATCATCAGCCTTTATTCATCCACTGTTGAACATAGGTGAAGTTCAATGAACGCCCAGATGACCGATACCTTGCCACTCGCATCCACTGTACGAAGATCGTCTTCCCACCTGGTTAATGGCCGACCAACATTTCGTCTAATTACTTAAACGCGGCCTCCACTCTTGAACCTTATTGGCCCATCGGCCATCCGTTCTCTTCAGTGTGTGATCAGCCCACTGCCACTTCACCTTGTTCTACATTATTAAAATTTTATTTAAATTTAAAGCGGCCTATATAAGGTACTGGAAGGAAATGTTTGGAATAGGATTATAATATTTTTATTCCGGGCAGTGTAGCAATGTTAAAAAGATTTTTATTCAGGATAATCTGAAGTTTAAACGACAACATTTCTTATGTTTCTACTATATATATCCTGTATATTCTTGGCTACTTCAAATTTTTGATTCCTATGATATAAAGATTTGATTTTTACCTTGCTTATGGATGAGATAATAATATTATTATTCTTCAGCATCAAATGCAATCTATATTTATCAGGCTTCCGACATTCGCAGGCTGCATTGTGCCAAACGTAGGATTTAAGAAGCGTCTCCGTTTAACCGACTTCAAGTTTTCGTTTCCGTTTGCTTTTCTAACTTCAAGATCTTGTTCAGACGTGTTTAAAATTTTAGCACATGTCTCGGTACGTTCACAAGTTGGAATTGAGAGAATTTTTGAAAACGGCGACATATTGTGAAATTTTAATGGCGCCGTGAACTATGTTCGAGATCGTAGATTGTGAGTTTCGTATGAAATGGTGTGAATTGACATTATACTTAGTAGGTATCCTAACATAAATATTATCGCGTAACCTTTAAATTATTGCACAGTCGAAATATTTTCAATGATTAATAAAGATGACATAGTATGTGTTTTGTATATTATTATTATATATTAGTATTCAGTTTATTTCCTACTACCTGAGTTCTAACTTTATATGAGATTAACATAGAATTAGATGACGTGGTGTCGCAGATAGTTAGTATTTTTGTTTATTTCTTACTGATTTATTGATAACCTTTTAGTTTGAACATAATATGAAACAACTGTACAGCCAAATACACGTACAAGTTAACTTTTACCTTAATTTGTTATAATATTATGTTTCATAATATCAATATAATATTATGTATAAATAAACAAAACATCATTAGTATAAGAATGATCACAAAACTCTTATTATATTATGTGCTCCTAATTATATTGTATGTTACAATAGTATACCAGCTAATTGTCAATTAATTACAGTATCATATATAGCGCCTAATTGGCGTACTCGAATTCACTGCGGATAAGGAATATACTTGATACTAATTCGAATTAAATTGTTGGTCCTTCGAGCCGGAGAACAAAATTTGAGATCTGTTTGTTACTTGTATTTTAAGGACATGATATTGCTCTTTAAATTAAGGTTCAATTATTAAAATCGCCAAGCTAAATATGTTATTTTGATAGTATGGTTATTGAAAAGACATCTAAAAATGTTCTTGACAGAGGCAATACCTCAAATTCTATTTTATTGAAACTTTCATACCTACTTTTATTAGAACACGTATAGTATAATATATAATTTGGATCAGAACACTCACTTCTCGGTTTAAAGGTTTTTCCTGTTACGAGACAGCGATTTGATTCGAATAAGTTCTTAATTAACACTCGTAGGGGAGTTTTTCTCGTTTGTAGAGTTGTTTCGTCTCCGGTATATTTCGGTTAATTTGATTGCTGTGACTGCTATTCGTCGATTTGTTTTATTTTTCTTATTTAACTATTTGTATCGAATATAAATCAAAACCCTTTTATTGGTTTTGGTGGTAAGATATTCGTAAATATATACAATTAATTGAAAATCGTATTTTCTATCCCTTTTGATATTTAATATTTTAAGAACTTATTGTAACTTATTACCTTTAAGTTTCAATTTAGCTACAAAATACAACTTCATCTCATTATTATTGATTATTTTATTATATTTTTATGATTATCAAATCAAATAATTTTGATTTTAAGATACAAACAAGCCTCAAATCATTTTCATGAGATAGTTAATTCTCTATACTGTGTATGCTTGTTCATATACACTTGCACGTATCCTGCCCTCTAATACTGTCTCCTTCGCAATTATAGGCTAGTAATTGATTTGCTTTGTATGCGGATTACCAATTAATTAGCGTGTAATGTTAGACGGCAGCCGATCGTAGGCGTGAACACGGTCGGGCTTAGTAAGACAAATCGACACATACTAATTGTATACCTAATCATGTTATGTTCTTTGACAGTAATATAAGGCTGAAGGATCGTGCTTATCTCCAAAACTACTGGTATTAGAAAATGGTTTTTGCTTTTTTGATGTAAGCTTTTCTTTTTAGTTGCATCTAGTAACAATACACGAAGTGACTCTTTGATTACACGAAAATGAATATAATTTTATTTTATTAATAAAACAAAACCTTCCATAATGTAAAATTTCTCAGAATTTTTGGAGTCGTAGGGTTAAGCTACTTGTGATATATAATTCAAACAAAATACTGTTCAAAAGTAAGGTACGGTATATAATATGATATAAAGAACAAAACGTACTAATGTAGGGCGTATTACCATGAATAATAAAAAACGTACAGATGAGTATCATAAAGTGATGTTATAGAACTAAATGGGGGAAAAGCGCCCCCGAGGGAAGGGGTGTGCCATTGATTATTACAACTAGAAGGGACTTGTTACACTAATTCTAGTGAAAAAATAAATACAAACACAAAAATATTTACCTATTAAGGATCAATACCCTACATGCCTATTGGGCTTATCAATCTTATTAGGAATATTATAAAATTTATAAATCTTTGATAATGTACGTATGTACAATTTTATTAAAACTAAAATTGTATCGCAAACGTTAGTGGAGGCACCACTTGTAAATACGGGTTTTCATTAACAATACAAATGTAATTAATAAGAAGAACATTTTTTTTAAATAATATCTATGGACGCTTTTACACCACGTCAATCTGATCCCGTGGTAAGTTCTCGAATAACTTGCGTTACGGGTACCAGACAGAATTTTTTATTTTATAATACACATATTTTATACACATCCATGACCCAGGAACACAGGAAACTTTTTGTTCCCTGGCGGGATTTGAACCCGCAACCTCCGGATTGAGCGCCAACGCGCTAACCACTTAGCCATAGAGGTCGTCACATTAAACATGCTATTACAAATATAGTAATGATGATGTTGATGATCACAATGTTTAAAAGTCTTTCCGATGATGTGGATTTGTAGTAAAGTTACTGTTCCCGGAGAACCTCACCGAAAGCAGCATTGGTGGCACTCGCCGGGTGTCTTTCTTTCGCGCGCAGCGAGTCCCACATACCAGCATACATAGATTCAATTGACGTTCAAAAGGATATTTTATTGGTACTATTTTGAATTTGTTTTTTGAATTTGAATTTAAATTGTTTTAAAAGGGGAGGAAAGTGTGCTTGAATCTTACTAAGAACAGACGAGTGTAGACATTTTATGACCATAATGTAAACCTACATGGTTTTATTAACAGTTTATATTTAGAAGAACATTTTGCGTATTATATCCATGCGCATTGTAGACACAGCCGTAACAGAAATGTACTGCCTGTATACATTATAAAGGAATACGAAAAAAATCACTTCCAGCGTCCCTTTATATAAGGTATATTTATATATATATCTTTTTCTCCGGGCCACAAGCAAATTCAATCTGTGGCCCGCACTCCCAAATCACCTGAACACTTTTCGAAGCAGGCATTAGGTTTGGGAGGAAATCTCGTTTGGGTACATTTGCCATCGTTTCGCACTCGTACTTTTTTGTTTTATAATGTTGCCAGTAATAAAAAATCTGAGCCAGTATTATTTTATATATTCTTCTCTTCAATATTCTTCAACATTATAATGTCGTTAAGCGAGTCTACTAGTTCACATTAAGTTAGTTAAATTTTATATAAAAAAAGTCTTCCAGGTTGGGACCGTATTTTTTACGAAAGCGTGTAATTTAATTAAAAATACTTTTTATTTATTTTATCATACGTATCAAATATATAAAACGTTAGATATGTAATTTTGATGACCCACAATTTCTGTACAAAAAGACAAGTACATTGTTAATCGATGTTACATCAACAAGATTATTTAAAATATTTCAAAACTATGTTTTTCATTGTTAATACGCGGAGCTCAATATTTCGTCATCTATCTTAAAAAAGGTATTCCGTATAATATCAGGTATTATAAAGTAGGTAAGTATTTCGTAGACCATGCCGAATTATAAAACTTTATCCCGTTTTAAATAGATTTCATATTAATAGATTCTTCGATATATTAATAAATTTCAATATAATCCGATTCCATCCAATCGGGAAGGCCATTCTAAGTAAGCCAAAAAGCGTGCACTGTTGCTCATACAAACCCAATATATCTTGCTTTGTCCTGTTCAATGCGGAGACGAAGGAACGGCAGTGGCATACTGATGTGTTACTTTTAAAATTTATTATGGAGCCTGTCCGTGTAGGGCTGACCAGCGATACTATCGATGTAATGATAATCTTTGTTTTTATCGATACAAATGATTTTTCTACTTTCATTCAAATGTTCTTAACAAACTTCTTTGCTAAGATGGATAAAAAATTTCATATTTTAAGGTAATTTGTTGTATATTTTATATGCGCTTTATCTAGTTACTTTTTAAAATAATTTTAGTTAAATAAGTTGTTGCGTGTGGCTACACCCGCATAGGTAACTCTCAAAACTTGCAAACGTATGTATTTTTGGGTATATTTATTACATTTTTAAAAATTCTGATAAGGATAAATTATAAATATAATATTATATAATTTGATACATTTAAGTAAAATAACTTTTATTCTGTATGGATAACAAACGTTGAATGTCATTTTTAACTAACGAAAAAAACAAACCTTTTTTTTAAAAGAACTAAATCAAAATACCCGAGATTAAAAAAAAAATACAAATAAAATACGCTTCCATCGACAAAGGACAGTAACATCACTGTCAGGCGACGTCGGTGAATAAGGAGTAATGAGTTTTCTGTAGCCCCGCCACCTGCCCGGTCTGGGAGCCCCAACTAAATAAGATTAAAATGATTTTTGTTCAACTACTCCTTTTTCTGCATTCACCTCGAAGAAATTCTCGGAGCTTTTGAAGTACGATGCTTGCCGTGACATTCAAATGCTTAACCCGTTCGTTCTTTTATCAAGATTAAGACGGTTTTTTGTTTACTTCGAATGGGAGAGAAAAATAAATAGAAATCAAGCGAGGACATCAAAGGGCATATTGCCCCATTTTTCTGTCGCTTTGATTTTATTATTGTTGTATCAACGCTTCAGATGTTGTCTATTGGTTTGACATCATTATCATCAGTTATTGTGGTCTTGAGGTTAATAATATAATACTTATTTCTCATCGCTTTTTTAAGTGGCCTATTGGGGGGAGAGGGAAAAGGAGGGAAACGGTAGTTACCTACCATAAGGCTCCGACTGCTCGGTTACCTCATGGGATGAAACATATATGTATTACAAGACTGCTGAAATATTTACAATATTATTTTACCTGCTAGGTGGAGCTATGGCTCTCTTTGATCCACATATTACTTATTATAATACGATTATTTTTCCGTTGTGATAAATTATTATTTCCAAATATTCCATTCAACGATCTTTGGGATTAATAGAACTTACCTTTATGAACATACATATAAAAAATATATTCTATATCTGATGCCCGTAATACTAGTTCTTATGAGCTTACCATGTCTAGGCGATATAATTTTTATTATAAAAAACATGTGTGAATTTCACACGCAGTACAAGTAAAACTTCAAATAAACGAGAGAATAAGGCGATTAAAGAAAGGTATATAGTCCGCTTATTTTTATATTGTATCTAAGAGGTTATTTAACATATTGTATACTTTTAGTATTTGTGCTCTATGTGATTTTCGGAGGATCTTATTTTATAGTATTCTTGAGTTTCACTTTTTAGTTTTTTCGAGTATTAAATAAATAAGTAACGGTGTATGTATTCAAACTAAATAAAATTTTCTTCTTCTTCTTTTTTCTTTTTTTATGTTAGTTGGATAGACAAACTGGCAGACATGCCACCTGATGGTAAGTGGTCACAAATTAACGAGTTTACCTGGAATTGGCCCAGGTAACTCATGTGTTGTGTCGGGTGGCCAAGAGGGAACCGACG
This sequence comes from Helleia helle, assembly GCA_963853865.1. NCBI lineage: Eukaryota > Metazoa > Arthropoda > Insecta > Lepidoptera > Lycaenidae > Helleia > Helleia helle. The sequence continues at coordinate 2,429,813 of OY971418.1, read as the reverse complement.
CTAGCCTGCCACAAGTGTGGCGCTGCGGAGGACTCGGCCCAGCACACGAGAGCAATGAGGCCTGGCAGGCGGCAGTCACCTTCTCCGAAACCGTCATTTCACAGATTGAAGCCGCGAAGCGGGACAGACAGGCTGACGTCACGTCCGTCCTGCTCTGTCAACGTACGACAGAAGTGCGAAGGAGGCGCAACTTCTGCCTCCCGTCGACTCGGGGTAAGGTTTGGTACCTGCCCCGATACAAAAATACCGGCGTCGGCGTGGGTGCTTCAGGTTGTCGAAGTTGCCCCATACTAGGTTGAAGCCCGGTTAGCCCTTTAGATGGAACCGGCCGGGGAGTCCTGTGTTAGTCAGATCCGGGACACTCCCCTTCAATTCGCAGTGGTTTTAATGCGGTATACCGGCGCTGGGGTCGGGGAGCGCCGGGAGCTCCACATATCCCTGGGGACGCCCCATACCCGGGTGAATGCGCAAAGCATTTCCACTGCGTCAAAAAAAGGTAACTCAAGTGTTGCCTATACTGAGACAAAAGATGTTTAGTCTCTGTGCCACTAATTACACTGGCCGTTCTGCCGTACTTTCTGAAATAAGCGCCATGGTGGTACCTATGCACTCAGAAGAGCGGCACAGCGAATCCCAGGGTTTTTACGTCAAAATATAATGTTATCATGTAAATGATAATGACAAAACTAGTCACGGCGGTAACTTACCCAAATAATGGCAATCAAGCTTGATTCTGATTTATCGGTGCGAGGATTAAAATCATAATGGCTCTTGTTCACTCTGTAATTCGGTCCTCATTCACGGACCCTCCTAATGAATTATTGTTTCATATTCAATATTTATCTAACTTTACAGCCTAGTTACGTTTAGTCTTACCATTACATTTAAGTGGTGTGTACCAAGTATTCCTGATAGCTTAGTGCATGAAGACATTTCAAGTCTAAAGTTTCCAACGTCTAATATTACCATAAAAAGTTATCAATCATCATCATCATCATCATCATCAACATCATCATCATCAACTTCTATCCGTCCACTGCTGAACATAGGCCTCCCTCAATGAACGCCAAGACGGCCGATCCCTTGCCACTCGCATCCAACACGAACCGGCCACCGCACACCGTCTTCCCACCTGCTTAATGGCCGAACAACACTTCGTCTACCTAATACAATACTAGTATATAATTTTTAATATTATGTATGTGAACTAGCCCAGGTTGATAAATAGTGGCAAGTCTTGGTGCCGGTAACTACACTACCTGTCCTGCCCTTCAGCAAACACCTATACAGTGAAGCTGTTTGACAAAAGATAGAGACAAAAAATTTGGTATACTAATATATATATATATATTATATATAGACGCTTTTACACTACGTCAATCTGGTCCCGTGGTAACTTCTCGAAGAACTTGTGTTACGGGTACCAGACAACGGAAATATATTTAATACTTTTATACTATACATACATAGGTATGTATAGTATAATATATATCTTGAATATATCTATTAGGTATGTATAGTATAAAAAATCTTGAATATAGATTCAAGATTTTTATTATATAATACACATATTCAACACACATCCATGACCCAGGAACACAGAAAACTTTTTTGTTCTCTGGCCGGATTCAAACCCGCAACCTCCGGCTTGAGCGCCAACGCGCTAATCATTAAGGCATGACAGAGGTATGCAGATAGGCACGGGCAAGGGAAATCATCGTGAGGTATGTACCTATACACTTGATAAAATTAAAATTCATTCGAGGTATACGAAGTTTACCAACCAGCATTATATCAGGGCATGAACTTCCCTTCCCCCTGACCCATCCTCGCCTATTTTGAATCGTATTTGGAGGGACGTACACGGATCGCTTATGTTATACAACGCAACATAGTATGTAACTGCAATCCACAAAAGTATTCCCAATCTAAGATTAAAATTATGATATGAGACATTCAAACTTTGGGATTTTGCATGCAACCCGCTTTATGCGAGAACGTCGCGTCGGCTACCATTTGTAAACTATTTGTATGCGGGCGACGGGAGTCACTTTTCCTACGACTGGATGGGACGCTCAGTATTACTTAGAACCTGAATTTAAACTTGGCTTGTTTTAGGAATCCATTGAAGTGATTCATAATTTGAATATAAAGTTTAGCAAAGGGGAGTGTAAAATCGTACCTTTCCTGCGGCAACGTGATGAATATGGTTGGTTGTCTGCTTCAAATCTATCAAATTGTATTTTAAAGTCAATGATGTAATTTACGGCCGGCCGAGTGATCACGGTTCTGAACACGCAGCGGTCGTGGGTTCGAATCCCGTCAAGTGCAGATAATTTGTATGATGAATATGTTTGCACCGGGTCATGGATGTATAGTATAAATATTACTTTTTTTGCTCCTTTTTTTCTTTACAGTCAGTCCCTCAGGGACCGATGCCTCCTCAGAGGGGTTTTTCCGCACCACAGAATAACCCCTACCAACGTCGGGACAGTATAATGGGGCTCGTCCCTTGCCAACTTCTCTTTTGTCCCCTATTATAAGAGAGGTACAAAGAGCCCACTTTTTTGCTCCTAGCATGTAACCATATCATAATTTGAAGGTTTTTTCCGTTTGCTGATCACAAAATCTACATATCTTTTCGTGATTTTTTCACGCCATTTTCATGTGAAGCTTGTCGGAATTATCAAATTACTCAGGAGTCACTTCACTAGGTCAGTCTGTCTCGGTTGTTGCTTTAGAATATTACAGGCCTCGATAGCAGTAATTATAGTACTACAGTTCTGTTCCGAGTAGACAAGCCGTTTATTTTTTTTTAATGTTAGTTAGGCAAACTGGCAAACGTACCACCTGATGGTAAGTGGGCGACGTCGCCCATGAACATAAACTAGTATACCTGGAACGAGCCCAGGCAACTCATTTATGTGTTGCCTATCCTGAGACATAAGATGCTATATTGGTTATGTCCCAGAATGAGACTGACGAGCGGGTGAGAGAGGAGGCCGCGGGCAAAGAACGGGGTGCTTAGGAGACCCCACTTAATTCGCCTCTAATAACATCCCCTGTATTATGTGTGTGCCAGGTTTAGTATGGGAACCTGGGCTCACTATGGCACGACGTCACGAGGACTTAGTGGCGGCCGGGCAGTCCCCCCCTTACGAGGAGTAGTCTGGCCTTCGTCGGGGCCAGCCTCTCGCTGAGGTGATCTTGATGCCCGCAGATGTGGGACCCTCAAAAAGCGGCTGAAGGCGTTTTCAGGTAGTTTAGTGTAGTGCATTCGCAAGTGCGAATCCTCACATAGGTCCAGGAGCTATACCCGAGGAGGCTAGATCATGCGAAAATATTAATCTGCATCATCAAAAAACAAAAAAACAAATTAAGATATAAATATATTTTTTTTAAACATCGCGGTACAACCGTCACATGTAAAAAATCTGCGTAATATGAGAATTCGTAATTGACAAAAGTCTATAACAAAAGATGGGATAACATAAAGAATATAGAATTCGCGCGCACACATAAAGGCGTAGTGGAGACTAGAGATATCTCTACATGACAGGCGTCATACCGCTTGCTGTCACGCAATTCGAGTCGACTTAGCTGACAAGGCGTACCCCTATGTTTCACATTAGAAACGTAGTAATATCGATACTTCGATATTCGAACTGCCGACCCACATACTATCGTCAGTATAATGGTGTATTACAACTGTCTCTAGCGCCTTGATATTAAATTGATACAGAACACCATAAATCACAAACCCTTACAAAATTAAAGGCAAATTAAATTTATCAGGAATTTTTAAAAGGTTCCATGTTTTATTTCTTAAAAGTCTCGCTCTTTGTGCAATTTTATAATATTTTACGATCAAAAGAAAATTATGTCGAATATTGTTTTATTCCAGGGCCGCTATATAAGGCCCTTCGTTTTATTGACCAATTAATATAAAGGAAGGAAAAATATTTGTATTTTAATTTACGCTTTTAATGAAGAACTTATTGTTTTTCTAATTGGAATATAGGATTTAATTTAAAACTGTAATAGTTAAATTTCAGGATAAGACGAAACTTCGGGAAAGTGAATTCAAAAAAATCTCTAACTTATTATTTATAAGACGTGACATATTTATGTCACAGTATTGGTTTCTAAAACTACATAAAACGTGACCAAGGCTTTCGTAAATAATACCGAAATAATTATTTCCATGAAATAAAATTAAAAAAAAAACATGGTAAATATTCAAGTAAATATTTAAATTTTTACAGTTTTAGCAGTGAAATTACCAAGTTAATTTATTAACATCTTGTATAGTTTTGGTTTTGTTACGTATGTAACTAGGTCAGGCTGGTTCCTGATCAGTATAGTAATGCTTCTTCCAAAATTTTAATTAAAAGACGTAACGGATAAGTTCCAATGCATAATATATCTGTAAGAGGTAGTGCCATGCTGCTTGGCAGCCAACGTAACGCTCACGCCGGTGTTATGTGAGCAAGAAGTGACGCGTTTCGCGTCGCGTAGAGAGTCGCGTTTTGTGCGGTTTGTGAGTTTCCGGTGGCCCATTGGGGGCTATAGGGAAAAAGAGGGCAACGCAGCTTCATAACTTTTGGTTGTGCAGATGTCTATGGGCGTCGGTAGTCACCATAAGGCCCCGACTGCTTGGTTGCCCCCTTATATTATATATTATTTATATAAAAAAATACATAAAGTCCAACCAGGGTTGAAATGTAACCAAAATTGACGTGCGTATCTTTTATAATTGTTGTTTAAATTTCGATCATTTGCTAAATGCGTTCATTTACTTTACAGTGTTTATTTAGTGTTTGACATAAACAGTGAATGTATGTAAAACGTATTCAATTTTTAACGCACATTGTATATTCATATTTGCTTCATTTCTATACACACTCGTATATGCTGATATAATCTTTACGCGCAGTAATAATAATATTCTACTTAGATAGTTGTACTTTAAGTGGAGTTGTTCACGTAATAATACATATATGTTTTATTAAACTATGTTTTATTAAATTTATATCAGTACAGAAGAGGTCAGGCTTATAATCGCACTAAAACAGTTTAGTATCATCGAATTCCTTTTCTAGTTACAATTTAATTTAAACAAGAAACACAGCGCAACTTTGTGGGTTTCACAGTATTGGTTAATTCAGCTTTAAGATGGCGTTTAAAGAGTTTAATAAATACAATATCAAATATATATTTATATAGAAGAGGGGGCAAACAGACAGTCGGTTCACGTGATGGTAATGCCGGCCTTTCTACTTTCTTTCTTCTTTTTTTAAATTTATTTTAAAAACGACAGAAGAAGATGTGTCTAATTTTTTAGTAATAAATTATCTATAATCTGTTCTCTAAGACAAATCATTTGTATCATGACAATCATCATCATCATCAAAGATATATTAAGTCAACGTCAGTGACCACACCAGCTCGCTCGTGGATAGTACATAATAGAAGGTGTAAAATAATAATTTGCCTCAGATATCTCACAGAATTTACTGACCATAAATACGAACAAATTTCGCTTGTCCGCTAAAACTCTCAAATTGCCGGGAACTTGGCAAAGATTTCACATAAATAACAATGTTCTTTAAGGAAGTGATATACCGTTTATGAGATATTTAAGTGCTATTGTAGTTTTCGTCTCACATCTCACTGTTTATGGGCGAGCCCATAAAAATGCATCGAAGGCGATGGTTTTGTACGGGTTTCCTTAGTATTTATATTTTAGTAGACTTTCGTAGGATTCCTGGAGACGTGCACTGTCTCTTTTACTTACCAAAGTATGACAAGGATAGACGTTGATTTGGCCTAGATATTATAATTAATTGCGAGTGTCGGAGGATCGTTCTCTTCTCATCTTGACGTTCATTAAAAGAGGTCCATGTCCAGGAGGATGGAAAAACGTTGCTGATGATGATGATGATGATTAAGATATTGTAAAAAATATAAATGGGCATATAAATTAAATAGTTCCAAAGTCCTAATATTTAATTGCACTAACTTCGGGACTTACATTAAAAACATATCTCATTCCTAACATTATTATAGTTTAAACTATCTAACTTATGAGAAAAAAGACCCAATGAAAATTATCATCACGGTATCACTGACGATATTATCATCACGGTACCACTATCGATATCATCACGGTAGTATCACTGACGATATCATAACGGTAGTATCACTGACGATATCATCACGGTAGTATCACTGACGATATCATAACGGTAGTATCACTGACGATATCATCACGGTAGTACCACTGTCGATATCATCATGGTATCACTGACGATATTATCATCACGGTACCACTATCGATATCATCACGGTAGTATCACTGACGATATCATAACGATAGTATCACTGACGATATCATCACGGTAGTATCACTGACGATATCATAACGGTAGTATCACTGACGATATCATCACGGTAGTACCACTGTCGATATCATCACGGTAGTATCACTGTCGATATCATAACGGTATCACTGACGATATCATCACGGAATCACTGTTGATATCATCGCGGTAGTACCACTGTCGATATCATCACGGTAGTATCACTAACGATATTATCACGGTAGTATCACTGACGATATCATAACGGTAGTATCACTGACGATATCATCACGGTAGTATCACTGACGATATCATAACGGTAGTATCACTGACGATATCATCGCGGTAGTATCACTGACGATATCATCACGGTAGTGTCACTGACGATATCATCACGGTATCACTGACAATATCATCACGGTAGTATCACTGACGATATCATAACGGTAGTATCACTGACGATATCATCACGGTAGTACCACTGTCGATATCATCACGGTAGTATCACTGACGATATCATCACGGTAGTATCATTGACGATATCATATAAACCAATATAAATGGAAAACAAACAATATCATAATTATTTGCTCATATCATGAAAGGTTTGCTTTACTTGAATTAATATTGATGAAATCGCGCGGTGTATCGGTCGATAAAGATATTCCATGTTTATGAGCGCAGTCGGGCGAACGGGGATGTGAAATATTAAATAAACTGCATTCATATTTTAACCGATTCTCAAAATGTGAGTTATAAACCTTGTTTGGATGCTTACGGATTTACGCAATAGATTTGTGGAAGTCTCTTTATGATAGTTGGATAGACAAACGGGCAGACGAACCACATGATGGTAAGGGTCAGCGTCGCCCATGAACATCGTAAATCTGATTCTAGCCCAGACAACTCATTCGCACCTTGGCCGAAGCCAATTGAACCGAGGGCGCTGCTCTTTGTACCCCTCTTATAAGAGGAGGGGACAAAAGAGCAGGGAGAACAAGGGTCGAGAGAACCTCTCCCCATTGCACTGTCCCGACTTTGGGAGAAGTAGTTCTGTGGTGCGGGATGTCAAGGTGCCCTGTTGCTCAAAAGATCCAGGGCACATCACCAAAGGCGGCATTGGTGGCACTTTCCGGGTTTTAATGGGTCCACCTTACTATCTTTCGGGCGCAGCGAGTCCCACATACCCTCCTGGGCAGTCTACCTCGCCCGCGGGATGTCTAAAAGCATTTCCCGGCGCAAGAAAAAATGTTGAGCAGTGGACGAATAGAGGCTGGTGATCAGGATGACTCATGTAAACGATTGTCCATACTGCGTCCTTATTCCATCCACTACTGGACATAATTATAATTCAATGAACGCCAAGACGGTCAATCTCCACCACTCCTATATTATAGTTATCGACCGACACGAACGTGGTCAATGAAAACAATATGCATATCAAATAACACGCCTAATATCATTGCCAAACAAAACGAATATCACAACAAAGGCTGCACAAAACAACATATCAGATATCCGCAGTTTATCCCGTTATTAAAATATATTTTCCGATTGTCAGAAATACCTCGTTCAATTAAAAGCATAGTTATTTTACTTTACCGACGTTATTCATATTTGAAATGCTGTTTGTGTTAACGATAAAATCATTTTTCATTATTCAATAAAGCTAGAATTTACTGTAAAGTGTATTTTAATTAATATAATAAAAAATCGATGTCGAATACCTCGTCTCTTGAATGGATTTATTACATACATGAAACACAATTCAAAAATATTGTACAATACTATACATATACTAGCTGTTGCCCGCAGCTTCGCCTGCGATAACTTTTGTGAAAGTTAAATGAAAAAAAATAGGGTGAGCCATCCTTGACACTAAAAAAAAATTGTTATAAATGTATTCTCATATCTACTGAATAAACCTACATATAAAATTTCATCAAAATCGGTCAAGCCGTTTCGGAGGAGTATAAAAACTAAAACTGTGACACAAGAATTTTATATATTAGATTTATACATATACAGATGTTTTAAAAAAAGCAGATATATTTAAATAGGTAACTTTTTTTTGGTTCGACAGTGTTTTCGTTTCGTGTTTGATCCAGACCTGGATATGGATCTTTATCTGATTAAAAGATAGACATGCAATAGGTTGTGGAAAACTTTTTATCGTTTTTATGAATACCATTCGTCGGATATTTTCTCATGACTGCTATGGCGAGATGAATCCACAGTTGCAGCATTCTGCCCTACCACACTGAATATACATATATTTATAGTATACAAACTCCGTAACTTCATATATACAATAATTGTCTCATGATCAGAATCTATATTGGCTAGACCTATTTCCTATAAAAAAATATATTCCTGGGATCAATACATAGGCTGCACTAAAAGTATCGGGAATGGAATATTTCCACTGTTCCTGTCATATTAAAATCTTTTTACTTGAAAACTCCTTGGTTTTAAAAATAGAATACCATTTATTTATTTAAAAAAAGATTCTCGGTCTTATCACAAGGTCTTGTTAAACTTGTTTAGTCGTTGAGAAAATGGAATTGAGTCGAGAAAATTCTAGAGCGATGATTTATTATGACTTTCGAAGTGGTTTAACACAAAAACAGTGTGTTGACCGGATGATTTCTGCATTTGGTGATGAAGCCCCATCCAAAACCACAATTTATCGCTGGTTTGCTGAATTTCAACGTGGACGTGTCAAGCTCAGTGATGATCCCCGTCAAGGTCGTCCAAAGACTGAAGTCACCCAAGAAAACGTTGATGCTGTGCGTAAGCTGATTGAGGAAGATCGACATGTGACATACCGTGAAATTCAGGTAACATTGGCATGAGTCAAATACAAATAATCTTGCATGAACAATTAGGTGTAAAAAAGTTGTTTTCCCGATGGATACCGCATTTGCTCTGTGAAGAAGAAAAAGCGGCTCGCGTTACTTGGTGCGTCAGAACTCTCGAAAGATTCCACGCAGGATCCTCAAATGCTGTATACAACATTGTATCAGGTGACGAATCCTGGATATACGCGTACGAATCCGAAACAAAAAACCAGCCACGAGTTTGGGTGTTCGAAAATGAGTTAAAGCCAACAAAAATTGTTCGTTCACGGAGTGTTGCAAAAAAAATGGTGGCCACGTTTATCTCCAAAACCGGCCATGTTGCGACTATTGCTCTTGAGGGACAAATAACGGTTAATGCAGAATGGTATGCTAGCATTTGTTTGCCACAGGTCGTTTCTGAACTCCGTAAAGAGAACTGCAACCGCCGCATCATCCTCCATCACGACAATGCGAGTTCTCACACCGCGCACAGAACAAAAGAGTTTTTAGAGCAAGAAAGCATAGAATTATTAGACCATCCGCCGTACAGCCCCGACCTAAGCCCTAATGATTTCTATACTTTCCCTAAAATAAAGAATAAATTGCGTGCTCAGAGATTTTCATCGCCTGAAGAAACTGTGGACGCCTACAAAACTGCCATTTTGGAGACCCCAACTTCCGAATGGAATGGTTGCTTCAATGATTGGTTCCATCGTATGGAAATATGTGTCAAATTTCGCGAAGAATACTTCGAAAAGCAAAAAATACATTTTTAAATAGTAATGTTGTGTCACATCCTTGATTCCATAATTTTCAGTGCCGCCCTCGTAAGCCAAATCTCTTGGCTACACTTCCAGTTATTTATGCGTCACCGAGTAACTAGCAACAACATAAAAAATATCTAGCAAAATTATAATAAAAAAAAACAAACTCTGATAATAACCAAACTAAAAAATCACACAAATAAACCAAAATGTTCACAAGCACTACAATATAAAAGAGCATATTATGTAAGGTCGTTGCTTTTTCCATGCAATTTCTCAGTAAGCGTGGTTGATAGTACGCTATATCTTTGCCTAGCACTTTACAAGAGGTGCGTCAAATTCCCCTCAGATAACATTCTCTCACAAGGCTTTCCATTTACTCCGCCGTACACATGCAATATTTTATATAAGGTTTCGTACAGAAAATATGTACCAAAAATATATTTTAACATTACACAAAAAATATTTAAAAACTTAAGGTTACACAAGTCGCTCATCTTTCCATACAAACGCAGAACAGTAATTACTACAGTGTTTGACGTTGACCATGAAAAATTAAGTATATTATAAATTGATATCGTCATTATCTATGTGTGTATGTACCCAAAATCGTAAAAAAATATACCTTTAAAAAATACAAGCTACAAAACTTTCGTATTTCAACACTGATTTTAGCCCAACTTTGGGCGTAAATAAATAGTATACCGAGCACGAAAGCTCAAAAATAAAGCCCGTACAGATATAGTTTAGTTAATCAAAAGATAAAATAAATTTATTTTGAAAAGATACACTTATTAGTTTTTCTATAATAACTGTTTTGCTAAAAGGACATTTTCGGAATGAATTATTGTGCATTTCATTCTAGCACGCATGTTCGCGCACTATGACAGGTGAAATAACAATCATTTTGTTAGAGTTCGTGTCATCGTCTAGTTCAACCTTAAGCAATTACATAGTTGGCTATACAATATAAGTTGGCTTCTTGATTATGTTACGAAAGTAGAGAAAAAAAACTATGATAAAAATAAAAAGCGTGTAAGGGGCTTTTTTTGTCATAGAAAGTAACAAGGGAGTAAAGATATAAGGAAAAGAGGTACATGAATTAAAGTAATTCTAATAAACTACGAAGTGTGTTCAACCTGGTTTTCAGGTATGCCCAATAGTAAGACTTTTCTATGTTTTTTTTATGTTAGTTGGAAAGGCAAACTGACAAACGTGCCACCTAATGGTAAGTGGTGTACGTCGCCCATGAACATATTAAACTAGTTTATCTGGAACGAGCCCAGGCAACTCATCTATGTGTTCCCTATCCTGAGACATAAGATGTTAAGTCTCGGTGCCAATCATTACACTGCCTGTCTTGCCCTTCTCTCCGAAACACAGCAAAGCTGTTTCACGGGGGAAATAAGCAAGAACACACACGTTGCATTTAATTTAGTCATATATAACTATACCTCTTCTGTTAAACGTTTTATAATCCACTCCAATTTATACAATAAAATTTTGTTATTTTTAATTACAAATTGTTATAATCATATACCGTCTGCTGCTAGGTACATAAAACCATAATTGAATTCCGTAGCTGTATCCAGGGCTAACCATCACATAATACTCTAGATAGAGTTGATTCCGGGAGACCGCGAGCATAGAAGTGCTTTCGCACTAACTTGCTGAAATGTTTGCTTTGGAATAATGACTCCATGCATTGAGGCGGACAGGTCCTTAGATGGTAATAATATAAAGAAAATGTATTGTAATAAAACGATTTATGTTAACGAAAAAATACTACAAATAGGTATAATCTCTTAAAACATTTATATTCATTGTACATACGAAAATTGCGAGGATGGGAACCTAGCCCCTTTTCCCCTCCTACTCTTTTGTCCCCTCTTCTTATAAGACCCCACAAGGATTTGTACCCCACAAAGAGCAGCCCCTCGGTTCACTTGACTTCGCCCAACGTGCTAGGTTCACCTTAGGCTACTGAGCCCCACCGCTCCGAGAAAGCTTGAACCATGGTGGGGACTACTGCTCTACCTAATATATATACATATATTTAAAATAACAATGACCATTTGTACGTGGTTTGGCGATAGTAGATATTTTTACTAAAATTATTTGTGGTGGTCCAGTACGAACACCTCTGATGCCTTTTTTTTTTTTTTTTTTTTTTCGGATGGATCTATGCTAATGGCCCGAAGGCCCTAATGCTTCAACGGATTAGTGTGAGCCCATTCGGCTCACTTTTGATTGGGGGGTTGCCCCCCGCCTACCGTGCAGTCTGCGACCACACGGCCTCCTGGCGTCGGTTGTGACCTCTGATGCCGTTAACATCTACCCGCATGAACAAGACATTCGTAGATAATGTCGAAATATCGAGCTCCGCGCAATAAAAGTGAAAAACATGGTAAATATCCCGTTTAAAATAATTTTAGTAATGAAAATAACCATGTTAATTTTAAATCAATAAATAGATATTTGAATGACAACTAAAAGTAAAAGTAAATTATGATATAAAAATTTCTAAGTATCAGGAATACGCTTTTACAAAATTCCTCGAATATACAAAAAATAATGTGAAAAATATTTTACCCTAATCTCGGATCTTAAATAGCTGTTATTTATTGTTGAGAGTTTTTAATAAATCATGGTAAACCTACAGCATCAAATGCTTAGAAAGTTCTGTAGAGCGAACGATGGTCTTACGGTAATCAAACTCAGTGAACTGAGCGCCACTGGCCTCGGTACACGTCCGCACGGGGGAATATAATGGATAATATACACTCAGTCACGTTTATACATAAAATACACTGGTAACATCGAAAATAATTACAAAATAAGAATATAGGGAAAAATAAAATTGCAGCAAGATGTACTGCGTTGCTGAGTTAAAACTATGAATATATTAAATATCTTCACACTTTATAAAAATTACACTTAACACAAAAATATATCTGTAATATGAAAAGTCTAAAAGTTTGTAGCTAACCACAAACTTTTAGATTCTTCTTATAATAATATTATACATCTTACATATAAGGTGGCATTTGAAATAAAAAAAAAATTTATACAATAAAAAGTAGTTTTTTTATGTTAGTTGGATAGGCAAACTGGCAAACGTACCACCTGATGGTAAGTGGTCAACGTCGCCCATGAACATAAACTAGAATACCTGGAATGAGCCCAGGCAACCTATTTATGTGTTGCCTATCCTGAGACATAAGATGTTAAGTCTCGGTGCCATTAATTACACTGCCTGTCTTGCCCTTCTCTCCGAAACACAGGAAAGCTATTTCACGGGTGAAACAAGCAAGATGGTGGTACCCATGCAGCCAGGAGCGCGGCACAGCGCTTCCCTCCCACCGGTAAAGTGTAAAGGTTAAAAAAATATTTTTTGCATTGAATATTTTTTTTGTAATTATTTCAGCGTAAAGAAAAAGATTAAAAATTTGCATAACGTGAAAGCTGTAATTACACAAGCTATGGCGTAGCACACAATAGTGCTACAGCACGCTGTAGCATTATTGTGTGCTACAGCGGCGTAGCAGCGCACGTAGCGGAATAAGCTTCGCTTCTACACACGCTATCTTTGATCAAACTTGAAATTAGCTTTGGATTGTTGTTTAATACGATTTGGGGATTTAATGTACAGGTCATGATTTTATTGTTTATTATATTTACGGAAAATATAATTATTACGGATTTGATAAAGGATTATTTTGTGGCTTATTATGTTTTTTTATCAAAATTTGACTCTTCTTATGTACCTAAGAACTCTTTGTCTTTAGGTCGATAGTCGAAAAACCGAGATAAGTTGAGATCCTACTCTGAGTAGAATTATATATTCAATACCTTATTTGAATTGTACCTAATAGTGTTGAAATTGGAAATGGCTTTTACAAAAGGGATCCTAAAATTATTATCATAAAAAATATAAATTAAAAACTAACAAGAGAATTTAGACTAAGAGTTACTAACAGAACAGAACAGAACTTTAAAATATATAAAATATGCATATTCTTACTATATGTATACTATTTAAGGTTTATAAAAAATAAAAGGTTTTATATAAATTTCAAATCAGTCATTAGATCACAGGATATATCTGCAGATAAATACTCATGTTAGGTCGTTATTTATCTTAATTGATTCCTCATTAAACTTCTTTAACAAAAGAGAAATGAAAAGCTCGTTTGCAATGACAGAATGAAGCCGAATTTCAATGTAATTAGTGACCAAATTACTATTGCGCTGACGTTCATTTCGCTCTCGTAAAATTCAATTTTTATAAAATGAGATGTGATTTACATAATCATCTCGACACTTAATTAAATCGGGTGCCAATTTTTTGGGTGAAATTATAATTCTGGCGAGATTGCGTTTTGGGTTTGAGGAAATTTTGTACTGTGGGATTTTATGTTATCACTGTGGAATCATCCGCGTGAACTTATGACTTGAATATTTCGAAAATATAAACGTAACGAAAGAATTGAAAAACCCCGCTTTTCCTTCTAGTTAACAGAAGCAAAAATAAACATTCTTTCACATAAGTGAGTTATCATTACCATCCCCACCATGGTTCAGGCCTTGACGTGGCGGTGGGGCTTAGTAGCCTAGGGTGAGCCCAACACCTTGGGCGAAGCTAATTGAGTCGAGGGGGCTCTTTGTACCCCTCTTATAAGAAGAGGGGACAAAGGAGCAGGGGGCAAGGGGCGAGGATGGGAACCTCACCCCATTGTTCTGTCCAGACGTTGAGAGGGGTTGTTCAGTGGTGCAGGACAACCCCTCGGTGGAGGTGGTGTCGGTCCCTTGGGGGACTGACTATCCGTCGAGGTGCCCTGTTTATTTGTTAGATCCGGGGCACCACACAAGGCGGCAGTGGTGGCACTCGCTGGGTTTTAGTGGGTATTACTGCGTCCACTTACCACCTTTCGGGCGCAGCGAGTCCCACATACCCGCGTGGGGAGATATACTCCCTCGCGGGATGCCTCAGAGCATTTCCCGGCGTTAAAGAAAAAAAAAATCATTACCATACATCATAATCATCAATCACAATGTAATGATATCATTTAAATAGTCATGCACTTTTTAATGATATCATTACATTAGATTATACACAAAATGGCCTTACTTTTTTATAAGGATTGATATTGTTCCATGGTCTGATGTCATATAGCAATTAGAAAACATTTAAAGACTACACGTATATTGGATTGATTTATCGATAATCAACATTCTCGTTCATAACCTATACACAACAATACTTTTCTTTTCTAACAACAGAGATGATTGAAAATATTTTTTTCCCATCACTATTTAAGGAAACGAATCTTTTGTAATTACACCGTATGATTGAGCGAGCATTATTTTCCGTTTCACATCACAAACTAAATTCACCGGTTTTGCATACAGTGAATATCGTAAATCACCATTTATTGGACGGAATCGAACTGGAGCCGTTGAATCGGGAGTAAATTAATAATCGTATTACTTTTTCAGTGGAATGCAAATATTTGATGATTGGGTTGTGGCGAGTGGTGAAAGCCGATACCGACGGACGCGGAGCCGCGCTCGCTGGAAGAGACATTTTGTTATTTTTTGTTGCATCTTTGTTACTGTTTGGTTGAATAAAATACTCTCATAAACATATACACTTCAACATTTTTACTACAAATATATTATAATGTCATTATTTATAATTATACAATTTATTTTTAATTCAAGTTAAATTGAAATTGGGTAAAAGCATTCGTTACTTTATAAAAGGATTCATTTATTAGTTTAAACTATCATTATAATGAATATATTTTTTATTCTGCTACTGAACATAGTCCAAATTTAATGAAATCCAAGTTGGTTTTCACTACTAGTATTCCAACTACAACCAATTTTCTTTTTATTGAAGTAAAACTTCTTTAGGCGCGACTAAAGGAAACTAAGATTTTACGAAGTTTACTTATTTGCGCATTATTATATTATTACTAGCTGTTGCCCGCAGCTTCGCCCGCGTTAACTTTAAAATTTGAAGGATTGACCTCCCTTATCACTTAGGGGTATGAAAAATAGATAGTAGCCGATTCTCAGACCTACTGAATACGCATATAAAATTTGGTAAAAATCGGTAAAGCCGTTTCGGAGGAGTACGGTAACTAACATTGTGACATGGAAATTTTATATATAAGAGATTAGATTACGTACCTACGCAGATACTTTTTTATTTTGAGTTTGTTTTGCTGGTTCATATTATTAAGAACTGGTGGCACTCAATTAGCGCTCAATAATCTATTTAGTTACACAAAAATAAAAAGAGTGGGCTTTTCCAGAAACTTTAAGGTATAATTTTAGTGACGAGAGCATTTGCGTCGGCCGCTGTAAAACATTTACAATCGGTTTTCGCGCTGTTTATCAAATATTATGATTTACGTCCGCGTCCGACAACGCTTCTTTTGTTACTACAACTATTATTTACTTTACCTTTATTGGAAATGTATTTATTCATCACAATGAAATTGAAGTTTGATTTGGGAGTAAATTTGCAATATTTTATAAGAATTATTAAGAAGCTTAACTATTGAAATGTTTAGCGGTTTGTAATGGACGGGTGATAGTTATGTTCAATAGGATTGAAATACATGAATATGAAGCCACGACCACTCCAAACATTTGGATTGTCGATATGCATTACATTACTTTTTTTTTTTTACGCCGGGAAATGCTCTGAGGCATCCCGCCTGGGAAGTGGGTCTCCCCAGGTGGGTATGTGGGACTCTCTGCGCCCGAAATATGGTAAATGGATGCAGCTCTACCCACTAAAACCCGGCGAGTGCCACCAGTGCCACCTTGGTGAGGTGCCCCGGATCTGTTAAGCTAACAAGGCACCTCGACGGCTAGTCAGTCCCCCAAGGGACCGACGCCACCTCCACAAAGGGGCTGTCCCGCACCACAGAACAACCCTCCCACCGTCGGGACAGTACAATGGGGTGAGGTTCCCAGCCTCACCCCTTGCCCACTGCTCTTTTGTCCCCTCTTCTTATAGGAGGGGTACAAAGAGCCCCCTCGGCTCAATTAGCTTCGCCCAAGGTGCTGGGCTCACCCTAGGCTACTGAGCCCCACCGCCACGTCAAGGCCTGAACCATGGTAGGGATGCATTACATAGTTTTAACTTAGTTTAGACTGAGCTTCTAAACTACAAACACTGTAATTCTTATTATATTTTAAATTTAAACCAAACTTAAATTAAAAGTTATTTTAATGTCATTTCTAGAGGTTATTACAAAGTTCAAAAACTTCTAAAGTAATATTTGTTATTCTCTAGTTCTTCGGTTTTCGTTCGGAAAAATGAGAATGGAACCTCCTTTGTACGGGCTCCTATTTTCTGCTCAGCGGAAAATAAAGTTATCGCTGATGCCACGGCTCGAGACTGCAAAATATGAGCTGGATGCTATACGTAGGAGATATGTTGTCATCTCGTATGTAATTATAAATTACCTTTATGCATACAATTACAATGCATACAAGCATCATCTTAACGCATTTAAATAAAAGAGGGCGTGTATACATTTTTGCGATGGAAGCAACGCGCTTGTGCTGGATGCATTGTGACCACTGGACCTGCTATTTTTACTTTAATGCAGCTTTACTGTGTTCCGAAAAGAAGGGCAGGAGAGGCTGTTGCATTAACTGGTACCGAGATTTACCATCTTACTTCTCAGGACAGATAACATTAATTAGTTGACTTAGTTTCAGTTTAACTTGTTCATGTTCATGGGTGACACTGACGTCTTACCTCTTTTGCTTCTCATCCAGTTCGCTTATCTAACTCAGAAAAAAAGTTGAATAAATAAATAAATAAAAATTTGTAAAAGTTAAATAAATGTATGTAAGTTTTTTTATTGACGCAGGTTAATGCTTTCGCATGATCCAGGATTACCTCAGGTAAGGCTTCTAGACCTATGTGGAGACTCGCACTTGGAAATACACTACCCAACTAAACCACCTGCGAGCGCCTTCAGCTTTTTGAGGGCCTCAGATCTACAGGCAACAGAATCACCTCAGCGATAGGCTGGCCCCTCCTAAGTAGACTCCTCGTAAGGGGGACTGCCTGGCCGCCACTAAACAGTCCCCGCGACGTCGTGCCTTACTGAGCCATGTTCCCATCCTGACCCGACACGAACATAAGGGACCTTACAGATAAAGGCGCATTAAGTAGCGCCTCCTACGCACCCTGTTCGTTTGCCGCGGGAGAAGGCCTCGTCGGCGGCCTCCTTCTGGGACATTACTGCCTCGCAGACGGAGACTATCGCCGTCCAGGACTTGTCGTCACCGAGCATCGCGGTGATGACCCTCGGAAGAGAGAAGTCCTCTCCCATAACCGATGTCAGATGGCGACGCAGCACCACATGTTTTCATTAAACTACTAAAATTCAAGTTTTTCACTTTCCGTGTATAGCTCTTTTCCAAACACCACAACTTTTTCTATGATGAAGAAATAAAGCTGACTCGTACGTAAGTTGTTTTGACAAAAGCGGAGGTGTGAGCGTGTGGGCACTAAATAATTCCCGAGGGTTCCGTGGACGGTTTAATGAATTTTTAATCGAATTACACCGCCCGGAGCTTCACAAATAAATCTTAACGTTATTATCTTGATGTATTGCTTTTATTATTACATCCGAAGATTGGGGGTTTTGTTTTTGAATTGGAATTGCTATTGGCTGAAGAATTGTTTTTTTTTGTCTTCAATAAGTAGCCTTTTTAATTCAAGTTTATTTTTTAAATTAAAATAATTAATTTTTTATATACTTATGTTCATTTTAATTTATTAGAATTGGCTTACTTAAATGATTTTACCTTTTTTTTATTAAATGATTTTAACATTTTTTTCTTTAACGCCCATGGGGGAGTGGGTCTCCCCAGGTATGTAGGACTTGGTGCGCCCGAAAGCTAGTAAGTGGACACAGCTCTACCCACTAAAACCCGGAGAGTGCCACCAATGCCGACTATGGTGGGTGCCCCAGATCTGTTGAGCAAACAAGGCACCTCGACGACTACACAGAGGGGTTGTTCCGCACCACAAAACAACCCCTTCTAACGTCGGGACAATGGAGTGAGGTTACCGTCCTCGCCCCTTGCCCTCTGATCCTCTTTACTTTAAGAGCCCCCTCGGCTCAATTCGCTTCGACCTAGGTGCTGGGCTCCCTCTAGGCTACTGAGCCCCACCACCACGACAAGGCCTGAACCATGGTGGGGATGATTTTACCTACACAGATTAAGGTGGCCATAAAATAGCTGTGCTTCTGAAATTCTTCCCTGATAAAATCCGTAAGTAGTATTTTAGTTTGGTAATTTACAGTGTAAAGAATTTGATATTTTTATCGCAAAATGTATAATACATATATATAATAATACTATAATTATTATGTAAATTAAGAATATACTTTGCTTAGAGTACACATAATATATAGAGCGCGCGTCACTAAGTATGAACTGTAAGCACGGGTATGAACATAGACAAAACCATGGTCTTGGAAACATTCAATCAGTGTCAAAACAACACGCACTTTTCATTATATTTGTTTTTATGTTAAAATTGTGAAACATCAAGTGCTAATTTGTAAGAATCATTCTTGGAAGTAAAATAAAAGAGTTTATTGAGGGGTGCTTAGAATAGAATAGAATAATTATTTATTTGCCAGAATATGGTGTACATAGGTTTTCATATTTCACAGGTTCTCATATTCTACATGTCAGTGTGCAAACAATATTTGATAAGTCATTTTTTTTTAAATAATAATAATAAATTAAAATATAATAACATGCAAAGTCACACAGTTAAATATTATCATCATCATACAATTTTATATTACAGTTAGATATTATCTAATTAATTTCATTATCAAGTAAATATTCATTTATTGAATAGTACAATTTGCTCATAAGTAATTTAAATAAGTCATTTTGAAACTTTTTCCCACAATAGTTTAGCAGTGGATGGATAGAGGCTGATGATGATGATGATGAATGTTCTTTAATTTAAAATTTGACAACTTTTTAATGCATTACGCATCCAGGAACGTCACTTTCACAGCGCTTTACTATAGATAAATATCTATATAACGCATCTGCTTACGATCGGCACAATGAAGCGGCGTGACAGTAGCACTCTATATATTATGTATATACTCTAAGACACTTAGGCTTTAGGACTTGCAGTATAAAATTATTTTTAAATTTGCTCATCAATTTCTTTAACAAATAACTTGATCAAACAAAAACCCGACCTAAAATAACCAAGCGATACCTAAATGAACGTTTCGGTTCCAGCTCTAGTCTGGAAGGCGTTTCTTTATCCGGAACACTTTCATTATGCTCTAGTGTTTGGAGAAACATTTCAATCTGACAACGTTTGTTTTACCCGCTCGTGTGTGTGGCCCCGAAATTGGCGAGAATGAGATAACATAAGAGAAACAAGATATTTGTTAATTGTATATACAAGTGTTTTTTTAGCTAGTTTGATAGACAAACGGGCAGACAAGTTACCGACGGTAATTGGTCAGCGTCGCTATAAACAATTCACCTGGGACTATCCTGGGAGTCGTGCAACTCATTTATAAAGTCTCGATGCCAGTAATTTACTGCCTGACCTGTCTTTTGTTTCTTTTCAAAACACAGCAATGTGGTTTCACAGAAGAAATATCTAGGACGGTGCTACCCATACTGATATAGGAGCGTGACACAAGCACCCACCGGTTAAAGTGCTGCCAGCATATTCGGTATATAATGTCGTCATTCGCTCAATGACGATCTCCCCACAGTAGCCGGTCCGTGTTGGATGCGAGTGGCAAAGGATCGGTTGTCTTGGCGTTTATTGAGGGAGGGAGGAAGGAGGGAGAGATATAAGCTGAGGATGATGATAATTCGGTCAAGTATTTGGGATATTTGGCCTTGATGACTATTTTTTATATCCAAATGTAGATTTTAGACCAGTAGTATTAAGAGTATTCTTGGTTGATAGATTTTAACTGTATTTATAATTATTTTACTGTATACTTAATATCACAAAGCTATTATCATGATAGTTTCTAATTTTATACTAAACTAATTTTAATTTTAATAATTATTGACCATTATACCTAATATATAAATTATAACATTATATATATTTGAATTATTACCGCTTCAATAAGATTCCGGATAATTTACAGCAACCGTGTTCACGAGAGGACTGACACATAGCTGATCGCCATTTTCCAGGCCTCACCCGTGTCGCTCAGTCCGTAACCGCCTTTATTTGCTTAATATTTTCGTGAAAGGGCGCACTCGGCGGCTTCCCCGAGCATATTAGATTATAAATAATGTGTGCCCATCGTCTTCTGTCTTGACAACTTTCAACTGATTTTGTACAAATTTTACATATATTATGGTTTTAGCCTTTTTATTTTATAATCATATTAAAGAGGTTTTTAACGGTACGTGTCTGAAGAATATTGTGGGTGTTTATAAATGTGACTATCTTGTGAATTGATTACCTGTATGCCTGTATCTGATCTATAATATTATTATGTTTTAGAATGTACAATCATCATCATCATCATCATCAACATATAATCAAATCAAATCAAATCAAATCAATTTTTTTTTTATTCAAAATAGTACTAATACAGTATCTTTTTGAACGTCAATTGAATCTACCACCGGTTCCAAGGTAAGCCCACTGAGAAGAACCGGCGAAACAAACTCAGTCATTGTCCAAACAATCATTGTCCAATGCCAAAAAATACTCGTCTTAAACTAGATACTTCAGTGTCGCGGAGCTAAAAAAAATTCTCAAGATGTTACAAGGATACCTCTTAACATAAAAAACTATTAATAACCATAGTCATCCACTAATATTCTACAATATGTTCTTAAAAATAAGAAAACATTAATAAATATAGCTTACACTTACAAATATAAAATTGTTATATCTTGGGTCGCCCGCGTTTAATAGGTACAAGGAATGTCACTTTAAAAGTTATAAAACAAACGGGCTATCATCTCACCCCATCTCCCCCTCTCCCCCTCTCCCTTCTCCTGCCACTCCTAAACACATCATTCACCGAAAGTCAGTAAGATTTACAATTTTAATGGTACAGCTTTAGAACAAAAATAAACTTGGGGATTAAAATATTAAGTGACGCATGTTTGCAAATAATTGCTAGGAAATAATAATAGTAATAAGGAAACAGACCTCAGAAGATGGGAAGAGGTAGTGCCATGCTATTATGAGGCAGTGCCTTGCTAGTAAGAGGCAGTGCCACATGCTGCTTTGCAGCTGACCGGCACGACCGGGGTGGTACCTCTCGCTCACATAATATCGGAGTAAATTAACAGCTACGCTGTTGCATTTCGTGCGGTTTATGAGCTCCCGGTGGCCCCCCATGGGATAGGGAAAAGGAGGTGCTACACATCTGCATAATCTCTGGTTGTGCGGATGTGTATGGGCGTCGATAGTCGCCAAAAGGCTTCGACTGCTCGTTTGCCCTCCTATGGTATAAAAAAATGCCCAGTTGCGGATAATAATACTTATTGTTTACGTTTAGACATTTTGAATTCACAAATACCTAGGATGCTAACTTTATCTCAAAAACTTTTTGTTGTGTTCTTGAAATATTAAAAATATTATACTTTTAGGAAAAAAATGACTTTAGTTTCGAAATATGACAAGTAAAACATGTTTTATTGTTATAACGATAATATCCAAAAAAAATATGAATCATGAGCCAGGTCAGTTTATAGCGGAGCATCCAAACAAAAGCCGTAAAAGCCTCCATAAAATCATGAAAGTAAAAGGCTGTAAAAACAGATAGCTGCTTATTTACTTAGCTGGTTTACATTTACGAAGTATTTAGTTGCGTTTTAATAAAGAATCCAGAATGGTTCACCATTTAGATCCCAAAGGGATTATTGGTTTTAGGACATTTATGTAAAGTTTTTATTTATGTTGAGTATTTGATATCAAATATTTAAAAAAAACATAATATTTTTTTATATTTTCCATTTCAGTATTTGACGTTACCTAATATTTTCAGTACTACTTTGCTATATGAGATTTTTTATATTTAAAGTCTTTAATGATATAATATATCTCCATATGAAACGCGGCAAATTTGTTTCACCCCCACCATTGATCTGAGCCTTGTCGCGGCGGTGGGGCTTAAGCCTGGGGTGCAATCCAGCACCTTGGGCGACTAATCGGATCCCGGGCGGCAGTTGGTTCAGACCACTGCCGGCCAAGCCGCTCCCCGGTCCATAGGGCTGGGGGTGGTGGTCGCCATCCCATGCCGGGATGGGGACTACGTGGAAGAAAACCACTCTAAAAAATTACCCTAATCTCAAGTTTTGGTGCGCGGCGAGGAGATGAATGGTTGGTAGGTCACCAGCCGTTAGCGCACCCCTAGCCGGGGTACCTGCGGACACCCCGGTCAGGCAAAAATGTACGCCATCCTGGTGCACAGGGCTCTGCCCAGGATGTCTTTGTTTCCCTAGCCCCGAAGATGGAAACATCAGAGGTTTGAAACTAAAATTAGTAACTACAATGAAACTACTCTCCGAGCGGGTTCCAATCCCGTCACCTCGTGTGCTGCCCCAAGTAATACGGAGGGGGCACTTCAAAACTTCGGCGGTCCGGCAACTCCGGACCGACGCGACCGCGGCGAACGAAAAACGGACCTGATTGCAAGCGATTTGGTGAGGGAGAAGGTGGAAATAAAAATAAGGTGGGTAGAGGTCGCCCAAAGGGAAGAAAGAAGGCGGATACAGACGTGTTAGACGGGATGTCTTTGACGTCGTTGTCGGAGTCGGAGCTTGGGCAGAAACGTTTGTTTTCGGAGGTATCGGGAGGCTCCGGTTCAGACCGAAACGGGGGGGGATGTTAAGAGGAAGACGCGGCCAGCTCCGAAACGCGGCAAGGCGATTTCGATCTCCAGTGCGCGAGCGACACTAAGGGCGAGGGTGGAGAATGAGCGTGAGGACGAGTTCCAGACTGCTCTAAACAAACGGGCGTTCAAGAAGCCGAAGGAGGTTCCTGGGGAGGCGGAGGATGTTCCCCACGACCTCGACACGGAGCAGCTTGGGGCGGAAGATCTGCGGTTGGTGGCCGAGACAAGTCTTAACACCATTTTAGAATTGACAGGCAAATCCGTAAATTTGAGGGGGGGATATGCGGCAAAAATCCGACGGGCAGCCGCATCCATCAGAGGCATTATGGAGTCTCTGGTGGTCCGAACGGAGACGGAAGAGGCGCGGAGGCTGAGGGCCGACAATAGTCGGCTTCAGCGGGAGCTAGAGCTGGTGAAGGAAGAGGTCCGCGCCTACAGGCGGGACTTCGAGGAAAGCCGGAAGAAGGCGGCTGAGGCTAGGGAAGAACCATTGTCTGCCGACCAAATGAAGAGTTTAGTTCAGATGGTCGGTAACATGCTAGACGGTCGCCTGGCAGCCCTGCAACTCCCAGCCGCTCCTCTCTGCCTCCCCCCACTGGCGGGGGATAAGAAGGAGCTGGCGAAGACTACGAGGGCCGACATAGCGGCGGCAAAGAAAAAAGCGACGGCCGTCGCCATCGTCGATGAGGTGGTGGGACACACTGACGAGTTTCCTGCCCTGCCTCAAGCCGTAAAAGGCAAGGGGAAGGGCAAGGGGAACGGACAGGAAGCGGCATGGACCGCGTTCGGTCCCTCCAACTCCAAAGAGGCTGCCCCCAATATGAGGACAAAAGAGGGGGCCACACAGGAGTCGGTACCAGTGGGATGGACGGAGGTTGTCCGCCGGAAAGTGGCGGTGAAAAAACCGGCAGCTTCAGCGCCACCGGCAAAAAAGCCGACGGCCTCCGCGCTGCCGGCTAAGAAGGAGGCTTCAAAGCCTAAACTGGCACTCCCCCGCTCTACGGCCGTAATTTTGAAGTTACGCCCGGAAGCAGCGGCGAAGGGTGTAACATATGGCTCGGTCCTCCTAAAGACCGAGCAAAAGATTGATTTGGCGGAGCTGGGTATCGGCCCGCTCCGGATTCGCCAGTCGGCGACCGGGGCGCGCCTCATCGAGGTGCCCGGCTCCACGAGCGGGGAGAAGACGGACGCTCTCGCCGCCCGTTTAAAGGAGGTCCTGGCCGAGGAGGCGGAGATACTCAGGCCCGAGAAGAAGGCCAAAATGAGAGTCTCGGACCTGAGTGATGCTGTCACCGCGGAGCGCCACATCACCGCGATGGCCAGAGAAGGGGGCTGCAACTCTGGCCAAGTCCTCGTTCGAAACATCCGTACGGGACAAATGGGCGCGAGGACAGCCCATATAGAGCTCCCGGTTGCAGCGGCCAAGAAGCTAATGCAACAAGGGAGTGTAGTGGTGGGCTGGAGCCGCGCTCGCCTCCACCTACTGCAGACGCGCCCCAGGCACTGCTTCCGGTGCCTGGGAATGGGACACGTTGCCGGCGTGTGCCAGTGTGGGGTTGACCGCAGCAACCTGTGTTACCGCTGCGGCCAGCCTGGTCACAAGGCCGCTGGGTGCTCGGCCGCCGCACACTGTGCGGTGTGCGCAGACACCGGAAGGCCGGCAGGCCACGTGATGGGAGGCATAGCGTGCAAGCCCCCATCTACCCGCGGGAAGTTCCCCTCCCAACAACCCGGGGGGAACCGAGTAGAGTCGGCGGACGCTGAGATGGCCGAATAATGTCCAGGCATCTCAGCGTTCTCCAGGCGAACGTCAACCACTGCGCCGGGGCTCAGGATCTTCTTCTGCAGTCCATGAGTGGAGCGTTGACGTCGCGATCGTTGCCGAGCCATACGCTGTGCCTCCCACTAGCCCACACTGGGCGGGGGACACCGATGGCTCGGTAGCGCTCGTGGTGAGGCCTGGAGCCGGCCCCCCCTCGCAGTCAAAGCGAGGGGCCGCGGGTACGTGGCAGCGGTTCGGGGAGAAGTGGCTTTCGTCGGAGTTTACTTCTCACCGAACCGCGATTTGGAGGCCCTGGAGCGGTTTCTCGACGTTCTGGGGCCGCTAGTGGGGCAGCTAGCTCCCCTACAGGTGTTCGTGGCCGGGGACCTCAATGCCAAGTCCACGGCATGGGGTAACCCGGTCACGAATCCAAAAGGGAGGGAAGTGGAGGAGTGGGCGCTAGCTGCCGGCCTGGCCCTGCTCAACGTAGGGACAGTCCAGACGTGCGTGCGTTGGTCGGGAGGTTTCGTGGTGGATGTCACATTCGCCACGCCAGCCATCGCACGCAGAGTGGTGGAGGGGTGGAGGGTGGAGACGGGGGAGGAGACTCTCTTGGACCATCGCTATATAAGGTTCGAGGTGTCTCCAGCTCCCGTCCGTCCGGCGTCATCGTCGTCGTCGTCGTCCAGAGGGAGAAGTCAGCTTTGTGAGTGCCCAACGCGGAAACGTTGGGCACTCTCAAAGCTCGACCAGGAACTGGCAGAGGAGGCCGCTATAGTCGCCCGGTGGAGCCTCCCGCCGCTGTTAGAGCTAGGGGTGGATGAGGCGGCTGACCGGCTCTGCGACGCGTTCACCGCGGTCTGCAGAGCGGCTATGCCGCCCGCGAGACGTTCACCCCCGCGGCGGGCGCTCTACTGGTGGTCAGATGAGATAGCTGGTCTCCGGGCCGCCTGCAATCGGGCCAGACGGTTTTATACCCGGAGCAGGCGGCGGCTCCCCCAGGACGTCGACAGGGACGACAGGCTGCGCAGGGTCTACGCAGAAAAGCGAAAGATCCTGCAGAAAGCCATTTTCCGAGCCAAGGAGGAGGCTTGGCTGGAGATGGTTGAGGGTCTCAACAGAGACCCCTGGGGACGACTATACATATGCTCACTCGGAACAATCTCCGCGCCCAGTCGGCCCCAATCAACAAGACGCTCCAGCGAGGCCAACTGGGGAGGATCGCCGGGGAACTTTTCCCCGACACACCCGTGGGCTATACGCCCTCCAGGATGGCTCGGCAGACGCCGGACGAGGAGGGTGTTCCGCCACCCGTCACGGAGGCTGAAATGGAGGTGGTTCTGTCCCGCCTCGAGAGTAAGAAGAGGGCGCCGGGTCCAGACGGGGTGCATGGGAGGGTCCTCGCGATCTCTCTCGCGTACCTCGGCGATAGCCTTCGGGAGCTGTTCGACCGCTGCCTGCGGTCCGGACAGTTCCCGAGGGCCTGGAAGGAGGGTCGGCTCTGCCTGATACCAAAGGCAGGGCGGACCCCGGACTCGGCTTCGGCGGTGCGACCGGTGGTGTTGCTGAGCGAAGCTGGGAAGGCATTGGAGAAAATTGTGGCCTCCCGGCTCGTTCAGCACCTGGAGGAGGGCCCGGGGCCGGGACTCTCAGAGTCCCAATTTGGGTTCCGGGCACGCCGGTCAACCGTCGATGCCCTCAAACGCCTTCAGGCGGTGACGGTTGAGTCGGAACACAGAGGGGAGGTGGTGGTCGCGGTGTCCTTGGACATCGCGAACGCCTTCAACAGCCTCCCTCACAGTGTGATACGGGAGGCACTGAATTTCTTCGGAGTGCCCCCGTATCTAAGGAGGCTGTTGGAGGCGTACCTCTCCGAGAGGAGGGTAGCCTGCGAGAACCGGTGTGGGTCCGTAGAGTGGTGGCGAGTCGGGTGCGGTGTTCCACAGGGGTCGGTTCTTGGTCCGATCCTGTGGGACATCGGCTACGACTGGGTCTTGCGAGGCCGCCTCCTCCCCGGGATGGGTGTCATATGCTACGCCGATGACACCCTCGTGTATGCCCGGGGACGAGGCTATAAGGAGGCGGCGCGGCTGGCCGAGGTCGGGATCGACCTCGTGATCAGCCGCATAGAGAGGTTAGGGCTTCGGGTCAGACCTGAGAAGACCGAAGCCCTTCTCTTCCGCGGGACCGGGCGGAAAGGACCCCCACCGGGGGCTGCCCTCCAGGTCGGAGGGGTGAGGGTCAGGATGAGCCCCCATATCAAATATCTGGGGCTCATCCTTGACGGAGGGTGGACCTTCGGCCCACATTTCTCCATGTTGGGACCGAAGGTCGCGAAGGCGGCAAGTGCACTGGGCAGACTCCTCCCGAACCTCGGAGGAACCAGCGCCGCCTGCAGGCAGCTATACTCCGGAGTCTGCCGTAGTATGGCGACGTACGGTGCACCCATCTGGGCGGATCACCTTACCGGGAGGAATAAGGCCCGGCTGCGATCGGCGCAGCGGGTCATCGCGGTAAGAGTGATCCGGGGGTACCGTACGGTTTCGTGGGCAGCAGCCACTGCCCTAGCCGGTGACCCCCCGTGGGAGCTCGTGGCGGAGGTTCTTGCCGAGATGCACTCCTATGTCTCGGTTAGGAGGTGTCTGGGTGAGAGCCTTACGCTGGACGGGTTCCTGCGGGTTCGCCGACTAGGGCAAGAGGCGTTAATGCGGAGGTGGGGGGAGGACCTGGCGCGGCAGCCGTATGGCAAAAACCTGACGGTTGCTCTGCGTCCGGTCCTTGAGCGGTGGATGCGCCGTAAGCGCAAACCCCTCACCTTCCGTCTGACACAGGTGCTCACCGGGCATGGTTGCTTTGGTGAGTACCTGTGCCGGACGGCCCGCAGGGAGCCGTTGACAGTGTGTCACGATTGTGGCGCGGCGGTGGACTCGGCCCAGCACACACTCGAGGTGTGCCCGAGATGGGCGGCGCTGCGTCACAGTCTGACATCAGTCATCGGAGGGGACTTGTCTCTGCCGAGCGTCACCACTGCGATGCTCGGTGACGACGAGTCCTGGACGGCGATGGTCTCCTTCTGCGAGGCAGTAATGTCCCAGAAGGAGGCTGACGAGCGGGTGAGAGAGGAGGCCGCCGACGAGGCCTCCTCCCGCAGGCGACGAACGGGGGTGCGTAGGAGGCGCTATTTAATGCGCCTTCAGTAACGCCCCTGTGTTCGTGTCGGGCCCAGGATGGGAACCTGGGTCTGTATGGCACGACGTCGTGGGGACTGCTTAGTAGCGGCCGGGCAGTCCCCCCCTACGAGGAGTAGTCTGGCCTTCGCCGGGGCCAGCCTGTCGCTGAGGTGATCCTGTCCGTTGCCTGCATATCCGGAACCCTCAAAAAGCGGCTGAAGGCGCTCGCAGTGGTTTTGGTTAGGGTGGGCACTCCCAGGTGCGAGTCCCACATTGGGTCAGGATCTACCCGAAGGTCCTGGCTGCATCCATAAGGATTTCCCTGCGAAAAAAAAAAAAAAAAAAAATATTGTTTCACTGAAGAGATGAGGAAGATGGTGGGGTACCACCATTTCGACAGCCGCGCGGAACATTGTCGCTGGTCAATAATACAAAATATTTTAATTTCTTATTCAGTGTGGTAGTAGCTCATTGGAGGTCAATATACCTCCAATGAGCTACTCTCTCTCTACTACGTTTCTTATACAAAAAAGGCTTCAAAAATAATGTCCTTGACCTAGATACAAAAATTCATCATTAAAACAAGTTATCACTTACATAGTTGGAATCCAAAACAAACCAAAAATGATTTGAGGTACATATCCCATCAAATTGATGTTTACGTTAAGGTAAGGATGAAGCTCTAATATGTAAATAATTACGATTGTACAAAAAATTACAACTTCAAACACTTTTTAAATTTAGGGTCATAAAATATGAATCAACAAGCACTTGGCGCAATATGCGTGGCGCGTGACCTCGCATGAGTCCTGAGGATTTGTGCCGTCTGAAACGTCCAATCCTAAAGCAAACGTTTGCGAAACTTCCAAAGAATGCCGGTTTTATATTTGTATACGTAAATATGGGGATGTACCGAGCCGAAGCCTTTAATGTTATGTGCGAGAAATGATTGATTCACTATTTTGGAATCTAGAGATGATAAACAAGCTATGAAAGGAGTAATCGATGGTATACAAAATGTCCTATGTAATATGAGAATAGGGTCAAATCTTGACCTATGATTTAAATCTTTAAAGCATAGGTCAAGATCTCACCCTAGGGTGTACTCTTACATGCTTCAACACCTTTAAGCATCAAATGGTTCATCTACACAGTCAAGTTTTTGTGGCTTTCAAAATAAGTAGCAATCGATTCTGCTTAAACTTTTTTGATTCAAAATTAAGCTACTCTAAACTAAACGAACTTTTGAAAGGTGCAAAAGCTTTTAAAATCTCTGATAAGTACGATATTTGAATCATATTATGTAAGACATATTGAAGTCTGATCCCAACCATGGTTCCTTGAGCAAAAGAGCAGGGGGCAAGGGGTGAGGACGGGAATCTCACTCTATTGTACTGCCCCGACGTTGGCAGGGGTTGTTCTATGGTCGGTCCCCTGAGGGGCTGACTAGCCGTCGAGGTGCCCTGTTTACTCAATAGATCCGGGGCACCTCATCAAGGGCAGCATTGGTGGTACTCGCCGGGTTTTAGTGGGCAGAGCTGCGTCCACTTAGCAGCATTCGGGCGCAGCAAGTCCGACATACCCGCCTGGGGAGACCCACTCCCCAGCGGGATGCCTCAGAGCATTTCCCGACGTTCAAGAAAAAAAAATTGAAGTCTGATTGATAGGCTTATTAAATAGGAGAAAATTAGTAGGGTCAACTTAAAACAGGAGATCGATACAACGTAAACTATTAAAATAAAATATTAAAGCTTAACATGTATTGCACAGATATAATACGAAATAAAATTCCAACATCGTATTGCTTCTCGAATGTCCCTCAAATTGAATTCAACTTATGATCAAAAGAATAAACCGTATGAACTAAGCAGACAGACGCAATATCGAGCACGTTAAGACTTAAGTATTTCAGACAATATTCACTGCACTAAATTTCCCTCGCATGTAACATTTATTTTCAAAATCTGTGGAAACTCATATGAAAACTATTTAGACGTATCAAAGCAAATGCTATTTTCAATTAAATTTATATAATTACAACGCTTTGGTTTTATGTATCTCTTTCATGATGTTAAGTCCCTTTAAATATGATATTAATGCAAATTATATAATACACTGATGTGTCCTTTACATGATTCAATTTTAAGATTTTTCATGAATAAGTACTTACGACGTCTTGGCGTTCATTGAGGGAGGCCTATGTTCAGCAGATAACGGATAGAGGCTGATGGTGGTGATGATAATGATGATGATGATGTTCTTACGTAAGAAATCTTTCTTCAAAAGATTTTGCTCAAGGTTTGCCAATGCTCGATGGAGCGCAGTGTTTTAGACGTCAAATTAACCGACCCCATTAAGAACTCCATCTTGCGCTCCAAAACTACAGTAGCCCATGTAGCCCTAACAGATGCTAAGCTTCAATGGCAATAGGCCGAACACATCAGCCGGATGCCCAACGAGGTGTGGGCTAAGAAAATTATAGACTAAATATATAATAAATATATAGACTAAAAATAGTCTCATTAAACCAGAGTTCGAAGATGCAGCAGATCTTGGCGGAGATGGCAAGATGACCTCGACGCTTTTAAAAAGAATGGCCTAGTGGAGCTAACGATGGATACGGGTGGAAAAGAGAGAAAGATGGCCTTTGCCATGCAGTGGGACAGTATAGGCTAGGAAAAAAAGTAAGTACGTCATGGACGTGGCTCGGCTTTTAGGCAATCTTCGGCCTAGCTTGGTTCTGGGCCATATGGTTTTTGTGCATAGGGTTGAATATAATTTAAGAGTATGTAACATGTTACAAGGTATCAGAAAAAGCCTTTTGAATCTTATTATCTTTTCATATTTTCATTTGATCATGCCTTACCCTACTTTTCATATACGAATACTCGAATAAATATGCGCTTAGATTTGAGATATATTATCAGCAACATAAATCAAATATGCCGCAGCTGCTAGATCGCGATATACGCACATATCCGCACGTGCGGTAAGATTACGCGATATCCGCACACGCACACGCATACAAGCACGCTTACGCACACATACTCACATATACACATGCACACATTAGTACATATACGTGCACGCACACGTACGTATAGATCCGCACGTAGCGATCGCCGATATTAAATGTTTGCTCTCGAACGTTTGAAGGTAAACGCAAACAATGTGTCCTCTGCTCGTCGATTTTGGCGCAATAATTCCTGAACTACAACAAAAAAAAAAAAAGGAATCTTGTTGTTTTTAACTTTAGCAACAGTTTTTTTATCGTGGATATTAAATTTTCGTGTTAATAATGGAAATGAAAAAAAAAAACGGACGATAAAGATTTGGCCGAAGAAACGTTATTTTTCACTTAAGATTTGTTACGATATACGTATAAAAGATGTCTCAGATATTTTGATGAATATATAGATTTTATAAATACGGCTGTGTATTTTTGCTTTGTTAATGCACCAAAAATACCACTATTTCCTTTTATAATTGCTATGGCAGTTCATAAATTGTATAACAATATTATTGTATTTAATAAACAAAAGAATACGAATAATAAAATAATTCTTAATCTATATAACCTAATAAAAGTAATATCTAGGGTAAACATTGTAATGTAATCATTATCAAAACGAGATACTTATGATCGTACAACAGTAAGCGGCTTTGAGCAAGCTCCAATAATCAACAACAGTATTAAATGTTATCAGGCATGGTTAATAGACGGATCCCGGGCAAATATTGACTCGAAAGGGTTATAACTTTGTCTAATAGCGTCAAACACTCCATATTAGTGTCGTATATGATTTTTAGACAAATCTAACTGTTTCACTTGTAAGCTCGGTTTCACTTGCCTCCAAATTTTTAAATATCTTTCTCTAAAATAGCCTATAATATATTTTTGGCTATCACATATAAAAATATTTTTTCTAATCCTAGATTATTAGAATTAGCTTGTTCATAAAAAATCTCAAAGCCTCTTTTTGAAAATAATGTGAAATTGTGATAGGATTAATCACTTAAGCACACTGAGTCAGACTGAGGTCGATTTGATATGACTCCAAATTCACTAGCCCTTCAAAAATAACTCAGATTTTGCGATCGCCATGTTTTTTTATGTCACAAGAAGGCAACCGAGCAGTTGAAGCCTTATTTATGGTGACTACCAACGCCCATAGAAATCCGCACAACCAAAAGTTATGCAAATTAGTTACTCGCCTTTTCCCTATCCCTCCCAATTGGTCATCGATAAACTTACAAACCGCACGAAACGCGACAGCATAGCTGTCACTTGACGCCGATCAAGTCCCCACTCGTGCTGGCCCAATTTGTTAATTTTTTCTGTAATTTTCATTTGAGACTAATGCCTCTCAGCATACACAGTATGAAATCTAACAAAGTTATATGCAAAATGGTGCTCAGCTTAATTGTAGAGGTTAGAATTATACAAAGTTTGGACGGGAGCGCTAATGTGAGCGGACAGCTTAACTTAACCGTCCTTGTAGTCAATATTTGTAGAGGATCAATCGTATAAGATTATTGATGCTTCACGGAGTATTTTCTGAAGTGTAGGATAGGGTCTCAATATAAATCTATACTAACTAACTATATAATCTAACTTGTACACAGGATATCAGAATCTTGGAGTGCAAGTACTGTTTTCAAGATTCTATGCTTTGCCTTGATAAAGAACTTAAATAAATACTACAACACCTTGATTTTTATAAAATATTGAGATTTAGTTTCTCTAATTAATATAACGAATAGTCGATTGTATGTTAACCGTATTTATTATTCAAGATGTGTATACATTACAACAAAAAACCGATGATTACTTTTAGGTTAATACCGCCTTTTTATAGCATACCTATTTAATCACTAGCTTCGCTCGGTATTTTTTTTTTTTAATAAAATGACATTTTCTAAAAATGATTCCTAGCTAGATCGATTTATCGCACCCGAAACCCCCTATATACTAAATTTCATGAAAATCGTTGGAGCCGATTCCGAGATTCCAATTATATATATATATATATATATATATATATATATATACAGGAATTGCTCATTTAAAGATATAAGATAAGTTTTTATCCATACATAACTATATTAACAATTAATATAATACGTCATAATGTTTAATTGATAACTTCTTAAGAATGTGTAACCTACATAACATATAATTTATAATATAGTTACTAATACAATGACTATTACAATTTATAAATGTAAAATAAACTACAAATAACTTCACTATAAACTCGCAATAAAATTCCGCATAGCTTTGGAAAAAAACCTTCCCCAAGAGTGATGATCTGGGAGACGTTTATTTGGCCAACCCAACGCTTTCGTTGCGACTTTGGACACAAATTGAGATTAAGTCTTAATCGATATTGATGTCTTGCAATAGACGGTCCCTTGTTTTGGTGAAGCAAAAACCTAATGTACGGAGCATTCAACCCGATCACACAGCTGTTGGCGCTAAGACAATTTACAGCCTTTTGTATATAGTGTACTTTCCAGTAATATTGTGATCATTTTGTATAAACTTGAAGTTTTTTCAATACCTTACCGTATTGAAAAAACTTCAAGTCTAAAGACTAATATTAAAATATTATCTGAAATCTCTTAATACAGTTAGCTTCAACCGATTCTTCTCCCTTAGTAAATAAGCTTTTTTTTTGAAAAAATAAACTACTTTAACATCCACGTAGATGTTCACAGATAGTTTTATTTATTAGTTTTTTTTTATTTTAGAATACTAAAAAATATGTGTTAAATAAAATCCCGTGCGTGGGATACATAAAAGTAATTCATTTGAATCCATCTTCAAATCAACGTTGTACAGAAATCTAGATCACGTACACTTAAAATATAAAAAAATCAACATTTTATAAAAAAAATAGTCATTATTGGACACATCTAATGTTGGATATATAATATTTACACGTTTAATAAACTTTAAGTTGGTTAGCTCATCACGTATCCACCGTCAACCAGCCCTGTACTGAAATCGTCATTTAATAATTCTAGCTCTCTCTCTCGGCCTACGAAGAAAAATATGGTTGATTCTTTTTTGCGTCCGCTGCTGTAAGCCTCTTTCAATTTACGCCAAGATGGCTGATGGCTACTCGCATCCCAAAGGAGCACTCATAATAATATTAAGTCTTAGTCATCGTAATAAAATGCTCATTCGGAGGGCAAAGTTTGTAAGGAGGTAAACAGAGGTTATCGTGCTGAAACCGTTAATGTGGGGATCTCGTGTCACTGGCCTCAGCATATTCATGATCTTAAGCTTTCAGTTAACTTACAAATAACAAAGTTCAATTTTCCTTTCCATTTTTTTTTGTTTTATATCTTTTCTAATATATAAAATTTCCATGTCACAATGTTAGTTACCGTACTCCTCCGAAACGGCTTTACCGATTTTTACCAAATTTTATATGCGTATTCAGTAGGTCTGAGAATCGGCTACTATCTATTTTTCATACCCCTAAGTGATAAGGGAGGTCAACCCCTCAAATTTTAAAAGTTAACACGGGCGAAGCTTCGGGCAACAGCTAGTATTATATAATAATATATAATAATATTTAATAATATCAACCCTTATATGTCCCACTACTGGGCACGGGGTCTACTCCTTGAAATCAGGCAAGGAGGGTTTTGGGCCATAGTTCACCGATGCGCTGGCTCAATGTGTGTTGGTTAACTTCACACACCTTCAAATACTTTTAATCTCATCATGCTTGCAGGTTTCCTCACGATGTTTCCTTTACTCTCTCACTTTCTATGTCTCATGTTCAGGTGCACGTAGAAATTTAGAATAACCCATTTCTAGCCATCACCGGGGGGTCAGGATCGTACCCGGACCTCTTGGCTCTCACTTTAAGAGGCCGAGCCCATACCCACTAGGCTATCGTCGCTCACATTGCTTTACATATAAATTTG
Organism: Helleia helle; assembly: GCA_963853865.1. Classification (NCBI taxonomy): domain Eukaryota; kingdom Metazoa; phylum Arthropoda; class Insecta; order Lepidoptera; family Lycaenidae; genus Helleia; species Helleia helle. The sequence goes on along the minus strand of OY971418.1, from coordinate 2,394,054 downwards.
TCTATATTAGTTTACATGGTACAGACCTTTGCTTTTTCAAGATTTAAATAGCTTGCAACTTGTAACAACTTTAAGCTAATATCGTATTACGCAAATGTTAACTTTATTATACGAAGTCAGCAATACGCTTGAAAGTAATAAGCTAATATACATTCTGGTCACAAATGAAGTCCCAGCAAATAAAAGCCCGAAATACTTTTTAATAAAATTTTAATAACCCGTTTTATAATCCAAGTTCTTTCATTATAATCAGTACAATTCTTGTAAACAATAGAAATATAAGTCCAAATCCGGTTAAGTGAATAAAAAATAAGTCCAGTCATTATGCGATTCTGTTTCTTATATTCTAGAATATTCTGACGAAGTTTAGCACATCGTTCCGAGGATATAGGGTCAAGAAATTTACTACGGCTAATACACTTGCATGTAATTGGATTGTTGCAAGCGATGCTCCAAACGGCTACAAAATTAGCTCATGCTTAGCAATTTCTCTTTTCTCTTTTACACATTGCCATTTCGTATAAAATTCAATGTTGAAGGTTTAAAAAGTACTCCCTTTTCATTCTGTTATCCATTATGGTAGATATAGATTGGAGATGAAAAAATACGTAGAAAACATTGTTTAAAATGGAATTTCTCTAAGCGTCACTTTCATTCCAAGAATTTCCAATGGAAATAAAAAGGCATTCCTTTTATAAGTTTATCACACTAAATAATTAAAACATCAGTAGTATTGTAAAAATATGTGCTAAAAATGAATTTCTAAACACAAACTATCGCTTGTTTTTAAATAATTAAAATATCAATCACACGAAATTGAAAATAAATGAACCCGGCAAAAATAAATATTCGTTGTTTCACGAACTATCGTTACTTAAATAATAAAACTGACACGGTTCTTAGCCGATTCTTTTTCGTTGAATACGGAAGTTTTATTTCAATCAAATATTAAGTTACTAAAGAAGCTGTTTTTATAAGTTAGTTGGATAGGCGAACTGGCAAACGTGCCACCTTGTGGTAAGTGGTCGACGACGACGACAAAACGAGTCCAGGCAACTCATTTATGTGTTGCCTATCCTGAGACGATAGAAGTCTCGGTATTAGTAATTACACTGCCTGTCTTGCCCTTCTCTCCGAAACACAGAAAAGCTGTTTCTCAGGAGAAACAAGCAAGATGGTAGTACCCATGCAGCTGGTAGCGTGGCACAGCGCTCCCTCCCACCGGTGTTTATGCAATTTAGCAGATTATGCCCTTATATCTGTGTGCCCATAAGATCTAGATCTTTCCATATACACAGGCACAGGTCTTCTTTTTGCCAAGCTTTCCTGTCTTTCAGCTGGGCAGGATAATCAGCAGCACCGATACCAATACCTTATTGCATTACCAATTTACAGTAACGTACGCAAGAACTAAGCTTCTTAATATTCTATATTACTTACAAATAAAATCTATATCAAACATTGATCAGTACACGCCGGGCTTTTTATCACAAATACAGTTCGGTTTGTCGCTTCGCCCGCGGCCTATCCCGGAATGCTGCCTATTTCCAATTTGCGTCTATCAATCAAGTGCAATCTCGCTGAGTGGATTACGCGTAAATGAAATTTGCATAGGCTCCCGAGTCCGACACGACATTTGTATCGAATATTTACGCTCCGTCTTGTTTGCGGAGGGCGCTGAAATGACACCTACCGTGCGATGACTAATAGTTAACTATTGCTGGGTGGCGAAATTGATTCGTTTGGTTTGTTACATGAACAACTTGTTCTGTTTTTGTTCGATTTTCATTATTGTCAGAGTCGTCATCTTTGTTGTTATTTTCATCATAATCATCATCACTTTCACAATAATCATTACTATTATCATCAGCAGTCATCCTCCCACCGTAACGTGAACAAATTATTTGATCAATTAGTAATTCTATGTAATAATCGATTTTCCTCGATCGGGCTCTCTTCTATCATAATATTATTTGCTGATTGGTCACTTCTTATTTTTGTCAAGTTTTAATTATAATATGTAATGTTTTAGTAAATATAAACTAGTTTTTGCTTTCCGCCACTATATCCTACAACTACCGTGTAACAGGGATCAGCGGCGGCCACCGTAAACTAACTTTTGATGTGCTCGCGTGAAGTTCGTGGACGTGCTAAAAACTTCTCGAAACCCGAAACAATTTAAGATTAATCCAATATGGAAGCGTCGAAGACGCGTGTTAGATTTTGATTACAAATTAAAATTGGGTTATAAAAAGGATAATATAAAGCTGTTGAGAATATACTGATGTTGTAAGAATGATGTTTAATAATAATATAAAAATAAATATTGTCATGGGGTACCTCCCCATGACAATATATTTTCACATCCCCCACAAAGTATTATGAGCTTACTTTTGTGTTTATTTGTGATTGTTCAAAAATATTTTGTAGTATTTTCGGTATAAACCTAGGGACACAAACATACATAAAGAAAAGGGAGAGCAAAGAAGCAACAGTTTTAGGTATTCATTAAAATACTCTAAGGTAAGATAATATGCGATCATATTATATTTATACGTTGGATATTTTAATATATAAACTAATTGTTTATTATATTATAATTTATTAAATAGCTATAAATATATAATTATATAACTAAATTTGTAACAATACCACCAAATTTTTAGTATCATTAATTAAAATCACGAACCACAATATCATTAAACGCCACATTGTACTAGGCGTACATAACTTTGTGAAGAGCTAGCAAAAACAGATAAGGGCTTATTTAAACATATATTACACAACTAAACTAACTCATGATGAAGAAACTTGTGTAATAAAGGTAATAGGGAAAAGTCATAATTTAGCATAAATGTTATAGTTGCGAAATGACATCATTTTAGTTTGGAACAGTTTTGCCATGGTAAACGGATATATTGTATACAATAGATGCTCAAGTGCTAAGTATTAAAAATACCAGGACGATATAATTGCTAATGAAAAATAAAATTCACATACTCTACCCACCTGGCTGTATCTGGCTACCAAGGCCTGCCTTTTAAGGATACCTTAATTATAAAGTTCTGCACCTCATCTAGTTGAAAACAAATCAACACACTTTTGCATACATTTTTGAAGTGAAAACTTCTTTAGGCGCTTTGAACACTTTTTGGGCGAACAAAAATCATGGAGCTTCCGTCTTCGTTACCAAACGCATCATGTAACATCTTAATGTGACATTTTGATGTCATTATAAAATTTCAAATTTTAGTATTAATATAATTTGAAAGAATCATGGCCAAATTTGTATAGGAGCTGGACTTGACTTTTATTTTTGATGTCCCAAAATAAACTATAGTTAGATTTGATTGTTCTTATGCTCTAAACATAATTCCGTTTGAGAATTATGTCTAAATAGCCACGATTTTTTATAATAACGTTAACAATTATTTTGAGGTTAGAATTAAGAACTACCTTTTTCCCGACTGCGGTGTAGCCTACAAGTGTATATTCGGCGATCTCGTTTCTAATTATTTTAATTTATCCTAGAGTATCACCCAAAAAATAGAACATCTGTCAAACCGCAATAAGAAACTAAAAACACTCGTGAGAGTAAGTCGCTAAACGCCCTCTTAAAATCTACTATTAATTCGCACTATAATATAACTTTTATTGCACCAGATTGCCTCGGTGGTACAGCGATAGCATAAGCGACTGCGAACCATAAGGTCCTGGGATCGATTCCCGGGTCGGACAAGTGTTATTGGGTTTATCTGTCTGGAAATTCTCAGTAGCAGCACGAAGTCTGGTAATGTGCCCGGTAAACGGCAATAGGCCAGCCCCCTATTTAAAAACATAGTTGCCGAAGCGTGGGCGTAGTAATACACCTCTGCCTACCTCTTTGAGGATACAGGCGTGAGACTATGTATTATAACCAAAAAATGGAATAATTGAAGGTTATAGAAATAAATAATAAATATAAGGTAATATAAAAGTAGGATTTATGAGTACATGTCTTAATTCTAAGTTTTCACTTCTATAGGCAGTCCGTATGACTTCTAGTTTTTTTTACAGTCATTTCAACTTAGCTTAATTAACCCTTAGCTTTACATTAACATTTAGATATTAACTACTACTAGCTAAGGAGCTTGGCCACTAAGTTGAAGTAGTAATAGTAGCTAAATATATTGAAATGGCAATGGCATTATAGTTAAGGTTTTTTATGTAGATTATACTATATTTATAAGTATATGTTATTTTTTATACCTATAATACCCGTATAATGCCTATGTAGGTATATCATTTTTATATATTTATAATGCCCGTACAAAAAATATGTTTATTAAAAAAATTTGCTAACTGAATATTGTTTTTTTTTTCATTAACTGACCATAACCGATACATCACAATAATATTACAGTAGAAGCTTAAAGAATCAGTACTGAAAAAAATCACCTTATGCAAGTTTTATTGACGGAAATTAAAAAAAAACAATACTATTTTTTGTAGCTATTATATATATATATATATATATATATATATATATATATATATATATATATATTAGTAGCAGCCTAATGAAGTAAAGCGAAACCTTCGTCACTTTAAGATGTATTTGAGACAATACCAGGCCATGACGTCATAGGGATTCGTTCCCTTCGAGCTGATGAATACATGAGGACCTTGGGAGTGCCACTTTAGCAGAAATAGGAATTTTATTGGATTCCATACATGTATCACTGCATGAGATTAACTTGTGATATTATGTGAAGAGTGCCTTTGCATGGGTGAGATTAATGAAAGGTTATTTGAAAATACATGATTTGTTGAAAACAGAAATCTTTTTTTTATTACAGTGAAATAAAACCACAACAATAGTCTATTAGAGGAGAAAAAAAACTTTTTTTTTTTATGAAATACTTAAAATTCAAAGTTCAAAGTTCCGTAGAAAAATACGTTTGAATCATTTGTATTACCTGCCTTAGTTTTATAAATTATAATATTTACCCATATACAATGTAACAACACATTTCTTATTTAAATAAAAACTTAGTTTCATGCACTCCCACATTTTTTATTCTATATTCCTACACTATCAATTAATAGCTAAGGAACAAAAAGAGTTTGTTACTGTCAGAATTAGTATGCTTCGTTCTAATGTTAATTCTTGGTTCTATGCTCAACAATTATGCTCAATTCGGTGAACACAACAATGACACTGAGCCCGGTACACACAGTATTGATGCTGAGTTTGGCGTACAAAACTGCGTACAAATATTTTTTTATAAGTAGATCATTTTTTATAGATGTTTTATTTAATAACCATTGCCACGTGTAATCCTTATACAAAATCGTTCTTAATACTGTTAATATTTTCCGTCCCAGTAGTTTTAATTTAGGTGAATCCAGTCTCATTTTACTACAGCGCCCCGCCCCGCTCAGCCTGCTCCCAAATACTCCATTATGATTTTAATTGACCTACGCCGTGGATTTGACGGGAATATCCAACGCGGACAATTTACTCCATAATCTCCTTTTGCAAACGTGCAAAAAGCAATGTCTATGACATCCATTCTAACTAAATTTTGCCAATTTGCCGTTTCGTTTTGTCGATTTAATTGTCAAATGATACTTTCGTTATGTGGAATTTATAAAATTATTATTTTCAGATATAAGATGAATGTTTATTATTTTTGATTTCAATAATTAATTGTTACTTGGACTAAAGCTGGCATGTTTTAATGAATAAGAATTTACGAAATACTTATCCGCGAATTTCACTCATTACAATTATTATGTGATTTTAGTGCAGTTAACTAGGATTTTTCTATTCTCGGTCATTTCGGATACGTTTCAATCATACTGAGTCGTTTTTCTACATAGTAAAAGGTTTATTATTTCTATACCTGTCTTCCAAAAACGGGCGCAAGCAAATAATTCAGACGAAACAAATACAAAGCCATTACGATAGAACAATAAAAGCTTTCAGCTGAAAAAAGGCCCGATAACCTCGCGAACTTGAAAACTAACGCCATAATCTTATCGCGATCCAGTGGACTCTCCAATCGACTAAAAAAGGTCGACGCAATAAAAATAAACTCGGTTCCACGCCGCTGGCGACACCTGCCCTCCTCATATTTACAATCTTACGGGAATCCATGGGAGTGTTAATTTAAGGGTGGGAGTATTCATTTTAGGGTGGGAGTATTGTTTTTAGGATGGGATTGCTATTTTTAGAATGGTAGTGTAGAATTTTCTACCGCGATTATTAAAACTACACTTTACGCTTGAGGGGACAGAATTAATCTTTCTAAGATTTTACAATGGCATCATGCATGATTTTACATCATCATTGGCCTATTTTAACTCTTGCTTCCTGAGCCTATTTCCATTGCTTTAAATAGTAAGAGGTAGTGCCATGCTGCATTGCTAAACTGGGCCGGCACGACCGGGGTGGTACTCACATAACACCGGCGTCAAGTGACAGCTATGTTATCGCGTTTCGTCCGGTTTGTGAGTTTCCGGTGGCCCATTGAGAAGGATAGGGAAAAGGAGCGCGGTGAATCTGCATGGCCTTGGTTGTGCGGATGTGTATGGGCGTCGGCGGCGTGAGGCTCCGACTGCGCGTTTGCCCCCTGATGACATAAAAAATAGGCCTCCGTGATTGTAAATAAAGTTCTATTGTTGTTGAGTATAAAAATGGGATTACATTTTTCCATAGAAATATTCGTCAAATAAACCAAGTTCACCATTTGATTACATCTTAATCTCAATTACCGTCTAATTACCTCCAATTATATTCTAATTATTTGATGTGTACTGACGTGTAAAATGAAACGCGACCGTGATTACGGAGTAAATTGCCTAGGTCCATCTGTGTGTCTGTACGTCACGGGGGAATTGCTTTAATCAAGTTATAATCAAAATTCGTATTTGTCTCACCAGGATCACTTTGAGATTAAAAACAAGCTTTTAGATGTGATGATTTTGTGTTGTTATTAAATAAGTTTTTGTATATTTTCCATTAATTTTTTTTTTCTTTTAGTTTAACGGGTAAAGTTAAGGTAATATTGGTTTATATATTTGTGACAAAAATATATTATTTTACGAACAGGTGTATTTTATTTTTTCCATACCGTAAAGTAATGTTAAGTATCTTAAATAGTGGCCGCACTTGGAAAGACGAAGGGTTGGTGGACTTCCAACGAGGATGAAGACCTCCACAGTAGCTGGCCCTAATTGGGTGCAAGTGACGGGGCCCAGGGATTGCTCGTCTTGGCATTCATTAAAAGACGATCTACCAGTAGACGGAAAAATAATAATAATGATTGTTTAATGGTAATAAAGTTTTGTTTATTGACGTCATAACGTCTTATAAATCGATGAACGCCAGCTGCACGCACGAAAAATTGTCACGTTCCGGCTAAGCCAAGCGTGCAATTAAAAGCACGGAACAAGCGATAGAGAGGCACGATCGGCCTAAGCGCTCGGTTTGTGCCGCATTATAACGTTATTACGTAAAATTATCGTCCTTAAACCGACTTTAGAGACAGCAAGTAGGTTTTTTATTTATCTTCAGTGTATATCGTTGTATGAGACAGCTTCTCGCAACTTACCTGTAACAAGAAAAAATACATTTAACACTACATCATATTTTAAATTAAAAAAGGACAAATGAGCGGATAATGTGTGTTAATTTCAAGTTTTTTTTTTATTGTTACTCTATATTTATTATAATATATTACTGACGAACAGACGGATAGACGACTCAATAGAGTACCCTATACAACCTAAAAACACCAACAAACATACACAAAAACATAATAATATGCACTATGCAGTAAGATGACGTCATAAGTGTTTATGACGTCACAGATGGGTAATTATGTGTACTTTATCAACTTTAGTAATTCATAATTGGAGATAGATAAATATTCATGGTCCCGTCGGGCTCTGCCTGTAACAGAATTCCTGCCAGCGGCCGGCTCCCGGTAATTTGCTAGTTAATATTCATATAGGGGTGAACCCTAAATTGGAAATAAGTTAAATTAGTCAAAAATAACTTTACCGCGCTTGAAAGAACTGATACACTATCAATATCATCGTCATTATTATCATCATTAGTTAGACTGCCCGCCACTGCTGGGCATAAGCTTTACCTACTACACTGATATACCTACCTTACCTTTGTATAGTGAACCTGACTAGTATACTATACGAGACCTGTGAATAGTATAGCTGGCCTGTGTATAGTATACCTCGACGAGCTCTGTGGCTCAATGGTTAGCACGTTGGCGCTCAAGCCGGAGGTAGCGGGTTCGAATCCCGCCAGGGAACAAACAGTATTCTGTGTTCCTGGGTCATGGATGTGTATTAAATATGTGTATTATATAATAAAAACCTTAAATATATTATGTAAAGTATTAAATATATTTCCATTGTCTGGTACCCGTAATACAAGTTCTTCGAAAACTTACCACGGGACCAGTGGTGTAAAAAAAAGCGTCCATAGATATAGGTTATTATTACATTACCTATTATAACCTGAACACTTAAATCAGTTTTGTTCAGTTGCGTATTCTTAAATTGTTCGGAAGCTGCTAACGTACAAAATTAGGGTCGAAATTATAACAGAAACTCTCGTATTTATAATTGTCTTTCTTATTTGTGAATCAGATCAAATTAGTAACTAAATAAGAAGAAGATGAGTCATGATAGTACTAGTCTATATATTTATACTTAGAATTACTGACAAGTGTAAAATATACAACACGCTTTTAAAATTTTTGAAGCAGAATCTGATAAAGAAAAATATATCCATTATTTATCTAGTCTACTCTTAAAAGAATTAAGTACAGTAGAAAAGTGTAAATATTATCTATTTTACACTTTTAGTATCCCACAATATCATATCAAATGCTGCATGAGACAAAATAGAATAGCCACCGAACAAATACGATACTTTTGACAGATTCGCGATACCCAGAAACTTACCGCACTGGTCATACGGTGCATTTTATACCGCAATAAAATATGGATTATGTAAAGCAGAGCATATAAGTAGGGGTCAGTATACTTAGGCTCCAACTCACGGGCGATTTGGTACGACATCTTAAAAGGAATTTATCCAAGAACGTAAGCTCGTAGGAAATTCAAATACTTGAACGATAAAAGCATTTCTGATCTCGATTTCTGTAGAGACCAATGAAATTCTATATTTCTGATTCTTAAAGCCGCGGCGAGCAGGAGATTATTGATTTACGAACTAGTGCCATCGTATTTATTTGATCTGAGTCCGACAAAACATAGGACACATTCGTTCTTATGTTAGATGTTTATCCGTTTTGTCATAGTGGAGAATTTACGAATCTATAAATAAAAGTATTTTAAGATTTTGCACCTCATCATTTTTAGTAAGAGGTAGTGCCATGCACGACCGGGGTGATACCTCTGGCTCAAATAACACCGGCGTCAAGTGACAGCTATGCTGTTGCCTTTCGTTCGATCGGGGTTTCTGGTGGCCCATTGGGGAGATAGGGAAAAGGAGGGCAACGCATCTGCATAACTTTTGGTTTTGCGGATGTCTATGGGCGTCGGTAGTCACCATAAGGCTCCGACTGCCTGATCGCCTTCTTATGACATAAAAAAAACATTATAATGTCCTATCCAGTGCTGGATTTACTTCAACGAACCGTCACATGGACGTTCAACAAACGCCAAGACGGCCGATCCCCTGCCACTCGCACCCAACACGGACCGTCACATTACTGTCTGGTTATAATTTTCAACTATAATTGCTATCAAAATATTTCTATATTATGTCAATTGTTTTACCTATGACTTTTATGTCATTAATGACAATTAAAAGAGCTAAATTTTAACCACGTGACTTTAGTTTTTGACTTCGAAGTTTTTACTCTTAATATCATTCGCAAAAATAAAAATGTCACTCTTATTTTTTTTTCATTTAAAAGACTGGTCGTTTCCCTTATTGTCACTATAATGGTAAAATCAAAAAAATATTTAAAATAAAATACTTAAAATAAATATTAGCATAGTTCACTATCAATCATTTTATGATGAAATCATTTGAGTTTGGCGTGCTTAGGAATATATTAATTAATATTCAAATATTTGATGTAATATTCATCGAATCATTCGGCCAAATCGACGAATATTAAACAAGAGGTCATTATAAACTTATTTTGTTACAATTTAAATACGGAAATAAATTATGCGCAAATCTTCTATTGTAGGGACACAAATTTATATCGTTATCATCAACATCATTTTTACTAATATTAATTAATGTCGATCTACTATGTACTCAATATCTAAAGAATAAGACGAGTATAATTATACATAATATATAGTATAATATAGCGACTCATCAGTTATTGCAGTATATCTTATATCTTTAAATGAGCAATTCTTGTATATATATATATAATTGGAATCTCGGAATCGGCTCCAATGATTTTCATGAAATTTTGTATATAGGGGGTTTCGGGGGCGATAAATGGATCTAGCTAGGAATCATTTTTAGAAAATGTCAATTTAATAAAATGAAATAAAAATATCGAGCAAAGCTCGGTCATCCAGGTCCTTTATATTATTAAAAAGAAGCAAAAGGATGAAGCTGATTTCAGAATCATATATACCTATGTACGCTCATACAACCCTTTTTTACATTCACTAAGCATTAAATACTAGTTTTTAAGACTAACGTTTCTGATGAGAACACACTCTCGACGCAGCAAGTACGTAACACACGTCCGACTTGTCTTCATTGTTTTCTAACAATAGGTAACGTTGATATAAAATATACAAAAGGACTCAAATTGGCGATGTAGCCTGCACCTTACATTCTTTAACACCTAAGACTTTCTTTCTGAATATCACGCATCTACAGTTATTTATCTCTATAACGTTATAGAATTTAATTAAGTTGGGTGCGACATTTTCGCGCTTGGAATTTTGGTACAGATATGCCATTAAATGTCATATTAGGATAATGTTGATTCTTGTTGGTGTAAATAGGGTAATGAAATACCTAAAATTTTATATCTATTTTTATAAATCCATGGTAATATGATAAAGAGGTACCTACTGTATGTGAGTCTGGATGTAGGCCATAGTCTTCTAAACTATTCATGCGATTGGAAAAAATCCTCAGTTATACTGATGAGTTATGATGTCATAAGGACAGTCAGAACTCTCTCACGTACCTCACGGTGAGCAGGGGCGAGGTACTGTCCCCCATTGTATTGTCCCGCCGTTGGGATAGTACAATTGGGGGTTGGGGTGGTTTTGTGGTGCGGGAAAACCCCTCTGTGGAGGTGGCATCGGTCCTCTAAGGGATGATGACTAGCTGTCGAGATGCCCTCTTTGCTCAACAGATCCGGGGCATTTCACCAAAGGCGGTGTAGTGCCCTTATATGTATTTAGTATATAAGTTAATGTTTATATTAAATAAAGAGAATCATCTCGACACCCGAGCCTCTCGCACGCCTCCTTCCTTACAGCGGCATTGGTGGCACACGCCGGGTTTTAGTGGGTAGAGCAGCGTCCACTTACCTGCTTTCGGGCGCAGCGAGTCCCACACACCCGCCTGGGGAGACCAACTCCCCAGCGGGATACGTCAGAGCATTTCCCGGCGTAAAAGGAAAAAAAAACCTCACAGTGACTACCGAGGTATTTTGATATTTTAGAATACAATATGTTTTGAAGTAACAAACTACAGTTATTTGAGTACCTTACCAGTATCATGAAGTGTAATTTACATGTAAAAGTCTTTGATAGAAACATAAATGCCGATTGATTGATCAATTGATCCACCGAATTGCATTTACCTATCCTATTGATATGTGATAATTTTGATTACCAGATGATATATCTTGCAATCATGAAAATTACCATCATTAGATGTCATGCCAATCAATTTGTATATTAGGATTGTCAGGTAATTTTAGGGTTTATTTATTTCTTATATATTATAAGTAAATAAAAACAAGTTTGGATCTATGTAATCGTAATTTTCACAGCAGAACATTGATCTCCGTTAAAATCCTAATAATGTTATAAATGAGAACGTTTGTAAGTTTGGATGCTTGTTGGTCTTTCACGGCAAAACGGCTGAACTGATTTGGATGAAAGTTGAAATGGTGATTAAAACATAGGCTACATTTTATCCTATTTGCCTTGATATTAGTAGTAATTCATAATTACGTCAATTGAAATGTCAAAAGCGACTTATTGTCAAACGCACTAAAAATATACATAATATATAGAGCGCGCGTCAATAAGTATGAACTGTAAGCACAGGTTAAGACAATGGTTTGGTGTACCCCCAGTTGCGTGTGCCACATTGGGTCAGGACCTACCCGAAGATCCTGGCGGCATCCATAGGGATTTCCAAAAAAAATCTCACACTAGCAAAATGCATAAGCTACTTTTTCAAACTCCAAGCGGGCGAAGCTGCAGCTGTTTTGAATAAGGTAAAAAACAGCCCCACCATGGTTCTGAGGTGCAGGACAACCCCTCGGTGGAGGTGGCATCGGTCCCTTGGAGGACTGACTAGGCGTCGAGGTGCCCTCTTTTTTATTAGATCCGGGGCACCTCACCAAAGGCGGCATTGGTGGCACTCGCCGGGTTTTAGTGGGTAGAGCTGCGTTTATTTACCAGCTTTTGGGCGCAGCGAGTCCCACATACCCGCGTGGGGAGACCAACTCCCCCGCGGAATGCCTCAGAGCATTTCCCGGCGTTAAAGAAAAAAAAAAGGTATAAAACAGACAATTCCCGGGAATTACAATTATTAGGCGACGTTGATCACTTACAACCAAACCTCGTCCGTTAGTCTATTTAAACCATATGTTAAGTAACAATATCGATTTGTAATTCAAATCTACGTGTCGACATCAACCGATGTGCACCAAATTTATATTTCTATTCAAATGAAACTTTTGGATATAAATACATTTTTAGTGGAGTTTTCAAACTGAGATCATTATGGGTGTCGATTTTGTTCACGTGCTGTCGACAGTTCTAATACCGCGCCCCACGTCCCACCGCATCCCACCTCAGCTCCCCTCATCCAACCGAGTTCCATTACATCTCACCACGGCCCTCCTTATCCTACTGCGTTCCACCGCATCCCACCGCATCTCACCAAATCCCACAGTAATCCCACCGCATCTCACCACATCCCACCACACCCCACCGTGTTCCACCGTATACCATCGCTTACATTATTAAGCGAAATAGTACCTTTAAAATTGTCTATCCATTTCAACTTCTGTTTTCAGATAAAGCATTCTTGTTTACAATTTTGTTAGATGTTACATTTCGATGTATTAAGATTTTTTATATTTTTTGCGGTAATCCTATTTACAGATAAAATATATATTATGGTTTAGAAATATAATTTCTCCCAGAAGATATATAATATGATAAAGTCCTTGGTCCCGAATGTTTTATATAGAGATCTGGAAAAATATATTTTAGTAATACAGCGCTAGTAACACTAGCCTTAAATGTAATGTTTTTAAATATAAATTTACATGGATACATTTTAAAATTAATAACACATAAATGAACACATCAAAGTTTAAAAAGCCGTGTAATTTGAGGGCTATCCCGTATTGTAATCACGAACCTATCGAATTTCGGCGAATTTCGGCGTCCAAAGTTATTTTGAACATGTTTGCCCACGTTATTTCCAACTACCGCCACTACCGCCACTACCGCCACTACTGCCACTACCGCCACTACCGCCACTACCTATTTGTTAAAGATCACAAACATTATTATCAAAAACTTTTCTTTTTGCTGCTGGACATCTTTTTCAACCAACGCCTAGATGGCCGATCCTCTGCCACTCGTACTAGGAACTATGAGATCACTGCGTGTAGTTAGAGGTCCATCGACCCTCAGCTTGTACCTGTCTAACTAGGATCGGCACGAAGGTCATTCGAATCTTCATCTTACCGGGGTCTTCACTCCAGAACTCTATATTATATCGATTCTATAATCCCACAACATTATTACATATAATATGTTCAGATTTAAAATTGCGATTAAGATTCTTATACGCCAGCATAATATATGGATAATTAATGGTCAATAACTCTGAATAACATTTTTTTACCACCCAATTAACACCAAATTCTCATCCAATGATTTTTTTATGTTAATTGGATAAGCAAACTGACAAATGTGCCAGCGGATGTAAGTGGTGACATCGCCCATGAACATAAACTAGCTTACCTGGAACGAGCCCAGGCAACATTTATGTGTTGACTATCCTGAGACATAAGATGTTAAGTCTCGGTGCCAGTAATTACACTGTCTGTCTTGCACTTCTCTCCGAAACACAACAAAGCTATTTCACGGGAGAAACAAGCAAGATGGTGGTACCCATGCAGCCGGGAGCGAGGCACAGTGCTTCCCTCCCACCGGTAATGATAACGAAGTTACTAGCATTTTTCTATCAGATGAGCAGTTAATAAATTATTTACACCCAAACTCACGAACATATTACCTCTTAGTTACAAATTGGATGACGGGCCGATGATTTTGACACCCCAAGTCCAGCGAAGCCCTCACAAACCCTACCTATGATAGATATTTCGGGATCCACAACATAATGAAAAGCGAATGATTTAATAAAACACTCCATTACAGTCTACTGACTCCTCAAGAGTTGTCCGTCTGATTAAACGTGCGGCCTTTGTGAAAACAAATTCAAAGGAATGCATACTTTTATATTTGGATTTATTTAACTGTTTTTATTTTTTGGTATTTTTTCGTATACGCTTGTTACATGGTCAAGTGGACGAATGTTAACGATTCAAAGTATGAGTTTTTATGCCCCGCTAGTAGGTTTTAGGGCTAATACTTCGTAGTCACTGCTGCGTACCTAAAAAAGCCACCCTCATACCAACTAAACAATTTAACGAATCCAATATTTATAACAATCACACAACGCTAACTTCGTCATGCGAGAGCATTGACAACAACAACAATAAAAAAAATGGAAACAACAATCGAGAGCTTTTGTATATTATGTCACCCATACACAGGTATGTAAATATATTTATGAAAATGATAAAAAGACATTATCTACCTTTGGTGGGATATGTTTCTAAGCGTTATTTCTATATTTTGATTTACTTTACAATTCCTAATTTTCCCTCGAGAATATTTCCCAGAATGAATCCAACCTTACAACAGAAAAATTGCGTTTTTTCTTTGCTTGGTCACGAAGACTTCAATTACATTTAAGACTACCAGGATAACATGACATAGAAGTATTTAGCACTGCTTACTCAGTATTATGGATCGTAATATGTTACTGGATTAGCTGACGTCTGACATTATACCAATATTGACTTACACCTGGTAGCAAATACAGATATATAGGCAAAGTGAGTTCGTTATTAGTGCGGTGTAAGGGTGACGGTTACCGTGTTTACATTCGATTGGAAGGTTCAGCGTATTGACGTCTATCAGATTATGTTATTATAATATACTAAAATATGCCTTATTATCTTTTTAAAATTACATTATAATCATGAAATACCCGTCTGTAATCTATATTATGAAGAGATACGGTTTTTAGGTTTGTATGTTTCTCCCCACCATGGTTCAGGCCCTGGCGTGGCGGTGGGGCTCAGTAGCCTAGGGTGAGCCCAGCGCCTTGGGTGAAGCGAATTGAGCCGAGGGGGGGTCTTTGTTCCCCTCTTATAAGATGCCCCTCTTCTTCAAAAGAGCAAGGGGCGAGGACGGGAACCTCACCCCATTGTACTGTCCCGACGTTGGGAGGGGTTGTTCTGTGGTGGGGGACAACCTCTCTGCGGAGGTGGCGTCGGTCCCTTGGGGACTGACTAGCTGCCGGGGTGCCCTGTTTGCTCATTATCTCCGGGGCACCTCACCAAAGGCGGCACTGGTGGCACTCGCCGGGTTTTAGTGGGTAGAGCTGCGTCCATAAGATGTTTGAAGTTCACCAACCCGCATTGGTTCAGCACATACGTGAAATATGGCCCAAACACCCTCTTCGCCTGATTTATACATACTATATGGGACATATAATAAGAGCTGATATTATTATTATTAAACTTAACTTGAAAACTTCGTTCATCTTAAAACGTACTAATTTCTACGAAAAACATAATATTATAATTTTAAAAAAAATGGTTTGCAATTGAAATTTAAAGTCTCAAATATTTGAACATATTTCTATATGAAGGTGTAAAAATTCAACACTCGACGTAGAAACCACGTCACGTACCAACGTAATGTTGACCCGATAAATGATTATTGGTATGAAAACGGACCAGTTTCCAAACCACTAGAACCTTATAAACCTATACGAGCAAGAGGTTAAGAATATTATATAGCCTCTAGAAGTGACAGGATAATTTCCACATAATATTATTAAAACTGATAAATTTGGATTTAGAATTGTACATAATTTGTCGGCTAGAACGGCTTATTTCCGCTACAAAAATAAAAAGGACGTGGCTTTTAACATTTATTAAGAGGTTTAAAATTATATTAGATAAACCTAATGGCCGGTCCGTGTCGGATGCGAGTGGCGAGGGATCGGTCTTGCGGTCTTGCCCCCCACCATGGTTCAGGCCTTGTCGTGGCGATGGGGCTCAGTAGCCTAGGGTGAGCCCAGCACCTTGGGCGAAGCCAATTGAGCCAAGGGGACTCTTAGTACCCCTCTTATAAGAATAGGGGACAAAAGAGCAGGGGGCAAGGGGTGAGGATGGGAACCTCACCTCATTGTACTGTCCCGACGTTGGGAGGGGTTGTTATGTGGTGCGGGACAACCCCTTTGAGGAGGTGGCGTCGGTTCCTTGCGGGGCTGACTAGCCGTCGAGGTGCCCTGTTAGCTTAACAGATCCGGGGCACCTCATCAAGGCGGCACTGGTGGCACTCGCCGGGTTTTAGTGGGTAGAGCAGCGTCCATTTACCATTTTTCGGGCACAGCGAGTCCCACATACCCACCTGGGGAGACCCACTCCCCAGGCGGGATGCCTCAGAGCATTTCCCGGCGTAAAAGAAAAAAAAAAAAAAGGGATCGGTCCTACCGTTAATTGAGAGAGAGGCCAATGTTCAATAGTGGACGGATAGGGGCTAATAATGAAGAAGAAGAAGATGATGATGATAATGATGATAATTATGAAACCTAACATGAGGATGTTTCCTGAAACATTTAGATGGATTCAAGATTAAGAAAATGCTAACAACCTTCTTTTGGACAGAAGAGCAAGACTATTTATTATTGGCTTCCCTTTTATATTTGGATCATCCGAGCTTTTCTTCCTGTAAAGCTTTTTTGGTAGGTTCGGTAGGCTAGGTTTTCCATAGTAATGATAATCAAACATAACATTACATATGCCGTAATAATGACATAATTATAACACTATTAATCTATACAGATAAATAAAATTGGAGTGTCTGTTTGTTATATTTAAATAACCGCTATTTACTAAATGCATAATATGGATGTATACACGGTACATAATTATTTAAAACGGGATATTTACCACGTTTTCACTTTTATTTCGCGGATCTTTATATTTCGATATTTAATGTCGAAATATCACGAATGTCGTCTTGTTCACGACTCGCGAACAAGATATTCGTAGATAATGTCAAAATATCGAGCCCTGGGAAATAAAAGTGAAAACATGGTAAATATCCCGTTTTAAATAATTTTAGTAATGAAAATAACCATGCTAACTTAAAACCATATACGGTACATAATATTCCAAAATAGCATTTTCACAATTTTTGTCTTTCTGCTTGTTCCGGCTAATCTCTGAAACGGCTAGGCTGATTTTGATCACAATTGCACTGGCAGATAGCTAATGTTATCAGGAGTAACTTAGGCTATAAAAATAATCATTACCAATCTGGGTACGGCTGTAAATCTAAATTAACGCGGGCAAAGCTGTGAGCAACAGCAAGTATAATAATATTTATAATCCGCTGGCCCAGTGCAAAAAATTCACCATGACAGTTATTTAGTTTCAATGTTCCATTATATGTTATAGTTTTCATAAAAGTAAAATAAAGATTGTATATTATACAAGTCTTCTAGGAGTTCTAGATCATCTTCAGTTTAAATTCCTAAACATGTCCGCGCTATCACGTTGCCCAATCGTCACGGAGTCTTTATGTAAATATAATCAGGAATAATAGATACCGTCTAAAACTTGAATATTGTTTTACCATACTTACCTTATACGGTTTTTTGAATATATAATACGAGAATCCGTTCTTATTCTAGTGAGTTACGTAAATTGGCAGAAGAGTCATAAGCAGTTAACGTTACACATTAACAAATATAACTACTAGTACTCTATTCAGTCCAACTGACTCGCTTATACGTTTCTAGGACAAAATAGTAGTTCTATGTACCAGGGATGTTTCCAAAGTTATGAGAACTATCCCATATTTAAATTTGGAAAAAAATATAGACTCTCCACAAAAACAAAATTATTGCACTTCGAGATATTGCTGCGTCTTTCGTGGTTACAAAAACAGTGCTATGAAAAGGTGTTCATTCAGTCGAACCTTAATCAGATGGAACAATATTGCTATAAATATGTAAAGACGCGTATGGCAACAATAATATAACCCATAATTTCTGCCTAATTTAACTATAGTACCCTTCCCAGAACTTTGCAAACATTCTATATAGTAATTATATACCTTTTGCTGTAGGTATTTGTAGAGCCCTTCAAAGTTGCTTGCTAGTACAATAGGCAGGATGGTGAAGTAGAAAATCATCTCAAGCTTCAAGTTTGGTTTTTACTAGATCAATGTCGGAACATCCGTAACGTAATGACGTGGGATTATCATCGACTAGTTAATACAGCGTTAATTCTAAATAAATATAGATTTAGTACAACCGTAACCACTTAAGCCACTTTGAGGTGGATGATTTAAGTAACTCATTAACTCTAATTCCATTCAGTTGATCTTTGTAGTTTTGGGTGACCTAACATTATTCATGCTTCGGTGCTAAATTGAAACTACTTATTGTATTTGAAACAACTTTCACGAATTTCATCGCGGTTTATTTAGATATTTACATGCCCGACGCTTTGGATACTTTACAAGCAACCATGGTTACGGAAACAAGGGTCAATGGTCCTTTTTAATTATTGACACTACCTATCGTTCCTCCTCCTTCAGTAGTGTTCCTCAAGCCTGAGGGTCGTGACCTCCTTCGTCTTTTCCTATCTCCGGCCTCTCTACTACTTAACTACATAGATATCTTATCAGGACATCCAGGTTTTACTTGATATCAAAGTAAACAAACCGTTATCAAGTACTATTAATTCGTTTTTCCCGTACTCAAAATACGATAAAAAACATCTCGCTAGAATCATCCATCCATGCATAATGAACAATTTTATTTTCCCTCCCGTTAAAGGCTGTTTACGAAAGTATTCCCGGTTCTTATTAATATTTCTCTGCTGCTCCATCAATAAAATACTTCAATGCTGCTTCAATGTTCCAATTGATGATATTATTACTTATTTTGCACGGCTTAAAAATATTTTGATTCGTGTATAGAGTAAACGCCGAGTACAATTTATAATTTATTCGGTATTTGTTCTGAGGAGGAGATTGTTTTTAATATTTCGATACTGACCAGTTTCGTAGGCCTGTCTTTGAGGATTGATTACTAGACTGGGTTAAAGTAGGGGTATAAAATCCCCACCGTGGTTCAAGCCTTGACGGTGGGGCTCAGTAGCCTAGGGTGAGCCTAGCACCTTGGGCAAAGCTAATTGAGCCGAGGGGGCTCTTTGTACCCCTCTTATAAGAAGAGGGGACAAAAGAGCAAGGGACGAGGATGGAAACCTCACCCCATTGTACTGTCCCAACGTTGGGAGGGGTTCCCCCCCTCTGTGGAGGTGGCATCGGTCCCTTGCGGGACTGACTAGTCGTCGATTTGCCCTGTTAGCTTAACAGATCCAGGGCACCAGTGGGTAGAGCTGCGTCCACTTACCATCTTTCGGGCGCAGCGAGTCCCACACAGCAAAAAAAGGGGGATAAAGTGATTAAACATAACTGTCTATATAAATAATAATATATTAACTGTAAGGCGCGGCTCCACCGCGGCGCACGCAGAGGCTACGACGCTCGTGTGTTAAAATGTCAATTGCGAGAAAATGTCAATTAATGCGTAGCGTGCAACCCACGAGGGTAAGTGGAAACAATCACATACATTTTCATGCAAAGTGAAACTTGACAAACGGGCGTAGCCTCTCCGTGCGCCGCGGTGGAGCAGCACCCTAATAGTTCCTGCCATAGCAAGCTTGAATATCTTGATGACTTTCGTTATCAAAATTGGATTCCGCTTTCTTTTTTAATTGATGTTTATTATTGATATGAACAAATTAATGTTTACCTGCAATTAGAGGTAAATATTTAATGATAATAAAAATAAATTGATGCTAAACATCCATCTGATAGGTCGACAATATGAAATAATATCACACAATATTCGAAAAGACGGCGTGGTCTGTTGATAATCTGCAGTTAGTAAAGATCTTAGCTAAAACTTACTTGCAGAAGCAGATAACTAGTCGTCGTTTATTATAGGCTCAAGTATAGACGTACGCAGGCTGACGATGACAAAACAAACAATAAAACGTTTTCCCCTTAATTCAAAGTTGGTAAAACTATTAGGAATGTCGTTCAAAGTCCAGCTTTGTGAGTCAAGCTCAGCTGTCGAAGTTTAAGTGGCTTAGTCCGGCTCATACACGAGTGGATACAATTAGCTTTGTTTCACCTGCGATGATATGCCAACTTATATTGAATAATAAATAGCCTTTTAAACTAGCTTTAAAATGATACTAGCCTTGTGTCCGAGCTTTAGTCGGGTAGATATGTACTTTGTTACTTTTACTGCCTATTATTGTGTTTTCTGTTAAAAAACTTGTGATTCAAGTACCAGATAAATATATAAATAATATAATGTAAATTCGGTTTTCAAAATATATTTTTTGCTGAGTTAGGCCTGGTTAGCATGAGAAAAGTGCCAGATTGCACAACGTTGTGGCCGGTGCGGATGTCCACAGCTCTCGCGCCGGGTCACCTAGACGACGAGGAGAACACCGCTGGGGTTTAGTGGGTAGAGTCTGCGCTCACCTTACCATCTTCTCGGGCGCAGAGAGAGAGAGTCCCACATAACTAACGGGCCCCCCCCGAACCCGTTGGTATGCCTAAACGCATTCCCCAGCGAGACCAAAAAAAAAAAAAGGCCTGGTTAGCATGATGATTTTTTACCGAGCGTTAAAAAAACGTTTAAATGACACAAATCGATATCCATGAATTTATTCACATGAAAGCGTTTTTAAATCGCGGCGCTTTTTATCGAGCACTGTTGAATTTTCGACGTTGAGCTTTGGACATTAAATCGAATTGAGCATACGGAACTCGGAACTCGCGCCAACTTCGGGTTTAAACGCGACGCTTAAACGCTCGTGCGGAGGCCTTAGGATATAGCGATCCGGCGTTTTACATGCCACTTTATCATTAGTAATGTGCCCAGCCAAAATACAACAATTCAAGTTTACTCAAAAAGAGGCGCTAAAGATTTCTTTATGCTTTTCTTTATTAATTATCGCGAAATGCTGTTCGATAAAAAAATGGCGCGCAATAAGTTACATAAATATTTGTTCTTCGAGTTCGAGCGTTCTGCACAAAATATATGTCTTAAAAATATTATTTAAGTAATATTATTATATAATTTAATACAATAATAAACATATTACCTAGACAATAAACTAGGACTTTATCACACACAAAAACAGA
Source organism: Helleia helle (assembly GCA_963853865.1). Taxonomy (NCBI): domain Eukaryota; kingdom Metazoa; phylum Arthropoda; class Insecta; order Lepidoptera; family Lycaenidae; genus Helleia; species Helleia helle. The sequence goes on along the minus strand of OY971418.1, from coordinate 2,372,229 downwards.
ACTCAAAAATTTTAATAACATAAAACGAAGTCGAAGCGGATCAACTATTTCCATACTTATAACTTTTTTCAATTTCAATGGAATATTTTCTACCATTCCGTCCATGCAAACTAGAACCAGGTGTAGGCATGCATTCGCCCCCTTCCTTTGACTTCGCAAACTATTTGGTAAGTACCCCCCACAATTGTCTGTCGCCTATTACGGAGGAGACAAATTTTGAGGAGCCACTTATCACAGTCGCGCCGTACGCAATACAGGTAGGAAAGTACAATAATCGGGCATACTTTTGAGACTGCTCTTAAGAATTGTGTGCATCATTTTGATGTGGATTTACGAATAATACGAAGTGCGGGTAATACTTATCAAGGGTGGATTTACTAAGTCAAATAAGTTGTGTAGTAAGAAAGAGTTTATTTAACTTATACTAATAAAATACCTCATTAAAACAAAGACTAGTAGATTATTTGCTTACATATTAATCTTATTAATTGTCATTTGGTGTTTCTATTAACTCTTGATTATGTATAGAAATAACTAATCATATTTTCTTTCCTTGCTGTATAGTAAAATACATGTTCTTAGTGAGACATAGAGGGAACAATTTGTATCTATTTTTCTGTTTACTACGCCGTTAATCTTGTAATTGTTTCTGTACCGTTCTCTAAATAAATAATCATATTATAAAGCTGAAGAGTTTGTTTGTACGCGCTAATCTCAGGAACTACTGGTCCGATTTGAAAAAATATTTCAGTGTTAGATAGCCCATTTATCGAGGAAGGCTATAGGCTATATAACAACACGCTGTGACTAATAGGAGTTAAGTAAGTTAACGCAGGCGAAGCTGCGGGCAATAACTAGTAATTATAGCGAGAGAGAGAGAGAGAGAGAAAGAGAGAGAGAGAGAATTTACATTTCACCAGACACCTAGCAGTAAGTAGGTAAAATAAAGATCACCACGTTGGTAATTTTGCTATTATCTAATGGCGATATTTATAAAATCTACCTTTATAATAAGTAGTTGAATAAATCTAAATAAGGCGATATTATCATTAGCATCGTTATCATTAATATTTTATAGTCCACTGTTGGAAAAAGGCTTTTCAAGGGGTGAATTATATTTCACCGTAAAACTTCATCAAAGTTTCGGCCGTCACTTATAAAATCACCTCACACCAAAAATACGATAAAGTACAAAAGTCCAGCCTATCTCGTGAACGTACCATTCTTTTTCCGACGAAATATAATTTATATAAAATGAATTATATTGTCAATGAATGCATCCGATTCCAGATATTTATTAAAATAATGGCTGAATTACCAAAAAGACATTCCTTTTAAATTTGTATTTATTTATAGTAAGCTTTTTTTTTGGTATCGCTGGGGAATGCGCTAAGGCATACCACCGGGCCCGGGGGTTATGTGGGACTCTCTGCGCCCGAGAAGATGGTAAGGTGGACACAGACTCTACCCACTAATCCCCAGCGGTGTTCTCCTCGTCGTCTAGGTGACCCGGCGCGAGATCTATGGACGTCCGCACCGGGCCACAACGGTGTGTCATCCGGCACTCTTCTCAGGAGGCAAGAGTGTCGTCCCCTCGTCCATCTCCGCTTAAGGCACCCTGAACACATAAGAGTGCCTTATAGCCCGGACCGGACGGATAACGATGCGAGTGGCGAGGGATCGGTTTCCTGAGCGTTCTTTGAGAAAGGCCTATGTTCAGCAGTGGACGGACGGCCAATGATGATGATGAGCTAGCTTATTATATATTTCACTTTCACTAACGAACACCAAGGCATATAGTTCAGGTATATTAACTTTATGGTCTATACTGACTTGTATTAACAAATGTCATACCGAAAGTTTTAGGTATTAATAATTTCAGTCTAGACTCCAGTTGATTTGAAGTATAAGAAACATTAAGATAATACGAAATATTTCTTTCATTTACATTTTTATTAGGTGTGACGAACACCTCCAGGAATAAAAATGAGGATAAATTTTTTAACATGAATATTTTATATGCGAACTCTGGAAGGTGCATTAAAATGTATCCTACAATACTGTATAATGTTATATGTATAAAACTAATATAATTATACAAAAAAAAAATATAAAGAACAGGGGGGCAAACGGGTAGTCGTTAAATTGTATATGTACCACCTGTGACTTTGTTTGTGTGGGACTTTAAGATTTGAAAATAGTAAATTTTGTCAATAACTTTATCATAAGGAATTAAGCATTTTTACTAGGTCAGGTTTATCTATTTTAAAACAGTTTTTATTTTGAGAACTTCAATATAATATAGGAGTCTACGAATGGCTTGCCCTTGAGGCCTTGTTTCATGAACTAAGCACTATTATTCGTTTAAAATCGTTTTAATATTGAAAATAAACATGTTGGTATGAATTTAAGTCTTTTTGTGTTTGAAATTTCTAACTGACCCGCTTAGGCGTTTTTACGTGATAGACAAACAATATCCAAGCTTTATGAAACCGTTAAAAGTTCCGTACCTCAAAAGGAAAGAAGGGAACCTTATAGGATCACTTTTTGTCCATCTGTCCGTTGTTAACGCGTGGAGTTTTAAAGCTGAAATTCATATCAAATACTTAGATGAATTTTCTCTTGGGGCTGTGAAAAAATCAAACTTCTAAGCTAACGCAATCAAAAGATACAGCCGTTTATGCCAAAAAAATGCAAGAAAATCAAAACCAAAACCAAAATCAAAAACAAAACAGGGTACTCTTCCAGACCTAGAATCTTGAAATTTGACATGAAGCAACGTTTTATAGCAGACATAAAGTAAAAAATCCGTAAAATCTTAAATTTTTAGTTACATCACATATTTTTTTATTAATTATAAACTTAATACCCTTTTCCTCATGAACGTGTAGAGGTATCAAGTATTTTTTAAGCGACAAAGACGAACTTATCGTCATCGGTCATATTTTATAGTATATATATATTAGTTTATTATATTTCTTATAGTTGGTTACTATCAAACAGCTTTCTTGTACGGAACCATTGGTGCGGCCGTCCGACTCGCACTTGGCCGGTTTTTTTTATTTTTCTTATTAATTATGTTTATTGTATTTCGAAAAGAATGGAGGACAGGCCGTCTATAATTACTAACATCGAAACTATTTATGATACGCCTCAGGATGTATGTGGCCCACATTCACCACTATCACTTTGCATAGGTATCTTTCATAAAATAAAAAAGCAACGTTCCCAAAACCAATATTCTAAACGATTAGCACTTTCAACAATAGGAAGCGATATTTACCGGCCATATTGAAAACAACTGTATCTACAGTAGCTGCTGGCTTCCGGCTGCCGGCGGGAATCCAATTACCAAACGATAAAAGACTGGGGTGGACGTGACTCAACGCTATTTTACGGCTAACGTCTATATAGTTTGGGTTCGAATCCTGAAAGGTCAATTTTTATATATTTTTTACTATATTGGCTATCTTGAACGCTAAATGGCTACTTTAGCGAGATGCCTAAAGTCCGGACGTTGAAGGTAAAAGCTGGTAACGATGATTACATTTTTTTTTTCAATTATTTTAAGCTTTATATTATTTTAAGACGAACATGAATGTTATTATGTTACTGCAAATATGTATTGTCACGTAAGTGACCTATGTCTTTTTATGGGAATAAATTCTATAAACCTATAATATTTTCACATAAATGATATAATCTATACGTATTGAAAAAATCAACTGAGATTGTTTCGCCGGTTCTGGTTTTGGGTATAAATCCTTATTTGAAATTTCACATAGGTCAAACATACTTTTGAGACACGATACAAAAATGTTTATTATGATATTTCAATATATTTTGATGGAATATTTTGTTATTAACAATAATAATTTTTCCATTTCATTTTATTAATTTTGTTGCTTTATTCTCCAACTCTTGGCTGTTTGCTAAAAACCATAAACGTTCAACGCGTTTTACAAAAAAAAAAAAACTAAACTAATTCAAATATCAAAATGGAATTCCAATATTACATTGAACGGAGTTGTTTAGTGAAGTGCCATAACGTTTATCGACAAGAAGCAAATACGGTTATAAATGTGAAATATTTTATATTTATTTACTTATTTACCGTTGCGGTGTTTTATTCTCATCGTAAATTCTATATTGCTTCATATGAAACTTTTCATATCGTTTATCGAGTCAGGTTTAGTGCATCAATAAATTTATTACGATTAACAGATATACCGAGGAGCCTCATTCTTGACGTTATATTGTTTTTATTTTTTATATAAAATGCATTATTGTATTTATTATTGTCTACTTATCTACTTATATTATAAATGTAAACATTAGATTTATAACATTTTCACACATAAGCCTCTTAACAGATTTAAACGATCAAAAATTTATTTTACTTCTAGATGATACTCTGTGTTTAAATAAAGTGTTTGTGTGTAATCTTTACGTGCAATTGAAGTTAAACTTCATAAAAATCTGAGTTACCCTTTAGTGGTACCTAGACAAGTTACACTTAAAAAAATAACTACTTCATTATTAATTTTATCTCGGAAACCTATTATTAAATTACCACACCCAATTTAGAGATGAAAACTAATTGAACACGACATGATTGTTATTTAACATGCAAACATAAAAACTAAAGTAAGACGCATTTAACCTTTAATAATGTACAATGTTTTATTTAATACAACATTAGAAGGAAAACAAAGAAATTGGATGTAAGAAAAAGAACAAGGTTACTGAAATTGTAATGGATAGGAAAAATAATTTTATATGGAATAGTAATGGAACAATAGATGAAGAAAACGTTTAACTTTACCAAGAGACATGGAAAAGAATAAAGGGAGACCCAAATGAAAATAGAGATACATTTTAAACAGGAGATGAGGATCTTACTAGATGGAAAACTCCTTATAAATTCTAATTTAACTTAACAATGTATAAAAAATGCATGTTAACATTAGCTTATATTATACTGTTTATTTTAATTTATGCTTAGTTTTGTAGAAAATAAAGGCTATTTTTATTTAATTTTAATGTTCAATTTTATAACATCACCTCTGTAAGTAAACCTATACACGCCACGGTTAAATAAACGTGAGTATCCTCCACGCAACACTCAACCAAATGGAGTTTGACACTTCACGTTGGTAGTGTTTTTATTTTAGCATTTGTGAGGGAGCGCACGGTCGATAAATTTTGTGGTACTTAGGTGGACGTCATTTCCACTACCTCTGGTTTTCAAGTGGCTCTCAGCTAAATTGACCAGGCCACGCCTACAAGGCTTGTACTCAAACATCTGCGTTTCAATTTTACCAATTCGATAGATTTGAAACGTATCATCACTTTAAATAATAACTTTTATTAAACTACTTTTTAGGACTCATTCGAAGAGACGAAGTCTGTGCGGACTTTGACAGAACGAAGACACACTTCGTTCTGTCAAAGGGGGGGGGGGGGGGGGGCAGGAATTTCTTAAAATCCATTCTTAGCTGACCTCTACATGGCTAAAGTAATATTCCTACCAAATTTCAAGTCTCTAGGTCTTATAGTTCCAGAGATATCGTGATGAGTCAATCTATAGAACAGCTCCTATATAATATAAAGAAGATTAAGTTTAACTTATTAAGTTTATAAGTATCTATAGTTGTTTCTTGGCTCCTTATAAAGGTTAAAACCCGCGACACCTGTGTGTTCTCAGTGACCAATGTAGTGGGTGTCTATGGGTAACCTACTATCACATAAACCGACTGTCTGTTTGCACCCTTCTATATACAAAAAACCTGCCCACTAATTACTGTTCAAATTATATAAAATTGATTTTACGGTTTTATAATGTGTGTACATAAAAATATCTAACTAATACATTAAAAAAAACGTATTAAAATACATTTAAAAATAATAGGGATAAAACTTTTGTCATGAAAATCTCTCATCAAATGATCTCACTTGGAATGGTAACAATAATATAAACGCTTTCAGAATTCGTAAGTAACTCAAAATATTCATGTAAGAAAAAACTCAGTGGCTCAAGAAAAAACATAAAGAGACAATTTCCATCTATATCGCTGAAGAAAATCCGCGAGTGTAGTACTAAAGCATACACCCGAGACCCCGTCAATTGCCTGCAAAGCCTCTTTAAATAGTTTTTGAAGGCTTTATTCGAAGGCCTGCTTCCGACTGCAGATCCCGGTTTTTATTTACAAAACGAGTACAAAGAACCGAGTAACGCGGCATGCTTCTCATGTAGGACCACCAAAATGCATCATTTTATAGGATAATATAAAATAATAGTAGTAAATTAATACAATTTGTAAATTTGAAAATAGCGGACATCTGCAATGACTGAGTTTGAAACATTTTTGGCAACAGTAGTTTAAAAGAGTTATAATGAATATAATTATGTAAGGAAATAAATGAAAAGAAGCATTATCGTTTTAAAAATAGGGTTAAGTATTCAATCAATATTTCATATGTAATGTACTTATCAACAGTTTACTATAATTTATTATAAAAACAAATAATTTAATATAAAAATTATGTAAAGTTCTTCATAATTTCATATAAAATAAAGAAAAAAACTCACAAAAATATAACAATGATGAATTTTGTTTCCAATTTGTGTAGCGTTAACAATATATTTTTATTCCAATGTCAAATAACCTGATAACATGATATGATTATAAATTCGGCGATGCACTGGATCAATATTTATTGGAAATTGCGTTTTCTTGTTAGAAAAAAAAGTTATTATTGTAATGTAATTAGAAAATTCCAAACATTACAAGCGAGTGTGGTTACTATTTGAACAATGTTCTTGTGAAAGAGTAAACAGCAAATAACCCGTCTTGGCGAGTGATAGGCGAACTCGAGCACAACTCTTCGGATCAACAATACCGGATTCATTTCCGCAAAACTCACTTTGTGAAAACTTGTTAATAACCTGAGGCTGCGAGGATCAATATTATATCGCATGACATACCTGAGATACGCCCTGGAACTTCACACAATTCTTTATATTTTTGTTTATTTCGTACGCTACTTTGCTAGTGCCAGTAAAGGGAAATATTATATTGTATAACAAAATAACAGCAATCGGATCTTTAATTTTTTATTATATCTAAGTACATAATATGTAATGTATAATAATTTTATCAAAATAATTGTACATTAGACAACTGCACTCGAGGATAGATTACCGATGAATTTTAATTTATTTAGAAACATTTTTATCTCATACCAATAATATTATGAGTTCTAGAGTAAGAGTTATGAGCATAACGCAGGACAATATTAAAAAAATACACTACAATACAAAATTAACAATATAAAGTTAACAATTAAAAGAAATATTTACTCACATAAACGTAACCAACACCAATTCACCAAGTTTCACATCGCAATATCAAACGGAAATAACTTAAGTGTGTCTAAATAGGAATGACAAAGACCAAAGGGTCGCTTTGACCAGCCACACGTATCTTGAACGAGAATATATCTCACTGCATTTACGGGTTTGATCAAAAAGTTCCCTTATAATTCGGTATAACGATGATTGTCCTGTTCAGCTTGAACGGACTTTGCGAGCTTTTGTTTTTAATGAAAACGCGACAGTACATAAATTTGGCGGAACCATGGACGAAATAAAAGCATTCTTAAAACAGAAAACTCGTATTTCTTTATTAAATAAATAAGTCTTCACTTTGTCTCTATTACTTTGAAGTTTTTGGCGCGTGGGTATTTCATTGCGTTCTTTGCACGTGTGAAACATTCCATAGTATAGGTATTTCCTTATAAGGTGGATGGGAAGTGAAGGGGAACATTGGCATATTCATCTGATGTAGTTGTAAGTGGAATAACTGGTAGATGTAAGTTCATCCGAGAACAAGCCATATTGTGCAAGTCCCGAGCAACCATTACTGCCTTAACTGCCTAAAAAGGTGAATTAATGAATAGAATTATGGGTTTTGTATTAACAATTATTGTTATTTTAATTTCTTGTAACAACAGAGCTGGCTTACGAAATAAAAGTGGTCTGAACTTATCGTACACCTTTTTTTTTCTTTAACGCCGTGAAATGCTTCGAGGCATCCCGCGGGGGAATAGGTCTTCCCAGGCAGGTATGTGGAACTCGCTGCGCCCGAAAGCTGGTAAGTGGACGCAGCTCTACCCACTAAAACCCCGCGAGTGACACCAATGCCTTTTTTGGTGAGGTGCCCTAGATCTGTTGAGCAGCAGGGCACCTTGACGGCTAGTCATTCCCCCAAGGGACCAACGCTACCTCCACAGAGGGGTTGTCCCGCACTACAGAACAACCCCTCCCAACGTCGGGACAGTACAATGAGATGAGGTTCCCGTCCTCGCCCTTTGACCCCTGCTCTTTTGTCCCCTCTTCTTATAAGAGGCGTACAAAGAGCCCCATCGCCACGACAAGGCCTGAACCATGGTGGGGGGAACTTATCGTACACCTACTACAAACGCTAAACACTTTAGCGGTCAGCTTTAGCTCACAAACCGATAGTAATCTATAGGTATCTAGGTTTAAATTAAGAAAGATGAAATTCAAATTTTTGCAAATTCATCCTTCAGGGAAATAAAGCGGGGGATGCAATTTTCTATGAAAATTTTCCACTTTTCACTCGCACAGCTGCGAGGTAAGCTTGTGAATCGTGTTACAATTTAGGGTGGACTTAGCTCTAATGAATGATTTGGTAATATTTTTTACGTGATCTTGATAAGAAAACAAGTAGACGAGCCACCTAATTGTAAGTGGTCATCATCGCCCATACGCGATGCTTTACATAAGAATATGCATATCACGTATCAAAGGTATAGTTAAAAAAATGAAAAATAAGCCTCTAGGCGTAGAATGTGATAGTTCTACCCACTGCATAGGTTTGCCATTAGAGGAGGAATGTATTTTAACTGCAATATGTCTGCCGTTTGATGAAGTGCGTCAGACAAAAGGCGGTGTGTTCGGGAAGTGAAATTTTAAAAATGTTGGACAGCAAAATATACGCCTATGTTGTCTGTATATCTTACTAATTTCCAGCCCTTGCTTGCGTCATAAAAATACCATATACGACGACTTAGTACAAAACTGGAATATGACAGATTTCCATTTCATTTAGAAGTAGAGTTCCAGCAATAAATAAGCTAAAAAGCGATGTATAATTCCAGATCCTTTGTCAATCACTTAGAATAAATAAGGCCCGCTAATATATTTTCATATTAAGTCCAATACAAATCCACTTTGGCTAAAGACTTCGCTAAGCCAGTTAACAAGTTGAAACAGACTATAAAGGGAATTATTAAGAACGCGTTTGCACCATAAAACATCTCCTAAGTTATATTGTAAGTTGTAAAGTAGGATTAGGAGCAATAACACGCACGCGTGTTCATTTATGAATAACACGCATAAACACAAATAAATGTTCATTTATAACACGCATTTGATTGTTCATTAAGAATAACACGCGTGAATATCAATTATTTATTTAGGTAGAACATCCCTGATAAATATTTATGATTTATAAACCGTGTTAAATTAAACCATTATTATACACGTGTAAATACTTATTTATTATTATTCTATTATTTTTTGGGGTTTTTATCTAAATAAGACATAGCAACCCCATAAATACGTATTTAATTAACGAACTACATTACTACTACATGATATTATTAAATTCGTTTATGCTCATTGCTTAATTCTTGTGCCAAGCAATTTTGCAGTATTCCAGATAGAAGAACAGGTCCGGTCCTTCCTTTCCGAAATTATATAAAGTCACAGATCGGAATCTTTTTTATTTGACAACGTAGGCAAAATATAGAAACATGAGATTGCAGAAATTCTAAGACCAGACCCATTTTACAGTAGTCAGGTTCGAGTCTTCTTCGAGGCCAAGCCTTTACCAGCCGTCGACCAAGACCGGGTGCAGTACTTTAACTTGAAAGATGGGACATGAATGTGGCAGGACAACGTCTGCCCGAAGCCAGTTTTCTGCGTTGGGCACTTTCCAAGCTCGACCGGGAACTGGCAGAGGTTCTTGCTGAGACACAAGTACCTGTGCCGAGCGGCCCATAGGGAACCAGTGACGGTATGTCACAGTACGATTGTCGTGCGATGGTGGGCACGGCCCAGCACACCCTCGAGCTGGTGTGCCTGAGATGGGCGACGTTGCGTAACGTGTTCTGACATCGGTTATCGGAGAGGACTAGTCTCTGCCGAACATCATAACCATAATGCTCGGTGACTACGAGTCACCCAGAAGGGGGCCGACGAGCGGGTGAGAGGCCGCCGTAATGGCATCCCCCCGCTGGCTTGAACGGGGGTGAGTAGGAGGCGCCACTTAATGAGCCTCGAATAACAGCTCTGTGCTCGTGTTAGGTTCAGGATGAGAACTTAGGCCCAGTGTGGCGTATATCACTACATGGCGGGGACTACTTAGTGGTGGCCGGGCATTCCACTCTTACGAGGAGTAGTCAGTCAGACCTTACGCCGGGGCCAGCCTGTCGCTAGGGTGCTCCTCAAAAAGTGGCTGAAGGCGCTCGTGTTTTTAGTTTGGGTAGTACACTGCCCAAGTGTGAGCCCCACATAGGCCTCACTACCCGAGGTAACCTGGATACATGCGTAAATGCATTTCCCTACGTCAAAAAAAAAGACAACGCCTGATCGGGATACTAGTGATACATAAAAATGGCTGTAAGAATAGCATGTGGATATTAAAAGTTGGCCGTAATGGGACGTCCGGCAGATGACAAACACGTTTGTTAATATTAAATTTCAAGTCAAGAGCATGGCATAATAGGAACGTCACAACATGACAGCGTCATGTCGTTTGAAGTCACGGCATTCGATTTGATTTTACTGCCAAGATACGTCATATGTATCACATTAAACATGTCGTATAATCTTTACGTATAATTTAATTTTTTCCCCTTATCTGGTACTCAAGAAAAAGTTTTTACGAAATCACTACGGGCAAGCATTGTATGTTTATAATTAATATTTTTTTAACCCTAATATTAATGTTAAACGCTAATTATCATAACAAAACTCATGCTAATTAATGTTTATTTTTTGTTATTCGCTCTAAATGTTATTTAGAGATTTACATATTGAAACTGTTTACATAAATAACAACAAGTGGCGGGGCTAATTTAATGGCTAACGTTGTACCAATTATGTTATTGTTTACCCTAAAATAGCACTTCCAAATGGCTAAAACCACTTAATTAACATTAATATTTTTTGTCAGTGGGAGGGATGATGCTGATCTTGCTTATTAATATGAAAATAGCTTTGCCGTGTGAATAAGAAGGACACTAAAGGCAGTGTGATTACCGATGTGCGAATCATTCGTATTTTGTAAGTTACAAGATGTTTAGAGAACCTCTCATGTAGCAATCACGTAATTATGTCTACCCAAAACCACACATGTGCACATTTGCACATAAGAGATAATAATTTCATTTACAAATTATTGATTGTTTAAAATATCTTATGTAAGTACGTAAAATGCTCTTCGGAGTTTTTATCATGGTGTAACGCTTGAACTACATGGGAGCTTTTATTAATATAAATCTGCTCACAGAAAGAAAATTTAAGTAATACGATATGGGTTATTGTTAGTAAACAAAATATCATTGTCCAGCCCAGGGTTATAACTGGTGCGAGGGAGGTTAGTTTGGGGGGGGGGGGTGCGTAGCCGAGTACAAGTTGCAACTTTTTTTTTCTTTAACGCCGGGAAATGCTCTGAGGCATCCCGCAGGGGAGTGGGTCTCGCTGCGCCCAAAAGGTGGTAAACGCAGCTCTACTCACTAAAACCCGACGAGTGCCACCAATGCCGCCTTCGGTGAGGTGCCCCGGATCTAATGAGCAAACAGGGCACCTCGACGGCTAGTCAGTCCACCAAGGGACCGACGCCACCTCCATAGAGGGGTTGCCTCGCACCACGAAAAAATCCCTCCGTACATCGGGACAGTACAATGGGGTGAGGTTCCCGTCCTTACCCCTTGCCCTCTGCTCTTTTGGTCCCCTCTTCTTATAAGAGGGGTACAAAGAGCCCCCTCGGCTCAATAGCTTTGCCCAAGGTTCACCCTAGGCTACTGAGCCCCACTGCCACATCAAGGCCTGAATCATGATGGGGAGAATCATGTGACTTGTCTATCTGTTTGCCAACGCAATTAAATTAAACAACACATTTATATAAAACATTCATAAACGTTGACACGTTAAAACAATGACAGCACGACCTCAGCCAGTCTCGTGGTTACCTAGTAAGTAATCTTGTCATTTAAAAGACAGCCAACTAAAATTTGATACAATTATATTTCGAGTACAGCTTGGCAAAAAAGAGTATGGAAAAAATGAGGGCGCCACTTTCACTTAGGTCTCATCATAATATGGAAAATCAGTAAGATAATTTAATCAAATCGTTAAAAATAAATGTGAAACACTAAGCTTTCTCACTCGCTTAAGCACTCAAAATCTAGTATTTGTCGGCCAAGTATTGTCAACATCATAGGTTTCCATTTAGTAAAATATTTAGTTCCACCTGTCACCACGTCATACTCTTTTTTGCCAAGCTGTACTTAATGTGTATGTGCCAAGTGGGTATCATTATCAATCTTTTTTGTCCACTATCGCTCATATACCAAATGAACGTCAAGCCCGATTTCAAACTCGCATCGATAGAACCGCATTGAACATATTATAATAACGAAAAGAACATTGTTTCTACTTACAATACACTAAGAATAAAATAACATTGTTTAAACCGAAGAAAAAAGTAAAGCAATTTATATTTAATTCCAGCACCAGTCCCCACTCGCCACTTCACGGGCGAAGACAAATGAAAACACGAAGTCCAGTAATCCACAATTACGTAAGGACATCGGTAAGAGATCCCGGAATAAAACACATAATCCTACAGGACGCCACGACGAGCGGGAAACTAAAATTATTTTACTCCAACGCTTAGTGAATGTTAATAAATATTTATTTATTTATCAATGTTATTAATACACATAATAAAATATTATTCTTATTATGTGTATTTTATTAACCGACTTCAAAAAAAAAGGAGGTTCTCAATTCGTCTGTATGTTTTTTTTTTTTTTTTTTTTTTTTTTTTTTGTATGTATGTATGTGACACGATATCTCCGCCGTTTGTGAATGGATTTCGATGGTTATTTTTTTGTTTGAAAGCTGGTGTTTCCAATTTGGTCCCATATTAATTTTATTAAGATCTGACAAGCCGTTTTTTAGTTATTCCCAATAATGCCTATTTGGTTGGTTTTGTTTATCTTGATGATATGATCATTTTATTACGTGTCGAAGTAACAATTGTATAGGATGCTTTGGTAGCACACCATAGTATGTCGCGGACATCGTAATCATCATCACCATCACCATCATCATCATCATCCTTTATCCGTCCACTGCTGAACATGCCTCCTTCAATGAACGCCAAGACGACGAATTTCGGAATCACTAAAAATTAAGAAATAAAAACATTTTACAAAAAATTAAAACCGACTTCAAAAATACTAAACTAAAAAGTAATAAAATAACAGTTTCTTTAATATTTGTGCTTACAGCATATAATCAACTTAATCTTCTACTAATGTACAAACTTTGCGTTTACCACGTCATTATAGTTACTTTTGGAGTCGGTGTCGTATTTGTTGCTGTACATTACCTACCTACCTACCTTGGCTGACACCGACTCCAAAAGTAACTATAATGACGTGGTAAACGCAAAGTTTGTACATTAGTAGAAGATTAAGTTGATTATATGCTGTAAGCACAAATATTAAAGAAACTGTTATTTTATTACTTTTTAGTTTAGTATTTTTGAAGTCGGTTTTAATTTTTTGTAAAATGTTTTTATTACAATATATAAAGTTGGTGTTACTTTAAAATAAATTAAAATTTAAAAATCACGCATTGCTTTTAAATTTTACAGCTACTTTTTAAACAGATGAAGAATTTATGGAGTTATGGAAACATTAATTATTTAGATAACAAGCTGAAATCAACAACATGTACATGAAAGTAGGAAAAAATCACTGTATAATAATAATAACAAAGAGGATAGGATAAAAAAATTATAGAATTCTAGATGTCGATTTTTACATTGACCGGTCTAAATGAACTCTACTTTTATTGTAAACACTGTTACCTATACTCAATAGCTACATGGCTAAGAATATCTGAGAATAAGTTCGGTTACACATAAAAAAAAACAAAAAAAATACAGGTAGCGTCATTAAATTTATTTTTCAAATCTGCTGTGATCAAGCGATCGTAGAGTGAATTATTCGTGGCCCGGCAACGGATTTGGTGATGGATCACCTGCCATCGGTGACGCATTGATGACTGATTGTTGCGCTTGCATGCTAATATTTAATTTCAATTAAAGGCGAGACCAAACCTAGAGTGATAAAAATGGATATGTAATGTTCCCAAACTCAACGCTCAGGCCATTTTTGAATATATTATATTATGTTTTGTTGTTCAAAGTAGTCTAGCGACTAAACCTTTTGAGTGTGTAAGTAATCCACCTTATGGTAAGTGGTCGACGACGCCCATGAACATAAATTAGTATACCTGGAACGACCCCAGGCAACTCATTTATGTGTTGCCTATCCTGAGACATAAGATGTTAAGTCTCGGTGCCAGTAATTACACTGCCTGTCTTGCCCTGGGAGAAACAAGCAAGATGGTGGTACCCATGCAGCCGGGAGCGCGGCACAGCGCTTCCCTCCCACCGGTATTTATTTTTTAAAACGAAGTCACCTTGTAACTAATACGTCCTGACTGTGAGAGACCACGGTCGGTTGTAATAATATATAATAATATTAACACTTATATGTCCCACGGACACGGGTCTTCTCCTCGAAATCAGGTGAGGGGGGTGTTGGGCCATAGTTCACCAATGCACTGGCCCAATGCGTGTTGGTGAACTTCAAAAAATTTTAATCTCATCAGGCATGCAGGTTTCCTCACGGTGTTTCCTTCACTGGTGAGCAAGCGATGGTCTTATGTTCAGGTATACATAAAGATTTAGAAAAACCAATTTCAAGATATCACAGGGCTCAGGATGGAACCCTGATTTCTCACTCAAGAGGCCTAGCCCAAACCCACTAGTGACTAGACCATCGTTGATCATGGTCGGTTGCTAGTTGGTTATAAATAACTAGAACTCAAATAAAAAGTCTACAACCTTCCTCAGTCTATCAAATGCGAAAATAACTGTTCATAATATCTTCTAGGTAGTTCCGTTGATTATCGTATTCAATGAAACAAAAACTGTTCAGATTTATTATAGGTTTTAGAAACAGTGTAAGAAATTTGACATTTCACGTATATTCTCCGAGGCGTTGTTTTCCGCGGATGTTACCAAATTCGTGAAGTCTCCGAAGGGATACTAGTTTGCCCTTATTCTTGACTACGAACACGCGTGGGATATGCTAAAGTTAAGATTTATTTTGTCAAGTTTCTATAAGTACAATTGTATAGAAAAGTGGTTATTTAATACTATTAATAATACACCCGTCTTAGAAGCGAGGTGTTCTGTATTATCTTTTGTTTCTAATAATAAATAATAATACAGGACTGTAAACAGTCCATACGAATCGAATATTATTAGAACAAAAAGCCGGGATAATTGTGTATATTCATCAAAATACAATAATATGAAATTGTCTCAAGGAAGACCAGATGAATTGTGACAGTAAAACAAAAAATGATAACTGATAATAGTCGTAATAAATATTTTAGTTATGTAATGTACCCAATACGATATTACGATATTTTAATAACACTAAGAAATGTAACTATTATAGAACATAATAGCACCTATGATAGTCAAAAATAATTACAGTTGACAATAGAAACTTTATGTTTTAAGAAAACAAAGAAATAATAACACGCAAAGAAGTATTATTTTATACCACAAAAATCAATGAACTAAAATATAATATTCTAACACAAAGTTGAAGAAACTATTGAATTTATGCAACCGTAATTTTAAAAGAAAATCTAATACAAAAGAAAACACTTGCGTCTGCAACAGTACATTGTTAGTCGAAGAACTAAGGGTCCACTTCTATTTTCCAATAGGACGAGCATAGTATCATTCAACTTCATATTATCTGGGGTCAATAGAGCGGTCCGGTATCGATCGGGTAACAGATCTATGGAAAAACTTGCAGCTTCTGCTATTGATAAAAAAGGTTGTTTTTCTCAACAATATTTCATGTCGAAAGATATTACGGAACACTTCAATGCACATTGTATAACTCTTTTACTTTTTTGCTAGTTTTTACTGGATGCAAAACATCTGTGATAATTTTATAGATTTTTATGTCTTCCCCAATTATGTCTTTTTGAAACTATTCCTGCGGCATTCGTGGAGATTTTTGATTTTCTTTGATTCTTTGATTTGATGTAAGTACTTAATAATTTCGTGGTTAAATTCTTGTTATAAAAGAATGGATGTTAGAAAACGTCAACGATCGTAGTTTACCTTACGGTTCGGTAACTAGCAGGATATAATACAGAAGCTGCCTCCTATGTTGTTCCCGAACCGATACGACTTAGGGACCTTCAAGAAAAGAGCATACTCATACCTGAAAGGCCGGCAACGCACCTGCTAATCCACTGGTGTAGCGGGTGTCTGTGGATGGTGGATGTCGCTCTTCACTTACCATCAGGTGAACCGATTATCCGTTTGGCCCCTTTTTTCAATAAAAAAAAAAAAAAAAAAAGCTTCCGTGTTCATATGAGTACATTGTCTATTAAGAGACAAACTGAGTTGCTCTTAGGACTTGTGCCTCCCTCAAAAATTACAATAGACTCTCACTCGGATTAAGGTTAGGGTGACTCCTTAACATTAGTTCGATATAGTTGTCAGTTTTAAGCCTAGGAGCTTTTCGTCATTCTAAAAATTTACGCCGCAATATCGCAACCCAGTAATCGCAATCTATCACAATCATTTATTTTAATAGGAAAAATCTCCCAGCACTGACACAAATGAGGTTATTAAAAAATCCAATTTGGTACTTCGGCTTTAGCAACATTCAAACAAGAGACCCATCAAAATCCAACGAACGCAGGAATCACATTACGAGGTACTACTTTGAATCCTTGATTGTCTGTGACGGCGGAACTCACGGAAAAGCCTCCATTACGGCAAAGGATAAGCCAATTATTCGGGCCGAGGCCCTGATAGGCTCTATTCAAATTCAATTTTTCAACACTTCCACATTTAATTCGGATAATGGTTCCAAGTAATTCCTTTGACCAGGTGCCGTTTGAGGGGTAAATCCTGTTAAGTACTAATTAAACTATACATTTTGTCACCGGTTTTAAAAAAGAACTGAAAATAAGCGTTGAATATCGCAAATTCTTGGTTAACTAGCTTATTATATTTTTACAACTGTGATCATCACTATTGTTATTAACCTGTGTCTGTGTGCTGTCACATATAGATATCAACAGGGAACAATCAGTATTGCTTATTTCCCCACCATGGTTCACTCCTTGTCGGGCTCAGCAGACTAAGGTGAACCCAGCACTTTGGGAGAAAACAAGTGAACCGAGAGAGCTGCTCTTTGTACCCCTCTTATAAGAAGAGGAGATAAAAGAGCAGGGGGAACAAGGGGCAAGAATGGGAACCTCACCTCATTGCACTGTCCCGACGTTGAGAGGGGTTGTTCTGTGATGCGAGACAACCCCTCTGTCTGTCGTCTGTCGTGGCGTCTGTCCCTTGGGGGACTGACTAGCAGTCGAGGCGCCCTGTTGCTTAAGAGATCCGGGGTCCTGCACCAAAGGCGGCATCGGTGGCACTCACCGGGTTTTAGTGGGTAAAACTGCGTCCACTTTACCATCTTTCGGACGCAGCGAGTCCCACATGGAGAGCTTGGAGAGTCCCCACTCCCCCGCGAGATGCTTAAGAGCATTTCCCGGTGCAAAAAAAATGTTATAATTATTATTTGTTTATGGATGATTGTATGATTAACCGCCCTATATTAACCGCCCTATATTAACCGCCCTATATAAAACCATCATCAATCAACCATACTCCTCATTACAATAATATTACCATGATCAATAATCAATGTTAATAACGGCTTTTTTTATTGTATTTATATTGACACTGATATTGACATTGTCGGATTAAAGTCATTTTAAATGGATATCAATCTGGGGCTATTAGCAGTTATTAAATTTGAATAAATAATATGATACATATTACAATTACCTTTTTTAATCTTTATCATTTTATACGATATTTTTATAATATATTTCTTGTACTTCAGAATAAAATCTATCCTTACATTTATCATATACTGCTACTTTGTGTTCATGTATTTCACAGTGATGCATCAAGTCATCAAAACAACCACCAACATCAAACTCATTACACATGCTCACATGTTCATTACGTCCAATCAGCTCCGCAACATTGGACCTTGATTGATGCCATTGCATATTAAAACACTCGAATTTCACCATTCGAAAGTAAACCCTAAAACGCTATTACATAATACAATATTCAATGATTTTGAAAACCATCGATAATAAGTTGATGTTTTTCGTACGAAAATAAAATTTTCCTTCGTGAGATTCACAAAAAATAATTACGTATATAATATTACTATTGCCGCATTTGTCTATAATTCGGATGTGAACTTTTCTATCGATTTCTCTATGCGATGATAGAATTTTAATATAGTTTCTTATTTCGAACTTAGCTGCTATGCTTTTCTATCTATGCTTTTATAATTTCTTGTTTATCAAACGATGGTAGTATGCGATCGATGCATAAATTTACCTGTTTTATATCGACATTCTATGTGATCTTCATTATATGTCTACTGAACTCAGCAATTTACCTGCTTTTGCAGTATCATTGCAACGTTACTAATTATAATCTATATACTTGGAGACCTAGTTTTTATCGATGCAATACCCTTTCTTATCCATAGACCGATAACATGGCGATAAAGCAAAAAAAAAAACAAAAGTCTAAATAAATATCTGCAACATAACTCGTTGGATCCATGTATCAAAACTAGCATTATAGCAATCTAAAAGTTGTGACATCATTAAAAATATTGTTCGGAACAGATAAGCCAGGACCATCGACAGATTGGAAGCGATTAAAATTATTCGAATCCATTATACAAATTAAACGCGCATGTCGAAATCCCGACTCCATCGACTCTAATGAACACGTTAGTGGTTTAGTTATTGAAGCCCGGCCGGGACTGCGGTCAAGTTTTACACGATTTTGTCTTTTTAGTACTTTCGTCACTTTTGTCCTTTTCAATTGTCTCGGTGATCTCATTTAAAATTCTTTCAAAAAGACATAATATTGTTAAATCTAGCTATATTTCACATTATATAGTATATGGATAATAATTGCTTTTGTATCGAAAAATAATGATGAGAACATTGACGTTCCTATAATAGGATACTTACAGTGGACTAAATCTATTTAGTCACATCTATAATAATAACTATATAGACGTCTCCTGCTTCTCTCATGAAAATAAAAATAGTATCCATGGGCATAATATGGCCAAAATCATTAAAAACCTTTTGTACTAGTATCTTGCTTTTTGGCACTAAATAAAATAACCAACAGGTACAGGTTCCAAGATAAACTTTTAAAACTTTCGGCAACGTAACTAAAGCAAAAACATTGCTGAATTGTTGATGTTCACTCCTCTTTTTCCTTCCTTTTGTTTCGTTATGGTCAAATCAAGTTTAATACATTAAAAAAAAACTGATTAATCGATTTCAAAGAATGAATACGGAAATTTTCATCTGATCTAGATACGTCCATCATTACGTCTCCTAAAATGTTGGTCTCCGTTCCAAAGTCTTGTTAGCCCAAATAAGTTACTAAATCAATTATCAAGAAAATAATTGTAGAAATCTTTTTGAGTTTCCTCTTTTTTCCATTAACCCCTTTAAACCTATATTAGATAGTAAATTCTCTAGTAGATATTAGATAGTCTGTGCTCTGTAAATCTCTTTTCTGAGACGTAAAAGAACTTCCACACTCAACCATTACCACATCAACGGTAGATCAAATTAAAATCCGTCGGGGCAGCGCTCGCGGCTGTATGGTCGTCTTGGTGCTTTCTAATTAAGGGAGGGGTCGCATTTCCGAACACTCTTTATGATACTGTCTAAGCCTAAAACTTAAGCGTTTAATGTACAATAGTTTATAATAAAGAAATAATTAGCTTTATTTCTCAATTTTTAATACAATGTATTATTTTGATTAATAGAATTTGGAACTGTTTTAAAATTAAAAGTATCATTAGCTCTATAATAAAATAAATAAAAATAATTTATTTTACTATAGAGCTGATGGTACTTTCTCTGTCTCAACGTAATTTTAAGCTAAAAGTTTGCTTGAATTAACTTTTTTATAGAAGAAGGGCAAACGAACGGGCCTTTCACCTGGTGGTAAGTAATAAGCTACATCCATACTGATGATTTTAAAGTAACATTTTTAAGCACACTCAATATTGACAATGATTTGACTTTCAAAAACAAACTTCTTTAGTAAATTCTCAAGAAAATTATCGAAATAGCGCGTAGTTAGTATAAACTATAACAACATATTTATGACCCTATTTTCACCTGTCATACGAAAATTGCAAGTAAAATAATAACCGCGAATCGTCACGACGTGTACCACACAATGGCCCCAGGACTGTACCCTCTTGAGTACTGAAAAGGATTACTAAAGCAAACAAATGTGAAGTTAATACTTTAGCCGCCTAGGAATATTATTAAGGAAAACTGTAGGATAATATTTTACTTGCTAAGCTGTTTGGGTGAGATAAACCTGAGGATGTATTAGACTAAGGGAAGTTTATTTGGAAATTAAAGAATGATTTATAACACTCCACGATTTGTATTATTATTCATCATCATCATCATCATCAGCATCTATCCGTCCACTGCTAAACATAGGCCTCGCTCGCATCCACTTGCACTTGCCACTCGCATCCAACACGGACCGGCCACCGCACGGATATCGTCTTCCCACCTGGTTAATGTCCGACCAATACTTCATCTACCTAAACGTGGCCTCCACTCTTGAATCTTAGTGGCCCATCGGCAATCCGTTCCCCTGAGTGTGTGACCAGGCCGCGTCAAGTTTGTATTATTACGGTTATTATATTGTTTTGAACAAAAATATAATTTCGAGTTATAATAATTTTGCTATTATGATTATTTGGTATTGACTTTTTGAGATAATCATAATATTAAAATGAAACAATTTGGATCTTTATTGAATTCTCGTGTAAAATCTAAGCTTACCTAGTTGTTGGTAGCGATTAGACCAATAGAGCTAGAACACAAAACAGTATTCTGCTCTTCTTCTTCATAAGTTCTTTGTGAAAGAAATAAGCAGCATAGTGGTGTCAATAGCCAGGCGCGAGGAATAAGCTCTTCATTCCTTTTCGTTTCTTAAGAGTTTCTCATAGTATAACTAACAACAGAGAATTTTTTTGATTATAATTTCGGTAAAAACAATTTACAAACCATAATTTATCCTAAATTTAAGAATAAATAATCTGAAAACACAATACAACGTCGGAACAAAATTATAAAAGGCACATACGCGAGTGTATCGGTCACTTACCGATAACGTAAGTAACGTAAAACGCATCCGATCCGAGAACGTTAAAATACGTTCCCAAGTCGTTTTTACGATCCTATTTCTCTCCATCATTTGTGATTTGGTTTGTTATTTTTAGATGATCATTGCCATAGGCGAAGAAGTCTTGGTAACAATGATGAATAGAGTGAAAACGAGGCAGGCATTTTTTAAGATTTGGAGCGGATTGAATTTGAATCGGATTCGGATCGGATTTAGATCGGATACGGATCGGATGTAGTGTGGAACCGCTCTTAGCGATTACAAATAGCCAGTCCGGCGGAGCGGTAAAGTTATGATTCTGTATTAACGGACCGAAGTTTGTTTTTACTACGTTTTAACGTTAAATGTAACCCTCGATCGTATATTAAATTTAGCGGTATTTAGATAAGTACAGTCCGCTGGATAACAGAATCGAAATATAAATTATGGATTGTTATAGATATTGGGAATATGTGATATGTTTACCTACTGATGTTATGTATAATTGTTAAGCCGGTGAAGTGGGTATGTGTCTTTAAGTAGCCATGGATATTGTTTGACTATATCGGTCCATGGATGCATATATTGATGACTTTTTTATAAATTTTCATTGTCATATACAGTATTCTATCAAGTTTTTGATCACACTGCACTAGAAAGGTAATTAAAAATAAATGTTATGAACATAACAGTACCTCTACCATGAGTTCGCACATGACATAACTATAGTAGCGCAACACGAATTGAAAACCATATCTTAGTTTTCTAATCGTGTTGCATTTTGACGTAACTACTATAGTTATGTGATTTGCCCTTGTAAAAAAAACTCATGGTAGAGGTACAGAATTATATGCAACCAGTCGCTAACTTTGAAAGGCCATTTTAAATAAAACAAGTCAGACCATCACAATGAACCCATCAAAAATAATATTATGCTAGTAGTCAATCTGTCACTGTGAATTTTCACAACCTAGAATTCAAATGACAGCTTCATAAAACAAATGGAGAACTAAAACACACCAACCCGACGCCAGGAGGCCGTATGGTCGCAGACTGCACGGTTGGCGGGGGGCCCCCACTTTAACAAACCAATAGTGAGCCAAATGGGCCTACACTAATCCGATAAAACATTAGGGCCTTTGGGCCATTAGCATATCCCTCCGAAAAAAAAAAAACTAAAACACAACGTCATAGCTATACAAACAATTGTGTCCAAGAAAATCTACAGACGTAAATTTCATTGAAAATTCACGAAATTCGTTATAAAATAAAGGTAAAATTAATTTAGAACCCTGAGAAAACAATTAAAGCGGCGTCGAAGCTAAAACGTAAATCCTCGTTACATAGCAGTGAAAACCTATTTTAATTCACTTTAAGCGAATTGGAGTTCTTTCTCTTTTAATTAGACTATTGGTGGCACCTGAGGCGGCGTTAGTGCTCGGCCGCTGTGGATTGTGTCTTCCTCACTTAATGGCTGCCAATATTACACCGTTACGTAATTCCCTTCGTTAATTTAGCAAATTTACTGATTCTAGCGTAGTGAGTGGATTTTATAGACTTCTTTGCTTTTAATGGTAATTTAATAATGAGAACACATGCAAATACTTATTTTAGATTCGCTTTTGGAGCTAAGCTTTTATTCTATTTTATATATATTCGGGCCACTCGCATATAATATGCAGGTTCTCGCCACGCGGTCACTCTATACGGGCTAAGTTTCACGGGCTACTCTTTAAACTATAAAGACGGCACTTTTTTGTTTGTTATTGTGAATAAACAATACTAGTCGGATTAGAAAAATTCAGTTTACACTTGATAAAGCAATAATTGAGGAAGATTAAGGGCTATGCGCAAAGGAAATAACCGCAGGAAATAGCTGTTTTTTTATATAATATATTTTAGTTGGATAGGCAAGCGGGTGGGTGATCAACTTCGCCCATCAACATAAATAAGTTTACCTACGACTAACGCAGATAATTCATATATGAGTCCGAAAGCGTAATACGGCAGTTTCGGTACCAATAATTGTAGTACATATCCTGCCCTTATTTATGAAATATAGCAAAGCTGTTTCACAGAAATAAGCAGGCAGGTGCTACCGATGTAGACGAGAGATGCAACACAACAGTAAAACTTTTGTTTTAATACTTTAAAAATAACATGATCAACAAGCCAATCTTCTACTATCTCGAATAACAAAAAATACTACCGTTGTCAGACTATAATTTGAAATGAAGAAGTAATAAAGCATCAAAACACGGCCGAGCACGGGCCCTGGAGAGCGCAGCGCAGTCATGCACTCGGCGAAAGGCTTGAATTGCGCGACATAACTCTGTGTTCAGCCGGGCGTTGCACTACGGTGTAATTGGTGGCTTATTGCCAATTTCGTGCACCTAAGTGTAGCGCTCTATTGTACTCAGCCGATATTAAGCACGAGATGTTTCAGGAATTCACTGTTGCTACAATGGTGTTAAATAGTTTCCAACTTATTGTTATAAATGTACCTAATTGAAATTGGAAAAAAAAAATCTTGTGTAAAAGTTGAATATTTGTTTCATTCGTATTAGGCAACGTTTATTGAGTGAGCCTTTCTAAAGAGTGGAAATTCTGAGGATTGGTGATGCTATAGGAATGAGATAGATACTTCAAACGCACTATGTGATTCCAACGAAAAAAGGTCTTCAATCTTCAACTTACCTGTAACAAAAAAGTAAAAGTTAAGAAACATGCTTTTTAGGACTAATTAGCCTAATGTAAAAATATAAAACGAAACTGTAAAATGGAAATATACATATATTATAATGTTATAATTAGCCGATTACGTTTGAAAAAATCAGTTGTCTGTAAAGTCGGTTTACTGACGATAGTTGGACGTGACAACGTCATAAGTAAATAGAACGCCTCAGACCGAGGTAACGCCGCATGCGTGATGTTTTTTCGTTCGTGCAGCCGGCTCCATCGAATTATAAGACGTTGTCACGTCAAAATACCATATTTTTTAAGTGATTTCAAATTCACCGACTCAAACAATATAACCTTGTAATTTGATAGTTTTGACGTAGTTACGATTGAAATATATCAAGTCACAAGTGATCCCGTATCATCGTCACGTAACAATATCGAAGATCGTGTTACGAGTCGACGCGACAGAGGCAACGTCAACATGGTTATGCGTAAAGGTCGCACATTCGTCTAAGTACGGTGCGACCTCATGAGCCACATGTTTGTCGCATGAACTGTAGAACCACTGTAGAGCCACCCGAATCTGAAACTATTTCTATGGGTGAGGGTGTTGGTGTATGGGTGGCTCGTAATCATCTTAGAAAATAAATTAAGTCGTCTAACGTATATTATGTAATAAAATGCGGTATTCGATTTACAAATACTTTATTTGATAGGTCTACAATATGAAACCACTCCTCATTAATTACACAATTGACTCTCCTTAATCGCAATATAATTCGGCAGAGTAACGTCCTTCTCAAAGTATACTGGTAGAATGAGCCGCAACACCGCCATCGGCGTCCTTTTATCCTAAACTGACAATAGACAAACCTACAACTATCAACACCCACAAAATCGATATTAATATAAATAATTCAAACTACTGAAAATCATGACATATATATCTCATTATAAAAAGATGGCGTGACAGCTTAAGACTCATACCATGGCCAGCGGTGGCGAAAGATCGCGATATATGGAAGAGCTTGGGGGAGGCCTTTGCCCAGCAGTGGGACAGCATAGGCTAGCACAAAAAAACCTACATATAGTCGTGCAAAGGGTCTACAGCTGAATGTTTAGTAACAATAATTAGAACAGTTGTACGCTTCTAATGTATTTTTCTTTTCGTTATAGGTAGAAAAACTAGTAAATGAGCCATCTAATATGTGGCCTAGTAGATTAATTCGCTGCTAAGCTTGAGACGTAAGTCGGTACACTATTCTACCCTACTTTCAAAATCATAGTAAAGTTATTTCACTGGTTTTGTTGCGGTTTCTTAAGATTTTTATATTCCAGAATTTCTGGACACTTAATAACCAACCAGTCCTTTCCCTTCCAGAGACCATGGTTGCTGTTTAAAATTGGTTTTATTAGAAATAATATAAATAAATATAAAAGCAAGATCTTACATAGATGATACTAGTGCCCATACAGATGAGCATGCATAAGAAAGGATGAAAGAAAAAATGCGGGACCAAAGGTTTACATGCAAACACCTCAAATATACCGAATGGCGCATGAAACTGAAAATGTAAAAATCCAATACACTTAAAGTCCATTTTAATATGTGTCAATGTCCGGGCCCCGATTGTTATTCAATGGCACTTCATGAAATATGTATTTATTGTTGGCGTGGGCGCTGAAAATTCATATGTAATGCGGTACGGTTGGCAGATAAATTCCCTTTTTAACGGATCAAACTTGGTGGGCCCTAAATTGAAAGAAACCTAGATAACTGGTGAGTATCACATATAACGGACATAAGCACACACGACGTCATTTGTTTCATGGATTAAAATAATTATTCTTTAAACCGATAAAAGTTTACAATCCAAATTACTATTAGTCTCCTCTTTTCTAAGAAACCTTAAATTATATATATTTTCAATAATACATGGAGCATTAATACTAATTATCATACACACATAATTCATTTTTTAATACAACTATAATCCTTTTTTATATTTCTCAACAAAAAAATATACAGATTAAATTTCAGGTCAGTGGTATCAGTAGTTTTTCAAGACATAAGACAAATTACTTTGTACATAATTTGTTAAAAGATAATATATTATACTAAGATTTTAAACGCTTTCCAATTTTGACTTAAACAAATTTATTCAAACGCGCTCTTTTAAATACATTAAAAGCACTTAAAAAACTTAATAAACGATATTTTTTTGCTAACACTACAAATTTGTAGTTACATTTCACGAACAATTGTTTTGAGACGATGTATACGTATAAAAGACAAACCTATAAATTTATTAAGTATTTTCTAGCTTTAGCCTAATAGTTTGAAAAAAATATTTTTGAACTGAGCTATCCTGAAAATAAAGAGCGATTAGCAATATCTTTTCTTTAAATTACCACCACAGTTTTGGATGGGAGCTTTGGGAGATTTGGATGTTCAATATAAGCAGTAAAATCGTGTTACGGGTGACGGTATTAATTTAAAGCATTTTTAAATTATGACCACAACATACAACACTACATCCTTCTTTCTTATGGGCTTAACGGATCATTGTATTTACCCCTCTTCAAAAAGTTTAGCATGTACGTTCAATGTCCCATGCAAATAATATAAAACGATGTCCCATGCAGATATAAAAGGCTATGCTAATAGATAAAAGCACACATAACATACAAAATGGCTCTAAAGTTATAAATGTATGATACACAAAC
The DNA here is from genome assembly GCA_963853865.1 of Helleia helle. Lineage (NCBI taxonomy): Eukaryota > Metazoa > Arthropoda > Insecta > Lepidoptera > Lycaenidae > Helleia > Helleia helle. The sequence goes on along the minus strand of OY971418.1, from coordinate 2,345,131 downwards.
GGATGTTAATCTCGCGGGTTCGGATTCGTCTCAACTCACCGCGTCCGTTCCAACTTGAACCTAATTAACTCATGCACGGGAAACGCATAGTTTACGATTGTTTGAATAGTTTACTGGAGTTTATTAGTCAAATACAAAGGTACATTTAAGCACTAAATAGTTTTAGATATATTTGTAGTACAATACAATAATATGATGTCTCGTAGAGGTTAAAATAAAGTTTTTTGTTACCGGTGGGAGGAATACGTTGTGCCGTGCGGTCCTCTGCATGCTATAACCATGCTGATGATTTCTGCTGCTAAACACAGTTTTTCTATATTCAGGATATGGCCTGACTTCCGTAGACCATGACGGCCGTACGTACGTAGCCGTAGCATGGATGAAATGGCAGGGCGAGTCCCGGGACTTGCCGGTTCGAACAGGTTCAACCGGTTGTAGTTTCTACCTGTTTAGGTTCGGCCAGTTCATCTATCCTTTTTTTCTTTTTTTTTCTCTAATGCCGGGAAATGCTCCCCGTGAGGGAGTGGGTCTCCCCAGGTGGGTATGTGGGACTCGCTGTGCCCGAAAGCTGGTAAGTATACGCAGCTCTACCCGCTAAAACCCGGCGAGTGCCACCAATGTCACTTTGGTGAAGTGCCTCGGATCTTTTGAGCAAACAGGGCACCTCAAAGGCTAGCTAGCCCTTCAGGGGACCGACGCCACCTCCAAAAAGGGGTTGTCCCGCACCAAAGAACAACCCCTCCCAACGTCGGGACAGTATCTACAGTTCGTCTATCCTACTAAATAAACACCGAGGATTTTTAAAGAGTAAGGACTGTTTACAATAAAACATCTGCAAACAATATAAGCATAGGAATGCGGAAAGTGATGTAGTATGTTTTTCTCAGACTGACATGTCATGACAGGACCGACAGCCTGACGGAATGTGCAATCATATTGCAATACACGGAAACAAATAAAATGCAAATCGAATAAATTTGTGAATATATAGAAATAAAATAAAATTGTACAACCAATATATAAATTCGTCCATCCATAGAAATTAATAAACGTTTTGTACTTTTAAATTACCAATCATTTTTGCAATTATTTTCTACAATTGGAAAAAAGGGAAACTATCACTTTGGTTTGGACTAATAAAATAGTTATTAAGCATTTAATATTATTCTAGCTGTTGATCGCCACTTCGCTTGTGTTGACTGGTTTTCACATGTATTTACCGACATCATACTTAGGAAAATGATCGGCTAAGACATTCTTAACTTATAAGAGGACACACAGACAGGCACAGGTAGTTCTATGCTGCATTGCAGCCGAACTGGTCCGGCACGACCGGGGTGGTACCTCTCGCTCACATAACACCGGCGTCAAGTAATAGCTATGCTGTCGCGTTTCGTGCGGTTTGTGAATTTCTGGTGGCCCATTAGGAGGGATAGGGAAAAGCAGGGCAACTCAACTGCATGGCCTTGGTTGTGTAGGGGTGTCGGTGCCGTGAGGCTCCTACTGCTCGTTTGCCCCCTGATGATAAAAAACAAAAAAAGAGAAAAAAAATTAATTAGTGGAATTGATATGAGTCAGTGAAAAAAAGTATTTATGTATTTTTTTATAATGTTTTAGAGTTGACTAAGTCCAATTTTGTCCGCTAGTTACTATTGTCCAGATGACTTTAGGTAAACCCACGATACTTATCTTATTACTTTAAGAGCAATGTTGCTTTATATTAATTTACTTCCCTACTTTACTATGGAAACAAAATATCACAAATTCCCAATCCTCCAAATGTCCAAAAAGACAATCCGCACTCACTTGAAAAAAAAGCGCAAACTTTTTCAAACAAAACCAAAGTTTAAAAACCCATAAATTATTGTTTAAACCAACAAAGAGACAAAGTTCTCCGTATTGAGCGATCCGGCGCATTACCTCCAATATATCTCTCGGCCACAAATCATTCGCTTTAAAAAATGTAAAAAGGCGTGCAATTGTTCGAGCCATAAATAAAAATTGTTACGAAAACACCTCAGCAGTTTTAATATTTTAATCCCCACAGCGCGAGAACATAAATTCTGTTTGACTGTTTGATCATGTCCTCAATTTTCCAGTCGAATAGGTTTCCAAGTAAAAGATAATGTTTTATTAGTTTGATTAATTTGAATGGTTTTTAAGTTTAAAGCGATAAAATACAAAATCTAAAATGACCCAGATTTCATAAACGATTTACATGTCTATTTCTTTTTTATTGATGCTAAGAAAATAATCGGTTGTCTGTTAAGTCGGTTTACTGACGATAGTTGAACGTGACCACGTCATAAGAAAATGGAACGCCTCAGAGCGAGCCAGCGCCGCATGCGTCATGTTTTTTCGTTCTTGCAGCTGGCTCCATCGAATTATAAGACGTTGTCACGTCAAAAAAATTGACAAGAAATTATTTAAAAATCCAGTGGTTTAAGTAAGAAAACTTTGTTCCGTAATAATCTATTCAAATCAAAAAACGCAACCAACCTTATACTTTAATTTTGACGTGACAACGTCTTTTAATTCGATGGAGCCGGCTGCAAGAACGAAAAAACATGACGCATGCGGTGATACCTCGCTCTGAGGCGTTCAAACAAACAAACAAACTCTTCAGCTTTATAATATTAGTATAAATGAGACAAACGGTAATATGATTTACCTGGTAAGTCATCGAAATTTGAAGACCATCGCAGGGTTTGCAGGTGCGTATCAAAATTGACCAAGTATAATTGTTTAGCGAATTTATCGTTTACTGAACTATTCGTTATTTATACTAAATCTTGATTGACATAATTGACAGTTTGAATTGTGGTTGTACCTACAAAATAATCATGAAATGTTTAAATATGATACTCGGCACATTTATTATACACAAACTGACGTAGCAAGTAAACACGACAACTCAAAATAAGCAATATCAGAGCCACAAAGCAAATGTAGTAGATGGGAATTCTGAGGAAAAATCACTCCAGATAACAGCATTAGTAATGCGATAGCTAGTCGCAGTCAAAGCTTGCACATTTGCTTGCACAGTGGCACACAGAAGCAAATATTTAAACAAGCATAGAAAACCGGTTATTTGCTTCCCGGACACATGGCTTCGCAAACAAAGTTACCGTCATCACAGAAGCTTTCATTAAGCTAAGTGTTTGAAGTTCATAATATGAATGTTTCACTTTAAGGGCATTCAATGAATATTGTTTTTCATTAACCTGTATCAGCAGCCTGAGGTATAGATCCCCACCAAGGTTCAAGCCTTTTCGTGGCGGTGAGGCTCAGTAACCTAGAGTGAGCCGCTGCACCTTGGGTGAAGCGAATTGGGCCGAGCGGGCTCTTTGTACCCCTCTTATAAGAAGAGGGGACAAAATAGCAGGGGGCAAGGGGCGAGGATGGGAACCTCACCCCATTGTACTGTCCCGACGTTGGGCGGGGTTGTTCTGTGGTGCGGGACAACCCCTCTGTGGAGGTGGCGTCGGTCCCTTGCGGGACTGAATAGCCGTCGAGGTGCCCTGTTTGTTTACTAGATCTGGGGCACCTCACCAAAGGCGGCATTGGTTGCACTCGCCGGGTTTTAGTGGGTAGAGCTGCGTCCACTTACCAGCTCTCGGGCGCAGCGAGTCCCACATACCCGCGTGGGGAGACCCACTCCCCCGCGGGATGCCTCAGAGCATTTCCCGGCGTTAAAGAAAAAAAAAAACACCTGAGGTATAGATTTTAAACTGAGGTTGAGTTACTCGACTTACGTAGGTATATATATATATATTCATGAATATATATCAATTTTTTACGAACTTACCACACTACTGGATTAACGATGCGTTCATAAGTTTCGTCTAAGGTTGTTTATGATAATTATGACATCTCTTCTTCAATATATTGGCCCTACCTTTTATGTGTAGCTTAGGTTGGATTATCCAAGGCTTAATTAAACAGTATCGTGCATAAAAATAAATATAGAATTAGTATTTTAAATGAAAATAAAAAGTACCTACATATTGAATGTAAATTCTAACGTTTATTCTTTTATTTGTGCAGACAAAAATACTTTAATTAACTTTACGACAGAATTTATTATAATAGTAATAAATCATCTATTTTCAGGCTCTTAGATATATACTTTACAGACTAACATATCATATAAAATATATTATATTAGTGTTAGTATATATTATGTATAAAACCTTAAAATTATGTTAATTATTAAGAAGCCATTTTCTAATTGATAACAAGCCTTCTAAAATACGTATATATACAATTATAAAATAAACACGAAATAAGGCCATGTAAATCAGATAGCCCGTGAGTTTTATCCAATTTAAAGCCTTCCCGTTTGAACATTCATAACGCCAATAACAAAAGTTGTATCGTGGAATTCGGCAAAAATACAAAACAGAAGTACAATCTATGAGTTTTGGATACAAAATTAATGCGTGTTTCGTACGAAAATCTGTTGTTCGTCGAATGTACTGCGATCGTCTACATCTCTGGCAACCGTCAAATATGTACCAGCATTATTTGGCCCGAGAAACTCAAACAGTTCGCATCTTTTTCAACCAATTTAAAGGGATGAAGCTACAAGAGGGGTCATGGTGAACTGGTGGCCCGCTGAAATACACTCACAACTGACATGAGTTGGTGAAACATTGTTCCTGACCTGCATTTTATATCCAGCGGCTGAACGGGTCGAATGCTACGTTTTTGCGTGTCAAAAGATAAATTGAATATAACCCTTCAGGCCGCTTCGTATTAAATTTATTTTCGGATTTTTTTTTCAATTTACGCGGATTCCGAAATAAAGGTTTTTTACATTTTTTCAGTCACGGACTTGTATATATTTTTTAACTGTCATAAAATTCTGTAAAGCATATTGTGTTGTAATTATTACAATGATTGTAAAAACCAAAAACCGTTTTTTGACTCATAATCATCGACATTTCTGGACTTAAATAGGGAGTAGGCCCGAGGTTGCTTTCGAACACGGTTCACCGATGGGAAGGCAGCGCTCTGCTACGCGATTGTCTGCTTTTTTACCTTGTTTTTTTTAAACGTAGGAATTTATGGATGCATCCAGGATCTTCGGGTAGATCCTGCTCTGATGTGGGACTCACCTGGGAGTACCCACCCTAACTAAAAACAATGCGAGCGCCTTCAGCCGCTTTTTTAAGGTCCTGGATATACAGGTAACAGACAGGATCCCCACAGCGACAGCTACCTTGAATGAATCATACGTACATTCATCAAACACTCAAAGTAACTTCAGTACTTTTTCAAATTAATTTCACGGGAAATATTACGCATTAAACCTTACTAACTCTGTGAAACATTCATGGGTTTAGTGGTTATAATGTCCAATACAGTCCAAAAAATTATTCAAATCATGAGACTTTAAACTAATTTTTTTATGTTAGTTGGATAAGCAAACTGGCAAATGTACCACCTGATGGTAAGTGGTCGACGACGCCGATGAACTTAAACTAGTATACCTGGAACGAGCCCAGGCAACTAATTTATGTGTTGCCTATTTTTTTTTTGTTCTGCAGCGGAAATTTGCAGCCCAAACCATGTTACATCTCGGTGCCAGTAATAATTACACTGCCTGTCTTGCCCTTCTGTCCTAAACACACCAAAGCTGTTTCACGGGAGAAACAAGCAAGATGGTGGTGGTACCCATGCAGCCGGCTACATAATAATAAATTGCTACTGTTTAAACGGGATATTTACCATGTTTTAACTTTTATTTTACAGAGATCAATTTTTCTGGCACGGCACTGGCTACGGCTTTCAAGGCACTGTCTACGAATATTATCTACGTAGTGAGAACATACATATTATTAGGTTTTGAACAGTTGCAATAATTAAATCATCATTAATGTAATAATACTTATATCTCTATATGGTCTATATGGTCTTGTGCGGTTGGGCTCATCCTTGATCCGCTATGATGCCATGAAATGGCTTTTTCTAAATTACCACGTGCACCTGAACATGAGACCATCGCTTGCCCACAGGTGAAGAAAACATCGTGAGGAAACCTGCATGGCTGATGAGATTAAAAAGTATTTGAAGATGTGTGAAGTTCACTCACCTGCATTGATGAACTATGGCCCAACACCTCTCCTGATTTCGAGTAGCCCGTGCCCAGCAGTGGTACGTATAAGGGTTGATATGGTTATTATTATATAATGTACTAAACTATAGCATAGACTTTTGTTTTTGTTAATAGGTAGTGCCATGCTGCTTAGCAGCCGAATTGGGCTGGCACGACCGGGTTGGTATCTCTCGCTCACATAGCACCGGCGTCAAGTGACAGCTGTTAAGAAGTAGTGCCATGCTGCTTAGCAGCCGAATTGGGCTGGCACGACCGGGTTGGTATCTCTCGCTCACATAGCACCGGCGTCAAGTGACAGCTGTTAAGAAGTAGTGCCATGCTGCTTAGCAGCCGAATTGGGCTGGCACGACCGGGTTGGTATCTCTCGCTCATATAGCACCGGCGTCAAGTGACAGCTGTTAAGAGGTAGTGCCATGCTGCTTAGCAGCCGAATTGGGCCGTTACGACCGGGTTGGTACCTCTCGCTCACATAGCACCAGCGTCAAGTGACAGCTGTTAAGAGGTAGTGCCATGCTGCTTAGCAGCCGAATTGGGCCGGCACGACCGGGTTGGTACCTCTCGCTCACATAGCACCGGCGTCAAGTGACAGCTGTTAAGAGGTAGTGCCATGCTGCTTAGAAGCCGAATTGGGCCGGCACGAACGGGTTGGTATCTCTCGCTCACATAGCACCGGCGTCAAGTGACAGCTGTTAAGAGGTAGTGCCATGCTGCTTAGCAGCCGAATTGGGCCGGCACGACCGGGGTGGTACCTCTCGCTCACATAGCACCGGCGTCAAGTGACAGCTGTTAAGAAGTAGTGCCATTCTGCTTAGCAGCCGAACAAGGCCGGCACGACCGGGTTGGTACCTCTCGCTCACATAGCACCAGCGTCAAGTGACAGCTGTTAAGAGGTAGTGCCATGCTGCTTAGCAGCCGAATTGGGCCGGCACGACCGGGTTAGTACCTCTCGCTCACATAGCACCGGCGTCAAGTGACAGCTGTTAAGAGGTAGTGCCATGCTGCTTAGAAGCCGAATTGGGCCGGCACGACCGGGTTGGTATCTCTCGCTCACATAGCACCGGCGTCAAGTGACAGCTGTTAAGAGGTAGTGCCATGCTGCTTAGCAGCCGAATTGGGCCGGCACGACCGGGGTGGTACCTCTCGCTCACATAACACCGGCGTTAAGTGACAGCTATGCTGTCGCGTTTCGTGCGGTTTGTGAGTTTCCGGTGGCCCATTGGGTGGGTTAGAGAAAAGGAGGGCAACGCATCTACATAATCTTTGGTTGTGCGGATGTGTTTGGGCGTCGGTAGTCGCCAAACGGCTTCGACTGCTCATTGCCCTACTATGCCATAAAAAAGACTATCATAATAGCACATGTACGACTATTATCAAAACAAACGAAGCCGCGGGCAACTGCTTGTTTAATAATTCTAATTAACAATTCTCTTGTTCAAGAACACTTTTGTATTTGTCAAGTTCCATAGTTAACCGCGACAAGTTACGGTTAATTACTGTTGAGGTTAAATTAAATTGCTAAAATAAAGCTAAACTCACACGTTGACATATACGTGGGTAACACTGAAAATGTTTAGAACTGGCCAGTTAGAAACATTGAAAATGAAAACTTTTTCTGAATTTCAATATAAGAACTCTTTGGTAACCTAATGTAGTATATTGCATTCATTTGTCATTTGTTTTTGTGAATTGGCGGCAAATCTAAAACTCTTGTTACACGTGAAAATGAACATAACGCGAGAAAAATTTCGGTCAATTCTTGTTTCATTGATCATGGCTGAGTGGCTGTTTGCCCTCTGAGTATTAGGAACATCTGAGCTGATGAACGATCAATGATTTATTATGACTTTCGTTGTGGGCTTACTCAACAACAAAGCTATGATAGGCTGCGATTAGCATTTTTTAATGAAGCCCCATCTCGTGCCACTATTTACAATTGGTTTAACGAGTTTAAGCGTGGACGTAGCAATCTCAGTGATGATCCGCGTGAGGGACGTCCTTTAACAGCGACTACTGAAGATAACATCAGTGCTGTGCGACGCATGATAGAGGAAGATAAGAGAGTGACCTATCAGCAGATACGGGCAAGCCTAGGCATTGGTATGAGTCAAGTTCAAAAAATATTACACGAACATTTAAGCGTCAGGAAGCTTTGTACCAGATGGATTCCCCATACTTTAACCGACGACCAGAAACGCCTCCGCATGGACTGGTGTCGCCAAATGTTAGATAAGTTCAACGGCGGTAACTCAAATGCTGTATTTGACATCATCACAGGTGATGAAAGCTGGATATATTGCTACGAACCCGAAACCAATAGACAATCAGCTCAGTGGGTGTTTCCTTTCGAGGATCGGCCAACTAAGGTAAAGAAAGGAAGAAGTCAAGGAAAAAAGATGATTGCCTCATTCTTTGGTCGGAAAGGTCATTTCGCGACAGTTGTGCTAGAAGATGGAAGGACAGTTACTGCAGACTGGTATGTCAATCGCTGTTTGTCTGTTGTCTTGGAAAAAATTCGACAGCAGCGCCCACGAAGCAGGATCCTCCTTCACCACGACAATGCTTCAGCGCACTCCGCAAAACGGACTGTTGAATATTTGACTATGGCAGGTGTCGAGATAATGAGTCATCCGCCTTACAGTCCTGACCTGGCGCCCTGCGACACTTTCATTTATTCCCAAGAACTAAAGATAAAATTGAAGGTATTCGCTTTACGAGCCCTGAAGATGCGGTGAAAGCGTACGAAAATGCCATAGAAGAGACTCCTAAGGAAGAATGGGCCCACTGCTTTTCTCAGTGGTTCCATCGAATGCGACGATGTGTAGAAAGAAACGGAGATTACTTCGAAAAACAATAAAAGTATTGGCAACTTTCTACATTAAGCCGTTTTTCATTTTCTAAACATTTTCAGTGTTACCTAGGTATTAGCATTTTATCATGTCTTTCTCTCCCGCTCATACAAAAAGTGACTAATTAACATTGAAATTATACTTGTTTACACATATTTTATGTTGGTCAGCAATATAATAAGTAATTTTGCTTGTTTCTCCCGTGAAACAGCTTAGCTGTGTTTCGGAGAGAAGGGCAAGACAGGCAGTAATTACTGGCACCGAGACTTAACATCTTATGTCTCAGGATAGGCAACACATAAATGAGTTGCCTGGGCTCGTTCCAGGTATACTAGTTTATGTTCATGGGCGACGTCGACCACTTACCATCAGATGGTACGTTTGCCAGTTTGGCTATCCAACTAACATAAAAAAAAATGAGTAGTAGCAATATAATTTGTAAGAGGTAGTGCCATGCTGATTTGCAGTCCAATTGGGCCGGCACGACCGGGGCAGTACATGTCGCTGACATTACACCGGCGTTAAGTGACAACTATCCTGAAGTGGTTCGTGCGGTTCGTGAGTTTCCGATGGCCCATTTGAGGGGGGGTAGGGAAAAAGAGGGCAACGTATCTGCATAACTTTTAGTTGTATCTATAGGCTGTGACATAAAAACATGAAATATGAGTTACGACCTTACTTAGCCATTACGTTAGGGTAGACAGAGATCTCTCTAATGTTCTACAGTGGATAAATGCAGATTTTTTTTACCGTTAGGAGAGATACGCTCAGCCGCGCCCACCATGGATGTCACCATCATGTTTATTCCTTCTGTGAAACAGCTTTGCTGTGTCGGAAAAATGCAGTATAGCCTTAATTTACTACCTCAGCACTGGCACCGAGATTTACTACCTCAGGGCTCAAAATAGGCGACGAATGAATGAGTTGCTTTGGCTAATCCGAGGTGAACTAATTTACGTTCATTGACCACAACATACCTCGTCTAACTGTTGGCTGTAAGTAATTAAATACAAAAGTTCCATTTGCAGGTAGATTTATCGATGTTAAAAAATTATATAGATAAAATATGTATCAAAGGATTCATAGATAATTCAAATTCGATATTCGAGCTAGGTAAACACCACATACATTTTATATCAAAGTGAGCCACAGATATAACTATCAGATATTAAAATAGGTATAATATTTGTCAACCGAAATACCCAGTATTTACCCTACAGCTATCCGGTCAAAGGGGACCGCCATTGGTTCAGTCCATATCCTTTGATATTGTCCGTGTATCTTTGGCCCAATCGTAAATAGAGGTTATTTAATATAGTATGTTTGTATAGAATCAGTTCTTATTGGAAAACTAATAATATCGGAATACTTTTTATTGGCAATGCCTTGAATTTGTCATCGAATCGGTATTTTCTTAGGAAATCACAAAAACTAAATGGCCCTTCATGTTATTTGTTTTTATCCAATTTTTCTATAGCAATATTCACTTTCAGATCATTTGTGTTGGTTGAAAAACTTAATGGGTAAAATGTTTAGGGAAAATTTAAGTCAATGTTAAAGGTAAGAAAAATATCGTTTATTAAAAAAAATCTCCGAATTTCACGAGTTTGGTATATCGATTTACCTGTAATAATAATAATTCGTAAGATTCATAAAAAACTTTCTTGACCAAAGAATTAATAGTACTTTTAATGAAGAAATATATAAAACCTGTATTCTTATAGATTAGGAAAACGAATATAATATCAGCTGATATATATTTTGAAAATCATGTTGATTGGGTGTACATGTTACTCATCATCATCAGCCTCTATCCGTCCACAGCTGAACATAGGCATCCTTCAATGGACGGCAAGACGACCAATCCCTATTCCATGTTACTCATGCCGAGATACATACCCACCATAAAATAATAAAATTTAAGGGCTCGTTGGTTTTCAAATCGCAAAATTGTGTACGTGTTCAGAGTTCGGACGGCTTACGTCAACGTCAGTTTGAAAATGGATCATCGACAAACAATAGACATATGATATAATCATTATTATACATATTTATATTATTATATTATAATATAAACATTAGACATATAATACTATGGAAGATACACTTTTTGCTCATAAAAAAGAAAAGGAAAAAATATCGCCTATTCGAAATATTATATTCCAAATTAAGAATGTTTGAGATTTTTTTTTGATTATCTGAGAATGTTAATAAAATCTTTTGATTAATTAATGGAACTGTTTTTTGCTTTCGGTTATCCGCAAACCACTGCGGTCGCTCTGAGGGCTGCTTTTTCAAAGAGCACTCACCTGAACCGTGCAGTGAGTATAGCAACCGCGTGGCTAGCAGCAAGGCCTAGTGCGTATGGGCTCTTAAGAGTTATCCTACTCCTACTAATATAATTATAAATGCGAAAGTTTGTAAAAATGTATAGATGTATGTTTGTAACTCTTTCACGTAAAAACTGAGGAATGGATTTTAATGAAACTTTACAATAACAGAGCTTACACATCAGAATAACATATAGGCTATTATATATCTCTGTACTCCCACGAGAATGAGAAGTACAGGGGCAAAACCGGGGGCTCTGCTAGTTAGCTATAATAAGTATCATAATTAGCTAACACAAAGATGATAATAAATTTGTAACTTTTTATCACGTATTGCTATTATGTAATACTCGTAGAGCTTCGTTACAAACTAATATTGTGTTATTGTAAATGTTGCTTGGCATGGCTGAATAATGGCAATATTTGGTCTTTTTGGAAAATACAAAAAAAAAAAGAAACGGAAACGTGTGAATTAATTCCCACCATCAGATGTTTGGTTTTTATTTTCATTAGGCGGAATGGAACCTTTTGCCCATTCGGGAGGAACATTTAAATATTTTATACTTGAACCTTTCCAATCGTTACCTTAGGCGTTTTAACATCCCTCCGCCTCCCGACCATTATTCCCGCTTCAATTAGATGATATCTGACGTTTATAGTTCTTTATGCGTTCACGGAGTCAGATTATGCTTTTACAGTGGTAGATAATGGTGATGGCGGTCCAATCATTACGTCACGGGAAAGAATGTTTGATTATTTAGTTACTCTTCTTACATTCTTCGCAGTTATTGAAGTAAATAAAACTTGGGGAAGTTTTATTTACTTCAATAACTGCGAAGAAATACGTTTTAAAGTTCGAATTTAATGATTACTTAGTTTATAATACATATTTCAATTATTATATTGCATAGGCAAGGATTAATCTAATATTTGTATTGCATAATATTCCTTTTAAGTATAACTTCGAAGAATATAATTAGCCACATGATGGTAGGTGATTGACGGTGCACATGAATTCATACGAATTTTACCATGACTAGGTCAGGCAACACGTTCATGGCTAATTGAACTAAGGGAGCTGCTCTTTGTATCCCTTTTATAAGAAGAGGGACAAAAGAACAGGAGGGACAAGGGTCGAGGATGGAACCCGAGGAACAACCCCTCCCAACGTCAGGATAGTGCAATCACTATCCTGACGTTGGGAGAGGTTGTTCTGTGGTGCGAAACAACCCCTCTATGGAAATGGCGTCGGTCCCTTGGAGGACTGAGCTGTCGAGGTGTCAACAGATCCGGGGCACCTCAATAAAATAAAAATTTCAAAAAATCCAGCATCATTTAAAAGCCAAGTCAAATCTCACTACTTAGATTTGTGCTGTCAGTGACTACTTATAATACTCATACTGATAACTATATATTATTTTTATATATATTTATAATGTATTTATTTATGCATCATGTGTAGATAGGTTTATTTAAGTATATTATAAGTATTAACTTGTAAGTAGGTTTATTTAAATATAATAATAATGAATATAATGCACTAGTATTGTCTATGTGTATTATCTTAATGTGATGTGTTTTTTGTTAGTTTGTAATTTTTGTGCTTACTGCCATATTTGTATTTTTTTTCTCTTCTATCGTATACACAAAGGTTGTCTGGAAGAAATTGCTATGCAAGCAATAAGACCGCCTTTGTGTACACAAATTTGTGTGACATAATATTTTGTAATTCTATCTTTATGTACTTTTGTTTGTGTGCACAATAAAGAATAATTCATTCATTCATTCAATTCATTCTAAAGGGTCATTGGTGGCACTCGCTGGGTTTTAGTGGGTAGAGCTGCATCCACCTCACTATCTTTCGGGTGCCGCAAGTTGGGGAGTCCCCACACCTCCGCGGTATGCCTAAGAGCATTTCCCGGCGCAAAAACGACAATACATTCATGAGATAGTTGCATCTTGAAACTTGAGTTTCGTTACTAATAATTATTAGTCACTACACCTGTCTTAAATTCTAGGTATAGAAGAAATTATCCGGAAGGTTTAAATAGCCATCCAGACTATTAAAGCCGTGTTATTTCCACAGAAACGTCTTATTCACACTAATGTTTCAATAAACAAATTTGTCAGACGAAACATAATCAAAAGCGTAATAAGCTACCAAATTTAAGAGCATGTAGGCGATGACGGTATACATGCTTAGGATTTATGATTTGGTTCGTCCGTACGTTTGTAGCATATCAATGAGATTCATTATGTTCCCATTTACACGTATATTTCCCGTAAATAGGCCGTCATATGACGCTCCAAACTGGATTAGATAAGGATTGAAATTGTGGAATTTGCATTAGCATTCGTATTGTATTTTTATGTATGATTTAAATTGTTAAAGATACTAGCCAAAAATAATAGTAAGCATTACTACTTGATCTTAGAATATGACCTCTCTCAATTAAAGCCAAGACGGCCGCATTCCCTGCCACTCACATTTTGTATATACAACAATTATCTTGGTTTTATATATCAGATATTTTCGTTGATTAACACTAGAGAACTGAACCAAAATTATCTCCTTAGTATTACAAAAAAATATATCATTTCAATTCAACATCCGTTATGTCTCTTTATGGCTTAAATAATGAATATACTTTTATATGTGATCCATTAACTTCATTACATGGTTCCGTTCAGCCGTAGCTAATTGGTTATTATAGATTTAACCACAAATTCACCAAACTTTGTTAGCGCTCCCATCGCTAAAAGCTTATAATCCTCGGAGAGCTAAAATTGTTAATAGTATTTTTAGCATACTTGGCTAATGTATTTCACGTTGATTGGCAAATTGAACGTTTACTGTTTTATATGCCAAAGATTCATGTTATTACCATCCATATTTCTGCGGACTGAAACCGTTGAGAGGTCACGAAATCTCGCTGAAGTCCATCCCATTCCTCCGTATAGTCCCATCCCTGTCGGGTCCACGCTTCGTTTTAAAGCGATGAATATTACGGGAACAGTATTCCAGGCACGTACGGGGGGAGAGGCGCGACCGCTCATGAACTCTGATCTCCAACTGGAGGATGTACTGTTAACAATGAAAAAATTCCGGCCAAGGTGGAAGAGTTGCGATGACAAGTAGAGGAAACTTCGTAATCAGGCGTAACAAATTTATGTCGCGTGCGTGCGCTAACTTTCTGTCATTGCTGGGAATATTGAAATTGGTTTCATTGTTATGTGACAGTTAATAAGTGTTACGATATGTTTTTGTATTGAACGCCTGAGAGTTTTGAAGGTGTTATTCAAATATTTTTATGACAGTTCGATAATATGCAAACTGGCACTGAAACACAGACTGGTCATAAACGTACACTAGCCCAGGAGAACCCTCTACCCCACCATGGTTCAGGCCTTGACGTGGCGGTGGGGCTCAGTAGCCTAGGGTGAGCCGCTGCACCTTGGACGAAGCTAATTGAGCCGAGGGGCTCTTTGTACCCCTCTTATAAGAAAAGGGGACAAAAGAGCAGGGGGCAAGGGGCGAGGATGGTAACCTAACCCCATTGTACTGTCCCGACGTTGGGAGGGGTTGTTTCGCAGTGCGGGACAACCGCTCGGTGGAGGTGGCGTAGGTCCCTTGGGTGACTGACTAGCCGTCGAGGTGCTCTGTTTGTTTATTAGATCCGGGGCACCTCACCAAAGGCGGCATTGGTGGCACTCGCCGGGTTTTAGTGGGTAGAGCTGCGTCCACTTACCAGCTTTCGGGCGCAGTGAGTCCCACATACCCGCGTGGGGAGACCCACTCCACCGCGGGATGCCTCAGAGCATTTCCCGGTGTTAAAGGAAAAAAGGAGAACCATCTAGGGACGTAACACTGTAGTATCGGTGCCAGTAATTACAGACAGAGTAATTACTGAAATTACAGATTACAGTCCTGCTTTTAATAGCCGACGGTTTTTGACGACCTCTGTGGCTCAATGTTAAGCGCGTTGGCCTCAAACCGGAGGTAGTGGGTTCGAACCCTGCCAAGGAAAAAACATTTTTTCTCTGTTCCTGGGTCATGGATGTGTATAAAATATGTGTATTATATGATAAAAATCTTAATTAAATGTATAGTAAAAATATAAAAGTATTAAATATATTCCGTTGTCTAGTACCAGTAACACAATTTCTTGAACTTACCACGAGACCAGATTGACGTGTATAAAAGGTAAAAACGTTTATAGATATTATTATTATTATTAAAAGCGAAACAAAGCAAAGCTAAGAAGAGATAAGCAGGATGGTGGATCCCAAGCAGAATTGTGCACAGCACAATGCATCCCTCCCACCGGTACACTTAAAATATAAATTAAGAGTTTTCACACCAACAGTTCATCACATTAAAGACACATTACTTAAGCAAGTAAGTAAATCGACTTCGTAAAGTGGTGAAGCAAACAAACATATTAGTTAAACGTTTAATCCTATCAGGTCGCGACGGAGGGTAGTTTTAAAATCGCCAAACTGCAAGTGAACTCATGCAAAACAAAGTTTCCTAGCAAAAGTCTTTAGAATGCCATTCTGCTTAGTTTTCGCATTTCTTAATACAATCAATGAGATAAGTTAATTCACAAGCGATCGCGTTTTACGTTGTATGATTTCTATATTTTATAAACGCCAAGACTTCAAACAACGAGAACAATATGAAACCCAAGCAGCAACTTGTCAAAGTTACTGATGGGTTTCTTATTGTTTTGAGTTAGAAGTTTAGTAAAGTAATAGGTATATTAAGCGCTAATTAAAAGTTGAATATATAAATAATAAAAAAAAAAAAACAAAAATAATGCTTACATTTTCCACAATTGTTTGTAAATTTAAAATTAGATCATGAAAATATTTATCGATCAAATACAACAAGCCATATAAAGACAAACTGTCATAAGAAATGCTTTCGGAGACATTGAAATTGAGATTCACGAAATTAAAATGACATAATTTATAAATATCCCGTTTCAAAAAGATTTAAAGTACATAATATTGTTTACGCGAATTTCACTAATAATATACACATAACATAATGAAACAAGTTTTACGGATTTTATCGCGGTTTATTAAGATTTTTTAAATGCCTGATTTAAAAAATCTTTCGGTTTCGGATACTTATGGTCCTCCCGTGACCATGGTAACTGTAAAGTATCCAAAACGTTGGGCGTGTTAAAATCTTTTTAAATCGCGATTAAATCCTTAAGAGTTGTTCCATTATAATGATTTAAAGTAGGCACATCGTAAAACAGCATGAGCAGCATCTAGCAATTTATAAATAAAAAACTGATTTGCCTAATTAGCAATCGCCTCCGCTCCTAATTCGCACCATGTATCATAAGCTTATCCGGTATGAAAGAAACTGCACCTAAAGCGTATACGTGGAGTCAATTTGCGAATAAAGTTCTGCCGTTGGTTTCGCTGGCGAGACTTCTTTACTGGCTCAAACTAGTAGTTAGTGTTTGTTTGCTAAGTCACAAAGTCGCTTGTTTAGATTTTTGCGTCTTTGTTCCCCGTACGTGACTCTGTAAGCAAATATGGCATTTAGCAATGGGATTATACGTCTTATGGAATAAATTGTGATTAAAATTTTGTCTTTCTTGAAATTTATACTGATACTTTTTGTAAAAAGTATGTTTCTTAATTGAATAAGTCAGAGATATTATAATATCAACATAGTAATATAAACAAGTAAATTCTTCATAGAGTAATCAGTTCTTTCAAGCCGAATTGGTAATGTAGAGTACAGTTAGTTATATTTGTTTTACTTATATATGTGCAATATGTCGTAAGTATATTTAAACAAGAGTTGAAACTAAAGTATTCATCTTATGCGATGGGAGGATGACTATTTGTCCAGCTCTCTCGTCTTCACAGACGTTAACATTCTTCTCATTTTTCTGCTGAGCTCTCTTGAATGTTGGGTAGATGAGCCTTTTTTTTCTTTAACGCCGGGAAATGCTCTGAGGTATCCCGCATGGGAGTGGGTCTCCCTTGGCATGTGGGACACACTGCACCCGAAATCTTGAAAGTGGACGCAGCTCTACCCACTAAAGTCCGGCGAGTGCCACCAATGCCGCCTTTGGTAAGGTGCCCCGGATCTGTTGAGCAAACAGGACACCTCGACAGCTAGTCAGTCCCTCAGGAGACCGACGCCATATCCAGAGGGGTTGCCCCGCACCACAGAAGAACCCCTTCCAACGTTGGGACAGTACAATGGGATGAGGTAGCCATTCGCGCCCCTTTACCACTGCTCTTTTGTCCCCTGCTCTTTTGTCCCCTCTTCTTATAAGAGAGGTACAAAGAACCCCGTCCGTTAGCTCAATTCGATTCGCCGAGGTGAAGGTGCTTAGCTTAGCCTAGGCTACTGAGCCCCGACAAGGCTTGAACCATGGTCAGATGGACACACGAACCTGCGACAGTGCTATAATATGTACTGGTAATGATAATAATAGATATATTGTGTTTTCTGTTTTTGGGTAAGACCATAAGGCCTTATATAATAGCTGCCACACTCTGAAATTGCAGGCTTGTGTCAATAGGCGACGTTAACCGATCATCATCATGGCATCTGCAAATGTTTGTCTACATTTGTTGATATAAAAACTAATCAATATAATATATGACACATTTAAACAGCATTACTTTTAAGATCTAGCCTCGAATATAATTATTTTTTGTGTATTATAATCGCTTTGGAACAGGATCGGCCTTAGAATTCATTAAAAAGGGTCTCTGCTCAGCACTCAGCAGTATATGGACACAGACTTATACTGATGATGATTATATCATTATCATCGTAATGGCTACCTTATGCATCATAGTATTCAAAAACAAATACTGGCTACATTATTTCGCATTCAAATAACATCTAACAAATATAAATAACCCGAAGTACACCAGATATTTGGTAAAAAAGAGTGAATCATCTATCTTCGTTACAGAATCCACTGGGGCAAGGGTTAAGGCCTACCTTAAGGTGGTGTGAGAAAACAATTTGCCAGTGGATTTGTTCAGATCTTATCACAAAATGATCGGACTTTTAATGTACCTTCGCGTTGGATGTTTATTTTAGAGTTTGTGTTTGAAAAACAACTTAATGGTGATATATTTTGGATAGAAATTCAATGTAATTTTTTTTTGGCTTTTAGCGGTGAATGAAATTAGACTGGAGATTGGAATGGTAATAATAACGAATGTAAATAGTAGAAAACTCAAATCATCGCTTCATTATAATATTGTTGTGTCAAACATTTAAATTGACAAATAAACACACTTAACAGTACTTCAAACTTTAAAACAACAAAAATAATTATAATTTACTCTTTCAGTTATTATTTTTTTAGTTGCTTACAGATGTAGCTTCTGAAAGAACTTACGTAAGTTTATAGGTAAGGAATTTGCGGGTCACAAATTAACGTGGCCTCAGGTCTCATCCAGGGCTGATGGTATGTATAAATCATCGAGCATATAACCAGAAGAGGGTGGTAAGATTATGTCTTTTGTATAAAAACTAATTTCGTATAAATTGTGCTGCGACGCTGCACCGGTTCTGCGTTTTGATTGGCCGGCTGATGGCCATTGAAGGATGATTGTCCGATGGGACGTACATACAGATCACTGGTTGGTTGAATTGCAATTACTTCAGTGACAAATCACTGACCAGTTTTGGAATTTTATGGCTCACATTACTGTATCTAGTTATATGCTCGATGGTGTAACTACAAGACACACACTTATCATATCACACTTTTTTGCCCTAATGATTTGGCTAGTTGTCATATTTCAAGAGATATAATATGATATGGTGGCCATTATGACACTGCTTATATTGTACAGTACAGCAAAGCTGCGTGGTGTATATAGTTAGGATAAGGCCCAAGCCAACAGGCATAAAACTATCAGTTTCACCTCTAAAACTATTCCTTTGTAGTTCATTTATTATCATTAATATAATATATCAAATAAATTACATTTATAATCATTAACATAATCTAACAAA
This sequence comes from Helleia helle, assembly GCA_963853865.1. Classification (NCBI taxonomy): domain Eukaryota; kingdom Metazoa; phylum Arthropoda; class Insecta; order Lepidoptera; family Lycaenidae; genus Helleia; species Helleia helle. The sequence continues at coordinate 2,325,814 of OY971418.1, read as the reverse complement.
TAAATTACATTTATTATCATTAATATAATATATCAAATAAATTACATTTATTATCATTAATATAATATATCAAATAAATTACATTTATTATCATTAATATAATATATCAAATAAAAAACATTTTTATTATCATTAATATAATCTATCAAATAAATTACATATTTTATGATCGTTAATATAATCTATCAAATAAATTACATATTTTATGATCGTTAATATAATATATCAAATAAATTAACGTGATGCAATAAAAATAATTTCTAACAATGAACACCTTTTTATATTAAAGATCAGATTTTATATTCATCTTAATATTGATAACAATGATTATACAAAACAAACTTTGCTCGAGTTTTCTCTGAAAAACCCCTACGCGTGTGTATCGCTAGGTGAAGTTTGGAAAAGTTTATCTATTACGAGAAGCTGAAGGGAAATATTATAAAGCGTTTAGGTTTTTTCCCGAGCCCAAAATGACAGAGTGAATTCCCAAAAAGTAGAAGAAAACGACAGTTTTATGCGAAGAATATATTTTAAACCATTATAATAATCATTTTCATATTCAGTGTAACTCAATTTTATGTGTAAACTTTATTACGATTACTAGCTGTTATGCGCAGCTTCGCCCGCGTTAACTTTTATTTACGGACGTATCCGGACTGATGATGATCATTATTTTAGTTAAAGGAAATAAGGCAGCGTTTTCAATATTACATTATTTTATTATTATTATATAATAAGCCCTAACTTAAAAATATTATGTAATGATGAAGAGGAATCATACCGCATTTGTGTCAATAATAGCTTACGAATTACTGCTTTATGATTGCCCGTAAGAAAGCGTTTTTAAGTCTTAAAATGGATATAGTATGTTACCCGTAAGACAGAGCCATCTGCCATCGCAGACTTTTCTGTAGATCTATTTAAGATACACAATTCCGCAATGTACATGATTTTGCTATAGGTATCTCAGGGCAGCGTGTTCGTTGACGGCTTATTTTTTTCAGATAGTCCCGTGGTTTCACCCGCATACCCATACGCATTCCCGTGGGAGTACAGGGATAAATTAGCCTATATGTAATTTTGATTTATTGTAAAGTTTTAATTCAAATACAAATCCATTTAGTAGTTTGTGCTTGTAAAAGCGACAAACATACATACATACATTTTTAGAAACTTTCGTGTTTATAATTAATTTACGATTATTTGAGAAACTTAGTACTTTTAAATAAGAACTATAATATAAATTTTCTTTTCAGTATATTTTTTATATAAACCAAATAATGAAACTCTCGAGAAATACTCAGCTGTGTAAACAGTCCGAAATTTTCGGCCGTTAAAAAGACGTTACCCGTAATAAGCGATTACATCGAATTTTCGGACACAAGAGCACTCGAGCAACTCGCAAAAACCCCTGTTAAATGTATTATGTTCATAATAAGTCCGGCTTTTAAAACGTCAATGGCTGTTAGTGAATGAAATAATCTGACAGTACTGTAATAAATCCAATTCACAGGCAAACAATGCAAGTCCTGCATCAATTTGAAATGGGAGCAAATTGCGAAAAACAAACTGCGAAATTCAAACACGAACAACAAACCTAACAGTAAATTACACCGCGATCCAGTTGAACGGGAAACATTATTTGTTCGGATGCAATCTCTTCCTTGCGTATATGATTAAAACACTGCATAGAACACTATCCCGATGGGAAATTATCGAGGCGAACGCACTGCATAATTAGCAAGGCTCTGCAATGATACGGGTTTATTTTCGACTCTTTTATATTTCACAAGTGTAATTGTTGTCGTTGCAGTTGAAATAACATCTTATTATGCTAATGCTTCACTTCTGTTTAAATACAAGTGTACAAAAACTTGCTTTCAAATTTAAATTCCTCTAACATGGTTATCGTACGTTATAATAATATATTGTATGTCTATATTCGTTTGTAGTGTTATTAATAGTTAAAAAATAACATTTAAATGATGCTTTTTAATTCTATGGTTATAGTAATTGATATTAAAAATATTAGAAAGCCTTCATTTAGTTGAAAATATTAAAATAATAAAACAATAAAATAAAAATGAATTGCTAACAATGGATTGCTAATCCACTATATCAATAGATATGTATTTAAAAACTCATTAAATTTTTACAAAACACTAGAAAAAAACAACTACCAAATAATGATAAATTAATTAACAACAAACATAAAAATGAAAATTATTCATGAAATTATTAAAATATATATTTATTTAAGAAAGAAATCTAATTAAATATAAAAGTTGTATCGAGTACGAGAATTCCTCGTCCAATGTTTTGCCTGGCCGTTTGTGTCGCAGTGGACATTCCACACAAATAAGTTCACGGCAAAGCGAATTGAAATAAAACTCGGACTTTACATATTTCTCGTATGCAGTCTTCAATTATATGGATGTTGCAAATATGGCCGGCACTTTGTAGAATTTAAAATTAATTTTGCATTTTTATGAGCGGTCTTCCAGTGAATAGACATTAGAAAAAGAAAATATATACGTTGAGTTAAGAATTTTATTTGAATTTGATCTAACATTCAAAAGAATGTTAAAGAGGTTTTTCATTTTTTTGCAAAGTTTATTGTTTTTCGTCATATTATTTAGTACTATTTATGTTTTAATGCGTTTCGATAGGTCCGAACCTACCTACTATTTTGCAATAAATTTTCTTGCAATATTTCCTTTTTATTGAAATTCAATATTTTATTTCAACCCAACCCTTCTTGGGTCTTACGTGTGCATTTTTGAAGTTGAAAAATTATAAGAACGTTTTTGAATTAAAAAGGAATATTCAACTTTTTCTGATTTACTGTTACAATTTGTTTAAGCTTACCTTCTGTAAGCGCAATGCAAATAGAAATTAGCAAATATTATTTGAACATATTAATATTGTTATGTTATTAAAAATTATAACAAGTAAAGAAACGCTGAAAGATAACACAAACGGGGTCGCACCTATAAATAGAGGCTTTAATTTACAGATGTGTCAAAGACGGTGATTAAAAACCACCGTTGGACTTCCATTATTACTGACACCATTTACAACTCACGATTTAAATAATATTGAACACCCATATCTACGGATAATATTTAGCAATTGTATTGATTTATATTATTATATTATAGGGTTATAATGAATGAGCTAATTTAATAAGAAGGAAATATTCATCTTGAAATAAGATGAGCGATACTCGATTAGCTGTTATATTTAGACGGCTCTTAGTGGGAGGTTGAAACTGTTCAGGTCACTATTTACAAAATTGAAATTTTAACTCTTTACTCAGTTATCGGTAATTAAAAGTATCGTCATGAAACCTAAAATAGCATTTAAAAATAAAATCTTTTAAGGTTCGTCATTCCACATGAAGCCAGGGCATAATCGAACAATAAAATTGTCTTATAATATACAAGGTTGATTAAAGCGAGAGGCATTAAATTAAACTACATATACTACACATGCTTACGGTTAATCCGAAACTATAAAAAAAAACAATTCATATGTTGTGGACAACTAACACACGGCCATCTGATCCCAAACTAGGCAGAGTCTGTTCTTATGGTAACCAGACAACTGATATATTATTATAAATAAATTACACCCAGACACAGAACAATTATTAATGATCATGCTCATCACACAAACATTTGTCCTGGGTGGGAATCGAACCCACGACCTTCTGGTTTAGCAGTCAGGGTTTCTAACCACTAGACCAACAGGCCAGTCATATAATACTTTGTTAACCCTCATCTTGCCGTGTGTCTTGGATCTACTGTCTATGTTATATTTCCCATAGTAAAGGTATGGTATATAACCCAACTCGTAAACATAACATCGTATCGTGCGCGTGTCGTTGTCTCTATTCCTACTTTCCTAACTTTATGATTGATGACCCGAGGAGACAATTTTTCCATTCATCATAGTTAATTTCATTGAAGTGTCGTGTGTGGTGAGCGATAAATTAACTGGGGTGCGCCTTTTATTCGCCACTAATGCAGATACACACAAATTTGTTATTTAATGGATATTTGATTTGAAAGTCATTAACAAATGTATTAATTACTATTCGTGTTTATGTGGTGTTTTTTCATTAGTATAATACACAATACACATAGGTACATGTAATCATCATGTCACACCAAAAGATATAACAATGTTGATTTAAATCATACAAAAAGCCCATTTTTTTATCAAAATGAAAAAATTTCATGAATTTTGTACTGGAAGGTAGGTATATTTTGTCATTTGCGACAACTTTGTAAACTTGTGCACGTTATTGTTGTGCAAATTTTGTAATAAGTTAGAATTTAGAAAGAATTTTGTTCAATTTTGATGACGGGCAAAATAATCTGGACTTCTAGCCAACATTGCCCACGTTGATTTTTTACCAAAATATACTCGTATAAGTACGTCATCAATACCTCGACCAGAATTTTTGGCAATCTTGGCTTAGATTTCAAAATTATGTATGTAGTTTATACGTATTTGTAAATAAATTACTGGGTAATGTTACCCAGAGATTTTTGCTTTTTCCCATATGTTACACAAGTAACAATTTAAAATGTTAAGGGTTGTCACATCTTAGTAAATTATGAAATGTGAATAAGAATATAGACTTTTTTATTTTATTAACGATTGTACGTCTGGGGATGCCAAACTGTAGTTTGGCGTCTCTCGATGATGTTTGTTTTGAAGAAACTGATTCACACGCTAGCAACTTCATCTGTCTTCAGTACAGTTTTTATATGCGCGAGATCCTATTTTGCAACTACATTTTTTAAAATTCTAGATTTGTGTTTGTTTGTCTGAAAATAAAAATAAAAAGGTAAACAGATTTTTTTTTTAAATGAACTTTAAGACACGATTATCGTGATTAACGAAATATTAACATAATATATACAAGTTTGTAGATAACTCTCAGTGCGCAGTTTTAATCTCGCATCTGCACCATTGACGTTATGTTCTTATAAGTATTTATCACATATACCACGTAAATAGGTATTCGTAGTTTTTACATTCATAGAGAGGTTTATTTTCAACTGAGGCCATTATTTTTTTAAGTTAAATTTAGTTTTTAAGTATGTAATGAAGAGTTGAAGACTTTTATTTATAAATTTAACATTGTCAAATGTACAAAGTGTAGTTAAAATTACATTTTGAGTTTATTAGGATTATTTACATTAAACATTGTATAAAGGCAAAATCTTAAACAAAGTACCTATCTAAAGATGACAACCCTAAGCACTTTTCAATGACGGGCAATGTTGGCAAGTATGAGTCTAAACAGTTTATGGTAACTTTGCCCATCGTGAGCAATTGCGAGGAATAACGACAATAACAATAAAACTATAATTAAAATACTCAGCAATTGTTATTCTATAGTAAACTGACAAATAAACTTAACTGGGGTTTAACCATGATGAACCATTCACGGAATCTTCGATCAAGAAATTGCCTTAAATGTGTCATATTACTAGTTCCTCCAAAACTTACACTTGAATGAGGACCGGATTTTTATTAGTTACCGTCTTGAGGACAAGGCATTCGTGGATAACGTCGAAACATTGAGCTCCGCGAGGCGCGAAATAAAAATGAAAGACAAGCTAAATGACAATCGGAAATGTTTTTTAATAGTTTTAATAGAGTAACTGATTCATCATCATCATCATCATCATTATCAGCCCCTATCCGTCCACTGCTGAACATAGGCCTCCCTCAAAGAACGCCAAGATGAGCGATCCCTCGCCACTCGCATCCAAAACTGACCAGCCACTGCACGGAGATCTTCTTCCCACCTGGTTAATGACTGACCAACACCGAGAAACTGATTATTTGATGTAAATAATAAATCCAACCCGACTCCAGGAGGCCGTGTGGGTCTTCGACCACACGGCCTCCTGGAGCACGGTTGCCGGGGGCAACCCCAAATAATAAACCATAAGTGAGCCAAATCGGCTCACAATAATCCGACGAAGCATTTGGGCCTTTTGGCCGTTAGCATAGATCATTCCGAAAAAAACGACAAGACAAAATAACACGTTACAAAATTAAGAGATACCTTTAAAGAACAAAAACCTTTAAGACAGGCTGTTCATCCCTTTGTTCGAGTGGGTCTGAGTTTTAGAGCTCATTAAATTAAAGAGCATTCAGAACGTTACTTCTGTACTGGATTTGTGGATTTCATTGTCTTGGACTTATTAATAATGTTTATACAAATAATGACCCAACTTTCCAGTGTTTGAGGTTGTTAAGGATAATTTATTTGGAGATAAATTAATTTTTGTAATTAAGTGAGGGTACTCAACGGTGAGGTTAGAAGGGTTAAGAATATTTTTTGAGTGGAAAGAATTATTGTAGCACTGAAATTTTTAGATTTTGGATGGCTCGAATTATATTGTTTAATTAACTAAAAAGTACTGATATTATTGCCAAGTCCGATCTCGACGTGATAAACGATTTGCCCCTTTGTTCTGCATAATAAAGCATAACCCGACCCTTTATGGAAAAACCTATTTTGGCTGCATCAGTCAGGTTTGAAACCAAACTTCTCAATTCGAGAATAATTATATATAATATCTTCTATTAAGATATTCTATTAAGATAATATCTAACATAAGAGAGCATATATACGTAAAATAAAATTACTTACATCCAGTCCGGTTTTATTTAGAAATGTGACTTACCTGAAAAAAAAATTGATTAGTATTATTACATATTAATATTATCATAATAAGAAAAAAATCGGTAACAAATTATGTGTAGAGTAACAGAAATTTACATAACAATGTCAGATTTCGCTTAATGGTTTGGTAGAGTTTGGTAGTATAAAAAAATCGAATCGTACTGTAAAATTATAGCACAGGAAATATCTATAAAAATCCTTGTTATCCATGTGGTACATATTATCCATGTGTTATGTGGTTCACCTAATACAGTTTTTTCATACTACTCAGACGTAATGTCTCCGCAAGAAAATAAATGTATATGCTGCAGTCAAAACTCTTAACCAGTCAAAAGTACTATTGACTAGCAAAATCAGTCAAAAGTATACGGTCAAAAGTATTATTGATTTTGATAGTCAATAGTACTTTTGACTGGTTAAGAGTTTTGACTGCAACATATATATTACAAGTACAACACGTACAAGTACAACACTTAAAATAATTTCAATTTGCGTAAGCATCGAGGTGAGAGGAGAGGTCCTACGAAAACTCTTTTTTTAACAATCACGCAATGTGCATATTTAATGATATAAGAGATCATGCCTTTAATAATTATTAAAGGCATGATCTCTTAAAATATATTATATTTAGTATAGCTACCCTATAACCCCAATATAGTCTATAAATAACAATTTAAGTGATGTCCCCAATAGAGCTTGTTTTTAAAAGGATGACATTACCTAGACTTACTAGGTCCAGCGTCCTAAAGGTTAAGTATTCACAAAAGGTTTATGTAATGGAGTTAATTAAATTAATTAATTAGAACTGTAACCGTAAATATATCCAGCTCTTCAGGGCTTCAGATCTCATATAACTTTAGAAAGTCTAGGCAAAGTTCTAGGTTACAAAGTTAGAACCGAATCTCTTATACAAAGTACAAAAGGAGATGGTTTGATCAACGATAGGCTTTGTTGAAAGTTATAGGAGTTGCAAACTAGACCGATTCTACCTTCCGAATGACATATAAACTGTATCTTTTTTCATCGTATCTAGATAGGATAACAATATCTGTGCAGTGGCAGGCCCTAGTGGCAGGAATGGGCCGTCTTCGCGTTCATTGAAAGTCATATGTCCAGCAGCGGCATTATAATAAATAGCACCAAAAAGGCCACACCTTAAAGAATTAACTAGGATCTATACTTTCCTATATATAGGATCTTAATTTCGCTTGGAACATAGCCAAGTAGGCTTTTGTGTTCCGCAAAAATGCTTATCGTTATAAAGACACACGACTTAATCAACATAAATATTAAGAAAATGAAGGGTACATGCATCTTGGAAGGACATTTCGGGCGACGTCCAAAGCTCTGCGTTATTCAATTTACATGCAAATGGGGGGAGGAAGGGAGTGAGACCGTGCCAATAGTACACTGATGTATCGCGTCAGAACGTGTTCTATGGATACGGTGTGTTTAAGTTACGAGCGACAGCGATTATGCAAGAATTACAGCGCAGAATTGTACGATTGTAAAGTTTCTAATAGAGTTTTGGAGTGACGTCCAGGTCATCCATACCACCGAGCCCGGGGAGGCGGGGGTTATGTGGAACTCTCTGCGCCTGAGAAGATGGTAAGGTGGACGCAGCCTCTACCCACTAAACCCCAGCGGTGTTCTCCTCGTCGGTGACCCGGCACGAGAGGTGTGGATATCCGCACCGGGTCACAATGGTGTGCCATCTGGCACTCTGGATGCGGGGGAGTGGCGTACCCTCTTCCTTCACCGCTTAGTGCACACTGAACACATAAGAGTGCCTTATAGCTCGGACTTACGCGCGCGTGGCTAATCCCCCGATCGGCCAAGCACAAGTCCCTCACGGCGGTGCGAGCGCCTGTCGCCGCCGTGCTCTCCTGCGGGAAGAGGCGCCAGTGCGCTCTCTCTCCCGCTCTGCCTGCTCCTTTTGCGACATCACGTCCTCGCAGAAGGAGAGGACCACCTGCCATGCACTCACTGACGATGATCGCTCGGATGACCGCAGGGAGCGACAGGTCCGCGCCAACGTCAGCGATGAGCGGCGCCTTTACCTCTGTCCAAGTTGGGCACTCCGCCAGGGAGTTCAACCCACCCTGGGTTAACCTTGTACGAGATAATATGACGATGATATCCGTGCAGTGGCCGATTGTAGAAAGTCTGGAGAATCGACCTTCTTGGCGTTCATAGAAAGAAATCTATATTTAGTTGTGGACAAAAAAATGTGCAATGATCAAATAAGTAATCCATATAAAATAAAAAACTATGTAATATTATGGGTCATATGGGGTGTGTGTTTTTGTTATCTTTTTTGGTGTCGTTTAAAGTGTTCTATATGACAAAACCCTCTTGAAGTATTTATAATTAAATGTGTAATAATTTGACTACATTTTAAAAAGTAAATTAATGGGCTACATTTTACGCAAAACTTTTACGAAACAACCACTAGAGCGACAACACTAAAATAAACTAGTTGTATTCTATTCATAACTTTAACAACTTCTTGAAAATATATTTTAAAATCCGGTGACCGTCTCTGCATTGTACTGCGTAGTAAAGAACGAAATATGATAGTACGGTAGGTATCAGATACTGATGCGGCGAGCAGGACAGATTGTGGGGATTTTTAATAACACCGTATACGGCGCGGCGCCACGTTACAAATAAATTCGCAGAAAATTTCATGTATCTTATTGCAGCTTGGACGTAGCTTTTTAAAATGATTTTGAATCATGACAATTCAAAAATTTTTATGTTGTAAATGTAATGTTGGCTAAAGGCAAGTAAATGCTGGTGATCTTGATGATAGTTAAAAAAAAAATAGTAAAGCAAAACAAAATGGCTTCTGAATATGACACGAAAAAAATGGAATTGGGAAACAAAATTGTACAGTGCCAATTAGTATAAAAATATTAAAATAATTAGCAACTAAAAGCGATAGACTAATATCGGAATAAGGACTATATTTTTTTGTAAATCCATCCTCTAAAACATGGGCACGATTTAGAATGACCAATCCGTTCGACAAATGAAATTCAAAATTACCACACAAGGCAATCCCAAAGCTGGGAGGACCCTAAGCTACCACATTTCAAAACGAATTATCCCACTTCGGATATTACAAGGTGACCACAAACGTAATTATCTACGAATTACGATAAAGTAGTTTGCGGTCGCCCTTTCAAGGGCTCCAACGATTGCGTGCGGTTGCAGGATATGGCAAGCGGTTGATATACAGTCTTGTGGTTGGCACCTTCGATTTAATGGCATCTTGTTTGTACCAAAACAATATATTTTAAGGGCGAAGGTACGTGGGTAAAGTTAATCATGCATGTAGTAGAAATAAATTGAATTAGATCACAATAACATAAATAACATGACATGTTGCTGCAATTGCTTTGATTTTCATATGGTGACTATTGGTCCTTATTTTTTTTAATTTATTTTAAGGGCGAAGGTACGTGGGTAAAGTTAAACATGCATGTAGTAGAAATAAATTGAATTAGATCACAATAACATAAATAACATGACATGTTGCTGCAATTGCGTTGATTTTCATATGGTGACTATTGGTCCTTATTTTTTTTAATTTATTTTAAGGGCGAAGGTACGTGGGTAAAGTTAAACATGCATGTAGTAGAAATAAATTGAATTAGATCACAATAACATAAATAACATGACATGTTGCTGCAATTGCGTTGATTTTCATATGGTGACTATTGGTCCTTATTTTTTTTAATTTATTTTAAGGGCGAAGGTACGTGGGTAAAGTTAAACATGCATGTAGTAGAAATAAATTGAATTAGATCACAATAACATAAATAACATGACATGTTGCTGCAATTGCGTTGATTTTCATATGGTGACTATTGGTCCTTATTTTTTTTTTCACAGTCTGTCAGCGGCTATATTATCTCCGTGCATTTAGCGTTCATTGAAGGATTATGTTCAACAGTGGACGGATAAAGGCTGATCATGATGCTGATGATGATGAAGCAGATGATGATGTTTATTGATTTGATTAGAAAGACGGCTAATAATAATTTTTTGAAGCTAGAAGATGACGAAAGGTTCAGTGGAAGTTAAACTATTAGTCCTTTGTCTACAAAACTACATAGCTAAATAGTGAGTGACAATGAAAAGTCACTGAAAATCACCATTGCTGTAATGGTATGACAAATGCTGAGTGGCAATCTCTATTGTTCGTAATATCTATATCTTATATCTTTAAATGAGCATTTCTTGTATATATGTAATTGGAATCTCGGAATCGGCTCCAATGATTTTCATGAAATTTAGTATATAGGGGGTTTCGGGGGCGATAAATCGATCTAGCTAGGAATCATTTTTAGAAAATGTCATTTTATTAAATAAAAAAAAAAAAATACCGAGCAAAGCTCGGTCATCCAGGTACTGAAACTACTATGTGATTATGTTTCTAATTTTTTTCTGAACTATAAAATATTTTACTTTCTGTTAATATAAATGAGCAAGATGGTGATACCCATACAAGTGTATGCACATTTAAATATTTTCTGTGTGTATATACTTTTTTATGTTAGTTGGATAGGCAAACTGGCAAACGTGCCACCTGATGGTAAGTGGTCGACGTCGCCCATGAACATAAACTAGTTAATCTGGAACGAGTCCAGGCAACTCATCTATGTGTTGCCTATCCTGAGACATAAGATGTTAAGTCTCGGTGCCTGTAATTACACTGCCTGTCTTACCCTTCTCTCCGAAACACAGCAAAGCTGTTTCACGGGAGAAACAAGCAAGATGGTGGTACCCATGCAGCCGGGATCGTGGTACAGCGCTTCCCTCCCACCGGTAAAATAAATACTATACAAAGTCCATCTTTTCCAATAACATAAATAGTCAAGGCTGAATATAATTATGACGTCATCAAAGATGGCGGTGATAAGTGATGATGATTAATACTGTAGTCAAAATATGTAGATTTAAAGGAAACAAGAAAAAAATATTAACATTCAGATAGAAATCCTGAGTAAAATACAAACAACAATTACATTTTAAAATCATTTTAAAAAGAACAGCCACAAAACTAATTACAAGTAATATTATTCCCAAGACGTGTCTCGAGATATAAAATATTTGCAAAGGCGTTCGTGTAATAAATCCGTTCTGCTGTATCAATTAAAGCAAGACAACGACCGACAAACCGACCGTCACAGTAACGGGAGAGCAGTCCATTACGCGACGTTTTAATGAGAGCAAAGTGCATCGGTGCTTTAAAATAAAACTCTATTTTTAAGGTTAATTTTGAACGCGAAATGAATGTTAAATAAAGACTGACACGCAAATTTTCGGACGATTAATTTTGGTACAATATTTGAAACGTGATTGTTTTTTTAGTTTTTTACAAAATAAAGATAATATACAAGTGATCATTAAAACACAGAACTTATAATATTATCTACTTACCGTATGACAATAAACTAGTAATAAAATGTATAATAGCCCCTCTATACGTAGACAGATGCATTGGTAGACGTCTGCTGATGCATCTGTCGACGTGCGTCCACACGTCTGTCGGATGCCAAGTATTCGCGCTAAACCCCTTTGATCCGCATCAAAAAAACCGACAACAATCGGCCTACGTTGAATACCTACCACAGACGAGTAAATCACCCCATCTACACGTCAGCGGACTCTTCTGCCACTAACATCTGCCAATGCTTCTGTCTACGTGTAGAGGAGCTATAAGATGTAGGTATGATATACATAACCTGCATGCCATGTGAAAATTAAAAAAAAAAAAATCTTTTTACAATTCAATTGCAAATACATGAAATGAAGTGTATTCACTTAACCTGCATGCCATGTGAAAATTTAAAAAAATATTATCTTTTTACAATTCAATTGCAAATACATGAAACGAAGAAAAAATAAATCGAATCATATCGTCATCGGAAATGACATCACGCAATCGAATTTCGCACGTCATCGCCTTTGTGATTGGTCGCTTCTGCTGGCGTGACGTCGTTTTTAGTATCGACACCATGCGAGTTACATTTATCTCTCTGTTGGCAGTTAGCCTGTATTCATTATATTTTGTTGTTCAACTTTGGAATTTAATTATAATTCTAATACCAAGTATGTTTTAAGCATTTCCATAATGCACACACAAAAAACTTTTTTGATTTTGTTATCGTATAACATAGTTTAAAAACTTGATATTTTATACTTGATGTTTATATGTTCTACTATAAAATATATTATTTATTACGGTTCAAAAGTGGCTTAACAGACAGTAGATACAAACTGAATTTCCTAATTCTAACATTAAAGCATTACCATCAACCAAATATTGACCAAACCACAATGTAATCTTGGATAACATTAATTGTCTATAGTCAAATAGTGGACATAACGGAATTATAAATATGACAAATTATCTTCAAATCCTTTGTTACACTAAAAAGTAACGTCAACCTCAGTAGAAAGCAACGGTAGATTGAAGCATTTCATTACTAAAATTAGCCTTAACAATTTTGATATATTTATATATTTTTTCCTTCTTTGTTATTATTTTTGACAATCGTAAAAAAGATTAACATATGTACGTTTTTGTATCAATAGTCATGATCCCACCAAGGTGGCGCTAAACCTTAAGCTGCAAGTCTTATGAGATGAGACAAAAGAGCAGGGGGACAAGGGGCGAGGATGGGAACCTCACCCCATTGTACTGTCCCGACGTGGGGGGGGGGGGGTTGTTCTGTGGTGCGCGATGACCTCTCTGTGGAGCTGGCGTCGGTCCCTGGTGGTGATGATTAGCCGTCGAGATGCCCTGTTGCTCAACAGATCTGGGGCACCTCAACAAAGGCGGCATTGGTGGCACTCGCCGCGTCTTAGTGAACGAGTCCCACATACCCGCCTGGGAATGCCCCCCTCCCCTGCGGGATGCCAAAAAACGCAAAAAAAACGTTGCATAGAGCTAGATTCAATCAATAATATTACAGTGTACAAATCGACACACTATTATTTGTTATAACATGTTATTCGTGTATTTTATCTTACTACGAAAAAAGATAATGATTATTCTAGCTAATCAAGATATTTACAAAAGATTATATACTAATGATACAGAGATTTTTATACCTCCGCTTACATAATATAGAATACAGAATACAGATTATTAAAAATGCGTCATCAAGTTGCCGCAAATTTATCTCAAGTCAGGCGAAACTCCGTCCATGTTTCTACCTCATTCTAACTTGTAATTTGTTGTGAAATGCAATTATACAGGATGCGCCCCTAGCTAATAGCACACCAGCGGTATTTGAGCCGAGACACTGCCTTTAGACTCACAAGACGTAGTCAAGGATAAAATTTGGCCTTTCCAAACGCTCTGGCTTTCATTAGAGCTGTTCTTATAAAACCCCGTTTTATAGAAACTTCAAGCTTACAATAGCTTGTTTTAAGCTCGTTATGGTAATCTATTTAAAAGGTAGACGAAATTGGACGCAAACATAATATTTAAAGAAATTTTTTAACACAATTCCCCACAGATTGTGATCGATTTCGTACTGGTTTTTTCTCATTAATTTAGGAGTGTAAGTCATTTAGTAGATGTGTAGGAGTCTTTGATTTTTTTTAATAAAAAGGTAGTGCAGTAACCGATCCTTGTTGGATGCGCGTGCAAGGGATTTGTCATCATTGAAGAAGGCCTGCGTACAGCAGTAGACGGATAAAGGCTGATGATGATGAAAACAAAACAATGCTAGGCAGGGATTAAGAAAATTATGCAAATGATCATAATTTTATTTTTATTTTTGAGATTATCATTCACATAATTAATTTTACTTCTATGCACAAATTAAACAACAGAAAAAACCTCCTTGCTACTCCATAACGTTTGTCTTGAACGTTTTATTTTTATAATCTATCGAATTGGCTACCAACGTTTTGATTTTACATAATTGGAACCGAAACCAATTAAAGTTAAAGCTTAATGTTTTATTATCCCGTAATAGCGGATAATTATCCCTGAATGCTCCTCCAATTCGATCCCGCAATAGTAACCACGACGTTTAGGGTCCCGTACCCAAAATACAGGATTTTAACATGCTTATATTAGGTTAAACTATATGGAAACCTTTGAACGGGATTTTCAGCCATTTCCAATAGTTGGATTAATAGTTGGATTATTATGAAACTTTGCATACTTATCAAATGTATTTTAATTTTTATTTCTATGGGAAAAAGTTTTGTTTCACATTTTTTTTACTCAGTCTGGCGTTTGTGTATGCGAACTGCCTGATACAGCAGTTGAAGGGTCCTTTCTCGGTGTCAAATGGATTCAATCTAAACAATAATTAAATAAATGATATAGAGATATAATAATTTATATTATATCGTAAAAGTGGTAATAATTTATGACGACACACTTGATTAACTTAGAGTTTGGAAAACAAAACTAATGGCACTGCAAACTTTATAAGGCTTGTTATTTGACTTGACTGGATTTTATTTTATGATAACAACAAAAACCAACTAAGTTTTTTGTAAAGTTAAGATATATAAAACTTAAATATATAGTATG
Source organism: Helleia helle (assembly GCA_963853865.1). Taxonomy (NCBI): domain Eukaryota; kingdom Metazoa; phylum Arthropoda; class Insecta; order Lepidoptera; family Lycaenidae; genus Helleia; species Helleia helle. The sequence continues at coordinate 2,310,527 of OY971418.1, read as the reverse complement.
TGGACGTAATTTTACGTAACACCGACTCGTACTTGGTCGATTTTTAAAGCAAATTAAGCCGGAGAAGGGTGCGAGAGTATTTGGAATCAAACAATTATTTTACGTAAATTGCATTCCCTTTTGCGCTAACAATTCTAAATTAAAGCCAAAGATACACCGGAGGGGGTGAGCGGGTGGAAGCGCAGGAGGGGAGACGCAATTTCCGCGAATCTTCAGATCAATTAATTAGGGTGGGCCAAATTGAACCCGCCATTTTTAAATGTGGTGCGACTTTTGGATGTTTAATACTGAATTAGTCGAGGTATGCTTTGCATCCTAATTAGTTCTCAAAATCAAAATCAAAATCAATTTTTTTTTATTCAAAATAGTACTAATACAGTATCTTTTTGAACGTCAATTGAATCTACCACTATTGAATCTACCACTCAATTTCTAGTACCTGTAGTTATAGTTTTAAATAATAGTTAAGACATGGATCCCTAAACCCTCAAAGCATTCTTTTTATTTTCCACCATTTTCTAAAATCACTCTAATTGAAAATGTTTGTAAGAATCATAACTTAATCATAATGCCTGCAAACATAGTCATCGTAAGTTAAATAAGAGTTGAACAATGATTGCAGTATCAAGTAAATTACACCATCGGTGATGTTGATTATCCGAGGATTAACTACAATCGTTCAGTAATGAACATTTAACGCGAAACCCTTTTCAAACTTTTCGCACATCTGCTATGGTGAAAGGATCAAAACTATCCTAATTTCCTACTCACATTTTAAACGCTAATCAGAGGGTGGAGAGTTACGATATTACACACGACTGATTTTGTTGACACTTTCGTATTGTTAAATTAGAATTATCTCATCATTATAAAAAAAATGTATATCTCGTTTCATTTTAAACTACAGTATAATAAACACTATTTCTACGCGGGCGAAGGCAAGTACTGATAAGGTTCATAAGAATCAATTGATGCTTATTAGTAACTATTTAAAAAATATTTGTTAAATTAAAAATATCAGGACAAATATGGAAAATAAACGACGAATGAAATCATAGTTTGATGAGATTAAAGGCATATGACATGTAACTTTTTATGTTAGTTGGATAGGCAAACTGGCAATAGTGTCACCTGATGGTAAGTGGTCGACGTCGCCTATGAACATAAACTAGTTTACCTAGAACGAGCCCAGGCAACTCATCTATGTGCTGCCTATCCTGAGACATAAGATGTTAAGTCGCGGTGCCAGTAATTACACTGCCTGTCTTGCCCTTCTCTCCGAAACACAGCAAATCTGTTTCACGGGAGAAACAAGCAAGATGGTGGTGCCCATGCAGCCGGGAGCGCGGCGCAGCGCTTCCTTCCCACCGGTAAACCTCACCATTCATTAGACCAGTGAATAAGCAAACTTTGGGCTTACACACCTCGCCTAGTTTTAATTAAGAAGAAGAGTTAAAGAGAATTTTCTAAAAGACCGACAAGGTTGCGGAGATGAGACGTCATAACGGTATTGTAGCCTTCGAGCTAAAAAGGCGCAAAATTAATCATTATACTATAGAAAATCTAAAACGCCAGTAAAATATATTACTCCAAATATTTAACTCCTTAAAACAGACACGAGAAATCACGAGTCGCTAAACACGAGCGCTGAATATCACAGAACACCTGAAATTATAATGTATGTAAATTACTCGCAGCGCTGCGCTGTATCAAACTTGTTATTTGTGTGTTTTAAGTTGGGCGATGATTTACGCGCTGGATTACCTGAGGCATACGGATCCAACGCTGAAACTCGAAAGCTGAAATGCGATATAACAGTTTAAATTACAAATATGAAGTTATTTTATATTTTTAAGATATCCCAGAAACGTAACGGTCTTCTGATCCCACCGGCCTCCATACCAGTGTTCCACTTAACAGTTTCGGGGAATAGCGCGTATTTGGACGCAAATCGCCAAATACTTACCTATTATCCTATCCCTAATCTATTACCGTTTACCGTTTAGTTTTTATTCTTAACTTTGTGCAATCACTATCATCTAAGTTATCTCCTTGATTAGTTGTTATATTAGAAAAGTCCGCTAAAAAAGGCAGAAGCCGAACGCTTAGGCGGAACGTGACAATGAGTAACGCTTTTCGGTGCATGCAGACGACATTAATCGATTTATAAGACGTTATCACGTCAAAAATAAAGACAACATCCATACGTAACAAGTAGGTCAGTAAATACCGCAAAGAAACGCAATTTTGTATTAATTCATTAATCTAATACACGAGTCTTTTTCACAATATTTATTTTACATTCTTTACAAGATTATCTTATCCAACTAGCATACACGGTTATGGCATTAAAAAGTGTGCCAATTACAAAATGAAATTAGTTCGCTATAATTGCAGCCCGTGTGTCTCGTGGAAACAGTTTTACCATAATTGGCTCTAAGTGTAGCAGGTGGTGTGTGAGTAACATCATTTACTCGGCGCCCGCGTCTTCGCCGTCTAATGTCATTTAGTGTACAATTATTTATCAATTATACTTATGTGTCATGTAAATATGTTTATGGATGTATGTCATAACTTATGTTGACAGCTCGTGAGAGTAGTGTGGCGAAAAAGTTTGGATGAATTATATGTAAAGTATTATATTCATATTTTTAACCAATTTTTTTGGTGGTTTTGTGAATTTGCTACTTACTCACTTATTTGTGAATTTGGACGAAGTTTGCACAATATGGATCATGTCTTGGACAAAAATTTAGTCGTAAAATTTACTCTTGTCATAAATTAATTTGGAATTTTAATTTAAAGTCCTTTTATTGATTGCTGAATTTCTACGTCAGATATAAAAACTCGGTCACATTATATTCGTTTATTTTCGATTTAAAATCACTGTTACGCTAACATAAGAAATAAGTATATTTAATAACGTTATTATGTAAAATAATATGATAAAAACATTAGGATTTTGCCAACATTTCAAACATGGAATAATGTGGTCGGAGTCGTTCGTTTCAGATAAAACATCGCAACTAATAACTCCGCGTCTTGAACACGCCGCCTTCGATCACAAAGGTAACTCTTATATTGTTACGTGATAGGCTCCGAGAATAGACCTGAAACATTTTCCATGTTCCTTTCATTCTCATCGAGAATTACCTTACATGCTGTTTAATGTTATTCAGATTTTTGATGTATGACACAAATTTTCATTTTTATGTTGTGATATTGTTCGATTTTAAGATCAGTTATATTGTGTACAAAATGACAAATAACATCAATTTTTACAAAAAAGTAAATTAGATATTTTATTTTTGTGATTGGAAATTGTAAGTTTGACATAGAGCATATAACTGGAATAGAGCGGTAATGTAATGTGTTTTTTCAAAACCAAATTCCGCCACTTCGCAACTTTGTACTGTGACGCTGCGCCAGTTCTGCGTTCTTATTGGCCGACTGATGTGCATTAATGGATAATTGGCCGAGGAGCCACACACTACAGATCACTGGTTTGTTGAATTGCTATTGTGTATTACGTCAGTGATAAATCACTGACCAGTTTCGGTATTTTATGGCTCACATTACTACTCTATCCGGTTATATGCTCGATGATAGGACAAAACAAATCTAAAGTACGAAAAGGTGATGCAAAAAACCAACGATCAGAAGATGAGGAAAGAGCTACTTACAACCATCCGCAATGGTTGGCTGATGTACAAAAGGTAGATGCGTATATAAAATAGTGTACTACAGACCTTGCAGTAGTTTTATAAAAGTACTAAAAGACATGAATATGGTAGATAAATATATTGTGGTTCGGACTACAAATTTCAATTTCGACTCCAAAACTTAGTGTCTCGAAATATTTTTTCAATAATCAAGTCAAGAAGGTTAACATCTAGATAAGCCTCTAAATCCAACTCCCTAATCTCCAGGATAAATAAAAAATATTTACTTTACAACATCCGATGGATATTCTCAAATTAAACATGAATCTTGAGCGAATTCATAACAGAACCGTCTAAACTTTATGCATTATCAAATTCCCTTCGCTACTTCAACGGGGAACTGTCAGTTATTCTTTGGTAACTTGTACCGCATCCGTAACTCACCAGATATAATTTCATGCTAGTACTCCGTAGATCTTGACCTACTTCATTTGCAGTTCGGTAATGGGAGAGGTGTTTTTGTTAGGGATAATATTATCCTTCGTAAAGTTTTTGGGTTTCACGTAAACGATTAGGTTTTTTTGGATAATGGAAAACAATATTAAAGTACTGTGGAGTTTGAGTTTACAAGAGCCAATCTTGGGTAAACTTGGTTAATCGATAATAATCAACCAGATTTGCCTAGCGTTCTGACTTTTTCTGCCTTAAATGTTATATGAATGAGACTAATAGAAATACTATTAAATCTAATATACAATCAACATATTCTTATTCAACTTAGTTTGTGCAATCAAAAATTTTTTTCTGTGTATATCTTTATGTCTCTGTGTGTCTCCTGTTTGTTTCGAATAAATGTTTTTTTTTATTCCTTTGCACCAGAGCCCACCACTGATATAAAATCTCCTGCATACTATATTCCCTTACACCTGTCTCCATGAAATCCCAGATTCCACTATTGTAACTAATCACCTGCCTCCGATCTTAAATTTCAGCCACGTACGTCTTACGTGACCCTGCACCAGGTATCCCTATTGTCATCTTCAGTATGAAAATGTTATATAAGTAATAAGATCACCCAATTCTTATTAAGAACTAGCTGCTGGGGAAAAGACTGTTTTTTTATCAAACGCAATATTTTAGATGTAGGTATGTAGGTAAGGTTATTGTTTGCTTCTTTTTTTTCAACTATATCGATTAAATGTTCTTCTAATTAAGATTGGATTTTTGAAAAATAAATCGTTAGGATCATTACAAATGTGTAAAATATTGTTTATTGTAGCATAGTTTACAAAGAAACATGCAATTAATATACTGCATCAAAGCGTTCTAATTATTAGCATAGTACCTAGACTGTGTTTGTTGACATAATAAGAGACATAACCAACATCATTATAATATTATTATTCCCATATAAGTATACTACTACTAAGAAAAGGGTAAGATTAAAACCCCACCATGGTTCAGGCCTTGACGTGGCGGTGGGGCTCTGCATCAGGGTGAGCCGCTGCACCTTGAGCGAAGCTAATTGAGCCGAGATATAAGCTATTAAATTCACGAGGGGATTGGGGATGCGAGTGGATGAGAGTGGCAAGGGCGCCATCTTGGCGTTCATTGAGGGAGGCCTATGTTCAGCAGTGGACGGATAGAGGCTGATGATGATGATGATAAGCTATTAAAACACAAAATATTGCTGTTCTAAAAATAGGTACAAGATGTTTTGGAAATCGCTGTGTTTGTTGATAATAATATCATAGTTAATGCAATTCGGCTTCACAATGTACCTAGGAGTTGTTATGAAAATAAATATTGTTTTGCAGGTGTATATTTCGAGGTTTCTTCGTGTTCTAGCGTTTATATGGAAATTAAGCTTTCTATTGAATTAAATCTCTAGAGCAGTTTCGTAATGTATGCAGAATTAATTTTGTATAATGATATAGTTTTATACAAATTATTTCAGACTCAGTTCATTGAAAAAAAAAAAAGATTATTTGTAATAATTGTGGGGGTTAATTAAGGGTTATATATTATGATAAAAAGGCTTTTGTCTATTTTTAAAACTAAACTGCAATTTTTATAATAATATTAATATGTTTAATTTTATTAATGCCTTGCTTGTAAATGCAAAAAAAGCAAAACTATACTTTTCACATTACTTTTTATACTATAGGAATATTCGTGGACGTGAATTAAAAATTCCAACCCCTAAACTAACGACGTCTAAGGATGTACAATAAATCAGCAGCCTTTTGAGAAAAGAAAACGGAGTACCTAACAAAAGGAGTTCTTTTGCCATTTCTCAACTGCGCCATACGAAAATTCAGCTTAGGTACCTAATATTATTACTGCCGATGGAGGTCGAGTTTGTCGCTTTGAGCGCGGTACAACGCTCGCTATATTACTGATTATGTCTTACCTAAGCTAAGTGAAGTTGCTATGCACTACGTAGCGTCTGGTGCAACGTCTTGACCGTTCTAACTTAATAATAAAACCTCTTCGGTCGTACCTTCGCTTTTTTGGGGATCCGCGATAAATCATTCGCACATTTATTGCTGCTATTTATTTGCTAGTATATTTGTTTCCGTGAGAGTAGTATAAGATGCAGGTTCTTAAAAAGCGATCCGGTGTCTTTATAGAGGCTTTTAGAGTGACCGACCGATCATGATAAAACAGGTGATGATAATCTTATCTATATTTTTTACTGTATTTTGCTCCTAAATGAATAAAATTGACCTTATAACGGGAACTAGCGGCCCGCAGCTTCACCCGCGTGGAATTCGAAAAGATAGCTTATGTATTTCTTTGTAAGAATGAGATAAAAAAGTAGTGTTTACCCTTTATAATATTGTTATAAAATGCAAGCGTGCGTAAATGTAACAGACCTTTATATTATATTGAAATATTTGTTGTGTTCTGCCAGTACTTATATATAAATTTTGTACGTTTGACGATTACATTTTTGACATTTAAATTGATATAATTATGAATTACTACTAATAATAAGGCAATTGTAATTTCCCGTAGGAACTTTTAATTTTTCGGTATAAAATGTAGTCTATGTATTATTCTGGTATATATTAACATATCTGGTATACACTGCCAAGTTTTATCATAATCCGTTCAGTAGTTTTGTCGTGATTGAGGAACAAACATCCAAGCATCAAAACTTTCGTTTTTACAAAAAAGTCAGCGATGGCATCTTATTAATATTAAGTAAGATGCCATCGCTGACTTTTTTGTAGGCATAATATTTAGGATTCACAATTTCACTATACATTGGTACACGGACGCGAGTTGTGGGGTCATGGGGCGCTCGCGCGGCCCAGTCGAATCACGACACGAAATTAATTTCGATGCGCATTATTTTAATTTTGATGTATATACTAAGGTATTCATTTAATTAGCATGGTGTAAATGGAAAAGATAAAGCCAAGTAACGTATTTAAAATGTTAAGGGTTAATACCGTATATTCTTTGTATAGCTTTCCAATCGTCGCTTTAATACTTAAAAATGGGAAATTATCCCATTTTTAAATATTAAAATGGATATACCTAAAATGGATAACATTTTTAAGAGATAGACATAATATGCCATCGCGGACTTTTCTGTAGACATATTTAAGATGGACAATTCCACCATAAAATATTTTGTTATATCTCAAAATGTGTTTAGGCAGCCCTCATCTTCTGCGTCCCGTCTCTCTCGTCGGTCGGTCGTCTTTAGTTTTCGTTCAGAAGTATAATTTATGATATAAATATGACTAAAATATTATAAGCCCATTAAATTTAATTTTAGTACACAAGGAATAAAATAGCTGGGAAACATTATATTGGACAGAATGTTTCCCAGCTATTCGCAATTACGCATTAACATTATATTATATTACACCAAAACCTTGAAGCAAAATCTGACAATGGGCTAACACTTCACTCACATACCCAAGAACATTCCAGAACTGTATTGGCTTCCGCTTTTGATCTGGATTATTTATTTGTATTGAGCTAGTTAATTAACATTATTATTACTTATTTAGACGTGTCTACAATTTTTTAAGTTCATCAACGTTACATGGCAACAAAATTGTACTTATCGCCTAAGTCATGAACGAAACAACGAACACAAATATACTTAGCTAAAACTATTGAGCATATAACTGAAATAGAGCGTTCATGTTGTGCTTTGTATGAAAACAAATTACGCTAAATTTGTGCTGCGACACCGGGCCGGTTCTGCGCTCTGATTGGCCTACTGGTGGCCATTGATTGATGATTGACCGATGGGACGTATGTACAGATCTCTAGTTGGTTGAATTGTTATTACGTCAGTGAAAAGTCACTGACCACTGTCGGAATTTTATGACTCACATTACTACCCTAACCGGCTATATGTTCGATGGCTAAAATATGCTATAAACATTATTTTCTTTCATTTAATACTATGATGATAAGAGACAAAATACTTGCGAATGCCCGAGCCATATTCTTATGAGCATAATGGTATAATAAGTAACGTCTTAAAGAGTAGAATTTCACACAGAAAAGGAAGTGCATCAAACCATAAAAAGTGCGTTTAATCACGCTTTCCGCGTTTACGCTTTCTCCTTAACTTAAACTTGCAATTTCAGTTTGTATTTTTCTGCTGAAGCCCAAAAAACTTTTATTCACTTGGATCGAGGTAAGAAATTTCTTATGCGAAACAGCATTCAATTTCATCTAGATGTCTCACGATAATCAACACATAAATAAGTTGTCTGGGCTCGTTCCAGCTATAGTAGTTTATGTTCATGGGCGACGTCGACCACTTACTAACAGGTGGTACGTTTGCCAGTTTGCCTATCCAACTAACATAAAAAAAAGATTGTGATCCACAACAGCAAGACAGAAATTAAAATTGAATACTTATCAACCAATCAATTCTTTCTTGCCTCTTGTTACACTTAACTAATATTTGAAACATGTAAGATTGTTTGACTAATTTACCAATGCTTAATAATATAGAATATAATAGAATTGCTTGATTTTATTTTTACTCAAACGTTTAAATATTTTTTACAATAACAATAAAATAAAGATAAAAACAAATAAAAACACGTAATCAGTACAAAGAAAAAAAAACTAAATTGTGTTAAATAAATCTAAGTAGAACAAAATACAGTTCAAATATAGTCTTTTTTGGACTTTGAGCATCTATATCGTGACGGACCTTCACACAAACTAATCACGGGATTCCGTTTACTCGGTATTCTGAATCCGTCTTCCCAATTGAAATTGGAATATTTTTTTATTTCAATTGCCTCCTTTACTAATCGAGGGAAATGATGACGTTTGGACACAAAACCTGTGGTTTATGTAACTTAATCCAGTGATTAGGATCCGTTTCTAGCAGATGTTGAGCTATGGCCGATTTTTGGGGGTTATTCTTTGTGACGGCTTTGATGTGTTCTTTGATGCGATATGATATTGTCCTTTTTGTCTGGCCGATATATGAATTACCACAACTACAGTCTACTTTATAGATACCATAGGATGTTCAAAGGGAAAATAATCCTTTGGTGAACGTAGTGTATTAGCGACCTTCTGAAGAGGAGTAAACACGATTTTTAATGAATATTTTTCCAGGCGTCTACTGATCCAGTCGGTTACCCCTCTTACATATGGTAAATACGCAGTTTGACGTTCTACACTAGGCTTTTTTGTATTTTCCCTGTTTTTAGTTTTTATTTTAGTGATGTCGATGTTGTAACCATTTAATATTTTCTGTAGATGTATTAATTCCCTTTGTAAGCTTGTAAAATCGCACAGGTCATGGGCGCGATTCATAAGTGACGTCACTACTAAATGAAGATGGCGTGGGTGATGGTGTGACATAGCGTGTAAATATCTGTTCGTGTGTGTTGATTTTCTGTACACAGTGTGTATTTATATAAACATGAATAGTGATCGCGTTAGTTTAAAACAATATATATCACATGTTGTTGGAGAATACTCTAACACCGATATTCTGTGACATCTAGACGGCGATAGGAAAAGGGGGGAAAGAGTGAAAGCAAAAAAAAGAATAAAAAAAAGAAAATAATACATAAATAAAAATAATAATAACCATTAATACCATCTCACTTCTGTCCACTTTAAAGCTTTGAAAAATTGTAATATACCAAAACGTTTCAAAACTACGGAACCATTTCACCATTGGAAACAACACGCTACGTGTCCCATTTTTTCTTCACCGTACCGTTCCAAACGGAAAATGTTCCTTCCTTCCTTATTTGTCTAAAAACTGACGTAGACTCGAGTGTATTCGCGTAACTTTATTTGCTTTAGTTTTCTATTTCGTAGTTCGCATATCGCGTAAATGAGAAAGGGTTGGCCGGTGCATTTGACATGTGTAGGTTTTGGGAGATTTATGATGTTGTCAGCCAAAAAAAATATTGTTGAATTTGTGATATGGCCTTTTAGTGACCCAGATAGCGTTTTTACAGCTGGCAATGTTAGTTTTATTATTACGAAAAGTGCATGATATGTGTAGATATGTCTGTATAGATATTAATACTAATGGGAGCTTTATAATGTTTTCAAAATGAAAAAATATTACCTATATATAGCAGACAAAAAAAATGTTAAAATAAGTTGGTGGCATGCGCTGTACCGCTCACCCGGCTGCATGGGTATGCTTGACAGCAAGACTTAATATCTTACATCTCGCGACAGGCAAGACATAAATAAGTTTCTAGTTTCAGGTAAACTAGGTTATGTTCATGGGCGATGTTGACCACTTACAATCAGGAGGCACGTTTGCCGGTTTGCCTATCTAACATAATTAAACAAAGTAATAACCAACCGAGTTCAGATTCACGAAGCTTGAAAAACTCTCAAGATCTAAAACCCAAACCATGCTTTCAAAAGCTCCACAAACCTATTAAGGTCAGATTCGAGGAGCCAAAAAGCCTCTTCAAGAACCTAAAAAATTAGACCTTTGAAATCTAAAAAATAATTTTAATCAAAATACACTTAGTCCGTGAAACCCGACCTTGTCAATATAATTAAAACAGCGGTGTATTACAATGTGGCGTGTGTCGAAGTCTGGCTTCAGCCTGTCAGCCGCCACTCCGATCAGCACCGACACATTTTATATAATTAACAGTATACAATATTGTTTAAGTTAATTAAAACACTGTAAGTAATCAATGGTTTCCGTTACGCTGTTTTGTTTACAGTCAGCATCAACATCAGCTTTTGTTAGACTGGAAACTCTACCAAAATAAAATTTTAAACCAGCTTTTATCGGCGATTTCACTTTCGTAAAAATAGTATTCTCCAACCATCTCCAGGGACTATCTACATATATCAATTTTTTCATAATCAATTCAGCAGTTAAAACGTACAAGTGTAACCAACAAACTCTCTTCCATATTTATAATATTAAAAAAGGCTCGTCAAGTCTTGTAAACTGAAGTTTTGTAGAAAAATAAAAAAGCTAAAGAAATTTTATGAAATGCGTATGACGTAACTGTACAAACATACTGTTAATTGAATTTCTAGTATTTACTTCGCGGGATTTAAATCTACAATCATACGTAATCAATTCTTCATTTATGCTAAATATTTTAGGTAATGAACCCACCACACAACACTTTATCCATTTAAGGTCGCTTCTTACCTCGAAAAATTGTAATGAACTTTAAAATTGTGTGACACAAATTTAGTACAGAATTTCCTATTTTCGGTCACGTATATTTGCAAAACACGCGTGAATCCCGGACAAGATAAACGCAAGCGGTGACGGACAGGCTTACAATTGCGGCTCAGCAGTGATCATGAGCATCAGACACCAACCCGTACATCACAAAGAGAATCGCCATATTTCCACTGATTCATCGAAAAACCTGGGCTTGCCAAAAACTAAAATAATAAAGTTGAAAAGGTTGTTTGAACGTAGCCTTCCCAACTACAAGTCGTATTTGAAAGATAAAGTTTGGGAAATCCTAAATTGCACGCCTCATAATCTAATTTTCCACAATAAAGTTGATTATTCAATACTATGATATACAGTATTATTATATACTGTAAATTCGTTGCTAAGCAATTGATCTGTATGACTGACTGATATTTTTGTAAGTATTTTACAATTATATAAATATTTTATAATTATATATTATATATTTTTGTAAGTATTTTACAAAAATATCGGTCAAATATAACAGTCGAATCTTAGTTTTTTTATAAATAATAATTAAACGATAGTAAATTGAACGCTCATATTGTTTTCTAATGTTTATGCGAATTTCACTCATTATAATAAAATATTTTTTTCCTCCCGTGACCATGGTTGCTATAAAGTATCCGAAACATCGGGCTTGTAAAAATCTTAATAAACCGCGATAAAATCAGTAAAAAATTTGTTTTATTATAATAATTGAACGCTCATATTAGATTGATTCATCATTGAAGAACATGATTCATTGTACCTACAATATAAATTATTCAGGTACGATATTTTCTTTCTACCGATTTCTCTGCCAAATACACCATTCTATAAACATAGATACACGGACGTCCATAAGAGATTATTTTAATGTTAAATTTACTATGTTAAACAAAATAATTATTATTGAAACATATTTTATGGCCGAACAGATTATTTGACTTAATATAGTGCACTCATATTTATAAAAAAACAATTTAAATTTCGAGAAAACTGCTTTTTTTGACATGTCGAGAGTAGAGCACTCTCAACGCTCCCTTATGAGGCGTGCAATTATTTTTGCATTTCATTATTAAGGCGACACATTGTTAAACAATTATTCAAATACCGGACACGCGCCAGAGAAGGCTTAGCGTCCTGAGCGGGGCAAGGCTTATAAATAAGTAAAGAATGTAAACGACAAAATGGTTTTTGTTATTTTATTGCGTTAAAAACGATAATTGGAGAAATTCCTTCTAATATTTTAAAGAATATGACGTATAGACACATCTTCAAAGAAAGTGAAGAGGCTTAAACTCGTCCCATTTGCCCATAAGATGTGAATCTATTTTTTAAAAGAGGTCGGATTGATATTTTCTTCCTGTTACAAAAATTACCTTATCATGTTTTGAAAACTAACAAAATAAGGTTTTTATAATGAACTATTAGGTCATCAACTTATATTTTCATTCGTTTTGGAATTACTGAAATAAATTGAAAATTATTGACGCCAATATGTCCAATGCGTCCTCGTAAAAATAATTATTTGCTTGAAGCAAGTGAAACAGTGAAAAATTAAAGTTGGACAATTATTTAGGACTAGACAGACATCCAATGTATCTTATGACGAAAGGTACCAAATATTATTATGTTTTCGTAAATATAATACACATTGGAATTAATGTAATAAAAAGTTGTAACAAATTAAATAAAAATCTCGTTATAATATTTCATAAAAATGTACTCAATATTTTTTTCATATATTTCATATTCATTCTGTTGAAGTAATACAACTATTACTTCGGGCAAAATTATACACACAATATTCTACACACAAAATACGAAAAATGTTGTATTATAGATTATAGATATTATTATATACCTATATACAAAAGTATTTATTAAATATTATGTTTTTTTTTAAATAATGTATAACATAAAAACTTAAACATGGTAGAAACCTATAGAATACTCTTGAACGTAGGTCTCCCGCGAGAGCCCACCATGGATCAGGCCTTGACGTGGCGGTGGGGCTCAGTAGTCTAGGGTGAGCCGCTGCATCTTGGGCGAAGCTAATTGAGTCGAGGGGACTCTTTGTACCCCTCTTATAAGAAGAGCAGAAACAAAAGAGCAGGGGGCAAGGGGCAAGGAGGGGAACCTCAGCCCATTGTACTGTCCCGACATTGGGAGGGGTTGTTCTGTGGTGCGGGACAACCCCTTGGTGGAGGTGGCGTCGGTCCCTTGAGGGACTGACTAGCCGTCGAGGTGCCCTGTTTGTTTATTAGATCCGGGGCACCTCACCAAAGGCGGCATTGGTGGCACTCGCCGGGCTTTAGTGGTTAGAGCTGCGTCCATTCACCAGCTTTCAGGCACAGCAAGTCCCACATACCCGCGTGAGGAGACCCACTCGCCCGCGGGATGCCTCAGAGCATTTCCTTCAGTTCAAAACATACTTCGATATCGGACATAACTCATAAGTTATCCATATTACATTGTTACTAAATATAATAAAGTTGTAACCGTCCAATGGTAAAACCGAAGCAGGCGAATTCAGTTACGCTAAACAAGTTAGAAAGTAAAGCGGCAAGTGGGTTACTCCATCCTGTTGTAATAGGCCTAGTGTGTGTGTGAGTGTGTGATAAACACATGTGTAATGGAATAAGTTTGACTTTGTTCGAGTGCTCCTACGATACACGTCCTATATAATTGACAGGAGTATGACCTCTATAATCGTCATCACCGTATATAGGTCAAAATTTCCGACTTCTAATCTAATAGATTAATAGAAATAATGTCTTTACAAATGCATTAAATAGATGTTACGATTTATATGTCGCTAAACATGAGTCAAAAAATATATATATGAAACATGTTTTGAATGATAAGTGTAGTGAAATAAAAGTGGATAGAACAATTAGAAGCATAAAGCGTTAATTTAATCATAGTATGAAATTTTAAACTTAATATAAGAAGCAGAAAACACATATTATAAGGAAGATAAAGTGAAGAAATACCATTTTAAAGTAGACCTTTAGAACGAAATAGATTGTCGCTAACTTCATATTAGACAAAAAACAATATGATATGGGTAATGGACACTAATGGCATTCTTCTCACGTATGACGTTATGCGCTGAAGTATCGCTTATTGACAGGACCGCAGCTTCACGTAGAACTACCTGGATCTAGACTGACCTAACCAAGAGCGACAGGCCTAATCTGCCTCAGCCTTAGGTGTGGGTTACTCCCAAATCGCTATATTTCTTGACAATGATCACTTCTATTATAGTTGAATTTAACTTGTAACTCTTCCTCCAATTCCCAATCATTAAACCGAATCATTTTGAAGATTTGCCACATCTGCGTTACAAACGTTTGATATTTTAAATCACAACGCTTTAAGCAAGATAAAACTTTCAGAGTATTCATCTTAATCGTTGCGCCAATTTCCAAATTTCGTGAGTTTTGTTTTAAAATACGGATTTATCTCGGAAATTAATTTCGCCTTTTGTTGTCGTCTAATCGGTTACCTGTCTGGATTTTTGATTTCTTTCTATTTCGTCGGCTCCGTGTTCATCGAAGTGATTAATGTTGCCATTTTGTTTGATTTTTATTGTACGTTACAGTCGTGCGCGCTAATTTTACAGTTTAGGTGTGATTGTAATGAGCCTTTTATAAAATTTTCGTACTTGTGCTAAGTTAACGAATAATTTTTGTTTCATGAATATATTTTCTTGTGGGTTCAATGCCTTGAGGTGGAACTGAACCTATAAGAGGCATTTAAATTAACAAAATTTGTTTATAAATAAGGCAGCCTGATCAATAAAATATATACCGGTGGGAGGGAAGCGCTGTACCGCGCTCCCGGCTGCATGGATTTCACCATCTTGCTTGTTTCTCCCGTGAAACAGCTTTGCTGTGTTTCGGAGAGAAGGGCAAGACAGGCAGTGTAATTACCGGCACCGAGACTTTACATCTTATGTCTCAGGATAGGCAACACATAAATGAGTTGCCTGGGCTCGCTCCAGGTAAACTAGTTTATGTTCATGGGCGACGTCGACCACTTACCATCAGGTGGCACGTTTGCCAGTTTGCCTATCCAACTAACATAAAAAAAAAACCATTTTAATCTTACCAAAATATGTACAAAAAACATCACCCATTTTTCAATCGAGACTTAAAAATACACTTATTATAAAAGTTATTATTATCACAATATTTGAAGTAAAAATCGATTTTGCGATAAAATCAGAGTCTGATAGACAAGTTTCGTGAGTGCTCCGGCTCGGCGCTTACCAAAGGATCTGGATTCCTTACACGAGTTAAGTCCAATTCAGTCCTGCCCCGGACGGAAGCTTAAACTTCATTTCCTAGGAAAGGATATTAGGATTAAAAGTTCGTCCACTCCTAATACCTAGAGACATCTGGTCTGAGTCTAGGTTTAGAATTACATTATCATTGATTTAAAGCTCGATAAATATGTTTTGAGGTTCATTGTTATGGAATCGTATTTGGTCGGTTGGTCCCGTCGGTTGGTTTTAAAATACTTCTTGAAGGATAATATTGTATGGTAACTAAATCTGTTTCAGATAGATAAAGAATAATAATAAAACAAGTATAAATATCACACTTGACTTCTGGAGAAAAGGCTAAATACCAACATTCCCGATTTTACCGTTACTTCCATTCGTTTCAACTCATTAAAAATTTATTGCAGTTCATGGTTTTTTATTTCGCTTTTATTGCAAATCATTGCATTTAGCTTTCATTGCACTATAGAGGACCTTTTTCTTCGCGACATAAAGCTTATTACAAATACCACCAGAACCCGGATGAAAACTGGTAGCTCTATGGGCTATCCTATACCAATCGAACGTTTTATTAGCAACAAATTATAATTTTTAACACGCTTCTTTTAGTTTTACCAATATGTTTGTATGTAATATGTACCTTTGTATGTAACCGACCCTTTTGGGCTCGATTTTGCCCTACTTTAAACGATCAGATTTAATTGAAACTTTGCACACCTGTCAAAAATCGATGACAATGCAATAATTTAATAAGTTTGTTCCAATATCCTGACCAGGATAACACATGCAAGGAAGCCATAAGGCACGCAAGCTACCTACATCCCTTGTGTGGTTTTTAGTCTCTCACTCATTTTAGGGCCGTATTAATAGTTCGATCTCAATACTGCTCTCAAGATCGATCTCACCTGAGTTATACTCAAGATTCGGACAGCATCTCAAGTTCGTGGCTAATTAATAGACGGATTTTGAGCGCGTATCACTTGAGATCGGTTTCAAGTTCAGCATCTCAAGGTTTTGAGATTCTGCACTCAAGTAAGCGTCATTTGGACGTGATTACGTCTTATAAATTGATCCGCTGTCAACCGTTGGCTTGGAAACCATTATTTATAACAAATATAGAAGTAATTATTGTAGATTAAATAATTTTCTAGTCATGTAAAGAAAAAAAAGAATCTCAAAACTATTTAAGCCTTACCTGAAATGATCCTATTGCATAAAACCAGAGAGCACATAACTAATTGGTTATATCTATAGTCCATTCATAGGGACCTTCAAGAAAAGAGCATACTCATACCTGAAAGGCCGGCAACGCACCTGCTAATCCACTGGTGTAGCGGGTGTCTGTGGATGTCGCTCTTCACTTACCATCAGGTGAACCGACTATCCGTTTGCCCCCTCTTCTATAAAAAAAAAAAAAAAAAAAAATAGAACCTTAATGTCCTCTAATTAAAGATGTTATTGACTGGCCTGTTGGTCTACTGGTTAGTGACCCTGACTGCTAAACCAGAAGGTCGCGGGTTCGATTCCCACCCGGGACAAATGTTTGTGTGATGTGCATGATTATTTATTCTGTGTCTGGGTGTAATTTTTCTATAATATGTATGTATTTAGAAATATGTAAGTAAGTATTATAGTTTGGGATCAGATGGCTGTGTGCGAGTTATCCCTACATATTATTATTATTTTAAATAAAACAGATTCTTGACTGAATCTGTACCTTTTCTTGAAATTTTCAGTAGGTGTTTGAAAGGAATTTTTTACATTTCAAATACATTTTTAACCCATCAAAACGGATAGTAAATTAGAATCATTGTCTACATTCAACTTCGCCGTGTTAATTCCAGGAAATATGGAACATTAAAATTCAGTGCCCGATGTTGGAACTTTCCAAATTTTGTATGACGCTGTCATAAGTGCAGCCTTTGGGGATTAGCCGGTTATTCCCGGGTGATCTTGAAACCCCCTGAACCGGGAAACTTTCGGGCAGCGGGCAATGGGGATACTAATAGAGATTTGTCGACAACTCCTCTTATTACAATTGGGATAAGCTGAGTTGGGAAGGTTTCATACCAAAAGGACAAAGGAGCCTTGTGGTTTGTGTTGAAGCGGTTTTGACAAATCTCTTTTTTTTTTGCTTAATTAATTTAGAACAGTTTTAGAATTTATGTGACGTAGAGAAATAAAGTAAAATAGAGTTTTCTTTGAAAGAAGAATGTAGATGAATGAATTCCATTATTGCATTTTTTACGGAACATAATTGTATGTAACAAAAAATATTACAAACAATATTATATTTCACATGTTTCTAACTATGTGCAGAATAATTTATGTAACGCTACACTGGATACACTACATAACGTCTTTATTATGCTAGTAGCACATTTATGAAATATAAAAGTAATTACATAGTATACAATAAAATAACAAATCCACTTCAAACTTATATGCGTCTACAACAACAAATATATAATACTAGTGTTACTGTATTTGTAGTAATAAAATATAATAAGCCTATATTAGTTTTTGTTTGCACATAATTATTATCATGTATTCTTATTTATATAGAATATGTATGACGGCATTAGTTTTCTTTATACTTTAAATAATTCTTTTGTGTATAATCTAGTAACACTATCGTGGCTCACGTGGTGTAAAGATGACTGATACCGTCATACACATCCTCATCGTATCGTAATGTGGGACTCTCACCCTAACTGAAACTCCAGGGTTGTTTCGTCGTGCTGGCCCGGCGCGGGAGATGTAAGCTCAAGATAATCATGTCCTACAGTTGTAAGTAAATATTTATTATATATTTTGTTTATATTGAATATCTAACAAACAAAAAAACAAAAGCCCTTCTCCTTACGTCCCTTATGAATTATCGGTTATGAAAATATAGCACATATATATCACCAAGATAAATTTTAATAGCATGTTAGTATTGAACATTATTCGGTGTGCGATAAATTTGAATTTATTATACATTATCCCTTACGCTGTGAACTACTTAGTTCTCGACCCATAAATTATAGAGCCTATTATCCTTAATTTATCTTAGTTTTTATTATGGACCTTCCACGCTACCGTGACTTATGGATAATTAAATTTGACAAGGCTATATTTATCCTACTTATACTAGTGGTTTATGAACATCTGGGATAGGCCAGGAGAGCGTTTAATTATAATATATTGAATGATTTGGGATGATGATGATCGTATAGTGTGAATTTAACACTTTTGCATATACTATATACGTTTAAGGGGCGTTCACCGTTGCGTGTTCAAATGAAGGCATTTTGGAAAATATTGTTTTAGTCACCAAATAAAAAAAATGATGACATCGCTTGATTAAGTGTTTGGAATTTTCTAGAGAAAAACAGATTAATATTAAACTAAGAAAATCACAATTAAAACCCTGCTACACAATTGCCACTAATCCAAAAAACCCAATGTCAGACCCCGCAAACACTAAACACTGAAATACAAATACAAAGACACTAAACGTAAATTATTATATCAATCTCAGAAAACCCTGCAAACACTGCTTGTTTCTCCCGTGAAACAGCTTTGTGTTTCGGAGAGAAGGACAGGACAGGCAGTGTAATTACTGGCACCGAGGCTTAACAACTTATATTTCAAGGCAGCACTTGAATGAGTTGCCTTGGCTAGTTTTAGGTTATCTATTTTAGGTCTACCAGTTTGCCTATTCAATTAACATAAAAACCCCAGATACACAAATGGCACCGATCCAAATAAACCGCAAACACCAAAACCATTGTACAAAGAATTAAAACAATCTCGCGATATTGTAAACCCGTCAGCGCAATAAGTCGGAGTGTATTTCACGCTCCCCATTTGCGTGCCCCTGCACCTCCTAAGTGGGAATAAACACGCCAACTTTTGCCGTTCCGTATTGTGAGGACTGGCTTTTATGTTGGATCCGAGTCGAATTAAAATACGGTGTGCGTTCGATAGTTTTATTTTTACATTATATTATAAAAATATATTTCTTTTGGATTTGGACGTGTAAATATCTAAATAAAATCAACTAAAAGCTTTAAAAGGCGTGGCTTGCCAGTAAAACCAACTCGAATGTCGTGACGTTAACAGCATGACACTATCATATCAAGTGTTAATATCAAGTATTTTATTATTTATGAATTCCAATATTTACTAAGATTTTTCATGTCTCTTTATATTTTTCAAGTTTTTTTTTATAGCATAGGAGGGCAAAGGAGCAGTCGAAGCCTTTTGTCGTCTATCGACGACCATACACATCCGCACAACCAAAGATTATGCAGATGCGTTGCCCTCCTTTTTCCTATCCCCCCGAATGGGCCACTGGAAACTCACAAACCACGCGGAACGCGACAGCATAGCTGTCACCAGTGTTATGTGAGCGAGAGGTTAGTACCTCTCGCTGGGATAGTTCCCGGTCGTGCCGGCCCGATTTGGATGGAAAGCAGCATACTATGCTATTTATAGCATAGTATGCTGCTAATAAAAAAGCAGCATACTATGCTATAAATAGCATAGTATGCTGCTTTTTTATTAGCACTACCTCTTACTAAATTTTAATAAAGTTTCTAATGACATCGTCATAACAGTCCCAGATAAGCGTGCAAAATTTGAAAGATTTTTTTACATACATACACCTGAAGCTTATTTAAAATGTTAACAAAGTGTCTGTCAACTTTATGATATAATAATTTAGTGAACAAACAATTGGTAATGATGATTGCCCAAAATATCAATTCAATTACCACCCATTTGTCATCACCGACAGCTGCTCCTAATGGGCTACTTCTGAACTAATCTGCTATATATTTTAAGTACAATATCGAAAATAAGCAGAAATTAATATTTTAAGACATGATCGTGTTGCTCATCTTTAAGAGAGAACCTTGGGAGAGAACACATCATAGTACATTAAAGTGAATTATAGTGCAGCTAATTCATTCTGTAATAACTTGGTATTTGCGTTTCGAAAGTGTCGTTATTTCCTAATATTTAAAAAAGTAGAATTATTAATGATAATGTTAGGCTTAAAGTGATATCGGGCACAATAATTATCTATACAGATAAATAAAATTGAAGTGTCTGTTTGTAATTTCAAATTACCAGCTTTTCACTAAATGCATGTGAAAGTATAAACGGTACTTACATAAAAAAAGCATATTTTTTTTTGTCTGTATGTCTGTCTGTTTGTTCCGGCTTATCTCTGAAACGGCTAGACCGATTTTGACGGGACTTTCACCGACAGATAGCTGATATTATAGGGAGTAACTTAGGCTATAAAAATAATAATCACCAATCCGGTGTGGCTGTAAATCTAACTTAACGCGGGCGAAGCTGCGAGCAACAGCTAGTTAACAATTTTGAGGTTTTGCAACGATAATAAGCTGCCGGTCACAGAATGCTAGATATGCTTTTTTTATATATATATATTTATGTCATCAGGAGGAAACGAGCAGTCAGAGCCTCACGGCGCCGACGCCCATACACATCCGCACAAACAAGGTCCCCCTTGGGCCACCGGAAACTCACAAACCGCACGAAACGCGACAGTATAGCTGTCATTTGACGGTCGTGTTATGTGAGTGAGAGGTACCACCCCGCCGTGCCGGCCCAGTTCGGCTGCAATGCAGCGTGGCACTACCTCTTAGCATAATGTATTTCAAGAAAAAAAAATGTTTGACTTTTATATTATAGAAATAACCAATTTAGTGCCTACCACCATAACCAATTAGTAATCCGTAAAATAAATGCATCGGACATACAAAAAATCGAAAGGAATTTTAACATGGTCGTTTTGGATAATGGTTACTGTAGACACCCTATTTCTTTTCACGCTTACCGAGGCAGCTAGGACATAGTTTATTTCGTAGCAAATGTAAAACCAAATAATTCTATTTTAAGGTTTAAAGATTGGATTCGTAATTAATCAGTCCTCATTTCGCTTTATATATAAAGTGACAATTTATATTATTTTCAACCGATTACTAAACAAATCGGCATTCCCAAGGCCTAAGGGTATTCTTGTATCGAAGCTTGTTAAAGTAAATACTTCCACCTCCATTGTACAGTTCAATTCCGCTTTTAATTAATTGTCAGACTCGTTTGATTAAAACACTCGGGAACTTGTTCTATACTGTTTGGATAGGTCTGATCACTTACTATTAAGTAAACTGGACTTACTGATCTCTAATTATTACTTATTATTATTTGTGTTAATGTTATTAATGTTCTACCGGTGGGAGGGAAGCGCTGTGCCGCGCTCCCGGCTGCATGGCTACAACCATCTTGCTTGTTTCTCTCGTGAAACAGCTTTGTTTCGGAGACAAGGGCAAGACAGGCAGTGTAATTACTGGCACCGAGACTTAACATCTTATGTCTCAGGATAGGCAACACATAGATGAGTTGCCTGGGCTCGTTCCAGGTAAACTAGTTTATGTTCATGGGCGACGTTGACCACTAATTACAGTTTGCCTATCCAACTAACATAAAAAAAGCCTGCTGTCCATTGATAAGAAAAAAGATAAGAGAGAGAATCTTCCCGTGACCATGATTGTACTCGTTAGTATCCGAAACGAATATATAATATTATCTTTTTACATTATCATATTTATTGTATATATTTGTGCTTTTCAATAAATAATAATTAAAAAAATATTCATAGCATATTTTTTGTTACCGTCGGTTAAAAAAATGGGTAGATATTCATATTGTCTGTTTCTATTGATTACTGTCTTAAATTCATATTAATATTATTCTAGGGACTTATATACCATAGTATTGAAACAAATTTACGGATTTTATCGCGGTTTATTAAGATTTTTACAAGCCCGACGTTTCGGATACTTTACAGCAACCATGGTCACGGGAGGACTGAGGTGTCATACGTCCTAATGTTACAAAGTTATTCGAAACTACCCTATGATACATCAGTATTTTGGTTAGTCCTATCTTCGCAGAAAGTGCCAACTGTATCTTTATCTGTGAAATATTATGTAAAAAACTGTATAAACCGCGATAAAATCCGTAATTTTTTTTCATTATACTAAGTGAAATTCACGTAAACATTAGAACTTAACACCTATTCTTTTAAAGGTGCTAACTGGTCTACAATCGCTTAGATGGAAATATATTAAACAAGAACTGGTAATGACATGTTTACTATTAATTGTAACATGTCTAGAGTAGTCATTTTACTTTTTTATGCCATAAGGAGGTAATAGAGCTGTGCTTTAAGGTGACTATAATTGACGCCAATAAACAACCGCACAACCAAAGTTATGCAGTTTCCCTTGATTGTTGTTAATAATTTATTGTTGTCGTTTTTACTCAGCTGAAATATAGTAGGTATATTCACATCATATTATGGTATATCTACAACTACACATGTTTGAATTTAAGACAACAAAATAACTATAAAAAGATATTGAGAATTTAAGCCGCAAACATAACGGGTTATTTTAAAATATTCAATTCGGCTTAGTTTTAGTCAATATAATATACATATATATCATGTATCATAGCACGTGGGAACGTGTACTTAGCGCCATCTTTTGAGCGGCGGAGATCAACATTTTACACATGTGACTTCGGAAATAGTAGTAATGGTAGTACAGAATGATTTATAGCTCGAAATGCAAGTATGCTTTTCTTATCAAATACGCTAAATTTGGGATGGGTTGTTAGTAAATATGAGTTTGTATATGAAATAGTATATATTATTATATAAAAATATCATAATGTATGTAGGAGAATAATCATAGGTGAAATAATTTACGTGAATGATTATAATGAAACAATTTTTACGGATTTTATCGCGGTTTATTAAGATTTTTACAAGCCCGACGTTTCGTTATAATGAATGAAATTCGCGTAAACATTAGAAAACAATATAGGTGGGAGCTCCCGGCTGCATGGGTACCACCATCTTGCTTGTTTCCCCCGTGAAACAGCTTTGCTGTGTTTCGGAGAGAAGGGCAAGACAGGCAGTGTAATTACTGGCACCGAGACTTAACATCTTATGTCTCAGGATAGGCAACACATAAATAAGTTGCCTGGGCTCGTTCCAGGTAAACTGGTTTATGTTCATGGGCGACGTCGACCACTTACTATCAGGTGGCACGTTTGCCAGTTTGCCTATCCAACTAACATAAAAGAAAAAAAAAAACAATATACGTGAATGATATTTTACTTTGACGATTTTTGTAAATAATAAAGGTTGGGTGCGATGAGCATGCATGTAACAATCACAAAATACCTGATTACTGGGGCCTTCATGAACTCGCGACACGGAAGGTCTAGCACATCAACATGAGTTGTCTTTGTTTTGACATTGGCCCATGGAGATCTAAAGGTGACTGGCGCAATGGTAGCAACAGGCTAACTGGGCGGGGACTCGGGGCGGCTGCGCGCTCTGATAGCGGTTGCCATGGCAACTGTAGATGTTTGATTACATGGCTCAAAAGAAACTGTGATTGAAGGCAATCGTGTTTCGATGTCAGTGGGGCATTTCAGGGGGTGTGAGGTTTACAAATATGTGACGTATTTACGATGATAAGTGTTATTTTTAGTTATGATATTGAATATGTAGTTATGAGTGTGGGACTAGAATAAGTTAGAGATATTCGTTTTAAAACATCTGAGCTAGAGTCCTCAATTTAATATTGTGTCATATTGAAAATAAATATTAGATTTTTATTATGCTCATTTTATTTATAAATACTAAAATAAATTAAACTAATGGTAAATTATTTTATTTTCCACGAATAGTATAAAGAATCGTTATTGTATCTATACCCCCAAGTTTTTTTTAAATAAATATTCTAATTAAAAAGTTCTCTGTCCCGGAGACACTAGCAGATATGCAACATCTAAGGTAATATTAAAATTCATAATTTAGAAAGACCAACAACAAACGATGGAATAAATTAAAGAAATGACAGCGTCGTGATGTTTGCCGTCACGGCGTTCGAGTTGATTTTACTGTCAAGGTCCATTTAAATATTCCACATAAAATATATAATATACCTACTTAACATACATGACAACTTTAACTAAACACTTAACTATTTTATATTTAATAAACATTAAAAGGTTTTTATATTTTCCATGCACAATACAAGCTTCGAAAATATCTGCATACCCGGATATTGTTGGCCTTATTATTGGCCTTATCAACGAAGGCCATTCCGTATGCAAGTCCCCGCTTAGCAGCATTACAGCAGTGAGATACCTTATCTATGTAGTATCTGTGTTGCTTCGAACAAAACTAAGCTTCATATTATGTACATTATTATGTTGTATATAACAATCCAAATTATGCTTTATTACGGTAACGTAACAGTTTGTCATAAATTTTAACTCGTGCTTTAAGAAATGAGAAGATTCTATAATTTATTGAAGTGAAAACTTATTTTGCCGCACGGCACACAGATTTTTGAAGGCTGTGAGTGAAGCTGATCCGTCACGCTCGGAGGTGAAAGGCTCAATCGGGTGAACTCGGGGCCGCCGAGTGTGCCCAAACGAGAAATATACAGTCAGCTGCTTTTTCACTTCTATCAGCAGTCCCTATTACTGGTTATTTTTATTTTTTTATTTTACCATATAAAAGTATTTTACACTAATTTTAAGACTATTTGTGACCCTATGAAACTAAAAAAAACTATGTACCCTAAGCCCTTTAGAGGAAACAAATAAACTCTTCGACTATATTATATTAATAAAGATTGTAATCCCATTATTTAATAGAAATTGTACCAAATATACCTAAATTAGAAATTATACTTTTTTTACATCCTTAATTAAAAATACTTGAAATGTTTTAGGTATAAGATTAATTAATACAAAGCATTGCTATTTTACAAACCACAAAGCCAAATGTAACATATAAATGTCTTGCAAAATAATTTATGTACATTCAGTAAGCGCTTTGTAAGCTCGCCATCAATAAGCTATTACTGGTGAGCTTTAAAATTGTAATGTACACAGCTTTTCCTAAGAAGTTTATCGTCTTTGAGTTCAGTTGCAGGAACCTCAAGTTATGCGATAAAGTGTTTCATTAGCTGCTTAGCCGAGATGTAAAACTTATGCTCGTTCAATCTCAAAATGAACACTGGAGCGTTGGATACACAAGTTCAGATCGCCAGTCTCAACTGGTTTAGGGTCGACACGAATCATTAGACCTTTGATGGTCTCATTAAACGTGAACCTCATCATAATTATGATCATGTTGGAACAACTCACACACGGCCACCTGATCCCAACCTAGACAGAGCCTGTTCTTATGGTAACCAGACAACTGTTATAATATTATAATTATATATTTCTAAATACATACATATTATAGATAAACGACAACAAGACACAGAACAAATGACTATGCTCTGATGAGTTTGTATGATAAAAACATTTGTCCTGGGTGGGGATCGAACCCACGACCTTCTGGTTTAGTCAGGGTCACTAACCACTAGACCAACAGGCTAGTCAATAAATCAATCTATTACTGATTTTGAGCAACCTAATATATTTTAATCCGTTCTGTACACAACAAAGATTCACCGATTAAATATTATTCAAATACTCTGAAGATTATCTTCAATTAGGTAAATTATCTGGCACAGCAGTAACAGGAAACCCTAATGGACAAAGAAATTATTTATTTCATTTAGCTGAAACAATTTTAATCTTGCATTCAAAGAAACCGAAGCTTTGATGGCGACGTTGTGAATTTTTTACGCCTTTATTATGACAATAGGAAAGTCTTCACTTACAATTAGTTATTTATCTTTAATTAATCTTGAATCTTCTTGAAATGTATTTTACATTGTTACTTGTTTTTAAATTTAAAACTATGAACAATTTCATAAAGTAACAAGTGCCACAAAATAGGACATCATATTATGTAATATGTTATGAGTTTGTTCCAAACAAGGTTTATATTTATTATTCTGAAACATTCTAGGACTAACATTATTTTACTACTACGATTACTATATTATATTATCATAGTATCAAAAAAAAGTTGAAATCATAACACAAAGGATTATTTCTTTATGTCAGCTAGATAGACAAGTATACGTAGACAGCAAAACTGTTTCACACAAGAAATAAGCACAATTATGGTGTCTAAAAAGCCCGGGCGCCGCCCACTCTTTGCATTGAATTTGAAAAATGTACTTTAGAGTGACAATGCACCAAATAGACTAATAATCTCTAGAGTAGAGACTAAAAAAAAGTCCGTGGCACAGCGCAATCTATGCATTTCACATTTGAATTTGAAATATGTATATTAAAGTGACAATGCGCCAAATAGATTAACAATATCTAGAGTAGAGACTAAAAAAAAATGCTCGACCAAAAATATAAAAGTAATGACAAAGACCACTTCGTTGTCGGTCTAAGAAGAATTAAGCTGTCATCATACCTTTTTATTTGCAGCATTAGATTTCTTATACATTTATCACACAAAAATTAATGGCCATCAAATTTGAAGACATAAAAACTTTTTAAAAACATGAGACAAGCAAGTAATATAAAGACTTTGATTTATAACACATGATCCCTTACAGTTTAAGGGAAGGGTAGGAAAAAGTTGAAGACTCCAAGTTGAGCAGGTATCATTACCGGGTGTAATGCGCGAGGTAAGATTGCGAGGCCGGGCCAAGTTCCTTCATAGCCGATAAATTACCTAGTCACTTTTACAGCTCATGAGAACATACGACAAAACTTTACTGGCGCGGCGAAAGTGATGAGCTCGCAGAGGGATTATCGTGTTCACAAATGTAAGCGTCGTGCGTTTGCGTCGTGCGTTTTTGTTGTACGTTTGCTTTGTGCGTTTGAGTTGCGCATTAAAGTTTTGCATTCGAATTCTGCTTTTGCGTTGTGTGTTTGCGTTTTACGTCCTATGTTTTGTGTAACAAAAGCCTATGCAACAAGCATTCTTCTTTGGGTGAAAACTTAGATGTAATATCTAAACCCTTAGACGTAGGACGTAAATGCAAAACGATAAAATGTATGACCACCTTGGAAGACCATACTGTTTTAATATATAAAATAAAAATAATTTGTTAAATAGAAGCAACGTATAAACTAAAGTGTAGGTCGGCCATTAACCAGATGGAAAGACGATCTCCGTACAGTGGCGAGGGATCGGCCGTCTTTGCGTTTATTGAGGGAAGCACATGTTAAACAGTGGACGGATAGAGGCTGATGATGATGACGATGATGAAGCTTTTATATCAATATAGTATTGCTTTGACTTGAAAATAAAACGAAATACGAGCTTTGTGCGTGACAAGAGCAGTACTTTCAAAAGCTCAATGTCATTTTGTCTTTGAATTAATCCACTTATTTTGCGTTATATTCGAATTAAATTTAATACTTATTTCATTATTCTTAGCGCGCTTTATATTTCTCCTTTATCTGACTTTGAATTACTGATCTTACAAAAATAAAATTAAGTGTAAAGGGTATCATGAAAATATAACACAAATTCTTCGTCATTAATGTTTTGGTTTGGTCAATCGTTGCTGTTTCTTATTACTCTTCTTCTTGTTTCGTCCACCGCTATCACTCATCACCGGGACCACGATGTAAGCTCAGCTGCATTAAGTGGATAATTCCAGAGTTCATACTTTCATCTCCTTAATGGATGCAGCGAAAACCATTTATAGCTATTGGTAGCTTTTTATGTGCACTCTGTTGAAGTGACTTTATTGAGTGTTCCAGTGACGACGGGTTTTATTATAGAATATATTTTACGGATAAATTATAGTTGGGGTACTTCTTAAACCGATTTAACTATATTTAGCATAAAACGATTAAAATTTTATGAAGTAAGTTCATAAAGCCAGTTGCGGGAATTTCGAAACGTTAACTACGATGCTCTAGACTCTAGAGTCTAGAGCATCGTAGTTCTCTAGTGGGTATGGGTGGCCTCTTGAGTGAGAGGTGCGGGTTCTATCCTGACCCCGTGATGCCTTGAAATAGGTTTTTCTAAATTGCTACGTGCTGAACATAAAACTGTCACTTGCTCACCGGTAAGGAAAACATCGTGAGGAAACCTGCATGCCTGATGAGATTAGAAGTCTTTGAAGTTCACCAACCCGTATTGGGCCAGCGTATCGGTGCTCGTGCCCAACAGTGGGACATAAAAGGGCTGATATTATTATATGTATTATTAACATCAGTATCGTAGAGATAATACGTGGCCAGCTTAAAATATGTACTTTTATTCCAAACCAAAAACCAAAGTCAACTTGTCACAAGAACTAATAAATAAAACACAAATAGTCCACTATTTGTGTACTGTTTATTAGTTATCACATCAATTACAAAAAATATGTGATCTATATGTAATGTTTGGATTAAAATTAAACTAATTAATAAATAAAAACAACATATTTAAGTTTTGTCAGTCAGAGTCAGTGAGATGTCAGACTTTTTGTTAATTTAAGAACAATTAAGTATAAGTTTAAATTATTTTAAATCATGAATTGTAATTTAAGTGCATGTTTTTAAATTAAATTATTAAATTTTTAAGTTTTTACAATTAAATTATTTGGAATCAAATTATTATTAAATTTTTATTTTTTTTTATTATTTAAAATTAAATGATGAAAGTTAGTATTAGTTGAGACCGATAATATAATAGTATATATATTTCTGTCTCATTCTTTGCCTGCTTCATCCTACACATTTTTGTATTTGTGTCTCTTTCGTCGTTGTTTTCCGTTGCATCCGATTTGAAATCACAACGATTCTAAAGAAGTTTCACTTCAAAAGTTTTCTTTGTTCCTGGGTCATGGTTGTGTATTAAATATGTGTAATATATAATAAAAATCTTAAATATACGTATAGTATAAAAGTATTAAATATATTTCCATTGTCGGGTCAACAAGTTCAACGGCAAAAAAAAAAGAGATATTTATAATTTGTTTGTAAATAATAATCCGAAAAGTATGCATTATTTAAAGCAAATAGTGAGTGCTCGCTTATGCATGCATGATTGTGCATGACTCGCGAAATTACTGCAAACAAATATATTAAATATATATTAAAATACACATATATATATATATATTAAGTATCTCGTATTGTGGAATCCCGCAAAGTAACGCTTGATTCTATTAACTAACAAAATATCCAAATCGGTCTTTCGAGGTTATGGTGTAAGTCTATTCTATTAATATCTTCCGTTGCCTAAAAACCACTTATACCAAATCAACTCAAGATCTAAGACTTAGCATCTCAGACTACTCATGGCTCAAATCTCTCAAAACTCAAATACTTTATCCATAAGATGTATTTTATTTTTTATATTTCGATTATACATTTATTAGCAATATTCCTATAACTACATAGTATATAATAAATGCGTAAATGCACGCATATGCATGTATAACTATTTTCTTTCCCATATGCGTATACATGCATGTAATCCCATGCAATACTATAATATCACACTACGTTAGAAATCTTTAACCACACGCACAATTTTGGTAGCGTAATATTGCTAAGTACCAAATGTAGTACAATATTATAAAAAAGTGTGTGTGTGTCAGCTTCGACGCACGATTGGAGTTTACTCCTTACGAACGATAATTATGATATATATCGAGTAGAAAAAAAGGGTAAATAAACGCATCTGCTAAAATGATAAGAGAAACAAACATATATCTGTAATTATTCGGATTATTTATATTACTTCAATAAAGTATGTTACAAAATAATAATAGCAAAGAGGAGGCCCCGAGTATAGGATCAGGGAGGATCAGGGGCATTTCACTTAGTACATTTGGTTTTTTGTATAAGATTGGAAAGTCATTATATTGTGTTAGATGGCGCTATTTTGATTTTTTTATGTCTATGAAATTTTTACATGTTTTATGTTGAAGACTAGATATTCTTATATAAAATATATGTGTTTTATTTTTTACCAATTATAGGTACCTATTTAATACTTAATCGAAATTAAATTCTTTACTTGACAAGTTTGTACAATTAAACTTGAACCAAGTATTCAATGGTCACACCAAATATATTTAGGGAGGCAACATTAATATTTTAAAGTTTCTGATTGGTTAATTATCAAATTGAAGAGTTTCAATTTACTCAGAAAATGTGTGCAAGTTATTGTATTATTATTAGAAAGAAATTGCAAATTATAAATAGAAAATTTTAAATATGATTTTGAAAATATGAAAAAGAATATTTGAAAAGAATAAATATATATTAAAACTAGTGGCACCGACAGACGTTGTCCTGTACCAAATATGTTTTTTTTGTGAATCTAAACCATCCTCGAATCCCCTTGAACTCACTCAAAAAAATTCATCGAAATCGGTCCAGCCGTCTAGGAGGAGTTCAGTGACATGCACACGCACACAAGAAATATATATACATATAAAGATTACTAGACTTTTCTGGGCTGAAATTTAAAATAATTCTAAAATCGCCGCGAATATTGGAACGTAATGACTTTTTTTAGTCTGTGCTAACATTTCTCAATTTTGAATTCATTTTTGTTATTAGGTACGTAGTATTCCCTAGTTTGTGTTTTTGATTATTCAATCAATAAGTGGATTATTGATTATATAACTGGATGATATATTTAATTTACCGGGATCAAAAGTATCCTATATGTTGACCAGGGGTATAAGCTACCACCATACAAAATTTTGTTCAAATCGGTCCAGTAGCTTCGGAGATTAGCCATTACAAACAGACAGACAAACAGAGAAACAAAAAAATCGAAAATATTCCAAATTACTTCTATTACATTTCTTACATCCCCCTGACTCGGTTTTGAGCATTTTTTTTCATTGTACATAAATTAGACCTCTACAGTTTTATTATATGTATAGATATTGCATATTCTATACTGGTCGTGTGATTGACTTTTAGTGCTGAAATATTGCGTTAGATGGCGTTGGCGGCATTATTTTAAGTTACGCTGTGTAATGTATTCCATCTCATTCTTTTACACGTTCAATCCTATAGATATATATGTTTGTCTCTTTCTACGTTACGCCTCAACTTTTAGTGTTACACTTGATTTTACTCCTCATAAAATTTCCATACCGGGCCTTATAACTCAAATCGTTTCTTAAGGAGTAAACTCCAATAATAATACACTAGCTAGTGCCCGCGACATTGTATACGCAGGATTAGATTTTGCATAATTCACACAATATCTTCATAAAATAATATAGCCTAAGTATATGTTATTCTGATGTATAATCTATATTATTGTAAAGTTTCATCATACTCCATTTAGTAGTTTTTGTGTGAAAGAGTAACAAACCTCCATACAGACTTTCGCGTTTATAATATTATTATTAGTAGGATATAAGCAGGACTAGCGGACCCGACAGACGTTGACCGGAACAAAACATATTGTAGTGGTGCGATAGATAGTGAATTACCATTCTCGAATCCAATCGAATCCACTCGGGCACACATATAATTTCATCAAAATTGGTGCAGCCGTTTAGAAGAAGTTCGCACAAACGTTACTCTATATACTAACGTCTGATTACAGCCATCTTGAAATTCATAGAAAGAGGCCTTTATCCAGTAAAGGATATTAATGAGAACGCGTCTATTATCTCATTTGACATGGTTATGAACTCAAACAATCGCAATATGAATATCATAGAAGGGTTATAGTGTGACACCAGGATTTAGAGCTTAAACCAAGATGGATGGACGAGTTCGGACCTGTACCATTGTTGCGCGGCTCTGGTATACAATTGCACCGAGATCCCATTGTCAGGTTCGTTCTTTAACGAGTTTGGAATCTCCCGTTTTACACTCTATTTTTAACTTTATACACATATTTTGTGAGATATTTCACGCCTTATTGTTATAATGAGGTGGTAACTCCCTTAAAAAGAATTGTAAAATAATGAATTTAACATTTCAAAGCGTGCAAGGAAGCAAAAAAAGTAAATACATAATGAAAACTATTTAGTTTAAGTTTTTAGGGGATCTTAAAAATTTAGAAATCTTTTAGCCCGTGGTTGAGTTGAAATTCATACAAAATTATAATAAAATACATTTTATTGACATTAACACCATACCATCTTTATACTTAATCCTTCGCGTCGGCGTAAATTCACTTACCTGAAACAAATAAATATTCATATTTAATACGATTTTTAATACACATAACATACATGATTTATTAAAAATTTTATAAGTAATTTAAGAGCTTTTTACTACACTTATTTAAATAGATATAAATAGTAAAATAGCTTTGCCCAATCAATTTACAGGATTGTAAAGAGTTTCAGCAGAATAAGCAAAAGGCATTTAATAAAAATACTTTTTTTTAATGAAGATGTAATTATTAGGCAAAATAAACATTCCTCAATATCATCTTTTTCCGATCAAATAAGCTTTTTTCAATGAAGGCCAATATTTCCGATTCCCTTTCACTCACTTCAGTCGAGGCCAGAAAGCTATCATAATCATAATCATCATCACAATCATCATCATTATTATCAGTCTCTATCCATCCACTGCTGGACACACACCTTCTTCAACGAACCCCAAGACCGCAAAGAAGGCTATATCGTTTATACTTATAATTTTACTTGAATATCTTATGTAAAGGAAGAGTGAATTAAAATCTGTCTGAAGGTGATAGATTAGCAGATGTATTAGATCCCGGAGGATGCCCGGGAAGAGAATTCATCATTCCTTATTACAGTGTTACATTTTGTTATTACAAGGCATTAGTATTATTAACTATTGTCATATGAATCCTTAATATTATGAACGCGAAAGTTTGTAAGGATTTATGTTTGTCGTTCTTTCACGCAAAAACTACTGAATGGATTTTAATGAAACTTTTCAATAACATAGCTTACCTACACATCAGAATAACATATAGGCTATAATTTATCCCTGCACTCCCACGGGAATGCGGGGCGATGCTAGTTTTGAATATAAAATTTGATACAATATAATATTAATATAACTTAGTTTTGTATTAAGATCGTAAGTGGTTCCTATTAGCATTAGAAATATATTTCATGGTTACAATCAAAAGAAGAAGAAGAGATGAAAACGATTTCGATGTTAACGATTTTTAGCAATCACACACTATTAAGGTAGCTTCTTGGAAACAATTTCCTAACAACTTATGTTACTCATTCGGGTGCTTACTGCGTTTATGGTTTTATTGAGGAGTGAGGAGTATTTCAGCAATATTTCAATCGGGGAGACTGTCTCCCGTGATCATGGCGATTGAAACATTGCCGTAAGCACCTGTAATAATTTTTATTTAAATATGAATAGTGATCGCGTCAGTTTAAATAATATTTAACTTATGTTACAGTTACTAGAAATGAATATAAATTTACTTCATTGAAACATAAGTATACACAATTCCACGACCCAGTGCAGACATAATATATTATATTTAACATAAAAATTATGCACGCGTCGGTGGGATACGAACCCGCGACCGCTGTGTGGCCATTCGACACTCGAAAAAAGTAATCAGTACTCTCTTTGTAGGCTATATAAGATAAATCTACACTGACACGAAGGTTCCTGAGGGAGTCACAAGGTAAATATTTGTGGAGATAAACTCCGGAAGTCATTAATACTTCCCCCTCCTCCCTCTCTCGCGAACTTTCCTACCGTGTCAAATGTCAAATCTGAAAAAATCAAGTTCATACTTAATTAACACTTTTAAATTTGGTTTGAAAAAGTCACTTTAATAACTTTTTAAAGTACCTATATGTATATTTGTCAAAATATATTTTTTGAATGTTTATAAAAAATTGTTTAAATATATACAATTACCATTATTGTGTAACATTTTTGTTTCTTGCGTAGATAAACGGACAGACGAGCTACCTGATGGTAAGTGGTCAACGTCGCCTATGAGAATAGACCAGCACGACACCGGGATTAACCCAGGAATTAATGCTATAATTATGTGACCTTTCTTGAGATGGCCAGTAATTACACTGCCTGTCCTGTCCTTCAATTCAAACCCCATGAAAGCTGTTGGAAAAAAGATTATTTATTCAGCTAAAATATATTATAATTAATATTCTCAAGAATTTGTACATTCACAAATACAATAATTTTTACAATCCAAAAAGAAGAGCAACATTAGATTCATAGAGAACCCTAAAAACACTTCTTACAGAACCCATATTCTAAGTAATTTTTTACTTTTTAAGGTATCGTAATTGGCAGTCAATAAAAATTCCGAGAGTCTTTAAAGTTAAAAGGTTTCAGATTTTACAAAAAAAATTGTTTTTTAAACGAAGTAAACTATTTTTTACATTTCACTGAAAAATAAATAAGTGGAATTTAGTAATGATTCTTAAGAAAAAGGAGAAAATAGATTAATTTAAACGAGCCTATTTAATTTATAATCTATATTATATTATAATAAAGCGAAAAAAAATTATTTGTTTGTTTGAACTCCAGAACAAGCAGTTTTATTTGAACAGTTATTTTAACGAACGAAGAACAACAGTTTTAGCTTTCAAATTTGTAGTAAATCGAACGGGTATAAATTAAGATATTTCATAGATTTTCTAAGGAAGGCTTTAATTAAGAGACCTTTTTTTTCTTTTATGCCTAGAAATTCTTTGAGGCATCACACGGGGAGTGGGTCTCCCCAGGCGGGTATGTGTGGCCGCTGCGCCCGAAAGGTGGTAAGGTGGACGCAGCTCTACGCATTAAAACCCGACGAGTGCCACCAATACCGCCTTTGGTGAGGTGCCCCGAATCTATTGAGCAAACAGGGCATCTCGACGGCTATTCAGTCCCTTAAAGGATCGACGCCACCTCCACAGAAGGGTTTCCCGCACCACACAACAACCCCTCCCAACTTTGGGACAGAACAATGAGGTGAGGTTCCCATCCTCGCCCCTTGTCCCCCTGCTCTTTTGTCCTCTCTTCTTATATGAGGGATAAAAAGAGCTGCTCCCTCGGCTCAATTTGCTTCACCCAAGGTGCTGGGCGCACCTGAGACTACTGAGCCCCAGCGCCACGACAAGACTTGAACCATGGCGGGGTTAATGAATAGACCTAGATAGGATTTAGACTTTAATAAATTCAATAATTAATGGTCGTTAAACTGCAATCGACTTACATGAAAAAGTATGCAGAAAATCCAACAATTTTTTTGCAAACAACTAAAGATTGTTTGAATTCTTTCAACGATTATTTCCGTAAATTAACTAATCCAACAAAAACATTTTAACTATCTAAAGAACATTGACAAACAGACATACACTTGAAATAAAAACAGGTGTATGTCTATTTTTCAATGTACTTTTAACGATCCTTTGCGATATAAACTAAAACTATCATCAGTGAGCGAAACACCTACACAATAAGCCAGCACCATCCACCATCAACTAGCCACTATATCATCCCGTCGTTCATTAATATGCGTAGAGCCAGGTCACCATTAATTCCGTTATTCAAAATAACATATTTTAATCAGACACCGTGCCATGAATAATAATTACTTACAAGGCAACATACTAGATTTACGGGCTAGTCATTTATTACGAACTTATTACTACCGCCCCTCGGGTGCGCTAAGATAGGTTGTCTGGGAACACGTTTCTAGGCAAGCTGCTATTACCTAGTTAGCTTCGAGTGGATTGAGGATATTTTGAAACAAAGATTTTCAGTTATGAATTCTCCTGTCTGTTGATATCACATTTCTACTTATATCTTCAGTAAGTACTACTATTACTTATACTAAGTACAATAAATGATTGTAGTTGTCCATTTATTATATTTCTAATATATTCAGGTGGCAACAAAAAGCACTCCTAGCTCCTTATAATCCTCTGTGTATAATACAGTATTATAGAAGGAGCAAGAGAACTCTTGCACCTTCTATAATACTGTATTTCACAATGTAGATATTAATTATGTATTTATTGTATGTAGATATTAATTATGTATTTATTGTAATTTTATTATGCGTAAGATTTTGTAAAATCATATATGTATAAGAAATATACCACGTGTATGAGTTAAAATTTAAAAAAGAGAGGAAAGGTAAAAAGGATACAAAATAACTTTGCGTTCTGATGTACCGAACTTGACCAGTGACCGTTGGTTTGTATGTCACTTGTACGTGATTTTATGTATTATTATTGTTATTTTATTTTACTTTTTGTATTTTTTTTTCTTACACTCCTATTTCACTATACTAATTGCTTAATGTTTATCTGTACTGCGGTGCCATGTATGGATTCCCTGAATAAATTTTATTCTATTCTATTCTATTTTTAACATAGGCATATCTTCTATATTTAATGATCTTCTTTGGATAAATATAAAAATTACACTAATATAAATATTATAAAATCTAATTTTGTGTTTTTAACGTCTCAACCAATCCACGAATCAACATTTTTTTAAATTATAATATAAGTTGAAAAGCACCAAACTTTTTTAAGTGAAATATACATGCAAATGTCGCTTTCTTTCAACTATTAACGATAAATTTAACAACCCTAGTAACGACTAGAGAGCAAAAATTCAAACTCCCCTAAATTATATTAAAGATAAGGGTAAACAATTTGTACAATAAAATACACAAACGATTTTATTATTTCCTCGGCTTCCGATGGTATCCAATAATCGTCGAGATTATCATAGAATATTTATTATTTACTTCATAATGTGTTCAAATAAAGTTATGAAAGATTCGGTAGGTGAAACTCCATTTGTAAAGTCGTTCCGATGAAATAAGGTTGTACGAGTGCGCAATTTATGAAATTGTTTTTGTTTACTCCGTGTATTGGTTTTTTTTGCGCAGGGAAATTATTATGGATGCAGCCAGGATCTTCGCGTAGATCCTGACCCAATGTGGGACTCGCACCTGGGATTGCCCAGCTCCGCGTAAGGGGGTGGGACTGCCCTTCCGCTACTAAGAAGTCCCCACGACGTCGTGCCATACAGGCCCAGATTTCCATCCTGAGCCCGACACGAACACAGGGGCGTTACCGGAGGCGCATGAAGTAGCGCCTCCTACGTAACCCGTTCGTCGCCCGCGTTGGGAGGCCTCGTCGGCGGCCTCCTCTCTTACCCGCCCGTAGGTCTCCTTCTGGAAAATTACCACCTCGGAGGTGTGCTGGGCGGAATCGTCACCGCCACGCCACAATCGTGACACACTTTCAACGGTTCCTATTGGGCCGTCCGGCACAGATACTCACCAAAGCAACCATACCTCGCGAGCACTTGTGTCAGACGGAAGGTGAGGGGTTAGCGCTTACGGCGAATCCACCGCTCGAGGACCGGACGCACAGCAACCGTTAGGCTTTTGCCATACGGCTGCAGCGCCAGTTCCTCTCCCCCACCTCCACCAGTGGACAGATAAAGGCTGATGATGATAATGATTATAATTTCACAACTTTTAACGTAATGATGACCGGTCCTTCCATTCGACAAGGAATTTACATTTTAGCTCTCTTCAAAAGTTCAGTTTAAATCACATATTTTACTCCTATCTTAAAAATCACCTTAATCACCCATTTAGCTCTCACAAACAAAATAAAACCGATAAAATCAAAGTAAGTAACATTTTAAAACCGCTCCAAATTGTAGAATCCAGTCTCCTTTCATTAATACATCGCGATACTATATCGTCTTTTATTCCGGCGCTGAAGCCTGAATCAGTTTTATGGTGGATACGTGAGACCGGTGGATACTTAGCCCCTCGTAAATTTATCCAAACTGCACATATTTTATGTACGTGGTTTAGTACACAGTTGAATAATAGCATAGGTCTTTAAGTATATCACTGCCTCAACTGTTTTTGTTATTTGAAGTATTCTAAATATCCTCATATGTTTAAAATAAGCTTCTAAAATGAGTATAATTATGGACAACGTTGCATTTTAGGTACAATACATATTATAAATGAAAATGTACGTTCATACTCTTTACATAAAAACTGACAAGTGACAGTTTGTCAGAAATTCGATTTATGTCTCAAAATAAAAAATAAAAAATTCGTGCTTTATATCAGATAGCTGCCACTTGTCTTCATATTTCAGACTAGCTGTTGCCCGTAGCTTCGCTAGAATCAATTTAGTTTTTAGCTATATAGATGGGAGATAATTATTTTTACAGGCTCAGTATAACTCAGTTATAACGTACCGTAGTAAGAAATGAAAAGTAATAATTTCATTTGACCTATATTATGATGACCGGATAAGTAGTTTTATTTTTATTAGCAAAGGAGGGCAATAAAATAGCCTTGTGGCGACTATCGACGCCCATACACACCCGCACAACCAAAGATTATACAGATGCGTTGCCCTCCTTTTCCCTATCCCCCCAATGGGCCACCGGAAACTCAAAAACTGAGAAGGAGGAGGGGATGCCAGCCGCCGCCTCCAGAGAAGAGTGCCGGGTGGCACACCGTTGTGGCCCAGCGTCCACAGCTCTTGCGCCGGATCACCCCCACTACAAGCAGAAACCCGCTGGGGTTTAGTGGGTAGAGTCTGCGTCCACCTTACCATCTTCTCGGGCGCAGAGAGTCCCACATAACCCCGGGCCCCCGGACCCGGTGGTATTCCTAAATGCATTCCCCAGCGAAACCAAAAAAAATATACATCTTTATCTGATTGTCACTATAGAACATCTTGTAAAATATTTAAGTTATGATAATTTTGAGTGAAAGGAAAAATCTGAAATAAGTTATGCCGTAACGTGTTCAGAAAGACAAAGTTGTCGTTATGTTTACTACGGGGTAGTACGTGAGTGTAATGGAATAATCTAGGTAACATAACAACTAGACTACCTAAACCAGTAACGCGTAAATATGTTATGAGGCGCTAAAGACTAACCTCATTTTTAATAATATTTAATAATTAAATTAGACAAATCAGCAGAACAGCCGTTGTACTGTAAAAGCAAACATATTATACTCTGGAGAGTAAAGAAAAACCATAAGAATTTATAAAGCCAACGAAAAATTACTAATACTTAGAGATTACTATTCACCGTCGTCAAAATCATCAACCCTCCGTCCGCTGTGCGTTCACATGTCATGTCTAGAACCCTTTCAATGAACGCCAAGACTACTAACTCTCTAAAAATAATTACTACCAGCCAAAGCATAATCTCGTACACCCATAAACAATGGGGCGATCCCAAATAAAATTGGCACAAAAAAACCCGAACATGCAGCAGTGATTCGGGTCGTACAGAAATCGGAAATAAAAAAGCGGGTATCGCATGAAAGCCGACAACTTCAAATTTTTTTCCCAACTTTTTTTCATTCCCCCTTTTCCCTTTTTTTAGGGTTGCCAGCTCGGAACCGGCTTCGTTGCTAGGTGTTTAAAAGTTGGATGTTTTTTTGGTTAGCGTCGGCATCTGAAATCCGCAACGATATAGTTTCGAAGTCAATCTCGTGACGATTAAATTGTGGATTTTATTATAGATATTTATCGTGGCAATGACAACTTGGATTTAGAGAGAGTATTTTTTTTATTGTAGTTAATAATTTATGACGATGTAAAAATTTTAAAGCCCTAAAGAACTTGAGATTTGAGATTTTAAAGAAACAGTTTTGTGTTTGTGAATTATGAGTAGGTAATATTTTAAATCTTAATGATCATTTAATTGAAATTGTTATTTTACAAGATCTTATCGATATTTATGAAATAAATGAAAAATAATCTATTTTGTCCTCGAGTATAAAGGAGAAAAATGGTATTAGATGGTTGTCAAAATAATTTCATGAATTGTTAACGTAAATGTAGCAATCAATATTCTCTCCAACGATAAATAATATTAGAAATAAAATTGAGATAACAATACAGTCTAGACATAGTTCATTTTTATCAATAAGTATCTAAACTAAAGAAGCCCTGATTTAAATTACCTAGTTTGCATCAGAAATGTGGAAAATATATAAGACTTTTGAATGCCGCAAGCGATTGGCAACCGCTCGAGCACAGCTCGCTGATCAGAACAATGCATATGATATTACAAACAGACTAACAGAGAATTATATATTATATTTATGGAAAAGGAATGCAAATTAGCGATATTAAAATTCTTTCATTCATATTAATAGCCGTAGTATCAATGGGAAATAAACCTGTCTGTTTGTTATATTTTCACACCTAAACTGATTTGGGTGAAATTTGGTAATTGACTAGGTAGGACATGAGCTATATCATCACTATCAGTTCGTAAACGACTGTAAATGGAAGACACAACAGTCTGTTGGACCTGCTAAAACATCCCCACCACGGTTCAAGCCTTGTCGTGGCGGTGGGGCTCAGTGGCCTAAGGTGGACCCAGCACCTTAGGCGAAGCCAATTGAACCGCGGGAGCTGCTCTTGATATGATTATCGTGATTATCATAGTGTATCATGTTTAAGTAGATCTTTTTTGCCCCGGGAAATGTTATGAGGCATCCCCCGGGGGAGTGGGTCTCCCCAGGCGGGTATGTGGGACTCGCTGCGCCCTAAAGCTGGTAAGTGGACGCAGCTCTACCCACTAAAACCCGGCGAGTGCCACCAATACCGCCTTTGTTGAGGTGCCCCGGATCAGTTGAGCAAACGGCACCTCGACGGCTAGTCAGTCTCCACAGGTGGGGGTTGTCCTGCACCACAGAACAACCCCTTACAACGTCGGGACATTACAACGGAGTGAGGTTATCATTCTCACCCCTTGTCCCCCATACATCATACTACTTCTCTTTTGTCTCCTCTTCTTATAAGAGGGGTACAAAGAGTCCCCTCAGCTCAATTCGCTTCGCCTAGGCTACTGAGACCCACCGCCACGACAAGGCCTGAACTATGGTGAGGCGACACAGCTTAGTCCATAAAGAAATTAGTTCCGAAATTGTCTGAAATATGGCAACGGTTTTTATTTTTCTAGTCAGGCTTTTATAGTAAACAGTAAATATTATTCTAACTATTACTTAACTATATTATATTCTTCATAAATTTAACACAGAAACAATTTAGTTTGTACAAAATATTAGTATACAAAGTTAATATCGTATAATGACATGAAAGTATGACAAGTAATAAAAAATCTATTGCTTGGAGACTATAAATTTTCCGATAGCTATGAAAAAACTTATCAAAGAACACTTGGCTGTATTGAGCGGAGAAGCCATCAAAATTCGCGGCAGTTTCCTCGACTGAGGATATTGTGAGATACCTTATATTAAAATGTAATAAAATTCCCCATCGCTAATATAATTTCGCGACGTGGTCCAAACCTAAGGGGGGTGTGCATGACGTTTTAAATTTTTGTGTGTAAAATAAAGGTCTCGATAGACGTCCTGTACAGAATGAAAGATTATTTAATCGTCTTGCAGGTTATTTCTGATTTGACAACCAATTGAAACTTTTTAGGATTTATAAAATTTCTGAACGCACTTATAAATATTTGACAACTAAGTGACATAACTGAACCAAGCAGACCCGAATTTACCCTAGCGACGCGTAGACAGAGAATACAGAGAATTTTGGAATTTTCCGGTCACTATCACTTTTACAATTTATAACACTGCACCGAACCATTGTTAGAGTATTCCAGAATGTTTTTATTACCTTCTGTTTTTTAATTACCAATGAATTCTTTTAAAATTACATTAGAAAATACTAAAATAGCACTTCACGACTCACTAGACGTTGTAAACAAATTACAAATGTCGAAATTTGTGTAGCAACATATGTTGTTTGACCTTGAAAAAATCGGCACGCACTGAGAGATGCCAACTATAATATGTCTACAGGATTATTAAATCACAAACTATAGAGAATACTACGTAAAATAAATACGTGAATTAGATTTTACAATAGTAACTGCTTCTACGTGTCAAAAATTTAATAGTCCCGTCGCTACGTAGACTGAGAATCCTATAGACTGCTGGATAATGCTTACTCCTTCCCACATAAAAGAGATGTGCTTATTACAATAATTAAGGGAAAACAAGGACAAGACTATAATATTGGCATCTCTCAGTGCGTGCTGATTTTTTCAAGGTCAACAACATATCTTGCTACACAAATTTTGACATTTGTAATTTGTTTACAACGTCTAGTGAGTATTCTCTGTCTACGCTACATATTATAATAATAGTTTGACTCTACACGAAACTATACGAAAATAAATGACAGCACTTATAATTTTTATGTAAGAAAAACCGTTTCTAAATCCGTAGGTGCACACCCGCCCTAAGCGGCGCGCGGCGGCGCTGTCGGCAATCAATCGATAGGCGACCCGTTGCCCGGCAACGATCATGTTGCAAAACAAACAATCACAATCGGGGCTCGGCCGACAGCAAATTTACTTTCTTATTTTATTACTTGTGTAAACATTTTAGATCGATATTATCCGATTATTTACTTCTTGTGTGTCATGTTATTTTGATTGCGATAATGGTTCTTTTGCCACCGTGCGTGCCGCAGATGTGCGGGAAGGATTTTCGTCAAACTTTGAAGAAGCCTAGTCCGAACTATGGGCATAAGACGAAGAAGTATCGCCTCGTCCCAGCGTTTACGATACAGGCGATGCAGAAGAACACAAAAGTGATCCCTCCCCCGAAGGTTGGAGTGTTCGACCCTCTGCCTCCGAAGCCGACGATGTTCAGGAGTTGCTATCAGAGAGGAGAGTTCCCAGTGTGCGTCGAGTTCACTACGTACGGCAAGCGGCTCTCTTGGAAGGTAACAGCTGGGAGTAACAGCTGGGTATTACGTTGCGTCGCACTGGTTCATTGTGTTCTAAGACGTTTTGGTTCTTTCACCCGACGTTTTGAATATGAGGATATATTAATATTAGAATACAGTTAGGATAGCTATTACGTTAAGAAAATTGATAGATGTATATTTTAATGATCATAAGCTAATAAGAAGGCGTTTAAAGAAAGTATATTTATTATAATTCATTTTAATCATCGTACAATACAAGTTTCGAATATTGAAACTATTCGTTTTTTTGCTTCAATTAGTTTAGATTGAAATTCGACGAGAAGGATAACAAATAATCTTTATATCCTTTATTTTAAAGTAAAACTTCTGTAATAGCCAGGAAAACTATATTAACTTAACGATATTGAGCTGAAAATGTCGACTTGATGTCGATTTGATTCAGGTGCCAATAGAGAAGCTGGACTTCCACCACTATCTGCCGATGTTTTTCGACGGGCTCGCCGAGGGGACGT
The DNA here is from genome assembly GCA_963853865.1 of Helleia helle. Classification (NCBI taxonomy): domain Eukaryota; kingdom Metazoa; phylum Arthropoda; class Insecta; order Lepidoptera; family Lycaenidae; genus Helleia; species Helleia helle. The sequence goes on along the minus strand of OY971418.1, from coordinate 2,266,668 downwards.
ACCCATTCAATTTCATCGTGGAGCGGGGGATCAATGATCTAGTAACAAAAGGCTCTTACAAGATCCTACCCGTCGTTCCGCAGCTGATCATACCTATTAAAAGTAAGTATTGGACGATGTGAAATTTTCGTTGCGATTGAAAACAGGTTATTTCAGACACTGAATGTTTATAATTCTTTCTCTCTTACTAGTATTATTGTAAATGCAAAAGTGAGTCTGTCGTTTTTCACGCCTTAGTTTCTAATCGAATTGCGATAAAATTTGAAAATGATGTTGATCATATTATAAGAAAGGACAGTTTTTAACAAAGTTGATGCGGACAAAGCTGCTGGCCACAGTTAGATTTTAAATAGGACGATAAGAAGTTTTGTTAGTTTGAATTTAACTCTGTGATTGCCAAGACAATATGGCTAAGTACGTAGGTATACCATTTGGGTATGCTTCTACTCATTACCTATTATACCTAGAACTAAAATTATGTTTGTTAATACAATAAATGCGCCACAAACACTGCCATAAAAAGTAGCCCTTATGAAAAAAACGAATTGAGAACCTCCTTCTTTTGAAGTCAGTTAAAAGTAAGCATACTACCAACTACAATACCATGCATAATTTTCAATATAATCATTGTTCGTACATATGTATCCATAACGATGCTCAATAAACACTCAACCCGAAATCCTCAAGGTAAATATTTGAAATTAAAAGTCAAAGAAACTCGAAGTAGGTACTAAGCGTAATCTGGCACTCAACGATCTCTTTACATATTTAATCTGAGTCGAATTAGATTATTTCTCCTCTCTCTATTTTCTCCAGAAGATCAGGTTGCGTAAGGCTTCGGGTAAACGTAATATTATTTTCTCAAATCACTTTATATTTTGCATTGCGAACTCATAGGGATGACATGAAAATGTGTTTTACGGTGTTTTGTTCAACTGTTTTTATGGTGGTGGAAGCAAGTGTTAATGGCATACGCGTTTCTTCACATTCAGAATCAATATCAGATAGTATGAAAATATACTTATGACTTTAATCATAATGACTTTGTATTAAAAGTATGATCACTAAATATATCGCAGTTCTCAGAAAAGGTTTTATTGGAAAACACATAATCTTACTCTTAAATTCAGAAAACTAAATCAAATAGATACCTGTTTATATGCTTATACCTTTAATTGTAAGATTGTTTTTATATAGGTACATACATGTAAAGTAAAAACTAAAAAAATCACAGTTCTAGAACTCTGGCAAAATAAGCATATAGCAAAATAAGATCACATAACATTTTATGAAGGGGAACCTAAACAGGTTGTAGTCATTGAAGCTTTATACACGTTTAAATTTTATTCATTTTAAGTATATGAACTGTTTATCTAAATCTTTTAACGAAATTTTTGGTAACGATGATGACTTTTTATAGTTTAAGAGGGCAAAAGAGCAGTCGAAGCCTTTTGGCGACTATCGACGCCCATACACATCCGCACAATTAAAAATTATGCAGATTCGCCGCTGTCCTTTTCTCTATCCCCCCAATATGCATAAACCCCACAAAACGCGACAGTCACTTGAGGCCGGTATTATGTGAGCGAGAGGTACCACCCCGATCGTGCCGGGTACTAGGTACCTCTTACAACATATCTTATCAACCTTTGACGTCACCTGCTGAACATAATATGCCACTTTTAATGATTAATAAGGCGACCGATCCCCGCGCGCATCCAATGACCGGTGATCCGCCGCCGCGCCGCACGGAGATCATTGTCTCATCTAGCATTTTCCATCTATATGACGTCTTGTCTACGTATCATCTATTCGACATAGATCTCTTGTACACGTCAGTTTCTGTATGACGAAAATTCATCCTTTAGTTTTAATTTTTGGGGAATTTTCAAAGACTAGCCCATATCTACATTGTTACAGACGCGCTAGCTACCAAGCGTCCATCCGTGCTGTGCCATGCCCTCAAATGCGTGCAGATGATCGTGACCGGCTGCGACAAGGTGGGCGAGGCGCTGGTGCCCTACTACCGCCAGATATTGCCCACCCTTAACCTCTTCAAGAACAGAAACAGTGAGTATTCACTTGGATACAAACTTATCTTCGAATATAAGCGGATAACAATAAACAAACCACCGAAGACAAACAACGAAGACACGGCGAGTGGTCAGCAATTTATAATAAGCGAGTTAACCTGGAACTGGCCTAGACAACTTATTAATTCGTTGTCTATCCAAAGCTGTAAGTGGTAAGACTCGGTGCCAGTAATTACACTGCCTGTCTTGCCCTTCTCTCCGAAACATATCAACGCTGTTTCACGGAATAATAAACCATGATGCATGGGATGGTGTTTTCAAAAATAAGACATTTAAGGGCTGTTCTTTAAAAAAAAAACCTCAACGCAATAACAAAAGTGCTGATGTCTTGCTTAGCACTTTTGAAAAAAAAACATGTCTAAGAATTAGAAAGAAATTCTGCCACATACAAACACATGTACTTGTTAACCTTATAACTCCCGTCTTCTTGCGTCGAAGTTAATATTATGTAAATACATGGACAAGTTAACCAACGACCTGCATAATATTTTCTTCATACAAATAATCCACTTGGAATTCGAACCCGCTACCGCTACCTCTGGCGACTAGACGGACCATCAATAATTAATTTCATACCACACACGTGGGCACGTCGTCCACGTAACATTGTCATCATGATTATAATCATCAATCATGCGCCGGTATCAAATTGACGCGCCTAACGCCTATATTGTTTTCGGTGTAATAGACTTGTCGGGGCGTTCGAGTACATTAATTATTATACGCGCGTACGGGCGTCACGTCACACCCTCACACTGTCACATCGTCACACCGTCACGGTGTCACGGCGCGGCTTCACGGGCCTGACACCCGACCGCATTGTTACAGGAATTCTGCACGAGCCAAACCCGCGTCGGTCGGGTGGGCAGACGTGCGACTTTTTTGTGCCTCTACGAGTACAGTTTTCGTTTGAGGACCTTTTGTTTTTGTATGAAGGATGTGATTGGACTAGATATCCTGTGGTTTCAATAGTACCCTGTGGTTTCAAGTAACCTGCCTTAAAATTAAACAATACTGTCCTTGAAAATAAATCACCTTTAAATTATTACAATTATTGGCCTACAAAATACAAAATTTTAGTATTTTTTTAAACCTTTTAGCTTAACTATATTACAATGTTATTTTTTACATTGCGGATACATATTTTTGAATATTTTATTTGGTTTGTCGGTACAAAAGAAGTGACAATAATTTAAAAATTATTAATTTAAATAAAATCATAATCGCCCTCGCCTCTGTGCTTTGATTCATACCGCTGAAGAGATCAAAATACACTAATAAGTTCGCACAAGATCTGTACCAAAAATATAGCTATCATTTTTCAACACGGCGAATTGCGACCGGAAAGTCGCACGTCTGCGGTGTTGAGCGCTCCCTCATTTCTCGTGTTGTCAAATAGTTGCGGCTGAGGTTGGGGCTGTCTTCGTTGTTTTGCTCGGTTTATTTTGGCGACCTAATGCCTTTGCAAATTACGTGTACTGTTACCTGAACTCTTTAGTCATTACCCGATGTACACGACGCTAATTATTTTAATAATGCCACTAAATAGGAGGTTGTTTAATGCATACACTGTATAGTACATTTGTACCTTAGACATAACACTAGATAGATCCTTGGAACAAAGGGTAATCATGTAATACTAAGCGAGGCATGAGTTGGCATAATACACACTATTGAGACGGATGTACACGTAGATATAATATAAAGGTGGTGTTAACTAAGTTTGTCCACTCTTTTATATAAAAAAAAACATTTTTAGAGTCCAGCCACCTGCGATATTGATTTATTATAATCCTGTCCAGGTGGATAGGAGAGGATATTCCTCCTCCTCTCTAAAAGGCTATCTATAATAAGTATCTCCTCTTATATGTACACTGAGTCCCTTCCTACCACCAGCCCTTGTTAACCGAAAGCTTGTTATAGATTTTTGATGATTTACCCGGGCAAGTCCCGGATCAATTTGGTAAAGTTAGCCTCTAGCCTTTGTGGCACTTCCGCCTGTTTGTACATTTAATTTTTTTTTATGTCATAGGTAGGCAACCGAGCAGTCGGAGCCTTATGGCGACAACCGACGCCCATAGACATCGGCACAATCAAAACTTATGCAGATGCGTTGCCCTCCTTTTCCGTATCCCCCCCAATGGGCCACCGGAAACTCACAAACCGCACGAAATGCAATAGCATAGCTGTCACTTGACGCCGGTGTTATATGAGCGAAAGGTACCTGGTCGTGCCGGCCCAATTCGGCTGCAAAGCAGCATGGCACTACAGACTAACTATTTTATTTTATTATAACGAATGAGATTTGTTTTGCTAAGTTACGTTTGAAGGGTGATCTAAGTATTGTTTTCAGACAACATGGGATCGGGCATCGACCACACGACGTCCAGGGACGAGAACGTGGCCGACATGATTGAGGATACCCTGCAAATCCTGGAGCGGTACGGAGGTCCGGATGCCTTCATCAACATCAAGTACATGATACCCACTTACGAGTCTTGCGTGCTCAACTGATAGTTAAAATAGGACTGATAACGGCTCGAACTGTCCAACTGAATCTATTTGATCTCATTGAAACTTTAAATCTTTAAATGACAGCCAATTATTGAGGCTTTTAAAACTATGATAGCTCTTACTTTAGAGTTTAGATGTAGATTTTAAATATGATTTCGTGATTTAAATTAATGCGATATTTTTATCTTGTTAATTGATGTATTACGGTTTAAAGCGATTATTTGTGATGCTTTAGGTTTTAAATATGATTTTCAGTGTTTTAAATTCATGTGATATTTTTAAAAGCGATCATTTTGTAAGACAAAGGAAATTCAAAATATGATACTCTATTTTAATAGATGATAAAATTGTTGATTTATTTCGTTTCAAACTCGGCTTAGTTAGTTTATTATGTTAAGTTGCTTCGTTAAATTATATGATGATAAACGTTTTTTACTAGATTTATTGTTAACTTATTTTAATGATGTTTATTTCGTTAAAACTTTATTTTGTATTTTCATATTGAAAATTTTTGTTTTAAAATTACCAGCCTTTTTAATTAAATTTGAATACACAATGTCAATAGAATATTTTATGAGAATAGATATAATACCTAAAGGAAAAACACTAACTAATATTTAATACTTAATGAAGCCTTAGAAGGCTTTATATAATTAAGCTGTTTTCAGGTATTTGAGGCTTAATTCAAAGCTTGTAGGTACTCGAGACCTAATGCAACTATTATCTATACACAATACAGGTGCAAGTAATATTAGCAATGAATGCGCTATGAATAGGTCATTAGTACATACTAATGTATCATTTTGTAACGCTTAGATAATTGACGTATTCACATGTAGATTAATCCTCGCCTTGTTTGATCGCGAATCATTAATGATTGATCGAAAGCTGTATGTATCATTGTTTTGTTTTTTAATGATAATGATTTTATCGAATAAATTGATAATTATGTGGTTGGCTTTACGAATTTTCTTGGCATTATTATTCTAATTATTTTTTAGACTTACTACTTCAGTCTAAAAAGCTCGAACATCTAACCTACTTTCTTCAACTCTAATGGTGATCGATTACCCAGCAATGGTTGTTGTGACAATATTATATATATATTTTTTTTCATTAATATTTTTTTTTTTACTCGTCATGTATTTTTTTAATTATTTTATCAGTAAGACTGAAAATGCCCCATTTTTTGACTTTGAGATATACAAGTATTTTAGATATGCGTTTGATGTGAAATGTTATTTAGTTTTATTGTTTTTTTTTTAATAAAGTAGTGTAACATATAGTGTTTGATTTCATATTATAGAAAGTTTAAGCAACCTGACTATTAATATAAGAAAACTGACTATTAATACTCCTTGTATTAATAGTCAGTTTTCTTTCGCTAAACAGTATTGCAATATAAAAATAATGAAAAAAATCACTGCTACCAGACTCTGTTATGCCTCCAAGTTTAAGATAGCTTCATGCCATTGATATAATAAATCTATTTCCCACATCAAAGCTACATGCGGACTTGATGATAATCACCGTGATAATTATTAACCACCTGGTGTTGGAATAAAAAAAAATAGACAATATACAAAGTGTATGTAAACTATAAACCTTCATGGAATAATTTTGTAATTTTTTTTGTTACTTGGATACTGACAAACTGGCACATGTGCCACCTTATGGTAAGTGGTCGACGTCGCTCATGAAAATGAACTAGTATACCTGGAACTAGCCCAGGCAACTCATTTATGTGTTGCCTATCCTGAGACATAAGATGTTAAGTCTCTATGCCTGTTGTGCTTTCTCTCTGAAACACAGCAAAGCTGTTTCACGGGAGAAACAAGCAAGATGGTGGTACCTAACTGTACGTACCAGTATATAAGTGTATGTATAATCTATGGTGGTACCCTTGCAGCCGGGAGCGCAACACATCGCATCCCTCCGACCGGTAATGTATGATAGTTAGCAGAATAGCTATTTGTACATTATTTTTTTATACAATACTTTCTACTATGCTGGCTTTGTAAGGTTGCGTTTTTATGTCAGATTAGATCAGATAGATAGTCGATAGATGCATAAAAGTGGAATAAGTGTATCTTCCGACAGTTTTCTTACCATCGCAAAGGACATTCTATTCCTGGGATATTGTACACGGATAATCCCGGGTTAACCGAGGTTATTGCGTTTATGATGAGGCACGACCCACCTCGAGCCCCGGCGTCAATATTTAGATCCGGCCAAAGCAATTTACAAGCCGTGGAGCGGAATCTAACGCATGCATGTAATCTGCATTTCAAGTCACTACAGATTTGGCCATAATATATTCATCGTGCTCCCCTTACACTTTTGTACCAGTTTTACATAGTTCAGATGTACTGTGTGAGTATAGACTATGGCATGGAAGGTCTATGTGTATATAGGTGGAGAGTGCTCAATTGTCCTCCGGGCAAGTTGATGATGAAGTTGAATTATAAACGTCTGATTTTCCTTGTTTTTTCCTTTTGCGCTCTTAGAGACTTAGGGGAGGGGGGACTCCCCAGAGGGGTATTTGGGACTCAGTGCGCCCTAAATATGGCAAGGTGGACGCAGCTCTATCCACCTCGTATGCCCCAGATGTTGAGCAACAGGGCACCTCAACGGCTAGTCAGTCCCCAAAGAGGCATTGATCCGCACCACCGAACAACCCCTCCCAACGTCGGGACAGTGCGATGGGGTGAGGTTCCCATCCACGCCCATTGTGCCCCCCTGCTTTTCCATCCCCTCTTCTTAAGGGTACAAAGAGCAGCTCCCTCAGTTTAATTTGCTTCGCCCATGGTGCTGGGTTCACCTTCGGCTACTGAGCCCCACCTCCACGACAAGACTTGAACCATGTTGTAGAGTTTTTTCCTCTGCCTTGTTAATGTGTCCAAAAAAAAAATGCGTTGTTTCATCTTATATTACATGTACTTTCAAATATTATGGGTATTTGATATTGATGGTGATACAAATTCATCAGCCTATGTAATATATACTTTATGGATTGATAAAGATAAACACGAAAATATACGTCCGGTAGTAAATGGACGCTGGTTGATAATAATGAAACAAAATGAGATAATATCAAAGTTTGAAGTGCATAGAGTGCATGTTGAGGTATATTGTATGACATACTCGAGTGTTTATATTGCACATGTGATAAAGCCAAGATGACTGCGACCCTTACGTCTTTGATGCATAACTCCCAGTGATATTGGCATTAAATATTTCATAATAAAATATAAGCTCGTGCGATATTTAATATGCAGACGAACGGGACATAATATTGTCGAGATATTGTGAAATATGTTTTAAACTTATATTAATATCGCTGAATTAAATTCTGTTCATTATGAGTATATGAATAAACTTTCATTTCCGAGTTGCCTCTAACATTGGTAATGAGTTTGTTTTGTTTATTTAAAGAAATCCATATTTTCAATCCAAATTGTTTATATTTTTGTGCAAAATTACTGAACTACATTAAACTTGTAGGTGTAATCTATATCCCCACCATAGTTCAGGCCTTGGCGTGGCGGTGGAGCTTAGTACCTAGCCTAGGGTGAGCCCAGCATCTTGGGCGAAGCTAATTGAGCCGAGGGGGCTCTTTTTACCCCTCATATAAGAAGAGGGGACAAAAGAGCAGAGGGCAAGGGGTGAGGAAGGGAACCTCACCCCATTGTACTGTGTCGACGTTGGGAGTGGTTGTTCTGCGGTGTGAGACAACCCCCATGTGGAGGTGGCGTCGGTCCCTTGGGGGACTGTCTAGCCGTCGAGGTGCCCTGTTTGTTTATTAGATCCGGGGCACCTCACCAATGGCGGCATTGGTGGCACTCGCTGGGTTTAAGTGGGTAGAGCTGCGTCCACTTACCAGCTCTCGGGCGCAGCGAGTCCCACATACCCGCATGGGAAGATCCACTCCCCCGCGGGTGCCTCAGAGCATTTGCCGGCGTTAAAGAAAAAAAAAGGTGTAATCTATATAATATTCTCTATTCTGTATATATATGGGAGCTGTTCTATAGATTGACTCATTACGATATCTCTGGAACTATAAGACCTAGAGACTTGAAATTTGGTAGGAATATTACTTTTGCCATGTAGAGGTCAGCTAAGAATGGATTTTTTTTTCATAGAGCGAAGTCTGTGCGGGCAGCAAGTCCTTATTTAAACACTAAATAAGGCCTTTATATTGTAATGTTTTTTTTAAAGCTTAAAGTATCTATATAATAATTGTTCTTAGATATGTTTTATCAAAATCAGTTCAGCCGTATCAAGGTCCTTCGCTCCGGCGTCCGGCGTCCGGCAGCAGCGGTACATTTATCAGGCGGTCCAGACGCGCTGAGCGACACCTTTTTACTCGCCTTACATTTATAACGGCCGCACCTAGATGTGTGCTCACTGGACGTGACATTGTGTATTTGAGATAAATTATTATTAAAGATTACCGCTGCGAGGGATATGCTCTGTCTGCATGGGTACGAACGTGAATGTGTTGCCTATCCTAAGACTGTTTACGCCAGGAATTGCTCTAAGGCATCCCGCGGGGGAGTAGGTCTCCTCAGGCGCGTATGTGGGACTCCCTGCGCCCAAAAGGTGGTAAGGTGAATGAAGCTCTACCCACTAAAACCCGGCGAATGCCACCAATGCCGCCCCTGGTGAGGTGCCCCGGATCTAATGAGCACACAGGGCACCTCAACGGCTAGTCAGTCCCTCAAGGAACCGACGCCACCTCCACAGAGTAGTTGTCCCACACTACAGAACAACCGCTCCCAACATCGGGACAGTACAATTGGGTGAGGTTCCCATCCTCACCCCTAGTCCCCCGGCTCTTTTGTCCCTTCTTCTTATAAGATGGGCAAAAAGAGCAGCTCCCTCAACTCAATTTGCTTCGCCCAAGGTGCTGGGTTCACCTTAGGCTACTGAGCCCCACGGGCATGACAAGGATTGAACCATGGTGAGGACGCCAAAGTATACATGATAATTATCGGCAGTCATACATTATTTATATAATATGTATTCAAATTATAAACAACCGTAGTGATATTGAATTAAAAACAATACAACAGAATAACTACGAAGCTGTTTGAAAAAAATATACAATACTTGAGCAACGCCTGGCGGTTTCACTTTTACTGATAATATGACTTTCCATTGGTGAATGATTTTTTAAAATCAGTTTCGTGGTTTATACGTGAAAGCGTAACAAACAAACGCACAAATAAACTAAAATTCTCATTTATATTAAAGATAGTACACAAATATTCAACAGTTAATCAAGAAACAACCGACTTTGACACAGCCGCCAATCCCAAGTTCTTGGAAAGTTATATTAAATTGAATTAATCTTAGAGCGTTAAATATATCCCAAATTCTCGTAATTAATCTAATTCAAGTTGAAAGAACCCCGAATTCCGTTGTATCGGGCGCATCCATTGCTATAACTCTACGTTAAGCGTCTTGGGAATAATTTATCTTGGGAGCAATCAAGACGGTAATTTTCGTGAAGAGTGCGCTCTAACTATTTCAGCTGAGCCTTAAGTTTCATTGTTGCGTGGCAAATTATAGTTTTTATTCTTTTATCCCTTGAAATAATAACTTTATACAGAATTACGGTGAAGTCGCAAGAATGATTCGTGATGTAAATGATTTTATGATTTTCTCTTCGGTGGCTTTTACCTTTTATTCACCCTACATTATCTGTATATATAATTTATCGAGCTTCGTAACAAAGGGGCGTATACGTAAACTTATAAGAATATCGAAAGCTATGCCTTAAATTATATTGTGTGGTAATTATACCGGTGGGAGGGAAGCGCTGTGCCGCGCACCCGTCTGCATGGGTACCACCATCTTGCTTGTTTCTCCCGTGAAACAGCTTTGTTGTGTTTCGGGGAGAAGGGCAAGACAGGCAGTGTAATTACTGGCACCAAGACTTAACATCTTATGTCTCAGGATAGATATATACATAGATGAGTTGCCTGGGCTTATTCCAGGTAAACTAGTTTATGTTCATGGGCGACGTCGACTACTTACCATCAGGTGGCACGTTTGCCAGTTTGCCTATCCAAATAACATTGAAAAAAATATGTTTTTGTTTTATCACGTTTTGATATACCTACATGAGTAGGTATAATATTATATTCAGACGCATTAGTAGCTATCAATTCTTTGTTGCAAGTTAAACTATATAACAGATACAACAAATATCTGTTTTACAAACGCTAAATGTAATTAAATATTATATAATTTAATTTTATAAATATCAAATCAAAGAATTCCCTTTTTTGCGGAACGCCTGTACATGTGTATATGATCAAACACCTTCTAAACGATATATTATAGGGTTATCATGAAATTTTTTGTGTGTGTTCAATAGAATGGTTTATATTACAATTCATTTCACTACAAAATGTCCAGGACGTCCGCCGGAGTTTTAAAGTAAAAAATAACGAGTCACGGGACTAGAAATAGATCTGCGCTCGAGATTTGAAACATTTACATACAAAATGAAGCACGCTATCACGATGCGACCTGTCAATTTTGCTGCCAAGGGGCGCTGATAACAAATCTTATCTTACTATCACTATAAAATATGCGTATGTTTGGGTGTTTATTTTATTATTATATACCAAAATATAGGCTACATTTATCCCGAAAAATTCAATGTTCCTAGGTAATTCATAATGACGTCAATAATTGAAATTTCAAAAACGGCAATATTATGTTAAACGCACAAAATTTATATATAAAATTGCCAGTACATTAATTATATACTGGCTGAACGCAACAAGTATTTCAATACAGTATAATATACACATGTGTATTAAGGGCATGTCCGCACAGCGATATTTCACCGCGAGAATTTTTTTCGTGCGGAAAAAAGGCTTCGCGTTCAATTTGCATCAAATCTTCCTGTGCGTTTTTTTACCGCCAGTGCGGCTACTTCCATTAAATTCAATATGTTACAGAATTTGGAAAAAATCGTACGGAAATATGACTGTGCGGACAAGCCCTTACACACGTTTGCATTTTATAATAGGTAAGATAAAACACTACTTATAGGTATCATTCATGCAAGGAAATATTTAAGGTTACACAAGTCGCTTATCTTTCCATACAAACGCAGAAATGTTATTACTACAATGTTTGACTTTGGCCATCCAAAACTGAGGATAATATAAATTGATCTCGTCATTATCTATGTGTGTATGAACCCAAAATCGTAAAAAAATGATACATTTAAAAAATACAAACGTCTAAACTTTCGTATTTCAACACTGATTTCAGCCCAACTCTGGGCAAAAATAAATAGGATACAGAGCACGAAGGCTCAAAAATAAAGCCCATACAGACATAGTTTAGCTATGTAAAAGTTGAAATAAATTTATTTTAAAAAGATACACTTAATAGTTTTTTCTATAATAACTGTTGCTAAAAGGACATCTTCAGAATGAATCATTGTGCATTTCATTCTAGCACATATGTTCGCGCCTTATGTCGGTTGAGATAGCAATCATTTTGTTAGAGTGCGCGCCGTCGACTAGTTCAATTAAGCTACTTTTTCGAACTCCACGCGAGCGAAGACGTTGACACTGATATCAAAACAAATAAGTCTTAATTGTATTTATTTTGATATCAGTAATAACTAGATATTATGTATACATTTTAAATTGTTTCAATTGCTTGCATAACTTGAAACGTTTAATATAAATGCGTACTAATTGAATGGAATCCCAGGTATTAATCATACAAGTGGGTACAAAATACAACAATTAAAATGGAACCTCGTCAAAGAGCGAACGCAGACGAGCGTTGGAGTGGGCTTAAGTCATGCGATAAAATTGTTTTCATATTACTAATTGATTCCATCTCGATAATATGAAATATGGCGGAAAAAATGATATTTTTATTATTGGATATAATATATAACATCATCAGAGTATAGTCGCAGTCAAAACGATAATTTGGTCTGATCCTCGTCTAGTTAAAATCGGGTGTTAAGGAATAACCTAACTATCTGTAGAGTGTATGTGTTGTCAATGCCGGTGTTGGGGGGAAACGTGTGTCTATGAGTGGCGGAGAACAATTATCGCCACAATCCTGAATCGCGCTATCGAAGTTCTCACAGTTCAGCGCTATATATAATAGTTGATAAGCTAACAATTAGTGGGCTTCGGCCTAACCGAGCGAGATGGTATGCTCGGTCGTTTTATTTTAGGGCCCATTTTAGGGCTTTCACTCAAATCCTAAACATGTAAGTTGTATTTACGGTGGTTGGCGGAGTTGCAGCGAAATGCATAAGAGTTTATTTACGCATATGCAATGTGGGAAAGGGGGGGTTACTTAAACATGCATGCATATGGAAATTGCCATACTTTTTGGTAGGATAAATGGGATTTGTGTGGTACAAAAAGCCCCTTCCTTCCTTCGCCATCAGAAACTTATTTTGCGGATAGCATCACTGATCGTACCATCAGATAGTGTGGCTATTTTTCTTTAGATTTCGTTTAATGTTTATAGCTATTAATAATTTAAAGAAAATCAGTAAAATTTTTCTCAGGGACCAAACACGAACATTTTTGTTTTTCATTCTCTTACTTGAAGACTTTCAAAAGCTGATCCTTTAATCACGAAGCCACTACTCAATTTATGCATATTATTGTGCATAATTTTGTTCAGTCGTCTCAGAATTTGCAACGTCGCTCGTCGGTATGCATTTATTGCATTCTTACGTCTGATATTTCAAAATGAATAATGTCCGTACATGAATGACCAGACAAACGATAATATGTTATACATAATATTATACACACAGAGAGCATATAACCGGATAGAGTAGTAATGTGAGCCATAAAATTCCGTAACTGGTCAGTGACTTGTCACTGACGTAATAGCAATACAACCTACCAGTGATCAGTATGTGTGCCATCGGCAAATCATCCATCAATGGGGATCAGTCGGCCAATCATAGCGCAGAACCGGTGCAGTGTCGCAGCACAAATTTGGCGGAAATTTTAAACAAAAATTATAACCGACTGCATAAAATAAAATAACTAAAAAGTTATAAAATAATTGTGTTTCTTTAATTTTTGTGTTTACAACTAATAATCATCTTGTACGTCTACTAATGTACAATTTTTGCGTTTACCACGTCATTATTGCCAAGTTATTTATTTTTTTTATTTCTTAATTTTTAGTGATTCATTAAAGAAAGACATACAGAGATAGACATTTTCACATATTTAACCGTATAAAGTTAGCCCAACAAAAGCTCTAAATCGTCAAGCAGTTCCCTCGACTGTCTATGGTCTCCATCATCAGACCTGTAATGGCACGTATCACCCATATGGGTGCAAAGTTCTTATCAGTATAAATTAGTTAAGTCCAATCACAAGGTAGCTACTTTAAACTATTCAGGAGTTCCCTTAACTGAGCTTCGTCTTCATCATCAGACCCCCAATCACAGTCACAACCCATCTAGGTGTAAAGTTCTCATCAATACAAATTTATCAAGCCCAAACATAAGGTTACTGAAGTAAATCGTCCTTCCAGCTCCAGCATCAGATCGACCATAGACCTTCATTAAATTGAAGTGCTTTAAATTTTATTTAAAAAATATTAAGCGCACTAGGTTTTTTCTACGAATTTCGAAAGTTTCCCTCAATTTCTCTGGGACGCCAACATAAGATTCTGGTTTCCTTATTATGGGACCATTTGGCAAGTATACCCTTTCAAACAAAAAAAAATTTGAAAATCGGTCCACAATTGACGGAGAAATAGGTGTACATACATTAAAAAAATACCGGCCGAGTTGAGAACCTCCTCCTTTTTGTTGAAGTCGGTTAAAAACACAACATTACCGCTCTATTCTGATTATATGCTCAATGATACATGAAGATATAGATATTTTTATAAAGTCATCTGGTGATGGAAAGTAATTTCATTTGTGTTCACGGGCATTGCTAAGAACTTACCATCTAATGGCATGTCTTCCAGTTTGCTGGTCCAACTTACACACAAAAAACCTAAATCGCCAACCAGGGCTATCAAAATATAGTCCAAAATAGTTACTCCGACAAATTTAATATTGTGTCACGTCTAACTCGTTTTTTATAGCATAGGAGCCGCACAACCAGAGATTATGCACATGCGTTGCCCTGCTTTTCCCTATTCCCCCCAATGAGCCACTGGAAACTCACAAACCACGCGAAACGCGACAGCATAGTTGTCACATGAAACCGTTGTTATGTGATCGAGAGGTACCACCCCGGTCGTGCCGGCCCAATTCGGCTGGAAAGCAGCATGACATTTAATAATAACTCGTTCACGTTCATTTTGACTTAATATTGCCATAATAGTGCCAGTTATCGTTATTGCATTCAAAATACGACAAAACTGTTTCTTAGAATAATTTAGAATTATGGTGCCCGTGTCGGCGTCGGCGCCGTAAGGCTCCGACTGTTCGTTTCCTCCCTGATGATATAAAAAAAATATATTCAACGTTACAAAATTTCTTATTGAACGTGAAAATGATTATAGTACCAACCTGTTTTATTAATTATGTTTTTTTGTTTATTATATTTTATTTGTAATGAACTTCTTGAAAATAAGATTTCATAATTGGATTTGTTCTCAGTCTATGTACGTTTTATTTTACGTTAAAAAAAAACTCCTGCTAGGTAAACTTCTAATGTATTATACTTATTTCGTGAACAAACAATACTTCTGCCTCCCAAAGTAAGCTATAAGCCCTTAACAGATATTTTTTTTACATTGTAACAGTTTTATAAGTAAAAAATTCAACAATACTCAAAACAATAATTCCATAAGTACTTAACACTCTTTCAATACTTATGTCTCCTCTCATATTGTGAAAACGATAAGTTGAAAAATAACAAGATTACTTTTAAAAACGTACGTTTAACGATTACAAGTGAATAACAATACTTATATTTAACATGTAAGTATTTAAAATGTATATACTAAAACCTAAGTCCAGCTATGTTAACATACTTAAAGTATTAAGCCAGTTTTTCCAGACAGTAAAATACCTATTTCTTCTGCGCAATAAATGCTTGTGAAAAATTGCACCGATTTATATGACGGGGACTGTAATGCCATATTTTTCATCATTATGTGCTCATTAAAAGGAAGGTACTGGCATGAAATCGGATCACGAAGAAAAAAGGGCATTTGTAGATGGAGATATTTTATTCAGCTCGCCTCCCCTCTGTTTAAAATCGTATAAATTTCAATTTGGCCCATCGGATTTTGTGCGTTTGAAATATTAATCATTACTTAATACTCGAGCGTGAAACAGATGGGAACCTTATTTGCTAGTTCCTCCTCTCATTTGGGTTTCACAAATGTATTTCTTGTCTTCTTTAAATATACTGGATTTTCATAATCTGTTTCTTTAACTTATGTTTCATATAAACTCTTTTCTCTTTGTTCTTTTAGAAAATAAATGGATATGATTTGAATATTTTTTTTCAATAAAATATAACGATTTGTAATAAGTAAAGTAGGAAAGTATATATAACTTAATATGAATACTACCCCACCATGGTTCAGGCCTTGACGTGACAGTAGCCTAAGGTGTGCCCAGCACCTTGGGCGAAGCTAATTGAGGGGGCTCTTTGTACCCCTATTATAAGAAGAGGGCACTAAAGAGCAGGGGGCAAGGGGTGAGGACGGGAACTTCACCCCATTGTACTGTCCTGACGTTGGCTGGGGTTGTTCTGTGGTGCGGGACAACCCCTCTGTGGAGGTGACGTCGGTCCCCTGAGGAATTGACTAGCCGTCGAGGTGCCCTGTTAGCTCAACAGATCCGGGCGGCTAACCAAAGGCGGCATTGGTGGCACTCGCCTGGTTTTAGTGGGTAGAGCTGCGTCCACTTACCAGCTTTTGGGCGCAGTGAGTCCCACATACGTGTGGAGACCCACTCCCCAGCGGGATGCCTCAGAGCTTTCCCGGCGTTAAAGAAAGAAAAAATAAGTATGAATATTAAGTAAATACAATATGTTGCGTAAAATATAAATTAATTTAAAAACTAACATTACAAGCTATACAAAAACAAATTACGAAATTCCCAGTATCACAAGTGTTTTCGTTTCAACTGAATTTATATTGAAATTCTCATTTCATTAGTGCAGAAAACAACGGTTGCCTTTTAACAAGCGGCGATACAAGCGCGGCTTATATAAATCGCGGGAGGTATCTGCCACTAGCTACGGCCGCCTGTGCCAACGTAACGTTACTTTATTTTATGAAACTTTAAAAAAGGCATGCAAATAATTTACTTATAAGAAATCAAGTTTTACTAAATAAAACCATAGTATAATATTTTAATATATCGACGATCTCTGTGGCTCAATGGTTAGCGGGTTGGCGCTCAAGCCTGAGGTAGCGGGTTCGAATCCTGCCAGGGAACAAAAAGTTATCTGTGTTCCTGGTTACGTGGGGCATGGATGTGTATTAAATATGTGTAATATATAATAAAAATCTTAAATATATGCACACTATGAAAGTATTAAATATATTTCCGTTGTCTAGTACCCATAACACAAATTCTTCGAGAACTTGCCACGGGACCACATTGACGTGGTGTAAAAGCGTAGATATAAATATTATTATTAAAATACACTTACATAAAAAACAATACACGAAATGACCTTACAAATGTGGATTCGAATGCAATTTCCCTTTTTATATATTTTACTAGTGAAGTGGAATGAAAGTTGAGTTTATTAATTTAACGATAACTAATGAAAACTTCACAAGTCACTAGATATAGACGTAGTGACTTGTGAAGAAGCCATTAGCTATTAGTACTAGCTGATGATAATTACGGAAGATATACTGGTCCATGCAACGAGCGCCCACTATTTTACCTAGAATTTAGGTAACAAGATAAAAAAGAGACAGACAAACAAACGCGGGCTTAGGGTTGGCTGTTAATGCGGATTAAGTGTGGGACAGCCCTCAGTTTGGTCTAGATAGTGGTGATTAAATGAATTTAAGGCTATGCCAGGACTGTGGGCATTTTATTGCTTTAGTTAGACGACTAAGACAAATTGGTCTGAAGGTAAAGGTGAATTTGAATATAAAGGAGCCTTTTTATTTTGTCAGAATTAAACTACGACCGAATTTAGTTTGAATAATTTAATACCTATTCAAGACATTTATTTAAATGTCACTTGTGATTGTGGATACGGTAATAATAATAGAATGATTATCCAAATTCACATTCAGAGTGTAACGTTAAAATAGCAGAAAAAAATTGAAAAATACTAGACCCATAAAACTGAAGCAGATATATAAAATCATCCTATATTTAAGAAAGATTTAAACCACCCTTGCTCCTTACCTCTCCGAAGATTTGCCAATAAGCTACACGAAGATATTTTCTAATCAATTTGTAGGTATTTGTTTCAGTTCATAAGTGTATTGAACGACGATAGTTTGTGGTTATCGGCTTAGCCTCTCGAGTGAGAGGTCCGGGTTTATTCCTGACTTCTGTGGTGCCTTAAAATTGTTTTATCTAAATTTCTATGTGCACCTGAACAAAAGATCATCGCTTGCTCACCGGTGAAGAAAAAAAAATTGGAAACCTGCATGCCTGATGATATTAAAAGTCTTTGAAGGTGTGTGAAGTTCACCAACCCGCATTGGGCCAGCGCATCGGTGAACTATGGCCCAACACCCTCTTCGACTGATTTCGAGGATTAGACCCATACCGAGCAGTGGGAAATATAAGGGTTGATATTATTTATTATTATCATATTTGTAATTTTAAACTATTTGCACAATAAATACAAAACAAAATATTAATATATTTGTAATCTATCGAAAAATTATACGTTACATTGTAATCATGTTACGAATCACGGTTTTGCGGCTTACAATCATACGATATTATATAACATAATAGAATATAAAAGTATTTACAATTATAGGAGTATTTACAATAATACAATAATATTGTAGTAGCAAACATAAAACATTATCTATTGTATTCAAAGTAAAGTCAATACCTATAATAACTACAGCATTAAGCAATTACTTACATTGTACAAAGCGAACTATTACACGTCCGTACACCTATAATTGCAGTTGAATTGAAGTCTTCGTGCTGCTGACAACCGATCAGGGTTGTATTATCAATTATACAATAGGTATAGGATTATTAATGCACTGAGATTACAGATTGTCTATGCTGAAATACTGTTTCATCGTTCATCATTTACCTCCCACTGTGGGGCAATTGTTGTAATTAGTTAATAGTGATATCTATGTTACGGAATTATAAAGTTGAAAGGATCTTATGAATTTTACTTATATTTTTCTTCTCGTTCGAGTGCTGTTGTGAAACAAGTTTTGATGTGAATATCGTGACGGTAAACGGCATGACGTAATTACCTAATTTGATTTCATCTATCGTTATATATTTTTGTTGATTATGAATGTGAATCATCTATGTTAACATAATCAATACCAATAGTCAACATCAATATCAATTAATAACAATAGCAATATCATTTATATATCAATAATCATCTAGATTCAAATCTGCTAGGTGTCCCGTGGGTGCCATCTTTTTTCAATATATTAATAGATGTTTTAGAGAGAGATTTGAGTTTGCTCGATACATAATAAATGGCTTATCCAGGATAAGATTTTTTTTCTAATGTTAGTTGGATATGGAAACTGGCAGACGTGCCACCTGATGGTAAGTCGTCGACGTCGCCCATGGACATAAACTAGTTTACTTGGAACTAGCCCATGCAACTCAAAACATGTTGCCTATCCAGAGATATAAGATATTCAGTCTCGGTGCCAGTAATTACACTGGCTGTTCTCTAAAAGCTGTTTCACGGGAGAAAAAAGCTTGAAGCTTGCTTGAACAAGATGGTGGTACCCATGCAGCTGGGAGCAATCACCTGTCCCAGCGGTGAAATGTAAAAGCTTAAAATAACATCATGAATTTTCCAATTATACAATATGTCCATTTTATAATTTAAACCAAGCAACAGCAAAACTAAAGAATATTTAACATGTTTTATTTTCATTACTAAAGAACAAACGTTTCACATTTTATTTCTTTTACTTTTTACCAGGCAAAGATCAAAAAGGTAAAATTACATTCACCGAATATACATATGTTTTAAAAACAGGATACTACAAGATACTATTAAAACCATTCTTCTTAGCTTATTTCGTTTTGTAATTTATTCATTAAATTATTATATGAGAGGCGCAGCAGCAACTGCCCTAGCCGGCGACCCACCGTGGGAACTTGTGGCGGAAGTTCTTGCTGAGGTGCACTCCTATGTCTCGGATAGGAGGTCTTTCGGCGAGAGCCTGACGCTGGACGGGATCCTGCGGGTCCGCCGACTAGGGCAAGAGGCGTTAATGCTGAGGTGGGGAGAGGACCTGGCGTGGGAGCCGTATGGCAAACGCCTAACGGTTGCCCTGCGTCCGGTCCTAGAGCGGTGGATGCGTCGTAAACGCAAACCCCTCACCTTCCGTCTGACACAGGTGATGTCACGATTGTGGCGCGGCGGTGGACTCGGCCCAGCACACTCTAGAGGTGTGTCCGAGATGGGCGGCGCTGCGTCACAATCTGACGTCAGTTATCGGAGGGGACTTGTCTTTGCCGAGTATCATCACCGCGATGCTCCGTAATGACGAGTCCTGGACGGCGATGGTCCTTCTGTGAGGCAGTAATGTCCCAAAGGAGGCCGATGAGCGGGTGAGAGAGGAGGCCGCCGACGAGGCCTCCCACCGAAGGCGACGAACAGGGGTAGGGGTAGCGCCTCCGCGTAGGAGGCGCTACTTAATGCGCCTCCAGTAACGCCCCTGTGCTCGTGTCGGGCCGAGTCTGGGGTTAACCTGGGTCCAGATAGGCACGACGTCGTCGGGGACTGCTAAAATTATCGTGAAAACGAACGGCCGAGCAGTCCCCCCTTTCAAGGAGGAGTCTGGCCTCTCGCCGGGGTAAGCCTGTCGCTGAGGGTCCTGTGTTGTCTGCAAGATCCGGGATCCTCAAAAAGGTGGCGGAGGGCGCTTGCAGCGGTTTTAGTGGGTAACGACACTACCCAAGTGCAAACCCCTCACACGGCTAGGTTTAAAACCAACCCCGGTCCTAGTTATGGTATGGACTGCAAATTTCCGCTGCAAACCAAAAAAAAAAGTATATGAGAGGCCATATTTTAAAATTTTCTGAACATATTTTAAGTAGTGTCGCGTTTGGTGGGTGGTAGGACCCACGATGTGACTCGATTTAGATAGGGTTCGAAATAAGATGCCGTAGAGGTACCCTATTTTAAAGTCGAAATTTGGAATTTGGAAAGCTGACTCACGATCCGATAGCGTATTTGCACGGTAGAGAAGGACACTGGCCTGACTGGTGACTCCTGGCGAAGATGGCTGCACACGGGGAGATCTCCACCGGTATTCAAAGCCGGTAATTCAGAAACGCAATTCAGCCAGTAATTCAGCCGTTGTGTTCTTCTTAGATTTAGATAGGCAGCCAAATTTAGTAAATTCCCAGCGGAATGTTGTTCTTAGATTTAGTTAGGTAGCCAAATTTAGTAAATTCCCAGCGGAATTAAAGCCGTGTTTAATTTTCGAGGATTAGCCTCGAGATGGCCGAGGGGCCATCGGCGGCGATGTCCCCCAGACTCACATTGACAAGTCCGGACGTCAAAGATGATATCACAGACTACATTCGATCCATCGTTCAAAAATCACATACCGTTCACAGTTAAATGTCAAACTGACTGACTGACTATAATTAGTTAAATTTTAATTTAGATATTTTGTTATTTTAGTTTAAAGATTAGATTAAATTATTAGATTTTCTAATGTTTACGCGAATTTCACTCATTACACCGCGATAAAATCCGTAAAAAATTGTTTCATTATAATAAATTATTAGATTTAGGATTATTAATTATAACAGGTAAATTGATGTTATTTAAGAGAGATATCTATTACAAAACAATTACCGGATTGCATAGCGACATCTATTGAGCAAATTAGAAACACGACGTCAATAGGTCGATGAACAGTCAATCGTTAACGACAGTCAAGGATAGATGGCGCTTATCTATTGGCAGTATCAAGTTTAAAACTTATTTATCACTACATTATTTAATTATCAGCTTAAATTTAGGTAACGTGCAAGCGCAACGTTACAGTAGTACCTACTTGATGTTAGTTTGAACTTTATACATTCAACAGTTCCTGAAACTGATCTAGAACCGAACTAGAACTAGATCGGCACGACCGGGATAGTACCGCTCGCTTACATAACATTGGTCAAGTGACAATTATGCTGTCGCGTTTCGTGTGGTTTGTGACTTTCGGGTGGCCTATTTGGGGGGTGGATAGGGAAAAGGAGGGCAACGCATCTACATAATATCTGGTTGTGCGGATGTGTATGGGTTTCGATACTCGACTAAAGGCTCTACTTGCTCTACTTTCTACTGCTCGTTTGCCCTCCTATGCTATAAAAAAAACTTAAGGATTCCGTAAGTTTTGTCCTTAGGGAAAGAGTTTTTTTGCTTAAGTAAATTAGTAGATTTTTTATAATAATTGGATAGGTTAACGGGCAGACGAGTTACACAGCTACCCAGAAGCCTCATACGACCATCTCGTATACTTGATGCCAATAATTACACTGCCTCCTTCCACGTTTCATAGAAACAAGCAGGATATCTTGTAAAAGTATATCAACTATCATTGATACGCCTGTCTCCCAAGATGCATGACGTGGGAATGGTACACGTGCGTGAGCTTCCACCCCGGCGGCTCCGGGCTCTTTGGTCCCGTTCCGTTACATTAGCTGTCACCTGGGACACAGATCTTAATTAGCAGGGCTGAAGGGAAAAATCTGGTAAGAAATGTTGGAGTTATTTTTGACAACATATTATAGGCAATCTTGAAATTAAATTTTGATAGCCTTCAAAATTGAAATATATTTTTTATTGAAAATAGTACTAACAAAGAAGCTTTTTAAATCAATTTAATCTACCATCAATTCTACGGCAAGCCTACTAGGAACCGGCGAAACAAACTCAGTGGAAGATTATTATTAGTTTATCAGTCATCTTTTCATTCATTGAAAGAGGCCTAGTGAACAAAAAAAGGTGATGATGATGATAATAATATACATATATGACAATATACATCGTTAATGAAATAAATAAAAAAATGACAAATATAGTAACTTTTGCATTTTTATTATTAGTATGGATATTTACTTTATCTCTTGATAACATGTGACAATATCCGTTAATTAGCTTCTTCAGAGCACATAAGGCATCTTACACCTAAGTATTTTAAGCGCTGTGCACGTTTTCTCTATCAAACAGAAAAATAGGTAATGATTGTATTTTTCATCGATACTATACTAATTTTATTTTAATAAGGCACAAATCGCTCAATCTGGCCAGCGGTAAAATACTTGTTGATATTCATGAGACTGTTATATTAAGAATATAAAAACGAGGATATCAGTAAATTTATTTAAACATAACAGAGATTAAGAAATAAATTTAACACTCTGTTTCCTTCGCAAAGGACATCTCTGTAACATCTTGTATAAACGACAACAACGTTGGTACCATAAAATCCTTCTTCGTAAAATTAAAACATATTTGTCCCAACTTTTATGGGAATTTTTAATATAATAAATAATAATATCTATGGACGCTTCTACACAGCGTCAATCTGGTCCCGTGGTAAGTTCTAGAAGAACTTGTGTTACGGGTACCAGACAACGGAAATATATTTAATACTTTTATACTATACATATATTTAAGATTTATTATTTAAGATATATTATAATACGCATCCATGACCCAGGAATGCAGAAAACTTTTTTGTTCCTTGGCGGGATTCGAACCCGCAACCTCCGACTTGAGCGCTAACGCGCTAACCATTGAGCCACAGAGGTCATCATATTTTATCAAATTGTATATATTATATATCTAATTCTATAGAAAAACATAATATGTTTGTACCATAGTCGTTCAAATACCATTTCGTTCACTGCATTTTAGGATATCGGGACATTTCTTATCTCAAAGATTATTGTCTCGAAACAGACATAAAATGAGAGAGAATTGGTGTTCCGTCACATCGACTGTCATCTGGTATTTAGCGCTTCGTTACCAGCTCGTGACAAGGAACAATTTTAAATTGTTTTCAACGTGTTTTTATTACATGTGACTAAATAACAATGTTTTAAAACTTTATCATTGTATTTTATCAATTTTATCTTATTTATCAATTTTTTTATATATTTTACAATATCTATTTGTGAAATTATAACAAAAATCAATACTTACTCACATTCAAGGATATAATATAATTTTCTTAATAACCAATCAAAATATGTATGTACAGGTATAATGTTCGATATAAAGAAAAATCTATTTATAATATTCAATAACTAGCCGTTGCCCGCAGCTTCGCCCGCGTCATCTTTGATTAACGGCCGCATACAGATTGATGATTATTTTTATAGCCTAAGTAGCCTGATAGTGAAAGTCCCGTCAAAATCATGCCAGCCATTTCAGAGATTAGCCGGAACAAACGGACATACAGACAAAAATTTTAAAATTTGATTTTTTGATATAGATAGGTACTTACAGTACTTACATCAAAAAACCATATACCTATAACTATAATCATATACTTTCATATTCATTTAGTAAAAAGCGGATAAATCGAAATTACAAACAGACACTTATTTATTTGTACCTACAGATACTTATTGAATTCACAAGTATCGTACGCCTACGAAGCTTAAACAAGAAAAGAAAATAAACAAAAGGAGAAATTTCATAAGATTCCTTTTCACGTGTACTTACGATGTACAATAAAATATTATTTATAAATCTTCGTGCCTTCGAAAAAGTTTTTAAAACTCGTAAGTTTCAACAATAACAACGTTTAGAGTTGTTCTAAAGTCGAAGAAAATGAAATACGCTATGAGAATAAAATTCGTATTTATCAAGTTTTAGCGTAAAATTCTAAAAAAATGTGTTTTGGCAAGAAAAACAGAATATATTGTCATTAAAAACGCTGATATAAGTACAGCAGGGTTAGCCATGTACCTATAGGAAGACAACATGGACAAGTTATCTACAATAAAAATCTTCAATTTCTATCATGCGTGATAGTGACCATTTACCATCAAGGAGAAGATTCCTCACGCTCACTTTTACACAATCTATTTAATGATCCCTTTAATGAGTTGCCATCTACACAAGACATTTAGTCAAAACAGGCCCTAACGCCTTTTAACTCCAGGTGGCCAGAGCGTCCCCCATACAGGCGTCCTATCAAGGCAGCTTGGCACAAGCTTCTTGGTGGTAAGTGGCCTGCGTTGCTCAGGAATATAAACACTGATCGTGTTTATATTTTTGGGCAACGCAGGCCTAGGAATAGTCCAGGCAACTCAATTATCCCCACCAAGCCTTGTCGTGGCGGTGGGGCTCAGTATCTTAAGGTGAGCCCAGCATCTCGGGCGAAGCTGCTCTTTGTACCCCTCTTATAAGAGAAAGGGACAAAAAAGCAGGGTGGAACTAGGGGTGTGGATGGGAACCTCACCCCAGTGCACTGTCCCGATGTTGGGAGGGGTTGTTCTGTGGTGCGGGACTAAACCTCTGTGGAGGAGTGTCGGTCCCTCAGGGACCGACTAGCCGTCAAGGTCAAGGTTGTTTGCTCAATATATTCGGGGCACCTCACTAAAGGCGGCATTGGTGGCACTCGCCCGGTTTTAGTGGGTAGAGCTGCGTCCGCCTTATCATCTTTCAGGCGGAGCGAGTCCCACATACCCGCCTGGGGAGTCCCCCCCCTCCAGGAGTTCCCGGCATAAAAGAAAAAAAGGCAACTCAATTATGTGTTGCCTATCCTGAGACATAAGATGTTAAGTCTTGGTGCCAGTAATTACACTGCCTGTCCTCACCTTTTTCCTGACATAGCAAAGCTGTTTCACGAAAGAATGATGCAATGAAAACAGGATGGTGGTACCCATGCTGACAGCATCAGCGTGCCACAAGCGTTACTACATCCCTCCCACCAGTGAATCTCAAACTTATGTTCAACCATGTCTAAATTCTATATTACCTGTACCCTTATTGCCTGTGATTTACGCACAAACGCTCTCGCTAACTACGGCTCACGCTTGACTACACCGAGTGTCGTTATAAACTCTAAGATCGTTAACATTTATAGTAGTACGAGTTTTCTGCTTTCTGCTTTTTCCGCGTGACTTGTAATTTTGTTGAGAGTTGCATGGTAATTGGCAAGTTATTTTCAAATCGATGAAACTAACGAAGTTCGATAGGAATGGCGTTGGTGCGTAAGAATTATTAAATAAGTGTATTAAAATAACATTCAAGTTTTGTGACTTCACAATGAGTACAAAAGTTAGGTAGTTTCTTATATTTCTCGATTGCTCAAATCGCAAACTTAAAAATTATTCAGTAATTGCTCTAAAATTATACAAGTTAACTAGATAATATATCAAAATATTTATTATAGCACTGTTATACCTATCTAAAACCACTCGATCAAGATCACGTTCTACAACGACCTACTACCTATATTAAATAAAGTGGTTAAACGTATACTAATTAACTAACTATGTTTACCATTTTTTTTGTTATACAAAAAAGTTAGTACTAATAAATGTAGGAATCGGCCATCTTGGTGTTCATTGAGGGCCTATGTTTAGCAATGAACGGACAGAGACCGATAGTGATGATATACTAAAGTAGTAATCGCCAACCACTATGGGGCATAATAATAATGGGGCACTAGGTACTTTAGTGTTGATGTTTTGCGCATCTCCACTCTCCATGTTCGTTTTTACGGCATATTCACGGCATTTCATACCATGTCAAAACTTTAATTCTCTTTTCAAAATAGTGGTAGACACTTGGAATATTTATCTGTCATAATAGATAGAAATCGATGCTATATGACCACATACTCTACATGTAACGTTGATGTCGTTTTACGTATAACAAGGTATCCTAACGTGTGATACCTTGATGTCCAATTTCAGCCAGAGCACGGTTTTAATTTGTAAAGTGGTGTTCAACGCCATCTGTACAATCATATCCATTACTCTATAGGCGAACATGTTCTAGGTGAACCTAGATTATAATCTAGGTCATTTTTAGATATAAAATCATACAAATGATGTTTTTGCTACAATTAAACTACTTTTACGGGTTTCTCTTTATTAAGTTTTTTTACATTCACGACGTTTCGGATACTTAACAGCAACCATGAGGAGACTGATGTATTTGGATTTACATTTAATTGTAGCCAAATATTGATCCAGTGCTACGTGCCTTATCCCGGTGTTTATGCCGGCTCCCGACACCCACTGACCCACATCTGGGTCACCTGGTTATGTAATATTTCAACCAATCGCACAGCAGACGGTGTCAATTGGTTAACATTATTAACCAATGGTCGGCATAGGCGTGGCGTGGCAGCGTGCCAAGCCAGACGCGACGGCGTAGTGCCTATTTTACGCCTAGCACTTGTTGATTTGCGAAAATATTGCACAAGAAAAGTAGTTGGTGAAGACAATTGGATGGTGCGAGGCCAATGAAAGAATTTGAAGTTAATTTACGTGCTTATTATAACAGTTAACAGTACGACTAGTTTTTAAAAGATGATACGATAATGTGTTAAATTAAAAGAGACAAAATACATAGAGTAAGAAAGTCTTATTATCTAAAATATATAATATACCTATAGCGATTAGTTTCAAAATTATCTTATATATTCCTGCTTCAAGTTTTCTTATAATTAAGATTAATTTTCTTTTGAATGCGTCACTTAATATTCAAGATCAAGATTATGGCGCTTTCTTTTTTGTACAAAGTCCAGATTGATAAAAAAAAAACCAACAAATCGTAAGTCTGTAAGAAACTAGAGGTCTGGGCAGTCTTCGTTCTGCCACAGACTCTAGCACCACCTCTGGTGTAAACCTATCCAACCTTTCAAGTGTTGCCCAACTACACTGGGTGTACTAAACTTCATTAAAATTTGTTCAGTTGCTTTGAGAAAGGACGGGATATGACATTTTATATACCTATAAAGATTATAAGGGATTGTCATCTAGATAACACTTAACCATAAAATATAACGCAATCTTCAACACCATCTACCCATAGGCACACATATTTCATACATTATTATACATATAATTATATTACTACAAATATTTTATAGAAAAGTAACCAAAGTTCACATAAAGAAGACTTATCTGTCTGCGTTTTAGAATAAAATAAAATCTAAAAACGGTTCCACCCATACCTTAAGTGTGTAATAAAACAAGAACTATCTAAAATTCTTGTAGCATAATCGCATAAAATATAAAACCTTACCTACAAATATTCACAGAAATCGCATTAAAGAGCATATAAAAGTGCCAAAACAAATAATGTTATCGTTATTAAGATATCTACGAACAAGTTTGGAGAATAACCTCAAAAGGAGTAAAAACGTCATCACGAGGGTGCACATAATGGTGGTTTGGCGGGCTGCCTAGATAAGGCGCACCGATCCAATGCTACATTATTTTACATGAATGCGCGGGAGCGACACAAGTAATGGAAGACTGCGACAAAAAAAAATTAGGTATTTTATTTTTCTGAGTGACGCAGACAAAATATGGAACATAGTATTACAAAGCCACAGCACCAGCCGGATGAGACGCCGTTTACCTATCTAAATGCATTCTACCAGTATACTTTGAGAAGATTATTACTCTGCCGAAATATATTATGACCAAGAAGATTCAATTGTTGTAAACGGACATTCCTGCTGAGAGTCGTAACAATAGTTCATTAAAGTTCAGACTGACTCAGATTACTTTATGAGTATGAATATTGTATAATATTAGAATATAGACATTTACATTATAATTAATATCTTAGTTTGTTGAAGGTTTTGTTGCATAAAATTCTGTGCACCATAAGAGTCTGCTCTTGGAAATTAAAATACATTTATGATATATTAGATGATGATGTCGGTAAAGGTAAGTTCTCTTGAAAATGTAACATATTTTTAGCTCAGGTTTGAATCTGATTTTCTTTTATTAATTTAACCGGCCTTCATGACTTGGGATGATCACAATGTAATAATGATAGAAGATCATAACATTGTGTTGCATATATTTTGTTGTTTATTTTTATTAAACCAATTAAATTCTGCTCCCCCTTAAAGTTTCAATCCTTATTGAAATTAAAAAGTCATGCACAACCACTCTGTTCAACTTATTCTAAAAGGAACCTAACGCTTTACGGAATGGTAGGTAATAAGTAGCAGTTAAATTGATTTAATTTTTGATAATCGCTCCCGCCTATCCCCTGATCCAAACGGAAAGATCACATGCAAGCAATTTGCTGGGGGAAAGCTATGGGGCTGCAGTTTTATTATGAAGCTGCATATCGCGACGGCACCAGAACAATTTTATTATTCCAGTATCTGCTAACTGTCGGCTGTGTTCATCAAATAAGTCTTCCACGACATTGAGTCTTGCGGGAAAATAAATAACAGCATATTATTATCACTTTGTTTCTAGTTTCGTTTAATTTAATAGAGAAATGTGTGAAATACACAGTGGAAAAATCATGGCAAACAATCATACCTGTACCGAATAAGAAATACAACCTTTCTTGATAAAGACTTGTGTAAAGATTACCAGATTAAAATAATTAATTCTATAATAATATTCATATCTCTATTTTAATGATGCATCGGACACATACCTAACTTATTGCATGATTTGACCCAGTTGACCGGTTTTTTTATCTTACTTCGATAAGAAAACGAACAATCGAGGCACCTGATGGTAAGAGAATATAAAAATAAGTTCGCTTAGGACTAGTCCGGGCTACTCATTCATGTGTCCTCCTGGGACAAAAGATGTTAAGTCTGGGTGCCAGTAATAACACTGCCTGTCTTGTTATCTCCAAAACACACCAAAGCTGTTTCACGGAAGAAATAAGCAAGGTGGTATCTATGCAGACAAAAGCACGGCACAATCGAATTCCTCTACTGGAAATAATATGGATCTTATGAAATTCAGAATGGTCCTAACTTCTATGCTAATTGGCGTTTCATCATCATTATCATCATCATCATCATCATCTGATGATGATGATGATGATGACAGGGGCTGATGATGATATCATCAGCCCCTCTCTGGGGCCTTATTGCGGTTTATAAGCACATTATACCAGTAATAACAAATAGCATTGCCGAACTTCAAGGGGGAGATACAGTATCCAGAGTAGGCTTATTGACGCCAAATTCAAAGTAATCTTTGAAATGGGATGACGCAGATACGTTTGAAATGCACACGCGGCCCAAGAAACCAGGTCTGTAATTTAATATGCATGCATCTCTCTGTACAAGCATATTATACCTATATCCAAACATGAAAATTTCGCGCCACGCTGTTTGACCGCCATAAAATTAACTACTGAATCGACTGTAACGAAATGCACACTATGTGTATTTTGGTGCAACTTAAGAAGTAAATAATTTTGAAATCGATAAGTGGCGCACAGATAATACTGCCATAAGACGACGTCTGCCGGGCCACTAGTAAAATACTATTATCATTTTCTTCAAATCCACCGTGAGATAGCATTGTTAATAATAGCGTTGATAATGTATAAAATATAAAAATCACCATCAAACTTCATATGGTTATTATTTTGTTACGATTTTGTTTATTTAAACAAAGCGTATTGTTGAAGTCAGTTTCGCAGCCCGCGAGTGTAGCGCGCTGTAGATATATACAATAATATTCATTTTAATTAACATCGGATCCGATGGACGGACAAAAGACAGTCGGATATCCGCTCTGAATGGACTCCCTCTTTTATATGAGACGGCTACGATGCGATATGGTACGGTACGATACGATATATTGTTTAAATATTTATTTAATTATCTCATTGAGGGCAAACGAGCAGTCGTAGCTTTAGACTGAAGACGCCCGTACACATCTGCACAACCAGAGATTATGCAGATGTTTTCCCCTCCTTTTCCCTTTTCATAATGTTTTTTTTTGGATTCTTACACTTAAAAGACCACCATTTCATTAATAAAGGAGATGATGGCCTCAAAACCGCTGAACTGAAATTGATAAACCATTTAAAGAAACACCGTTAAAAGCCTGTTTTCGAATAAAGAGAACTGCATCCAAATCGGATCAACAGTAATTAAGAGCTAAATTGCCACATAAACGACATTATTTTAACAATCTATTTTGACGTGACAACGTCTAATAAGTCGATGAACGCCATCTACATGCACTTAAATTTTCCCGTTACGGTCATTGTCCCGTTACTCTCACTGTCCCGTTACGCTCATTGTACATGTCATTTTGTTATGAAATTGTCACGTTTAAATATCCTCCGTAAACCAACTTTACAGACAAACAATTTTTTGCGAAAGGTGTAAAACATGAAAAGATAATGGTTCAATGTGCTTTAGAAATCGAAATTATATAATATAAAGCAGTGCAATCTATACTTTCGAGTAGACGGGCTAACAGTTGCGTTGTTTTAATCTATTTGACGACCTCTGTGGCTCAGTGGTAAGCGCGTTGGCGATCAAGCCGCCAGGGAACAAAAATATTTTCTGTGTTCCTGGGTCATGGATGTGTTTTAAATATGTGTAATATATAATAAAAATCTTAAACATATGTATAGTATAAAAGTATTAAATATATTTCCGTTGTCTGGTACCCGTAACACAAGAGAGAGAACTTACCACGGGACCAGATTGATGTGGTGTGAAAGTGTCCATAGATATTATTATAGTTATTGTATGAAACATGTATGCTGGTATACCGGAAAGCATAGCAAGCATTTGTAAGACTAAGTCTAGATTGTACTCCAAAACGTTACTTATTACAAGATTCAAAGCTAAGCTGAGTTATGCTTAGTTATGAAACATCACTTGATTAAATTAGCTTGATACTAGAGACTACAGAACTGTGTGACTCGAGTCCGTGACTTCAGTTATGTATAGATTTGTAGTGTGCGTTATAATTCTCGGTAATCGCATATTGTTAAATCAGCTATATTCGTGGCGTGGCGAGTTAACTCCTGCGAGAGTCAGTCGTCTGCCCATCGCCTACCTAAGTTAACGTGTAATAAAGAGATTCAGCGCATCCAGTATTTAATTTGAAGACCCCAGCCTTTGTTCACTAAAGATTTAAGTGCGTTTTAGTCAATACCATGTTCACCAATAGTCGGATTTTTTGTTGCACTTTTTTGCATTTGTTGTATTGCATGCATGCATGTGTTTTCATTGCATTACAAAATCGAAACAAAATCAAAAACTTTATTCAAAATAGTACCAACACAGTATCTTTTTGAACGTCAATTGAGTCTACCACCGGTTCCAAGGCAAGCCCACTGAGAAAAACCGGCGAAACAAACTCGGTGGAACAACAACAGTCGAACTTACTATTAAACAGTTATCAAAAATCGTTCCATCTAAATGGGAAAAGGGTGAAATTATTGGGGCTTTCTCGGAGCGAGGCGTCACCGCCATTGACAAAGGTCATTCATATCGCACACGCTCCGCTGCACACACTAATTCGGATCATGCTATTGTCCGACGGACACACATATAGGTGTAGCATTAATACCAATTAGCCGGAGAAGTATTATTTCAAGTATAAAAGGTAATTTAAATGAGGAATTATTTAACACAATGGTTTGCCGGGGAAGGAATGCGCTGTGCCGCTTGTCATTATGGGTTCACCATCCCCACCATGGTTCAGGCCTTGTCGTGGCGGTGGGGCTCAGTAACCTAGGGTGAGCGGTGCATTTTGGGCGAGGCTAATTGGGCCGAGTGGGCTATTTGTACCCCTCTTATAAGAAGAGGGGACAGAAGAGCAGGGGTGAGGATGGGAACCTCACCCCATTGTACTGTCCCGACGTTGGGAGGGGTTGTTCTGTGGTGCGGGACAACCCCTCTGTAGAGGTGGCGTCGGTCCCTTGCGGGACTGATTAGCCGTCGAGGTGCCCTGTTTGTTTTCTAGATCCGGGGCACCTCACCAAAGGCGGCATTGGTGGCACTCGCCGAGTTTTTCGCCGTTCATTTACCAGTTGTCGGGAGCAGCGAGTCCCACATACCCGCGTGCGGAGACCCACTCCCCCGCGGGATGCCTCAGAGCATTTCTTTTTTATTTAAAAAAAAAAATATGGGTCCACCATCCTATCTATTTCTTGCTAGTACAACTTACTATTTTTATAAAAAGGAGCAATATAAATCTATACTAATAATATAAAGCTGAAGAGTTTGTTTGTTTGTTTGAAGGCGCTAATCTCAGGAACTACTGGTCCGATTTGAAAAATTATATCAATGTTAGACACCCCATTTATCTAGGGAGGCTATAAGTTATATGACATCACACTGTGACATATAGTAGTTGAGTAACGCGGGCGAATCATCTAGTGAATAAATATAGAGGCAATCTAATAGCTGGCACCGAGACTTACCATCTTAAGTCTCAGGAAACACAACACACACAACAACGATGTTGATGTGTTCTTCTCAGATAGACTACAAGAAAGGTAAAGAAAGACCATCATTTTGGTGAATGTTTCTAACTTTTATGGGCTTAGCGACTTTGTGGTATACAGACAAGACAATCATTCATATTGGGGTAGGCAATACGTGGACGATCATGTGTGGCTTGGATTACCTCTACCAACCAACCACCAAACCATTAGCCGATTTTTGAGGTTCCCGGATAGCAGACAACAGGATCACCTTAGCGACAAGCTGGCCCTGGCGAGGGCCAGAATACTCCTCGTAAAGGGGGACTGCCCGGCCGCTACTAAGCTGTCCCCACGACGTCATGCTTATTGCTTAGTCCTGGATGACGATATCGTCGATATAAACTAATATAATAGTTAATGCCCAACTTATGCTCTTATCATCATCATCAAACATTAAGCATCCACTGTTTGACATCCTCTTTCAATAAAGACCATCCTCTTCCTCACGCTTCCAATTACAATGGGTCAAAATCATAATAATATATCTCTTTTTTTTTTCTTTAACGCCGGGAAATACTGTGAGGCATCCCGCGGGGGAGTGGGTCTCCCATCGCGGGTATGTGGAACTCGCTGCGCCCGACAGCAGGTAAATGGACGCAGCTCTACCCACTAAAACCCGGCGAGTGCCACCAATACCGCCTTTGGTGAGGTGCCCCGGATCTAGAAAACAAACAGGGCACCTCGACGGCTAGTCAGTCCCGCAAGGGACCGACGCCACCTCCACAGAGGGGTTGTCCCGCACCACAGAACCACCCCTCCCAATGTCGGGACAGTACAATGGGGTGGGGTTCCCATCCTCACCCCTTGCCCCCTGCTATTCTGTCCCCTCTTCTTATAAGAGGAGTACAAAGAGCCCCCTCGGGCCAATTAGCTTCGCCCAAGGTGCACCGCTCACCCTAGGTTACTGAGCCCCACTGCCACGACAAGGCCTGAACCATGGTGGGGACAAAATCATATATCTAAGTTTATTATCTAATATCTAAATTTAATGTTCAATATCCAGTTTTAGTGTCTTATATCTAGATTATAGCCTGCTTACATGTTCTGTTGTACTTTGTCTTTGTTGTTACATAATTACGTGCACTAGGACATAAGCAGCTTTGGTGCCTCATTAATATAATATTAACATAGGTACATACATTTTTAAACCACACACTTTTGTTAATAAACTAACAGCGCCCACGGTTTCACCCGCGTATTTCTCATTCGCATAAAAAAACTGGAATAAATTATAGTTTACTAGTGGCACTGACAGACGTTGTCCTGTGCAAAATATTTTTTTTGTGAATCTAAACCATCCTGGAATCCCCTTGAACTCACACAAAAAATTTCATCAAAATCGGTCCAGCCGTCTAGGAGGAGTTCAGTGACATACTTTGGGCACACAAGAAATATATATATAAAGATATGTTATTCTGATGTCTAAGCTATGTTACCGTAAAGTTTCATTAATATCCATTCAGTAGATTTTGCGTGAACGAGCGACAAACATATAATATTATTGTTATTTAAAGTATGTAACAGTGTGTTCAACCTAAATAAAAATATTTTCTTCTTCTTCTATTATCTATACAAACTTTCGCGTTTATAATATTAGTAGGAGTAGGAGTAAGCATTTTACCACAAAACTAGTACATGATAATCATCAGGCCATATCCGTCCACTGATGGCCATTTTAAAGGAATAATAAGACGTTGAGCTCTCATATCACATGTGGTCCTAACACTGTACCATAATATATTATATATGCGGATGTTGTAATATTATGAGATGTTGATGGTGTACCTATTAAATAAATCAATAACTAAACATCACATTTTAGGACCAACACGACTTTTTCGCTGAAGACAAGTGTTGGTCCTAACATCAGATGTAGCATGTTAGGACCAAACACATCAAACTGCGGTACTTAATCGCATCAACAACATACATTATTATGTGCGTGGGTTTGCTCGCTGATGACACTATTGTGGTGGCTTAATCATATCAGGGCCTCATTAATTATCCCCTGGGGGTGCGGTAGAGAGGGCGGGGGTGTTGGGCTCAACTAATGAATGCATTCACTTATGCCGTTGTAATTGATATCAAATAACTAAATTAATGGTAAACAAGAATGTTTTATTATTGGTTATTTGGTTTGATATAATATTGGGTTGATGACTTTAATTATGTATTAAGGTCACAGAAATCTTTCTATGATATTATATAAAATAAATAACAAGTATGAAATTAGAAATGGGTTCATTTTTTTATTTGATTGGCAAAAGCAGAGTGTGTAGATAGCAAGCTGAAGATCAAACGAGAAATATTATAATATCAAATTTTGTTTGAAAAAGTTAGTATTTTATCATCAACAGTTCGTTCAGCCTGAATTAAGGCGCAATTCCATATTTCCTGCGTTTAACCGAGAACATAACGATGACCATAGCCGTTCAAAAAACCGGTTGTCCGATTTTTATTTGGCCATCCAATTGTGCATCACTAATGGATCGGCCCTCTGGTCTTATGAAAGTTGAAAGAAAAATGTTTAAATTATGATTTTAAGTTCTCAAAAATACCGTCCAATTTTGCTTATCTTGCTGTACTTTTCATACCTGTTGATAACTTACCTGAAACAATAAATAAATAAATGAGTAAAAATAACCATCAAATTATTATTTATTTTTGTAATAGTAAGTAAATAACTGGTATGTTTAATTATAACATCTATGGACGCTTTTACACCTCGTCAATTTGGTCCCGTGGTAAGTTCTCAAAGAACTTGTGTTACGGGTACCAGACAACGGAAATATATTTAATACTTTTATACTATACATATATTTAAGATTTTTATTGTATAATACACGTCATATTTAATACACATCCATGACACACACACAGAAATCATTTTTGTTCCCTGGCGGGATTGGAACCACCGGCTCCGGCTTGAGCGCCAACGCGCTAACCATAGAACCACAGAGGTCGTCTAATGAATGACAATTTATGGGATTAGTGACAGGTTCGATTCCCATTTGAATTTCTGTTTCGACTGTTCTTACATACGATCAAATTTACAAAACTTATCTTCAAACTAGCAGCAGACCAATGGACCCTTCTACTTTTACATCTTATTCAGTCCTTACGAGATTCGAACCCGCAACCACCGCAACAATCATACCAAGATATGCGTAATAATATAATACCATACGAAAGTATACGTTCAACTTTTATGTTTTCATCAAAGCCTGTAACCCGATAGACCCCTCCCCTCCCCCCGTAACAGTATATTAGGTAAACACTCCTTTTGTTACTAATAAATACCACAATGGACCGCTACTCAATACTGAATATAATGGGTTTTATCGGATTACTCCAATCTTGTAAGTCATTAACTTTCTTATGATACGCTGGCATTTCACCGCGGCTTTACTTGGTCTAAAATAAAGAAATCTTAATCGAGATTAGCGCATTCAAACAAATAAACATATTATCCATTCTTTAGCTTTTTCATGTCGTAAGGAGGCAACCGAGTAGTTAGAGCCATATGGTGACTATCGACGCCCATACACATCTGCACAACCAAAAGTTTTGCAGATGTGCTGCCCTCCTTTTCCCTATCCCCCAATGGGCCATCAAACACACAAACCGCATGAAATGCGAAAACATAGCTGTCACTTGACGCCGGTGTTATGTGAGCGAGAGGTACAAGAGAGGGGTACAACCCCGGTCGTGCCGCCCCAATTAGTCTGCCAAGCAGCATGGCCCTACCTCTTCCAATTAGTACAGATTCCTAGACATGATTTAGCTCTACATTATGCCAAAAATATTTGCAAATCCTTTTAAAGTACCCATGTCCAAATTTTTTAAGTCCGCTAAACAAAATGTGCCAACCCATCACTAGTACCGCCCGTCTGGCGTATGTTGAATGTGTTAATGTAATAATTACAATATTATAACATCTTAGTTCGCCTCGTACCTGACCGATTTGGTGATTTTACTTCCAATATCAGCTATCTGTACCTATTGTGAGCGGCGATGGCCTAGTGGGTAAGGGCTCGGCCTCTTGAGTGAGAGCCGAGAGGTCAAGGTTTGATCATGACCTCCCTGTGACGCATAGAAACGGGTTGTTCTAAATTTCTACGAGCACCTGAACATGAGACCATCGCTTGCCCACCGGTGAAGGAAACATCGTGAGGAAATCTGTATGCCTGACTAGATTAAAACTGTTTGAAGGTTTGCGAAGTTTACCAACCCGCATCGGGCCAACGCATCGGTGAAATATGGCCCAAAACCTTCCTCGCCTGATTTCGAGGAGGAGACCCTTGCCCAGTAGTGGGATATACATATAAGAGCTGATATTATTATTGTATTCTATATATTAGCTATCATTGAGAAATAAGTATATTATAAATTCAAATTATTTGTTAGAAGAGCCCATTATAATTTTTATACGTAGCTATATAATAATAATAATAATAATAATCGTTTATATGCAGTTTCTTTTCTTATTCTATAATATATCACCCCACAAGTCCCAGATATAGTTCACCTGAAATAATTTATGCCAGGAATTCACAATAATATGTACACTTTTTTAGTACAGTCACAGAAAAAATCTTACCCTCCCAAATGGGGCGGAGGATGGTATGTCATATTTCGTAACAAATGATCGCCTGGCGCAGGTAGCGCTCCGCACTGTTTTTTCATATATTTCACGAGATTACGTACCGTCGCACACATAAATGCATGAAACGTGGATAAAATAAAAGTTGCTTGTAAATAGATTCGTGGTAGTTTAGACTGTATATCAAATATATTATTACGATTGCAGTTTGTTGCTCTAAGTTATGGCCAGGAATCATGAACAGAAATATTGTCTAGTTAAAAATGTTATGCTACTAATATGTAAAAAAGGGTTTTTTTTAATAATAATAACAATAATAATAATAAATCATTTACTTTCAGGCACTATGGCCCATAGATATATACCTTACAGACAAACATACATATATTTTATTACATATAATAATACCAATAATTATTTTTATTCGTTTCAAACAAACAAAATATTATGAATATTTAAATGACAAAATATATTTAATCCATATAATATTATAGCGGTCAAACTTATAATACTCTTCAATTTGTGTTGAGAGTTTAAAAGACGGCATGGTGGCATTCGCCGAGTTTTAGTGGGTAGAGCTGCGTCCACCATCACATCTTTCGGTCGAGTCTCACATAGGCGCCTAAGAGCATTTTCCGGCGCAAAAAAATATATTGTGAAAACCAAAACTCATAATTAATGAAGAAATAGTAATGAAAAGAAAGATTTTCCTATTTCTATTGTAAAAATATTTCCTGAACTGTACACGATACTCCTGTACAAGGAATAGCGCGTACATTACCCCTTTCACAAGAATCCTTAGGGGGTATAAAGACTTTATTATGACACGAGAATTATGATTCCCGAGAAATGTATACATTTCATGTCAATATTATTGGTCTAACATGTAAAATCAACGGGTGAGCATAATTAAATTTGTTCATGTATAACTAACCTTCGATTTGTTTTAGTCCACTTAACAGTGGTTATATCAGCAATGAACATATTCCCCATCATGGTTCAAGCCTTATCGTGGTGGTGGGGCTCAGTAGCCTAAGGTGAACTTGAGCACCTTGGGTGAAGCAAATTGAGCCGAGGGGTAAAAAAGGGGCGAGGATGGGAACCTCACCCCATTGTACTGTCCTGACGTTGGGAGGGGTTGTTCTGTGGTGCGGGACAACCCCTCTGTGGAGGTGGCGTCGGTCTCTTGAGGGACTGATAAGCCGTCGAGGTGCCCTGTTTGCTCATTAGATTCGGGGCACCTCACCAAAGGCGGCATTGGCGACACTCGCGAGGTTTTAGTGGGTATAGTTGCGTCCACCTTACCACCTTTCGGGCGCAGCGAGTCCCACATACCCGCCTGGGAAGACTCCCCGCGGTATGCCTTAGAGCATTTGCCGGCGTAAAATTATGGACATAATATGTTTCTCCTATGATATATTAGAGTACAATGGACTTAGGTGAAGTATCCATGTGTCGCCTCATCTAAGACGCTAGTATGGTAGGTTAGCTTATGCCGTGCGCCTATGGGGATGGGCAAGCCATGTCGTCGCCGTGCTACGACATGGCTTATTTCACCTGTGCAAGGAGAATAAGACAGGCAATGTGATTAACGGCACGCTGATTCACCATCTTAGGCAATTCCCACGTGAACTTATGGCAGCAGATCTTAAGGCTTTGAAATTAGTTTTTGCCTACCCAATTTACATAAAAGATAGTCTTAATTAGACACTTACAAATACAAGAGTGTAGCTCAAAAGGTTTGTCCAAATTGATATAACATTAATAAGGCTTGCCCCATAGCAAAAGGCTTATAAAAAAATTATGCCTCGATTATTCTTTATCAAATACACAACTGTTCGTGCCAATAGGCGCATTTTTACGCACAATTTGTAAGCGTTCATTCAGTATAGTACGATTACAAAGCAATGACATTGGTGAGGATGTTTTTATCCATACTCAAAGATATATGGACTCACTCTGATGGTGATCGTTTCCACAAGGTAAACATAATTGTAACGAAATGTAAATAATATAAACATATTCAATCACATAATTTCAAAATGAGCCCTTTCACGTAAATATTTGCGACAAATGATGAATTGGTAAAAAATGACTCCATTAGATTCTATTTGATGTAACCTATAGAGGCTTCAGGAAGCCAACATCAAAGGAGAGGAAATTGCCTATCGCGGGTTGGTCGTAATGACAAGTAGGGACGTGTCGGGGAATCGATATCGATATCGACGCTTTTATACGAATAAACATTATTTACTTTCACAATAAATATTTTGTAACTTATGATTTCATGACATGCATACACGTATTAAAATATTTTATCGCGATATTTTGTTGCGACGATTGTGGGCATGAGCTCGGCCTCTTGAGTAAGAGGGTCTGAGTTCGATCATGATTTGTGGTTTTTTAAAATGGGTTTTTCTACATTTCTAGGTGCACCTGATTAAGATACCATCGATTTATAGCCGGTGAAGGAAAACATCGTGAGGGAACCTCAATTCCTAATGGAATTAAAAGTCTTTGAAGGTGTGTGAAGTTCAGTAACCTGCATTGGGACAGGGGTTGCTATTATTATTAATAATAAGAATAATATTTTGATGCATATATTGGCACGGGCCAATATATGTGTGGGACGGAAGCGCTTGTGCCATGCGCCCGTAGAGTCTGCGTGTGTCATCCTGTCAATTTCTAACGTAAAACAGCTTTGCTTTTCCGTGTAGAATGGCAGGATTTAATATTCCGTGTAGAATGGCAGGATAGGCAGTAAAATTACTGATACTGAGACTTCTTACCATTATCATCTTTGGTCTCACGATAGGCAACACATAAATGATTTTTTTGATCACGCAGGAAAATGCATTTTGCCTGTAGCCAGGACCCCCCCCGAACTACTGACCCTATGACACCTAACCCTCCTGACTCGAACTCGGAAGTTTACTATCCAAACTAAAACACCTGCCAGCGCCTTCAGCCGCTTCTTGAGCGTCCCGGTTCTGGAGGAGTCCCGGAGGCAAAAGGATCACCTCAGAGACAGCCTGACCCCGGTGAAGACCAGACTATTCCTCCTAAGGGGGGACTACCCAACCACCACTAAGCAGTCGCCGCGACGTCGTGCTTAACTGGGCCAGGTTTGTTCTCATCATGACCCGATACGGAGCACAGGGGCGTTGCTGGAGGTGCATTCAATAGTGCCACCTACGCTCTCCCGTCCTTCACCCGCCGGGGGACGCCTCGTCGGCGGCCTCCTCACTCACCCACTCGTCAGTAGAATTATGAAAACAATAATCATACGTATATATACTTTATATTGTAAGATAGTTAAAATGTTCAAAATCGAGGTCAACGACTCAATAACCTGTTACATCCCTATTTACAACTATGAGTACTAATCTAACTTTGAATTGTATACTTTATTATATATTTAATTTGATAGTAGAAATGTCACAGTCTTGATTAGTAATTAGTTCACTGTAACAGTAAGCTACGATGGTCTAGTGGGTACGGGCTCGGCCCCTGGAGTGAGGGCCGAGAGGTCCGGGTTCGATCCTGACCCGTGTAGTGCCTTAAAATGGGATTTTCTAAATTTCTAAGATTTTCTAAATTCAAATTATGAACATGAGGCCATCACTTGCTCACCGGTAAAGGAAACATTGTGAGGAATCCTGCATGCTTGATTAAAGTCTTTGAAGGTGTGTGAAGTTCACCAACCTGCATTGGGCCAACATCGGCGAACTATAGCCCAACACCCTCCTCGCCTGATTTCGAGGAGGAGACACTTTGCCCAGCAGTGGGAGATAATATAAGGGTTGATATTAATAGTATATTATTACTGAAACTAAAAATAAACCCGTAAAGCTATACCTACCTACAGTTTTTCTTATGAAAATATTGCATTTAAAAATATGGTCTTAAATCTGCACATTTTATATGAAATAAATTATAAATACTTTTATAGAAATTCATGCCCAAAAATTTCTACTAATGTGAGTGTAGTGAAGGGTGCTAGCCAACTCAGTACCTAGTAGAAAACTATACAATACCTTAGTTTTATATTCGTGTTGCGTTTTCCGTAACTACTATAGTTATGTCATTTACGCTTGTAACAAAACTCATGGTAGAGGCACATATTACCGTCTGAATATTCAGATATTTATTATATTTATTTATTGTATTTTCTGAAATTTATTTAACAACTAGTGATCGGTCCCGGATTTGCACGGGTAAACAATTTATAGTCTATAAATGTTCTATATTATGTGAAAGATTTTTTCAAATCGGTCCAGTAGTTTCTGAGCTTATTCAATGCAAACAAACAAAAAATCAAATATTTCCTCTTTATTGTATTAGTAAAGATTATCAACTCTAATTAGATTGTTTACCATAAAAATATGGACCAAAAATTATTAGCAATTAATATTCATTTAAAGAACATTTACACAAAACTGAATATCATTTACAATCTGCTTTCATAAGTCACGTGATAAACAATTTCAAAAAACTTTAAATATAAATTATACCACTTTATCGAAAATACGTCGATTTCGAGCATCAAGGCAAAAATTTTGTGAATAATTTCATTGAATATTACCGTACGAATAATAGCAAAGAATGCTTTTGTACCCGGAATGGCTCATAGATGACATATTGGTTTACATACGCGCCTATTTGGCTCGGAGCGCTACCACGACATCTCGAACACGACAGTCGAATAACCTCGAACAAGATTGAGATAATACTGATCAACTTGGATTAATATAGATAGTCGTGTATAATTTCCAACAGAAAAGTGAGAAGGAATGATCAACTTAGTATAATCTAGATAATATTATACGAGTATATATACGTATATAGACGTACGTACGTACGAGTATATTATATACGAGTAGATAATATTATGTAAACGCAAAGTGCATAATCACTGAGAAAGTAATCTGAATTAGTTTGATACATTTATCTAATTGATTAATATATTTATAATAATAATACAAAATTATCGAGAAAGTGAGCTAATAAATGTAGTGAATATAGCAAAATATACTGAATCAACGAAACATTGCTGATTTCTTCAAAGAAATTGCTTCATGATTCTTGTTATCTATAATAAGTATAAAACAAAGTTGTGTTAGTTATTCAAGAACTGCTGAACATATTTTTATGATTTTTGTGTTTTGGATTTGTCTACGTCCGGAATAGTATAATAAAAATGAAAAAAAAAGAAAAATCAAAGGATACGAACCTAAATAATGAAAACGTTTGGTTTTTATATATTGGTTATTTATGTTGGCATTCTCATACAATTTATTGGTTTAATATTATGTCATCTTTTTCTTTTCTTTTAACTTTTCGAAATCTTTTAACGATACCCATTCAGAGGGAAGCGCAGCG
Organism: Helleia helle; assembly: GCA_963853865.1. Classification (NCBI taxonomy): domain Eukaryota; kingdom Metazoa; phylum Arthropoda; class Insecta; order Lepidoptera; family Lycaenidae; genus Helleia; species Helleia helle. The sequence goes on along the minus strand of OY971418.1, from coordinate 2,223,433 downwards.
CATTCCTTCATTATGAGGGAGAGATGCACTTGTGCTGTAAGAGGAAGTGCCATGCTGCTTGGCAGCCGAATTGGGCCGGCGCGACCCTTTCGCTCATATAACACCAGCTTCAAGTGACAGCTGCTATGCTGTCAGGTTTGTGCAGTTTGTGAGTTTTCGGTAGCCCATGGGAGGGATGGGGAAAAGGAGGGCAAGGCATCTGCATAACTTTTGGTTGGGCGAATGTCTATGGGCGACGGTAGTCACCATAAGGCTCCGACTGCTCTGTTGCCTCCTTATGATATAAAAACAAATACATAGGTACACGGTTACTTTCAGTGATATTACTATTTCGTGACCGACTGAACCAACTCTTTGTTATTTTCCTCGGGAGATACTTAATGCATTTTAAAATGCTTTGCATCTTTGCATCGTGGAGAGCATTAACCGTTTTTGTATCCATTTCTTTTACATAAAGAATATTATAATATTAACATTAAGATGAATTATAAAACAAAATTTTATTGTCGAATGAGGATTTATATTCGCCTTAATAATTCATTACATTAGCCAATCTTTACTGTATAGGTATGTTTTTTTTTCTTTAACGCCGGGAAATGACCGGGAAAACGCCACATACCCACCTGGGGAGTGGGTCTCCCCAGGTGGGTATGTGGGACTCGCTGCGCCCGATAGCTGGTAAATGGACGCAGCTCTACCCACTAAAACCCGGCGAGTGCCACCAATGCCGCCAGGTGCCCCGGATCTAGAAAACAAACAAGGCACCTCGACAGATAGTCAGTCCCGCAAGGGACCGACGCCACCTCCACAGAGGGGTTGTCCCGCACCACAGAACAACCCCTCCCAACGTCGGGACAGTACAATGGGGTGAGGTTCCCATCCTCACCCCTTGCCCCCTGCTATTCTGTCCCCACTTCTTATAAGAGGGGTACAAAGAGCCCCCTCGGCCCAATTAGCTTCGCCCAAGGTGCACCGCTCACCCTAGGTTACTGAGCCCCACCGCTTCGACAAGGCCTGAACCATGGAGGGGATAGGTATGTTATGCCTATATATCCTTCAGTATGTAGAATTAAATTTAACTCTATTTTAATTTGAATTACTAAACCTCTATTGATTACACAAAAATTCAACATTAAAGGACCGTTAAATATAATGAGTGAAATTCACGTAAAATTATGAAAAAAAATACAATGCACCAGTAAAAATATGCGATATTGATTCTTGTTTATCATATTTCACAATTTCTCATTTTCCGCTTTTCATAACACGTCATACAAAAAAAATACAAATATTATTTATTCATTCGAGTTACAGATGGGCCGTAGTACCACCGCTGGGAATATTCAAATTCTTTACCATACCCGATAATACCGCTCTCATGCAAAATGCATACAATATCATTCTTTACTTCATACGCGAATGCTTCCGCGTAATTCATGTAAAACTGGCTTTATTTGAATTTTATGGTCTCAAACTTTAGGGTGTCTTATGGGAACGCATTATGTATTAACTTGAATTATGGTGGCTTAATGACAGTCGATAAAATATTTTACAATCACAAATTCGCTTTGAAATTTGAAGTTTAAAATTTGAAGTTTGGATTTTAGGGTGATCATCAGATTTTTTTCTGAGATCGTCAGAATATCGTCACGATCGTAATAATTAAAAGGCCTGCAACACAAGGTATTTTTATGAATTTTAAGATAGAAATGGCAAAAATAGAAATGTTCTAACGTTTATTGAGGTTTTAGTAGAAAAACAAAATTATTATTCAGAAACGACGAATATCCTCGGCCAGCATACGAAAGGTTGAATTGTATATGGTTGAGTTTACGTAGGCACGGGGGCCTGTCATCGCTGAGGCCGGCGTGGACCTGTCGCTCCGTGCGGGCGATCCTTTTCTTCTGCGAGGTAGTGATGTCGCAGAAGGAGGAGGAGGAGCGAGAGAGGGAGTGCTCTGGCGCCTCTTCCCTCAAAAGAGCGCGGCGGCGACAGGAGGTCGTACCGCCATGAGAGGACCCGGATCCGCCGCGCGCGCGTTAGGTCCGGCCAATAAGGCACCCTTATATGTTCAGGGTACCTTAAACAGAGTAGAAGGAGAGGACGTTACCCCCCTGCCTCCAGAGGAAAGTGCCTCCACGCACACCGTCGCTGGACGACCATAGTTCCCTCATGACGAGGAGAACACCGCCGGGTTTTAGTAGGTAGAGCTGCGTCCACCTTAACATCGTTCGGGCGCAGCGAGTCCCATATACCCAGCAGGGAAATCTCCCTCCTCCGCAGGATACCTAAAAGCATATCCCGACTAGAAAAAAATTGTTGAGTCTACGAACCCCCTGATTAAGAGGTAACCAAACAAAAATCATAACAGCAGTTTCGTAACAAGTTAAGCAACCGAACTGTCAGATAACTTTAAGGCCCCTTTATTAAAACCCCACCAGCTTAAATAGGTCTTGAGAGCGAATTTACGAAATAGTTTATACGAGATATTCAATTTATATTCATTATAAAATATGGCGGTGCGTTTCATAAAGATCTCGGGGAGGGTTACCATAGATACAGGGGTTGCTATAGGTGACTCCAATTGCCTTGGCATCCGCTTGACTTCAGAATTGTGTGGTACAAGATGAAATAATAGCACTCGTGTTATTTACGGTGTATTTTTGTTGCCTTTGTGAGAAACATTTAGGTTAAGATTCTGATAATATAATATTATTTTTCGTCTCTTTGTCTCTTCATATTTGAAACTAGCAAATATTTTAAAGAGTCCTTTTTTTCTTTTACGTCGGGAAATGCTCTGGGAGGGGGGGACTCACCAGGCGGGTATGTGGGACTCGCTGCGCCCGAAAGATGTTAAGGTGTACGCAGCTCTACCCACTAAAACCCAGCGAGTGCCACCAATGCCGCCTTTTTTGAGGTGCCCCGGATCTATTGAGGAAACATGCACCTCGACTGCTAGTCAGTCCCTCATGGGACCAACACCACCTCCACAGAGGGGTCGTCCTGCACCATAGAACAACCCCTCCCAACGTCAGAACTCGCCTCGCCCCTTGTCTCCCTGCTCTTTTGTCTCCCCTCTTCTTATAAGAGGGGTACAAAGAGCAGCTCTCTCGGCTCAATTAGCTTCGGCCAAGGTGCTTGGTTCACCGTAGGCTACTGAGCCCCACCGTTAAAGAAAAGAAAAAGATGACATAATATTAGGTATTTTACCTATGAAATTGCCGTTTTGTATGAAAAAAAAAATCACAATTTTTGTCACGTATTTTTTATTTGTATTAATCGAAGTAATCACCCATGCAATCAATGCATCTTTGCCAACTCAGTGGCAGTTTATTGATGCCCTTCTTAAAGAAATCAGCTGGACAGGAGGCAAGAAATTTTTCAAAGGCATTTTGTACTGCCTCTCGGGTATTGAATCTTTTTCCCGCCAAGAAGTTATCCAAATTCTGGAAAAAGTAGTAGTCTGTAGGCGGAAGGTCTGGTGAGTAGGGCGGCTGACGGAGAGCATCCAACCCCAGTTCTTGCAACTTGGAGACCGTCTGTTGTGCAGTATGAGGTCGCGCGTTGTCGTTCAGGAGTAGCTGAGACGAGCGATTGACCAATGCTGGTTGGAGATGTGCCAGCTTCTCCATCACTGTGTTCAGTTCTTCACAGTACATATCTGCAGTAATGCTCACCCGATTTGGTAAGAAGCTGTGATGAATCACACCGGCGCTAGACCACCAAACAGTGACCATCACTTTTCTAGGGGTAAGTTTTCGTTTAGGAGCTGAACCAGGATCCAACCAACTTGCGCAACTGAGCGCTTGCGGTTATCAAATAGAATCCATTTTTCATCACATCACATAATCACAACATCATCATAACACATCACTATGTATCAACTAGTTTATATTAAGAGACATGTGAAAATAAATTTCATTTATACATGTGTTTCATTTAAGATATAAAACGGAGCGATAGCTTTTATACTAGTTTTTCCAGTACGATCGTTGCATCCAAAGATTGTTGAGAAATTGTCCCTCCCGCGCTCCTGTGAGTCCATAACTTGGTCCCGTCCATCGATTTCCAAGTCCTCATTACGAGTTGAACAACAAATAAACAACGGCCATCGGCGCTACTCCACTCATCGGGCAATATTTACCGAGCAGCTCGCTCGTATCTTATATACTTTAATACGTCTTATAATAACATTTGATTCGCAAATCTAAAAACGATTCCGTATATTTGTTTATTTTATTTTATAAATAAGTTAATTTGTTTATGCATTATTCTAAACACTAACGAAACAAAAAAAAGTAGTGCATATTGTCTCAATGTACTGCACTATGTCTGCATCGAAATTCACACTAATAAAACCGCAAAACATATCCTTAACAATGATGGTGAAAGTTACACAGACACAAAACGCCCGGCTGGTCGATTGGTCAGGCTATAGTACATTTTACGCAGCGGTCGCGGGTTCGAATCCCGCCAAGTGCAGATAATTTGTATGATAACTAAAGGTGTCTGCACTGAGTCATGGACGTTTATATAAATTATTTAGGTAAATTTATTTCCGTTCCTAGCACTCGTAACACAAGTTCTAATGAACTCACCACGGGGCTGGGTTAACGTGGTGTGATTGTTGGTATTTATTTGTTAACAAAAGCGTAAAACTATTAAGTCACCAAAGGACTATAGACGTTGTAACCTGCATATATTTTTGTTGGATTGTTGGTCTATTGGGTTGGGTTGATTGGTAGTTCGTGGGCGACGAACGGGGGTGCGTAGGAGGCGCTACTTAATGCGCCTTCAGTAACGCCGCTATGCTCGTGTCGGGTTCAGGATGGGAACCTGGGCCAAGTATGACACGACGTCGCGGGGACTGCCTAAGCAGCCGGGCAGTCCCCCCCTTAAGAGGAGTAGTCTGGCCTTCGCCGGAGCCAGCCTGTCGCTGAGGTGATCCTGTTGAATGCCTATCCGGGACCCTCAAATTAAAGCGGCTGAAGGCGCTCGCAGTGGTTTTAGTTTACGGGTAGGGCACTCCCAGGTTCGAGTCCCACATAGGGTCAGGATCTACCCGAGATCCTGGCTACATGCGTAAAAAGCATTTCCCTGCGATAAAAAAAAGTTTGATTGGTAGTATCAAAGGCATAATATTATAACAATCTTTGTGCAGGAATTTCTCGGCTGACTTAAGGGTTATTTAAAGAGCATATTCAGAAGCAAGCTAGGTATCAACACATATGTTGCATAGATTTATTTGTGAAAGATATATTCAGTTCGTAAGAAAGGTAAAAAAGATTTTGGTACACCATATAATATAATAATTTCAGAACCTTCTTGATATATTTTATGTATCTGAGAATTATATATCAGACATGCTAGTACGGAGCACTTAGAGCAGTAGATAGTATTAGTTCGCTATATATAACGACCGTAGTTTCGAAGTAGATCAATATACTGTCACTTGTGTTTGAGTTTCCAAGTTTCATGTGAAATTGTTGGGTCAGGTTGACTTTCAATCTTGGCATATTGATACTTGCGTAAGATGGGTTGAGTCGTGGGAGTTTAGTTTTATAGATCGTTGGTCGTTTGATAATGATGTCATTTGTTATATAGGCTGTTCGATTCTGATAATTTGTCATTTGTGCATATCAATTTCTCAATTATATTACAGTTAATTGTATATCTTGGACGTTATTTTTCAAGAGTTTATGTAATAGGCTTATATATATAGGCTTTGATGTAGGAGGCGCTACTTAATGCGCCTACAGTAACACCCCTGTACTCGTGCCAGGCTTCAGGATGGAAACCTGGGGCCAGTATGGCACGACGTCACGGGGACTGCTTAGTAGCGGTCGGGCAGTCCCCCCTTACGAGGAGTAGTCTGGCCTTTGCCGGGGTCAGTCTGTGAGGTGATTCTGTCTGTTGCCTGCATATCCGGGACCCTCAAAACGTCTGAAGGCGCTCGCAGTGGTTTTAGTTAGGGTGGGCACTCCCAGGTGCGAGTCCCACATTGGGTCAGGATCTACCCGAAGATCCTGGCTTCATCCATAAGGATTTCCCGGACTGATGTTAAGCTTCACCAAGATTCAAGCCTTGTCGTAGGGCTTTTTGCTCTAAGAGTGGGAACCGAACCGAACCGAATTGCACTGTCCTGACGTTTGGAGGGGTTGTTCAGTGGTGCGGGACATTTAACCCTCTGTGGAGGTGGCGTTGAACCCTTGGGGAACTGACTAGCCGTCGAGACCTGCTGCCTGCTGCTCAACAGACCTTACCAAAGGCAGTATTGGTGGCTCGCCAGGTTTTAGTGGGTCGAGCTGCGTCAACTTACCATCTTTCGGGCGTAGTGAGTTCCATATACCCGCCTGGGGAGTCCCCCCTCCCCCGCGGGATGTATAAGAGCATTTCCCGACACAAAAGAAGAAAAATAAGGACTGATACGATATGATATATAAGAGACTAGCGGCCCGGTACGTGCTTCGCTACGTATAAAGTGAAATAAAAAAATTGGAACATCAAATTAATTTATTTAAAAAAAAAATTGCTAGCTATTTTAAAACTTAATATTGTACTGTCAACACTGAAAAAAGTTTCAATATGACCCCAACTGAAAAAGTTTCAATTTGACAGCAAAATCTCCATTAACAAAATGATCCGCCATTTATTGAATTAAAAAAATGTGATAAATCAAGAACCGCTCGACCGATTTTGTGCAAACTTCACATAAACCATCTACTAAATATTCCGAACAAAGCCTAAACATTTGGTTGGAATTGGTGAGCCCGTTCTTGAGTTATAAAATTACAACGAAAAGTGGCATTGATTTTTATATATAAAGACTAGCGGCCCGGTACGTGCTTCGCTACGTATAAAGTGAAATAAAAAAATTGAACATCAAATAAATTTATTTAAAAAAAAAAAAATTGCTAGCTATTTTAAAACTTAATGTTGTACTGTCAACACTGAAAAAAGTTTCAATATGACCCCAACTGAAAAAGTTTCAATTTGACAGCAAAATCTCCATTAACAAAATGATCCGCCATTTATTGAATTAAAAAAATGTGATAAATCAAGAACCGCTCGACCGATTTTGTGCAAACTTCACATAAACCATCTACTAAATATTCCGAACAAAGCCTAAACATTTGGTTGGAATTGGTGAGCCCGTTCTTGAGTTATAAAATTACAACGAAAAGTGGCATTGATTTTTATATATAAAGACTAGCGGCCCGGTACGTGCTTCGCTACGTATAAAGTGAAATAAAAAAATTGAACATCAAATAAATTTATTTAAAAAAAAAAAAAAATTGCTAGCTATTTTAAAACTTAATGTTGTACTGTCAACACTGAAAAAAGTTTCAATATGACCCCAACTGAAAAAGTTTCAATTTGACAGCAAAATCTCCATTAACAAAATGATCCGCCATTTATTGAATTAAAAAAATGTGATAAATCAAGAACCGCTCGACCGATTTTGTGCAAACTTCACATAAACTATCTACTAAATAGTCCGAGCAAAGCCTAAACATTTGGTTGGGATTGGTGAGCCCGTTCTTGAGTTATAAAATTACAACGAAAAGTGGCATTGATTTTTATATATAAAGATTAGACAAATATTGTTTTCTAATGTTTACGCGAATTTCACTCATTATAATGAAACACTTTTTTACGGATTTTATCGCGGTTTATTAAGATTTTTACAAGCCCGACGTTTCGGATACTTTACAGCAACCATGGTCACGGGAGGACTGAGGTGTCATACGTCCTAATTTTACAAAGTTATTCGAAACTACCCTATGATACACCGCGATAAAATCCGTAAAAAAGTGTTTCATTATAAAGATTAGACAACTTTGAAGGATGTATTTATTATGTGTGCATGAATCGTGAATTTGCTAGTCGAGTTCAAATGTGTTAAATTTTATGGGTGCCTGTTGATTACTCTTAAAAACTATGTGAAAAACATTTTATTTTTTATTACTGTTTTTGTTGATGTTGTGTATCCTCTATTTTGTATGAAACCTATCTAATAAGGTCTCCTAAAAACTATGCCATATTCTCACGTCGTCTATACCGCGTCTAGTTTGAAGACAAAAGTCTTGTATTTTCCCTTTTTTTTTCTTTAACGCCGGGAAATTCTCTGAGGCATCCCGCGGGGGAGTGGGTCTCCCCACGCGGGTCTGTGGGACTCGCTGCGCCCGACAGCTGGTAAATAGACGCAGCTCTACCCACTAAAACCCGGCGAGTGCCACCAATGCCGCCTTTGGTGAGGTGCCCCGGATCTAGTAAACAAACAGGGCACCCCGACGGCTAGTCAGTCCCTCAGGGGACCGATGTCACCTCCACAGAGGGGTTGCCCCGCACCACAGAACAGCCAGTCCATGTTGGCATGTGACAAGGGATCGGCCGTCTTGTGCCATCAGTCCCTTGCCGTCGAGGTGCCCTGTCTTTTATTAGATCCGGGGTCACCTCACCAAAGGTGGCATTGGAGGCACTCGCTGGGTTTTAGTGGGTAGAGCTGCGTCCACTTACCAGCTTATGCCTCAGAGCATTTCCCGGCGTTAAAAAGAAAAAAAAGGGATCAAACTTCTTGGCGTTCATTTAAGAAGGCCTATGTTCAGCAGTGGACGGATAGAGGCTGATTATGATAAAACACTATGACACTAATAAATATCACGGGATTAGGTTAATGCTATGTAATCCTACTAAAATTATAAACACGAAAGTTTGTAAGAATGTATGTATGTTTGTTGCTCTTTCACGCAAAAAGTAATTAATAAATTGTAATGAAACTTTACAATAACGTAGGTTATACGTCAGTATCCCCACCATGGTTCAGGCATTGACGTGGCGGTGGGTCTCAGTAGCCTAGGGTGAGCCCAGCACCTTGGACGAATCCAATTGAGCCGAGGGGGCTCTTTGTACCCCTCTTATAAGAAGAGGGGACGAAAGAGCAGGAGGCAAGGGGTGAGGATGGGGACCTCACCCCATTGTACTGTCCCGACGGGGGGAGGGGTGGTTCTGTGATGTGTGGGACAACCCCTCTGTGGAGGTGGCATCGGTCCCTTGCGGGACTGACTAGCCATCGAGGTGCCCTGTTAGCTAAATAGATTCGGGGCACCTCACCAAGGCGGCACTGGTGGCACTCGCCGGGTTTTAGTGGGTAGAGCTGCGTCCATTTACCATCTTTCGGGCGCAGCGAGTCCCACATACCCACCTGGGTAGACCCACTCCCCAGGCGGGACGTCTCAGAGCATTTCCCGGCGTAAAATAAAAAGAAAAAATAGGTTATACGTCAGAATAACATATCGACTATAATTTAACTCTGTATTCCCATGGGAATGGGAAGAACGCGGATGACACCACGGGTGATGCTGAATGATGAATGCAAAAATACTGAAAATCTAATAACATAATACAATAAGTCCTGCACCTGCGGTGGTTATTATCAATTCTCAGATTTTACAAAACGCGCGTCAATTTTTAAATAGCTTACCCTTGAGGGTAGCCCTTTTGAATAAAAAATAATGTGTATGTGTGAATTCATTTAAATTATTCATCTAAATTTGCATTAGTCTCGTTTTTGGAAACTCAGTGAATATTTATAAGTCATTTTATATCAGTACCTAAAGATATAACCTCATAAGAATAATTTGAAATTGTAAATTTAGAATTTTTTATTGAAAGTTAATTATTGTTTTATTATAAAGATTAATTTAAAATATATAGAGAGTATTATTGTACGATTGTCCCAGCGCCATCTGTTTTAAAACACTGTAACCAGTGAGTGGGCGGGAGACTAGGGCGGGCGGCGTGAAACCTCCTTGCTGCCTTTCGCTGTAGAGGTCGCCACCGCGTGCTAGCTGGCTACGTTTAAAAAAAGTAAAATATAGTGTTTGATAGATGGCGTTAGTACTTGACTTGAATAAAAAAAATGAATTTTTTTTTGGTCATATATGTATTTACCCAAACACATTACAAAGACAAATACATCTTTACATCTGAAACCTAAAAAGACTGGGAAGCAGTCTGTACATTAGGCATCAGCGTTCCTCGTTTGAGAGGAGATCTAATCAAATTGCGCTAACACAAGATTTGAGATCATATATAAGAAGAGGTCACAACCATCAGACTCAGTTTCTTCGTACGTTAATACGCGAAGCCAGTCGTACAATACGCATTTGCATCGTCTTTTATTCAAAGGTTGTATATGAAGTAACTAACCGTTGGGCGCAGCTTCGCCCGCGTTAACTTAATTAACTTAACTCTTATTAGTCATAGCGTGATGTTATATAGCCTATAGCCTTCCTCGATAAATGGGCTATCTAACACTGAAAGAATTTTTCAAATCGGGCCAGTAGTTCCTAAGATTAGCGCGTTCAAACAAACACATAAACTCTTCAGCTTTATAATATTAGTATAGATTTATAACCTTGATTAAGTAAAACGGGATTTTAATACTATGATAACGATACGTACTATAAAATCTTTGCAATGTTTGACATTTTACAATTTTCTTCACAGTTTCATATACCCTGTCAGTACTACTCATATGTGTGTCTGTTTCGATCATTGTAGTCACGACAATTTCTATCGCCATCTTTCTGGGACAGGCAAAGAAATAAAATTTTATTTACTTTTTTGTTTTTGACGCGACTACGTCTTATAATTCGATGGAGCCAGCTGCACGAACGAAAAAACATGACGTATGCGGCGTTACCTCGCTCTGAGGCGTTCCATTTTCTTATGACGTTGTCACATTCAACTATCGTCAGTAAACCGACTTTACAGACAACCGATTTTTTAATTATTTTCGTCTACCTAAATTGATCGTCCGTCTTAGCGTTCATTGTGGGAGGTACAGCAATGGACGGATAGAGACTGATGATGATGATGATGATGATGATGATGATAATGATGAATTATTTTTCAAATGATTACTGACTTTCATACATTTTGAAACATTTCGTTAAACATTAAAATTAAACCATCGGTTAAATAAAATATGTATGTAACTAAAAATATTACCCAACGTAACTGAAGCGTTAACAAACGGTTAATCGTAAAAAAATAATGCACGTGGAAAGGTTTTTAGGTGCTATATATTGTGCTTCCTAAAGAAGTAATCTAAAAAAACTTCAATTTGGCGGGACAGCAGATATTGAAAAGGGTTGACGTTAAGTGTGATGGGCGATGGAGAAATTTCCTTGTTTTACAAGTCAGTGGTATTTTTTTTATTTTTCATAAGAGGTCAAACCAGAGCGTCCTATTTCAGAGTGTTTATTTTGGTTTATATATATTTTTGTATATTTATTTTGGCTAGCTGTAACATATTATATTATATACATGGGTATTTTATACTTGTATCATGTAAATATTTTGACTTATTTGGAGTCTGGGAAAGTACGGAACAATCATGAGTACGTCAATCAACTAATTAATATTAGTTTTCATTGACCTTTTCGATAAGAAAGGCTTTTAAAATTAATCGTTTTTAGGATGTATACAATTTGTCTGTATTCATTAGCCTTAAAGACCGTAAGCAAACTGTAACGTAACATTCTGTTCACTTGATTTACAAATCCAATCAAAATATCCATATTTCGTAAGTAGCACCATAAACACTTGAAATACGTCGAAAAAAAAGTAAATATAAATGAAGGCAATACCAAAAATATGTTGCTCGGATACCCAGCAGAGGCATATATAAGCGATGCTTATTCTAAAATAGGTGATAAAATTTGAACATTCACTCTATGTGTAGCAAAGAATTTTAGATAACGGTTTCAAATCATGAAGCGAAAATGACATTTTATTAACCCTTATAATATGTCCCACTGCTGGGCCCGATGCAGGTTGGTAACTTCACACACCTTCATAGACATCAGGCATGCAGGATGTTTCCTTCACCGGTGAGCAACCGATGGTCTCATTATAACATTAACAAGTTGCCTCCCTATTCATCTTTGAGAGAAAAATCTAAAGAAATAGGAATTCTGATTGTCACCTCTCAATACATCTTAGAAAATTTACTGTATGTTCGAAAAAACATAAATGAATTTTGTAAGAAAAGTGATATTCATAGTAGGAATACACGTAATAGACACAGGTTACATGCACCAATGATTAGACTTTCGAAAGTAAGCAATTCTTTTAAAGGCAACTGTATACGCTTTTACAATAGGATCCCAGAAAACGTTCAAAAGCTCTCCATTAAAAAATTCAAAAAAGTTGTTAAAGAACGTTTGTGTGGTAAAGCATATTATAAAGTAAAAGATTTCATGGAAGATACCACCCTGGGAATAAGGCGTTCCTCCCGGGCATTTCAAGATAAGATGTTAAAATTGTTATTAATATATTATATTATTAGAAAAGATTAGTTCCACTGAGTTTGTTTCGCCGGTTCTTCTCAGTGGGCTTACCTTGGAACCGGTGGTAGATTCAATTGACGTTCAAAAAGATACTGTATTAGTACTATTTTGAATAAAAAAATTTGATTTTGATTTTGATTTTGATTTTTGGTCAGGTTCACGTAGAAATTAAGAAAAACCTATTTCAAGAGATCACATGGATCAGGATCGAACCTGGACCTTTCACCCTCTTGAGTGAAAGGTCCGGACCTCTCCTAACGCGGCCACCACCCCAGGACCCCGCTGCCATTTCTTTCTCGACATCAGATAAATTCATTTTTAGTTTAATTAAATGTCACGTAATTCCAAAAATGAAAATCGTGGAGATATATTGACGAAACAAGAGAGTATTGTATTACAGTTATACTAAAATGTATTTACCGAGACAAAATCAAATATAGCCTCCGCACGTATTGTACGGCTCTGGAACGTTCCGGGTGCGGTATGTTAATTCGCTATTGATTTAACTGCCTCAATTGTACACGTGTTTTTGACACGGCCTACGTTTGAATTAATCATGTCCTATTGGGTTTTTTAAATATTTTACTATGCTAAAATACTAGTGATCCAGATACAGGATGAATTTCAATAAAGAATAAATTTTAATATTACTATAGACAAGCAAGTTTTAATTTCACGAAACGTACAACAATTTGATGCCTCCAACTTCGTTCGTGCTGGCTTAGATTTGAAATCGTATCTGTACTGATAAATATTTTTACAGACTATAATATAGTCACTTAAGGTTACACAAGTCGCTCATATTTCCATATAAACGCAGAACAGTAATTACTAGAATGTTTGATGTTGACCATGAAAAACTAAGTATATATGTCTGTATGTACCCAAAATCGTAAAAAACTTATACATTTAAAAAATACAAGCTTCTAAACTTTCGTATTTCAACACTGATTTTAGCCTAACTTAATAGCGAAAATAAATAGTATACGGAGCACAAAAGCTCAAAAATAAAACCCGTACAGACCTAGTTTACTTATTCAAAGTTTGAAATAAATTTATTTTAAAAAGATACACTTAATAGTTTTTCTATAATAACTATTTTGCTAAAAGGATATTTTCGGAATGAATAATTGTGCATTTCATTCTAGCACACATTTCCGCGCCTTATGTCAGATGAGATAGCAATCATTTTGTTAGAGTTCGCGCCGTCGACTAGTTCAACCTTAACATAGCATTGCATTGAAAGACTTTTAAACTTATTTAATAAAATAATAGTATATCTTACCAAGAAGATACATGAGTATGAGTAATTATACTAAGAGGCCTAGAAGCGTATGTTCACCTTTATATTCATATTTTAATATTGTTTGCTCTTTGGGATAATCAAAGTAAACGTCGCGATAAAAAATCGGCAACAAAAAGTATTATATTATACATATACTCATAAATACACCAGTAACATTGCTAGTAAATGCCCAATCCTCGCACATTTGTTGATAGATAAGAATCGAATTGCAGTAATTCATCAAACAGCTGAAGCTGCGGACTAAACGTAATTAGCGGGTTGAGTGACGGCGGATTAATGCTCTTCAGGAGTGGAATCCGCGTTTTGAAAGCCTTCGATGGCGGACTAAAACTAGTCCTTCTAGCAACGGGCCTATATTCTGATAAGAATGTATATAATCATCTTGAGAGTAGGTATCATAGATTAGAGAACTTAATATGGGATCGCAAATTCGAATCTTAAAATTTCAAAGTTCCTTTATATTTCCGCTATTAATGTACAATACTTTAGAAAATCTTATTGGGCTAGGTCGTCATCGTGAAATCATGAAAAATAAATGTTTTAATATTATTGTCCAGTTAGAGGCATGGTTGCCAGGAAAGGAGGTGATAGAAGAGAATATAAATATCCTTGACATTGGCCGTTTTCTTATCTAGAAGGTTTTTTTAATGTTAGTTGGATAGGTAAACTGGCAAACATGCCACCTGATGGTAAGTGGTCGACGTCGCCCATGAACATAAACTAGTTTACCTGGAACGAGCCCAGGCAACTTATCTATGTGTTGCCTATCCTGAGATGTTCTCGGTGTCTCGGTGCCAGTACTTACTGCCTGTCTTGCCCTTCTCTCCGTAACACAGCAAAGCTGTTTGACGGTAGAAACTAGCAAGAGAACAGCTAGGATTGGTAAAACTGGATAACATTGTTATTTTTTCGTAGGTGAGCCATCCACTCACCTACAGTACCGATGAAGCTCTAAAGGTCAAAAGCATAGAGCCTAGCAAAAAAAGCATTTGTATTGAATCCACACCTTAGAAATAAGACACGCTCTTAAAGTTTTCAAGTGCAAGTATGAGTTGTTTATTTTTTTTTACTCCCGTTTTTCTTAAGGTACTTTGTTTTAACGCTACGTTTGTTGACTTCGCATCCGAAATATTTTTTTTATCACCAAATTTTTTAATGACTTGTTACGATAAGTGACGATGTTAAGTCTCGGTGCCAGTAATTACACTGCCTGTCTTACCCTTCTCTCCGAAACACAGCGAAGCTGTTTAACGGGAGAAACAATCAAGATGGTGGTACCCATGCAGCCGGGAGCGTGGCACAGCGTTATCTTCCCACCGGTTAAGGCACAAAATAACTTCATCAGAGACTCATCAGACTTTTCTAAAAATACCAGCTTCTTGGACTAATGTGACCCTATAAATATAGACCTTATAAATAAAGACCACTTATCTCCAAATCATATTTTAAATTTCGTATCGTCTAACTCCATTCGGACACGAATTTCATGCCAGGGAGGCATGCAGGAATTTGGCTAGGCCGGACGCCCGTGAAAAACCTGAGCGATACACTCTGTTTGCATATGAAAACATTTCGGCTGGGTGCACACATGCTGGCCCTTAGATAAGGGGAATATTTTATGTATAGGGCACGGTTATAATTCAATAGATAAAGATTACTCTTACATACAATTTTCTTCTTTCGCAAAGCATCCCCAAGCGAATGACAAAGTACTAAATACTATGTAGTTAATAAAAACTCTTTAAGTTTTGGCATTTATTGAAATTGGTCTCTGTCCATTATAATGATACAATTTTTACGGATTTTATCGCAGTTTATTAAGATTTTACAAGCCCGACGTTTCGGATACTTTACAGCAACCATTCTCCCGAAACGCTGGGCTTGTAAAAATCTTAATAAACCGCGATAAAATCCGTAAAAATTGTCTCATTATAATGAGTGAAATTCGCATAGGCATTAGAAAACATAATAATATGGTCTCTGTTCAGTTTTAGAGATACGTAATACTTATGATTATTTTTACGAAAAACTTATTTTCTTTGTACACATCTTCCAGGGTTTTCACCATAATTTTGTTTATACCTTAAAAATTATATAAACCTTTAAAGCTAAGCCGAGTATTTTAATATTAGATCAATATTTTTAATGATCTGTTACAATTAAATAAATTGGTTGTCACGGGATGCTTAGACATAATATTAGAAAATCATAATTTATAAGAATCTATAATAAGGAATTATGGAATAAAATAATTTAATGTCAGCGTCATGCGTTTGCTGTCACGGCATTCTAATGATCTTGCCAATATATATATGTAACATTTATTCATTCAATCAATTACATCAAAAAAGCTATTTTTCAATTTAATATTTCTTATAATTTTAGGTGATAAACTCATTGAATATGAAACGATATTCTATAATATACTTTTTTGTTTTCATAAAAACTCTCCGAACATTAAGTGTGCCTCAGCCTTGCCTTATCTGATATCTATTTTCGGGGCTGTAAGACTGAATATTATTTTAGTTGATGCGCCGGAATGTCATGTCCGGTTGAAATATAGTCCTAGTTTGATTTAGTGCTCAAGTTTTTAGGCACTAACCAAATCGGACGTCATAAATTTGTACATGCCGCCCGGCTATCCATTACGGCGTCAAATGATGATGACAATTTTTGATGTTCCAAAAATACGCTCCAAATTATTTCCGATTATTTTTTATCCGATCACCTTTTTGGAATTTTCAATTGATGAGACAGTTTTCGTTTAGTAAGCTATGAAGGATGATTTTTATAATTTGGGATAGATCATTTAACATACTTTAGTACTAATTTTATCATTATCATTATTGTTGATCTTTTTCCATTTACCGCTGGACGATTAGGTCTCTTTCAATGAATGCTAAGACGGTTATTTCCCGCCACTCGCATCCAACCAAGACCGGTCACCGGATAAAGTCTATCGTTTTTTCTAAATATACACATATTATACTTCTAAACTTGCCATATTTTACGCACTCATTTATGAAGTTCATATGTGTGGTTGTTTCACAAGCAACAAAAGCTGACTTTACAGATCAATCAACACAATCTACAACAGAAATTATGGTCCAAATAGGTATATGTCTTCTGAATTGAGGCAAGATAGATCTAAATATTTTGAAAATAGAACTTAAATTTGAGGAATACAGAAATGAAAAGCACAGGGAAGCAGATATCTTGGAAAAAAAAACACCGCGTCTTGTATTGCATTTTCTACGTTTTTCGCCGCACTTGTTTTTTTAACTCTTATCATTTGATCTTCCCGGTTACGATCAAGATTATAATCTGTCTCAACGTTTTTCCATCTACTGCCAGTCATAGGCCTTTTTTAATGAACGCCAAGACGTACTATTAATATTCCAAATATGTATTGATAAAAAATACCTTTCAAGTTTTACTTTAAATTTAGAAATCGTGTATTCCTTTTTCGATCTAGTCTTTAGATTAACAGATCAATATACAAGATCGTTAAGTCGTTACTCTTTAGCCAATATTTTATCTATACCTATAGTATAGTAGTATAATAAGTGTTTATTGGAGTTTTCGTGAAGAAAATCTTCCTGATTAAATTGCAATAACTATTTTTCCCTAACATATAATTACTTTACACAAACAATATAAATTTTACATAAATAATATAGTAATATTTAAAATTTACCAATTGTCTAAAGACATTAAATTGAGGATAGGAACTATTAAACTAAAGGAAAAGCCCCGTATAATCGCTCACAGTAAAAGTGTTGTAATACAAGAGTTCATATTTTCTACTGCTGTCCTCATCCTGCTTGTTTCAGAGATCTTTTTTTTTTTTGATCGCAGGGAAATCCTTATGGATGCAGCCAAGATCTTCGGGTAGATCCTGACCAAATGTGGGACGCGCACCAGTGCCCACCCTAACTAACACCACTGCGAGCGCCTACAGCCGCTTTTAAGGGTCCCGGATATGCAGGCAACAGACAGGATCACCTCAGCGACAGGCGGGCCCCGGCAAAGGTCAGACTATCCCTCGTAAGGGGGGACTGCTGGGCCGAGTCCGTTTCATAGAACTGCTCCATTGAATCGTAAGAGTTAAGAAAGATATATTTTATTCCCATTTCGACATAGTCTTATTTATACCTTAATAATATGCAAGATTTTTGATAGCGTCTAAAATGAGGGGATTTTTTAAGTTTTCATGCTTATCATATAATTTAAGCCTTACTTGTCTAAAATGTACCTACGTCTAGTTAACTCAAACACATGACCTAGGTATGGCCGGTAATTATGTCATAATTTAGATGTCTGTCAATAAACCCATGCGATGCCTAATGTGTTTCCCGGTACAATTAAATTAATATAATCATAATACACGTCTAATTGGATTACACAATATTACGCTTAATTAATGGTCGTATTGAGTAGAAATTAATTACATGGTATATTGAGACCGTGTGGATGGTGAGATGGTAAGTTCATAAGACTAAGTATGATACAGTTTCATAAGAATATAGTGTAATAAAATATATCTAGAATAATTATAAAGGTCCTACCTACATGCCACTATGAAAAAATAATGTTGTTGTTTGAATAAAATTCCTAATTTTTTTCAATTTCATATAAAAATAATTAAAAGAGAATTTGTGTTATGGCCGATGGGCCATTAAACCTGACTGAAGGCCGTTAGGTAGAAAAGTATCCGAAATGACGGAAATATAAAGTAGCTAAAAATCGGTCAAACGTTGTCTTATTAAAGTCAATATATGTAATTATAATCTAATTATAATCATTAGCCCATCTGTCCGCACGCCTAAGATCTATAGATCATCATCATCATCATCATCATCATCAGCCTCTACCCGTCCACTGCTGAACATAGGCCTTCCTCAATGAACGCCAAGATGGCCGATCCCCCGCACCACAGAACAACCACTCCCAACGTCGGGACAGTAAAATGGGGTGAGGTTCCCATCCTAACCCCTTGCCCCCTGCTCTTCTGTCCCCTCTTCTTATAAGAGGGGTACAAAGAGCCCCCTTGGCCCAATTAGCTTTGCTCAAGGTACACCGCTCACCCTAGGTTACTGAGCCCCACCGCCACGACAAGGCCTGAACCATGGTGGGGATCGTCTTCCCACCTGGTCAATGGCTGACCAACACTTCGTCTACCTAAACGTGGCCTCCACTATAGAACCTTATTGCCCCATCGGCCATCCGTTCTTCTGAGTGTGTGACCAGCCCACTGCCACTTCAACGAGCTGATTCTTTGCGTGATATCGGTTACCTTAGTTCTCTGACGGATGTCTTCGTTCCGAATCCTATCTGTCAAAGAAACACCCAGCATAGCACGCTCTATAGCACGCTGAGCTACGGCAAACTTACGGACCAGTCCTATATTTAGAAGCCACGCTTCAGCCCCGTAGGTCATCACGGGGAGAACGCATTGGTCGAAGACTTTCGTCTTCAAACTCTGCGGTATAGACGACGTGAGAATATGGCTGAGCTTCCTGAATCTATAGATCTATAGATACTTACTTATAATTCTCAACACATGAACCCAAAACAAAATCATGAAAATGAAGGTTTCGAAATCAGAGAACGCAATTCGAACTTTACGAGAGTATTTTACCTAAGTAAAAGCCAAAGGGTGCAATATTCTCATGTGACCCATTGTCCCGGGCAAGGCTCTGGGGTGACCCCTCCTCCCTGAGGCGACCCTCCCCCTGCGTGACCCCCTCCCCCTCGATTGGATTGACCTTGGCGCTTGCCCAATTGTTTTCAACCAGGCCATTTTACTTTTGGTACTAATATTTCAAACGTAGACATCGTTTTGGTAATATTTGTGACACAAGTGTTCACACTTTTGACAATATATATGACTAATGTGCAAATTTGTGTGCCATACTACTTTGCAGCCTAATTGGGCTAGCACACCGGGGTGGTACCTCTCGCTAACATAACACCGGTGTAAAGTGACAACTATGCTGTCGCGTTTCGTGCGGTCTGTAAGTTACCGGTGGCCCATAGGGGGGAAAAAGAAGAGGGGGGTAAGGCATCTGCATAATTCCTGGTTGTGCGGATGTTTATGGGCGTTGATAGTCGTCGATAGTCGTCAAAAGGCTTCAACTGCTCGTTTGCCCTCCTATGATATAAAAAATGTACAGGCGGAGTTAATGAGTATTTTTATTATTATATTATGTTATAAATTTGTATCAATGCTATATTTTCAGCTATAAGTTTCAGATTCAGACAAAAATGGGGACATAAAATGATTAACCTTAATATGATAATATAATATAAACCTTTTACCGGTGGGAGGGACGCTGTGCCGCGCTCCCGGCTGCATGGGTACCACCATTTTGTTACCGGTGGGAGGGACGCTGTGCCGCGCTCCCGGCTGCATGGGTACCACCATCTTGCTTGCTTGTTTCTCCCGTGAAACAGATTTGCTGTGTTTCGGAGAGAAGGGCAAGACAGGCAGTGTAATTACTGGCACCGAGACTTAACATCTTATTTCTCAGGATAGGCAACACATAAATGAGTTGCCTGGGCTCGTTCCAGGTAAACTAGTTTACGTTCATGGGCGACGTCGACCACTTACCATCAGGTGGCACGTTTGCCAGTTTGCCTATCCAACTAACATAAAAAAAAGAAAATAAGCAAATAGCAATAATAGATACTTATTTCTATGTTTTTCACTTAATAGTCTAATATATAAAATTTCCATGTCACAATGTTAGTTACCGTACTCCTCCGAAACGGCTTTACCGATTTTTACCAAATTTTATATGCGTATTCAGTAGGTCTGAGAATCGGCTACTATCTATTTTTCATACCCCTAAGTGGTTATATATATATAATATATATAATATAATATATATATAAGGGTGGTCAACCCCTCAAATTTTAAAAGTTAACGCGGGCGAAGCTGCGGGCAACAGCTAGTATTATAATAAATTGGATTGAAACAGTTGAGTCGAGTCGTGTCATAATCTTAAAATGTACGTCTTTTAAAGAAAAATTCTTAAAAAATTAATTCGAATTGAAAAGAACTCGCAGAAAAAATATGAATATCAAAGTATAATATGTCGCGGCAAAACAACTTTAGAAGCTCCAGGATGACGGCAGGAGAGAATTTAATTATTCTTAATAGGGTCTCTCAAAGAGACGACACCGAAAAAATAAATGAACAAATGGAAACATTTTTTCTATTTTAATTATAGAAATACATTCTTTGTTTTAATTTTCATTTGGGAATATTGTTGTACTTACACAAACTATTGTTAATGGCTCTTTATAGAACTGTTGATAAATTCGTCCACTTTTGTGGTTTACATGTGAGATGTACTGACGATGACTTTGTCTAAACTGGTCGTGTAATTTTATCTAAATTTGTAATATATATACAATAAAAGTGGAAAAAGTGAAAAAAGATTTGTAGAATTATTATGAGATGTACTTTGTTGTCACCTTGATCATTATTCCTTGAAGCAGCGGTCCTGCTTTTTTACGAAAACGAGGACCGAAGGCGATGTTGATCATCATCCAGGTCATCCTTCATAGGCTGACGAATTCTCCAAAAATAATGTCTCCCAAAATACTTAAGCGTTCAAAAATTTGCTCACTTCCCCATAATTCTTTTGTCCTCTGTCAAAGCCTGACGGCGCGATATCCTTTATTCAATCAGCAAACACCAGCTCCGCATCTAAAGGCGCATCCGAAACTGAATTAGGGAAATCGCATTGCTGAATAATATATGAGCGGCTCGGCTTTACTTGCTTTTTAGTCCAAAAGTACTTAAAGTTATTAATTCGTTACAAGAGCTCAGGTGTATGTAAAGTAACATCAACTGTCTATTGGTATATTACAGTTATTTGAAAATTATGAACGAGCAGGGATTCGCGAATTATAAAAAATACATCTCGTTGTACAATCTGATTGCTACAACAGTCACTTTCTTTAGGATTCAGCAAGAGTTAAAACATTAGAAAAAAAAATTGGTTGTCTGTAAAATTGGTTTACGGACGATAGTTTAACGTGGCAACGTCATAACAAAACGCAAGCGTACAATGAGCGTAACGGGATATTTTCGTGCATGCGGCGGCGTTCAACGATTTATTAGATGTTATCAAGTCAATATAACTTTCTGTGAATGTGAGATTCATCCTTATTTCCCTCTTTCCTCTCTGAGGCATCTAACAATTTTTAGAAAGAACAACAGTTATACTATAATGTATGAATGATGATGATGATGATGATACGAAATTTTATGATTTTAGTATTCGTATAACATTAATTTTACTTGCTATAGAATTTGTAATCGTAGCTTGTGATTAGCTTTCTTTAATAATTATTTTAAATGAATAGTTAATTAAGTAGACTAAGATGTTCCACCTTATTTCCATATAAATACATAGCAGGAATATTTAATTTTATTCATCACACATCGTCAAAAAACGCTAAAAGAATTATCAGAACCTGAACGGCGAAATGAAACTTCTATTTTGCGTTTTCAATTAATGATTATTAATTATAATTAGTCATAAGTATGTAATACCTTACTTAATATATTCCTATTGACATAAAAATAATCTAATAATTATGTTAACTTCAAACCTCGCATTCAAATAATCCCTCTATTTCGGCACGTTAACCTCATCTTAATTCGGAATCTCAACAAAACCGAATATTCATGGAATAAGTGGCGTGACGCAAAAAAATTCGCTAAAAAAACATGCCGTCTACAAAATGCCAAAGGAAAGGTGGAGAGGCAAAAGAGCTTTTATGGAACAACTTTGGCGTACAGTGTCGTGGAGGGCGTTTACTAGGTACACCTAAGGGCGCGGTCTGTCTGGCAGCGGGAATGTTCATTACCTATTGTTTTCTTTGTTTTATAAAAGCAAATAGTTTTATTCAAACTACATTTATACGCTATGATTTTTTTTAGAAGAGGAGGAAAACGTATATATAAACCAAAGGCACCACCCACACCAGAGATCTAATATCTGTTTAATCTTTGTGTAACTACTAAAGCAAAACCACTGTCAAATAAGATTTTTATAAAAATTACATAGTATTTTATTGATTCAATAAGGGTTCTTCGAGGGAGGCCTATGTTCAGCAGTTGGCGGATAGGGGCTGATGTTGATGATGATGAAGAGGCATATAAAGATTTAGTGAGGAATAGCTGTCTTTTAATGATAGGACTGTATTAAATAAAAAATATTATATTGATAGTACTATTTCCAAGAAAAACTTAGACATCATTACGAATAAGTTATTGCGTTCCACTTTATATATCATCAATTACAAAATAAAGGAATATAAATTGGCTATTAATAATTTCAAATTTCAAAAATCGCCCCTACCCCGACCATACCCTAACGAGAAACAGAAGGAAAAAACAGCAGTGCAGGCGAAAAACGTCCACAACAAACATCGTCGTACCGATCTCCATAGATATGCAAAGCTCCGTTCTTTGTAACATGATCTTATTGTGTACGAAATCCCCAACGCCGGGCTGAATACGAAACGACTTCATGTCGATTTAGAAATTTATTAGAATTCGAGTGAAATTTTCATTCGTATCGCGATCGGCGGTGGCGGACTTATTGTTACGTCGCGGACTTGCATGCCAATGCCGGAGATTTTTATGGGTGACAACCGCTGATGTCTCGATATTGGAGTGCTGGTGGAGTTATGTTGGAGAACGTTCCAGACTGGTTTATTGTAAGAGTGATATGCTTCTAGCACGCGATGTGGAATTAGAAGATTTTTATCATCGACCTGGGTGCATTATAATAAACTGCGACTATTTGTAGCAATGAAAATATGAGCTTTTGAAGCCATGCATATGCAATATGAATGCTTATTAATGAATAAGCATCCAAATGACAAAAAATATCATAATAATCATTAGTGAACTATCTTAATGAGGTTTTAAGCATTTTTACTTTATTTTAAGGTCACTTGACTAGTGAGTTCATCTTACATATTATAGTATTATATTATCTTATTAGTTTTTTTTAATAGTTGTACTATGTGTTTTTTAGTTGGATAGGTAATCTGGCAGACGTGCCTGATGGTAAATGGTCGACGTCACCTACAAACATAAGCTATTTTACCTGGAATTTGTGACTTATCTATAGTTGATTCCATAAGTCAATTACATTTTCAAGTAGCCATCCTCTGCTTACTACTACTTATCTTTATGATTAAATTAATGAGAACCTGGTGTTATTTTAGAAATAAGACTTAAAATTCAAAACAACAACATCTAAATGGATTCCACAAAATGCTCCACCGAAAATGCATTTCGATTTGCAACAGATATTGAATAAATCATGTCTTCAAACCGCCATCCAAGTCGTAAGATAAACGATTCGGAACCAGCAATCAGGGACAGACCGCACGCAGTCCCGACTCCATTCTGTTGTCCATCGTTTCTGTGACAATGACAAGTCGAAGATTGCATCGTACTGTTGCAAATCCCTCGGGTTCTGCGCCGAAATTGATCGTGGTAATTTGCCCGCGTTCAGACTGCTACCGTTGGACGATTTGTCTGCGAGTGGTACAAGGGTTGAGGGTTGGAAATCTTAAGGTCGTCCTAAATCTTAAAGCTAAATAAAAGTTAGTGAGCCTTTTTAGTTGTCTCGTTTTGCATGGTGATGATAAATATTATCCCATTTATAATGGATACAAATATCAAATATTTGATAAGAGTGAAAGTAGGTATGTAAAATACTTATATATTTTTCTTATTTACTTCCATATAACTCCCATATCAGAAAAAAAATGTGTTAGCGGTTCAGCAAATTACAACTAGTGTACACAAAGATTTAATTAAATAACCACAAATAGTATGGATGAAAAAATTGCTCGGTATGTTTTTTTACAATAGGTAATATCGTTTTGTTTGTTAATCCTTTTAATTCTTGTTTAAATGAATATTTTTAAATTTTTTGTCTATTTTGCTATTAAATCATGTTTTTTAATAAATAATTAAGACTATAATTTTTTATTAATTTTTAATAAGTATTTTGTTTTTTTAATTTAACTACATACTTCGCGTGTGGAATATTGAACTGTCATAAGAATGCTTGATTTAAAGGAGGTTAAAATCATGTTCAAAGTTTCCGTTATATAGACACAGTTACGTATGTGCCTGTCGCATACGTATGAAGCTTATAAAAGCGTATTTCTTTTAATATGTCACAAGGAGGAGGAGGACTACCGACGCCCATAGACATTAGCACAACCAAAAGTTATGCAAATGCGATGCCCTCCTTTTCCCTATCCCCCCAATGGGACACCGGAAACTCATAAACCGCACGAAACGCAACAGCATAGCTGTTACTTGACGCCGGTATTATGTGATTTTAATAAAACGCTTCCATCCACAACTTAGAGACCGTCAAACACGATTGCCAATGATGCATAAAACGTATTACTCAAATACAATACCGAATCGTCACATGTTTTCTGAATAAAAATATACCACGCTCCTTGTCTCCGGCAATTTTCGCGAACCAGAACTCGAAATGTTATAACAATTCAAAAATAAGTATTGGATTATATAACAAAATATATTTTTATTTTGGTTTTCAATAGTATCTACTTAGTAAGATACGTTTTTTCTACGGAAGGCTTTATCACATTTGTGATATTTCATTCTCCTGAAAGTGCTTGAAAAAGTTACAAGCCCTTATCGCGGATAAAACAATGTATTAAAAAGGAAACGAATAAGTGAAAAAGTTATCAAACATTAAAAGTATATTAAAGCTTTTGATTTTAAACATCCATAATATATTGTAATATGATGCGTAAAACTTTTAAAGCGGCAATAGTGACCAAGTTATTCATTGAATAAATTGAAGTTTTTTTTTTATAGCAAAGGAGGGCAAACGAGCAGTCGAAGCCTTTTAGCGACTATCGACGCCCATACACATCCACACAACTAGAGATATTATGCAGATTCGTTGCCCTCCTTTTCCCTCTTCCCCCCAATGGGCCACCGGAAACTCACAAACCACAAGAAACGTGACAGCATAACTGTCACTTGACGCCGGTATTATGTGAGCGAGAGGTACCAACCCAGCTGTGTCGACCCAATTCGACTGCAAAGCAGCATGGCGCAACCTCTCGATAAAAAATAACATCCAAAAAATAATTTATTTGATGGTATTAAAATATCGTGACCTTGTTTGATTCAAAGATTACCAGTTCAACATAAAGTACTATTTTTATAAAGTAAACAAATAAATTTAAATTGTTCCAAAGTTTTTGTAACAAAATACTCATGAGATTAGAAGCTGGGAATTTTCAATTCAGAGACGCCGCACGTTGGAACAAGGGAAGAATGGAGTCGCAGCGTCAATTTCACGGGAGATTTCGCATACAATTCTCTTTAACAGAGCTATATGTGTGTGTCTTGCGGATTTCTGAAGGCGCCTCTCGAGCGTTTAAGTGAACGGTGGGTAGTTTTATATCCGGTGGAAATATTCCAGACTGTCGAGGAATTGAGCCATTTTTTCGACTCTGTAAAGTTTTGTTGTACTTGTTTTATGTACTGAATGAAGTAATTTTTTATTGATACGTTGTTTTTGTAAAATATCATCAGCCTGATATTATCCACGCCTAAAAAAAATCCTGAACGTGTGATGACAGTCATGCTAAAAATATTTAAAAAATTAAAATCAATAAGTAAATATATTATAAAGGTTTAGTATCGTCCAACTTTATATTAAAGTTGGACGATAGTAGCACGAGCATATTAAATTTATCTACTGATTTTAAAATAACGTATTGATACTGAAAATTTCATATTTATTTAGTGCTTTACCAAATCAGCATTTATAAAATTGGTCTGTTTCAGAATAGGGATCAATACATTTTACCATTTATTTTAGAAATAGCTGTCATAAAAATATAAATGCGTACCTAAAATTCTAAAAAAAATATATATTCGTGAAATTTATTACAGCGCGTTATAATAGGTATGCGCACTCGTTTTTTTCTGTTAGTGACACTCTGCAATATACGACGCCACGGATATAAAATATTATACAGATATTTTATCACAAATCCTTTTTTCGGTGAACTTACCAAATAATTAACTTTTCACGTCGAATTTCAGTTCCAGATCTATGATTTGTAATAACTTTGACACAGTCTAACACAGATATTTTTTTTTCAAATGAATCTATGCTAATATTATAAAGCTGAAGAGTTTGTTTGTTTGAACGCGCTAATCTTAGGAACTACTGGTCCAATTTAAAAAATTCTTTCAGTGTTAGATAGCCCATAATTTATCGAGGATGGCTATAAGCTATATAACATCACGCTGTGACTAATAAGAGTTGAGTAACGCGGGCGAAGCTGCGGGCAACAGCTTGTGTGAAATAAATATGGCCAACCTAACAGTCGTAAAATCGTGTTGCCATAAGTTAAATTAAATTATCTTCCATGCACTGTATTGCTACTTCAAAAAAAAAATTAGAATAACCTTATTATTTGCGTTTTTATTTCAGAGTGCCAATTATTGGGGCTGCCAATATAAGTTACCCTATAATCTTGCGAGACTATATCAACTGTGCTTTTATATATTTCCTGATAAGAGCTGATTATGTATTCAACAATAAGTTTAAAATAGCTGAATATAATAATATAATAAACAACCTTAATATTTTTACTATAGTGTCGAGTCCAAGATGTAATGGGTTCTGTTATAAGTCAGGAACGATTTGTCTCATTTTAATGGAATTTGATTTATAGTCAGAACGGAATTGGGAAAATTATAAATTAATGAGATTAGGCTTAATAGAAGACGGACATCAACAGGAACATTAGAAATGTTTTTCAGTAAATAAAAAGAGACCATTATATATCAAATTGATTGGGACTTTTCATCGAAATCACGCAAGCTCTTTCCAGTAAGAATTTATTATCTTACTTACATTAAAATACCATTCTTATAAAACAGGAGAATTTCAAAGTGTTACATAGAATACCTAATAAACACCACACATTATAATATGCAGTGCTTATTTCATTTGGTCATATTTATTACGATGGTAGATTTCAAAGGGTATAAACATTTTGTATATAATAATGAAGAACGTATTTTGAGAAGCACGCTCGCTGTGCTCATTGTATGAAACATCACATGTGAGTTTGATATGTAACCGCACGTCTTAGCGTATTTCACGTTTACCACAGCGAGATAATAAATTCTTAGTTTCCATTAAACAACTTGAAGTGGATAAATTTAAATAGCCATCTTCGTTTCATTGCCACGTACCTACCGTTGAAGTTTTAAATTTATAATATTTATGAATTGCCTTTTTATGTAAAGATATTGGCAGGTCATAAGAGATATTGATTAAAACTCTATCCCGAAAATCTCTATCTTGATAGTTTTAGGCTATATGTTTTCTTTAGTCAGTACATATATTGTAAATACCTAAGAAACGTAACATTGCATTGTAATTATAGATTTTATTGTACTTAATATGTAAGTTTCTGAAATAAACATTTGTTTTTGTTATTTTTTCATGAAAATAACACATAAAACGCCTTGGGCGAAAACGAGAAACCCAACATATAATCTAAGAAAATAAAATACTCATACATTAAAGTATTGTGTCGCATCCAGTGGCTCTAGATCGAGCAGTATCAAACACTCGTTTGCACCAAGCATGGAGTCAGGCTATATCTTGAATGCGAACACCGAAGCAAACGGCTTTGGGAACACTTTTTCCCTATTTCCGAACGAATAAAAAGGACTCAAAGAGAGCTTCATGACTTTTGTTACATCGTATCGCTTTTTATAACGCTTGAAGCATCATGGAGGCAAATTTTGTGAACGTTTTGTTGCTTCTAGCTCTTTGTGCCTATAGAAGATCGCTAAATTGTATTTAAGAATTTTAAATTTTCAATAGCTTATTCATGGAGGTTTCAGTGCTGTTCAGATTTTAATTTCACAATCTGCATGGAATTGACGTAGGACGTAAGTATTTCGACTATAATTAGAGCCGTATTTAAATTATAAAATATTATAAATATATAAAGTAATTTTGTAGGTTACGTTTACATGCATGCATCCATACATAGAAGTTTATTTCAGGAATTTGTGTATCACCTTAAGTCTAGATATCTTTGTTTTTAAATAATTTAAAATAGATTAAAACCCCTTTGATATTATAAGAATACTAAAAATAAAATCTCGAAAAAATCTAAATCCCAAGTTATACATAAAATATATGTCTGAATAAGTAAAGACTATAAACACATTATTTTTTTTAAATTTTATTATATAATAAATTTACATTTGTGACCAAAAAGTAATAGGTAGGTTATATGTTGAAAGTTTTACAAATATTGAATCAAATGCTTACTTACGTATAAATACTATGTTATAATAATGACTAGGTACTTTATATTTAATTATGACCATTATTAAGTTGGCACATTTTCGTTACAAAACATAACGTAAGGTTACGTGATCTTCAAAGGGATTAATACATATTTTGGCCTGGGAGTGCCCTTCAGTCGACATTGTTTTGGCGCAATGCAGTACCTCAGCCAAGACTCAGTCACCTGAGGGTCATAAAAGTACTCACATTATACAATTAAAGGGAGTAATGCCTTTGTTTCGCTCTATATTATGTAATTCGGTTTTAAAAAGTTAGCTATTTGAAAACGAGTTCTGATTTTGGTTGATGAATATCTTTACGTGAATTAGAAAATAAATGTTTAAATGACCCAGTGAGGGTTTCTAGTGAGATAAAACTCTAGTTTTTAACAATATGCATTGATATTATTTTTCACAAAATTTATTCTTATTAAAATAATTAAATATACTATATATTATAAATTTTGTAATGTTTGTTATACATAATATTATGAAACATTTTTAAACACTCTTTTAATATTAAAATATATCATACTTCATTAGCTTAGATTAAAATTCAACAGTTATGATTATATTATAAAATAATGATTTTAATGAATGTTGTCAAAATTATTATGAATGTCAGTAATTAAAGTTGACCATAATTATCAGTCTATGAGACTGACGTGTGATTAATTTGGTGTTCACAGCGATGTCTATATTATAGGTATTATAGAATTTCTTAATAGGAGAAAACTCGTTCTGAAATCCTTCACTTCAGAACTCTATTAGGAGACACCTACGGGAATACTCAAGGGTCAGGATTTAATTTTTCGCTTAAAATTTAAGCTTAAGCTTAAAATTTCGCTCCCAGGTACGAGTCCCACATTGGGTCAGGATCTACCCGAAGATCCTGGCTGCATCCATAAGGATTTCCCTGCGGAAAAAGGATGGTATAGATCTCAGGACAGTAACTGGACCGTGTTCGGTGTGGGTATCGGGGATCAGCCGTCTTGTCTTTCATTGAAAGAGGCCTATATATCAATGGACGGAAAAAGGTTAGTAATGATGATGTAAAATATTAATTAAGTTTAAAAAGAATGCATAATCAATCTTGTCTATTCACGCCGAAGCGAATTTCAATATATCTCTAAACTCGTTAGCTGGGCTTAAGCGCTTATCGGAGCTACCTGTCCAGATCATTAAGGAGATATTGATCCCACGGATTAGGTCGCGACAAATTATCCTATCAATAGACAGGTAATTGATTTTAGATGTCTAGGATGTCTAGGCCAGCGCAAGTTGGAGATTTATTTAGTGAGGATAAAATATTACATCTTTAAAACTGTTTGTGAATCTGGTTTTAATCAATCTATGAATTATTATGAGTGATAAAAATATTTTTATGTAAATTAGCTAATGTTTGTTGTAATGATGTTACTTCTTTCGTAATCCTGTTAGTTTTTTTTATTAGTTTAAGGGTTTTCTTAAAATGACTTCAAGGCTTATTTTATTTTATTTTATTTAAATATTAAATATAATAAAATAAAATAAAATGAAATTGGTAAAGGCTTTGTTCAGACACGGCGACAACCGCGCGGTTTCAGAACTCTATAATATTCAAATTTGACATGTAATCCTGCGATTTCCGCGTGTCTGAAAAAGCCCTAAGACTGTTATAGAACTTGACGATTTATAATTATATAATAAGATCAGTATTTATGTTTAATTTAAAGAGTATTTATAGTTCTTTTACATGAAAAATAATAATATGTATAATCTACTGTAGTTTAAATGCTACACAAAATTATGAATAACTTTTTAATATTTTCCATCAATGGAATCCTAACAATAGACTCCAATCACACGTATTACCAAAACATTTATGAAAACAATAAAAAATGGAAATATGAATTAATAAACGTCCTAAAACTTCATTTGATGATAAATCAAATGGCGCACGTTCGAATCAATCTAGCTCAAAATGTAAGTGCTTTTTATATTGGTGCGATAATGTTTGAGGAGTGAGGTTCATGGTGATGGATGTTGGTGCGCGATGAAATATTTATGCATTCTGTAATCGAAACAGCGGGCTTACAGCTTTATCCATTATCGAAATGTACGAAGTCATCGCTGGAACATTTTAATGTTTACCGATATCGTGTGGGGCGAATGTATTATCTACGTCAATATTATAAAAAATACACTTAATTCAATTATAAATGTTATACAGATAAGACTTATTATTATGTTTTTAATTATAATTTTTTAGTAGTTGACCCATACATTGAAATGATTTTTATTTATATTTACGGAGATAATACCTTTTGAGAATTAACTTGATACTACTTGATAATAAACGTTTCTTAATTTCATCGATTAGTAATAACAAAAAACCGGCCAAGTGCAAGTCAGACTCGCACACAAAGGGTTCCGTACTACTATTATATATACGACCATCAGACACTTAAATATTTATTTTATTTTATTATTTATTATTAAAGTGAATATTCAACTAAGTATTTTGTGAATATTGTACGAAGTGCCTACCTGTTGCTGTTATTGATATCGAGCAAAAAGCGCAAAAAAAAATCACGTTTGTTGTATGGGGCCCCCTTCAAATGTTTAATTTATTTTTAGTGCAATAAATAGCTTGATAATTAAAATTTGTGAAAATCTAGCTATCGGGGTTCTTGAGATACAGCTTGGTGACAGATTGACAGACAGTCAGCGAAATCTCATTAATAGGATCCCGTTTTTACCCTTCGAATACGGAACCATAAAAAGGATATAATATTGAAAATTATTTTTTTCTACTTCAGTAACGTCATCTCCGTCGACTCCTGGACATAAATCTCTTTCAATTATTAACTCCTAGACGGCCAATTTCCGTCAACTCTCATCCAACTTGGATCGGCCACACCACGATCTCCGTATCAATGAGATAATAATATGGCGGTGTCCATGACATGATTATCATGAAAACAAAAAGAGAACGAAGTTATTTTAAATATTTTTTGTCACCATAAGCCCCATAACTGCAAACAAATTTCACAAAACAACATCATCAAGGTAAATGAAGATTGCGGAAGGTCCAAGCGAAGTGCAGAATATTTTAAAATATAACATTAGAGATAATCTGTGAGTCCCGAAACGTCAGAGCCCTAATCAAATAGGGTGTAGGGCCCTATTTAAAATTCACCCGAATTTGCATAACGACGTGCCCGGGTTACGACTCAATCCGGAATCGAGAGCTTTCCATAATTGCTCCGCTTGTATAAGCATTATGGTACTAATATTTAAATCTCCGGACAAATCTTGTGATGTGTCCTTCGTTTTGCTTCCTTTATAAATGTTCTTGAATATACATATTTTAATGGCACAAAAAATCATGAACCAGTTATTTATGTTTCTTAGATAGGCAAACTGGCAGTCGTGCCACCTGATGGTAAGTGGTCGACGTCGCCCATGGACATGAACTAGTTTACCGGGAACTAGCCCAGGAAATTCATGTGTAGGCAACACATGACATCCTGAGACATAAAATGTTAAGTCTCGGTGCCAGTAATTACACTGCCTGTCTTGCCCTTCTCTTCGAAACACAGCAAAGCTGTTTGACTCTTCAACAAAAAAGTTACATACTTCATAATAGACCTTCAGGTGGTACTCGCCGGGTTTTAGTGGGTAGAGCTGCGTCCACTTACCATATTTCGGACGCAGCGAGTCCCACATACCCGCCTGGGGAGACCCACTCCCCCTGTGGGATGCCTCAGAGCATTTCCCGGCGTAAAAGAAAAAAAATAGAATCACCATAACCAGTCCGTATACCAATCTTAATGCGGGCGAAGCTGCAGGCGACAACTAGTCCTCCATATCCTATAAACTATGTTCTATTCGATTCGATGAACAAACGAGCTTCCCAACTTTTTACCAGTAGTCCAGTACTAGCTCTAA
This sequence comes from Helleia helle, assembly GCA_963853865.1. Lineage (NCBI taxonomy): Eukaryota > Metazoa > Arthropoda > Insecta > Lepidoptera > Lycaenidae > Helleia > Helleia helle. The sequence continues at coordinate 2,190,411 of OY971418.1, read as the reverse complement.
TGAATACTAAAATCCCTAATTTAGATGCACTAGATAGATAATGACCGGGATAATGGATGTCAATATTTGACCAGTACGTGAGTTACTGTGGCATTTTAGATTAAGACTTGTGTTTGTTTGTTCTGTAAACTGTCACAATATTTGCTTTGTAAATTTTGACTACAGGTGAACTAGGGAATATTAGGCTTATTAATTTTTTTCACCGGTATTTGAACATCACCTGCTTATTTCTTCTACCAAAAATCTTGGTAGTAAAAAAATTTGCTACTTGGAGCTGACACTAGGGTTGGTAAATCCGCCCCACCATTGTTCAGGCCTTGTCGTGGCGGTAGGGCTCAGCCGATTGAACCGAGGGCGCTCTTTGTAGAGGGGACAAAAGAGCAGGGGGCAAGGGGCGAGGAGGGGAACCTCACTCCATTGTACTGTCCCGACGTTGGGAGTGATTGTTCTGTGGTGCGGGACGACCCCTCTGTGGAGGTGGCGTCGGTCCCAGCAAAGGACAGACTAGCCGTCGAGGTGCCCTGTTTGCTCAACAGATCCAGGGCACCTCACCAAAGGCGGCATCGCTATTCCGAGCAGCGCTATTTTTTTTTATGTTAGTTGGATAGGCAAACTGGCAAACGTACCACCTGATGTTAAGTGGTCGACGTCGCCCATGAATGTTGCCCATCCTGAGACATTAGATGTTAAGTCTCGGTGCCAGTAATTACACTGCCTGTCTTGCCCTTCTCTCCGAAACACAGCAAAGCTGTTTCACGGGAGAAACAAGCAAGATGGTGGTACCCATGCAGCCGGGAGCGCGGCACAGCGCTTCCCTCTCACCGGTATGTATAGTATAAAAGTATTAAATATATTTCCGTTGTCTTGTACCCGTAACACACGTTCTTTGAGAACTTACGACGGGACAAGATTGACGTGGTGTGAATTATATATTATTATATTGTTTGAATTTGAATTTCACTCATTATAATTAAATAACTGAGTGAACTGGAATCTTCCCGTGACCATGGTTGCTGTAAAGTATCCGAAACGTCAGGCAAAAACTTCGCTAAAATCCGTAAAAGTTGTTTCATTATATTGATTAAGGAATTGCTAAAAGATTACTTCCTACATTCAAACTCATACTCATTTACCTTAGTAACATAGGTAAATATTATTATTTATTATTTTTCTTTATTCTTCATATCTAATACTACAGCAAATCATTTATGTAGCCCTCTAAAGTCTTAACAACTTATAGAAATTATATATTGTCTTGCTCAATGTGATTTTATTCCTAAATATGGATTTAACTGTAACCTCAAATCACAGATAGCACAAACCAAGTAGTAAACCCCATATTATTATTCCGAGTCCGTCCTACAAAATAATATGACCGTCGTTGACATTGGGAACATATCAGGATATGATCCCGTTTATGCGTATATTTTAACATATTTTATCTCCTATTTGAAGAAGCCTTTGATGTTTGAAATTATAATAATACATCTCTAAGAAATATGAGCTCTAAGAAAGTTCCTCTAAAACCTATTGTTATAAATGTAAAATGTATATCAATGACAAAATCTATTCAACATACTTTTTTGGACTTATATGAACTTGGGTAGCTAAATACTAATTCAGCTATTTAATGATAGGAGGTGGCGCGGGTGGCCGAGGTTGGGTTCGACCTCTTGATCAGCCACGTTGAAAGGTTAGGGCATTGGGTGAGACCGGTGGGGACCGGTCGAAAAGGACCCCCACCGCAGGCTACCCTCCAGATAGGAGGTGTGAAGGTCAGGATGAACTCCCATATCAAGTATCTGCGGCTCATCAGCAACAGGGAGCCGGTGGCAGTATGTCACGATTGTGGCGCGGCAGTGGACTCGGCCCAGTGCACCCTGGAGGTGTACCCGAGACGCCACTGTGCTCGTGTCAGGTTCAGGATGGGAACCTGGGCCCAGTATGGCACGGCGTCGCGGGGACTGTCCGAGCACCACCTCATCGATAGGCTGGCCTCTCGCCGGGACCAGCCTATCACTGAGGTGCTTCTATTGTCTATAGATCCGGGACCTTCAAAAAGCGGCTGAAAGCGTTCGCAGTGGTTTTAGTTTAGATAGTACCTACACTACTCAAGTGTGAGTACCACATAGGTTCTTTTCTCTTTTTAATATTAGTCAAGATTCCTTATTTTTCCAAGTGAAGTGAACATTGAAGATATTGTGCCAGTGTTTATGATGTACTCCTCTAAAATCTGCCCGTCAGTGTGACAATTACAATTTAGGCCCTCTTAACGTAATTTTGAAAAATTGTTTAGAACCTCGTAAAGCGCTATTTATCATTTTTCTTTCAGGTAATTTTAAAAGAAGAAGGGACAGTACAAACGGATCGTCGGCTTACTTAGAAATATACTGGAATGGGCTGGAACGATTTTGATGAAATTTTTGGTGTGCTTGTCAAGTGGATTCTAGAAAGGTTTAGATTTACTACCACCACTACTAAATGTTTTGGAGGTTTTGTGTGTTGTGTATTCTAGTATGCTATTTCTTCCCGAGTTTATCCATTTCTTGAATGTCGTCGTATCGGCTTTCATCAGATTAGACAGATCAGGATCGAACCTGGATCCTTTGACTCATAATTATCGTCGTTACTACGCTGTCAGATGTAAATATTTATAATATAAACCGCCAGATGTAGGCAATTGCAGACATTAATGATTAATATAATCAGTCTGACGGTAATGCGCTGATGGCACTTGATGCGACGTGTCGCTACGTCTTAGAGGGAGTGTACACTCGCGCAATTTAATGACTCAGGGTTTTTTGAATACAAATATAATTGAATCAAATTTAAATTGCCCGTATTAATGCCCATAATGAGTACCTTATTAATACCTTATTCGATTTTAGGCTACTTTATCAAAACACATTAAGTCGATTTTGTGATTGAGTTTAATACTCATGCATCTTTTTATTACATTGGTTATTCATTATACTTACCAGTTTCTTGTTTTTGTATGCACTTTTAGAGTTCCGTACCACAAAAGGTAAAATAGGAACCTTTATCACTTGCTTCTCCGTCTGTCTGTCTGTCCATGTGTCGAAACCGATTTTCTCAGGAACGGCAACCCAGCAAGGGTTTCCGTTAAAAAGTATACCAGATATGAATCTATAGTCCCTATTAGGTGTATAAAAATCAAGGTCTTGAGTCAACACGGTATGAAGATATCGGCAAATTTTGATTTCGCGTAAACGTGTAAGTAAGTTTTTTATTTGCTAGTAACATATATTTTAGCGTAGCATATTTGTCTAATATTATAAACTAAATTTTTTACCTATTTAAGGGAACGAAAGGTATTATTTATATTTGGTTTCAATGACATGGCCTTACATGCAAAAAAGTAACAAAGAGATTGTAGAATTGCAATCATATTCAAACAAAAGTTAGCGAACTGCCAATTATATTTGATAGTCGTAGCTAGAGATCAGTGCCTACAAGTTGGATAGAAACGGATCTTTCTTTTGCACTATTTTGTTCAATTTCCATCAACCTATCAAAAACATGTCAATTTTTAACAAATAATCTAGAACATCTGAAGCACTTGATTGATCAAAAAATGTTGACCGTTACTGGATGCCCGGCAAATGTGTAACATTTAATATAATATAGGAATTCTATATTGATAAGTCGTTTAATAAAAATCTATAACAAAATAAGGAAACGTAGTATTGAAGTGGGAACAAACAAAGACGAAAGCGGCGGCGGCATCACGGCATGGCAGCGTCACGCAGTTTTCCGACCCGGCGCTCGAGTTGATTTTACGACCAATGCCAATAGTGTTCCACATAAAAAGCGCTTCAAAATCGATTCACCCGCACAGACAGACACAGTCAATTTCGCGTGCAGGTTTAAAAACTGGAAAAACAAAATCAATACTGTGAGTGAGTACGCTCCTTTATGGCGGTCGTTAACATATTTAATGAGAGTCTTCTTTAATAATTTCGTATTATATCCATTTTAATATGCATGTTGTAAACACGGCTTTAAATTACATTGTAATAAACGCCTGACAATTGCATGGGTGGAATGCGTTTTTGTACATGTGGCGTTTCCCATAATTTTGTAGTCAACACTAGCGTTTTATGGGTAATTTGATTGTTAACAATTTCAATTATAGTATCAAAACTATTTGGTTTATTGTTTTGTTTGCATAATTAAGTGTAATAATCACGTACGATGTCGATGATATTGGTAACGTTTAAAATGTCTGCATGTTTTATTGTTTTTATATCTTTGATAGAATTTATTTATTCAGCAATAACTTGTGCTGTGTAAAAATAGTGTCTGGCTTTTGAGCTAGGACAGCTCAAAAGCCAGGCACTATTGTTTTTCAAAATTTTATTTAAACTATACAATAATTATAACTGACTGATGGTACTGGTGGTTCTTGGGGGAAATTCATGTTTTATAATAATTATATAACTTTTTTTTTTACTTTTTCCACTTTTATATTTTTATATACATTACAAATTGAGGTAAAATTACATGACCGGTTTCGACAAAGTCATAAAGTGAAAAAAATAGTTATAGAATTATTATAAACAATAATTAGCTTTTTACAATTATTATGTATGCATAGGAAAAATAATAATAATCCTAAAGTTGACATAGCATAAAAAAGATGAAAGACTTGTTATTTATTCTGATAAGTTGCTCCATAGACTACCTTTTCCATCCAAACTCACAAACATATTATTATATTAAAGGCTCATGTTATAATAATAGAGGCTGCTGATGATGATGATGATGATAGGCTCATAGATCAAAGAAGTTAATTTTGAACGCCATTATTATTCATGCCTCATTAAGTGTAAGTTGTAAAAGTTGTAGAAGTTATTTTTTACTCCCATCCGCGGGGTGTATTTACCCGGAGTGGTCCACGAAATTATTTAAACTCAAAACCGTAGCAAAGTTTAAGCGCTAATAACTCCGCACAAAACTTTGGTTTACTTTATCAAAGTTTAACGGAAAACACTGAATTTGCATACTTATTCGGCCCGCTTTGTGGCGGACAGACGGAAAAATCGAGTTCAAATAAATTGATACCGAGGTCACCATCAGTTCGGACTAGTGTTCATATTTTTAATTTCCATTTTAAATTCCCGTCGTTGATCACTTATCATAATTCATCATCTCTTTGGTTGGTAAACTCGATAAAAAGGTAGCTGTCACAAATCAGCAAAGCAGATTTTCTTTTCATTTTAGCATAAAAATGGCTTTAAAATTAGGTTTATAACAATTGCTAATTTACTGAGTTCACCAATATCAAATTGCACATAAACAAGTTGACCCGGAACTAATCAGATTACAAAAAAATGAAATAAACATGATGATGATATCCAAATAAAAATCGATACCGGCACGTTTTTTCGTTTCGTATTCGATATTTCAGTTTGATAAAACGAACGTTTTGTTTGGATTTTAAACTCTGAACAAGGGTGCATCTACAATTAATGTGGTTTGACTGTAAGACTTTTTGTTTTCGCGGATAGAAACTGGTGGTTAAGTGGAACTCAGTTTTAATTCCGACTGTGTTCTCGCAGTCAGACCCCTACCCACTACGGTCTTTATCTTGCAGTTGTAAGCTAAATCAAAGGAAAAAGAATCGTCAGCATTTTAGCAGTTTGTTCTATCATTAAACATTACCTAAAATCGAGCAATTTTTTTATCTATGGACACTTACACCACAACAATTGGATACCGTGGTAAGTTCTCAAAGAACTTGTGTTATGGGTACCAGACAACGGAAATATATATTTAAGATTTTTATTATGACGTAATAAATATTTAATACACATCCATGACCCAGGAGCACAGAAAACTTATTTTTTGTTCCCTGGCGGGATTCAAACCCGCTACCTCCGGCTTGAGCGCCAACGCGCTAACTATTGAGCCACAGAGGTTGTCAATTTGGTGTTTTAGTTCAAATATACGTACTTTTGGAATAATAACATTACCAAGCAATGGATGGAAAAGCTGATTATGGTGATATAGATAAGAATGATGATAAAGATAAAACAGAAAAAATAGAAAATAGAAAAAAGAAAAAAAGAAATGAACTAAAGAGTCTTGTGTCCAGCAGTGTGTGGAAAGAGTTGATAATGATGACGATCTAACATATTATTTTAGTCATTACTTTATTTAAATTTACTAGAAAAGAAATTATGCATTTAATTGCGCAGCATTTCATAGTCAAACAAGCAGACAAGCATTTTCCTGTAGTCTTGAAGTTGTTCTCAGCGAGGTGAGAGTGGTGTTTAGCGAGCATCATGGCACAGACACAATTCACAGGCTTAAGAGTATAATTGTTTATTCATTCATTTTCTGAATAGAATAAAAGTTACCTTTTATCATTGTGTGATGATCGAAGAAGTAGTAGCACATTCCTCCTCCAAGATAAGAAAAAAGAAAAGGAACATGCCTCATTTTTCAATTCTCTTTCTGTTTGATGAAACGTTAAGTACAAAGGGAGCGTATATTTTTACTTTTTCACCGATGGATTTATTGGAACTGATGCCAGCATTCGTTTGGCTCTTGATCTTTCAAAAACGACTTAAGAGCGGAAAAACAAAAATTCAATTGTTGCTTCATTACTGCAGGGCTTAATCTTATTCTTGTTTCTTTCTGAAAGACTGCTCTTTTGTTAGTAGCTTAGCAAAAGCTTTATAACTTAATAATTTTAAAAAGATAGCGCTATAAGTATTTAAAATTTAAATAAGAAATACTTTCATTCATTGTTAATTATGTTTTCATCGTAGGTTATAATAAAAGTTTAAAAGTATGTTGATGTTAAGGGCGAATCTTTGAAAGCAGTTGCAAAAAATCGCACTATTTATGCAAAACAAACAAGTAACTCCTCATTTTAGTTGTTGGAGATATTGTTAAATGGACACCGTTCTTGATACTACAGTGACATGGAAAACCAAAAAGTGCACGCCTCACACGCTCATTGTGTTTACGAATTGAAATTAATAATAATTACCTAAAAGAGAAATCAATTGAAAATAGAAAAAAAATGGTGATAATTTTTATGAAAGAAGCCCAGAAAATCTATCGAATTTCGTTAATATTTTTAAAACAGTTAAGAATTCAATCATGATAAGAAAAAGAGTTCATTCTTAGAGTGACTGAAGTATTATTCAAAAGGAATTATTACAATTAATTGTTTATATTTTTCTAAAACGAGAAGACAACGAAAAGTGCACAGACCAACGGACAGCTTTAGATATACTCTTTTTTTTTCATTTCTTATATATACTAAACAAAATGGATAAAAAATACGCTGACTTTATAATTTAACATGTCTAGTTTCCAAAACTTCTTTTTTTTATAATTTAGTGCTTAACTTAACATATAAGAACGATTTTAACTTGCAAAATTGACACAGCGGCGTATTGAGAGTAAAACACACCCACACGCTAACGCAAACATAATACCAACATTTAAATACCAACATCAAATGGAATATGGGCACTAAATAAACCAGTCCATCATACTGGAACATAGCGTCGGAAGCAAGATACCAAGGCATGCACAAAGCAACTATTAATTATTATATATATGGTAATGTGGGAAAGCATGCATGGACGACAGGATCACAGCCACGACAAGCTCCGAATCATATGGACGGATTTATGGCCTACCCAGTATAATGTACTATTCTGAAATCTTGGATTCAAACCCCTTCAAGAACATATAAAGTGCTTATGCTCGTCATATGAGCAAATCGAAAGAAGATTTTTTAAGCCTAGACTAGGTTTAGTAGGACTGTGATGTGATTCTTCTTTATAACATTATTTTTTCTCTCGTCGAAATCTATTCTATGATGATAGTAATATTAAATACCAATTATTCTAAAATATTCTGAACATTCCTTTTTATGTATTAAATCTTTACCAACTAAATTAAAACGACTTTCATATTTAAATATAATATATTGATTCGGGTGCTTATCGCGTTTATATTTCGGCAATGTTTCAATCGCCATGATCACGGGGAGACCTCAATAAACGCGGTAAGCGCCCGAAACAATATACATTTAAATATGAATAGTGATCGTGTTAGTTTAAAACAATATAAAACTACTTTGTTGTGAGAACATTCTTATTAAGAGCCTCTTTAATATAAGACACAAAGTTGCAAGGCATTACCAGGTTTTATAACACACTTTAAATTTTATTATAAAGGCTTAAGTAGAAATAATCTGTGATAGGACAATAATGATGATACATAATCCACCACGTTAATAATCTCTTAATGAAGATACACATTTTCAGCGATCAAAAAGATTCGACCTTAATTCCCTAAAGCGCTCAATGAAATCCCAAAATCAATTCTGAAATAAGCCCTCATTGTTACACTGCTATCCCTTACACCCTACTTTACATACAAAGGGATGAGTACGTCTCTCCACAAACTATCTCCCAGAACAAGCGTAGGGCTTAATTGTTTTCCTGCAGGAGGGCTGGGAAAACGTGGCTTAAACGCGTCCCGAACGCAAACGCTCCACTTTCCGCGAGTTCCATTGTACAAGAGTCTAATTTTTAATTGGATACCGTACTTGAGAAACTAAAGGCGGAGGCGGCAGGCCAATCTGCTCTTCATTTTTGCTAACTAAATTCACTTGCCTTTCAAGTGCTAGCTTTTTATCTATAGCCAAAAAGGTTTTGCTCTCTTTGTATCCTTTAAAGCTTTGTTTGAGTTGATGTTAATGAGTCGACATCCAAGAAGTTTTGTATCTCTTACGTATAGATGCAACTTCATATGAATTGCCGGCGGCTTATATGGATTCCAAATAATCTAATGGACATTGAATACATAATTAAATTTAAAAAAAAACCATCCTAATTTCAATAGAGAAGGTGGCTCTTACCACTTGCTTGGGATTTAATTATTAAAATAATTAAATTCAAATCCAAGCGTCTTTGTTATTATAAAAAAGTATTATTAAGACTTAGCACTTTCTGCGTCGATAGGTCTAATTAAGATGTTGATGTATCGTTTTCCCCTTTCGCAGAGGTCCTGTTGCCTGCAGATCCAGGACCCTCAAAAAGTGGCTTTAGTTTAGGCATTGCCAGGTGCAAGTCCCACATAGGACCATCTACGCGAATAACCTGGCTACATTCATAAACGATTTCCCTACAATATAAAAAAGGTAGTAACGTCTGACACCTGAGTCCTCGTGTGATCATGGCTATAAAGTATCCGAAACGCCATGAAAAAACGTATTAAACCGCGATTAAATCCGCAGGTAGAAGAGGTTTCATTATAATTAGTAAAATTTTCGTAAATAGTAAAACCAATATGGATATTTAATATCCATCCACGACATGACATTGGCTCTGCACTAAAATAGGACCGAGAGGTTGTATATTACAGCTTTGTATATGTATATACAGGTTGTATATTACAGGTTGTATATTACTTTGGGTCAAAGCATGTATTATGTTTAAAAACATATTCAAATTAACAAAACTTATATCCTAATTTACTTATAGAACTAAGACGGATAGGAAGATATTTTCCTTGTATTTCTCGTAAAAGAAAGCCTTCCTATATTTTTACCTTCGTTTTATTCATAGCAACCTTTATCTTGTACCTAAGCTGGCATCCCGCCAGGCCTGCTTATTTTCTTTCATGTATTCCACTCAGAGGGCTTGATCATGTGATTTAGTAAACTGTCGAAATCCCATCCCATGTTTACTGTATTGTTTTATTTGTTTGCCTTTTTATAAACTCGACTACTGGGAGTACGATTGTTGGAACACTGATTTTTTTTTAGTTCTGAGTTTTTATTATAGAGATCATTATAATAATTCATGGGTTTTGTTTATGTGCTTTTGTGAATCCTTATAATAGGATGCAGCTATGTACTATACCGGTGGGAGGGAAGCGCTGTGCCGCGCTCCCGGCTGCATGGGTACCACCATCTTGCTTGTTTCTAGATAGTTAATATAATCAGGCGTTACTATGCGGAAATCCATTATATAAGATTAAATTATAATTTAATTAGCAATAATCCCGCAAAACACGCAGTCTTTACTGCAAATGTGTGAGTGCACGCATATGCATGCATATAGCACCGCCCTACTTTCCCATACTGCATATGCGTACACTCGCATGCACCACCACCCCACATGCACCACAACCACAGTTAAAGACCACCACCACACAATCTACGCACGTTTCGCCCCGACACCGAGGCATCCTCAGGATGTAGACTCTACGATTAGCAATCGTGGGAAAGGAGGGCGGTGCTATATGCATGCATATGCATCAGGTGGCACGTTTGCCAGTTTGCCTATCCAACTAACATAAAAAAAAAACCAAAATTTTGGTAGCATAAGAGTTTGTAAGAGGTAGTGCCACGTGCCAGCTCAAATGAGGCCAATGCATGTGTATAAATCTCTGATTGTGCGGATGTCTATGGGCGTCAATAGTTGCCATAGGGCTTTGAATGCTCGATTGCCTTCCTATGCTACTTCTACCTTTTCTATTGTTGGGTATATAGCATCTCATGAAATCATGTTTGCTCTGAGTTTGAAAAAAATAAACTAAGACCAAGTCGGAATCGCTCGCGAGGTTCCGTACAGTGCTTTTATGATTCATATTTAATTATTTAATAGTAACATTGCCTTTATTGGTATCGAGATAGAAACGGCCTTAATGAAGCACTCTCGGAATTCGTTATATATTTATTTATTATGGTTCAAAAGATATTCGTCCGAGAAAACTGCGAAAAACGATGAACAGACGGATAGATCAGTCTCAGCAGTGAAGTTGTTTTGACCTTTTGGTGCGAAACTAAAAAATATATCCCGTAAACCATCTATAAAAATATTCACGTTCACTCTATTTCATCTTCAATTTCATTATACTTAATTCCGCACTAAACAAGCGAATGTCCAAACATTTGGAATATATTTAAATTTGTGCCATCTTGTAACAAAGAACGTGACTTTTGCCGGGCAACGAACCCCAAGTGCTGACAGCCTTAAGACCCTTTTTGTGGGCGGATTAACACTGTCGCCAGACTCGAACTTGCTCTCGTTCAAACTATTCAAGATAATCCAATCGAATAAAATTGCATAAAATGTACTTAATTCGTGTAAAATGAAACATTGCCTTTATATCGTCATAACTTTTTACATTAAACATAATTAGGTTTTTTTTTTATGTTAGTGGGATAGGCAAACTGGCAAACGTGGTACCTGATAGTAAGTGGTCGACGTCGCCCATGAACATTAACTAGTTTACCTTGAACAAGCCCAGGCCATTTATGTGTTGCCTATCCTGAGACATAAGATGTTAAGTCTCGGTGCCAGTAATTACACTGCCTGTCTTGCCCTTCTCTTCGAAACACAGCAAAGCTGTTTCATGAGAGAAACAAGCAAGATGGTGGTACCCATGCAGCCAGGAGCGCGGCACAGCGCTTCCCTCCCACCGGTAAGTATGTCCTCATTATATATTATAATTGAAAAAGAAGAAAATGAAAAGATGTATATTCACACACATAATTCTAAAAAGACAGTTATCATTCGATTATCAACCCTTTTATGAGTGAGTGCTTTTTCTGCGCTCCCATCTGCATGGGTTTATTCTCTTTATTCATTCCGTGAAACAGTTTTGAACTGCGTCCAGCCTTTCAAAATGAGTGGCAGGACAGACAGGCATGTAATTACTGGCACATCATCTTACAGGACACTTGCATAGGCAACAAGAAATATATTTTTCTTTAACGCCGGGAAAAGCTCTGAGGCATACCGCGGGGAAGTGGGTTTCCCCAGGCGGGTACGTATGTGAGACTCGCTGCGCCCGAAAGGTGGTAAGGGGACGCAGCTCCACTAGAGGTGCCCCGGATCTGTTGAACAAACAGGGCACCTCGACGGCTAGTCAGTCCCTCGGGGGACCGATGCCACCTCCACAGAGGGATTGTCCCGCACCACAGAACAACCCCCCCAACGTCAGGACACTAAAATGGGGTGAGGTTCCCTTGCCCCCTGCTCTTTTGTGCCCTATTCTTATAAGAGAGGTACAAAGAGCCCCCTCGGCTCAATTCGCTTTGCCCAAGGTGCTGGGCTCACCCTAGGCTACTGAGCCCCACCGCCACGACAAGGCCTGAACCATGGTGGGAATGAATTACTTGCCTAAGCTAGTCCCAGGTGAATTGTTGGGCGAAGTTGACCACTTTACATCAGGTAACCTGTTGGCCAGTTTTCCTATCCAAATAACATGAACAAAACCTGTCAAAGTAGGCATTAGGTGGTAGGTGTAAGATAAGCTATAAAGCCTTAACTCATAAGTCATATATCAATTGTATTTCATAGTCAGCATTAAACGTCCCCATCAGCAATCTAACTGTCGAGCTACGGACAGAAGTGTGACGTACAGACACATTAATAACATTATCATGGATACAACGTAACGAGCTTAGTAGCCGTATATTATAACTTAAGACACTTAAACGACCTCTCAGGTGTAATTTCAGGAAAACTTTCGTATACAGAGCGTTCATTAGGAGTATGCAAATTTTGTGTCATACTAATAGAACGGCTGGTTTTGTCGAATTTGAGACTAGTTATAAAAAAATCTGAAATAGGATATTTACAATGTTTTTCACGTGTTTGTAAAATTGCTTATAGATACCATAAACGTATTGATGAATTTGAAAATAAGTTGCTTTTGGAGATCCTTATTGTGAAACACTAACACACATTTAACAAGTTAGTAGCATTAACTAGTGTGTTACGAAGCTAACCAATTAGTTTCAATTAGTAATATTTCAATTGCGTATAACGTGCAAAATTAGTTGCGCAATACGGAGTGAAATTACGCAATCATTATGTTTCTTATTTTTTATTGGTTCCCAGACCTAGAAGATATGTGCGACCGTCTGCTGCAGTGCACTGGTAATTCTATCAACTCGTTTATTTCTTCCACCAATCACGTTGACGTATTCCAGTAATAGAGATATGTAGTACAATTTAATAAGTTGGGCTTAAGCCTTTTATCCTACAGCTCGAATAAGCAGTATAAGTTCAACAAGACAAGCAAAGAACTTTTAACGCTTCTTTAATTTTATATTTAGCAGATATGGCCAGGAGCACGGGTGGTACCCGCGTATTGCTTTGTTCTCCCGTATACCAGCTTTGCTGTATTTCGGAGAGAGGGGGCGCTGATCACTCACCATCATGTGGCTCGTCTGTCCAACTGTCTAACATAAAAAATCACCCAAAATAATTCCTACTGGACCCATATCTGCCCTAACAAACATCCTCTTAAATATCGATTTTTTCTACTATAAAAATATATTGTGTGGGTGCGGGCGCGCGCGCGCGTGTCTTTGTGTGTGTGTGTGTGTGTGTGTGTGTACTGTGTCACACTTCCGTTTGGTTTGGTACCACTATCTTGCTCAACTCTCTTGTCAAACAGCTTTGCTGAGTTTTAAAAAGGTACTACAGGCAGTGTAATTACTGGCACCGAGACTTAACATCCTATGTCTCAGGTTACACATTTTCCAGTGGCCTGCCATCTGGGACAAGCGGTGTTTATATATATAAGACGATAACTACTTAGCATGTAGACTAGATCAAATCCTGTTAAACTAATAAACTCAAATATAGCCTGAATCTAATGGCTGGACACGTAGACACCGTAACACAATTGCCATGAAATGAACTAAATTCAGTCCGAGCAGGTTTTTCGAGAGGCCCTGTTAGATGGTAATTCAGTTAGCTACTTTGTTTCAGTTAATGACGTGCAGGTGCCGGCGAGATTATATTTATAACTCGTTTAGCGGATGGAATATCTCTACCATCGTTATGATTTTGTGAACATTTAAATGAACAAAGTCTGGATTCACGTGTGGTCTTTATAATATAAATTTAAGATGTTTGGGGCCAGGTCATGAAGCTATTCCTAATATTCGAAACGAATTCTGAGCTTACCACAAAACTAACTAGCACATTGTCGTATGTTCTCTCCTTTTTTAGTAGCAACATATTTTATTTAACTTTTGAAGTGTGTCGACTACATGTTCGGTACCTACGAAATAAAGATATTTTGTAAGATTAAATTATAATTTAATCAGCAATAATCCCGCAAAACACGCAGTCTTTACTGCAAATGTATGAGTGCACGCATATAGCACCGCCCTCCTTTCCCACACTGCATATGCGTACACTCGCATGCACCACCACCCCACATGCACCACAACCACAGTAAAAGACCACCACCAAACAATCTACGCACGTTTCGCCCCGACACCGAGGCATCCTCAGGATGTAGACTCTACGATTAGCAATCGCTAAGTGACGTGCAGGCCCAAACACCCGCCTTATATTAGCTGGTTCCCCCACTACCCCCACCGAATAACCGTATTATGGGAGAATTCGTTAAATCGGTTTGGTCATTCAAAAATGCAATCGATTTATTATTTTTATGTTTTATTATTTCGAGTTGTTCCAACACACTTAGTCAAAATCCCTTGTCGCATTTGTGTAAAACTTGGAACGTATGGTTGCTACTAATATTATGTCCTGTCTCTAGTAGATGTTTTGCAAAATGGGATTTTTGAGGCTGGTCGTTCCTAAACGCTGAGATATGTTCTTTATATCTAGTTTCGAAATTTCGTCCAGCTTGGCCTACATATACACCGTTACACTGTGAGCATTTTAATTTGTACACACCAGATGAATATTTACAATCTATTTTGTCTTTGTTGTTAGCCAAATGTATAAATGGACGGATGCAGCCTTAAATAATATGCACAACTACATATTGTTATACATGTGCTTGTTAGATTCTGCTCAGCTACAACTGAAGCTTGGTACATGCACGAATAATGCTACAATGAATTATATGAAACTTTGTAACTAGCTATTTGCTCGTGGATTCGCTGGCTAGGTTTTAGAATTGTATTAGTCTTATCCAAACCCGTAATATGTATTATTGTCTATACACAATATATAATATAGCTTGAAATATCTTATGAAAATCTGATCAGTGCACTGATTATTACATTCATTTTTTCAGGACTAATCTACTACCAGTAGTAGTAGGTATACATATTATGGAAAAAACATAATATACCCGGTTCTAAGCCCAAGTTAAATTATTATCAATCTTTACTGATATTATAAAGCTGAAGAGTTTGTTTGTTTGAACGCGCTAATCTCAGGAATTACTGGTCCGATTTGAAAAATTCTCTCAGTGTTAGATAGCCCATTTATCGAGGAAGGCTATATAACATCACGTGACTTATAGTAGTTAAGTAAGTTAACGCGGGCGAAGCTGCGTACAACAGCGAGTAATATAACAATAACAGGGTAAAATAAGAATAGACAAACAATCAGCACACCAATCAATATCTCCAATAAAATAAAATGAACACAATAACAATAAAAAAAAACCTAAAACAAACAAATGCAACTAAACAAGATAAAGCATTGTTCGCGGCCGTGAGACAGGTAATCAAATCGTGCAAAGTTTTCGCATTACCATAACTACAGCTTTTGTGAACGTCGAGTTATTCATAGTTTGTTGATCCTAATCTATTAATTCCGCTCCTGTTTATCTTTTGGTGTGTTTAATTAAATGTACGCCATGTGTTGAATAAACATTAGTTTTTAGATGAATTTCTATTTATACCTGATGTGTTGCTTCGTTTTTTTTTCATTTTATTATTATTTTATGTACACAGGTTTGAGCGAATATTGTTAGTTATGGGATTTTATGAATAATCTAAAGTTCTATAGAATGTTCGAAATATCATAATATTATGGTTCAAGTCACTTCAGTATAGTTGTAGGCCGTCCTATATATTATGTGTCCACTCTAGGCAAGATTTGAACCCCATTTGAGATATCATTTTACTTAACTATAGACCACATACCGCGCCTGACATGGAAGTCATTGACGTAGTCTTCCAACAACTAAAACTACTAGAAGTAACCTTTCCATTAAACACGCACTATTTAAATTGAAAAACTTTAGCGGCTCCAAGCTCTGAGTTTTTGCTTGAAAATTAAATCAATTCACATCGAACTGGGGCTATTAGATTCTTGAATCTTTGCCAAATTAAACTCCTACATGACTTTTTCCTGAATATTGCATTTTAATGGAAATAATTATAATGTCTGCAATTTACTTATAAACTTACCATCATCATCATCATCCCCTATCCGTCCACTGCTGAACATAAGCCTCCCTCAAAAAACGCCAAGACGACCGATCCCTCGCCACTCTAATATCTACCATATTTGTCATTAATTTATATTTTGATGTAATCCATAAGGGGCAAACTGAAATTAAAACATACAATTAGCATTATAAAATATGGAGGGAATATAGAAATAGGCATCTTCATCTTCTACTGTTTGTCTAAACGTCATAATTCAGTAGTTCAAGTAGAAGGTAGACAAGGTGAGGACCTATTGTACTTTATAGGGGGGCGGTGTATTTCAGGTTGAAGGCGCAGAAGGGATCCCGGCGGGAGGACGCGCTGTGCCACACTCCCGGCTGCATGGGTACCACCATCTTGCTTGTTTCTTCCGTGAAACGGCTTTGCTGTTTTTCGGAGAGAAGGGCAAGACAGGCAGTGTAATTACTGGCACCGAGACTTAACATCTTATGTCTCAGGATAGGCAACACATAAGTGAGTTGCATGGGCTCGTTTCAGGTTAACTTGTTTATTCATGGGCGCCGCTGATCACTCACCATAATGTGGCTCGTTTGCCCGTTTGCCTATCCAACTATTATAAAATAGAAAAGGAAGCCTGGTTAGCCCTTGAGGGAACCGGCCAGTCGCGGGGGGGGGGGGTTTGGTCTGATTTGGGACACTCCCCTTCAAGCGGCTAAAAGCAACTCGCAGTGGTTTTATTGTGGTATACCGGCGCCGGTTAGTGTTTCACTGTAAAAACAAAAAAGGACCTATTGTACAAACTTTATATATTAAAATACAGGTGATAATGAAGTATGTATTGTATCTGTGGACGCATTGTCAAATTGCTCAATACAAATATCACTATACCTACTAATTGCTGTTGCCCGCAGCTTCGCCGGCGTTAACTCTTGTCCAAAAAATGAAAAAGAAATTGGGGTGAGCCATTCTTAACACAAAAAAAAAAAAAATAGTTATGAGCCTATTCTCATATCTACTGAATATACATATAAACATTTTTGAATAAACATGATTTATAATATATAAATAAAAAATGTCCAGCTGTTTCGGAGCAGTATAAACACTAAAACTGACACACGTTTTTTTAAAATATATATTAGATAAACGTAACTCGGATGTTGGCAAAACCTAAAGCAAGCTAGAACTTAAAAGAAGAAGATATAAACGTATTTATGTGTATTGTAAATTTGATATAACCATTAACAACAATCCTTTATACGAAACAATAAAATAGGACGAACCATATTACCATATTAAGGAAACACGAACATTCGCACTCGAAATTTATGACGTGGAATGTTCTCGACATATTTCGGCAAAAATGTGTCATTATCTTTTAAACATCTATTTTCGTTACAATCGAACTGCGCTCACAAAAATTATTGCCACATCTATTACTTTTACGTCTATACGATACGACACAAAGCCATCTACTTCGGTGGCAGTGCCAACAAATGAAATACTCGATCGAGACGAATGACTATGCATCGCTCTTTTTGTATGTTTCGACAGCGGCATCCCTATTGAGCGCTCAGCGTTGTAAAGCAAAATTTATTCTCGGTAAAAGTGAATACAGCAATTTCCTTCGATATAACAGCCTTTGTTACTCGCTTCGAAATTGATATCGAAATATTTTAAAATGCAATGAGCGGCAATTATACAGTTTACAGGTTATAAAGAGGAATAAATATTGCATGTGTACAATACGTTCTTCAATTTTCAGGTTCTTTAATGTAAAATAAGTAATTTAGGTATTATTTCAAAATTAATCAAGATGAAGGCAATGACAAAAATATTGCCAGAAGAAGAAAAAAATTTTTTTTTAATCACAAGACTGTATGAAGAACCTGAATGAAAAAATCAAAAAACAAATGGCGTCGTGATGATGTCACGCTTGGTCGATTTTTGATTGATCACTTCAGTTTTGAACGTCGATGCTATTTGAATATTTTTTTAGATCTTTTAAAAATTAAAGTTTGTAAAAAAACAAGAATTAAATGAACTTATAATCCAATCTGCTTAAGAAACTGAACAATATGAATTTAGTTTCCGATCTCCGGCTGATCGTAAATTGTATGTTAATTTACCCGGGCAGGTCGCAAGATATTCAGAAGGGACAATGTTGGAATATTCACTGGCGTGGCGACATCTTGGGCGTGCAACTTGCAAACTTGATTATTAAAGGGTACAGGGTGAATCCTACTGTTTGAATTACTGTCATACTTGGGGTCAAAGTTGGTCAAAGATCATCTTTCTTTGTATACCTCCACTAATTTTTATATATATGCCTTTTATAAGATGCCTAAAATATGATGTATCTAAATCAATGGGTAGTGTGAATACCTGTGAGTTATTTTTTTTTCTTTTACATCGGGAAATGCTCTGAGGCATACCGCGGGGGAGTGGCTCTTCCCAGATGGCTATGTGAGACTCGCTGCGCCCGAAAGCTGATAAGTGGACGCTGCTCTACCATTAAAACCCGGTGAGTGCCACCAATGCTGCTTTTGGTGAGGTGCCCCGGTTCTAATGAACAAACAGGGCACCTCGGCGGCTAGTCAGTCCCTCAGGGGTCCGACGCCACCTCCACAAAGGGGTTGTCCCGCACCACAGAATAGCCCCTCCCAACGTCAGGACAGGACAATGAGGTGAGATTCCTACCCTCGCCCCTTGTCCCGCTGCTCTTTGGTCCCCTCTTCTTATAAGAGGGGTACGAAGAGCAGCTCCCTCGGCTCAATTTGCTTCGCCCTAGGTGCTAGGCACTTCTCAGGCTACTGAGCTCCACCGCCACGACAAGGTGGGGTGCTTGTCTAACTTGTATACTTCTACTTCTTAAAGTTTAAGATGTAAGTGTGAAGGTAATAAAAACGTTCTCATGTGATGAAAATCTTGATCGCATTGTTGAAACTAAAGCGTTCTGCAAAACTGTGATTAACCACTACTCTACCTAGTCTTAAATGTGTGTGTTGTTGCTCATGTAGCAGAGAATATTTAGTACTATAATAAGATTCATGTAAGAATATAACATGTAATAATACAAAATATCGATGCCGTAGAATAATGGCATGGAAAACATCAAACCATTATCAAATTGTTATTGTAGCACTTATTCTTTACTTCATCACTCGAAACCTATTCTTATTCGTGAAATTCTTACATCAGAATTTAAAAAACTTTAAAAAGCAACCCAATAAAAACCCGATTGAATATATGTTACAAAAAAGTTATTTGCTAATGGATTTTACAAATTTCTAGTAACGAATAACCTCTCGTTCATTACGATGGCTCTTAAAGAAAAACCCGTTGACATTTCCCCCACACCGACCACTCCCCTAATGAATGCAAATTTCATCAAGGCAACGCACACGCTTTGCTTTTTTAATTTAAAACAACGCAAAAGAACAACGCTATTATTAAATCAGTGAATTATGTAGACGAACATAATGCCAGCTATTTATAATTTTCTTTGGAAGTTTTAAAGTATTTCTATACGATATTTAACATTGGTTTTGGTGGTGGTTAACAACAAAATGGTTTTAATATTTACTGGTTAATGTTATTTTAAGTAACATAATTAAATTAAATTTTAAGTAAAATAAATTATTATTATGATAGTGTAGATCTATTGTTTTCTTTCTTCATTTCTTTCTTCGGATTTCTTTTCATACCGATTTCCATTTCCATTGATAACTTACCTGAAACAAGAAAATAATGAATTTTAATACATTTTTTATAATAAATAATTAAATAGTAATGATTTAATTCTCTTTATGACCACGAAATTAGACTAATATTTATGATTGTGGAACAAATACCTACTAGCATAATATTGTTATATATTTCATATAAGGTACTGCGAATAATTACTGAAATCTTAAAATATTTAGACCCTCTGCTGTATTGAAGTTGATTTGTACGTATAGTTTATCTATTGTCTTCAATACAAACATCTCATCATTATAACTTCTTAATGCAATAGTTTTCACACAAAACTTACAATGTTGAGTCAACTTCGAAACAGGTGTAACAGACATACAGTACATGTTAATTAAGTACAGGCGTTCTTACTGGTGCTTGGCAAAGACAAAGTTGCCTCATTAGAACTCAGCACCTGTCTACATTAGAACATTTGAATTGACTTAGGTACGCTTAAAGCAAATTTTTAATTATCAATTTAAGGACAGTGGTGCTGGGATTACATGTATTTTTTATCAGCATTATAATTTTTTTTCCATGAGCTAATTTTAATAAATGCCAAGACGGCCGAGATTGCCACTTCACACTTGCATACAACTATAAAAAAAACAATTGTCCCGTGGTAAGCTCTATAAATCTAGTAACGGGTACTAGAAATAGAAATTTAATAAATATGAACCAGAAATATATAATAAACCCTGCATTGGTGTCGCCACTGTAACTTTTTTATGTCAACACATAGTATCGTCCATACAAAAAATTGTTCAGAAATTTTCAGCAATATGGCTATGGCAGTCAGGCTATATATACATTTTCAGATCCATGACTTAAATACATTTTTATTCATTACGCAAATTATACCCTTGGAAGGATTTGAAAAAGCAACCTATATGGTACATTCACCACTACTATAAGTGCCTATCGTAAAAAAGAACAGTATACGAAATATTCTCTTGTACAATTTATACAGTTACACAGAGTAAATCATGTAATAAAATTACAGTTTATTCGGATTAAAGTTGGAATATGTAGGAGACACTACTTCGGCCGTCAGACTTTTCTCCGTCTAGCCTTTTCAAACTTTCCCCGTGGGCTTCGAAATCATCCGAATCTAATTTTGACACGGCGAACATTTTGAAAGAGAATATCAATATATTTTCTATTTTATCGAACAGAAACTTGGGTCGTTCTAAAATGTATTCCTCCAGTCTTGTCGTATACATCCTGAATGCATAAAAAATAGTATGACCAGACAGCCTTATCTTAAAAATGAATAATTGTGTAAAATATATAAATAAATAATGAAAATAATAGTCTCATTGTAATGCTTGTAAAGATTTGTAGCTGGTATTATAAAACCTTTTATTACATTCAAGATCCCAATATGTCAGTATATAACAATTCTGTGTTTCTGGGTCGTGGGTGTGTATTAAATATTATGTGTAATATATAATAAAAAAATTAAATATATGTATAGTATAAAAGTATTGAATATATTTCCGTTGTCTGGTACCCGTAACACAAGTTCTTCGAGAACTTACCACGGGACCAGATTGACGTGGCGTGAAAGCGTCCATAGATATTATTATAATTATAATAATAATTATTATTATAAAACAACAGTATTCGAAAGGTTTGACTGCCAATCTGTACTTCAATTGTATTTTATCAGTAAATAAATAGTTACTACGTTAGAACGTCTTAGCGTTCATTGAGGGAGGCCATGTACAGTCCCCACCATGGTTCAGGCCTTTAGTGGCGGTGGGGCTCAGTAGCCTAGGGTGAGCCCAGCATCATTGGCGAAGTGAATTGAGCCGAGGGGGCTCTTTGTACCTCTCTTATAAGAAGAGGGGACAAAAGAGCAGGGGGAAAGGGGCTAGGATGGGATCCTAACCCCATTGTACTGTCCCAACGCTGGGAGCGGTTCTGTGGTGCGGGACAACCCCTCTGTGGAGGTGGCGCCGGTCACCTGAGGGACTGACTAGCCGTCGAGGTGCCCCGTTTGCTCATTAGATCCGGGGCACTTCACCAAAGGCAGCATTGGTGGCACTCGCCGGACTTTAGTGAGTAGAGCTGCGTCCACTTATCAGCTGTCGGGCACAGCGAGTCCCACATACCCACCTGGGGAGACCCACGCCCCCGCGGGAAACCTCAGAGCATTTCCCGGCGTTAAAGAAAAAAAAAGCCATGTACAGTAGACGGGTAGAGGCTGATGATGATGAAATAGTTACTTTCGGATCTATGATCCCTAAACTTTTTTCCATCTCACATATATATCACCACTGAACGCCAAGACGGCCTAACACTCACAGATGCTTAAAATTCTATGTTCAGATTATAGTCTACACAAAAAGGAATTGAAAAGCGATTCAAATGTATAATTTAATGTAACAAGCACACACGTTAACAAAGGGACCGTCGAGTCCACTCGCGCCCGCAGCTTGTCATTTACATTTTTTGAACCGCAACTCTGCGGTTATTTATTTACAGAGTTATGTATACTAGATAAATTGTGCATTATTCAACGAGTACGTTGTAAAGCAATGTTATGATTTCTGGAATCTTCCCAAAGTTCTATATTATTGCTCTTATTATATTCTTGATGTTATTGCTCCTATCCTTGTTCATATTTTTAATTATTCCATAAATTCTGGCTTATTTCCGTCCATCTGGAAATCTGCACAAGTAATCCCTTTACCTAAAAAACATAAACCTAACTCTGTTGTTGATTACCGTCCTATTTCTATATTACCTTTCCTTTCAAAAGTCCTTGAACGTTTAGTCCATCAACAGCTGTCCCATTATGTAAACATAAATAACCTCCTTAGCCCTTTTTAATCCGGATTTCGGCCAGGTCATAGCACACAATACGTAGTATTCTCTATATAGTTTGTGATAGCACAACTCGTAGACAGAGAATACTATAGACTGCTGGATAATTCTTACTCCTTCCCACATAAAAGAGATGTGCTTATTACAATAATGAAGGGAAAACAAGGACAATACTATACTATTGGCATCTCTCAGTGCGTGCTGATTTTTTCAAGGTCAACAACATATCTTGCTACACAAATTTTGACATTTGTAATTTGTTTACAACATGTAGTCAATTGTGAAGTATTGTTTTAGTATTATTTTAATGTAATTAACGAATTTGTTGGTAATTAAAAAAATAAGGGGAATAAAAACATATTCTGGAATACCCTAACAATGGTTTGGTACAGTATAATTAATTGTAAAAGTGGTAGTGACCGGAAAATTCCAACATTGACTTTTCACGCGCAAGTTCATATTTTATTTTATATTGTGGTTAATAGTGGTTGAATAACGATATGTGTGATCAGTCTTTATGTATATATACTTTCATTGGTTTATAATTCATAAGTTAAATTGAAAAAAAGGTAATAATTGATATTGATTTTGTGACCGTCTTTAATGTTAAAATTGCTAGTATTATGTTTTTCCTTTTCCCAGTAATGTATGTTATTAATATTTTGAATTGTGTTGTTTGATTGAATTTATCTCCAAAAGCTAACCTTAAATTAAAAGTGAGATATTTTTATTTAAATCGTTATAGTTTTAAAAAACTTTTAGAGGTTTTTTTAAATAAGAAAAATATTATAGAAATATAAATTGGATTTATTTTTTATACAATATTCTTACTTACTTAACTTAGTGTATAAATGAATAAAATAGTACTTAGATAATAATTGCGTCATTTTAAAATTTTCTAGAATAGGTTAAGGATTCAATTTAATTAAGTTTAAATATTTTTACAAAATTGAGACTGGACTCCGCAACAGGTGACGTAAAAAAGAGGTTGTAGGAGAGGAATGGAGTTCCCTCTCTATCAATCCTTCTTCCCTCTACTCCCCTTTGCCGCTAACTCATATTTTAGGAAAAAGGGGGGAGGAAGAAAAATTGTCCCTGAAAATAGTGAACACCTGGAAAGTGAGGATGGTGGGAAGGGATAAAAAGATGTTCCTTTATTTATCCCATCACCTGCCTTCTCGCTAGGGAGTATATTTAAGAAGGGGGAAGGTGGAAGGAATATTTGCATTAATTACAAAAATGCAGGTTTTATTTCAAATTAAACAAAGTTTAAATAATGTATATATTCATTTGTATCTACTATTAATACCTTAAGTTACCAATTTCTCAATTATAAATTGTTACTCATAATTTAATCTTACATCACAGTTTCAGTTAATCCTGACATTTGGAAGAAATGGATTAAAGCCTCTGGTCGAAATGACTGGATTCCAAAGAAGTGTTCAAAGATTTGCTGTTTGCACTTTGATACAAAACATATCTTAAAAAAGGAAGGTATACTTACATACACCCTGATGCTTTTCCAATTGTTAAGGTGAGTATTAACTAAATAAATATTTAACTATGTAAGTATGTGGTTTTTGGACAAATTACTTTCTCTTATGTTGATAGGACAAGTCTGTATTCATGCTAAATTGAATCATTTTGACTTCCATTCTTTAAAGAAAGAAAGAAAAATATTTTATTGTCCACAACAAAGATATGTTATTATTATAAAAAATAATCGTACTTTAAGGAAACAAAATAGTTTTTTTTTCATATTTCAGCTTGGAGCTACTGAAGAGATAAATAAACCCATGCCATGTCCATCTGCTGTTATACCATTCACAAAAACAATGGAAGAGCAACCAACGCATGTGAAATTTGATGCAGTAACTGTGCCGTTACGTACGTTTCTGTGTAAAAAAAAAAAAAAATACGTGTTCATATAAATATCGTTTTTGTTTAATTTTTTATGCCAATTTTTAACCTATAGTATGTAAATAAATCACATCTATTTTAACTATTTTTATATATAGAAAATTAGTGATAAAAATAGTTTAATGGATGTGCATTTTAATTATTTTTATTACTAATTTTCTATACTCTTATTTTCTTCCTTTCCTCCTTTCCTCCTTTCCTTTCCAGTACTCTTATTTTTATAGTAAGACTTTTGAGAATTTTATGTCAAAAGTCTAGATGTTTATGCTAATATGATAATTTTTGTTGTTTCATATTTATCGACTTTATTTTATTATTTACTAGCTGTTGCCCGCAGCTTCGCCCGCGTTAACTTAGATTTACAGCCGTACGCGGATTGGTGATGATTATTTTTATAGCCTACGTTACTCCTTATAACATCAGCTATCTGCCAATGAAAGTCCCATCAAAATCTGCCCAGCTGAGATTAGCCGGAACAAACAGACAGACAAATATTGTAAAAAAGGCTATTTTGGTATATGTACCGTGTACACATCCATATGTATTCAATGAAAAGCTGTTATTTTAATATTACAAACAGACACTCTAATTTTATTTTTCTAATAGATGTATAGATGCCTATCCAGTTCTAAAACATTAGAGTTCTAATATATATATTTTTATAAAAGATCATAGGGTCTACCGGAGCTAAAAGTATGCCCTCGTATCAGTTTAAATTAAATACGCAATAAAGAATCTCAAACATTCGGGCACAGTATAAAATAATTTGTCAAAACAAAAAAAAAATACCAATAAAAACATAATAATGTAATGTTTTAGCTTTAAAAAAACATGACAGTTTTTTATATTTAGCGTTTTGCCTTAAAGTAGGCAAAAGGTTTTTGTATAGCAACCCCATTTCAGACGTCACTTCAATATATCTATCTCATGTCGCCACGGCTGGCAGCAGTCTATAGTATTCTCTGTCTACGGCACAACTTCTGCACTTGTCAAAGTCACTGATGACATTCGCTTGGGAATGGATAATAAACAACTTACAGTGCCACATACTTTTCTTGGCCGGCGGCTGAAATTGGTACTACCACCGGCATTTTGAAATGTCAGACTGACATTGTCAGTTAGCTCTCAAATACAACTTGCGGAGTTTTGTGTTTTGTGGTTTTTATGAACATCAAACATGCCTGGAGTATTGAAAAGCGATGGCAGAAGCATTATTTTACGCGTTATTTCTTTCATGAATGAAGAAAAACGGAACCAAGCGCCAATTATACCATTACATAAAGTATATGAACGAGTTGCTGCCGCTACAGGTTAGTGTTACCAGCATAGATGGGGATGAATTTACCTACGTATTAATGAAACGGAAACTTACTTATTTACTTTTTTTATTACAGGCGTTAGTGAAAGGTCAGTGCTACGAATGGTAAATAAAAAGAAACGGGCCGATAAAACAGAGACAAAAGTTTCTACTCCGGGGAAAAGAAGAAAAAGAACAACAGGAAAGATAGAAGTCGACAACTTTGATCTCGGTATCATAAAAAGGAAAGTTCACGAATGTTACTCAGTTAAAAAATAAATTCCCACTTTACCGAAGTTTCTTAATGATCTTCGAGAAGAAATTGATTTTAAGGGGAGCCGAGAGACCATACAGAAAATATTACATAAACTAGGATTTCGATACAAGAAGACCCAATCTAATAGTTCTTACTGAACGTAATGGTATATCCGCATGGAGGGCGACATATTTACAAAAATTCAGGAAAACGAACTTAGTGACAAAAAGAAACCTGTAGTTTTTTTGGACGAAACACATATTCACACTTCGCACACAGCTGGATGATGTTGGCAAAGTAATGAGGATGATGGTGTTCTGAACCCAGTTTCTAAAGGAAATAGATATATAATCGTCAATGCAGGAGGAGAAGCAGCTTTTGTCAAGAATGCTTTACTTGTTTTCAAATCAAATACAAAAAGCGGTGATTATCATGATGAAATGAACAACACAAATTTTTAAAAAATGGGTCGCTGACAAGTTGCTTCCAAATTTGGATCAATGCAATGCAACTGCATTGCAATGCGGTTGCATTGCATTGATTTGCAATTGCAATGTAGTGAGCTATGCAACAATGGCTAACTGAAAAGAACGTCGAATTCCACGAAAGCTATACAAAACCTCAGCTTTATGAACTAAATAAAAGACACAAACCGGCACCAGAATACGAAATTGATAAATTGATGAAAGATAGTGGACACACAGTGTTAAGATTTCCACCATATCATTGCGATCTTAATGCAATAGAAATGATCTGGAGTTCAATGAAACGGAATGTAGCATAGAAGAACCTTCGGAAATCAAGTACTGAAATGCCTCAGTTGATTGCAGAAGCCTTTGACAGAATGAATATCTGTTGTAGAATGGAAAAAACATTGCAATCATGTAAAAAAAATGAAAACAAATACAGAGAAAAATATGCGTTTTTAGATGAACCGTTCATTATTAGTTTGGCCAGCGATAGTGAAAGCGAAAGCAGTGATTCTGAAGATGAACATTTTGACTATTCGGGAAATCAAATAATTGATGGAGTTC
This sequence comes from Helleia helle, assembly GCA_963853865.1. Lineage (NCBI taxonomy): Eukaryota > Metazoa > Arthropoda > Insecta > Lepidoptera > Lycaenidae > Helleia > Helleia helle. The sequence continues at coordinate 2,163,160 of OY971418.1, read as the reverse complement.
GTCCTCTAGAGTGTGATTTTTCAGATATTGTTTTGTTTGATCATAATTATTGTATCAAAATATAGAGGCAAAACACGTGTAGAGTGCTTAAAATGATTTATTAATAATGCTCTTAGCAATAAGCCCGCTATTTGTACTGTTTTGTTATGTTTGTGTTTATTTTCTTTCTTGGTGCGTACAATAAATAATTTTACTAACCACCAACACCTAATAAAAATCCAACTAAAATGTATTTATTTTTATTTCTTGCATTATTAATTACAATGGCAAAGTTTTAATTATCGAACGGTTCCGATTGCTAGGTATCTTAAAAGATATTATATTAATAGTAAAGGTAACAAAACCTATCATATCAGTATTGTTCCTAAGTTTATGTCACATTTATTTTCCTAGAACTGTATTTTCTAGATATTAGTATACATTGTTTTATTAAGACACTTCAATAAATTACTTATTAATGTAGCCTGCATCACTTCAAATTTTTCCCCATATAATGGTTAATTTTTATTTACTAGCAATACCAATATCCATGACAGCGACGCTCTTACCGGCCAAGAAAAGTTTGTGGCACTATACTATACTTACTTTACTAGATTTTAGCAACGCTTTTAACACGATTGATCATGATATCCTGGTTAGTAGGTTGTTGACTCTTAATTTATCGCCATCAGTGGTTGGATGGTTTCATGATTATCTTGTGGGCCGACGGCAGCGTGTACGGATTGGTGATAGTTATTCTTCATGGTCCAATATCGCTGTTGGCGTCCCACAGGGTGGCGTCTTATCTCCACTTCTTTTCGCTCTATTTATTAATACCATCACTCAGTCCATATCGTCTTTCTTTCACATGTATGCAGATGATCTCCAAGTCTATACTCAGTCTTCTCTCGACAATCTTCCTAATATGGTTTCCGTTATGAATAGAGATCTGGAGAAGATCTGCGAGTGGAGTAAATACAACGGACTTCATATTAATCCGCTTAAATCCCAGGTAATAATTATAGGCAGTCCAGGGCTCGTCTCGCGGATAGACTGTGTTGGATTACCTCCGGTGCTCGTAAGTGGTGTCCGTCTCCCATTTAGCAAGACAGTGAGAAATTTGGGAGTATATTTAGATGAAAATCTCTCATGGTCTCATCATATCAAAGAAATGAGTAAAAGGGTATATAGTGTGTGGCACTCTTTAAAACGTCTTCATAATTTTTTACCAATTCGGACAAAAATATTACTAGCAGAATCATTGTTCCTGTCTATATTAGATTATGCTGATGCATGTTACGTTAACCTTACCGAAGAGCAGCTTAATAAGCTTGAGCGCCTCCAAAATCTCGCTATTCGATTCATATTTGGGTTGCGCAAGTATGATCATGTCTCTGAATTCCGCTATAAACTCAAGTGGCTGCCAATCCGTCTTCGCCGGAATGCTCGTATACTTTCATTTTTGTATTATATATTATATGACCCTAAATCTCCATCCTACTTACATGAAAAATTTGTGTTCCGTACATCTGAAGTAAAAGAATTGCGGTCATCTGTAAATCAAACTCTCCACATCCCTGTTCACTTCACCAAGTACTTCAGTTCATCTTTCACAACAAAATCCATTTTATTATGGAATGCCTTGCCTACTAATATAAGGCAAGCTAAAAACCTTAACAGTTTTAAGTCGTTAATTAAAAATTATTACTTAAATGACATTTAATTCGCATATTAAGTATTTCCTTTCTTTACGAGTTATTTAAAATACTGAACTTTTGTATATATGTATATGTATGTATATATATATATTTATAATATTTATGTGTGTAATCATGTGTATGTACGTGTATATAAGTATTTGAGTACTTTTATGTTTATTTATTAGTTAGTGTGTATGTTTATAGATATATCGTATGTATGTTATATTAATTAATAACTTTTGTATAATTTGTACTTAATTTGTTATAATATTTAAGATGCACTACCCATAAGATTTTGAATATTTCCTTTACCCTAAGGTTACTTGGCTTTTCGGCTTTTCGGCGATAAAGTCGCCTTTGTGTCTGCATTTATATTTTTAACTATTAAATTTTTAGTGTTTTATGTTTGTAATTTTGTGTGTGCACAATAAAGTATAAATATTCATTCATTCATTCATTCATTCATTCATTCATTCATTCATTCAAAGTTGTGCATGTGGTTTACAGATTGTGTCTTTAAAAGGACAAACCGGTGGGAGGGAAGTGCTGTGCCGCGCTCCTGGCTGCAAGGGTCACCATGTTGCTTATTCTTCCCGACAAACAGCTTAGCTGTGTTTCGGCAAGACAGGCAGTGTACGAGTAATTACTGTCACTGAGACTTAACCTCTTATGTCTCAGTATAAGCAACACACAAATGAGTTCCCTGGGCTAGTTTTAGGTTTACTTATGTTCATGGGCGACGTTGACCACTTAGCTAAGATCGACACGTCTGCGATTTTGTCTATCCAAGTAATAAAATAATCTTATGATGATAATAGTTTTTGTATAGTTTTTTTTTCTATCTATTGTGACACGGAAAAGTTTCTAGAGTGGCCAGCCTATTGGGTGCCTATGACTGACTGTAAAAGGAACTGTACTAATGCTGATATCGTTCTTCTAAATCTTCTTATAAACTAATTTCGTTTTTTTTTACTTTTGTTTTTATGATCTGTCTAATTTAAGTGGATTGGTGGTTTCTTGTGCATAATGTAAAAAACTGCAATGTAGTCATTAACAAATAACAATAAAATCGAACAACCATTTCAATAACCACGAAAATCCTCCCATGATTGCTTGTTGCTTCATGGTTGCTGTAAAGTTTCCAAAAAATCCGTAAAAGACGTTATATTGAAATAAGTGAAAATCGCGTAAACATAAGAAAACAAAATCTTCAATGGTGCATGTCAACATCAATCAACAAATCGTACCACTCGATTCTAAGTTCTAAAACCTAAATCTAAATTTCTATAATACTATTAAAATTAACTCTTATTTATTATATATTTATTTATACTCTCATTCCAATAATTAGGTTATATTAGTCCATTGAAAGCCTGTTTACTGATTCTAGCCCTTTTCATTTTGTCCCAGAAAATAGAGCACAATTTAAATATTCATAAACACGGGCGGAAGGCTCCCGAGTCGCAGATTAATTAAATACCTGCAAATAAAAACCGTGGATCATCCGATATACTTTCAAGTTTCTAGATAAAAGATAAATTTATATTTTATAAGAGGAGAATATATTTTTTTATGCACCCAAAGAATAAGAACTTGTATACAATGTATCCATGACGATTATTGTGTTAAATTGTTGACAAATGTATACATAGATAAATAAGATCAGATTTCTTATCCTTCACGTTCGTCACTCTGTTTTTTATTAAAGGTTACTAAAATTGCTTTTATCATATAATATGTAATAATAACACGGATTTCAAAAAAGTTGGATGCTATAAGTGTGACTATGTCTATTGTCTGTAGCATCGTAGTTTTTAAACAAGTCAGCTGATTTGAATGCGGTTTTTATATTTGAAAAGATCTCTTCTAGCGGTGTTTTTTTCTTAGATGTTTTATAAAAATTGTTTAGAGGTTCAAGGTTATCATATATATTTTGTAAATTGAAGTTAACTCTGGCAAATTCTGACTTATTATTTTCATGGTATTACTTTATAATATATATAATAATATCAACCCTTATATGTCCCACTGCTGGGCACGGGTCTCCTCCACGAAATCAGGCGAGGAGGGTTTTGGGCCATAGTTCACCGATGCGCTGGCCCAATGTGGGTTGGTGAACTTTACACACCTTCAAAGACTTTTAATCTCATCAGGCATGCAGGTTTCCTCACGATGTTTACTTCACCGGTGAGCAAACGATGGTCTAATGTTCAGGTGCACATAGAAATTTAGAAAAACCCATTTCTAGGCATCACAGGGGGGGTCAGAATCGAACCCGGACCTCTCGGCTCTCACTCAAGAGGCCCAACCCGTACCCACTAGGCCATCGTCGCTGTGGACTGGGCCCAACACACCCTCGAGGTGTGCCCGAGATTGGCGGCGCTGCGTCATGATCTGACATTAGTCATCGGAGGGGACTTGTCTCTACCGAGCGTCATCACCGCGATGCTCGGTGACGACGAGTCCTGGACGGCGATGGTCGCCTTCTGCGAGCGCTGCGAGGCGCTACTTAATGCGCCTACAGGAACGCCCCTGTGCTCGTGCCAGGCTTCAGGATAGGAACCTGGGCCCAGTATGGCACGACGTCGCGGGGACGGCTTAGTAGCGGTCGGGCAGTCCCCCCTTACGAGGAGTAGTCTGGCATTCGCCGGGGCCAGCCTGTCGCTGAGGTGATCCTGTCCGTTGCCTGCATATCCGGAACCCTCAAAAAGCAGCTGAAGGCGCTCGCAGTGGTTTTAGTTAGGGTGGGCACTCCCAGGTGCGAGTCCCATATTGGGTCAGGATCTACCTGAAGATCCTGGCTGCATCCATAAGGAATCCGTGCGATTTAAAAAAAAAGTGGTAGTATTATTAAGTGACGGATGGTTAAGGTTTAACCCTGAAAATGATACAAATATAATATTACAGAGATTTTATTGATAGCAAGGTAGTAAAAGCGTGCTAAAAATAGTGTTGTACATTTTGTTGGCGCGATCCTTATCGTAAACAAAACAATTAATCTATGAGATTAGGACGTAAACGTTATAATTAATTTTGGAGATGGCTGATAGTCCCCTAGGAAATTAAACCGAGTTGCCAGTCATTATGAGAGTTATTAAATTTTAACGCGACAGGTCTTTGTAACTTGGCAGTTCTGTGCGAGAGCTGACCAACATAATTAGATACCTATCTATGAATAATTAATGTATAAGATATCATCTTGTAGGACATGCGGAAGTTTTATTATAAATTATTGTTTATTAATAAATTGACATATAAAATCTTTAAATTTACAACGTAATTAAAACAAAAGTCTACATAAGATATATTTTTTGATTTTCAAACTAGGAATAAAGCTATTTTCTATTTTGGGATGAGTGAAACTGTCGGAAGTAACTCATATAAATAGTAATAAAGGAACAGCCTAAAAACAGCTGGCAAACCATTACAAGTATAATACACGACAGTAGTTTATTAATTTTAAGATCTGTTTCGGCATGTTTTCTTATTTATTTGGAATTATAGTCTCATGACTATGACTTCAAAAATAAAACTAAGATGTATCACAATTTTAGTCTACAGATATTACGATATATATATTCAAAGTCAAAGTAATAACCTCTCTCAAACTAAAGACATTTCAAGTTTTTTATGTGATTATATAGATAAATATTGTACGTCGATACACGTATTCAGCAAGTTATTTCTTACGTAAAATTGGACCGTTTGATGCGTGACTAAACATAATTCTCAAAACGTGGATATATTTCGAAAAAACAATATCACATTACGAACCGATGCTATTTACATTCAATACAAAGAAAACGTTTTTTCTCGTTAATCGCTTTAGGGTCCGTTGAAATAAACAGAAGCCATTACAAGTTTTTTTGTGTCCGAACAATTTCTATGTTAGAATTTTATTTATAAAAAATATTTTGGCCTTGGTGGATTTTTTTATATTATGCCAATTTTTCACTATAAAAGATTTTTTGTGAAACGTCTATATGTGCGTCTATGTGTGGCAGTAAAATCGCCTCGAATGACGTTACGGCTCATTAGCCGTGACGTCCGGAATTTTCGGAAAAGAGTAAACATAGTAATTAGGGAACTATTAGATATTCTAATAAGCAATCAATGTTTTATTTTCTTAAAATTATCACTCAATCACATTTTCATAAAAATAACGGGCCCCATAAAACGCGGGGCCCATAGTGCCCATTGTGCTCAATGGGAAATACGGACCGTATCACTTCTTAACAAATTAAATTTTCATTAATTCAATCACAGAAATAAATTAACGTCTTAAGTTAATACCCAATACGATGGGAAAGCACAAAACGCTGGTAATAATTAATACAAACATACAATCAGCCGAGATATCGATCTATCGAGTAATATCGATGGCTTCGTGTATCGATTCTCTTATCGATTATCTATTTGTCACGAACATTCAATATATCGTTGTGGTTAGTCATTTAGCTGATGTCGAAGATTAACGATCTGGGATTTGGTATTTGGTAAGGAACGAGACTCGGGGTGATGATGTTTATAACATCTTATAAATGTACCTTAACTATAAAACGAATTTAGTATTGCTATTACCTAATCTGCTATTGCTGGCCCTTCCTAATCTTATAAATACGAGGGGAAAATATATATATTTTTTTTCATTTAAAGGCATTAGCTACGAGGCTATTAGCCATACAAAATACAATTATTCGGTCTGTAATACGAAGAAATGGCGGGAAACCACAAGGAGCGCGACTTCGCCCCTCTAGCCCCCATCAATCAACTATCATTCCCCATTCCATCCACACAAGGCAGTCCACCACAATATTCGCCAACCAATCACAATATATAAAGATCAAGTTTTTAAAACAAACACTATAGAAAACCACCTTGAATGGATAAAACACAAAATAACAATTAATTAACGGGAAACCAAAAAAACACAACCGCACGTCTCGAGGCCTCCCGCCATTCCCCCATATTTTTTTATTATTATAAAATCAACTTTCTCTAATTACTTACTATACTAATAAGCAAAGACAATATTACATGTACAGCCTGACCAGAAATATATTAACCCAACGTGGTGTCGCCACTGTATCTTTTTTACGTCAACACATAGTATAGTCCAGACAGAAATTAGTTCTGAAATTTTCCGCAATATGGCGAGGGTTTTTATTTTTCTGGTCAGGCCTTTCCTACTCTACACGTATATTTCCTTTTTATTCCTCATCATAACCATGTCATGACGCTGTCCTTTCCTTTCCTTTCCTTATTTTTTTACGTCATTAGGGGGCAAACGAGCAGTCGGAGCCTTATAGTACCGACGCACACAATCAGAATTTATGCAGAGGCGTTCCTCCTTTTCCCTATCCCCCAATGGGCCACCGGAAACTCACAAACCGCACGAAACTCGACGGCACAGCTGTCACTTGATGCCGATGTTATTTGAGCCCGGTCGCGCCGGCCTAGTTCAGCTGCAATGTAGCATGGCACTACCTCTTACAAATTTCCTTATAGTGTTAATTTCCGTTTTAGATTTTTATTATGAATTTTAATATCTATACTAATATTATAAAGCTGAAGAGTTTGTTTGTTTGTTTGAACGCGCTAATCTCAGGAACTTCTGGTCCGATTTGAAAAATTATTTCAGTTTTAGACAACCCATTTATCGAGGAAGGCTATAGGCTATATGACTTTTGTTAGGCATTCCATTCTTGTACTGTCTCCCGCTATAACCGGGGAGGGAAACTGGAAATTTTTCCTACTCCGCCTGAATACTTCTGATTAAATTCGTTGCGGGTCCCAAGGCAGTTTTAACGTATCCCTCGGGCTCCCTGAGATCGTATCAAAGGGTCATTTAGTGGTTACCGCTGTCGATCCTGGCTATACAGGAGTAGCAGCGGTGGGAACGAGTGGTGGGCCTAGCCCGTAAAAAAATATAGGCTATATAACATCACGCTGTGACATATAGGAGTTGAGTAACGCGGGTAAAGCTGCAGGCAACAGCTAGTTAAAATATATGATTCACATCTGTGTCCTATGACTGCTAACTTTTTTATACTTTATGTGCACATACAAGTAAACTAAAGACAAGTGAAAATCAATATTAATGAATTTATAAACACACCCAACAGCTGCGGCTACATGCGAGACGACCGTGGTAATTGCCTTAGAGTTATACCCAGTTGTATATCATTGAGTAAAACCGTCTGCAGTATTGATCACTTTATATATAGCGAGGTTCTGCAGACGTTATTAAAAGTGGAGACGGCTTCATCGCATACCTAGATGAACAGGTCAAGGGACGAATTAGTAAAATATGAGAACTTGGAGTCTGGACTCTAAAGATCTACACGTAGAATATCAGCATGTCAAGTAAACTTGCGATTGAAAAAATACCAGTGCGTAGATTGTTTAGTAGTGGTCTTTTACTGTGGTTGTGGTGCATGTGGGGTGGTGGTGCATGCGAGTGTACGCATATGCAGTGTGGGAAAGGACCCCACCATGGTTCAGCCTTGTCGTGGCGGTGGGGCTCAGTAGCCTAGGGTGAGCCCAGCACCTTGTGCGAAGCTAATTGAGCCGAGGGGGCTCTTTAAACCCCTCTTGTAAGAAGAGGGGACAAAAGAGCAGGGGGCAAGGGGCGAGGACTGGAACCTCGCTCCATTATACTATCCCGACTTTGGGAGGGGTTGTTCTGTAGTGCGGGACAACCCTACTGTGGAGGTGGCGTCGGTCCCTTGGGGGACTGACAAGCCGTCAGGGTGCCCTGTTTGCTCATTAGATCCGGTGCACTTCACCAAAGGCGGCATTGGTAGCACTCGTCGGATTTTAGTGGGTCGAGCTGCGGCCACTTACCAGGTTTCGGGCGCAGCGAGTCCCACATACCCGCGTTGGGAGACTCACTCCTCCGCAGGATGCCTCAGAGCATTTTCCGGCGTTAAAGAAAAAAAAAGTGTGGGCCTTTCCCACTTTGCGTTTACCACGTCATTATAGTTACTTTTGGAGTCGGTGTCGTATTTGTTGCTGTACACTACCTACCTACCTTCGAATCCGATACGAGTAGACACAAACCCAGACCGCGCAAACAGCGCTAGCACTACGCTACCGTTAGATTGCTTGGACACCGCGCATGACCCGCCTCTCTCTCCAGAGGGAGGGATGAGGGCTGGCCCTCATGATGATAGGTTAAATTCAACCGTAAAAGATTCGTCGACCGTATCGGATTTGACTAGTCCAAATGATGCTCTCCCGAGCAGCGGGGCGGCGGGGGGCGTCCCCCTTTCGAATATTTCTTAAGTGAGCCATCTGCTCACTTACTGTACCGATTGAGTTTAAAGGCCATCAGGCCGAAAAGTCTAGCCCTTCCGAAAAAAAAAAAAAAAAAAAAAACCTACCTACCTACCTTGGCTGACACCGACTCCAAAAGTAACTATAATGACGTGGTAAACGGAAAGTTTGTACATTAGTAGAATATTAAGTTGATTATAAGTTGTAAGCACAAAAATTAAAAAAACTGTTATTTTATTACTTTTTAGTTTAGTATTTTTGAAGTTGGTTTTAAATTTTTGTAAAATGTTTTTTGGTATACAAAGATATTTGGTATACCTACAAATATCAACAAAGATTATAAACTTTAAAAATCAGAAACAGAGGAAATGTGTCAATGTGTAGATGGTACACAAAACGAAAGTGTTATGTAAGTGTGTGAACCTATACGTTACAATGTACTCTGTGGTGTGAACACGGGCTGGGTCTCAAAGTAATAGATCTGGGTTCAATCCTGTTCGGTGCATTTAAAATAGATTTTTCTAATTTTTTGCGTGAGAACATCTGTTTCTGACCGGTGAAGGATAACATCGTGAGGAAACCAGCATACCTAATGAGATGTCTTTGAAAGCGTGTGAAGTTCACCACACGTGTACCACACCAGTGAACTAGGATGAAGACCCACCTCGCCATATTTCGAGGAGCAGACCCGTGCATGGATATGGAGAGACATAGAGTCAATGATTGATGATGCAAATATTATGGGAATTGAATAACGCCCTAACCACAAAATAATATGGAAAAATAAATAAAACATGAGCTGTTTTATTGGATAATATAACATAAACAGCGCGTTACATGTAATAAGCGAACAAGAGCCAACAACAATGAATCATGCCGTAACATGGCGTTTAGTTCATGCCCGGTAGATATTCACACAGTCATGCAGAGGGAATGTCGGAATATTACATTAAAGGGAGTATTCGATCAATGTGCATTTTTTTGGTTCATTTGCCACCAGCCATACGTTTTCCTCCGCTAACATTATGGTGTGACCTAAGGTATAACCTATAGGCGATTATTTAAAAATTTATACGTTCATTCTTTAAGTTTAGGGTAATATTTGGACACTGCGTGTTGTCTTATTCAAGTTTCTCTCTGCATGATACCATCATCCTACTTAATTCTTCTACGGAGAGAACAGCAGGACAGCCAGTGTGCCAGTAATTACTGGCACAGAAACTTAATATCTTATGTCTCGGAATAGAGCATACTTATATTTAAAAGGCCGGCAACGCATCTGCTAATGATGTAGCGGGTGTCTATGGATATTCCCTATCACTTACCACCAGGTGAAACAACTGTCCGTTTGTCCCATCTTGTATTAAAAAAAACAAGGCATGAATTAGTTGTCTGGAATAGTTTCTGGTAAACCAGTTTATCGCAAGTCGGCCAGTCCATTCTAGAAACCTATACATTTTTTTTTGTATACAAAACTTAGGCTAATAGATTTTATGATTTTGTTTTAACTGACTATGGTAATTTAATTGATTATTTTAGTAAATTAATTACGGGTAAGGGTATGTTTGTAATAACATTTTAAACCGCGTGAATAATTTCTGCGCGCCAAAGAGCACTTGTGTCCCAGGCGCTAGGTGGGGTTAAGTTGTAAAAGAATATATGCATCGTCATTCTTATAAAATAAGTTATCAATTCTGAGCAAAAGTTTTCTTAAAAAAATATACAAATAAAAAAATGGTTACTGGAACACTAAAAAAATATTATTTTAAGAAGAAAGTTTAAAATATAAAACTACAAAATAAAGACGTATTGTCAGTTTATTTTTAGCCCTCGACGCCAAAAGTCATTTGTAGTTTGACCGCTAAGTGTCTGGGTACTTTATTTCTTAAATCGATGAACCGATTTGGATGCGGTTTTTATTTTATGTTTTATCAAAACCGGTTCAGCCATTTCAAGGTTATCAGCTCTATTGTTATTTCGTTGGGGTTTTTTTAAGTATAACTTTTAATACCTATTATTATTTAAATGAATCTGTTTTCTTGTCGATGAGGATTTTTTTAGAATTTTAGTAATATGAAGTAAATATATTCGATAAAATAAAATTAATAGGTAACTAAATAGTTTCTATAAAATACTAGTGGCACCGACAGACGTTGTCCTGTACAAAATATTTTTTTTTTGTGAATCTAAACCATCCTCGAATCCCCTTGAACTCACACAAAAAATTTCATCAAAATCGGTCCAGCCGTCTAGGAGGAGTTCAGTGACATACACACGCATAGATGAATTATATATATAAAGATAGTATTTATTTCGCGAGCCATATTGACGAAAGGGTGCGTCTGGATGTACACTTCAATTTGCCTTTCCATCCAAGCGCAGCATTAAATGTTTCAGATCAAAATAAATTTCCTTAATCGCTTTTAACTTACGCCAGGCCGTTAATGTACGGTTTATGTAAATATTATGAGAGTTTAACTATTCAGTTATTCACTTAGCGTCAGCTCTCTTAGCGTGTCTTTTTGTATCGTAAGCCCAAAGACTTCCATTTTTCCTTTGACTCAAATTGTTTTTTGCTTCCGAGTTCTTTATGCTAATTAAATATGTTTTTTTAAACAATTTGTTAGAGTTAAATTGAGAGCTTCGCATAAATTTCGTGTTAGGGATTTTAACTTAATCGATTAGTTTAGCATATTTTCTACTTCATGACGCTGTAATTATAGATCGCGCTTGTAGCTGGATGGGAGATGATTTTAGCGATTTTCAATTTGCAATTTTTGAAAGTTATTAACCGTTATCGCACGGGAAAAAGATTTTTTTTCGGTTATCTTATACTGCCTACATCCTATATAGTTAAATTTTAAATATACATATATCATCTATATATGTGAAGCAAAAATCTTTGTACCACTTTTGAGTATTGCGCAAGCGGAGGACTTTGTAATTTGGAACAGTTAAATATTAAAGGGAGAGGGAGTTGAGAAAGCTATAGTTTTTGTATAAAATACATTATTAATACATTAAATTAATTAATTAATATGTTACACACACTACTACGTACCATACGCAACATTCAAATTTAAATAATGATGGCAATGTCAAACAATAGATGTCGTATGCTGTTTAGTTTTTATTTTAAAAAGAAATTTTACAAGACAGGTACTGTCAAATAGTATTTGAATGTAGACTGACATTTTTTTTATTGAGATTGAATTTAGGTCCCTGGATGACCTCTCTATATCTGGTATATCATAAATATGTAATGTGGCAAAGCGTAAAACAATATACCATGTATGTACATAATAATTATGTGTATTATGTTGCGCAAATACCTAAAAAAATGTGGAATGAAGTAAACAATATTCTTCAGCGCTAATAGATCCTCTTTTTTAAATAAGTTATTTGATATATATTCAATTATTTGAGCAATAAGAACCATATAAATTCCACAATCGAATTGATAGATTGACGTAATAATTCTTTATTTTTACTATTTTAAAATAAATATCAATTTATTATTAGACAGTACATCCGTAGTAAAGTTAGACGACGTTAAATTAATTGTCATTCTATTAAATAAAATGTAAGGGATGCATTGTGCCGCGTGGTGGCCGGTGGTACCTGTGTACCACCGGCTTCTTTTCCTCAGTCAAACATATTTGATGTGTTTCGGAGAGAAAGGCAAGAGGGCAGTGTAACGAATGGCACTTAGACTCACCATCTTAATTCTCAGGTAAGACATGCAATGAGTTGTCTAAGCTAGTGTCAGGTTTATCCCCACCATGCTTCAGGCCTTGACGTGGCGGTGGGGCTCAGTAGCCTAGGGTGAGCCGCTGCACCTTGGGTGAAGCTAATTGAGCCGAGGGGGCTCTTTGTACCCCTTATAAGAGGGGACAAAAGAGCAGTGGGCAAGGGGTGAGGAGGGAAACCTCACCCCATTGTACTGTCCCGACGTTGGGAGGGGTTGTTCTGTGGTGCGGGACAACCCCTCTGTGGAGGTGGCTTCGGTACTTTGGGGGACTGACTAGCCGTCGAGGTGCCCTATTTGTTTATTAGATCCGGGGCACCAAAGGCGGCATTGATATATAATTTAAAAAAATAGTGTCAGGTTTATGTTTACGACACTAACAAACATATCCTTACAGTAGTATATCCAAAAAACATAAAAATACATCTAAGCATATATATAATACCACTAGTAAAGTGGCACCGTCAGACATTGTCCTGTACAATTTTTTTGTGAATCTAAACCATCCTCGAATCCCCTTGAACTCACACAAAAAATTTCATCAAAATCGGTCCAGCCGTCTAGGAGGAGTTCAGTGACATACACACGCACACGAGAAATATAGATATATATATATATATATATATATCTATATTTCTCGTGTGCAATATATATATATATATATATATATATATATATACGTTGCACAAATATATATATAAAGATAATGGTTAGGTATGGCCAATACTACTTATGTTTTATATTATAATGAGCGATCTCATTATAATAGAATTCTTTCGCGATGAAACAAAACAATGGATCGTTATGAATTTTTTGCACCAATATAGTTGAAGCATCTTGTTGTATTTTTATCCTGGAAACATCTCATTGTGGAAATAATATACATTTTTAGATTGTAGATACCGCTGTTGTTTTGTGCTTCAATAACTTAATCTGAAAATTAGTTGCTGAAGGCAGTAACGAATGAAAACCAAATTTCGTTCATCTCAAATATTTAATTTAATATATTTCTTTTATTAATATATTTACAAAACGTTTAGTAGTGCTATTTACTCTTTCTATAATAAGACTAGTAATATTTGAATTAGAGTTATCAAATTTTGCTTCCCTAATTATCCAATTACTACATTTGACAGCACTCACTAATTCACAACCAACGCCAGGAGGCCGTGTGGTCGCAGACTGCACGGTTGGCGGGGGGCAACCCCCCACTTTTATAAACCAAAAGTGAGCCGAAAGGGCTCACACTAATCCGATGTAGCTTTAGGGCCTTCGGGCCGTTAGCATAGATCCATCCCAAAAAAAAAAGCACTCACTAGTCTTTTCACCAAAGTCATATGAAAGCCAATGTAGTCCTATGCAGAGCTTCAAAGATCACAAAGAATCCATGAAACACATACTGCGTGATATGGAATATGACGTCCTAGCCTGAAGAAGAACAGATTAACTAGAGTGCACTTGTCCACCTGGAGGTGACTACAGGCTCTTAGAACCTTAACATTCCAAGGAAGAGTAAAGTAAAAAGGACAAAAACTCCCGAGTCGAGCTACTGGCCCGGACGTACAATATTCGGCCCTCCTTTTCAAACAAGATAAGATCAGCACTTGGCAGGATTCGAACTGTACGTCGTACGTATCCAGTCTAACCACTCGACTATATATCATACCTCTTTGTTCTAGTAAAAATAACCGTGAATATAATTCACACTGCAACAAAGGTAATACAATAAATTATGAACCAACTGCACTTGATTTTCCACTCTAATCCGCGTTCGTTCGTCCGTTAAGCGTAGCTCATAAACAATAATTTAATGCCGATTGCCGTTGGGAGCTAGAAAACTGTTCCGCTGTTTAGTATTGATCTGATTGTGACCGGTCCATCCATTGTTTCTCCTGTATTGTTCGTTTTACAAAATTTGTTGCATTAATTAATAATGTGTAAATCGGGAATCATTTTAAAATCATTTTTGTGTATAGAAACATTGTTGACTTTTGATGTTTGAGATAAAAAATGTTCTTATAAGAACAAATTAAGTTATTCACTTACATGAGAAAACTTATAGATACTTAAAATATTTAATTTTGTAAATATTATATTAACCAGAAAGGGAAAATTAAATAAACAATTCCAAACTCACGTACTTCAAATGAAATCGATCGAGTCCGTTTTATTTACTTTATAATATATTTTTAAGACTTATTACATAATTTGTAAAACAATAATGGTTGACAAGTAATAATATTTATATCTATCACCTTGCGTTTTAAGCTAGTGCGCGCGGGCATCATAATATGTACTATTCGCACGCGCGTCACCTTGGTCTGTCACCCGTCACTAGTTGCGTGGATTTAAATTATCCACCATCGCCTTTTCTTTCATTGTTTTCTTGTACGATGTAAATAATAAGCGTATGTAGGTACATAAAACATATGCGTAAGCCGCTAGTACAATGTTATCGTCCATCGTCTTTCGCGACTAGTATTGTTTTATTTCAGTGTTTGGCTACAAAGTTGGTATTCAAGCCAATGTTTGATGTAGTAGTTAGGTATAATATTGGCCTTTTCAAATTGGAGTCAAGCTTGAACGTAAAGTTGAATCCAATGTGTGGCCTCGACTTTAGATGCATACATCATACTATAGTATACATGTGTTGATGGTCATTATTGATATTTACTGAGAGACCACATCAAACGGCTGCACAACGTTACTAAACACGCGTAACACATAGACGAATAGACTAGACCAAATTAAGTCTTAGGTTCGTTGGAGCCACTAAAATGACGGATTCGAATTTTATCATTTTCAACGAAAATAGGTATATTTCATAAATAACATCGTGTCATGATTTTCAATAATTTATAAATAAATATTGTAATAATTTTGAGAATGTAGGTAGTTGTAAGTTCGTTTGTGGCGCATGGCGTGGAGACTATTATAAAATCTGTGGCAGGGAATGGTGGGGCTCTCTTGAGTGATCGATTGTCGGTGAGGATAGTACTGCCTTAGGCAGTACGGTTTAATAATATTAAGCATAGTATAAGGAAAAGATATAAAGACAAGGAATATGTTAAATATATATGAGAGTAATAGTTTGTACTGTATAAAATATGTAAAATAAAGTAAGTACTTTGTGAAAAGGATTTTCATTCCATTACAATCGTATAATTCTTATATTTTTATTTTGATTTCTGAATTTATCGCACCTGCGTAAACTGACACGTAAATATGAATTTAATTAAATCTGTTCGTTTTTCATTTTTATTGCATTAAAAATCATATTTTGACAACGAACAAATAGACAACACAATACTAAAATCATCTATATTATATACATAGCAAATTTATCGATTCATCATATATTAGTAATTGTTCCATACGGATTCACCTGCTCTATAATTAAGAGAAAGATTTTCTCTTAAATAAATATCTTTTTTTTAAATTCAGTTATCCAAAGCAAAAACCTTTAAATCCAACTAGTATTTCCTGACGCATCCAAACAATTAAACAAACTAATTCTTCAGCTCTATTATATTAGATATGATAAATCGCTAGTCTAATGCCCCCACGGGAGTTGCCAGTCAAAGCACGTCTCCCACTCCACGTGTACGTCCACCTCGCCAGACCTGCTCCATACGGATTAACTGGAATTAAGATCTTTGGTACGTATCTTTGTTTTTCTACTTCACTTTTGGTGTTTATCCAAGAACATTTCCGACTTTATTGTATACATTGCATTTTATTATTATATCATAAAATTAAAGCTGCGATTATTTGATTAAAATTCTTCATAGCAAAAAGGCGCAGTAAATAGACATAACAAGCAAAAGGGACAAAACATAGACAAAACTGCTGCAGCAAGAGCTGCCGGCTGAAACTTCTCCAAAGATTTTTCTTTCTATTGGTGTCATTTATATGTTAAGAAGTAGTTTCATTTAGTTTAAGATAATCCTACAAGAAATCCTCCAACAACAAAATAAA
The DNA here is from genome assembly GCA_963853865.1 of Helleia helle. Lineage (NCBI taxonomy): Eukaryota > Metazoa > Arthropoda > Insecta > Lepidoptera > Lycaenidae > Helleia > Helleia helle. The sequence goes on along the minus strand of OY971418.1, from coordinate 2,146,477 downwards.
CATCAAATTCAGATTAATTTCAATTTCTTGGCAGCGCTGATAAAACCTTTATTAGTGTTGACAGCAAGCTCTAAACTGCTGGTTTTACTTGCGAAACACATGTTACTAAAATAGTTCCCTTCGATTCCCTACTAGAGTGGGAATCTGAAACTCTGCCAAGATATTGTATGGAACGAAATTTGAAAAGCCCAAAACACGCCGTGAATTTTCAAATGCGATTTTCCTTGAACATAATACTTCCTGTATGTAATGTTCTTTACGATAGCATGCTCACTTCCTCACTTACTCAACGATCAATTTCTTTGTAGTCCATACACTCAATATCGTACAGTCGCCAAAATAATTGTGTTGGAATTTCAAATGTATTCAAAATGTTGTCAGATGAGAATTCAAAGAGCAGTGCAAATTTATGACTGCAGCCGATCCTTATAGATTTTAATTTGCCAAAATTGTATATACTACTAGATAAATTAGTCTTACATACTGCTATAGGTATCTAAATTGCATTTATTTATGCATTTCATAGGTTGGTGGAACGAGTCGATCTTCATGGTGGCCGATTCTAGTTGAATAGTTGAATCTTATTTATAAATAAAAAATGTTAGTTAGTTCATTATAAGGAGTCTAGCAGTGCAAGGAAATATTGATATAAATTATAATGAGGATGATTTTGAATAATTGTATTGCAAACAAATTATATAAGAAGATACTATTTGTAAAAGTGTAGAAATTGAACATGCCTTTCATGGCCTGCAGCGCTCGAAAAAATATAATTAAAACATACAAGAACTAATTTAGTGTTCAATCGAAGGGACATTTTAACAACTAACACATGGGTGTTAGTTAGTCTATGGAGATCTCTCACTTTGATTCGAAATATAACGATGTATTTCCTTAACGCAACAAACAAGTAATTTCCAACCTTAATTACCATAAAATCAATGTAAATTACACTACCAATCGCAAAACAGTTGACCGATCATTACGAAGCTCAGCCAGGCGATATATTATTCAAACACTGTCAGCGACAGACCAGTACATGCACAGGCTTCAATAATTCCGAACAAAACAACCCGTTGTAACTGTTTACTGCCATTACAATTTGCAACCGTAATTTACCTACATGAGGGGTATACAGATTTTTTTAACGTTTGCTGTACGTACTTTAAACGGTCACAATGGTAATTTACTATTGGTTTTAGACATTTTGTTTGTGTTCAATTGAAATAAGGTTTATATATATATTATATATATCAATTTCATAGTGTTTATTAACTTTACAATCAATGGTTTTATTGACGTGATAACGTCTTCTAAATTGATAAACACCACCAGCGCGCACGCAAAAGCATCCCGTTGCGCTGTCAAATGAGCGTTGGCTCGGAAACCATTATTTATAACAAATGTATATATATAAATACGCGACAACGTGTTTTGTATTTATTTCACAATTTAATAAGATGTAATTGATTTCTTCCCTAATTTTCAGTCTAATTTCATTTTGTTCACTTCAATTAACTGTTCTTCGCAAAACAGCGTCTAAAAAGATAATTAATTTTTCATCATTCTTAAATATTATTAATAAAAATTTATTTATGACGTTATCACGTATAATTATCGTCCGTGAACCGACTTCAGAGACAGTAAAATATTCGAAAATAAATAAATTTTACTTCAACAAGCTCAATGCATTTACGTCAATGTCTACTTTACTACTCGAACGTTTCTCTTTTAAATTCTATTCAGCGATCCCCCATCATTTTGTGCTCACGCCAACTTGCAAGGATCACGATGAAACAAAAGTATCACGTGGTTTTTGCGTCTACCCTCATTGGCCACGTGCGGAGGCGTGCCAGATTTCTCACCATTTTTCTTGCACGATTTCAAACCTGGTTCACTGCCAGCTCAGCTATTATAAAAGATTTATACAATTTTAATGTTTATATCTATACTGGTAAAGCATATAATTCTATCAATGTTTTATTTCACAAGGCCCGGTATATATTAAATCGTATTACTGAAAACGAGTTAGAGAAAGTTTATTTTAAATTGGCAAGTGCGATGAGCGGTTTTTTGAGTGTTAAAAAAGTTAGCCTTTGGCGCAAAGTCTGGCATGACCCCTGAAGTTTAAATTGTCAAACTACTTTTTTTTTAATTTTGGGTTATCTCAGTAGATTTCAAAGAGACTTGCAGAGCACATTTTTTCAAATTCCTTTTTTGACGTATACTTGTGCTACTAGTACGCATATGGAGTTATTGAAGAATCCGTGTGATCAATAAGTAAAAGTTTAAAACCCAGACCTGACTGACTATTTGGGAAATATAATATTATTATATTCAGAAAATGTGGGTTAATTTTCCCCTGTTTTTAAATGTTAAATTATCGTATATATGTATGCATAGCCTATGTTATCCGAACTGTAACCACGAATGCATTGGCGCCAAATTTATCAAATCTAGTGTAGGCGTGCTAAAATCATAACATCTTTTAGTCTTGATGTAATCGAGTAAAAAAGCGATAATTCATGTTATTTGTTATTTATTAGAGTAATTCGTAGAGTAAGTCACAAAATATTATTTTGTCAGAGATGTACATGTTGCTACATCAAAGAGCAATCTTTGACGGATTTAGGAATCTGACCCAAGTGCTCTTAAATTAAATTGAACTTCAGTGTTTGTTGCAGGTCGTAGTACAATAAGACTCCTCTTTGTAGCAAACCAAACTCAAAGGCTATTTGGCTTTGTACCAAAATAATAATTCCGTAATTAGTAACTGCAACTATTATTTATTTTCATAGAAATATTTCTCATTTTATAATTATAATTTTCAGGGCCATTTTTCTTGATTTATCTTTTAATTAGAAAATCATTTCATCATTTATTTAAACTTTGATGTAAATACAGTATGACTCCGTGTTACATGGGTATGCACGCATCACAAAAAAGATGTGTAAGAAGCAAGTAAACATTTTTTTTATTTTTTATTACATACATTTTCGCATACATCAATAAAGGCATAATGCTCGAATAAACGAAAACAAGTCGTGTGTTCGACAAAATGTTCAAAACAATGTTCTTTGATTCAGTAGTTTATTTTTATTTATGGCTTTTAAAAGCATTAATTATTAATGAAAAGCCACGACAAGTCAATGCTGAATAATGATTTAGCTGTGGAAGTTTCGTGACGAATTAATTTATAGTTTTTGCGTGACTTACAGTTCCATGACACAGTGTTAAGTTGGCAGTATTGAAATAAGGTTTTTTTTTAAATCCACAAATTATTAGATATCGAAAATAATGAAAACAATTTTTTGCATTTTTTTAACAATTTTTTTAACAAAAACGTTACCGTAACGGGACTCCCCGAAAGTCTCCTAATTACAATTTACATTATAAATCTTTATATATAAAAATCAATGCCACTTTTCGTTGTAATTTTATAACTCAAGAACGGGCTCACCAATCCTAACCACATGTTTAGACTTTGTTCGGACTATTTAGTTGATGGTTTATGTGAAGTTTGCACAAAATCGGTCGAGCGGTTCTTCATTTATCACATTTTTTTAATTCAATAAATGGCGGATCATTTTGTTAATGGAGATTTTGCTGTCAAATTGAAACTTTTTCAGTTGGGGTCATATTGAAACTTTTTTCAGTGTTGACAGTACATTAAGTTTTTAAATAGCTAGCAATTAATAATATATTTTTTTGTTTGAATAAATTAATTTGATGTTCCCATTTTTTTTTATTTCACTTTATACGTAGCGAAGCACTAGGCCGCTAGTAAATATATATTTGGCATCTATTATGACAAAGTCATGCCGTTTCCCGTCTCGGAATTCGAGTAATTTTTACTTCCCAGTTCGCCAATAGATATTTCAAGTGAATGAAAATTGTGAAGTTTCGTCTAATAATCGCATTTTCTATTTTCCAGCCACACTTTATAGACTAAACCGAATTAATTCCACATCAGAACAGAACAATAAAGTATGTTAAATAAAATATCTTCCCGAGTATAGTTTTAATTCCCCCAATAAACGTCGCATAAATCCCGTCTCGTGCACATCAGACACTGAGACGTGGCCGCAGAGTAGACACCGATAAATCTTGCAGACTGCTCGTCCGGCCGCCTGTTACACCGTAACGAGCTTTGGATTACCTGTCCACCGCAATGCCTTAATGAGATTCAAAATAATGAAATGTTCGTTTCGAGATTTAACTGGTTTTTAATGTTTATATTACTGAGGTGGATCTTATCACGGGTGTAGTTATTTTAATTATCTATACAGTTAAATAAAATTGGAGTGTCTGTTTGTAATATTAAAATAACCGCTTTTTACTAAATGCATATTCATTAATTATACACGGTACATATACCAAAAGAGCCTTTTTTACAATTTTTGTCTGTCTGTCTGTTTGTTCCAGCTAATCTCTGAAACGGCTGAGCCGATTTTGACGGGACTTTCACTGACAGATAGCTGATGTTATAAGGAGTAACTTAGGCTATAAAAATAAGCATGATTAGTCCGTATACGGCTGTAAATCTAAGATAACGCGGGCGAAGCTGCGGGCAACAGCTAGTATAAGATACAATTATGATATATTTTATATGATGGTTATAATAAAACAATAGTTATGTTATTTTGGTCTAGTGTTAGTGACCCTGACTGCTAAACCAGAAGGTCATGGGTTCGATTCCCACCCAGGACAAATGTATGTGTGACGAGCATTAGTTAGTTTAGTAGTTTACCTATAATATGTATGTATTAAGAAATATATAAGTATATATCAGTTGTCTGGTTACTATAAGAACAGAACATTTGGGATCATATGGCTTTGTGTGAGTTATTTTTATGTCATTAGGAGGCAACCAAGCAGTCGGAGCCTCATGGTGACTACCGACGCCCATAGAAATCCGCATAACCAAAAGTTATGCAGATGCGTTGCCCTCCTTTTCCCTATGGGGGTATAGGGAAAATGGGCCACCGGAAACCCACAAATCGCACGAAACGCGACAGCATAGCTCTCACTTGACGCCGGTGTTATATGAACGAGAGGTACCACCCCGGTCGTGCCGGCCAAATTCGGCTGCAAATTTTCCTTGTCAGTCTATTCAGTTGTCCCAACACATTATTATAATTAAAGTAATTTCTCCTATAAATAGTTTCATTGATTCAACTATTGTATATTTATAATTTATTAATACATTCAGAGTATTTTGATAGAAATATAAGATTGCGATATGTGATTTCATCACAAAGACTAATAAAGTTGCCTAAATCCTAAAGAAAGTGAAATCTTTAAATGACATTACCGGTGGGAGGGAAGCGCTGTGCCGCGCTCCCGGCTGCATGGGCACCACCATCTTGCTTGTTTCTCCCGTCAAACGGCTTTGCTGTGTTTTGGAGAGAAGGGCAAGACAGGCAGTGTAATTACTGGCACCGAGACTTAACATCTTATGTCTCAGGATAGGCAACACATAGCTGAGTTGCCTGGGCTCATTCCAGGTAAACTAGTTTATGTTCATGGGCGACGTCGACCACTTACCATCAGATGGTACGTTTGCCAGTTTGCCAGTTTCGACCATTATAAAATTTAATATTTCGCAAATTAACTTAAGTTTTGGTTAAGCTATTGAAGAAATATCATGATCTTTTCGCTTAGTATTTAAGTCCGATGTTCGGCTAATTTAATAAATGCAGGCAGTTTCCTGGCTATATCGAATTAATGAGCGCCACAGGTGTCTGCTGAGAATTGTAATAAATTCTATTATCGCTAGCGGGTGTATCCTGGATTCTGATTTCATGCACAATTCGTTAAGGCTAAGCCGCTTATTTTCATCTGAAAACATTTAATACCAAATCAAAATAAAATTATTATTCATATTACATCCATTTTATATAAAATTCGCTATTTGATTAGTAAAACTCTAATAGTATTGGTTCACTTATTTTTTATTTTCAAAATCATCAGTGTTTAAGTCAATATTTTTACTAGATTCAAGTTTTAATATTTTTTTCATAATTATTAGGATTTGTGTAAATCCTCTATAGGAGTATTCCTTTGCTGAATAAAATACAATTTAATCAAACTTCATCCACATATGAAATAGAGCATAATATAACTGGATCGAGTAGTAATAGGTGCCATAAAATTCCGAAACTGGTCAGTGACTTGTCACTGATGTAATAGCAAATCAAACAACCAGTGATCCATCCATCAATGGCCATTAGTCGTTATACAAAATAAATAACATTACCGCTCTATTCCGGTTATAGATGCACATATTAGTATGTCATATACAATAAAATTTTATCTCTACTTAAACTCAAAACATGCTTAATTATCCAGAATTGTCTACAGGTTGGCAATGTCTTTTTCTGGCTTTCAATATTCATATCAAGCTTTCCTATCATCATCAACAACACCTTTCCTACCATTGATGGACATAGTTTTTTTTGTGTTCTGCTTTTTTTTACTGCTGCTCTTTTTTACTGCTTCTTTTTTTACTTATACCAAGTTTATAAAGTCTAAACGATCTCTGCAGCATAACACATTGTTTTTTTTTTAAATTATCGGACCTCTTTACTTTGATGATATACCAAGCGTACAGTCTAAATGTTGCGCAACACATTGCTCTATATATGCATGCATGACACGGTGTAAGTAAATCCGTGCATGTGTCCATGGCATCACGTGATGGTGTACCGTTGACAGCGCCCTGCGACATGACAAACGACTCAGGGCCTCGGGGATGCACAGACATCCAAACCCTTATGTAATGGAACAGAAAATTCATTACGTTATTGACAAGCGTTTGAAATCGTTTTTGACTCCGTGACTGATATTTGTAATATTTTTAAATTATAAAAAATCATCTTTCATAGCATAGTTTTATGCTTAAAAAAACAGTTTTGAGGACAGGGCGATAATAATATTGTAATAATTAAAACTACTTTTGTTTCGACTCTATTTCATTTTTTTAGTTTATTTTAACGATTGAAAATTGGAAGTTACTAACTGTTACGCTTAATTAAAACGGTACAGCCACGTGGCAGACGCACAGACGGATAGCTGGGTCACGGAATGGTATAGGTTTCAGTTATCCTTTGAGTACAGAACCGTATTTTTTTTTTCTTTTTCATTTTCAATTTTCTATCAAAAGAACATTATATCTGAATTACTGATGTCTAGCGGAAATACCACCCTAAACTCAGTACGTGCTGGTGTTGCCCAGTTCCTAACATAAAAGCGTGTTAACTGTCCATCAAATCGTTTGAGAATTAGAGACGTCAGATCTTTACAGAAACCCTCTCTAGCCGCAGTTGAACATCATATTATGAATCGAAAAAACTGGAATAGGAGCAAACTTTTGTCGAGATTCGAACTCCAAATATCTTGGACCATATTGTAATTATTATCATAGGGCTCATATTTCATAGAGTGAAGTCAATTGCGTCATATCACAACACAAAAGACAAATACAAATATTCTGAATAACTAGTATAACAACTATAATTGACGTGTTGATACTATAGATCCTTTTCGCTTTTTTTTCGACTAGGATATTCTTAATACTAGCATCACTTACTGTCCTAAATATTCAAAAGTATATTGCTTTCAAATATTAATATTTGAATATTAGCTTGTAAAATAAACTTATATCGACTTTGTTGAATCCTCCTCGCCTTTTTTCGAGGACTGATTTATGTGTACTCGCCGAAAGTATTTCAAGAAAAAATACCGCACTTGTAAAAACCCGTCAAAGATTACGTAAGTATCTACCCGGGATCGATATTCATCGGCCCTAAAAACTATGAGAGGATCTCCCGAGGGAGTGAAGGAAAAACCGCCGTAAGGCAGAGCGGAATATAAAACGGGAATTGTGAGTACATTTGAGATGGTAATACGGACTGTTGTTAGTTTATTCTGGTAATAATATTAGAATATCCCACTTTTTGTTGGAGTAAAAAGAAAATATATATATGTGGTACTAGTAATATTCAAAAGATTCGGTCGCCTATATTTCAAATCAAACAGAGTAATCTATTTGTACGTCAATTGAATCTACCACCGGTCCCAAGGCAAGCCCACTGAGAAGAACCAGCGAAACAAACTCAGTGGAAGGAAGGAAGTGGACTTTTGCGTAGTTTGTAAATATTCATTATAATGAGTGAAATTCGCGTAAACATTAGAAAACAATATATAAAAAGTTCCTTTCTAGTCCTCCCCAGAATAATCAAAAAAGTCAAAAATACTCTACAGCATGTAAAGTCCAAATATAAAAATCATATAAAATATATCACCAAGATGTATTCATTCCAAATGAATTACATATAAACAACGGCACATCACCGTAGGTATACAGTAATAACAGTTTCACGCGGCGTTTGCGCGAGCGAGGGCGTGACAACTATTACAATTTATTAATTCCTACAGGAACCACGCACTGGATGTAGAGAATAAGTTCGTGCAAGGGAGAGCCTAGTTATATGAAACCAATTTGTCAAACTTATCAGTAGCAGAGATTCTGAGTATGACTGTTGGCTTTTTGTAAGAGGTAGTGTCATGCTGCTGTGCAGTCGGATTGGGTCGGTACGACTGAGGTGGTACCTCTCGTTCACATAACACCGGCGTCAAGTGACAGGTATGCTGTCGCGTTTTGTACAGTTTGTGAGTTTCCGGTGGTCCGTTGAGGGGAATCTCTAGTTGTGCGGGATGTGCAAGGGCGTCGATGGTCTCCAGATGGCTTCGACGGCGAAAAAAAACATCGCGCTACTTATTTCTTCTATGACCAGCGTTCCTCTTTGTCGATGGAAAAGATAGACAGCAATGCTATCTTTTCCATAGAAATATTGCATATTTTATTGCTACTTATATCACTATGTTTTGGGTACTTTACAGTTTTAAGCCATAGCTGCAGAAAAAAGATTTTAGACATCTCAATTTCAATAAGTTATTCCAAGTATCCTTAAATTTATTATAATTCTAATTTACCCAGTCTTTACTACTGATATCTATATCTCAGGTAGGTGATTACATTTAATCATCATTACGCGCATTATATTAAAATGATTTTGATGTGAGTTTATAAAGCAATCAATTTCAAAATGATCGGCAAATTAGTCAATCATTGTTAAGGTGAAATTGAAAAGCAGTAAACATCATTAACAAACCCATCAGATGGACCAGCAGGCCGTGTTTAATTTAAATCAAAATGGCCGACCTCGCTATTGCCTGCACTGACACTTAGATAACTAATACCCATAACCAAAAATTGATTTCATGGACAGACTGACTTACATAAATTATATCGTATTACGCTATGTACTATTTCTCTAGTTTATTTTAGTTTAGTTTATAATTTAGGTTTACTTGATATTGGTACCATCTACAAAGTTTTTTTAAGTTGTTTTGTAAGTTGTTACGTTATAATTTTGTTTTTTAAGCTATTGCATAGCTTTTATCGCGGGCCTTGAGCGCGGCGACCGAATCAAGAAATTCCGTAACGAAAAAAACCTAACACCCGACGAGAGACGAGCTGCTCCGAAATCGGACGAATAAGTAAGCAGCTGTTTGTGAGAAAGTATATCCCCCGTACTTAGATCTGAAACTCAAAATTTTTTTTCATCAAACCCATACTATATTAACATACATAAAACACATAAACCCATACGTCTATGGGTGGGACTTCAAAAATGATATTGAGGTTTTTAATGCCATTTTTTTCTAAACTGAATAGTTTTCGCGAGAGACACTTATAAAGTAGTAAAATGTGTGTCCCCCCCTGTAACTTCTAAAATAAGAGAATGATAAAACCTTAGAATAATTACACTATAGAAGGTCAGTCTTCATACAAGCGCGCTGTCAATAATGAAGCACTAAATTGATTCAATGTTGCCAGTAGTGGTGAAGTTTTCCAGAAAACGGGAAATGATTCGGCCGCGGATAACAATTTGATACAGCAATAATATTTAACACATAAATAGCTAGGTGGGCATATTTATTTATGTTATTAATTTATTAAGTATTTATTAATTTATAACAACTTTACTTAACCATGTATACACAAGCTATATTATTATTTATAATGTATAATTGTTATATTACAAGAATGTTTATTTATATGAAACAAAGAAAATGTAACAGTAATTAGTAAAATATACATTTTTATAATTATTTTTTATTGGCATGAAACACAGTTGTAATGTAAAGTTGTTATACATATTACTGTTTAAACTTGTAACTTGTAATATAAACGCGAAAGTTTGTATGTATGGAAGTATGAATATTTGTTACTGTTTTACTGTTTGTATTTGATATCGTTAAATCACACAAACACATTAATTCGAGAACGTGTCACGTACCTACCTAAATATCAATAGTAACTGTTTTAAATTTATTCAGTGGGGGAAAATAATCAGTAAAAATATTTTCACAATCGGGCAATACTGAGCATTGAAAAAAATTGTATTTATTTAAACCTAATTAATTACAAGATACTACGAAATATTGAAAGATTTCCAGTGAAAAGTGATGTTATTACATTTATTTTGTTATTCAGATGTATTGTCATACAATTTAACTGCACACATCGTCATAATTATTTATTTTACGGAGACACGTTTGGTGCGGTTTGACATAGAATACTGCGGAACTTCCCGGCGCTTGGTGCAATAATGGCTCCATGTGAGTTGCTTCAAAATGGCCGCGCGGACTAGGTTTCTATAGTGTAATTATTCTAAGGATAAAACTTAAAAAAATATATGATGTACATTACCATGTAAACTTCCACCGAAAATTGGTTTGAACGAGGTGTGAGATACTAAGTGCAAGTACTAAGTTCTCCTCTCAAATTAACGCATTTAAATAAATGTATCGAATCGACAACATATATCCACAATATTCGTATTGGCGTAGTTTAGATTTAAAAAATGTAAATAATGAAAAAGAATTGACATAATATTATAAGTATAATAGTTGTCAAATTTTTATGCGTGGGTCACGGAGCTTAAATAGAAAGGAGAGCGATCGACATAGGCGTTATATACTATAAAATTATTAAATTATTATAATTGCATAAGTTGATAAAAAATGCTATGCAATAGCTTTACCGCGGCAGTCCCCGAGTACCACACGTTTTTATTTATTTTTTGTCTCTTCTGTGCATTATTTATCTGTATACCGATGTGTGAATGTAAGTGTGAATAAAAACTTAATAATTATTAATATTTTAAATGTATTTCAGGTAAAGAGAGGTTTCAATAGGTAATAAATGACGGTGATACACTCTTACTGCTAATGAGGCAATAAATTTGGTTTAGTAAAAAATACTTCTTAGATCATATAATACGATGACTAAAGTCATAAGAGTAGTGACTAACAGAAACTACAGTAACATTGTAGTACAAACCAAGGCCTGGCAAAAGATGTTTAGTCAAAGGGATATAAATAATGAAAATAAACAAAAAGGGCAGGCAATGGTGAAATAGAAATCAAATACTTATTAATTTTATATTGCTTATTTTTTTTTGTAATGCATTGTAATGCTATATCAATAAAACATGCAAAAACAGAGTATCATCTACATCCCCATCATGACTGAATCGTGGCTGTGGGGCTAGGTAGACTATGGTGAACCCAGCACCTTGGGCGTAACCAATTGATTCGAGGGAGCTACTCTTTGTACCCCTCGTATAAGAAGTGGGGACAAAGGACGAAGATAAGAACCTCACCCATTGCACTGTCCCTGTTCTGTGATGCGGGATAACCTTTCTGTGTAGGTGGCGTCGGTCCCTTAGGGGACTGATTAGCTCTAGAGGTGCCCTGTTACTCAACAGATCTGGGGCACCTCACCAAAGGCGGCATTTATGGCACTCGCGGGGTTATAGTGGGTATAAAACGGGGAAACCGTTTTAACATAAAATATTGACTCAAAATAATATGATCACTGAAACTTACCATTATACATAATATAGTATAGTTATAGAAATGAATATGGATAATTTACATTGTACATATAACAATTTTCAGCTTTACGCTTTCCGAATTCAGAATCTGCCTATTTTTTGGATGAATCTGGCAACTCTGTGTGTTTATTTATGCTAATGCTTCCATCCCCTTTTGAATATAGAAAGCTATTGCACGAGACTGAATGTATTAAAAATCTGCTGACTTTTATCCCGCAAAGTATCTGCCTCTATTGCCGGGATCACTCAAATCTACTCACTCAAATATACTGTCAATATATTTTATGTAAGTTGTTATTTTCCTTTTCAAGTACCTATTGGTATTCACAAATTATTATCGCTGGAATATAGAATGGAATAAAATTTACTGTTTAAAAGGAAAAAAAGTTATTTTATACATGATTACTTGTTTACCACGACCGTGTCCAGTGATGATATTTCATTTTATTTTTTATAGTTTATTTTATTTATTTTGTGATAAGCATAGCATCATATTATAAATAGCTGTAGCCCGCAGTGTCACCCGTCTTAACTTGGATTTATAACCGTACCCGGATTGATAATTATATTTTAATAGCGTTACTCCTTATATCAGCTATCTCCCAGTGAAAGTTCCGTTAAAATCAGACCAGCCATTTCAGAGATTAGCCGGAACAAACTGAGACACACAAAAATTTTAAAAATTGTTTTTTTTTTTCATTTTATTTTTATTTAAGTACCTAACGTCCTACCGAACATAATTATGTATTTAGTGAAAAGCTGTTAATTTGAAATTTCAAACAGACACTTCAATTTTATTTATTTGTATAGATCTCCTACATTCCAACTCACAAAATTCTCCTCGTGATAATAATAAGGTAGACGAAGTGTTGGTAGACCATTAACCAGGTGGGAAGACGATCGTCGTGCAGTAACGGGTCCGTGTTGGATACGAGTGGCAGGGGATCGGTCGTCTTGGTGTTAATTGAAGGACGCCTATGTTCAGCTATGGACGGATAAAGGCTGATGATTATGATAATGATAATAATGTTTATATTGTGTAAGAACGCATGTATAAATCTTTGATTAATCGCGACATTTCTAATGTATAAATTTAAAACTTAAGCACTTTGTTTACATTTTATTTAGTAGAAGAAAATTCAATTAGAGTAATTAAGGAGTTTCAATTAAGTAAGATCATGTTTTGATTTAAGTTTAAAAGATTTTAAAAAGTTATCCAAAATAGTGGGTATGTGTAGTACAAGGATAAATTGCCCATGAATATAGGCGTATATATTTAATTTTTATTATTACATACTACATACGTAATATTTATAGGTATTGTATAAATACATACAAAATCGCAATATATTTATTTATTGCTATAATTTATTTAATTTTCATTGCTATAATTTATAACCATTGCTATAATTTATAAAACGTGCGTGTTGAGACCACATCGTGTTTTCTGCAGAGAAATTATATAATTGCACCGTATGTGTAAAATTATATGCTTATGCATGTATAAATATGTAATGAAAAACATAACTTACTATGTTTACGACGTGAAAATAATGTTGTGGTCAAACTTATTTTTCTATTCCTTAGAGTATGGGTTATTTTTAGGTTTACATATTTCAAGTTGTGTACTATATGATGTGTATATTTCTTCGTGAAAGTGCTATTTAGAAGGAATATGTATATTGACCTCAATCCCTTCTAATCCCTTTTTGTGCATCTGAAGTTTTTATTCTATGCATATGTATTTTATCTTATAAATATATAAATATAGAACTTAATATCCTTAGGCATACAAAAATAATAGATAGAATAGAAATAGAGAATATGTTTTAATTATTTTATATTGAAAGCTTTACTTACTATGTGATGTATATATTTGAGATGCAATATTTTGCTTACCTGAAAAGAACATGAATTGAAATCAGAAATAGTAAACAGATTGTAAAAATATTAGATTAACATAACTAAATATTACAATAACTAAGGCGAACAATCTTCGGAATTAGGCAACTGAACCTATGCAAGGAAAAAAACAGTTAAGTAGTAAATTTTTGGTTTTTCGACTATACTATATATAATAATAAGACGTGGTCGTAGTATACTAACTATGTTGCCAATTATCTACATCTAACTGTCTAATAAACAATAATATTACCACCCTGATTTTAACCTTCTAAAATAAAAGTATCATTTAAAGTGATGAAAACCAAAAATCGTTTCCATCATACATCACAAAATTGGTGACTATATTTTTTACCAATATTGTCTAAGGCATGAATAATAAATTTGTAATTCACTATCACACCACCCGGATTCAGCAGCGTGACAAATGATATGAGTAGTGTTTGTGACACGCTATGAGAGTATGACGAATGTGACGGCGCAAATTAAATACACGTCCCACGCATTCTAATTATACGGGGATGGAGTACACTTCAATCCTTGATAATAAACGCCTATAAACCCGGGATGCTTTGGAAACGTGTTCGGGCGTTTTTATGTTATGCTGTTTACTCAACACGCTACTACGATATGCATAATATTAGTGAAAACATTTTTGTCGACAAAAGCGTTCGTTTTCAGGGCCCCGTACCCAAATGGTAAAACGGGAACCCTATTACTAAAGCTCCACTGACGTTCATCCGTCTGTCTGTCCATCCGTCCGTAACCAGGCTGTATCTCATGAACCGTAACAGTTAGTTAGTTGTCATTTTTATAAATGATGTATGATCTGTTGCCGCTTTAACAAAACATACAAAAAAATATCTATATTTATGGGGGCTTACATAATATAAACGGATTTTATTGTTTGAAACTAACGCGATCACTATTCATGTTTATATTAAAATTGTTACGGGTGCTTACCGAGTTTACAGACTTATTGAGGTCCCGATATTTAAGCAATATTTCAATGATGATCGTGGCGAAAATGTGATTTTTTTGCCTTTTCTTGCTCGATATTAATTACGGCAACAGGTAGACGCTTAAAATTGTCACAGAATTTGACGACCTCTGTGGCTCAGTGGTAAGCGCGTTGGCGCTCAAGCCGGAGGTTGCGGGTTCGAATCCCACCATGGAACACAAATATTTTCTATGTTCCTGGGTCATGGCTGTATTTTAAATTTGTGTATTATATAATAAAAATCTTTAATATATGTACAGCATAAAAGTATTAAATATATTTCCGTTGTCTGGTATCCGTAACACAAGTTCTTCGAGAACTTACCACAGGACCAGATTGACGTGGTGTAAAAGCGTCCATAGATATTATTATTATTAGAATATCTAGTTATATATTATAATTAAAAATCGGTTGTCTGTAAAGTCGGTTTACCGCCGATAGTTGGACGTGACAACGTCATAAGAAAATGGAACGCCTCAGAGCGAGGTAACGCCGCATACGTCATCGCATACGTCATGTTTTTTCATTCTTGCAGCCGGCTCCATCGAATTATAAGACGTTATCACGTCAAAAATAAATTAAAATAAATACTTAAGTACAGCATTAAATCAGAGAAATCGTAGCCGAGCTAACATTCAATAATAATTCAATCATAGTGTCACTAGATGGCGCTTTTACGTCATTAAAATATCAATAGCCTTATATTACTTTACTTTAACAAAACAAACGTGACATTTATTAAAGTTTCTAATGCTGTATTTATATAATGGTACGGAATCCTTCGTACATGAGTCTGACTCGCACTTGGCCGGCTTTTATTCTATTAGTGTGATTAATAGTCTATTTAAAATATTGTTCGAAAATACGTATAGTATATGATGTGGTCTTTAAAAAGTTATAATTAAATCTTTATCAATTGAATAATTCAGAGTGGTGTATAGAGGCGATAAGATAGAAGGCTCTATAGAAGTATTACAAAAATAAAGATCTCACAAGTAAAACTAAAAGGAAAATCTAGTACGTGTACTGGGAAGTATATAAAAAAGATCGAGGTCTTTATTTCTTTTACCTTAGAGGATATTTTACATTACCTTCTTGTCAGGTAGCTTTACGTCACTGCGACTGTGAGATAGAACTTAAACCAAGTCTTGTCTTCTAGACATGGCAGGTAAATTATATAACTTTGGCTCTTCGCTTGTTAGTTACTGCCTTTGCTGGGTTGAAGTAATAATGCCATAATGGTATTTACGTCTATTAGGGATATTCGTGATATGAGATCTTCACACGATATTTTAAAACAATTAATTCATAAATAACAGTCACTATTGTAATTTATGAATTAATTATAATATGAGAATATTGTGTTTTTTCAACTAGTATTGTATAAAACAATATTATGACTAATTTACAAAGGTTTACTGAACTGAAAAATTTCATGCTGCGGACACATGTTTGTATCGCAGCGTAAATGACTTTGCTTATACTGTGTTTGTATGATGTAAATAGGAAATTAAAACTTATACTTAAAACTTAAACTATATTATAAATACCTACTAAGTATTTGCAAAACATTTTTCGTCCTCGAAATGAGAAAGAAAAAATATAAAATAACGAAATATTCTGTATTCAAATTAATTCGAGTTCAGAACGTGACAAACAGCGATTAGTCTACGACGTGACAATTTTTTATTAAATATATGAAAATACACATACGAGTTTTAAGTTATTTGATAAGCGTGTATTTCAATAGTGTCCTTGTTATTTCTCGTATATAAAGTTTGAATAAGTCATATTTTAGTAAAATAATATTATATGCTCACTGTTTTTCAGTGGTGACCACGTTTACGTAGTGATTGTAGAAAAGCAGGTGCCATATGGTTTTGTAGCTACACAAAACTACTTTCTTGAAATTTCACAGAACTTCTTTATTATGTTAGTAGATTGGCAAATGGGCAGAGAATTGGCAGAGAAGCCACCTGATTGCATGTGGTCAGCATCACCCATAAAAATAGTCAAGTTGACCTGGGACTTGCCCCTTGACTGAAGAAACGATCAGGTGTTATGCCGACGGGAATGCAGCACAAACGTTTGCCCACCTTATATCTCTTCATTTAGTTTATTGTAGAACTTTGTGGAACATAAGTGGGTAATTTCACTCAGAATCTATCCGACGTGACAAATGAGGGGAGGAGATGGGCGCGTGATGGATGCATTACTTATTAACGTCTACGCCGGAACTCTACCTATTATCTCTATATAGAGTTGGCAGCCTCTCTTTATAGCGCGTCTCAAACTTGGAGTCTTTAAACAAATAATTAAACGATAAAAAAGATAAAATTTACTATGGATTGTTAAAATGGTGAGTATAAAATATATGTTAAATATATTAACGAACTGTAAATAAAAAGTTATTATTAATGAAAAAATATTAAGGCTCGCTCTTTCATTTGAAATTGGCACTCTTATAGCACTATTCACTATAGATGCGAATAAAAGAATATTGCTATTACACTATGTCATACATCTCGAAAAATAGAAACAGCATACCTAAAAAAACAATATGTAATAATAATTAATTAATAATTAATTTGGACTGTGTTTTGTAATATTATCATATTATGATCTATCAATTTGCACGCTGTACGGCAGAATACGCGATCATCTTGATAAAACTATATAATATCAACCTTTTATGTTCCGTATTTTTATGCAAATAAATAAATTTGAATTTGAAAAAAAGCCATGTTTTTTAAGTTAAGCCATTATCATGTTGTTTTCTAATGTTTACGCGAATTCCACTCACTATAATGAAATAAATTTTACCGAATCGATCGATTTACTTTATTTATTTCGATTTACCGAGACTCAACATTTCGGATACTTTTCCCATAACCATATTTCAGTTCTCCTGTGACCTTCAGAAAACGTCGGACCTGTAAAAACTTAATAAATAGCGAAATCCATAATTATTTATATTTATATTATTAACGTTAAATATCTATAGATCTCTCTTTGAATATGTTGAGAGCCGCTAGACTTGTATCGTAACTTTAATCTCAACGTAGAATGGAGCCAGCGTAAAATAAGTTATCTTACTTATACTCACTTGGTGTAATAAAAATTGTCGCTCTCACAGCGTTATTGTAACAGTTTAATCATAGTAAAACCCGGCTCACATTCAGAGTGTAAATGAAAAGCTGGAATATCGTTTAAGTGAATTATTGAAAATTTAATATATATATATATATATATATATATATATAAAGATAATAACGTGTATATAATATATTCGTTTCGGTAGACGAAATGTTGTTTGACCATTAACCAGGTGGGAAGACGATCTCCGTACAGTGGCCAGTCCGTATTGGATGCGAGTGGCAAAGGATCGGTCGTCTTGGCGTTCATTGAGGGAGGCCTGTGTTCAGCAGTGGACGGATAAAGACTGATGATGATATGATAATATACAAATATTTATAACGGTAAAGAGTCTGTTTGAACTCGCTCATCTCCGGACCAGCCAGATTTGAATATCCTTTTTATAATTAACGACTCTATTATTAAGAACATGAGGTCAAATTTAATATCATCTCTCCGTTGATTTAACCTCATTCACGTCATAAATGTTATTTATAAAATAAATTCTCGTCGCGTCCAAAAGCTTAAGCCTTCAATGGCAATTAATAAAATCAGTAAATACAGAGGAAAGTTTCAAGATTAAATCTTCAATAATTCACTTAAACGATATTCCAGCTTTTCATTTACACTCTGAATGTGAGCCGGGTTTTACTATGATTAAACTGTTACAATAACGCTGTGAGAGCGACAATTTTTATTACACCAAGTGAGTATAAGTAAGATAACTTATTTTACGCTGGCTCCATTCTACGTTGAGATTAAAGTTACGATACAAGTCTAGCGGCTCTCAACATATTCAAAGAGAGATCTATAGATATTTAACGTTAATAATATAAATATAAATAATTATGGATTTCGCTATTTATTAAGTTTTTACAGGTCCGACGTTTTCTGAAGGTCACAGGAGAACTGAAATATGGTTATGGGAAAAGTATCCGAAATGTTGAGTCTCGGTAAATCGAAATAAATAAAGTAAATCGATCGATTCGGTAAAATTTATTTCATTATAGTGAGTGGAATTCGCGTAAACATTAGAAAACAACATAATAATGGCTTAACTTAAAAAACATGGCTTTTTTTCAAATTCAAATTTATTTATTTGCATAAAAATACGGAACATAAAAGGTTGATATTATATAGTTTTATCAAGATGATCGCGTATTCTGCCGTACAGCGTGCAAATTGATAGATCATAATATGATAATATTACAAAACACAGTCCAAATTAATTATTAATTAATTATTATTACATATTGTTTTTTTAGGTATGCTGTTTCTATTTTGGTACGAGATGTGATGACATAGTGTAATAGCAATATGGCTACTTTTATTCGCATCTATAGTGAATAGTGCTATAAGAGTGCCAATTTCAAATGAAAGAGCGAGCCTTAATATTTTTTCATTAATAATAACTTTTTATTTACAGTTCGTTAATATATTTAACATATATTTTATACTCACCATTTTAACAATCCATAGTAAATTTTATCTTTTTTATCGTTTAATTATTAGTTTAAAGACTCCAAGTTTGAGACGCGCTATAAAGAGAGGCTGCCAACTCTATATAGAGATAATAGGTAGAGTTCCGGCGTAGACGTTAATAAGTAATGCATCCATCACGCGCCCATCTCCTCCCCTCATTTGTCACGTCGGATAGATTCTGAGTGAAATTACCCACTTATGTTCCACAAAGTTCTACAATAAACTAAATGAAGAGAAATAAGGTGGGCAAACGTTTGTGCTGCATTCCCGTCGGCATAACACCTGATCGTTTCTTCAGTCAAGGGGCAAGTCCCAGGTCAACTTGACTATTTTTATGGGTGATGCTGACCACATGCAATCAGGTGGCTTCTCTGCCAATTCTCTGCCCATTTGCCAATCTACTAACATAATAAAGAAGTTCTGTGAAATTTCAAGAAAGTAGTTTTGTGTAGCTACAAAACCATATGGCACCTGCTTTTCTACAATCACTACGTAAACGTGGTCACCACTGAAAAACAGTGAGCATATAATATTATTTTACTAAAATATGACTTATTCAAACTTAATATACGAGAAATAACAAGGACACTATTGAAATACACGCTTATCAAATAACTTAAAACTCGTATGTGTATTTTCATATATTTAATAAAAAATTGTCACGTCGTAGACTAATCGCTGTTTGTCACGTTCTGAACTCGAATTAATTTGAATACAGAATATTTCGTTATTTTATATTTTTTCTTTCTCATTTCGAGGACGAAAAATGTTTTGCAAATACTTAGTAGGTATTTATAATATAGTTTAAGTTTTAAGTATAAGTTTTAATTTCCTATTTACATCATACAAACACAGTATAAGCAAAGTCATTTACGCTGCGATACAAACATGTGTCCGCAGCATGAAATTTTTCAGTTCAGTAAACCTTTGTAAATTAGTCATAATATTGTTTTATACAATACTAGTTGAAAAAACACAATATTCTCATATTATAATTAATTCATAAATTACAATAGTGACTGTTATTTATGAATTAATTGTTTTAAAATATCGTGTGAAGATCTCATATCACGAATATCCCTAATAGACGTAAATACCATTATGGCATTATTACTTCAACCCAGCAAAGGCAGTAACTAACAAGCGAAGAGCCAAAGTTATATAATTTACCTGCCATGTCTAGAAGACAAGACTTGGTTTAAGTTCTATCTCACAGTCGCAGTGACGTAAAGCTACCTGACAAGAAGGTAATGTAAAATATCCTCTAAGGTAAAAGAAATAAAGACCTCGATCTTTTTTATATACTTCCCAGTACACGTACTAGATTTTCCTTTTAGTTTTACTTGTGAGATCTTTATTTTTGTAATACTTCTATAGAGCCTTCTATCTTATCGCCTCTATACACCACTCTGAATTATTCAATTGATAAAGATTTAATTATAACTTTTTAAAGACCACATAATATACTATACGTATTTTCGAACAATATTTTAAATAGACTATTAATCACACTAATAGAATAAAAGCCGGCCAAGTGCGAGTCAGACTCACGTACGAAGGATTCCGTACCATTATATAAATACAGCATTAGAAACTTTAATAAATGTCACGTTTGTTTTGTTAAAGTAAAGTAATATAAGGCTATTGATATTTTAATGACGTAAAAGCGCCATCTAGTGACACTATGATTGAATTATTATTGAATGTTAGCTCGGCTACGATTTCTCTGATTTAATGCTGTACTTAAGTATTTATTTTAATTTATTTTTGACGTGATAACGTCTTATAATTCGATGGAGCCGGCTGCAAGAATGAAAAAACATGACGTATGCGATGACGTATGCGGCGTTACCTCGCTCTGAGGCGTTCCATTTTCTTATGACGTTGTCACGTCCAACTATCGGCGGTAAACCGACTTTACAGACAACCGATTTTTAATTATAATATATAACTAGATATTCTAATAATAATAATATCTATGGACGCTTTTACACCACGTCAATCTGGTCCTGTGGTAAGTTCTCGAAGAACTTGTGTTACGGATACCAGACAACGGAAATATATTTAATACTTTTATGCTGTACATATATTAAAGATTTTTATTATATAATACACAAATTTAATATACAGCCATGACCCAGGAACATAGAAAATATTTGTGTTCCATGGTGGGATTCGAACCCGCAACCTCCGGCTTGAGCGCCAACGCGCTTACCACTGAGCCACAGAGGTCGTCAAATTCTGTGACAATTTTAAGCGTCTACCTGTTGCCGTAATTAATATCGAGCAAGAAAAGGCAAAAAAATCACATTTTCGCCACGATCATCATTGAAATATTGCTTAAATATCGGGACCTCAATAAGTCTGTAAACTCGGTAAGCACCCGTAACAATTTTAATATAAACATGAATAGTGATCGCGTTAGTTTCAAACAATAAAATCCGTTTATATTATGTAAGCCCCCATAAATATAGATATTTTTTTGTATGTTTTGTTAAAGCGGCAACAGATCATACATCATTTATAAAAATGACAACTAACTAACTGTTACGGTTCATGAGATACAGCCTGGTTACGGACGGATGGACAGACAGACGGATGAACGTCAGTGGAGCTTTAGTAATAGGGTTCCCGTTTTACCATTTGGGTACGGGGCCCTGAAAACGAACGCTTTTGTCGTGTATATATGTATAATATATATATATATATATATTTCTTGTGTGCGTGTGTATGTCACTGAACTTCTCCTAGACGGCTGGACCGATTTGGATAAAAAAAATGTGTGAGTTCAAGGGGATTCGAGGATGGTTTAGATTCACAAAAAACATATTTTGTACAGGACAATGTCTGTCGGTGCCACTAGTTATTATATATATTCGTTTTAGTATATCAAAATTTAATCTCTAGTAGCTTTGGTACAGAGCATAATTAATTTGGAACAATTTAAATATTATGATCAAATAATTAATTATTAGAAGATTAACCACAAGTCAAAATCCCCGCCATTTAGTTAAGTACATAATACAATTTATTATTGTTGCCAAAAATATAACTTTGTGGTGGTAACCAGCGAATGGCTTTTTTCAGATATAATCGATTTCCGCAAAGTAACGCCTGATTCTACACCTGCCTGGTTTTTTACAGACTAGAAATGAAATAGCCTTTTTTTTTCTTTAACGCTGGGTATTACTCTGCATCCCGCGGGGGAGTGGATCTTCCCACGCGGGTATGTTGGACTCGTCACTGCGCCTGAAAGCTGGTAATTGGACGCAGCTCTACCCACTAAAACCCGGCCAGTGCCACCAATGCCGCCATCCGGGGCACCATGGTGGGGAGAAATGAAATAGGCTAAGCTTTCAATAGATTAAACTTTTCAAATACCTACATACCAATAAAGTACTGTTTTCTTAGATTCTCAAATACAATAGGTAAGTAATTATTGTTAATTTGATACATTTTCCAGTCTTTGACTTACATTCGTACAACAGATATTTATTTGAAATAATAAGTAGTTAAAGGTAATAAATGCTTTTGAAATACAAACTAAACGATAACAATGCAAAATGATCAATCCAACAATGATTAGCTTACAATAAACAAGAAAAACCGAGCTTCGAGTACAAACAGACGAAACAATAGTCGTATAGAACCTGTCCAGTGTACTTCCTTCCGCCGACACCGGCTCGTCTCGCGCGAGCCCAGGTACTTCCCGGGCTCGGGTCGTGGTTATTGTCTTGTTAGCTAACTCCACTGGATGCATCATTTTCAGCAAAATTGTGGCTAGCAAAGTTGTGATTACTGTTTTTAGGTCGAGCTGTGTGTTCACTTAAAGTTATATTTTGTTGCATCTTTTTTTCATAGTTGTTGCGTTTGATTTCCTTTTATAGAAAAAGTTTTTATAGTCTTCTAACGATTATTTTTAAGTATTTCGAATTTCAAAACGTGGTGAGTGGAAAATAGAGTGTGCCTTAGATCTAATTTTTATTAAAAATATTATGAAACATTACGATTAAAGTTTACTTTTGACGTGACAACGTCATATATCTATGAACGCTGGCTGCATGCATGAAAATGTCTCGTAACGTCATTGTCCCGTTATCATTATCACGTTAAACTATCGTCCGTAAACCAACTTTATAGATAACCAATTTTTTACCCTATTAATAAACCAAAAAAACAATATCGCCACCTCCTACGATGATAAGAGTAATAGAAATAATATGTGAAAATTCTCATATTTTGTACGTAATGGAATGTTTTAGATAACAAATTCGTATTTTAAGAATTACTTTAAAAAAAATATAAAACAACTTTAATAAAAAACTTGACAAATGTCATTAATATTCCGAGTCAACTTTATAAAATGGACTTACTTAAATAATAAATATTATAATATTATGTATGAATAATTAAATGTCAGAATAAGAAATATGATTTAATAACTATATCATGTTAACGGAGTTTCTAGGTATTCGTAAATCTTCGAATAAATTATTTACTTTAAAGCCTCTGCCCATCATTATGTAATACTTGACCTAAAAATATCGTAAGCAGAAAAAAATATCTGTTTTTTATTACAAGTTTGACTCACACGCTACGGGTTCCAAGAAATTAATTAAGTTTATATATATGTAGCGACAACCAATTAAGGTTCTTTGGATATATTCCTACACTTTCAGGTCTTGTTTGTTCCTCTGGCTCTTCTTGTATTATAGGTCCCACCAGGATTTGTATATGTCAAAGAGTATCTTTGTTTATGTTACCAAGAGAAATATATAAGGTTTTACTAAAATAGACCTTGCTTGTTGTTTTTCTTAATTCAATTTCTTAGTTGTATGTTATTTCAATGTTAAAATACACAAAACGTTTGATTTAACCATTGAGCAGGTTATTTTATCTGTTTTGTATGAAAACAAATTCCGCCAAATTTGCGCGGCGACGCTGCGTCGGTTCTGCGCTCTGATTGGCCGAACGATAGCCATTGATCGATGATTGTTCAATGGGACGTACTTAACAGACCACTGGATGGTTGAATTTCTATTAAGTTTGTGACAAATCACTGACCGGTTTCGGAATTTTATGGCTCAAATTTCTACCCTTTTATTTTCTTTTACGCCGGGAAATGCTCTGAGGCATACCGCCTGGGGAGTCTCCCCAGGTGGGTATGTGGTACTCGCTGCGCCCGAAAGATGATAAATGGACGCAGCTTTACCCACTAAAACCCGGCGAGTGCTACCAGTGCCGCCTTGGTGAGGTGCCCCGGATCTGTTAAACTAACAGAGCTCCTCGACGGCTAGTCAGTCCCGCAAGGGACCGACGCCACCTCCACAGAGGGGTTGTCCCGCACCACAGAACAACCCCTTCTAACGTCGGGACAGTACAATGGGGTGAGGTTCCCATCCTCACCCCTTGCCCCCTACTCTTTTGTCCCCTCTTCTTATAAGAGGGGTACAAAGAGCCCCCTCGGCTCAATTGGCTTCGCCCAAGGTGCTGGGCTCACCCTAGGCTACTGAGCCCCACCGCAAATTTCTACCCTATACGGTTATATGCTCGACGGATTTGGCAGACAGCAAGCGAGTTATTTTTTTAAGATAAGTTGAAAACAGTCAAACAGACTTTGTAAAAGGTAGTGCTATGCTGCTTAGCACCAGAACTGGGCCAGCATGACCAGGTATCTCTCGCTCACGTGATACCGGTTAAGTGGCAGCTATGCAGTCGCGATTCGTGCGGTTTGTGAGTTTCCGGTGGCTCATTGGGGGATAAGGAAAAGGAGAGCAACGCGTATGGGTGTCGGTAGTCACCATAGGATTCCGACTGCTCGGTTGCTCGGTTGCTCGGACGTATTAAAGCACTCTCGCAAGAGGTTCCTTTTGATTTGTAGGGACTGAAGAATTGTACGGGGGAAGAGAGCGTATAAGCAGGTGTACCCGTACATCTCTCGCGTTTCGCTCCGTATACCGAGAGGTGGGTAGGAGAATGGGAAGGTTGGTGGGTTTTGCTCAGTTGCCTCCTTGTGACATAAAAAAAGAAATCAGAGTGATCTTAATAAACAACTTTATCACTCTGAAGAGCGGAATGAAAAAAAAATTGTTGTATTAATATAATAAAAAAATATTATTACGACTTTGTATTCTTACCTACTTTTGTTGGTTTAATATTTTTTCTTCGAAACACATTTACGTTTTCCATATTATCTAGTACGCAGACCAACTAATTTGGGCTAGCATGATACGATCTCATAAAACCTACTGCTACGTTAACCTTGTTAAGTATTTCGTACAATTATTTGGATCGAGTGGTCATTTACGTCATCATTAATTCTTTTGTTCAAATGATTTATGACATCGGGACTACTACAGGACTATTTAATGTACCTAATCAGAACATTCTTATTACTCGTATAAGCAAGTTAGGAATAAGTTTTTAGTAATTAAGCCCATTCTTGGGAACAAGTTTGAAAACACCATTAATATTTCTTTAATTAATACTGAATCATCAATTTCACAGTCATTATGTGGTTCATTCAGTCGACACACAGCTGTTATTGTAATAACCAATACAATGAGCGATAATAGCCTGGTGGGTGTGGGCTCGCCCTCGTAACTGACAGGTCCGGGTTCGATCCTGACCCTTGTGGTGCCTTAAAGTGGATTTTTCTAAATTTCTCCGTGAACACGAACATGAGATTGGTTACCGGTGAAGGAAAAAAGTAGTTGAATCTTGTGTTGAAAGCCAAGATCCACTTACGGTCGGTTCGCCAGCGAAGTAAGTATTGTCATGGTAGTAAATAATATACTGCCTGTTGGCTGTTGGTGCTCTTAAAATGGATATTTAAAAACCCCGTGCATCTGAATATGTCAACATAGCTTTTTTTTCGTGAACGCCGGGAAATGCTCTGAGCCATCCCGCGGGGGAGTGGGTCTCCCCACGCGAGTATGTGGGACTCGCTGCGCCCGAAATCTGGTAAACTGGACGCAGCTCTACCCACTAAAACCCGGCGAGTGCCACTAACACCGCCTTTGGTGAGGTGTCCCAGAACTAATAAAAAAACAGGGCACCACGATGGCTAGTCAGTCCCCCAAGGGACCCAGGCCACCTCCAAGGCAGGGTTGTCCCGCACCACAGAACAACTACTCCCAACGTCGGGCCAGTACAATGGTGTGAGGTTCCCGTTCTCGCCCCTTGTCCCCTGCTCTTTTGTCCCCTCTTCTTATAAGAGGGGTACAGAGAGCCCCCTCGGCTCAATTAGCTTGGTCCAAGGTGCTGGGCTCACCCTAGGCTACTAAGCCCCACCGCCACGTCAAGGCCTTAAGCATGGTGGGGTCAACATAGCTTACTCGTCGGTGATGTAAAACATCATAATATTATCATCATAGTATAAGGGTTTGTGAAGTTCACCGACCCGCATCGGTCCTCGCCTGATTTTCAGGAGACCCGTGACCAGCAATGAGTTAGAATATGTATTAAGGCTAGTTATAATAATATCATTCATTATCATCATCATCATCATCATCATCATCCCCTATCCGTCCATTGCTGAACATAGCCCTCCCTCAAAGAACGCCAAGACGACCGATCCTTCGCCACTCACATCCAACACGGACCGGCCGCCGCCCGGAGATCGTCTCTTTATAATATAATTTTAATAATACTAGCTGTTTCCCGCAGCTTCTCCCGCGTTAACTTGCTTAACTTCACTTCCGTTAGTCACAGCGTGATGTTATATAGCCTATAGCCTTCTTCGATAAATGGGCTATCTATCACTAAAACAATCTTTCAAATCGGACCAGTAGTTCCTGAGATCAGTGCGTACAACAAACAAACGTTTTATATTATTAGTATAGATAATCTCAATAAATTAGACTTAAAAATAAATTTCTTCTAAGGTTTCTTTTACTGAGCTTCCGCTATGAAACTAGGATAATAAAAGTAGCAATTATTATGATTCCAATCACTCGTAATAACATTCGGATCGGTTTTCTTCGAAACGTCTAATGAAACAACGTGGGTATATTTCATGAAAAGGGCGTTCACTCTGGATAATAAATTTCAAGAATAGTCGTTCATAAATTGACTAAAAAGAAATCGATAATTTTTAATTTGGATGGAATAACATTTTTATTTTTATTTATTTACAGCTGAAACAGAGAACAGTCGAATGCGGAACTGTGGTATGTCTGTAGAATCCTTTAGCGTTACTATATGTATGTATTGCGGTATAAACACAAGCCTGGACAACGGACTTTCTGACCACGTCACAGGTCTCGACCGCGCTCAAAACGCGCGGCCGCTAAAAGTTAAAACGCATGACCGCTTTCTGTCTGGTCTTCTTTCAAAATTTATTTCTACCTACAATACACAAAATTTATTTAGACTGAACTGAAGTGAGTTCTTAGAGTTTTGACCATACGCACTAATAGCTTCAACTACTTCAAACCTGCCCAGTAAAATTGCTCGTACACCGACAACTCTCAGTTTATTTATTCAAGAAGTGATAGATTCAGGCAATAGGAAGCAATGGCCAAAGCTAACCATTTTGGCAACAGGATCCGTACACTTTTCCGTTTCGGGACCGAAATTGAGTTATGAACTCACTAGAGAGAGACAGAATAGCTTAGGTATACAGTACGAATAAAAACGAAAATTTCCGTTATTACCACTGGCAAAAATATATTACGTTCTACCCATAACAAGCCACATGTAATAGGGATACGCTTGTGCCAGGCGTCCGTCTGGCATCGTCTGGGACTCGCTGTGCCCGAAAGCTGGTAAGTGGACGCAGTTCTACCCACTAAAACCCGCCGAGTGCCCCCAATGCCGCCTTTGGTGAGGTGCCCGGATCTAATAAATAAACAGGGCACCTCGACGGCTAGTAAGTCATTCAAGGGACCGACGCCACCTCCACAAAGGGGTTGTCCCGAACCACAGAACAACCCCTCCCAACGTCGGGACAGTACAATGGGGTGAGGTTCCCATCCTCACCCCTTGCTTCCTACTCTTTTGTCCCCTCTTCTTATAAGAGGGGTATAAAGAGCCCCTCGGCTCAATTAGCTTCGCCCATGGTGCTGGGCCCACCCTAGTCTACACCGCCACGTCAAGGCCTGAACCATGGTAGGGAGATTGCATATCTAACATAAAAAAGACACGAGTCAGTTTGATACCCCCCTAAGAAATTTAATTAGACCACTATTACACACACATTAGGAAGATTTTGGTTCACTAGATGCATATATTGAAAGTGTAGTCGAGTGGAAATTGATGAAACAACGGGAGCAGTGACCTGGCGTGAGAAGATTAAAACGTGATAAAATATGACACATCATTATCTTCATTATTTGGACATTGGCCCCTTTCGATGAACGCCGATATGGCCAAGCCCTCGTCACTAGCATATAGGACATACATTGAAGAAATGAAAAACAAGAAAACTTTTACAAAATAAGTAAGCATTTCTTACAGCAAACAAGTAACAATATTCAGAAACAAATAAAACACTTGAATTTATTTTTGATATAAATTTTCTTATTTCTGTACCAAACTTACCATTTATTTTCTATGTCTAAATAAAATGTATTCTGCCTCGGCTCGGCGGTAATAGGTATTTTCCACGTCCCTAAAGAGAGGTCGTTTCTTGGAAATTTCTAACTGTTAAATATAGAGGCATAGAGAAAATAATTCTTACAAAATATATTCCGTAATCCCAAAAACATTTTAGCATTTCGTTTGGGTTGGTGAATCCGAATTTTGTTAGGATTTAGGGTTGAAAATAGTAATATAACCCACAATAACGTCTATATTCATAGCAACAATAAAATAAACTAAGAACACAGGGAAAAGGGTTGTTGTAAAGTATCCAAAACGTCGGGATGTATAAATAATAAACCACGATAAAATCCATAAAAAGTTATCGAGAAACCGATATCGATGTTGATTTTTTTTTATGTATTCGTTAATAAAAGCATGTGACGAAAAATTATTTCACCTTGATCCGAAATAAAAAGAGCGTTATGAATGGTGTCTGCATCGAGACTTTGGGTTATTGACAATATGAGCTGCAAAATCATTTACAGAAAAAACGTCATTCCTAGCCTTATAGATAGTTTATTGACTATTATATACAGCAGTGGGAGGTTCCAGACTAACTTCGACTATAATTATAATCTTATTCGTGAGCGTATCAACAAACAAAACGAGAATAAACTCTCTCTAGAATTAATCTAGATTTACCAAATCTGTACGTGTTAGCTAGAGTGGTGTGTGAGTTGTATAAATGAAGACGGACAGACAAAGAGGCAGCATTCCGAATAAAAGGCTCCGAATTCTATTGAATTATCTACTTTGATGTAAATGGGTATGTCTGAGAGAGCTGATTATATTATTTTTAACTTTGTATGATAATAACGTTTTTATCACCATCAGAAAGTTGTTATTGCCCGATTTTATGATAACTGAAATTTTCATTATTAGGGGAGGAGTCCTGGTGTCCTGAAACACAGACCTCGAGCCTAGCTAAGGCACTAGTCTCCCACAATATTGGTGCTCCTCACGTATGTACCAACAAAAAAATCAGCCTGCTGTTGATATGAAATGCACAAACGCCAAAAAAGTAAGTTCCCAATTTGATACTTGGTTATAATTATCTCACGGGTTATGGAGGAATTTTGGAAAATGAAGTGTAAACTTTTGTGACAATTTTAAATAAGTTTTTTTGTTGTGTAAGGAGGCCAATAAGTTCGATGTTATTGAGACACGTCTTTACTATAGATGGTCGTATTGGACTGTTTGGGGGTGCACATAGATACATATTATGATACATAGCTGATACTAATGTGGTCTATACCTACATAACCTTATATGGATGGAAGGTGTCACCACACTACAGTTGAATATTTAAAAAAATATTTCCACAGAGTTTGTTTCACCTGTTCATCTCAGTGGACTGGTTTTGTACCGATAGTAGGCTCAATTTGACGTTAAATAAAAAACATTGTAACGTTTTTTTAAATATAATTATATTTTTTGTAATGCTTTTTTTATTTGCCTTGTTTTTTATATTCGTTTCGATGCGAGTGGCGAAAGATCTGTTGTTTTGGCGTTCTTTGAGGGAGGCATATGTTCAGCAGTGGACGGATAGTAGATGATGATGATGATATTCGCTTAAATTAATCACACAAGTTCTTCAACCATGTGATATATTTACTTTAGTACATTTGTCTTATAAAATGAACCATTCATAAACCTTCACACATAGTCCTAAAGCTAAACTGGAACGCATGACAATGTCATCAGAGTGGCACGCAGCTTCCGCCCTCCGCCCGCCCTGCCACCCGCCCTGACGCGTAGCTTACATTCCGCTTACAACTTACACTCACTATGAGATATTTTCATTATTATTTCTTTTGTAATGAATTTACATTATTGTTATAGAATGAATTTTAAGATATATTTTGCAGGCTTAAATCCAACCGGCCTTCAACAGTTTAATAATAACCGTATTTGTTTCAATACTTGAGTATTATAATAATTAATTAAAACATAAAATAATATCCGATCATGAATATTTAATTATCAATGGATTTCATATAGAAAACAAGGCTCGTGAAAAGTATGTTGGTTTAAGATATAAGTATTTTAACACATCCGCACAACCAAGACCACGTAGATGCGTTGCTCTACCCCCATCCCCATCCATGAGCCACCGGAAACTCACAAACCGTACGAAACGCGACGACACAGCTCTGTCACTTTATGCCAGTATCATGTGAGCGAAAGGTCGTGCCAGCCCAATTCGGCTGTAAAGTATGGCAGTACCTATTACTGCACGTACTTACTTACATAATAATTATTATCTATATAAATTCACAGATAAATAGGTATGCGTTTCTTTCTCATATCTACGTCATAAGTATAATAATTATAGTTTTTCTATTATTTATGATGAAGATATCTAGGGTGCAATCATAACCTTGAAAGTAGTTGAAAGTGTACTTATGAAATCACAAATCCCAAGAAAATCTGATTCAACATAACGCAAGTGTTAATTTTACTTATCCTCCTTAATAACGATCTAGTGTTACAATGAAAGTTTGCGCGAGCTAGGGCGGGCTATCCCGAATTCCCGTGATTTCCCCCGGGACATATTAATGCAAGAGCCGCGGTCGCTCCGGGACTCCGAGCTTAAATATAAAAAGCGAAGTAATAGCCTCAAGCTGTCCGAAACGTTCTATTCAGTCAATTTTATACGAAGCACTTAGTGATTGCTCATTGCTTGAAATTATTTGTTTTTTTTTAATTCCAGGAATCTGCTGGATGCGGTTGACGCAGGACCGGTCGCTATGAAAATTCCCGGGGGGGAGGGGCGTCCAGGAGTGGACTTGTTTTGGCTGAGTGACCAAAAAAATAAATAAAATTATAATTTGGTCTTAATGTCTTGATTATAAAATAATATTTTTATTCAATATCCCACGAAATGTTATAAAAACATGTCGAAATAAACAGTTTGACACAGTTCTTTCTGTATTTTTTATTCAGGTTTTTTTTTTCTTTTATTTGTAATTGGTTCTATTAATATGTCAATATTATAAAAAATGTCTTGATTTACAATTTTTTTTTGATGAACATGATTTATATACAATATTATTGAAAAAAAATATCAATGATAAATACATATACAAAAATCCATCTAATTGGGTGGATAAATCGGATTCACACGCGAAAGGTTGCATAACACTTCACTATCAACATCATCATCATCATCAGCCTTTATTCGTCTACTACTGAACATAGGCCTCAATGGATGCCAAGACGGCCGATTCCTTGCTATATCCCACACTACACTATAGATTAAAATATCTACTTAACAGAAGTCATTGTGACTTCTGTTAAGTAGATATAAATATAACTAACTAATACCTCAATAACTAATAATAGTATAAATTTAAAAAAACGACCAGTCTTAAAAATAATATTGTACTCCTTGGTTATGAAACTCATTTGCAAAAAAATATATACGCATAGGTTCGCGAAAAATACGAAAAATCGAAGAAAGCCTTAACATTTAGTTAACATTTGAATAAAAACGAGTACAACCGCAAAATTTCCGAACAAAGCCTAAAGATGTAATTCTGAGTATTTCTTTAGCATTTGCCGGTCCGCTCGGCGATATAGCCAGCAATTATCGTTAAAAGAAACTACCTCCCACTAAGTGTAATATAGACCATAGCAGATTATGAGGCAGGTTCACCCGCACTTCCTGAAGCGTTCACTTTAAAAGTATATTGTTACAGCGATTTAATTTAACCCATTCATGGTCATATAAGAGTTACAAAGAAATTCACAAAGAGTGTAGTATTTTTTATTTTTCATGCTAGCCTGCATTGCTACTATACATTTTTTGATTTGACTTTTGTGTATGGAATTACGCGAGTAGAACTCGGGTTAACTCAATTTTTGGGTGTATATACAAAATCACAGTTATTAATCTTCTTCCTTCCAGTGAAATATACGGGCCTCTTTTGATGCCAAGACAGCTGATTTACAGCAATTAGCATAGTTTATCACTATTGGACAGCATTCGCTGGACTTAGGTCGCCTCCACGAAATCTGTTAGTATATAATATTATTTATTATACAGATTTAGTATAAAGATAGTATAGTACATATAGCTATAGTATAGTTGGTATATATACTGGCACAATGCGACCTTGAAAACTTCACAGACCTTCAATGCTTTTTAATCTTATCTGGCATGCAGGTTTCCTCTCGTCGTCGTTTTCAAACGTTGTTGGCAAGGTCAGGCGAATTTCGAAAATAATGCAATAACCAAGGCTAATTCTGAGTGTTATTAAATATGATCTTGGACCTTACAACAACCTATTATTTTTAAATTTCTGACTCTCTTTCCCTTAAACTGCTTTCAATATGGCGTGCGCCTTATGGCAGACCAAATTTTAAATTTCATTTGGCCTGATAAAAATAGAAAAGCACAGTCGTGGCTAATGTATTCTCAGCACTAAGTTTCTAGCGCGAACAGCATTAAACCGGCAGTAATCACTAAGTAATTAAAAGCTGTCTACTTAAGGAAGCGACTAAAAACTTTCCGAGCATCTTCTGCGTAGACAACAGTTTTCGATTCCGAAATACAAGTTAGCAGTTGCTGAAGACTTCTAGACTTGTGATGCTGTGTTACAAATTTCTTGTTGAAATGTTATATAGCATATATTATATTATATGCACATTAGTTGGAGGAACATAAACGCCTGTTGGTGACTGGTCATCAGTGCCACAGCAAGTCTTTTATGCGACTGGTCAGTATGATGTTGGAGTGGTGGTGTTCATATTGAAGTGGAGGTCAGCTTTCGGTACTCTCTACATCTGGTGTTATCTTAGTCCATGCAACTGATGCGAGAAAAATATTGCGTCGTTGAAAATAATCTAATCTACTTAAGCTTGGTGTGATTAATTCTGAGCCCTTCTAGAGTATGCACTCGCTAGAACTGCACTGCTCGTACGCCACAGGTTGTCATCGCCATAGGATCACAATTGAATTTTCCCGGGTTTACCCTTATGGTACATATCCTGGGACCCAAGAAGGTCTCGATATAATTTTTTTTATACTTACTACAATATAGTTAATATTTTGCGCTTACGTTTATTTTAAAGATTGTTAAATATTTTGGTGCTAACCTCAACCATAAGACATAAAAAACGGTAATGATGCTTCACCGGTGTTTGTGTATTAAGTAACTTTAAAAATGTGAAACTGTTTGACCGCGAGTAGTAAGGAAGGAGCTCATATATTTTTATAATACTGCGATCGTGTATCCGTCCGATAAGCGTTTCGCTATATTATGTGCTTGTATCGGTATATAGAAGCTGAATCACCAACAACGTTCTAGAGCTGCTGTAATACAATGTTACTGATAGTTTTGAAAATCCTTTCTATGCCGATATGAATATGTATAAAAACTATTGCAACCTTTTTTAATAAGCATTTTCTGAAATTAAAGTTACTCTTTTTGATCCTATTTATTTGGATAAGTCTAACATTTGGCGGGAATTGCCTGAATCACCACGCACGAAAAATACACGGAAAACGCTGCAGCTTGTTCTTCTACGAATGTACAATCTTTGCATTTACCAAGTCGGTGTCAGACATGTTATATAGGTACAGCAACAATACGATACCGACTCCAAAAGTAACAATAATGACTTGGTAAACGCATAGATTGTACATTCATAGAAGGATAAGTTGATTGTAAGTTGTAGGCACAAAAATTAAAGAAACGCGATTATTTTATTACTTTTCAGTTTTTATTTTTTTATTTTTTGAAGTCGGATTTAATTATTGTTTTTTTTTTATCCAGTTAAAAGGATTCACGGGAGAATGAGCTGCAGCGTTCTCCCTTGCCTTTTACAACACCCACGCGGCGATATGGCTACCCCATATGCAATTCTAAAGCCGGTACCACACGGCCTTATAAGGCATCACCCAAAGAGCAACGGAGAGGGCTATCCTCGGACTTTCCCTGCGCGATAGAATCATAAATGAGGAGATCCGCAGGCGAACTTAAGTCACCGACATAGTCTGAAGAATTTCCTGACTTAAGTAAAAATGGACACGGCACATTGCTCGCGGAACCGATGGTCACTGGGGACAAAGAGTTCTGGAGTGGTGACCACGTGCAAAAAAAGCGCAGTGCTGATAGGCCTCCCACTAGACCAACGACCTGGTCGCAGGGATCCGTTGGATGCGGGCGGCGCAAGAGCGGGCGTTGTGGACATCCTTGGGGGAGGCCAGCATTGAAGTTGTTTGGGCTGAATTAATGGCTGAATTAAATATAACAACAAATTAATGGTTTTCATATTTTTCCCTCGGTATGTTGCAAGACTTCTTACCAAATTTCATGATTCTATGTCAACGCGTTGTCATTGACGATGGTTTAGTGGGTACGGGCTGGGCCTCTTGAGTGAGAGCCGAGAGGTCCGGGTTCGATCCTGACCCCCTGTGATGACTTGAAATGGTTTTTTTTGAATTCCTATGTGCACCTGAACATCCATTGCTTGCTCACCGGTGAATGAAATATCGTGAGAAAACCTGCATGCCTCATGAAATTAAAAGTCTTTGCAGGTGTGTGAAGTTCACCAACCCGCATCCGGACAGCGCATCGGTGAACTATGGCCCAAAAACCTCCTCGCCTGATTTCTAGGAGGTTCCCAGTAGTGGAATATAATATAAGGGTTGATATTATTATATATAATATGTCATCGGAAAGACAGACAGACGGATGGACAATAGAGTGATCCTATAGGGGTCCTGGTTTATCATTTTGAGGAACAGAAGCCCCAAAAACAATACAACTTGTCAAGACAATCATGTTTTTCTTTTGATACTATTAAGTAAATCAAAACACGCTTTGAGACATGCATATCTAAATGGTAAACCTCCCCAAACTGTATTCCCGAACCTTCCATATTAAGATTAGATTAATCGCGAGATAGTGGATTTACACGTGTTAACACGAACGGTAAGGCCAAGGGATCGGTGAAGATGGGATTATCTAGAACAAGCTACATGCTACCTCTACACGCTATTAATGGAGAATGTCTAGTTTCAATACTCAAATAACATGCGCTCAGATGAACATCATTACTATCGATCTATGTATTAATAGGTAGTGCCATGCTGCTTTGCAGGCGAATTGGACCGGCACGACCGGGGTGGTATCTGTCACGTTTCGTGCGGCTTGTGAGTTTCCGGTGGCCCATTGGGGTGATAGGGAAAAGGAGGGCGGCGCATCTGCGTAGCCTAGGTCGGATGTGTATGGGCGTCGGTGCTGTAAGGCTCCGACTGCTCATTTGCCCCCCGATGACATAAAAAAATATCCCATGGCTAGCACTGACTCCTCAAAATCAAGGGAGGAGGGTGTTGGGCCTTAGTTCACTTATGTACTGATTCAATGCGTAGTGGATATGGTGGAGTGAATAGAAAAAAATATTTTAGGTACACCCGGTCAGATTCAAACCCAGACCCTCTCACTCCGAGGCTGAGTGAGTCATGAGACCATCGCCATCCACATAACCATCATGAATTAATGTTGAGGACATTTAAGATCTGCCAATAAATAAATACAAGAAACGTTTGTGTGGTATGTGTTTTGTTCGTATAAAATATTCGTCGGAACGATCGGTTGCATTTGAAAATATTAATAATTTGTATTTATATTATATTTCAAAGGCTTTTAATAAATATATAAGATAATCGAACCCGCGGGTAGCGTCTAGTATCATAAATACAAAAGTCAAAATTAATCCAACAGTTAATAAATTATTCATTAAAATCAAACAAATCTTTGTTCTTTTTTTTAATCATAAGGAGGAAACCGAGCAGTCGGAGCCTTATGGTGACTACCGACGCCCGTAGACATCCGCATAACCAAAAGTTATGTAGATCCGTTACCCTTCTTTTCTCTATACCCCCAATGGGCTACCGGAAACTCACAAACCGCACGAAACGCGACAGCATAGCTGTCACTTGACGCCGTTGTTATGTGAACGAGAGGTACCACCCCGGTCGTGCCGGCTCAATTCGGCTGCAAAGCAGCATGGCACTACCTCTATCATTACTAGTATTACAATTTAATAAGATATGGCAAACAGGTCAAACATAATAAAACCCTTAAACTCACTGAGTCTTTTATTGACGCCATATATTCCAGTCTGGAATAATGGATCAGTCCCTGATTATCTGACTATCGATTGACTTTTATACCGGATGGTGCTTTTACCGGTTCCAAATCGCCTTTGTTAAAGGATCAACCTACTTTACGGAGTGGTCATATTAAAAGACTTTATAAGGGACACAAAGGAAGACTTTCGGAAATTATTATGGAACATCAAATAAGGGTAATGAGGGTTTTTGATGAACATTGGCGTGGAGTGTAAAAATGATCAGTCTCGTGGCTGTGGGGACTTTTGTAGCAGAGAATCGTTGTGGTATATAGCGGATTTATAGCCTAAAAGTTGTATGATAGAGCTGATCAGATTCTGATAGATTGTTTATAACTATGAGTAGTTTGTACTAATTATTATTTAACCAGTATTAATTCTACGCACGTTCTACGTTTAGGTAGACGAAGTGCTGGTCGGCCATTAACCAGGTAGGAAGACGATCTTGCGGTGGCCAGTCCGTGTTCATTGAGGGAGGCCTATGTTCAGCAGTGGATGGATAGAGACTGATGATGATGATTATGATTAGTTCTACGTTGTCACTGTATCACTTAAGCTATAAATAAAAATCACAGTCCGCATAGTGTTGAAATGCGGATAACAGCAAGCTAGGTACACGTATATATTAATAATTATAGTATATTGTTTGTATATTGTGTGTATTTATCAACATAATCATTATCATAAAATTTTAATAATCAACTATTGTTTGCCATTTACTCTCCAATAAACGCCTTAGCCTTAACAACATGTCAGTTACTTTTGGCAGTTTTGTAATGCTTAGTTGTATGAATGTCTAATTGCTGATTATAAATTCATTCACTGCATCTACTTGACTGCCCATAAAAAACCTTCCTTCAGGTTATGAGTGTAAAATCCATTTCATAGTCACTGAAGAATGCCATTTTCAAATTAAGATGAATTTTTGGTCTTAACTCGCGACCCGGGATTCGCAATTATAGCTAAGTGGATTATACCGCCGACGCTCCTGACATTTCCCCAGGTATATACAGGTAAAACGATGAGTACATGAATACTATTACTATTAACTATTCAGATGGCACGTTTGGCGCGTGCTTCGACTGAGAATGTGCGGGACATAATGTTGCTGAACATATTACTCTGGTTTTTATGAAATTATACGTTTAAAGCATAGATACTAATAAACTATTTGAATACACAATTAAATTGTAGCAAGTTATGAGCATCTGTTTGTAAAAGACAGTAAATGACACTACGTCACTCGAAAGGTTAGTTTTTATAGAAGATCAGACAAAACAACACCGAGTAGATAAGACTAGTATAGCAAAAAAATAAACAAGTTATCTGAATTTATAACACCAATCATGAAACTTCTACTAATTATAAGTAACTTATTGGCATAATATATACTTTTTTTTCTTTAACGCCGGGAAATGCTCTGAGACATCCCGCGGGGGAGTGAGTCTCCCAACGCGGGTATGTGTGACTCGCTGCACCCGAAAGCTGGTAAGTGGACGCAGCTCTACCCACTAAAACCCGGCAAGTGCCACCAATGCCGCCTTTGGTGAGGTGCCCCGGATCTGTTGAGCAAACAGGGCACCTCGACGGCTAGTCAAGTAGTCAGTCCCCCAAAGGACCGACGCCACCTCCACAGAGGGGTTGTTGCACCACAGAACAACCCCTCAAAACGTCGGAACAGTATAATGGGGCGAGGTTCCCGTCCACACCCCTTGCCCCCTGCTCTTTTGTCCCTTCTTATATGAGAGGGGTACAAAAAGCCCCATCGGCTCAATTAGCTTCGCCTAAGGTGCTGGGCTCACCCTAGGCTACTGAGCCCCACCGCCACGTCAAGGCCTGAACCATGGTGGGGTACTGGCATATATCCTACGAAAGACGAAGTCAACCTCCAGCTAAGTTGAACTTGGCCTATGACTAGCACTCTAGCTGGAGGAAAAAGGATGATGATGATGATATAAGCTAATATAGCCCTTATACTTAGGTTATGGTAGCTACATTTAGATGAAGGCGGTAATTTTTTGATAAAGTAGCAGCACACCGCAGTTTCACCCGCCTACTTCCCCCCATTCGTCGGAGTACAGAGATAGATTGCCTTTGTGTTATACTAATCAATTAGCTATATTATTTCAAGGTTTCATTAAAATCATTTTTTTGCGTGAAAAAGTAACATACAATCTTTCGCGTTTATAATTATATTAGTATTACAATCACAAAAGCTTTACCAGCTGGGGTTTCATCGCAAAAGACCAAGGGATAGACCCTACGTTGAGCGGGGAATTGTATGTGACATAAAAGAGGAAATCCCTTCACAAGCACCTCGGGGTATTTTGATACAAGCACTTGTCCTTGTTTGATAGGTTTTCTGTTTTCCTTTAAGAATTTCTTGGTTTATTTCTTGGTTCTTGGCATAAGATGTTTAAAAGTTTCATGGCCGTTATATATAGATAATATGATAGATATGAAGTAGCACTTACATATGCAAGTAATAGTTGTCATAACATGATATTACAGGGGTATTGACCTTATGTGCATGATATACGAGGTAACTATTGGCTGTAATATTGTTTATAAGCTATTTTTACCAACTTCTAGCCTATTTTATAGCCTATATTCTAGCCTATTTTGTACTGTAACCATTTTGCTTAATGTGTAGTAAAAAACTATAGCTTCTCACGTCTATACTGTCATTATGTGCAAATTGTTCTATAGCTAACTTCATGGTGTCGGTTTTTTTTAGACACATTTTTTCCTAACGCGCTAAAAGAACTATAACTTCAATAAGCACACACTATATACTATTCCAGCGTCCATTTTATAACGAACGTTAAGGGTTTCTATTCACCCAGCTATCACAAGTATGATTGCTCCCTTGATTAAACTACGCGGGTCAATAAACTTTAACGATTACGATTGGACACTTTTATGCCCCGGGCTCATACTTATCCGGATCAGGCAAATTACAGAATGTTTCGTATCAAAGGCTTGTGTAAAAACAATACCATTTTAATTGCGTTTGCAGACGCTACTACTTCGTGGACAATGGAATTTGGGCTTTTATCGTGTTATTGTTTTTGTTTTTTTTTTATATTTTATTACGTCTCTAAAGCTATTTAATTTTTAAGTAGCTGCAGATTGCCAAAAATAAAATTACCTAAGATTCAAATATTCGTGATGTCATATACACTTTACAATTACTGATATGTTTCTTTTGTGTGTGATGTGTCATCTTTTTAAATTAGTGAAAAATATTTCACTTTTTTGTAAACTGTATATCGTCATCAAAGTTTTAACCACTATAGATACCCCTTAATTATTATTCGAATATAATGGAAAATCTTTTTAAATTAACTAAAATGATTAAAAGTTGAGTAATCAGCTAAGTACAGCTAAAAGCTTTATAAAAGTTCACAAGTCACAATAAAGTTTAAAAGCTTCGCTAATTCGACTCCAAATCCATTACACGTATAATTCAATTCGTCTTAGACAATTAAGTATGTCCGAAGCTTTGAACATTGATTAATATAGTGAATAGCAGAGCCACTCTACATTCATTACTATCGACTCCGTAACTAAATCTGGTCGGATATAGAGTTTGGTTCCCCGTTTAAAGTCGAATAGGCCGGAAATCGATAGGTTTAGCTCCACGTCCGAATTGTGAGCGAAATCCTGCACCGAACCCGTCACTGGATATGCTCAAGAAACTAGTGCATTCTTATCCAGATTCGAACGGAATGTATACAAGTAAAGTGGACCTGGAATATCCTCTGTCCTAGGCATCCCAATTCCTAACTAATATTTAAATTTAAGAAAAATATGTTTTTTTTTGTTATTTAATGTAACGTTAACGTAAATAAATTTAAGAAAATGTATATATATATATATATATATATATATTGGTTATTAAATTAAACGTTATTATTTTAAATAAAAAAATATTTTTATGCGGAAATGTATAGTTATATGATAAATTACAAAATAAGTTTATAAATTCATTAATAATAAGTACATGACTAAAGCGCGTGAGCCGAATGAGCAAAGCGAGCGAAGCGCCAGATCCGACTTTACACATAACTAATAATTATTGTTGTTGAAGAAAAAAAATGGACCCTGTTATAATAGACATAATTATCTAAAAAGTATTTATTTAGTAGTTAAAAATTTAAAGGATTAAGAGATTGTGTGTACACATAGAAGTTTTTTTTTTTCATTTTTTAATATGAAACTGATTTTGGTAATAAGAATATTTTTTTCAATTTTTTTTTTTTTTTTTTTTGAAATAAAATTCGTCGGATAAATAGCAACAGCTCGGGTGTCTTTTTCTATCTGAGGCCTTATTTAAAAGTTTATTTTGTTTCAACAGTTTGGAAATTCATCTAAATTATTGTTGTATTTCGTTTTATTTTCGTCTATG
Organism: Helleia helle; assembly: GCA_963853865.1. NCBI lineage: Eukaryota > Metazoa > Arthropoda > Insecta > Lepidoptera > Lycaenidae > Helleia > Helleia helle. The sequence continues at coordinate 2,104,851 of OY971418.1, read as the reverse complement.
GCAAATAAAGTACCATTGGAATATATTATAAGATATTTATGCCATTTCACAAAAAGAAAAGTTTTTGAATAAATATTTAGTAGGATTGTCGGGGAAATACAGTGAATAAACTCCTTGAAAATTTACTCGCTAACTACTTGCAAATTTGTATACGCACAAAAAGTTACTGGAAGACTGAAAGGAATATTTGCTCAAATATTCTGTCATCTCCTAAATTTACGTTACACAATTTTACTTTATAATTATGAAATATTTTATATCCCGCTAAAGATCTAGTGCAGTGACAACAAGCAGGGGAAATGAACGTTGATCCTTTTCATCATTAATTTCTATATTGTTTTACGTTATGTCAAAATCATCAAATGATAGCAGTGAAATAATATTCTAAAAAGTGTAAAAAAATAGTTTATAATTTTTAGTTGATAGAAAAAAGTCTGCTGCGAAGTTTATTATTTACTAGCTGTTGCCCGCAGCTCCGACAAAATCGTTCCGTCAAAATCGACCCAGCCGTTTCAGAGATTAGCCGTAACAAACAGACAGGCAGACAAAAAATGAAAAAAATTCTATTTTTTTAAATTATGTACCGTGTAAACATCCCATATTGAGGTTTACACTTTTAATAAAAAGCGATTTTTTTTTAATATTACAAACAGACACTCCAATTTTATTTATCTGTATAGATGAGTGGAATTATACTATAAATAAACTTTAAATAAACTTTTAACTCCTACGAAATACAAAATATGACAACGTACAAAACATAGTCACATCACACAATAACAAGTTTCATACAAAATGGCCGAAACATTCACTTTGACGCAAAGGCATTCACCAACCATCAGCTTACTCATATTTCTACCCAAGTTTGGACTCAATAGTTCATTTCCCATGCCAAATCCGAATCTTTCGGCGCGATGGCCTGAACGGAAATAACGTGCCTAATAGATTCGCCTCGGCTCACAAGAGCCCTGACAACTGAGTAATCTATTTATGCGGGAAAACACGTCGCATTCGCAACGTTACCGAATTTGCATGATTGTCCTCCATGTTTAAGTTGCGTTCTGCTCCTGTTATTACTTTGCTGTTATTGTTTTCTGTTTGTTTTATTGTTGAGCTCTGCTTCGATAATTGTTGGTTAAATATGGACGGAGTATCACGCGTTTTTTTAATCTAAATTTTACACTTTTATTTACATTTTTTAACTGTTTTTTTATTTTCTTTAACGCCAGGAAATGCTCTGAGGCATCCCGCGGGGGAGCGGATCTCCCCACGCGGGTATGTGGGACTCGCTGCGCCCGAAAGCTGGTAAGTGGACGCAGATCTTCCCACTAAAACCCGGCGAGTGCCACCAATGCCGCCTATGGTGAGGTGCCTCGGATCTAATTAACAAACAGGGCACCTCGACGGCTAGTCAGTCCCGCAAGGGATCGACGCCACCTCCACAGAGGGGTTGTCCCGCACCATAGAACAACCCCTCCTAACGTCGGGACAGCACAATTGGGTGAAGTTCCTATCCTCGCCCCTTCCCCCTGCTCTTTTGTCCCCTCTTCTTATAAGAGGGGTACAAAGAACCCCCTCGGCTCAATTAGCTTCGCCCAAGGTGCTGGGCTCACCCTAGGGTACTGAGCCCCACCGCCACGTCAAAGCCTGAACCATGGTGGGGACATTTTTTAACTTCAGCTATTTGAAGCGTATAATAAAACAATAAAAATAATACAATAAAAATAAAAAATAAAAACAGTAAAATAATAATAGTAATAATTTATTTGCAACAAACATGGTGGTAAGTTGTTACAATACATTGTGACTCATGTTTCGTTACACAATCTAATAGCATGCAAAAAATATAATATTATATAAGTATCGCCGAGTAAAAAATAAGAGAGTGTTAATGTAATAATAAGTACTTACAATAAAAGAAAAGAATGAGGATTTATTACGACTTACCTGTAAAAGAAAATTTACAATGGTTATTACATATTCATAGTCAAGTTTTTTTATTCCCATAAATCTTATCTTAAAACGCTTTTGACTATTTATCAGGCATTTATCATTATGTCTCTAGACGATCCCGCATGACTCATTAGATATTTCAGATGATCAGTGTGACATCAATATTTCCAGAAAAAGGCCTGAATCCATCTCATTTGCAGTATTAGCATTAATTGAAGAGGTATTTTACTTAAAACAGTAGCAAATTATAGTGAAGCCATTGGGTTTGTATATTTATTGCAGACCACAAGCCTGACGGTTTAAGTTGAAGGGAACTTTGGACTTTGCAAAGTGCTTTTGAAAATTTGAATAGGTCTTTGCATTTACTGAATTCGTTATGAGGTCACGTTTGTATAAATAAATAAGAGGGATCGTTTCCAATGTACAAGTCTCCTTCGATTTGCGTTCATTACACTTGGATATAGGGTTTATTTGATGGTATAAAATATATTTTATTGGGTTGTCTTACATCTAAAGGACATTTACTAATATAACAGATGGGTTTGTGTTAATTATCGGACTTTAAAAAATTACCAGTATTTTTGTCCACGTTGTAATTATATGAAAAAAGTCTGAAATATTCAGTCTGATATGGGTATAAATTAATATTCTATCATTAATTATTATTAATGCATACTTTTATTTAAAATAATGGCCGTACCTGGTAAATATATTTTAATAAAAATACAGTTATAATATTATAACGAACGCTTAATTACGTATTAGCTTACTTAGGTATCGTATCTTGTCACTCTTTCAGGTGTATAATACAGTATATAAAAATGTATGTTGTTTATATTTGTATGATAATTCATTTTAATACTTGACATGGAACACATGTTATTATTTCTAACGTTTGTACATTCAACAATTCATCAAATGTGTACATACATTATTCATACAGTAAATCATAATTTATGTATTTTCATGACTGCGTTTGATAAATTATTTGAATATCAATAGCAAAGCTCTTTGGTGCAGTTGTTAGTAAGTCTAGTATTATACTGGTTCGAATCCCACTTGACTTTTTCTTTACCTTACTGTTACCCGTACATGTATTATCAGAAGAAATTAAAGCTAAAAAATATATTATAGAATGACAGTCCAAGTTAAATGCTAAAAGATGTGGACCATTTCAAGACCGTTATCAGTAAAGATGGGTCAATAGACACTGATATCACCTATCGTATAAATACCGCGTGGATGAAATGGAGAGAACTAACTGCCGTGCTATGTAACAGCCGAATGCCCGTGCGCATAAAGGGAATAATATACAAAACAGCTGTCCAACCGGCCATGACATATGAGCTGAATACTGGCCACTCAAAAAGCAGCACGAAAATCAAAATTACACTGCGCAGAGATGAAGATGGCCAGACGGGCAGGTGGTGGAACTAGGCTGGATCATATCAGAAAAACACACATAAGAGGCACCTTCAAAGTGAGATCTATCCCAAATAAGCTACAAGAGAGACGTCTGCGGTGGTACGGATACGTTATCGGGCGACCATCTGACCACATGACCAGAAAAGTGCTAGATATCGAAGGAAAACCCCGAATCACATGGATGTCGGATGAGACGCATGACACGGAGGCCCGACCCCAAATAAAATGGGAAAGGATCAGGCAAAGAAGAAGAAGACAGTCCAAGTAGCAAAGATCTTATGAAAGAGAAGCTAAAATATTTTAAAATAGTTTAGTAATCGACTATCGATATGACATTGGTTCCAGTTTATCTAAACATAGATATTACAATAATTTGAAATTTATATAATCATGCAATGCATCATTATCATCAGCCTCTATCCGTCCACTGCTGAACATAGGCCTCCCTCATAGAACGCCAAGACGGCCGATCCCTCGCTACTCGCATCCAACACGGACCGGCCACTTTACGGAGATCATCTTCCCACCTGGTCAATAGCCAAAAAATATATATATAATAAAATCTCATCACAATCAATTAAATATACACAAATATTGCGAGTTAAATAAAAGCCTGTTAAGTACTTGCAGTAAGTTTCTTTTAAGTATTTTAAAAACGTACAAATGTTGTATTTGTACGTTTACCTTCCATTCGCACCTCCTTAATCTTTATTACCACAAACCACTAACCACCAAAAGCATTAAATCATCAAATCCGCGAAGTAGCGATTACCGCGGTATTTCTGCGAGGCGTTCATAAAGATTTGCGAATGGGCGTTGATTGGTGTTGTTTTGAATGCGTTTGCATTTGCTAATACAACCTGAAGGCGGTCTGATCTAGGGTACTGGAAGCAATATGAGAATATAGTTCTTATACTATTTTTGATATGCATCTATTGGCGAGAGTAAAATCGACTTAAATGCTGTGAAGGTTAATGATATTTAGCTGTCATGTCACGCATCATCATCATCATCCTTTATCCGTCCATTAGCAGCCTCTATCCGTCTTTGAGTTCATTGAGGGAGGCCTATGTTCAGCAGTAGGCGGATACATGTTATGAGTTTTATTTATTGTGAATTCTAATACTTAGCCTTAATTTAAAATAGTTACAATAATTAATATACTTAGCTTAGAAACTAGTTCACTTGATTCAAAAACAATTTTTAAATAAAGTATTAAATGTCTCATGTTTTAAAAAATAAATAAAATTAATTGGTAACGTAATTTTTTTATAAATAACTATTTATTTATTATGTATACATAAATAAATTGAAAACACAAGGAGAATTTACATCCATGTTCCGTTCAAAGCAACTAATGTTCAGTTTTGGTCGAAATTTTCGGTATTCCGTGTAATTGTGATTTACTCGCGCTGCGGATCTGATATGCGATAAAGTTATCGGGCGAGGTAGTTGGATCAAACCCGAAACTCGCGAGGAAATGTGGTATCGCAATAATTTGTTGCACGGCAGCCCCCGGTCATGTATCATGCCACGTGTTAAATAACCACTCGATCTCATATATAACATTCTTTGAAATTATCACATGTTACGATAAAAACGAAAACTTGAGACCAAATATAGCATTGTCTTCAATAGCATCAAAAATGGCCACCACGTGACGCCCGCGGCCCGTCAGATGTGACACATCTATGTTGATATCCGCAAATCATAATTAATGAAAATATAATATATGGAAAGATGGAATGAAATGGAAATTTGAGTCGCCTTTACTACCAAGGCACCATAGATGTTTCACATCGAAAAGATAAAAGCATTTTTTTATAGAAGACGGGGCAAACGGACAGTCGGTTCACCTGATGGTAAGTGAATAGCGACACAGACACCCGCTATACCAGGAGATCAGCAGGTGCGTTGCCGGCCTTTTAGATGTGAGTATGCTCTTTTCTTGAAGGTCCCTAAGTCGTATCGGTTCGGAAACACCATAGGTGGCAGCTGATTCCATATATTTGTGGTACGAGGCAGGAAATGCCGTAAAAATCTAGATGTTGTGGATTTCCAGATTCCAAGATGGTGTGGGTGAAATTTGGAATTCTTACGCGATGTACGGTGGTGGATTTCTGCCGCAGGTATTAATCCGAACAATTCCTCAGAACACTCCCCGTGGTGGATGCGGTAGAAGATGCAGAGCAATCCGACATCTCTACGCAGCGCCAACGAATCAAGCCGATTGGAGATCACATTGTCATCGACGATTCGAGCCGCCCGGCGTTGGACGCGGTCAAATGGAAGGAGCTGATTTTGGGGCGCTCCAGCCCAGAGGTGAGAGCAGTATTCCATGTGAGGCCGGGTCTGCGCCTTGTATAATTGAAGGCGGTGTGAAGGCATGAAATACTGCTTCGCCCTATTAAGCACGCCAAGTTTCTTAGAGGCTAGTTTAGCCACGAACCACGAAACTGCACATCTCTCGATATGTCGACGCCAAGTATCCCAATGCTGGCTGCGGCAGTTAGGGGAGTGCCTTCAAATCGTAGAGGGACGACGAAGGGTGATTTTTTGGCGGTAAACGCGCAAACTTGTGTCTCATCAGCATAGCTCTGCAGAGACTTTTTTGAGAATAAGAAGGATTTAACAAGCTACCTATGAAACAAATCTGATGATGATGATGATGGTGATGTTGGTGATGATGATGATGATGATGATGATGATGATGGTGATGTTGGTGATGATGATGATGATGGTGATGATGATGATAATGAGCAGCATTAATGTGGTTTGGAAAAAAGAATAACCAATTTACGAGTTAGACGACAGATAGACGACAGATGAATTGGTTGCTTAAGCTGGTCTCAGATGAATAAAATATAATTCGAGTTTCAGGATATATTTCTGATCGTAATCTCCATCTATAGTAGACCTACATCTAGCATTGAACACGGCCTGATGGTAAACATAGCTGAACTATAAACAACTCTAGCAAAACATAAACAAAACACTCAGGCCTATATACAAGAGGTTTAAAAATACATCCGGGGCGTTATGAAACGTTTACTGTCGCGGGTTATTGTAGGAAATGAAGTGGTCATAATTTGCGTCGAATTGGCATGCCAATTAAACATTCTGCGGGTGAGAATAATGGCAGTGTACGTAGACCTAGGCGAACAGCAAAATGTTTACGCTCTCGTTCATTATGCGGCGAATTGATGGGCTTTTTCGTCACGTATATGCCACATATATATATATATATCAGTTGGACTATAATATGAGGTATTATGCCATGATGGTATACGTATTAGAAACAAAATTATGTAAAAAAGTCCATTTTTTTACCTTAATGGAATTAATTCTAGTGCTAAAGTGGCATGCCACTACAGTTACATGCTTGAGTAATGAATATAAGTCTAATTTTCTTTATAGCATAGGAGCAGACAGCAGTCGAAGTCTTTTGGCGACTACCGACGCCCATTCACATTCACACATCAGAGATTATGCAGATGTGTTGCCCTTTTTGTTCCTACCCTCTCCAATGGGCCACCGGAAACTCACAAATAGCCCAAAACGCGACAGCATAACCGTCACTTTACGTCGAGCGAGATGTACCACTGTCTGCATCCCAATTCGGCTGCAAAGTAGTACCTCTTACCAGAGAAAAAATATTTCAAAAAGCGTTACATTAAAAGATTCAGATCTGTTTGATTTTATTCAGAATAAGAATACAAGAGTAGCCAATATTCATCTTTAAAAAAACGGTTGTCGTAAAGTCGGTTTACTGACGATAGTTGAACGTGACAACGTCATAAGAAAATGGAACGCCTCAGAGTGAGGTAACGCCGCATGCGTCTTTTTTTTTTCGTTCGTGCAGCCGGCTCCATCGAATTATAAGTCGTTGTCACGTCAATAACGGAAAATTGTGCTGTTTGATTGATTTGATGACCACAAAGACATATTTTCTTTGTGGTCTAGTCTGTTGTAGACTTTTTATCATATGATTCCAAATATTTACGTGAATTTAAAAAACATAATGAAACAACTCGACGCTTTGAATACTTTACAGTAACCACAATCCAGGAAGAACAAATAGATTCTCGTAAAGTTTTAAATCCGAAAAGTGAAAATCCGTGAAATGTAGTTTTTTTTTAATATTTATTATAACTTATCTTAAATATAAAATACAAGATATAAGACCCACAAATATATTAGGAACGTATTGGTTTACGAGGTCTGATAAATATCGAGAGGTGGTTGCGATGTTTGGACGATCAGCTATAACTGGAACATCTGTTTTAGTTTTATCGATCTAACCCAATAGTGTATCATCATAAAATATATATTTCACGAACTGGATGTTATTCGAAGTTTCTACCGGCCTAAAATATGGCTTCCAAATCAAATTCATATATAACCTTCATCAAAATATTTATTGTATGCAATTTTTTATCTGACTTGTAGTTTCAGAGAATAGCACGTTCAAGCTAACAATCCCTTCAACTTCATTTTATTATTATGGAAAGTGTAAATTATTATTATTAGGTATTATAATATTAAAAATGTGAAAGTAAGTTTGTTTGCTACGCTTTCACCCGAAACCTACTTAACCGATCATCATGAAACTTTGTACACATATTCTTGGAGGTATTAGAAGTAACATAAGATACTTTTTATATAAAAAAAATCTTATCCTGCACAGACGAAGTCGCGGTTTTATAATATAAATTATTACCTAAAACCTCTACAGGTTAAAAGTAGAGCAAATGCATCCATGGATAAATAGATGATAATAATTAGAAAAATATGTTTTAAATAGATAATACTTTTAACGACATGAGTATTATAGTAGATAAGTCAAATTAATAAGTAATATGAAATTTGAAGAAATTTTAAATATCTTATTAACATTAAATTACTTGAGCTTCAACACCTCTAAAATATTCTAAACCTTGCTCTAGAGAAACATTCAGAACAGTGAAATAAATAAAGTAAAATATTACTCGTAGAATAGTACATATTGTTTCTCAATATAAAACACAACGCAGATTTTGTTTTACTTTTAAAATATACAAAGAATGAACACGGCGGTAGACAATTAAAACATGTATAATGCCCAAAACTTTTACAAGAACAGAGAATAGTTTGTAGTGTTTCTTAAAACTTGAAGCTTAATATTCGTTTTAATGAGTTTTTTTTAGGGTCTAATTAAAAGGCTACTAAAACTTAAAAGTAATTTCAAATGCAAATTTTCGTCACAAATAATATAATGAAATTCACCAAAATATACAGAATGTCACTGGGACATTCTGTATATTTTATGCTGAAATGAGAGAATGGACAGTCCTGGAAGGCCTAATAGTATAGCATCAGGTGCTCAAATGAACAAAGAAAAAGTGTGTGTGTACTAGCGTACACTCGTAAGAAGTGAAACTTCTTTATGACGTTATTTTTCAAATCACGCGTGGTAGGGATAAGAAAAAGGTGGCGCGTAACGGAAGAATGTGACGCGTAACGAAAAAATGTTACACTAAATTTTTTTCCAACCCCGATAAATAAGTTTCACTTCAATAAATTCCAAGTGGTGCCAAAAATATGAAGTATTTAAAAAATACGCTTTTATTGACCTTACTGTCCTAATATACACCATTGCCGCAATTTAATGAAATTCGTTCCTTTTTTAATGTTGACTTATTCCTCACAAACTATACTATTAGAACACAGTAAAACTTATGAGTATCTATTGTACTTTTTGAAAAAAAAAATCAACATCAATTTTTTGCATGAAATCTGATAAATAAATAATTTTGACAAAGTTTGAGAGCCATGCCTTGAAAAAAATATGAAGACCAGAGTGGCAATTTCAAAAAATATGAGCAGTTAATACAGTTTACAAAATGGTATAATTAAATATCGTAAGACGTGCGCACCTGTATCGCGCGTCTGTATGTAGGACCATACCTCCTTACCTTTATACTCCTTATTTATTTCGTGTATCATTTTTGCTACATTATTTATAATATACACACCTGACAAGGTGGTTCTTTAGTCAGGATTTGCTATGCATGTATGATTTGCTTAGGTTTGGCTACAGTGACTCTGCACCTCTAGTCAGTAGTCCTGGGTGAAATTAACTAAATATATTTACAGTCATAGGTGACGAAGTCTAATTACTATCTGCCAGCTTGTCTATTTCGATTAGTATAAAAGTCAACCCGAATTCCGTAAAAACTTTTACAAAATTCGGCTATTTCGTAAAATAAGGAGAAAATAAAAGAGAAAAATCCTGAAAACACCTATTAATTACTAGCAAGCTATTTCCCGAAATCACAGATCACTACGTGACTCAGCCTTCCCTAATCTAGATAAACAAAATGCATTAGAGCAATTTACGTGGCTAGACTTAGTACCAGCTATTGTGGGATATTTTATTGGTAGTGAAATTGTTTGGGGTTTCATTCTGTGGAAAAGAATATTGGGAATTCTTTTTTTTCTTTTTTTTTATGTTAGTTGGATAGGCAAACTGGCAAACGTACCACCTGATGGTAAGTGGTCGACGTCGCCCATGAACATAAACTAGTATACCTGGAACGAGCCCATGCAACTCATCTATGTGTTGCCTATCCTGAGACATAAGATGTTAAGTCTCGGTGCCAGTAATTACACTGCCTGTCTTGTCCTTCTCTCTGAAACACAGCAAAGCTGTTTCACGGGAGAAACAAGCAAGATGGTGGTTCCAAGTATAAATATCATATTTGAATTATTATATTATTTTATATTTGTCAAGATAGACTGACTAGCCCCACCATGGTTCAGGCTTTGACGTTGCGGTGCTCAGTAGCTTAGGGTGAGCCCAGAACTTTGGGGGAAGCTAATTGAGCCGGGGGCTCTTTGTACCCCTCTTATAAGAAGAGGGGACAAAAGAGCAGGGGGCAAGGGGCGAGGACGGGAACCTCACCCCATTGTACTGTCCCGACGTTGAGAGGGGTTGTTCTGTGGTGCGGGACGACCCCTTTGTGGAGGTGGCATCGATCACCTAAGGGACTGACTAGCCATCGAGGTGCCCTGTTTGCTCATTAGACCCAGGGCACCTCACCAAAGGCAGCATTGGTGACACTCGTCGGGTTTTAGTGGGCAGAGCTGCGTCCACTTACCAGCTTTTGGACGCAGCGAGTCCTGCCGGGGGAGACCCACTTCCCCGCGGGATGGCTCAGAGCATTTCCCGACGTTAAAGAAAAAACAAGATAGACTGACTTGGCAGTTAAGTTTAGTTTAGCTATAGTTTATAATATAGATTTAGCCCTCCAATTAGATTCATACTGATACTTGGTAGGTCAAATTATTATACAAAATTATATTAAATATATCACTGCAAATATCACGAATTTCAAGTATGCTTAAAAATATGCATGCAATCGATTCGTTCGAAAAATTTGCTTCCAGTGTATCGCATTAGTGTATGTAAATGAAAACGGCGGTGTAACGCTGATATCATCCGTGTTCGCGCGAAATCTGCACGCATTAAATTACTGTTATTTTTTATTAATAATGTATATATTTTGTATGTGAGTATACTCACTGTATTGAAATGTAGATATGAATGATGAATAAAAAACTGTTCTACGAATACAAAGATTAATTTTTTTTTTAATGTTGTCTGATTAGTAAAATTTGCAAGAAACTTTTGTGATAAAATTGAGATAAGAAAACTAGCCGATGAAGTATTTGATTGTAACGGGTCAACGTCACCCCTAAACATAAATACATTTTCCTGGAACATTGTGGAACTGCAAAAATTAAAGACTCATGAAAATTTTGCATAATAGATAACCTATCTAAATCTGGACTTTAATTCTATTTCTATTATGTTTATCTTATTTAAACTTGGGCTTTATAAATCTCTATGGGCTTTCAAAAGAAGTTATTTAAATGAGCACAATTGTTTCGGCACTTAACGAATATCCCTCAATCGCTTATCTACCCGCTACAGAATTCGCAACAACTATATAAAGAGATGATAATATTATAAATTAGTACAATAGTAATTTATCCAAGCATCCATTAGAGTTTAGACAAACAAGACAACGAGAGTAATCGGCCCATCTGGCATCGCCGCAATGCCAAAATAAATCATATTTTTTGCGTTTGCAAGCATTAGTGCTTTAATGAAAGAATGGGCCATAGCAGGTGCGCCATCTGCCGGACGTGTATCGAAAACTCATTTCAATGTTTCGCTTTACAAATATTAAAGTTATATTGGTAAGTAATAAAATCGTCTGCGTTTTAATGTTGTTTCGCCTTTATTGTTTGTGATTGAAAATTGTATTTGGTTTCAGTTTTTACAATAAATGTTTTTATTACGTTAATTGATTAATTAATTATCGGCTATTAAATAACAAATAAAAATATAATAAAATATCATGGCTTTTTAAAATTATAACAATTATTTTACATACAATTTATTTATTTCATTTTTCTATGTTATTTAGGTATACAATGGTAACATTTTACATATAACAGAAGTTGCTAGCTTATATTTTATACATAGCAACACTGCTTACGTTTAAAACATTAATGTACGTATGACATTTATATAATCTAATTCTGTATACAATCTAATAAATACTTGTCCCATTTTTGTACGCGTAACCTGAACCATCCACCAAATAAACACCACATCTATATAAAAATAAATTAAATTCCTGTGTGAAGCTAGACCAGTATGTAATATGGGACTCGTCAGGGCTTCGTACAATAAAAATCAAAGCCCCACTCAGAATATTTCAGGATCAGAGCTCTTAAAGCCTAGAATTTCAGCAAATAAAAGTTAAGTAAAACATTTTTGCCAGCGTCTCTTCAAACAAAATTTTTATTTGAGCCCAACTCTCGCCCGAGCAAGACGGCAAAATGGCCCGCGAAAACTTTGAATTATTAATGTTATTGTGGAGGTTCTTAGGAGGCATTTCTGTATTATTTTCATTATACAACCCAAATGAAGACTGGTAATTTTGTCGTTGTAAAGAATACGATTTCACGTTATTACTTTTGATGGGGCAGTTTTTTCGGAATTACATTTTACGGTTTTGTCTTTTCGAAATTTATGATTCATTAAAATATTATTATCGTCAAAAGGGAAGGGAAATAAAGAAGCTTCTACACTTTAATTGTTCTATAAAAGTTAATTTAGCAATAACATAACACACGTTATATCCTCTGGTTTTGTTTGCGTGAAATTATAATATATTGACAGCTTGAAACCTCACATAATATTGTTATTTGTCACATGATTTCTCTTTCAATTCATACATTGGATAATATATTATTGTGTATTATATGCATGTCATGAAAAGAATGGAAAATCAGTCTTGTGCCAATTTCTTAAATTTATTTCTATTATTCGATACCAGTTCTAAGCCAGTCTGACCACGTTAACGTGGTGTAATTATTCCGAAATATATATTCAATAAATCACAATTGGTTGGTGTCCGTTATCTCTGCTATTTCCATTAATGTTCAAAATACATTCATCTTGAAATCAGAGTGCGTTGAACTACACGTTTACGTTCATTTATATAAATTTATTTTTGTAACGCTTACTCATGTGGGTATATTGTTACGACGTGACGAGAAGTATGGGTTCAATTTTGGTGATCGTAATGTTAAAGTATTTACTTAAAGTAATTGGTGTCATCATCTACATAAATTGTCTTATTGGATGTTAAAAACTTACGTCAATTTCAATAATTTTAATAAAACAACTTTTTACAGATTACCATACCCATTTTAGTAATTTACCACTCAGATAATTACAGTATAATCATTGCAACTATAAAGAATCTTTCCCTTTAGATCGTTGGCACATTCTGTACGTGTTTCTGCGTTATTATAAACCTTCATTTCAGTATCATTTGTATCATTTACGTAATATCATTCATCATCATCATCATCAGCCTCTATTCGTGCCCGGCTGAACATAAGCCTCCCTCAATGAACGCCAATACGGCCGATCCCTTGCCACTCGCATCCAACACAGATGTATCCACGGAGGTACTATCAATTATGTAAATTTCATTATTAAAGATCACTTCAAATCAGAAGACGTAATTCTTCTTCTAAAATTATTATTACAATTCAAGCTCTAAATTAAAACTCTACATAAATTCATTTGTCACACAAACTTGGCATAATGGCTTGATAATTATACATGAGATGTAGAACCCACCTCGACAGAAAGTCACCCAGCGTGCAGCTTAACTGCTTACAACAGTTACCCTTTTCAGGAGTTAACGTGCACAATAGTACATGCAAAGTTTTAGAGCCAACGAATGGAACGACAAACAAATTCGTCTCAGCAGCGGATCTAGGTACACGCTTTTGTGTTACGTGCTTTTGTCTCATTTAAATTAAGTTATATACAAGCGATTTGTAAATATACTACATACAAAGATTTTATTGCAAATTATATGGCCCAATATCCTCCTGATTTCGAGGAGGAAACGCATGTCCAGCAGTGGGACATAATATAAACTTTATTATCATTTTTATAAAGTATACGAGGTATAGGAATGTTGACACATGTTACGAATACATAACTTATGTATTACCATTAAAGACAGTATTTGAAAACCTAAAATAACATGTTAAGACTCTATTTATGTGTCTTAAATTAAAGAAAATTAATTTAAAATGCGTTATTTATCACCCACTATCACGTGACTGCGAACGCCATTATTGCGCGATGACGTCACTGACCGGTAAACAAACTGTCATGTATGTAGCTGTATACAGCTACATTATGATGATGATGATGCTAGTATGTTGACGACCTCTGTAGCTCAGTGGTTAGCGCGTTGGCGTTCAAGCCGGAGGTTGCGGGTTCGAATCCCGCCAGGGAATAAAAATATTTTCTGTGTTCCTGGGTCATGGATGTGTATTAAATATGTGTATCACAACAACAATAATTTTTTAAAGATTACAAAGAAACTAAAACTAAAAAACCTTAAAAAATATAATATAATAACTTAATCATATTAATAAAAAGGAGTCCCTTTAGGCAAGGTTCCGAAGATTTTCACAGCGTTCCCCTTTTGAATTGCTAGACTAATTCTTTGTACGAGGTAGCTGCCAGCTCTTCGGTCTCCTGTGATGTCGACTAACCTTTTTGTTATTTCCTTTTAGAGGCTTAAAGCGAATATGTGTATTATATAATTAAATCTTAAATATAAGTATAATATAAAAGTATTAAATATACCCTTGTCTGGTACCCGTAACACAAGTACTTCGATAACTTACCACGGGACCAGATTGACGTGGTGTGAAAGCGTCCATAGTTATTATTATTATTATTCTTTTTTTTTGTTTTTCTTCTCCCTGTTTAAGGGGATGAGATAACTGACACACGGACCATGGCCAAGTGTGCCAGCTTAAGGTGACGATGAGTTTTGCAGAAATTTGCGTGTGAGACGGCATGTGTTGAGAATAACTGCTTTCTGGATGAGTGTGATGGTGGACTTGGGCATTTGGAGCATATTGAGGTTGGTCTGGAGGGTGTTAGGTATGACGCCTGTTGTGGATATGACTATGGTGATTTTAACAGTATCTACTTGCCAATGCCTTTTTATTTCGGTAGCCAGATCTATGTATTTTGTCATTTTTTCTGTGTGTGTAGTGAGGAGGTTATGGGTGTTGCATACTGCTATGTCTATAATAAATACTGTTTTGTTAGTTTTGTCTAGTATTGTTATGTCCGGTCTATTAAAGTGTATGGTTCTATCTGTTATTATTGTTCTATCCCAATAAACTTTGTATGAGCTGTTCTCTAAAACTGTGCTAGGCTGATATTTATAATATTCTATTTTTTGTGAGATAAAAGGATATTTATGGGCTATGTTCTGGTGGACTATAGCTACAACTTGGTCGTGCCTATGTTTATAGTCGGTTTGGACAATGGACTTATTATTATTATTATTATGTTTATCGGTCTATGACATAATCATGGTATATGATGGTTTGGAGCGTTTTAGCGGCAATTTTAAAAGCTATTTTTATTTACATCTTTTTTATTAAAATTAGACATATTTCTTCATAAAAGTATTTTTTCGTATTTATATAGGGTATATCTATCAAATAAAACCAATTTAAAAAAAATGCCAACATCCTGATCATTTAAAATCTATATAAATCACAATAAAGTAAATAAATAATTTCAATCCTTACAACTAAAGTATGACTAAGTAGTCATGACTTGTATGTCTCCAACTACTGTTAGCCAAACTGAATTACTACGGTCTAAATGATCAAGCGTTGTCTTGGTTTGATAATTATCTTTCGCACAGACAGCAAACAGTCAGGTTAACATTAGATAATGACAATATCCTATTATCTGACCCTTTACCAGTCACTCGCGGTGTTCCTCAGCGTTCAATATTGGGTCCTCTTTTATTTATAATTTATAGTTCAGATTTAACTTACGAAATTAAACATTGTAAATATCACTGTTATGCAGATGATGTTCAACTTTATATCTCTGTACCACCTTGTAATACATCAACTGCATTACATGAAATGAATAAGGACCTTGACAATATTGCTGTATGGTCAGATAGGAACGATCTGGTATTAAATCCATCAAAGTCAAAATTTATGGTGCTTGGTACTAAAAGTCAAGTAAAAAAAATTATTAACAATAGTGACCTGACCTTGACTCTAAACAACCAGAACATAGAGATGGTTACAGAGGCAAAGAGTTTAGGTTTACTTTTTGACAGTCATCTAAGATTTGAGAAACATGTTCAGGGTTTAGTAACAAATTGCTTTTATAGACTTAAAATACTATATAAAATTCGTTATGTGCTGTCGGAAAGAGCTCGTATCACCCTCTGTGACGTATCACCCTAATATTATCTAGGTTAAATTATGGTGATATTGTATAGGACCTTGTTTACTAGCCAGAACGTAACGTCTCATTCAAAGAGTACAGAATGCACCCACATTACTCCATTTTTAAATGAGGCATCAATGTTAAGAATGGAAGCTAGAAGAGAATTACATCTAGCTACCCTGATGTATGACATAATGAAATTTAAAAATCCTGAATATCTGTATCACAAATTAACATTTTCATCATTTCATGAACGTTACGGAACACCTCGGACTATTCGTCCAGTCTTATCCATGCAAAAGCATAGTGGTGCAGCTTTTAGAGGCAGTTTTAGATACCAAGCAACCAAATGTTGGAATAATATACCACCACCAATTCGAAATACTAAAAGTAAGTTTACATTTAAAATTCACTACAAAAAATATCTTTATAAAGGACAGGTGCAAATGTAATCTATTATTATCGATATTATTTAATTTAATAAATTTTAGAGTAGATATGCTATTATTGATCCGTAATGTTTATTTGTTTATTTGTTATTGTATATTATGCCTATCAAAACATTTTATCTGTAAAGCCATTTCATATATTCTATAGCGCACGACTATCAATACCCCTATTTCCTTCCTTTACCTATTATTATATTTTGTTGATTATTTATGATATTATACAAACCTAGTACTATGCCCTCTCATCGTAGCAGGTAGTAACTGAAAATCAGTCGATCTTTCCTCGGATTGATCTATTAGTACTGAGTTACATATCTTTTTGCGATTCTGCAGCACACATACACTTCATTTAAGTGTGATAATATTACTAATGCTGTTATCATATTTTATCTGTTTTTATTTTTATTTTTACTCTTTTTATTGTGTATGTGAAATGTGGAATTGTGAATAAAGTTTTTATCTATCTATCTATCTATTAACGAACATAATCTGACACTGATAAAATAATGTAAATTATTCCTGCATTGATTTATGTATGAGTGTTTGTATTAACTAGAACGATGTCCAGTGACCGGTTCTTATCTATCGGATCGGATGCTAGTGGTGCGGTATTCGCCGTCTTGGCATTCATTGAAATATACCTACGGATAACGTTGATAACAATGATAACGTAAATGTACCGTGCGCCATTTTACGTTAGTATTTCCCCGTCTTGTTTCAATATTAAATAGAAATAATATCTTCTCACCTTTAAAAGCCCATTTTGCTCGGCTTAAAATTCGCTTATAAGGCTGCATGTTGCATAGATTCTGACGACATGTTTTAAGCTAATGGACCGAGCTACTTTTAGTTTTAATGATCTTTACTTTCAAGTTAATGTTGCATTACAAAATGCGCCTCGCAAATGGTTTTTCCTTAAGACCGTTTATGTTTTAGAAAAGCTTATTTTTCATATCTAACATTAAGCTTTATAAGCTCGGTAAAAGTTTCACTTGAGGCGCCTGAAAATTTCACTTCTAAATTCGGTGGAGCTTTCTAAAAATGTATTACATTGTATTTTGTATATTTTTTTTCTTAAAAAGTATAAAAACGGATCAGTCGATCTTCAATTAGATGGTATAACAATGGGATAAGGGCACTGGTTAGTTGTATTTGGATACAAGTGATGGGTGGGCGGCCATCTTGGCGTTTATTAATAGATGCCTCACACATGCCTACCCTTGGAAATCTTTGAAATCTCTTATTTCATTATGACAATTGGCTATTTCATAAAGGTTTTAATTAATGAGGGTGTTCGAAATACCTGAATATAATTTTGCCATCTGAAAGCTGATCAATTCATTTGCTATCGGTATCTTTAAGTTAAGGCACGACTCCACCGCGGTGCACCCGGAGGTTACGCACGTGTGTTAAAATGTCAATTGCAAGAAAATGTCAATTAATGCGTTGCGTGTCCGTGGGTTGTGGTGGAAACAATCACATAAATTTTCTTGCATTGTGAAACTTGACAAACTTATGTAGCCTCTTCGTGCGGAGCAGTGGAACCGCGCTCTTACATGTAGCCAGACTGTTATACACGCCTAAGATTGACATACTTGACTGCAACTTTGAGTGCTGTAAATATATTCTAAGTCTATGGCTGTAACGTGCTTTATTAAAACGTCATTTAAATTTTGAAATAAATAACATTATAATTTTTAGGTAAAATCATGATACGTACT
This sequence comes from Helleia helle, assembly GCA_963853865.1. Taxonomy (NCBI): domain Eukaryota; kingdom Metazoa; phylum Arthropoda; class Insecta; order Lepidoptera; family Lycaenidae; genus Helleia; species Helleia helle. Next base: position 2,086,438 of record OY971418.1, on the reverse strand, counting down.
TACAAAAATAACTAAAAGAGTCGACAAATGCTATGATAACAGCTATAGATAAAATTTTAATCATGGGATACAAAAACACAGTGCTTCATACTACTTTAGAACAATACGTTAATAAAATGAAGGAAGACGGTGGAGTTAGTATTGTTTTACCTAAAACTATATTCACACCTAAAAAATAAGATGAAAACAACTACCTGACGTTTAACATATCAATTGGCGGTGAAAAATGAAAAGTTGTGGCGTGGAAAATGAAGATGTGGAGGAAATACACATTTGTTTGTTTAGTGAGAATAAATAGCCTTCCCCATCATGCACCATTTCCATAACCCCATCACACTCCTTAGCATGAGCCAAGATAGGTTTTTCATAATGTTTCCGTTTATTATTAGTTATTAAAAAAAGTGTTAAATTTGTTTTTTCATAGATTCAAACCATAGTTACGTAACGTTCCATAGTTTTTATAAGAGTAGAATATAAGTTAACACGATTTAATAAAGTTATTATGCTGCATTTTTGTTATTCCCTTTAGCTACCCCATTATGTCCCCCTTCCCCTAAGTCCTCTGTTTTGTCATTTTGAGTAAAGGAACCTTAAAAATATTCTACAAATAATAATCTTGGAAAATAATTTTCTATTATAAAAAAAAATATTTTTAAAGATTAATATAACATTATCAAAATAATTACAGATTTAGTTACTAAAGCCTTGTCGTGGCGGTGGGGCTCAGTAGCCTAAGTTGAACCCAGCACCTTGGGCGAAGCTAAGTGAAGCGACGGGGCTACTCTTTGTACCCCTCTTATAAGAAGAGGCAGCAGGTGGACAAGGGACGAGGGTGGGAACCTCACCCCATTGCACTGTCCCGACGTTGGAAGGGCTTATTCTGTGGTTTGAGACAACCCCTCTGTGGAGGTGGCGTCGGTCCTTTGGGGGACTGACTGGCCATTGAGGTGCCCTGTTGCCCAAGAGATCCGAGACACCTCACCAAAGGTAGCATTGATGGCACTCGCCGGGTTTTAGTGGCTATAATTGCGTCCACCTTACCTTATTTCGGGCTCAGCGGGTCCCACATACCCGCCTGGGGAGTCTCCCCTCCCCCGGGCGATAACTAAGAGCATTTTCCGGCAGTAAAGAAAAAAAAGGTTGATCATAAGATACCCAAGATACCTTTATCAAAAAAGGCCCGATTTCAATTTCCAACGACTATAATTCTAAATGATCCAGTCATCAATTTCTATCACAATTCTAGTTATAACGTTTATTTTTATAGTTCTGTAATATTTAAACTCACCCACACACGCTAGTAATATACCAAAAACTCTTACCTGAAAGCAAATAAATCTACATTACACGTGACATAAAGTTGGTTTATTAAATTAAAAGTTTTACTAATGTGTTCAAACTTTACCATTTAGTTTGGTGTAGGTGAACTAGGTAGGTTGGTATGTATAGTTATATATAATTTATTTTATTGGCAACGAAATACTGCCCGCAGCTTTGTCCCCGTTAACTTACATGTATAGAAAGCCTATTCCTTTCAACCTTACTCAGAGTACCTTTTTGTTATAATAGCTCACGCGTTGTCCTGTACTAAATAGTTTATAGTAGACCGAAATGAGAATCTAAACCATTCTCAAATCCACTTGAACACACAAGAAAAATTTCATCAAAATTGCTCCAGCTATTAAGGAGGAGTTAAATAACATACACAGTCACAGAAAATTTATATTTTAATACTAAATGTATAATATGGATGTATACACGTATATGTACATGTACCAAAATATTTTTTTTTACAATTTTTGTCTGTCTGTCTGTTTGTATCGCCTAATCTCTGGAACGGCTAGGCCAATTTTGATGGGACTTTCACTGGTAGATAGCTGATATTATAAGGAGTAACTTAGGCTACAAAAATAATCATCATCAATCCGGCTGTAAATCCAAGCTAAGCTAAGTTAACGCGGGCGAAACTGCGGGCAACAGCTAGTTCATGTATAAAGAGAGACAGTTGTTTATGTAGCGTTTATGGATTTGAATTCCGCCAAACAGTATAGTGTTTGTATTATGTCTATAAATTTGTGTACCAGGGCTATGTATGTACGTATTTTCATTTATTTTCATTTTAGTGTCACTATAATCCGATCAATTCTGATATTAAATGATTATCACTGTACAAAGACGCCCTAATATGAAAAACCACCGAACCCTACTTACGTTGTTCTATATAAAACAAACTGTATACGCTTTTACAATAGGATCCCAGAAAACGTTCAAAAGCTCTCCATAAAAAAATTCAAAAAAGTTGTTAAAGAGCGTTTGTGTGGTAAAGCATATTATAAAGTAAAAGATTTCATGGAAGATACCACACCCTGGGAATAACCACACCCTGGGAATAAACACACCCGGCGTTCCTCCCGGGCATTTCAAGATAAGATGTTAATATTGTTATTAATATATATTATTTGAAAAGATTAGTTCCACTGAGTTTGTTTCGCCGGTTCTTCTCAGTGGGGTTACCTTGGATCCGGTGGTAGATTCAATTGACGTTCAAAAAGATACTGTATTAGTACTATTTTGAATAAAAAATTTTTGATTTTTTTTTTTGATTTTTTGAACATTTTGTACTGGACAGCATTGACTCTATGGTTTAGAGTCAATGAAAAAAATATCCACGTAAACACACATAAAAGTAATCAAAATTGGTCAAGCCGCTTACCATATATTAAAAATAGGATTATTATATTACAAAATAATACGTCATTTTTAAATGTTCAAAATGTCCTCAATTCAACATAACATTTTCCAACAAATATTAATAGAGAAATTGGCTCTATATTTAGCAACACTGAAACAGACATATCACAGTTAGGAACTAATTTATATTTACACATAGGTAAACACTGACCCAGCTCCAATATTGACAAGTAAACTTAATGTATTTACAGAATACTAAGTTGCAATCGAACCAAGTTCTCAGAGGAAGTTCTGAACTATTTCTAGTTACATTGCTATACATAAACTACACTACATTCGGAAATAAGCAAATTTGTGTGTTTCAAAGGTTATTCGTCTTTTTTATTAAGAAATATAGAGAATATAATATTATGTTGCATTATAATTCATAACCTGATAAAAAATTGTATAGCTAAGGAATATAAGTGTTATAACTGGGTTTGTGTGATTTCTTTTTCTTTTGCGCCCGCGTGGGAAGGGTCCCCCGTTCCACGCGGGATGCCTAAGAGCATTTCCCTCCAAGAGGAGTCCCCCCGGACTCCCCAGGCGGGTATATGGGACTCGCGCCCGAAAGATGGTAAGGTGGACACAGCTCTACCCATTAAAACCCGGTGAGTGCCACCAATGCCGCCTTTGGTGAGGTGTCTCGGATCTGTTGAGTAACATGGCACCTCGACGACTAGGGACCGTCCCTATTCCCGTTCCACAGAACAACAGGGGTTGTACTGGGGAACTGTGTTCCCCACCCCATTGCACTGTCCCGATGTAGGGACAGTGCAATCCTAGCCCCTTGTCCCCCTGATCTTTTGTCTTATTAGAGGGGACAAAGAGCAGCTTCCTCGGTTCAATCGGCTTAGCCCAAAGTGCAAGGTTCACCTTAGGCTACTGAGCCCCACCGCCGCGACAAGGCTTTTTTACTTGAGTTTATATTACAAGCAGCCTTCAAAATAATCCCAATCAATAATCAATTTTAATCTAATTCGATTTAATAATAAAAAATACTCAATTTTATTCTAATTCGTAGCCCATATTGACCTACAATCACATTGCAAAGCTCCGTCCACTGGATAAAAACGGATTGTTTCAAAGCCGCAATTACAAGCATTTTCCAAATGTGGCACAAATCCCACAGTTGTAAAACAGCACACTCAGTTAAATTAGTATCAGCAAAAACTTTCGGGTGGAACTAGTCAATCGGAAAGCCCGATTTGGCTTCGCGTGCAGTGTCCCCGGCCACAAATGCACCCACCACACCTTTTTGTCCATTTAAAGCGGATAGGCGCGGTACCATGAGTCGTAGATTACCAACTTAGCCAAATTAGGGCGGTGTTTATTCGGCCTGAGGTTTTGTTCCGTTGTTGTTTTGTGGCGAGGTTATTTAAGTTTTTGTTCTTTTGTTGCTGGAGTGTTTGGTATTTAATTAAGTGCCAGTTTCCCGCGGCTTGCTATGTTGGGCGTATAATCATTATCAATAATTATAATCTATAATCTAGGTATAGAGATAAATAAAATTGGAGTGTCTGTTTTTAATAGTAAAATAACCGATTTTTACTAAATGCATATGAATAATAATGAAAAAACACGGTACATATACCAAAATAGCATTTTTAATTTTTTTGTCTATCTGTCTCTTTGTTCCGGCTAATCTTGGAAATGGCTGGGCCGAATTTGACGGGACTTTCACTGACAGATAGTTGATGTTTAAGGAGTAACAAAGGTTATAAAAATATCATCATCAATCCGTTTACGGCTACAAATCTAAGTTAACTCGGGTAAAGCTGCGGGCAACAGCTAGTATTTATATATAAATGTAATAAGGACATATTTTTGACAATTTAAAACGTAGATTTTAATTATCTAGATGATTGATACCCAAAAGATAAAACTCATACTACAAAAAAAACAAACGAAGTTTGAGAGTAAACAAAAGAAATTTGAGTATGATGTAAAGTAACCTACTTTACATCATGTGGCAATAGGCCAGCCACTAAGATCAGAAGAACGGTAGGCCATCAATTACGACGATCATTTAGCACGCCGCCGCGCTTTTGATTGGACGCTTCTAATTGAGTGACGTCATTAGGGCATAATGCGGTTTGCTTTATTTTATTTCTTTCTCTTTCTCTAGTTAATTCTATTATGGCATAAGATACTCAATTTATATATATTTATTTATTATTAGGTATTTGTCAATATGAACGAAATTTGTTTTTTTACTGTTGAGTTAGGAATTCCTATCAATTTTAGAAACGATTTTTATTATAATATGATGCAAATACTGATTATATCTTATGATTGTATTTAGAATCTATCCACTAACAAATTTTCATCTTGTTTATTTTTTCATCTATACTTATGAATAATAAAATAGCAATTATTATTTTCTGGAATTACCTGAGGCTATTTGAAGAGCCGCAAACAAGAAAAATAAAAAACCATCCCCTTTTTTATATCTTAGGGGGATGAGTTATCTTCCTATGTCTAAATCCCTACCGTGGAAGATACTTTTTAGCCGAATTTAATTCCTCGTAATGACTCAGTGCCAACGATCTATAAAAGATAGATTAACAAAAAAATGTAAAACATTACACACATATAAATAATTAAAGTCAATTTTGCTTTGTATTTTCAATTCTACAAATGATGTGCAAACAGCATTAGCCTGTTATTTAGCTCATATTCGGGTGCAATTCAATTTGGACTCAATTTTCCGTACACAAAGTAGAATTTATCATTTAATGACAGTGCATAATATCTGCTATGTACTAAAATAGTTATTGAATTTCCAATTGGCGTATTAACAACAATATTTGTGATTAGATATTGTTTGGAAAATTTATACATTATTTAATTCGGTTTCGATTGAATTAACCATGCTATGGGTATCCCGAAATTATAACGTCCGTGGTAAATACTGAATTAGAATTCATGGATTCATATATTATATACCATATATTTTATCAAGCATACACCTTTCAACGGCAAACTACTAATATTTTTTACCTTGTCTAACAATAATCCAAATTTCTTCATCACACAGTAAATATTGCACAAAAAGTAAATTTCTATCGGGAACACAAACAATCGCACATAGAAACCACCTCAGCATTATATTAAAACTTTAACATGTTCTGAAGTTCATCCTAGGAACTGGTAAGAACAGTTCCCTGGAGACTTCGCTGCATCGGAGTTTTCCAAACGACTTGAAAGTTGCCGAATATGGCGACACTTCAGTTCGGAAAGAGAGCGGCAGCGGCTGTCCTACCTATGTATTTTATGTTAATTAGGTACCTGTGTTCTAAATTAGAAACCTCAAAGCTTTTCATGGGCTGTTTTTAGCACTGCGACCCCCAGGGACTTTTCATCTTAATTGGCACACCCACACGATATTTTTCATCACTGTTAAGCACGGTCAGACGCGGGAAGAAATTTTGAAAAAAAGGCGTGTGTCAGTTCCGACGCACGACCGGATTTTACTCCTTACGAACCATTATAAAAGTGACAAGGGAACGGCAGTCATGGCGTTCATTGAGGGAGGCCTATGTTCAGCAGTGGACGGATAGAAGCTGATTATGATCATGATTACAATAAAATTACGATTATAAAATGACATTATAAAATTACACATCACAAAAGACATGAGTATAACGTCTGATTTTACTCCCCATGAATTTTCATCCCCCAGGCTATATAAGAAAATCGATTCATAAGGAATAAACTGAAAAAGTGTGTTAGTCAGATTCGAACCTAGACATTTTGAGGCCGAGCCTACACCATACATTCTGCTCACTGTATTATCTGTAACATAATATTTATTCTGCTGACACGACCAATCCACAAACTCCGAAGCGATGTGACGCGACAGTCTGACTCAACGTATGATATCACTTTCATCATCATCATCACTGCTGAACATAGGCCTCCTTCAGTGAACGTCGAGACGACCATCTCGTCATCATATCTAACCGGGAATGGCTGCTGCACTCTTAATTATAGTTATTTGGTTTAGTTTATTAGGTAATTTTAGTTTTGAAGTCAAAATTATTACAAGTATTGTCGATTGTTTACCTTAGATGAGCTAGGATTTAGTAAGAGGAAGTGCCATGCAGCTTTGCAGCAGCAATGGGCCGGCATGGGCGGTTCGTGCGGTTTGTGAGTTTCGTTGGCCCGTTGGGAGGATAGGGAAAAGAATGGTTGCATCTGCATAATCTCTGGTTGTGCGGATGTGTATGGGCGTCGATAGTCGATTGACTTCAACTGTTCGTTTCTCCTCCTAAATAATAATAATAACAGCCCTTATATGTCCCACTGCTGGGCACGGGTCTCTTCCTTGAAATCAGGCGAGGAGGGTTTTGGACCATAGTTCACCGATGCGCTGGCCCAATGCGGGTTGGTGAACTTAACACACCTTTTTTAATCTTATCGGGCATGCAGGTTTCCTCACGATGTTTCCTTCACCGGTGAGCAAGCAGGTGCAGGTATAAATTTACAAAAACCCATTTCTAGGTATGCCTAGGTAAGCCCTCCTATGCTATAAAATAAGTTCCCTAAAGGCGACTTAGAACTTTGTTTCATAAAATAAATACGTGAGTCAGTCATTTCCACACTAAATTCAGTTGGAGGCATGAATAAAATATAATGTAAAGGCGAAATCGATACTAAACGGGCCAAGCGGCATATATATTATGTACTTAACCGAATATGAGGTTATGCAGAATTCTTTAACCCTGTAGAGCAATATAGATAGTGGCAGTATTTTATGTTGAAATTCTGTTTATTGATATTTCTTATTTGAATGATTTATATCAGATCATAATATTATATTAGAGATATGAAATTATTGTCATATTTCTACGAGCGTCAAAATACCTGGTGGGTTATCCAAGATGCCATTCTATAATCGTAAACGCTAGTTATAGAAAACTAATAAATGTATGGTAATGACATTTTACATCGATAAATCACGTGGTCTTAAATGTCATTTCCATACATTTATTAGTTTTCTACTAGCGTTTACGATTGTAGGATGGCATCTTGGCTAACCCACCTGAAAAGGTATTATAAGTATATTTAATTATAAGTATCACCATTTATGTATGATTGTATGTATGACTGTGGCATCACAGTTCTCATAGGTCGACCGATATAAACCGCTTTAAATATTTAAAACAGGTTTTCTAGCGGTGATTCTTAAGAAATGTTTTATCAATATCGGCTCAGGCGATTTAAGGTTATCGCGTTGGTGCTCTTGTGTAAAAATACTATTTTAGTCTTTATTTTATTATATATACTATACATTTTCATCTTTCAAGAAAGATACAGATTCAGGGGATAATGTGGGGAAGGTTGGGGAAGGGGGGTAATGGGGAAAAAATCGTGATGATTAAAACCGCCTTTGTGAACATTAGAAAAAATACCAGAAAAACTATTCCTCCAAATTGTGGGTTTCATTCAAATTACAGACCTCTTTACAATAACAATAACGCGGTAAATTCCAAATCTACGATACAGCCAAACAGAATGGTCCACATAACATTACAAAAGGGCATTTTAGACCCCTATTAAATACTTCAAATGTCTTACACTTAAGGACGACCATTACGGGTTTGACCCTAACCTTTTCAGCAAATAAACATAACGGTTTGGAAACTTTTATCATTATGATAATGCTAAAGGGATACGAAATTATATACTGGGATATATTCGAAGGGAAGGGAAGGTAGTACGCAATTGTCATCATCGTGAGCCTTTTCCCGTCCACTGCCTGACATTGGCCTCTTTCAATTACGCCAAGATGGCTGACGCCTTTTGCGACGTGTTATAAAAATACTTGAATGTAAAAATTGGAAATGTAGCCGTGATGGGTCGTGCTTTGATCCAATATGTGCACTTTCTAATATTTTCAAAAGTTATTTTATTTGGACAGAAAACTGGCAGTTTCATGGTAAGTTGTCAACGTCGCCCATGAAAGTACACTTTGAACTGGACATGCCCTGGCAATTCATTCAAGAGTTGCATATCCTGAAAATGGTAAGACTCGGTACCAGTAATTATACTGCCTCTCCCACTCGTCGTTCCAAAATGCGCATAGCTGTATGGTGGTAGAGATAAGCCCATGGTACCAATGCAGACGGGACACAGCGTTGTCTCCCACCGGTATACGCATATGTACCAACGTTGCTCTTATAAGATTCACAAAATCATCAATCAAATCATAAGAATAATAACAAAGGGAATGTTTACAATGTATGGCACGACGTCGCGGGGACTGTTTAGTAGCGGTCGGGTAGTCCCCTCTTATGATAAGTAGCCTGGTCTTCGCCGGGGCCAGCCTGTCGCTGAGGTGATCCTGTCTGTTGCCTGCATATCCTGGACCCTTAAAAAGCGGCTGAAGGCGCTCACAGTGGTTTTAGTTAGAGTGGGCACTCCCAGGTGCGAGTCCCACATTGGGTCAGGATCTATCCGAAGATCCTGGCTGCATCCATAAGGATTTCCCTGCGATATCAAAAAAAGGGTATGTTTACAATACATTATTAAATATATCTTAACATTTAAGGAAATATAAAAAATAAACGCAACAGTACCCTTATCACATTTTAACATTCGTCGGGGCGTCCCATATCCGTTGGCAATGGGATAAGAATAAATCTCATGGCTGCACCCCCACAAAATGATCCTTAATGCATCTGAATGCTTACAGTATCGTAATAGACTTGAACAAGCGCCAATTCGCCAATTGATTATTGATATTGCAATTCTATATTGGTTCTATACCGTCGTGAACATTGGATCTTTGTCAATAAAGACTATACTTTATTTTGTTGTTGAATTTGGAGAATTTTTCAGCTGCGATATTAGGTTGGAAAATGGCATATTTAAACGCTTCAACTTTCTTGGCGTGGGTGACTGCTACTTTCTCGTTATACTAATATTATAAAAAGGTGTTTGTGAGTTTGACTCAGCATGATAGGTTAAATCCGTATAAAATTCGTCGAGCGTATCGGATTTGACTAGTCCAAATCCTGCTCTCCTGAGCAGCGCGCGCGAAGAACCCCGCCCCCTGCGAGGCGCGGAGGGAAGTGTCCCCTCCACGCAGCGTTTTGAATATTTCTTAAATAAGCCACTTACAGTACCGATTGAGCTTAAAGGCCATCAGGCCAAAAAGTCTAGCCCTTCCGAAAAAAATTTGAGTTTGAATGTAGGTGATCTTCATGGCTATTGATCCGTTTTGAAAAACCTTTCACCGGTAATGTTACGTTATCAATGATTAATAAGGCTATCAAAATAGTTATTATATGTCCGGATGAGCCGTAGATCTAAGGCTCTAGACAGACGGAACTGTCCGTCGACCGTTAGCTTGCAGTCAGTATGCAGTCGTTGGAACTGCAAACCAACAGGACGCCAACTGCAAACCAACAGGACGCCAACTGCAAACCAACAGGACGCCAACTGCAATTGGGCTGCACGGTTGGTTTGCAGTTGAAATTCAGTCCATCTGTTTAGAGCCAAAGTTTACGAGAGTCAAATAGGCAGCCGTTAGTGTTAAATAAAATTACTTAATATCTATGGACGCTTTATCACCACGTCAGTCTAGCCCCGTGGTAAGTTCTCGAAGAACTTGTGATACGGGTCCCAGACAACGGAAGTATATTTAATTCTTTTATACTTAAGTTAGGTTTTATTATATAATACACATATTAATTACACATCCATGACCCAGGAACATAGAAAACTTTTTTGTTCCCTGGCGGAATTCGAAGCCACTACCTCCGGTTTGAGCGTTAACGCGCTAATCATTAAGCCAAAGGTCGTCAAAAAATTAAAAAAAAAACTTTACTTAAAAGACGTAATTAAAAAAAATATATCAAATTAATATTTCAAGGTTCATTTAAACTATGATTAATTGCGTAGTGTACCTACAAACCTCGTTCAATAAAAATTGTCCAAGTTAGAAAAAAAACATTGTACTTATTATAATGAAACAATTTTTACGGATTGTATCGCGGTTTATTAAGACTTTTACAAGCCCGACGATTACGACGTTTAACATTGTACTTACTTTGTAAGGTAATAATTTGATATTATGATTTGAATGAAAGAAGCCCTACACGGTAGCCTAGAATCCACCCAAGTTAACTATTTTAAAAATAGTTTTGTTAACTCGTTCAATATACTTCATAAGAAAACACATTCAGAATACACCATATCAATTGAAAGCGATTGACTCTTAAGTAATGAAACCAAAACCCACTTTGCATATAATATTACCGTTAAAGTAAATAACCTTGGCAGGTAATTTGTAAATTGATTCCTGGCGCCAGCCAGCCATTGTGACCAGACATTTGCATAAACCCAGATGAGACATAAAGCTATGTATTACCCAGTATTGATGGTTTAATGAACTTGCTATATTCATTTATATTATGGAAACTGTATTTACTTTTAATTTGCATGTATGGTTGTGTCGCTTAAGACATTATTATATGAATTTAAAATTTTTGGAGATATTTTTTTTAATCTTTTTAAAAGGCTTTATCGCCATTGTAATTATGTTGTATTCGGAGAGATTTGATAAGAAAGACAATAAGGCTTTTAGAATTGTAAAAATTAAAAGTTAATACTGCGCAGGAATTGTTCAAGTCTTTTAGAGTGCCTATACTGAGAAAAAACGTTAAAGAACATCAAATAATGATTTTGAATTAACATGCCACATCCAAAACTATAAAAAAATCGATATTAACGTGTTCTTCACTTATATTTCACGGAACTCTACTTTAGCGGCTTTGGAAATCAAGGAATTCTTTATTTAAGAATTTAATTGATAGATTTTTCTAAAATGTGTGTGTAATTCAGTGGAAAAATTCTATTTTTATCCGTCATAATATATATCTTCTTCTTCTTCCTAGCCTTTTTCTCAACTAAGTTGGGGTTGGCTTCCAGTCTAACCGGATGCGGCTGGATGCCAGTATTTTTAATGGAGCGACTGCCTATCTGACCTCCACAACACAGAAAGTAGAAACTGGGTGGGTACCATATTTGTGGTAATACGATACCCCGTGGTAAGACTGGTTGTCAGACTTTCGAGCTGCTAACGACCCGTAATTACTGTCAAAGGTCTACGAATGATAGCCAGGACCAACAGTTTGACGTGCTTTTCGAGGCACGGAGGAGTCTTGGTATGTAAAAATGGTCACCCATCCACGGACCAACTACGGCAAGTGTAGCTTAACCTGATGGATCAACCCGTGTGGCTGTTATTACTAAGCCACGAGCTCATCATATATTATATGCTATGAAAATACCATTATTATATTAATAATCGAATACCGCCACCGGCAGACATTTTTATGTAGACTATAAATATCTACTGGCGAGATATGAACTTTTTCATTTCAGGAAGCAATATGCAATATTGAATATGATTGAAAATTTAAATTTGCGATCATGTGTCATCGAGTATTATAACCTATTCAATCTATCAAAAATAAAAATTTTCGGTAGAAAATATTTCAAAAATAGTGAAATATAAATTTATTCATCCATGCTGAACATAGGCCTCCTTCAATGAAAGCCAAGACGATAAAATACATAACTCATATTTAGTAATTACATTAATATTTAAGAAAAAAATTTTACTAAATAAGAAAAGAGGAGTCCTATGAGCTTAACCGCTATTTCTATCAGTCTTTGGCACCGTGGCACCCAAAAATTTAAACCGTTAGATGCACCCCCGCCATAGTATGACCGCTCCAACATGTGTCCACCCTCAAATGAGTGAGCTCACTCATTCGCAATCAGTGCGACAAAGAAAGTAGTTTACACAATTTGCGTAAGGTAAACAGAGACGACACTATTATGTCAAAACCGTCCTAATAACCAATAGGTATAACTAGAAAAAATATTCCGCAGTTTTTCAAGGTGATATCTAATGATTTTGGTGGCACCGTAGCTTTGAAATGGCTAAACCGATTTTAATGAAACATGTCTAAATGTAAGTACTAAAACCTAAAATACAAAAGCCGCATGAAAATCATTTCACCCGATTCAAAGCCACGCAGCTACAAACAGACAAACAGTGTAACTTATAACACGCCCTTTTTGCGTCAGTTAATTGATAATGCTTATAATTCCAAATTTCCAGGGAGAGTTGATTAAAAAACACGACTCGCCTTAATAGTGGAAATTGTTCATGTAATTAACGAAAGAAGAAAAAATATTTTAATTATTAACAAACGAAATAAGTAATATAAACTTGCCTAAAATATTACATTTATGGGAATAAATTAAAACAAGATTAATTTCTTTGTTAGTTGGGTAGGCAAGCGCTGCTCCCCACCATAGTTCAGGCCTTGACGTGGCGGTGGGGCTCAGAAGCCTAGGGTGAGCCGCTGCACCTTGGGCGATGCTAATTGAGCTCTTATAAGGAGAGGGGACAAAAGAGCAGGGGGCAAGGGGCGAGGACTGAAACCTCATCTCATTGTATTGTCCCGACGTTGGGAGTGGTTGTTCTGTGGTGCGGGACAACCCCTCTGTGGTGGTGACGTCGGTCCCTTGGGGGACTGACTAGCCGTTGAGGTGCCCTATTTGTTTATTAGATCCGGGGCACCTCACCAAAGACGGCATTGGTGGCACTCGTCGGGTTTTAGTGGGTAGAGCTGCGTCCACTTACCAGCTTTCGGGCGCAGCGAGTCTCACAAAGCTGCGTGGGGAGACCCACTCCCCCGCGGGATGCCTCAGAGCATTTCGAGGCGTTAAGGAAAAAAAAGGCAAGCGTGGCTCTTTAGGGTCACCGCCGTCCATAAGTATCAACCAGTTCAACCGGGGTAGCCCAGAAAACTACTTCATCCTGGTCATGTTTCGATGCCAATAATTAGCATGTTCGAAATATAGCAAAGCTGTTTCATAATAAATACCCAGAACCCGTGTAGACGGCGCAAAGCACCCTTGCTGTGGGCAAAAAGAGCAGGGCAGGTCATACCGAGTAGTCGTTGACCACTTATTAATTGACTTGACTATCATCAGCCTCGTGATGTAGCTATTTTTTTCTTACACGTACTGAACGTATACGAAAAAAATAGCTACATTTTAAAAGGAATACATGCAATCTTCAAACACGAAACTTAAATGTATCTAGGCCTAGAAATATCTACAGAATGGAGGCGCTTCCAGACGGTTCTTTGTAAGATAAATCTAATTAAAATATACACATGTAAACTTTAACGATGCCTCTTGACACGAATATCCTTTTCTTTATATTCATAAAATAATTAACAGAGAAGAATCTCTTTTGAGCATGCAGCTCGGGGAAAAATGTTTTAACATCGTCTGTACCGCCCGCCGGTTAATTAATTAAAACTTAACAAAATGGACACTTTATTTATTATCAGGAACATCTGTGTATTGCTTTAGAGGCAAAATACATTATCTTAGAACTTGTACACTTTGGCGTGTTTAAAAAGTTATTCTTATCATCTCAGACGGATCAAGTCTGTTGTTTTTCAAAAACAATGGTTTCTTAATTGTCGTAAGGATAAAAGGATGAACCAATTTAAACTTTAAAATGAATTTTGATATAATTTTAATCAATAGTTACATTTATTGTTTATTATTAATTATTATTTTTTATTACTAATTTTACGTTATTTCATTATATGATTTGATGACGTTCCAGCTGTACCCGTATTTGTTTTTTTTTTATGTCATAGGGAGGCAACCGAGCAGTCGGGGCCTTATGTTGACTACCGACGCCCATAGACATCCACACACAACCAATAGTTATGCAGATACGTTACCCTCCTTTTACCCCCCATCCCCCCCCCCCCCCAATGGGCCACCGAAAACTCACAAACTGCACGAAAAGCGACAGCCTATCACTAATTGACGCCGGGGTTATGTGAGCGAGAGGTACCACCCCGGTCGTGCCGGCTCAATTCGGCTGCAAAGCTGTATGGCACTACCTCTTACAAATTATTATTATAAAGAAACAAGTTTTACGGATTTTATCGCGGTTTATTAAGATTTTTACAAGCCCGACGTTTCGGATACTTTACAGCAACCATGGTCACGGGAGGACTGAGGTGTCATACGTCCTAATGTTACAATGTTATTCGAAACTACCCTATGATACATCAATATTTTGGTTAGTCCTATCTACGCAGAAAGTTCTACTGTAGGGATCTTCAATCTATGACGTATTATGTTTGTGAAAGTAAACCTCGATAAAATCCGTAAAATTTGTTTCATTATAATGAGTGAAATTGGCGTAAACATTAGAAAACAGAATAACCCCTCCCAACGTCGGGACAGTACAATGGGGTGAGGTTCCCATCCTCACCCCTTGCCCTCTGCTCTTATGTCCCTTCTTCTTATAAGAGGGGTACAAAGAGCCCCCTTGGCTCAATTAGCTTCGCCCAAGGTGCAGCGGCTCACCCTAAGTTAGTGAGCCCCACCGCCACGACAAGGCTTAAACCATGGTGGGGATCATGTGTTGCCTATCCTACCGGTGTAAGAGTCAGTACAGAGACTTACTCTGTGATAGTCATTACATTGCATATCCTGCCCTTTTCTCCGAAACACAGCAAATCTGTTTCACGCGATAAACACGCAGGATGGCGGTACCCAAGCAGATGGGAGTGCCATACAGCGCAACCCTATTCAACATAGAAAAAAATCAATTCGATATATATGTTGCAGTCATAACTCTTAACCAGTCAAAAGTACTTTTGACTGAACAGGTTGGTCAAAAGTGGTATAAAGAAGAAATATGAAGAAATAGCGTTTCAACTCTTTTTTTTTTTCTTTAACGTCGGGAAATGCTCTGAGGCATCCCGCGGGAGAGTGGGTCTCCCCACGCGGGTATGTGGGCCTCGCTGCGCCCGAAAGATGGTAAGGTGGACGCAGCTCCATCCACTAAAACCCGGCGAGTGCCACTGATGCCGCCTTTGGTGAGGTGCCCCGGATTTGTTGACCAAACAGGGCACCTTGATGGCTAGTTAGTCCCCAAGGGACCAACGCCATCTCCACAAAGGGGTTGTCCCGCACCACAGAACAACCCCTCCCAATGTTGGGGCAGTACAATAGGGTAAGGTTCCCATACTCGCCCCTTGCCCCCTGCTCTTTTTGTCCTCTCTTCTTATAAGCGGGGTACAAAGAGGCCCCTCGGCCCAATTAGCTTCGCCCAAGGTGCAGCGGCTCACCCTAGGTTACTGAGCCCCACCGCCACGACAAGGCCTGAACCATGGTGGGGGCGTTTCAACTCTGTAATAACCGTAACTAATCCACATACACGTTATGACTCCAAATTGGCCAAAATTATCCATGTCAACTCTGATGACGTAGAACTAAATTTTGTTTAATGTGAAACATTAGTGGCGCGCCTTGGAAGTAAATTCAACTCAAATTATGTGACAGAAAACGATATGACGCTGCCCACCGTGGTTTGAGCCTTGTCATGGCAGTGGGGTTCAGTAGCCTAAGGTAAATCGAGTACCTTAGGCGAATCAAATTGAGCCAAGGGTACCCCTTTCATAAGAAGAGGGGACAAGGGTCGAGCATGGGAACTTCACCCCATCGCACTGTCCCTACGTTGTTAGGGGTTGTTCTGATGTGCGGGACGCTCCTCTGTGGAGGTGGCGTCGGTCCCTTGAGGGACTGACTAGCCGTCGAGGCGCCCCGTTTGCTCATTAGATCCGGGGCACCTCACCAAAGGCGGCATTGGTGGCACTCGCCGGGTTTTAGTTCATAGAGCTACGTCCACCTACCAGTTTTTGGGCGCAGCGAGTCCTACATACTCGCGTGGGGATACCCACTCCACCCGGGATGCCTCAGAGCATTTCCCGGCGTTAAAGCACAAAAAAAAAGAAGCTGTACTTCGTGGCAATAAAACAAAATTTAATAATTTACGAATATACACATCACTGTCACTGAAATCTATATTTATCATAAAACTTGGCGGGATGCGAAAATAACCTAATGAATAAACACGCCAAACACGGTGATCAAGATATCGAGCCATCATTTTATCAACAATCAGCGTGTAACCGCGATAAGTCCCGGCTCGTTTCCTTACTCCAGAAACATGTTCCGACAAGAAGATTTAACGGCCGTTCCGTAATTTCAGTCACGCAGGCTAATTTGTTCAAATACTGAATGTATATTTCAGTTAGATTAGGTAACATTCATATTTCTTAATGGGAAATTATTTAGCGCAAGAAATGAAGTGGAGAAACCACATAGAGATTTATTAAAATGAATGAGGATAAAAGAATGGTGGAAAACTACTTACAAAACTGATCTTATTATTTATTGTAACAGGGCTTGGTAATGTCTTTTGGCTGATATAATCATGAACTAGGCGTTCATAGACTATGCAGAAATTTATAGCTTGACGAAATAAATATATAAAACATAGTAAATTTTTTAACAGTAAATATAACCATTTTCGTTCCAAATCTTTCACCGTAAATTAGTTCTGGACACGAATCTTGTCTAAAAAGCCGCCTGAGACTATCTCAATAATTCCCTGGCACATCAAACAAAAAATTACATACGCTTAAAATAATGGATGCAACTAAAATTAGTTATGTTTAAATTTATATTAATAACGTTATATATATTTTGATAAACAAATCGATAAGATATTTTTATTAGTTATTTTAATTAGCAATATTACTAAATACAGCAAAAAGTGAAGGATATATTCCAAAGATTCGAAACGTAACATAAGGACACGGCTTAACAGACAAGATAATCAAATGGTGACGCATTTGGAAAGACAGTGTGGAACTTGGATTTCAACTAGACGAGATCACTCTACGTAAGTGCTGGGGATTGAGGAATCGTGTTACCGGCGCCAGATCACGGAAATAAATTTAACTTCACGTTGATAAATGTATTAAATATAGACATTTGTATTTATTACTCCATCATTATTTTCAACATTCCGATTTCCGTCCACGACTGCTAGAGGTATTTTCAATTAGGTGACGCTAAGACCACGCCAACATACAGACACCCTTTCATCATTTCTACCAATTAGCCTGTTGATATTTATTAATATTGGTTGATTAAAATAATGAGACAAAATATTATTACTAAAATTATTTAAAACGGCATATTTACTAAGTTTTTTATTTTTATACGAGACTGAAGACTCGTGAACAAGACATTCGTAGATAATGTCGAAATATCGAGCTCCGCGAAATAAAAATGAAAAACATGGTAAATACCCCGTTTTAAATAATTTTAGTAATGAAAATAACCATGTTAACTTAAAATCATATACAAAATATTATTACAAAATTTGATCTTTATTATTTGAATTTTCATTATAGAGTTCAAGGACTTGGAATAATTGTTATTACCTGAATAAAAGTGAACATTTAAATAAAATTAATAATAAACGAAAATTTACAAAAACTCTAATAACACACACACGGGATAGCTAAAATAAATTTGTAAATTCAAAAATACTAAAACCACCAACGATATTTTCCGTTCTATACCAATGTATGTTTACTATATTATATTATACTAGCGGCCCGGTACGTGCTTCGCTACGCATATAGTGAAATAAAATAAAATTGGAACATCAAATTAATTTATTCAAACAAAAAATATATTATTAATTGCTAGCTATTTTAAAACTTTATGTTGTACTGTCAACACTGAAGAAAGTTTCAATATGACCCCAACTGAAAAAGTTTTAATTTGACAGCAAAATCTCCATTAACAAAATGATCCGCCATTTATTGAATTAAAAAAATGTTATAAATGAAGAACCGCTCGACCGATTTTGTGCAAACTTCACATAAACCATCTACTAAATAGTCCGAACAAAGCCTCAACATTTGGTTGGGATTGGTGAGCCCGTTCTTGAGTTATAAAATTACAACGAAAAGTGGCATTGATTTTTATATATAAAGATATCATAATGTGTACTAATATTTGCCTTCAGGTGTAGCCTTGTTTATCTATTCCCCATTACCTCGAACATAACACGGTGTCTGAACCATACCGAATCACCGTCATTTGTCATGATTAAAACTCGCGCACGAAAATGCTTCACCAACTAATTTGTACCTGTAATGAATTCATTAAACTCTCATCATACTCCTCTTTATATCTTAAAGGGGGCAAAATAGAGCTTTTACCTCGCAAACAAAGTGGCAAGCGAATATGCACCGTATTTCATATTCCTAAATTAGAAAATAGTATCTTGCAATGCACCACTTTGTAAGCCATTATGTGAGAGATTGTACGGGGGCAGGTTATGAATTTATTGCGAAATTTGGCCACAGGACATTGGTCCATATTCCATCGACATTAACGCTATAATAGTGTAATGCGCGTAACGTTTTAGCGTAAAGTTGGTGAGTGTACGCGGAGCACGATAAATTATAGCTGTCCACGCGGTCTACCGACTTCCATTTCCTATGTTCGAGCGAAGTGTTCCAACACCACCTTTACAAAAACAACGCTTTACGTTACGCCTGTAAGAAGAACATTTATATGTAATATTTAAAATATAAGTAATTTATTTCCAATTTAGTGTTAATATTTGACATACATAATAAAAACAGTGAATGGAAGTGGCTATGATGGTATTTGATGATACATAACAAAATATACGTTTGATTATAAAACAAAAGTCTGTAGAAACTAATTTGTGCCGGCACGACCGGGGTGGTTCCTCTCGCTCACATAATACCGGCGTCAAGTGACAGCTATACTTTTGTTTTTCGTGAGGAAAACAAGGGCAACGCAACATAGCTTTTGGTTGTGCGGATGTCTATGGGCGTCGGTAGTAACCATAAGGCTCCAACTACTCGGTTGCCTCCTTACGGCTTAAAAAAAATACTAGCTGTTTTCTTTTTGGAAATGTAAGTAAAAGTATGCTCTATTAATTTACATTTAAATCATCAATTTACTTAAATTCTATATTATAACACTAGGTAGATGATCGATAAAACGGCAGGAATAGTGGTTTTATTGTTGAAAGCTTTTAAAAATATTTTCAAGATTAGAACATCTAAGCGGTTCTTGATTTTCTGAGACACAAATTCATCACATAAAAATTATTAAAAATATATTAAGAAACATTCATAATTTCATATAAGATTCCCCGTTTATCACTTACATTTTTAATTCACGACGTGTCCAAAATTGTAACTTATCAAGTGATGCCTTCATACAATTCGACTTTAGACTGAATCGATCGGAGCCTTTGTCGATGGTATACAATAAAATTTTATCCCGGATCCTATTCGCAGTTACCTTTTATTATTATGTTGCAGATGCTATCCGGGTACTTTTCAGTAGGGGCCATTGTTGTCCCGCATAATGGGGGCCAACCTTTTTATTCCACTTCAGATTTTGAATGTAGCCTCGGTAAAGTTATCAATGTGACAAATCCGGTTGGGCCATTCTCTCTCGTATCGCCCTAATCTTTAGCTGGAATTTGCGATGCGATTTCCGATGCAAATGGCTGGATTGATTATCGGATACGTGAATGGCGTTCCAGTATATTCAAATGTAAGCTTATCTTGAAGTTTTGCGAGTCCTTTTGGTAATGTTTTTGAAAGATAACGTTTTTTTACTTGTTGCTTGGATGTGCAATTACTTATATTGATAATATTAGTCTCTCTGTCTCTAATATCTGCCCAAAAACATTATTTATTTAACCATGTTTTGTTCAAGGTACGAAGAGTTATCATTTTTTCAAGAAAAAAAGTTTTTTTTTCAAATGGATAAAGATATTTAAGATCCTTTCTTGGACTTTGGTTCTTGAGTGACTTCTACCTTCATTTATATCGATATAAATAACCACATTTCATATATTTTAAACATACTATTTTGCTAGCAACCATTAAAGCGTAAAAACTGTAATTTAAACACAAAATTGGGTGTTTTACGTTCGTATTTAGAGTAGTTCATTTATCAAGTGCACCGCCGACCGCGGTCAGTTGGCTGTCGGTCGGAGTTGTCGAGGTGTAACGATGCTATCTCCGTGTTCGCGCCCGATGTAACAGGACATATTTGTTGACGGCCGATATTTGTCATGATTAATTATTTATTGAACTTGATGTTGGTATATTAAATAACGTGTAATTTTAGTTGTAAAGTGGCCAAGAGAAGGAAAGTCGAGCCGAGTCGAAGAACGGGAAAACGGCTGTCTTAACTTACATTATTATCTGCCTGCTCTTTTTTTTTAAACACAATATCTCTATTATTATTTTTTATATTACTTAGATACGCAAACTGGCAGAAGTGCCACCTGATGGTAAGTGGTCTACGTCGCCCATGAACATACATTAGTTTACCTGGAACTAGTCCAGTCAACTTATTTATTTGTTGCTTATCCTGAGACATCTGATGTTGAGTCTCGATGCCAGTAATTAGACTGCCTGTATTCTCTCCAAAAAAGAGCAAAGCTGTTTGACGGAAGAAACAAGCAAGATGATATCCATATGCAGCCCGGAGCGTGGCACAATGCATCCCTCCGGTTTTTTTATTATTTTATACTTCCATTATATTAAATGAATGTGAAGAGAAATGAGAATGTCATCCGTTCTAAAATGAAAGATGTCATTTGCTTAAGAACACGTACAATGAACATTCGTAACTTATTTTCTTTTAAACTTTATTGAAACTTTTATCGGTGATTCCATAGGAGGCAACATATTCAGAAAATACATTAAATTAGATACAGAGTACAAAACAATTTTACATTTAATTCAATCACAACCTTAACTTTTACAGTGAAAAATAATTGATTTCACTCGACGCAGTTCCAATTGCTTTTCACATCTGTCGGAGGGATAGGGAAACAGTTTATTTCGAGTAGTTTATGATGAAACTCGAATCAATCAATCTCTCGATTGTTCGATATTTTCCAATTGGCACGCGTTGTGATTTCCAGATGTCGAACACTTACAAGTGTTTTGTATGTAATGAAATATCATCACCCACATTTTTATTTTTATTAAATGCAACTATATCTATAATAGTTGAAAAGGTCAAAATACAACCAACAAGTGACTTCTAGTATTGTTTAGTATTTAGAGTATCGTTTACCTTTTAAAATGAATAATGATCATTTGTCACGCTGTATAGTCTGAACAACTAAGTTGATTTTCAATTCACAGATATCGATAGATTATTTTAATTGAATGATACTGAGTATATTTAAATATATAAATATTAATATGCAAACATTTTTATTTGCATGCTTTAATTTATAAAATCGTCTTTGCACGGTGATCATTATAAATGTTAGCTAGCAATATATTGGTCTCACTCGGTAGATATAAGCAACTTTATAAGTCCCAATGGTATTTACAGTTCTCTTCCACTTGATAATAATGGGCTATAGTGCACTTATGTGTTGTTCAGCCAACGAGGATTTTACACAATCTTCAAATCTTAACAAGACTTTGATGTTTTTCTTTATTGATAGGCAAGAAAGCAATATTTGTACGCAACATTTTAGAAAACCCCATTTCTTTGGGATTCTAACACAGGCTCCAACTGAAACCTCTAACTAGACAGGCTTACAATCAAATCAACAATCAATGTGAGTGGATTTTTTTTTTTCGCAGGGAAATCCTTATGGATTATTATTATTATTAAAAAAAAATTACTTATCAAATATTGTTCGCACACTGACATGTAGAATATGAGAACCTGTGAAATGTGAAAACCTATGTACACCATATTCTGGCAAATAAATTATTATTCTATTCTATTCTAGGATTCTTGGGTAGATTCTGACCCAATGTGGGTCTTTCCCACACTTGCACCTGGAAGTGCCTAACCTAACTAAACCCACTTCGAGTGCCTTCAGCCGCTTTATGAGGGTCCCAGATATGCAGGCAACAGACAGGATCACCTCAGCGACAGGCAGCTCCGGTGAAGACCTGACTACTCCACATAATGGGGGACTGCCCGGCCGCTACTAAGCAGTCCCGACGACGTCGTGCCATACAGACCCAGGTTCCTATCCTGAGCCCGACACGAACACGGGGGCGTTACTGGAGGTGCATTAAGTAGCGCCTCCTACGCACCCCTGTTCGTCGCCCGCGGCAGGAGGCCTCGTCGGCGGCCTCCTGTCTCACCCGCTCGTCGGCCTTGTTCTGGGACATTACTGCCTCCCAGAAGGAGACTATTGCCGTCCAAGACTCATCGTCACCGAGCATCGCGGTGATGACGCTCGGCAGCTACAAGTCCCCTCCGATGACTGATGTCAGACTGTGACGCAGCGCCGCCATTCATGGGCACACCTCGAGTGTGTGCTGGGCCGAGTCTAAACATAATTATTAGGTTGAATGTTAAGGCTTAGCTTACACGAATATAAATACAAGAAATAACCTTATATTTTTTATAGCACTCAGCAAATATTTAAGGTTTGATGAAAGTACAAAATTTGAGCCATCAAATGAGGGTTGGACATATCAATCAATTACCGAGACGCCTCGGGCGATATACTGCAGATAGGGCGAGCCGCGCCCATACTATACCCGTAAATATGCTTCATGGGATACGCTTAGAGCGAGTTAATAAAAAAATACTAATTATAATGAAACCCTTGCTTCACTTCATACTTCGCCAAATTTCACCTATTTTAAAATATTTCATTATTAGAATGAAATTCGCGTAAAATTACAAAATTTAATGGAGTATTTTTAATCATACTAAACTAGTGACGGCAAAACTAAAAAAAATACTAGCGTACAATATTCCTCAATAATATTTGTAATTTTTATTGTAATTTATATGTGTAATATTATATATATATTTTTTTTATTTTACTCACCATCAAGCCGATGTAACATTAGGGCCATTAAGCCATTAGCTTATTCAATTAAAAAAATAAAGGTATTTGAGAGACAAATATAAACAATCTCTCAATAATCATGAAAAATTACTGTAATAATATATTCGGAAAAACATTAATGAATTTTGTACTAAAAGTGACATCAATTGTAGGGATTGCTACATACATACATACGTAATAGACACAGGCTGACAGATGTGTGTGTGTGATTTAACTCATAAAAAAGTAAGCAGTTCTTTTAATGGTTTTACAATAGGATCCCAGAAAACGTTAAAAACCTATTCTAATTCAAAAAAGTAATTAATGATCATTTCAGGATAACATGTGGGTAAAATGGTTTTTTGCCTATCTTTACGAATATTGATTTCTAATATTTAGTCAAATTTCACTCATTATAATGAAACAAGTCAAGAGTAAGAATGATTAAGCTTGGTAATAAATGTCCTAAAATTGTCAATTGTTACATGACACAATATTCACCAGGTTACTTATTTATTGCAATACCAAAACACCATAAAAATATTCATAACACTCAAAATTCTACCGGCCAAAGCTTATACTTTAGACCACCGACGACATCTATTGCTCACAGCCCTAATCAATACCTATCCGCCTGTTATTTGCCGACATGACGGTTTTATTAAATAAACGCCAACACAAACTGGCCCTATCTTCAATTGGTTGTTTTCTTGTAAGCAAAGAGAACGATTATGATGGATCAGCTGTCATGGAAAATGTAATATTCCCTTTTAAATGCCCTTTTACATTTAGCAAAGGAAAAGCTTAGAGCTTTTTTATTTCCTTACAATTTTATTCTTTTTATGTTAGTTGGATAGGCAAACTAGCAAACGTACCACCTGATGGTAAATGGTCGACGTCGCCCATGAACATAAACTAGTAACTGTATACCTGGAACGAGCCCAGGCATTTATGTGTTGCCTATCCTGAGACATAAGATGTTAAGTATCGGTGTCAGTAATTACACTGCCTGTCGTGCCCTTCTCTACGAAACACAGCAAAGCTGTTTCACGGGAGAACAAGCAAGATGGTGGTACCCATGCAGCCGGGAGCGCGGCACAGCGCTTTCCTCCCACCGGTAAAAATGCCTTACAGTATCAAATGGATATACTAGTTTAGTGAGAAAGAAAACTAAGAAAGTGTATTCAACAAAATCACGTTGATAAAAATGTATGTAACCTTTTAGTTTATATTATATACGTAACTAGTGGCACCGACAGACGTTGGCCTGTAAATTTTTTTTTGTGAATCTAAACCATTCTCGAATCCACTTGAACACACACAAAAAATTATCAAGATCGGTCCAGCCGCTTAGGAGGAGTTCAGTGACATACACACGCACAGAAGAATTATATATATAAAGATATATATACTATGAGTAGTTCCAAAGATTACCACATTCATGTGGTACTTGGTTGTTGTCTGGTACCCGTAATACAAGTTCTTCGAGAACTTATTACGGGACCAGATTGACGTGGTGTAAAATTGTCCATAAATATTATTATTAATAATATCAGTGCAGATCCTTACAGCCTTTAAAGGTTTTCTATGGTCTTATTTTTTTTGATATCAAATAATATTTCTAAATGGTATTTCATTTACATTCAGCTGTTGTTTGACATGCTTACTGCGTGTACACTGTCATGATGGGGTTTGTCATCATTTGCAATGACTGCTTCATATGGTGCAAAGCAGGTTTCTCTTGTTCTCATTCATTCAATATTTGCTCATTTATTCTTTCAGTTAACTATCTCGTATTTGATCTAAGTGTTAAAAACTTCATGATTAACTTCCACTGAAACTAAAGTAACATTACAAAAAATAAACATAATTAGAATATAATAATATAGAAATAGAACTTATTGTGAACTTATTGTGTAAAGTATCCTAAACGTCGGGTCGAAAAAACTTAATAAACCGCGATAAAATCCGGAAAAGTTATTTCATTATAAATCAGAATAATTCATTAAAGTACATTGAAACATTATAATATTAAATTTAAGAGAGAGAAGGAGAGATAAGACTCTTCAAGATTCTAAAAAAGGCAAATCAGAAAAACTAAGAGGAAACGTGAGCATTCAAAATCTGACACATGATAAAATCTGTAAAATGCGTAATATAATTAATACGAAGAATAATTACACCGTATAATATAATCCGCGTAGACCATTATAGCCTACTGCATAATGTAATAGATAGGAAGCATGCCTACGTGAAGAATGGGGGCAGATGCCTCGTCACGCCACCACGTCGTATTATTAATAATTTCCCAGGTATTGCAGGATTGCCATTGTCACGTTGTATCCGAACGGAATTTATTGTGACCCACTTAATTATACGATAACAATCATTTGCTGTTTGGTGGGAGGGATGCGCTGTGTCACGCGCCTATCTACATAGGTATTACATGCCTTTTTTCCGTGAAACAGCTTTGCAAAATAGGTAGTGTAATTCGTGGCACTGAATTTTACCATATTAGGCCTTAGGAGAGGTAACATGTTATGAATTATTTTACTTGGCTACTTCCGGCTAAACTTCTGAGCAATGACCGGGAAATACTTTAAGGCATCCCGCGGGGGAGCGGGGACTCCCCAGGTGGGTATGTGGGACTCTCTGCGCCCGAAAGATGGTAAGGTGGACGCAGCTCCATCCACTAAAACCCGGCGAGTGCCACTGATGCCGCCTTTGGTGAGGTGCCCCGGATTTGTTGACCAAACAGGGCACCTTGATGGCTAGTTAGTCCCCAAGGGACCAACGCCATCTCCACAGAGGGGTTGTCCCAAACCACAGACCAACCCTTCCCAACGTCGGGATAGTCCAATGGGGTGAGGTTCCCATCCTCTCCCCTCATCTCCCCCTCCTACTCTTTTGTTCTCTCTTCTTATAAGAGGGGTACAAAGAGCAGCCCCCTCGGTTTACTTGGATTCGCACAAGGTGCTGGGTTCACTTTAGGCTACTGAGCCTCACCGCCACACAAACACAAGGATGCTTAGAAAAATTGTATGCTTATGGAAAACTAACCAACAAATATATATTTTCTACTATTTCGAGAGGTTTTAGATAAAGTAAATACGATGGACAGCAATGTTTGAACCAATAGTGTATGAATGAAGTGAGAGAAAACAATAGTTTAGAGAAACACAAGTAATGAGTGATCTATATAAAATTGGAGTGTCTGTTTGTAACATTAAAATAACCGCTTTTTACTAAATGCATATGGATGTATACACGGTACATAATAATATACCAAAATAGCATTTTTTACAATTTTTGTCTGTCCGTCTGTTTGTTCCAGCTAATCTTGGAAACGGCTGGGCTGATTTTGACGGGACTTTCACTGGAAGATAGCTTATGTTATAGGGAGTAACTTAGGTTATAAAAATAATCATCATCAATCCGCCTAAGGCTGTAAATCTAAGTTAACGCGGGCGAAGCTGCGGGCAACAGCTAGTATTTATATATAATCGGTGTTTCCTGTTGTTGTGTGTTTCCTGTTGTTGTGTGTTTCCTGGTGTTCCTGAAAATCGGTGTTAGGGATTATTCCTAACTGAAGCCGAGGATTTACTTCTTTGTGATGGCGCTGCTACCTTCATTAGTGAGTACGTATTATTTTAAATGTGTCTTTGTTTCAATTTCTTTTTTTTTTTTTGTTTCTTATAGTTTATTTTTACTCATTTATTTCGACGTTTTATTTTAATGTCGTAATTTTACTTACTGTTATATTCCTTGTAGAGTATTGCAGTGTATCATCGCAAATAAAAGACGTATTAAATTATTATTAATTTCTTGTTTATCTAACTACCGAAACGCTGAAAGGGAGAGGTTATTTAACGGTTTTTAAATGAATGTAAGTGTTTTTGTTTGTTCCATTGTAATGTCTAAACTACTTATTCGAATTTGACGAAAATATCAATCGATTCTTTATTGCAATCCACGTAACATTCGCCATATCCAGATTAACCCATCCCAGACATTTATCCCATCTCAAGAAAGAGCCAAAATCTACCGATGGGAGGGAAGCGATGTGCCGCGCTCCAGACTGCATGGGTACCACCATCTTGTTTCTCCTGTGAAACAGCTTTGCTGTGTTTCGGAGATAAGGGCAAGACAGGCAGTGTAATTACTGGCACCGAGACTTAACATCTTATGTCTCAGGATAGACAACACATAAATGAGTTGCCTGGTCTCGTTCCAGGTAAACTAGTTTATGTTCATGGGTGACGTCGACCACTTACCATCAGGTGGTAACGTTTGCCAGTTTGCCTATCCAACTAACATAAAAGAATGAAGTCGAGTCATATATATTTTATATTATAAATAGAAATTTTCCTATTTATAATATAAAAAGTCTCCAGGTAGATAAAACGCAATGTGAATTATTCGCACAACCCCTGCAGGGGATATGATAAATGAAGGGAAAATATACTGAGGGGAGAGGGGAGGTACCTATCAGAACCTGATCGTTGTAGGGGCCATGAACTTAGGATGGAAGCAAATACTATGTTGTAAATATTGTACACAATCTGTACTAATAAAGGGTTTGTTTGCTTGTTTATTAATTTCCGGAACTTTCAAAGGGATTCAAAAATGTTTTTTTGCATATAATTCTAATAATGGCGAAGCTATTTATTTTGGTAAAAGGGTTTTGTTAATTTTAAGGCCGCAGGAACCGCGGAGAACAACTAGTATACAAAAAACTTTGGCGACTTTCGGCTCAGTGGTGAGCGCGTTGGCGCTCAAAGCGGAGGTTGCGGGTTCGTATCCCGCCAGGGAACAAAAAAGTTTTCTGTGTTCCTGGGTCATGGATGTGTATTAAATATGTGTATCATATAATAAAAAATTAAATATATGTATAGTATAAAAGTATTTAATATAATATTATTATGTCCGTTGTCTGGTATAGTATAAAGGATTAAATATATTTCCGTTGTCTTGTACCCGTAACACAAGTTCTTCTAAAACTTACCACGGGACCAGATTGACGTAGTGTGAAAGTATCCATGGATATTATAAAAAATATTAATTTGCTTTGAAAATAGGAAATAAATACAGGCAGATACAGACTGTACCTCTCCCGCTTTTCGTGGCATAAAATATTCAAATGTAAATAATTAGGTATTGGCTTTACCGGCATCATATTGTATGTCTTATCATTCACATGTTTTAACCATAAACTAATTATTATCAAAATTGATCAAGCCGTTCTTAAGTAATGAGAAGACATACAGACAGACGGGCAAACAGACAGACAGACAGACAAATATGAAAAAGATATTAGAATCACATTCTAATCGCATCATAAAGCGTTTATTTGTCACAAAATCAGGTGTGTGAAAATAATGTATGTAGATAGATAGATTCTAGATCCAGGACTAATCTCACTGATATTAATATAAATGCGAATGTTTGTATGGATGTCTGTTACTCTTGAAACTTAAAAAAATATAGCTTATACATCATAATATCACATAATTTAACCCTGTGCTCCCATGGGAATGCGAAGTACGCGGGTTAAACCGCGGGGCGCTGCTAGTAGATTTATATAGAAATATAGATGGATGGTTTTACGCTTTAACTGAGACATATCCTACAGATATATACATAATATGCGAGATAGTAGTGGGAAGTAGTGCCATGCTGCTTTGCAGCCGAATTGGGCCGGCAAAACCGGGGTGGTACCTCTCGCTGTCATAATACCCGCGTGTAGTGACAGCTATGCTGGCGCGTTTCGTGCGGTTTGTGAGTTTCCGGTGGCCCATTGGGGGGATAGGGCGAGAGGGCAACGCATCTGCATAATCTCTGGTTGTGCGGATGTGTATGGTCGTCGATAGTCACTAAAAAGCCTTGACTGCTCGTTTGCCCTCTCATGTTATAAAAACTAATATCCAGTTTATTTAGTAGAATGGAAATGGTAAAGAATTAAGTATACAGATATGAATATAGTTACAGTGGTATATTTCTGTTACTAGCAAACGATAAATGTCTGTATTCAACGTGTATGGTTTGTGTTAGGTCATCTTTAAATATTAAGTTCCCGGCTTTTCTTATACAAAGCCTAACATAAAATATATTTTTGGTCTATTACGTCCTTCTATCGGGAAAACAACAAAGGTATTTGGTGAAAATATTGAGTAAGATGATGGTACCCATGCAGTCTGATGTACCACAGTAAGAGGTAGTGCCATGCTACTTTGCACCCGAATTGGGCCGGCACGGCCGGGGTACCTCTCGCTCACATAACACCCGCGTCAAATGACTGCTATGCTGTCGCGTTTCGTGCGGTTTGTGAATTATCGGTGGCCCATTGGGGGGATAGGAAAAAGGAGGGCAGCGCATCTGCGTGGCCTTGGTTGTACGGATGTGTATGGGCGTCGGCGCTCCGTTTGCCCCTGATGACATAAAAAAGACATTATTATGCAATTAAATTTAACTTTAACTTAAATTACTCAATATACTTTTTAAAAAATAGAAATAGTATATTTTCTTCATAAATTCTCACTTCTTGTCATGTCACGAAAAGATATAAAATCTAGTACTCAGATTTTAGTCTTGACGTGATCATTACATTTTCAGCAACTCTTAAATCCCAGGATAAACGAGGCAAGTAAAAAATATCGCGAAGTTAAAAAGAATATTTCTTAAAGAATTCAGCCTTTTCCGCTTAAAAATGTCAGAACCGCCTTTTAAAAGTTTCATTTTTGAAAAGTTAAATTCTATATAATATATAATTTGTTAGAGCAGTTGGGTAGGCATGTCATGTAACTGCACATGACATGCCTATTCCGCCAGGTGCAGATAATTTGTATGATGAATAAAGATGTCTACATCGGGTCATGGACGTGTTTCTATGTATTCCTTAAGTGTATTTCCGTTCCTAGTACCCGTAACACAAGTTCTTACGAACTTACAACGAGGCTAGGTTAACGTAGTTTGTTGAATAATCTTTATATATATATTTCTTGTCTGCGTGTGTATGTCAATGAACTCCTCCTAGACGGCTGGACCGATTTTGATGAAATTTTTTGTGTGAGTTCAAGGGGATTCGAGGATGGTTTAGATTCACAAAAAAAAAATATTTTGTACAGGACAACGTCTGTCGGTGCCACTAGTAGCACGATGTAACAATTCTTATTTAATTTCAGTTCAATTGATGTACCAATAGATGGCGTTAAGCAGTGAATAACATCGCGCTATTGGTTAGGCAACAGTGCTTTCATTCCCCCCTCCATGCGTTAAACGTTTAACGAAACATTGTTTTCGAAGTCGCATTAGAAGTATGACTTTAAAATATTATATCATATAATATTAACAAATAACAATTACATACACCGATGTTAGGCGACATCCCTAAGAGGTTTAGACGTTAATTAAATATATTTTGTATGTTAGATCTACAGACAAATAGGCAGACATTACCAGCTGGAGTTAAGTGGTCAGCATCACTCATGAAAATAAACGAGTTCTTGGCAAAAACTGACACAAGTCCCGCGTTGCCTATCCTGAGACGGTGGTAAGTCTCGTTGTTTTCTGTCTTGCCTTTCCTCTGATATGGTAAGTCACAGTAGAAATAATATGCATTGTGGTACCCATGACGCAATATCATCATAAATATCTTGTCATCGTCATCATAAATATCTGGTCATTTTCATCTTGTCATTAATTTTCATCATAAATATCTTGTCATTAATTTTCATCATAAATATCTTATCATTTTCACCATAAATATCTTGTCATTAATTTTCATCATAAATATATTGTAATTTTCATCATAAATATCTTGTCATTGATTTTCATCATAAATATCTTGTCATTCATTTTCATCATAAATATATTGTAATTTTCATCATAAATATCTTGTCATTGATTTTCATCATAAATATCTTGTCATTTTCATCATAAATATCTTGTCATTGATTTTCATCATAAATATCTTGTCATTTTCATCATAAATATCTTGTCATTGATTTTCATCATAAATATCTTGTCATTTTCATCATAAATATCTTGTCATTTTCATCATAAATATCTTGTCATTTTCATCATAAATATCTTGTCAATTTCATCATAATTATCTCGTTATTTTCATCATAAATATCTTGTCATTTTCATCATAAATATCTTGTCATTTTCATCATAAATATCTTGTCAATTTCATCATAATTATCTTGTTATTTTCATCATAAATATCTTGTCATTTTCATCATAAATATCTTGTCATTTTCATCATAAATATCTTGTCAATTTCATCATAATTATCTTGTTATTTTTATCATAAATACCTTGTCAATTTCATCATAATTATCTTATTATTTTTATCATAAATATCTAGTCAATTTCATCATAATTATCTTGTTATTTTTATCATAAATATCTTGCGCCACATCATGACTCATGACTGCGATTGTGGAGCTAAAATATTACCCAAAGATGAAATAAATCATAAATTAAAGTAGCTCCGACGCGATATTAAAACCTATCAATATGCCGGTCTATTTCCATCCCCTGCTCGTAAATAATCCAGTGTGGATACGAGCGCTTGCGCCGTTGTTGGAATACTATAAATAAACGAATTCGACTTCGGCTTACTTACATCTGGTCGGAATTGAGAAATATTCGTGTTACACCTAATGACTACTTGTACGATCCTTGTAGTCTTTGTATTTTGGCATTCCTGGATCGTAATGTTTAATTGTGCACGAATAAAGAAAATTTGTTTCTTTCTATAATGTATCCTAATCAAAAGTCCTCAAGGAATATTTTAGATTGTCAAGTAAAAGAACCTTAAAAAACCGACCTTTTTTGTAATAATTTTATATTTAAAATTATTTCAATTATAATTTCCTGTGATTTAATTAACGCCATTGATCATGAACATTATCAGAACGCATTTGTCTAATACCAACCTTAGGACTCTTTACATAAAACAAATGCAACAACGACATGCCACGGGACGGCGATCCTATCTAGGTAAGTAGGTAAAGACCGATCCAAAAAAATAAGACCAATATAATATACACAAACTACGAACTGTAAAAGAAATATTATTATGTTCCTGTGCATAAAATTGGTGATTTAAAGAATCAAATGTACTTATTCTATAAGTGTATATCAATATGCAATAAGACGTTTTTACTGGAATAAAAACATATAGAATTCATAGACACAAAACATTAATTCTTTTATCAATTAATATTTAGTCAATCATGTAATAAAAAAAACAGTATACACGTTTCTTTTTCAATCTGCACCTTTATTTAAAATTGACAAACAAAAGTTAACCAAATACTTTTCAATCAAGAACTGTTTATACACTAACGCTACATATTCACAAGGAATGTTCGCTTTTTTACTATACTCTAGCACTATGACAGACAGAGAAGTAACAGATTTAACAAATGTTTGAACCAAGAAAGCTTCTTACATTATAGATCGAAACAAACGGACGTCACGGCGATTGCAAATAAATCAATAGCTAAAGTAAGACATGATTGATGCTTCATCTGAGCAGACTCAACTAGATCGCCTTACAGTTTAGTTAAATTTAGTTTTATAGATCGAGTGGATTTAGACAGTTATTTAAGATCATTTGTAAGAGGAATGCACTCAATATGAAGCAATAAAACAATAATTGTAATCAAGTTTTAAATAATGTTTAAAGTCAAGGCTAAATAAGTTCAAAACTCTTTAAAAAATGATGCTTTTTCTACTTTAGTCATCATATAATTAATTATAATGAAATTTTCCCCCTCCAGGCGGACTCCCCAGGCGAGACTCACTAAAACCCGGCGAATTCCGCCTTTGGTAAGGTGCCACGGACCTGTTGAGCAACAGGGCACCTCGACGGCTAGTCAGTCCCCCAAGGCACCAACGCCACCTTCAGAAGGACCGCTGTCCCGCACCACAAAACAACCCCTCCCAAAGTCGTAACAGTGCAATGGGGTGAGGTTCCCATCCTCGCTCCTTGTTCGCATTAATCTTTGTCCTGCTAATATTATAGTATTAGTAATTTGTTGCCTGTTGACGATATCGGCTAGATATTTATCACACATTCACCAGTATATTTTATTTATCAAACATTGTATCATATTTAAATAATTTCATATTAAAACAAAAGCAATTATGCCGTGAATAATGGGCCGAGCCCACAAGAGAGCACCATTTAATTATCGTCTGCATTATAAAGTGGTAATCAGATCGGAATTAAAGATAATAACCGGCCACGATAATTGGTCAAACATATCAATGGATTTTAATTAAACCGGGATCTGATTATTTGCTTGAGGAAAGTCGTATTAATCTAATTTTCTGGAGTAGGTAAAGGGAACTGACCTGCCTTTTTGTTTCTCTTAACTGATTTGCTGAAAATTTTCTTTAAAGAAGGGCAGGTCTAAGAATAGTTGCTAGTTCCAGGTAGATTCATTTATGTTGACAAAGACGACATTGACTATAATAATATTATCACCAACACCATCGGGTAAATTGTTGGCCAGTTTGCGTAACCCAAAGAAAACAAAGCAAGTAAACCTGCTGGCCTAGCATGCGCGCATGACAAAGTTTTGTCTACTCCTTTTCTCGTACTATCTCTCTGTCTACAGTAGCTAGCATGTGTTTTCATTATTAAGGACAAGATTAAAACTTAAATAAATAAAACCGGGTGCCTATTTTTTGTATACCGCGTTGTTTCCCTACTATAATTATATAATTTCGGTATACAAAAGAGTGTTCTCGTAGTAGCAGTTTCGTATTACGTGGTATTATTACCCTAACGATTAATCGAGAAAATACTCGATGTAGACATTATCTCTTTCTCTCTCTCTAGTCAAGAGATATCTCGTTGTACCTACGCATAGCATGCGTAAACCCAGCTGGATAGGTGAGTGAGAACAAATGAAAAACGAATAGAAAATAAATGGCGATGATGTAGGAGTAACAAGAGCTTTTACTTAGATCTGATAGAATTTCCAGAATATATGAAAGCCTCCATATATAAGCTTTTATAATAATGTTGAATTATAGAAGAGCTTTTGTATGTTTAATGAGGACCATTTGAAATTGGTATAGCTTTGGGTTCTCAAATATAATTTTAGGAGCCTTTCATTTCTAAGAAAGCCTAAATCTACATGATACGAGATATGTGAAATACAGATTTTTTCCATTTTCTTTATAAAATAATAAATATTTAAAACTTTTGTACAGGGCAACGCATCTACATACCTTTTGGTTGTAAGGATGTCTATGGGCGTCGGAGGTCACCATAAGGCTGCAACTGCTCGTTGCCTCCTCATAGCAAAAAAAAAACGTCTTTGGGTTCGGTTTTCTTCAATCCTCTTGTCTGATGTTAATTTGAGAGACTACATTTCAATAAAATAAGCATTCTAAATATAAGTTATATAGGAGTAAAACGCGTCTTCTGAACGACAAATAATTGAATAATTCTACCAAAAAAATGCAGATTCGCTCTAAATCTATATTCAATTTAGTACAACGTAGATGAACAGAAAAGTTTTCAACGCGATGTAACAGATGGCAAAGAAAAGATGGCGGACCAGCGAAGTTCTTGAATAAATGCTATGTTTGGGATAGCGAATAACTTGAGAGGCAGAATGCATTATTATAACATACTGTTGTTACCCACTTGAACTAAGATTTAGAGTAGGTATTGCTAATTTAAATTTACATTTTATTATGCTTATTAATAAAATTGAAGTTTTTTTCAAATTTCATCATTTTACCTTACCTTTTTAGCTCCTTTTATATCTTTATATATATAATTCTTCTGTACGTTTGCATGTCACTGAACTACTCTTAAACGGACCGATATTGATGATTTTTGCCTTTTTTCAAGTGGATTTGAGAATGTTTTAGATTCACAAAAAAAAAGAATATATATATATATATATTCTTTTTTTTTTTGTAAATATACATATATATATATATATATATATATATATATATATATATAAAAATAAATAAAATAAAAATATTTTTATTCAATGTTGTACGTCAAAGTAGCTTATTGAACGTCAAATGACTCTACTACCGGTTCCAAAACTAGTCCACTGAGAAGAACCGGCGAAACAAACTCAGTGAAACTAATCTTTTCAATATTATACAATATAGGTACATAATATGATATAATTATACATAGAAGCCATGTAGGAAACGCCTTATTCCCAAGGTGTGGTATCTTCAATATATATATATATATATATATATATATATATATATATATATATATAAATATAAATATTTTGTACAGGACTAGTCTGTCGGTGCCGATTGTAGGGTTCCTTACCAAAAGGGTAAAACGGGAACTCTATTACGAGGACTCCATTGTCCGTCTTTCCGTCTGTCCGTCTGTTACCAGGTTGTATCTTATTAACCGTGATTAAAACTATACTAGCTATATTACTAGCATTCACTATAACAAAAAATACCAAAAATAAAATAAATGTTTAATGAGAATATGGGAGACCCATACAAGAAACGTGTTTTTTGTAAGTGTCTAATGTTGTATACATAATGGTACGAAAGCCTTCGTTCGCGAGTCCGACTCGCACTTTGCTGGTTTTTATCTGAAAATTAAATTAGTTATCAAAAGTTACTTTCGCGTTAATTATATACTACCATCGCCCCGCGGTTTCATCCGCACACTTCCCATTCCCGTGTGACTATATGGATAAATATAGCAGATATGGCATTCTGGTTTTTTTATAGCATAGGAGGGTAAACGAGCAATTGGCGACTATCAACGCCCATACACCTTCTTTCTCTGTTGTCCCCAATGGGCCGCGACAGCATAGCTGTCACTTGACACCGGTGTTACGTGAGTGAGAGGTACCACCCCGGTCGTGCCAGCCCAATTCGGCTGCAAAGCAACATGGCACTACCTCTTCTAATGTGTAAGCTATGTTATTGTAAAGTTTCATTAAAATCCATTCAGAAGTTTTTGTGTGAAAAAATTTCGCGTTCATAATATTAGTAGGATTAATATTGTTCAGGTATACAGATGAGTGTATATGTTTCATGTAAGTATGTATGCCTATTTATTCAGCAATCTTCTGAGCGACTTAATGGTTTTTTTTTTATTTTACGCCGGGAAATGCTATTAGGCATCCCGCCTGGGGAGTGGGTCTCTCCAGGTGGGTATGTGGGACTCTCTGCATCCGAAAGATGGTAAATGGACGCAGCTCTACCCACTAAAACCCGGCGAGTGCCGCCAGTGCCGCCTTTGGTGAGGTGCCCTGGATCTAGAAAACAAACAGGGCACCTCGACGGCTAGTCAGTCCCGCAAAGGACCGACGCCACCTCCACAAAGGGGCTGGACCCGCACCACAGAACAACCCCTCCCACCGTTGGGACAGTACAATGGGGTGAGGTTCCCATCCTCACACTTTGCCCGCTGCTCTTTTGTCCCCTCTTCTTATAAGAGAGGTACAAAGAGCCCCTCGGATCAATTAGCTTCGCCCAAGGTGCTAGGCTCACCCTAGGCTACTGAGCCCTACCGCCACGTCAAGGCCTGAACCATGGTGGGGACTTAATGGACTTTACGTTAACATGTTTCATTAGATTTGTCTTAATTGTAAATAAATTAAAATGGCAGATGTTTGGCGCGAAATCATTTGACTTATTTTATACTAGATTCCATTCAAATCTCGTACAACTGATGATGGAGGCCACCAAACTTATTACCGAACATGTTTTATGAAACTCAGAGCTTGTTCCAACAGCGCAGCGATCGTACGGAACGGTTGAGGAAGTGTAATAAAATCTAAATAAAGAATTACCAGTATGATTGACTGTTCAGAATGTTTCGTAACTTATTGACCTCTTTATGCATCAGATCTTCTATCATTTTATAGTAAGTATGGTTCGATATAAAGTAGAGAGCAGTTTATAGAAAGAATTTAAAATGAAAAAATTTAGATAATAATATTTCGCCTTAGATTTAGGATATTATCTAATATTTCATTATAACAAAAAGAACATCCAAATTCAAATGTTCTTAAAATCACATGGTAAGTGACATGCATATAAATTAGTTTACACCGAACTACCACAACCCATTCACCCTGCGTTGTATAAGATGCAATGTCTTGGCATAACTATAATATATGTATGCCTTACCGTCTGAACACAGCAAAGCTGTTTGAAGTAAGTTAACAGGAAGGTAACAACACTAAGCCCACCCACCGGTAAAATCTTACGCCCCATTGCAAATCTTGCGAGGCCAGATAATTAGCGTATACTTGTACATACATATCATTAGCGTATACTTGTACATACATATCATTAGCGTATACTTGTACATACATATCATTAGCGTATACTTGTACATACATATCACTAGCGTATACTTGTACATACATATCATTAGCGTATACTTGTACGTACATATCATTAGCGTATACTTGTACATACATACCATTAGACTATAAATAACTGATGGCCGACTGGCCGAATAGATTTATGTATTTATATAAATTTCTTAAAATTTACATACCTAGTTAAGTCGGTGTCAGCCAAGGTAGGTAGGGTACAGCAACAAATACGACACCGACTCCATAAGTAACTATAATGAAGTGGTAAACGCAAAGTTTGTACATTAGTAGAAAATTAAGTTGGTTATAAGTTGTAAGCACAAAAATTCAAGAAACACATTTAATTTATTACTTTTTAGTTTAGCATTTTTGAAGTCGGTTTAAATTTTTTGTAAAATGCTCTTATTTCTTAATTTTTAGTGATTCCGAAATTCATCGTCTTGGCGTTCATTGAAGGAGGCCTATGTTTAGCAGTGGACGGATAAAGGACAATGGTGGTGATGATGATGATAACAATGACCGTGACATACTATGGTGTGCTACCAAAGCATCCTATACAATTGTTACGTCGACAAGTAATAAAATGAGCATTATCGTCGAGGTAAAAGAAACCATCCAAATAGGCATTATTGGGAATAACTAAAAAACTGCTTGTCAGATCCTAATAAAATTAATATGGGACCAAATTGGAAACACCAGCTTTCAAACAAAAAAAATAACCATCGAAATCCATTCACAAACGGCGGAGTAATCGTGTCACATACATACAAAAAAAAGGCTCCTCTTTTTTGGAAGTTGGTTAAAAAACAATTACATATTATAATTTTTTATCGTTGCTTTTTTAACAAAAATAAGAAGTTTGCATTAGTCAAGGCTGATTATGATAAAAGTTTCTAAATCAAATCTATAAATAATAGTACTTGTAGAATCTAGGTAATAAAGATATCTGAAATCCATTACGTTGAAGCATACGTAACCTACATTCGGGCTCATGAGGTTATTATTAGTATGGTACTAAAAGGCCCCTCGAAGGCTTCGGTAATTAGTAGAAGCAATTAGACGAGCCAGATCAGCCTCAATAACAATTAGTACCACCAACAAAGACCTACAGATCTGAGGTTTTTAATATATCAGCTGGAAAATTGGATTTATTTGAATACCAGCTTTTGAATGTGGATCTCAGATTTATATAAACAATGGATGATGATGATGATGATGATGTGGAGTTTTTACGATTGTGGGTAGTCGAAAATAAGTTAAGAAATGTATAATATTGAATGCACTTGCTATGGAGCGTGCTATGCTGTTCATTTTTGTAGTGTTTATTTGGTAGATAGGATTCAAAAGAAAGACATCCGAGAACTAACGTTAAAGATATCACGCAAAGAATAAGCTCGTTGAAGTGGCAGTGGTCACTCAGGAGAACGAGTGGCTGATGGGCCCATAAGGTATTGGTGTATATATGAGTGGG
This sequence comes from Helleia helle, assembly GCA_963853865.1. Classification (NCBI taxonomy): domain Eukaryota; kingdom Metazoa; phylum Arthropoda; class Insecta; order Lepidoptera; family Lycaenidae; genus Helleia; species Helleia helle. Next base: position 2,047,065 of record OY971418.1, on the reverse strand, counting down.
GGCCTCGTTTAGGTAAATGAAGTGACGGTCGGCCATGAAACAAGTGGGAAGAAGATTCCCATGCAGTGGCCGGTCCGTGTTGCATGCGAGTGGAAAGGTATCGGACGTCTTGGAGTTCATTGAGGGAGGTCTATGCTCAGTAGTGGACAGATACAGACAATGATGATGACGAATATACGCGTGTAACCTATACACAACCTATCCATCTCGTTAAAATAAATATCTCGTTTTAAATATAAAAATAGCCATGCTAATTTAAAATCTTATGTTCGTCTAGGTTTTTAACAAAGGGGCATATATCTGCCTTAATGGACTCAAAGACATTGCTCAGAAAGACGTAGTCTATCGGAATATAATTATAGGATGGTGATGATGAGGTGATATAGAAATAATATGCGGTATTGTCAGGGGAAAACTAGCGACAAATCACCAGATAATAAGATAAACATACGTTCACCTGGTTTCAAATATTTTGCCGACTGTTCTATGCATTTACTCGCAGCCAGTAATTACACTGTCTTTTTTCCGGAATACGGCAAAGCTTTGCCAAAGAAATAACATTTAATGACTGGATAAATCTATCTTTCATTTAATATAAAGGCGTGGCTCCACCGCGGCGCATGGAGAGGCTATGCAATATTCACGTTGGTCAAGTTTCGCTTTGAAATAAAATGTATGTGATTATTTCCACTGCAACCCATGGACACGCTACGCATTAATTGACTCGCAATTGACATTTTAACACACGTGCGTAGCCTCTGCGTGCGCCGCAGTAGAGCCGAGCCTTAATAATCATACGATATTGGTGAAAGAGATGTGCTTCATGGTATTATATTAATTTATTCTAATATTTCTTTGCATAAGTCTAAATCATTATCTCAACTTTTTTTATAACTAATGTTTTCAATAAAGAACCCTACTCTACCGAATAAAGCGTGGCCTAATAATAACTAATTCTGACTTCCCGAACAAACAATTCCGCCGTGATACAGTACTCTCACGGAATGTTACAAATAACGCTAAAACATTTACAAAACTACCGAACCCGCTAAAAGTGAGAGTTTAACAACTTTTGTAAATAGCTCTGTTTACACGTTTCATTTGTATTGCGTTTTACAATTTTTCATCTTATTATTATAGTGGTTGGGTCTAAAATTACGTAATTCAATTATAAAGGTATCAAAATAATCATTCGCCCTGTTTCTAAGTATTCGGTCCAACTTGTGTTTCTAATTTGAATGTACTGTGGTGGTCAGTTCGATGGTAAGTAGCTTTACTTATTGGCCAGTTGGACTAGACTAGTTGTCTATATATCTATGTTGCTTTTTTATAGCATAGGAGGGATAACGAGCAGTCCAAGCCTTTTGGCCACTGTTGACGCTCATACACTTTCATTTGTGTTGCCGTTGTCGATTGTTCAGATGTGTTGCCCTCCTTTTTCCTACCCCCAATGGGCCACCGGAAACTCACAAACCGCACGAAACGCGACGGTATAGGTGTCACTTGATGCCGGTGTTATGTAAGCGAGAGGTACAATCTCAGTCGTGCCGGCCCAATTTGGCTGCAAAGCATGGCACTACCTCTTACTAATAAATTCGGTGCAAGTAATTAAAGTTATAATCACTAGCACCGAATTAATATGAGTCAATAATCTTTACTAATATTAAGAAGCAACGTTTGTGAGTATGGATGTAAGGGGTAATCTTCGAAACTAGTAATTCAATTAAAATGAAACATCACCAGTATATCATACTTATGAGTACTTAGTGAAGTAGGTTATGGAAATAATGATCATTGGCTACTGCTACAATGTGATATTAAACAACGCAACGGGCAACGCTGCGGGCAACAACTAGTATTTATTAAAAATGTCCCATAACGCTTTCGAGATACATAAAAAGTGAAATATCAAAAATTAAATCGCTTTAAAAGAACGAACTTCATATTTAAATAAAGTACCCGGATGACCGAGCTTTGCTCGGTATTTTTTTCTTTTTTTTTTAAATAAAATTACATTTTCTAAAAATGATTCCTAGCTAGATCGATTTATCGCCCCCGAAACCCCTTATATACTAAATTTCATGAAAATCGATGGAGTCGATTCCGATTATATATATATATATATATATATATACAAGAATTGCTCATTTAAAGATATAAGATAAGATATATGAAATCAAATAAAATGAAAAATGGCTTCTGACATTTTAAATCATTTTAAAATATTGTCACAGGTTCTCGTGTCCATCATCAGAATGTATGAAAAGTATCATGATATCACTTATATGATAAGGCGAGTGATGACAAAATGGTGAACAAAATATCTTGTATTTGTCATCGGTCTCTCATCAACTGTTGATCAGCAGCTCAACTAGAGCTGACAAGTGACAGCTTTATAGGTACATAAAACTAATTTGAATATTTCTGTTTACTATAAGCTATTTATTTAGAAATCTTTGAACTAGATTTTTCTTTCATGCTTCTCCTACTCTAATGTAGCTATATGTTTTTTTTATTTATTATTAGAGATACGAAAACCTACAGTAATAAGTCATGGTTTTGAGTCATCTGTCGTCGATTCTGACTCATTAAATGGTAAGTTGATCATCATACACATCAAATCTACTTGGGCCAAGCATATTCCTAAAGGAGAGTGTTACCAAAAGTTGTTTGGTGTTTTTTAAGAGGTAGTGCCATGCTGCATTGCAGCCAAACTGGGCCGGTACGTCCGCGGTGGTATCTCTCGCTCACATAGCACCGGCGTCAAGTGACAGCTATGCTGTCGCGTTTCGTGCGGTTTGTGAGTTTCCGGTGGCCCATTGGGGGGATAGGGAAAGGAGGACCACGCATCTGCATAAATCTGATTATGCGGATGTGGCTTCGGTACCTACCATAAGGCTCCGACTGCTCGTTTGCCCCCTCGTTTGTCAAAACAAAAGAAACAAAAATAATAATTCTCAGCAGCATAGTACCAATATCAGATTAAAAATATCATTAATTTTATCTGTCATAGTTTTTACCAAACTAGAAAGTCTTATGTTGTGATTTTATCATATACATGTTCATTTAACAGACTTAAAAATAGGTTCTGTAAAACTTAGTTTCACCTACCCGTAAAAAGCACTATACAAAAAGAATTTAATCAATATCTATCGCTATATTGGTGTCTTGTATCTCTTATTCAAAGCGAACATATTTCGCTAGCTAATATTTATAAATTCCTAGAATTGGCACATGGAAATGGGTCATTGGTTTTGTTGTAAATTGAGTACAAGAGAGCTATGACAATATCATTTTACATTTCAAAGTAGCAGCTTTAATAGTACACCGAATGCATTAAGTTTAAGCGAAAGTAATTTATTTTTAGAACATAATTTAAGAAATATCTGTGTCTAGGATAACCTGGATTTTTGAGGACCTCAAATTTCTTATCGATCACGAATCACGAGTCTTCCAAATTGGTTAGAACCTAAAACTATGATATGATTAGGTTTAGGAAATATAATTTTCCTTTCTGCCGCATATTATATTATCATTAACGATAATGTTCTAATTACGAATAAGCCACGCCTAATGATTCCGCATCATTAAAAATACCACTCACCAGTTCATCATAGTAGCTCGCGATGTGCGAATAAACCAGCGAATCGTAATCCATTGCTCACAAATCACACACTTCAATCCGATCCGGGATTTTGAATCGTGGGATTCCTGGAGATCCGGGATTTTGAATCGCGGGATTCTTGAGGATTTTTTGTTATAATCGCGGGATTCACCGACTAATTTCGTGCGCTTGGCGTCGATGTAAGACGCATTGGTCGAGTAACGTCTGACGTACACTACCGCTTGTAAAGCTAAAATAAGACCAAATTTTAAACACAAATCTTTGGTATGGGAGGGAACTGTATAGAGGTGTTAATCTGCTTGTAGCGTATGATCGATGAAAGGTGCAAATATAAGAGTATGTGTAGTGAATATACAATGGTAGATCTATTATTAAATCAAAATAATAATAATAGCAAATTTTTTATATAAATTTAAATAATAATATATAATCATTTAAACATTTATCTTCACATGAAATGTAATTAATAGTATAATATTATTATTATAACAATAGTAATAATGCCACTGATTGATGTGTTAAAGTTATATATATTATATACTAAGTTATCTTTGTCTACGTTGAATAGGTTATCGATACGCTTTAAATATAGTGTACTAATTATGGTTAAAACGTTGTTTAATGATCATTGACTATTTATTTATATATAAAATATTATAATTAAATATAACACTAAGAAATCGTTTCAATGACTAAATCTCACTGTCGTTATAATCAAAATACTCATTATGAATGCATAAACTCACCACCCCAGAAGAAAAATGCCCATGAGTCAACAAAATAAATTAAAATCAACACATAACATGTTCATTCAAACGACAATGTTGAATATTCCGTGTGCCCATTCAAAGTACATCAAAAGTAACTTTAGCGGTAAAACAGCTCTATATATTTACTATCCACGTGCTACGGGAGGAAGTTATGGCGTGCGCTCAACCCGTGTTACTTCAAACATTATAATGTTAGTTTGTTTTATAATTTCACAGTAACTTTTACCAATATTGTGCTGAGGACGCTTTCGTATGCGGATTTTAATTGCCTATGAGAGTAAAGTTTTGACAGAAATTAATTATTTGTGCGCAGAGTGCAATCATTATTTTATAAAACTTTGATGTCGTCAATTTTTTTGCAGCCAATTAGTTACGGGTTTTCATGTTTGAAATGATGTAAATATAATTGGGGTATTTTTTGGGAGCTTTTTATATAAAACAAGGTTGAATAATTTTGTGCAGACTTTTAATAATTGCGGAATTTTCTTTGGAAATGAAACCTGAGGAAATGGGAAAGAATTGCCTAGTATGCTAATTTTTGTTTCGACTGTCTAAAATACAACAACAGCAAATTCATCAGTCAAGAAGCTAATGTTTCAGAAAATATTAGATGGTCACCAATATTATAACCATATTGTTTCTCAGGTTAACAGGTCAGTGTATAACAAAATACTAACCACACAGTAGTAGTTTTAGGAAGAGGTAGTGCCATGCTGATTTGTAGCCAAATTGGGCCGGCACGACCGCGGGTGGTACCTCTCGCTCACATTATACCGGCGTAAAGTGACAGCTATGCTGTCGCATTTCTTGCGGTTTGTAAGTTTTCGGGGGCCCATTGGGGGATAGGGAAAAGGAGGGCAACGCTTCTGCTTAATCACTGGTTGTACAGATGTGTATGGGCGTCAAAAGGCTTTGCCTGTTCGTTTGCCCTACTATGCTATAAAAAAAAGTTTGGGTTTGTACTAATTCAGTCCTGGTTACTATAGTTATGGGCGACGTTAACCCCTTAATAACAGATGTCTTGTCTGCGAATTTCAATTAATATAAAGACTATATTGTAAAAGGTTTTTTTAGTTACCCAGATATATTTTTGGCGTAACATGACGTTGATATTTCGGTGGCTTACATATTCAACAATGTCTCAACTAAGCTTGTCTCCGATGATTAACTCCTGGCCTGGGAGCTGTCTCAGCCTCACCGTAATATGCATATTGTACCCGATGTCTGGTTGATCTCACTGTTCGCTGTCATCTCAGACACCTATCGCTACACCTGGAATGGTATTCTTAATTATGTATATGCCTGACACTATGAAACTGATCAAATGTCATTATTTAAGTTAGTTTTGAATGTTACATGTGCGAGACCGGTAGTAGAGAAGCGCTGTGCTGCGCTCCCAGCTGCATGGATACCACCATCTTTCTTATTTCTCCTGTGAAACAGCTTTGCTGTGTTTCGGAGAGAAGGGCAAGACAGGCAGTGTAATTACTGGCACCGAGACTTAACATCTTATGTCTCAGGATAGGCAACACATAAATGAGTTGCCTGGGCTCGTTCCAGGTATACTAGTTTACGTTTATCGGCGACGTCGACCACTTAACATCAGGTGGTACGTTTGCCAGTTTGCCTATCCAACTAACATTAAAAAAAAAGTCAGTAACACTCGTTTGATTATTCTTTTTTTTTATTCTTTTCTCATACTTTGTAAATGGCGTTCTTTGAGGGGGCAAATGTTCAGCAGTGGTCGGATAGAGGCTGATGACGATGATGATGATGACTATGATGATGATGATGGTGATGATGACAATGATGATGATGATGTCGATGATGATGATGATGATAATGAGGATGATAATGAGGATGATAATGAGGATGATAATGGTGATGGTGATGATGACGATGGTGATGATGATGATGAAGGTGATGATGCTGCTTTGTAATATATTTATAGGTATAAAACGACATGATAGGGATAAATTAATAAACGATCACATGATAACTTAGTCCAGTGTCAAGCTCGTACAAAACTTATATTTTTGGTGCTAGTAACGGAAAAAATTACAAATTATATTAATTTCATTGAATGCTAATAACATATTGTAATCGCCTTTTTTATTTTTATTTTCTTTAACGCCAGTAAATGCTCTGAGGCATCCCGCGGGGAGTGGGAACCGACACCACCTCCACAGAGCAACAACTCCTCCCAACGTCGGGACAGTACAATGGGTTGAGGTTCCCGTCCTCGCCCCTTGCCCCCTGCTCTTTTGTCCCATCTTCTTAAAAGAGGGGTACAAAGAGCCCCCTCGGCTTAATCAGCTTCGCCCAAGGTGCAGCAGCTCACCCTAGGCTACTGAGCCCCACCGCCACGTCAAGGCCTGAACCATGGTGGTGGGGTGATCCGCCCTGCTGTTTATTATAGTGTAGAATACAAGAGAGCCGGCGATGATTATTCCTATTTATCATAGTTTGCACTGAGCGAACCTTAGAACCGAACTTAGAATCGAACCACAACAAACCACCATAATCAAAAAATAAAAAACAGAACAATAAAGTACTAAATAAATGTTAACAAAATAATTCGACGACACAGCCAATTCCGGCGCGTTTGACAAATGCACCGCAAAATTCTCGAGATGCGGTGACAGCGTGGTGTGTATGGAGCGAGACAAAACCAGATAAAACGCCTGCTAGACCACGCCACATCGCTGCAATTTATAGCGGGGGAGCACGCATGGCCGGACTCTGTGGAGCTGTGTTGTTGCAATTTTTGTTGTGAAACTTTAGACACGGTTTTGTAGCATGTTATAATTGCCACCGATGAAATTTTAGACTAATTATGATAACAAATTAACACATAGTCCAATGCTGCTGCATTGCATTGTATGCTGAATTGAAACTCTAGACATACAGAGATGTATGTCTAGAGTTTCATTTCATGTGAAGGTTCACAGTGTATTTATATAAAGACTAACTGTTGCCCGCAGCTTCGCCCGCGTAGACTTAGATTCACGGCCGTATCCGAAGCGATGATGATTATTTTTGTAGCTTAAGTTACTCCTTACGATATCAGTTATCTGCCAATGAAAGTTTCGTAAAAATCTGGAACAAACGACCGACAGACAGACAAATGGGAAAAAGATTTAAAAGTTTATTTTTATGTAAGTATCATATTTAAAACACTTCAATTTTATTTATTTGTATATACTACAATAGACCGCTTATGAAATTATACACTAATTGTGATTACAAACTAACGCAGCATGCGTTTATTTTATTACGTGAAGGGCATGGTGCTGGGAAGCTTGTGGTCAATTTCAATGTTTTTTGGAGTGAAACTTTAGACACAAGTCATGTAAGTTTCATAAAGCATTTATTGTTTACTTATGTAGACACGTGTAAGAATTATTATGAAACTTTTACGGATTTTGTCGAGGTTTATTATAAGAGAAGTAAGACTTCTCATAAAATCTCTGGACTCGCGACAACGTCACGAAACGCTATTTGACGTTAAAATTACGTTTGATTCATTTATATAAGATTATGCAATCTTTGTTTACATAACCAATCGTCAAACACACTGAAATCGAATTTAATTGTTTTATTTTTAATTCTATCGGCAGTCCCTGTGACTTGTGGTTGGGTTTTTTTTTAAACGTATGAATTGTGAATAGCAAAGTATAGTTCAAAGGCTTAAAAAAAACAAAGAACCTAATCAATGATTTGACCTATAAAAACGTGGGATATTTTTTTTTTGTGAAATTTCTTTAGACGCGACAATATCGAAACTCAAATTTTATGAAGTTTTAATTCAATCACGTAAACGCACAGCCTTTTTATAAGCATAATATTAAATTTTATCTATTAAAATTGTACAAAGTAAAAACTTACAATAAGTATTAGATACCACACATTTGAGTACACATTGAATATCCCAATGACTGCTCAACAGTTTCCAAAGGCCGAAGCATACGCACGACCTGTTGCGACCATACTCGCACTGGATCCATTCCAGTGCTTAAGTGAATTATACTCTAATAAAACCATTTTAGTTATCATTTACATTTTTCAATTCACTGCCTGTGCCAACTTGTTTTGTACTAGATAATGTACAGAAGTTGTATGGTAGGATTTTATTGCAAACGGAATAAAAATGAACATTCTTTAAAACTTTTTCTTTGCTAGTTCCTTTTATTGCGCGGTAAGTAACATTCATGGCATTTATATTATTTTTCTCTTGTATTAATAAAACTGATCACCGTTAAGAGTTAGATGTGATCAGCTGTTGTTCTGAAGTAATTGTGTTACACTACGAAGAGCTACTAAGTGAACTTGTACTTACCACAGTGCCTTCATTAAAATGGTGTTATGCAATCAAATCATTTTCACCACCGTCACTGTGATTGGTCGCTTTTTTGTGTGACGTCAATTTTAAGTCGTTTTATTTCTATTTAATAATTTTGCTCAATACTACAGCTTACACGTATGATACTACTTGCAGTATAACACGCATATCCAATCTCTAACATAATATCATCTATACTAATATTATAAAGCTAAGAAGTTTGTTTGTTTGAACGCGCTAATCTCAGGAACTACTGGTCCGATTTGAAAAATTATTTCAGTGTTAGATAGCCCATTTATCGAGGAAGGCTATAGGCTATATAACATCATGCTGTCACTAACAGTAGTTAAGTTGAGTAAGTTAATGCGGGCGAAGCTGCGGGCAACAGCTAGTTATATTCATAAGTAGTTTAGGTAAGATAGATTTATTTCCTAGATTGACTTCTTATTTAATACTCTAACTTAAGGTAAAATTCGTTTGACAATTTAAAAAAACCGGCTTAAAAATATAAAACTTAGAAGTAATAAAATAATTGCGTTTCTAAAATGTTTCTACTAATATACAATCTTTGCGTTTACCACGTCATATTAAAACAATATTTCCGGAGTCGGTATCATATTTGTTGCTGTACCTACCAAAAAAGAAAATATAGATGGTATAGGAACAAACAAAGCATGAAATACTCTTTGCGTATAATCTTACCATAAACAAGAAAATGGAGGCAAAAAATAAAATAAGATGGCAGTCAAATAAAACACGAAGTGTATAAAGTTACATCGGCTGGTTATGTAACCCATTTGCGGCGGTGTAAATAGGCTTGATGTAAGCCCAGAGACGAATTTTAAATACTCTTCCACGTTCTTACGTGAGCGTGCCAATTTAATAATGTATAATGCATGTATGTATATCTTTTATGACGTCACTAAGGAAACAAAATAATGTTATTTATTATTTCTATACTAATATTATAAATGTGAAAGTAAGTTTGTTCACGCGAAAACTACTTAACCGATCATCGTGAAACTCTACACGTATTTTTGGAGGTATTAGAAGTACCTAACATGGGATACTTTTTATGAAAAAAAACTAAAACCTTATCCTGCGCAGACGAAGTCGCGGGGACCAGCTAGTACATAATATTATAGTGTTACATATTATCCAACAAGTTAATTGGTTCTAAATACGTTTTTCCATCAATTTATTTTTAAATGTTAAGTCAGACTTAAATATGCTAGATTCTGCGAGGACGTGATGTCGCAGAAGGAGCAGGCGGAGCGAGAGAGGGAGCGCACTGGCGCCTCTTCCCGCAGGAGAGCACGGCGGCGACAGGCGGTCGCACCGCCGTGAGGGACCTGTGCGCGGCAGATCGGGGGATCCGCTGCGCGCGCGTAAGGTCCGAGCTATAAGGCACCCTTGTGTGTTCAGTGTGTCTTAAGCAGAGAAGGAGGAGGGGATGCTACTCCCCGCCTCCAGAGAAGAGTGCCGTATGTGCCATACGTTGTGGCCCGATACGGACGTCCACAGCTCTCGCGCCGGGTCACCCAAACGAATAGGAGAACACCGCTGGGGTTTAGTGGGTAGAGTCTGCGTCAACCTTACCATCTCCTCGGGCGCAGGGAGTCCCACATAACCCCCCCCCCCCGGACCCGGTGGTATGCCTAAACGCATTCCCCAGCAAAACCAAAAAAAAAAGACTTAAATATGCGAAAGCCTCATACATTTTTAATACGTTATGAGAATATCCTATAATCTCATAGTCATACATAAAATACGTGAACTTACTCATATCGAAGACTAATGTAAAACGAAGCCATATCAGAGATCTTTTTAATCTCAAATGAACCTATGTCAGTACTCCGTCTAAGATTAATTGATCTTATCCAACACACGAGTCTAGAAGGTAAACGGGCACATCAAATCAAATCAAAATGAATCTACTACATACTAAATATGCAGTTTTTTTTTGCGTTGCCCACCTTTTCCCTATAAGTGGGCCACCGGAAGCTCACAAGCCTCACGAAACGCGAAACAATAGCTGTCACTTGACGCCGGTATTATTTGAGCGAGAGGTACCACCCCGGTCGCGCCGGCCCAATTCGGCTGCAAAGCAGCATGGTACCATTTCTTACTTATCATAATTAAGTAATTGAAAAGAATACTTTAATTAATTCAAAATACAATACCTAGTGTATTGTACAAACACATTAACACACACATTGTACACACACATAAACACTATGTATTATGCACACACATAAATACAAGGTCTACTCTCTGCTTCACTAACTCTGCTATACCATTAAGGTTTTTCGAAATTACACAATTTGTATTCAATGCGTGTCCTGGCACTCACGGATATGACTTCATAGCGAAGATTAGGGGGGGTGAGAGGGGTAAAGGGGGGGGGGGTGTAGATTAAAATATGGATAATGTGTGCGTGAAAAACAGGAGGCAATATATCTGCATATAGGGTAAAGGAAGCAAATTTAGTAAGCTGTTCCGTTTTATGGCGGAAACATGTAAAACTATCTGAATGACGGAACTTTATTATTTTGTATATCCGATCCTTTTTATGTGAATATGGACAGGACTGGCAAACGTCACGTAACGGTCGCCGTCGCTTATCTTTATATATATAATTCTTGTGTGCGTGTGTATGTCACTGAACTCCTCCTAAGCGGCTGGACCGACCTTGATGAAATTTTTTGTGTGTGTTCAAGAGGATTCGAGAATGGTTTAGATTCACAAAAAAATATATTTTGTACAGTACAACGTCTTTCGCTGCCACTAGTAACGTATAATATCATTTCTTTGCATCCTGTTTTAAAGTCTCCCCGTGATCATGGCGATTGAAACATTGCCGAAATATCAGGACCTCAATAAATCTTTAAACGCGGTAAGCACCCGTAATAATATTAATATAAACATTTTTTATATCCGCTGGGTATGGAGACTGCCAGACGAGCAATCTGATGATAAGTGCTCACCATCGCCCATGAACACAAACGAGTAAAAATAAGTACGAAATTTAAAACACAATTGTTATTTTAACAATTCATTACCAAATTCTATTTCAAGTAAACAAAGCCGTACTTTTACTGGTAGCTGGCAGCACCCCGTGATTTCTCTCACTCACCATTCCTGTCATACATGTGGAAAATTATATCCTACCTATGTGTTATTCTGACGTATAAGCTATAATATTGTAAAGTTTCATTAAAATCCATTCAGTAGTTTTTGCGTGAAAGTGTAACAAACATCCATCCATACCTACAAACTTTCGGGTTTATAATATTAGTAGGATTATGTATGTGTCAACGTCGCACATGAATATAGTGTCCAGTCGAGACTAGACAAAATAGCACGTGCAAATCTGTGGGGGGAGGACCTGGCGCGGTAGCCGTATGGCAAAAGCCTAACGGTTGCTCTGCGCCCGGTTCTTGTGCACTGGATGCGCCGTATGCGCAAACCCCTTACCTTCCGTCTGACACAGGTGCTCACGGGGGTGCGTAGGAGGCGCTACTTAATGCACCTCCAGTAACGCCCCTGTGCTCGTGTCAGGCTTCAGGATGGGAACCTGAGCCCAGTATAGCACGACGTCGCGAGGACTGCTTAGTAGCGATCGGGCAGTCCCCCCTTAAGAGGAGTAGTCTGGCCTTCGCCGAGGCCAGCCTGTGAGGTGATCCTTTCTGTTGCCTGCATATCTGGGACCCTCAAAAACCGGCTGAAGGCGCTCGCAGTAGTTTTAGTTAAGGTGGGCACTCCCAGGTGCGAGTCCCACATTGGACCAGGATCTACCCGAAGACCCTGGCTGCATCTGTAATTATGAACGATAGCGGTCAAACTTACAACACCCTTTTTGCTTCTAATATCACAGCAAATATTTCAATATAACCCGTACAAATAAAATATGTATTTTCCGTTAAATTATTAAGTGCGGGAGTGCCATGATGTATGGAAATTTTAACACGCGCTGGAAGGGTCCAATTAGCCGCACCTGGTCCTTTTTTAGAAAATTGCCCCGCACCAAGCGTGTTTTGTTAAGTGCAAACCTTTTTAGTAAATCCTTTTTTATCTGTGATTTTTAAAGCGAAAGGAATATTCACTTTGAAACATAACATCATCATCATTATCACCAGTTGTGTTACTTTTTGTTTTCTTTTATTCCTCTTTATAAGGTGAAGACCCCTCTCTCCTGTTACTCGTATCCAACCTGGACCAATCACTACTTAAATATGAGTTAGAGTAACAATAAGAGATGGAGTCAACCAAATCCTCGTCTTTCAATAGGTGAGTCCATCAGCTCTTTTCATTCAGAAATCAAAGGTTCTACTACTACTTGAGTAAATCCAATGGGGTGAGGCTCCCATCCTCACCCCTTACCCCCTGATCTTTTGTCCCCTCTTCTTATAAGAGGGGTACAAAGAGCCCCCTCGGCTCAATTAGCTTCGCCCAAGGTGCTGGGGCTCACCCTAGGCTACTGAAAATTAGAGATTCCTGTCGAAAACAATTTAATTTATATTCCCCATTGATTATTATTGGAAACCAGGTCTCGATCAGATTTCGATAACATTTGGCAAGCAGATTGATTAGATCTTGAGAATGTATAAGGTCTATCAAACCCTCACATCGCGTCCGAAGTACAGCTGTAAGCCTAAACTAACGATGGTGACGCTGGAACGCTAGTTAACTTAATATTTTACTCAACAACACGAAAACTATTATGCCACAGATAAAAGTTGTTACGAAGTTAAACTCAAATTAAAAGCTCTAATATTTCACGTTGGAGTTTTTAACTAAATCGAGGTATAATTTATTTATAAGAACTCTCGGCTGTCCCATACTTTTTCAATTATAATACTGTTACCAACTATTATCTCGCCAAAAATTATTTATTTCCTCATTATGTGTCAGATACTAAACATTTTAACGTAAGCGCCTTACCTTTGGAGACCATTTTAATCTATCTTTATAATTAACAATATATTTTCTCTGTAAACTAAATGAATTTTCTGAAAAATATTCTTATCTGCGTGCATCTTGTTTATCATATATTTTTGAAAATTTATAAGTAAATGACCAATAATATGTATAATACACTCAACTTGTTATATGTCGTTTGACGCGATAAAACGAAGCTGAAATAACTATTATTTATTATGTGCTGTAAGTAAAACAGAAATATAAATCACAATAAACTAGGTATCTGTCGAGCCCCACCATGGTTCAGGCCTTTTATGGGCGGTGGGGCTCAGTAGCCTAGGGTGAGCCCAGCACCTTGGGCGAAGCTAATTAAGCCGATGAGGCTCTTTTTACACCTCTTATAAGAAGAGGGGACGAAAGAGTAGGGGGGACAAGAGGCAAGGGTGGGAACTTCACCCCATTGCACTTTCCCGACGTTAGGAGGAGTTATTCTGTGGTGCGGTGCAACCCCTCTGTGAAGGTGGCGTTGGTCCCTTGGGGGACTGACTAGCCGTCAAGGTGCCCTGTTTGCTCATTAAATCCGGGGCACCTCATCAAAGGCAAGGCAGCAATGGTGGCACACACCGTGGGATACCTAAGAGCATTTCCCGGTAAAAATGAAAAAAAAGATGTAACTTGGCGTTTATCGAAAGAGGTCCATACCCGGAATTGGACGGAAAAAGGTAGATAATGATGATGATGATGATGATGATGATGATGAATGATGATTAAGATCAGTTGATCCAATTCCCACTTTGGCTGAACCCAAATCTCTCCAGTATCAACTTGGGAGCACTAAACTGGTTGTAACCATACCTAATTCTCCATTGGTTTCAACCTGGGAATACTAAGCTGGTTTTATCTGCCTACCCTATGATACAGTCATTATGTGGAAATCGTTTTATACCTTTAAATAAAATTTACAGAACTCGCTACGAATATAAAGTACTGGTTAATTTTATGCTCGCATTAAATTGTGAAGCGAAATTACTTTATACCCTGACCGTACCTTGTTCATACAAACATTGTTGCCTATAAATGCCACATGAACAATATTTGAAACTAGGATGTCGTCTTGCTAATTTGGATATTTATGCCTTAATCAGTACATTGACATTCATTGGACGTAACCATGGTTTCTATTTTGGAACCTGTGGCAATCTTAAGGAACTCCGACAGACCAGGCAAATACTAACAATATTAAACCTTTGTAAGTAGTTAGTCGTGTTAGTGAGGAAAATAAATAAAGTCTCATCATCAGCTTTATCCATCCACTGCTGAACATAGGCCTCCCTTAATGAAAGACGGCCGTGACCTTGCCACTCGACCCAACACGGTCCGGCCACAGCACGCAGGTCTTCCCTCCTGGTTAATGGTCAACCAGCACTTTGCCTACATGTACTATATTATTATTGAAGGCTACATTTTATTGTGCTAGGTCTAAAATCAGTCCCCACCAAGGTTCAAGCCTTGTCGTGGCGGTGGGGCTCATAATAGCTTAAGGTGGACCCAGCACCTTGGGCAAAGCAAATTAAACCAAGGGAGCTGATTTTTGTACTTCGCTTATAAGAAGAGAGGACAAAAGAGCAGGGGGCACAAGGGCCGAGGACGGGAACCTCACCCCATTGTACTGTCCCGACGTTGGGAGGGGTTGTTCTGTGGTGCGGAACAACCCCTCTGTGGAGATGGTGTCGGTCCCTTGAGGGACGGACTAGCCGTCGAGGTGCCCTGTTTGCTCAATAAATCCGGGATACTTCACCAAAGACGGCATTGATAGCACTCGCATTTCCCGGCGTAAAAGAAAAAAAAGTCTAAAAACAGTGATAAGATCCTGCTCTTTTTTCACTGCAAGACGAAAGCAGCACCATATCTATACAAAGGTAATCACAATCAATAAACACAATCGTTTTCCCTGGGCGCCTGATAATTCTATTATTGGTAAAAGTGGTTGTAATATAATAGACCAACTGCTATTACAGGCCTTATTCGTCCATGGATGTGGACCCTCCCACTGTGGACGTTTAATCGAGCTTACATAATCATTTATATTATTACTTTATTAAAATTGTATTACTATATAAAAATATTATGTAATATTATGGACTAAGGACGCTTTCCCACGTCAATCTGGTCCCGTGGTAATTCTCGAAGAACTTGTGTTACGGGTACCAGACAACGGTATATTTAATACTTTTATTTTATAATACACATATTTAATACACATCCATGACTCAGGAACACAGGAAACTTTTTGTTCCCAGCCGGGATTCAAACTATAATACTACAAAATATATTTATTTTTCTCATAGAGTTGTGCATAAATTATAAAATATTACATAGATTGTTACATATCTCTGAGATTTTTTTGTCATCACACATCCGCACAACCAAGGCCACGCAGACGCGCCGGCCTCCTTTTCTCTATCCTCCCCCCCCCCCACCAATGGGCCACTGGAAACTCACAAGCCGCACGAAACGCGACAGCTTAGCTCTCACTTGGTGCCGGTTTTATGTGCGCGAGAGGTACCACCACGGTCGTGCCGGCCCAGTTCAGCTGCAGAGCAGCATGGCACTACCTGTTACTATAGATAATATTATGTCAACAATCTTTATCTTGTATGAAACATGTAGTTAAATAGATTACCATTATCTTTTCTCGAGCGCAGCAATTTTTAATGTTTTTTTTTTTATTTTTTTTTTTTATGTTAGGTGGACTGACTAACTGGCAGACGTGCCGCCTAAAGTGGCCGACGTCACCCATGAACATAAATTTGTTTACCTGGAACGAGACCAGGCTACTCATTCATCCCCACCATGGTTCAGGCCTTGTCGTGGCGGTGGGGCTCAGTAACCTAGGGTGAGCGGTGCACCTTGGGCGAAGCTAATTGGGCCAAGGGGGCTCTTTGTACCCCTCTTATAAGAAGAGGGGACAGAAGAGCAGGGAGCAAGGGGTGAGGATGAGAACCTCACCCCATTGTACTGTCCCGACGTTGGGAGGGGTTGTTCTGTGGTGCGGGACAACCGCTCTGTGGAGGTGGCGTCGGTCCCTTGCGGGACTGACTAGCCGTCGAGGTGCCCTGTTTGTTTTCTAGATCCGGGGCACCTCACCAAAGGTGGCCTTGGTGGCACTCGCCGGGTTTTAGTGGGTAGAGCTGCGTCCATTCACCAGCTTGTCGGGCGCAACGAGTCCCATATACCCGCGTGGGGAGACCCACTCCCCCGCGGGATGCCTCAAAGCATTTCTCGGCGTTAAAGAAAAAGAAAAAAAAAAAAAAAAAACGGCTACTTATTCACGTGTTGCCTTTTCTGAGACATAAGATGGTAAGTAATTATACTGCCTGTCCTGGCCTTCTCTCCGAAACACAGCCAAGCGATGATCAGATTTCACCAAATTTGGCGTTTCGATAAAGTATATAAGGAACATTTGCTCTGATAATAATCATCATCGTCCGGATAAAATCATACATAATATAGACGTCAGGAACCGAATCGAACAATTGCGATATGGATAAAATGAAACATTTTATCCATAGCTTTAAAAACAGGTGCACTCAAAATATTTATTTGACACAGGCGATATTTTGTTTACAATCGGGGCGAATTTATTTTAAATTGATACATCGCAAACACGCGGACCGTGCTGGTGTAAGCTATTAATTAATAAGAGTATCGTTTTTATATTTGTATCGGAAATTGGTGTTTTTGTATCTCTAATTGTATGGTCATTAAATATTGTAGTGGTGTACGTATGTTTCGTAATTCAATTGTAGGTGTGCTTTATCGACTTCTAACTGTTTTTTTTTTAAAGTAAATACCGTGTATATTTTAACGTGCTTTAAAGTATTTTAAGATAACAAAAAAGGACATGTTCGAAATTCCACTAATGCTTACGTGTATGAGTACAAGATTCGTTTAAAATCGACAAAGACAGGCTTAGCTCAGATGTACACAGAAGTTATTTTGATATTAATAATGAAAATAGCAAAAATTTGACCAAATAAAAATATCATGCTGATTTTTAGCAATGTATAAAGATTTCAAATATATTTGAATTTGACACGTCACTTCAATAGAAAAACTATTCATCAATGCAAGTTCGTACAGTTAAGTGTATTGACAGTAAAAAGACATTCTACGTGCGTGTCGGTGGGGATGAGCCTTCACGTTTGTCAGGATAACATGGAATATTCTTCTTGTCAAGTTGAATTATTCAACGCTTTTCTTCGCATATTTATTTCTAAAAGAGAAAACTTGCTAACTTTATTAGGTAACCACATAAACTAACATATTTTTAGGAAGCGATTGTACTTACTAATAATAATCTACGTTCATAAGCATTTTTTTTGGATGATCGCTTTATCGCGGCTAATAGTGGAGCTATTCGCATCCAACCTTCCACTGTACGTAAATTGTTATCCCATCTAGTTGAGAGTCAATCTAATACTTGGTCTTCTATAAATTCGTAGTAAATATTAAATAATAATAAAAAGTATACCACATTGACTCCACGGTGGCTCTGAAGAATTTGAGACACGAAAAAATTTAGAAATTTATGCATACTACATTTTTCTAAGATCATACCGTGTATTGTCTCTTAACTGGATTCGAATCTGCTTACACTACAGCCGATATTT
Source organism: Helleia helle (assembly GCA_963853865.1). Lineage (NCBI taxonomy): Eukaryota > Metazoa > Arthropoda > Insecta > Lepidoptera > Lycaenidae > Helleia > Helleia helle. Next base: position 2,028,732 of record OY971418.1, on the reverse strand, counting down.
CGAACTCAATGTATTTTCGTGTCGGTATAAAATATGAATGTATGGAAACGACAAGTTGTTTCGATAAATTATGAGCATTGTGAACGTCAATTCCATTCTTGTTGACAAAAATAACAGAATCACGTTTATTCACAATTATTGTATTGTAATATTTCTGTATTTATAATAACAAGCCCGCAGCTTCACTCATATAAACTGAAATTTACAGTATCCGCACTGATAATTATATGGATAGGCTTTTTTATGTTAGTTGGATAGGCAAACTGGCAAACGTACCACCTGATGGTAAGTGGTCGACGTCGCCCATGAACATACAAGCGCACAATGATGGTTACGCTTGTACGCTTGCGTTTTGTTATGATGTTATGACGTTAAACTATCGCCCGCAAACCAACTTTACAGACCGGCTATTTTCTTCCAGTCAGAGCAGTCTGAGCCTTATGATAACTAGATGCGTTGCCCTTCGTCCTATCCCCACCCCGCAATGGGCCACCAGAAACTCACAAGCCACACAAAACGCCACAGCATAGCTGTTTTGACGCCGGTATTATGTAAGCGAGAGGTACCCACCCAGCCGGCTCAATTCGGCTGCAAAAGCAGCATGTACCTCTTACTAAACTGGTGAAAGATCTTTTTAAATCGGTTATTAGTTTCGGTGATTACCTCATATTTTTTTTTGTTTTTTAATACTCTGTAGATCATTGGTCCCCACCATTGTTAGATCGGTTTTGTTGATAATTGATTGTTAATTCTGTTGCTCCGCAAAATTGGAGTTCGTTAGGAGGTTAGTAATTGATGATGATTGATTGATTAGCTTAAGAGGAGCCGCTGGGGTGGAAGAAGGAGAGAGGATGTTACCACAGGTTCGACCCTCCCTTTCCTGAGAAGAACCGGCAAGAAACTCAGTGGGCAGCGTCCCTATACTTGACACTTATAGATGGTAAAGTGTTTGTACGGTATTTAGTGGTCACGCGGCTCAAGTTGGTGGTTATTGGCTCCTCTTATTTTGTCACCGTTATTATATTAGTTCCTGTCGCGGGGTGTGGATCCTAGAATCGACGCGCCGCGCTCATAGTATGTTGGTTGTGTCACGGGGTGTGGATCCTAGTGATTCACTCCACGCGCTCATAATTGGTCAAAGAGTTCGGGAGGTAGTTTATATTTTATTGATTGTTAGTTCGGTGTGGCTGCGCTAGATGGTGTTGCGCGCCCTATTGACCTCATACTTAGAAACATCACCTTTTTATTATGCGTATATACATTGATATATTATAATTATAAAGCACAGGTGCTAGTAATTACAGCATAGATATAGTGTATATATATAGTATATTCCAAGCGGTATCAAACTTGTACCCCTACCACTATATTATAAAAGTAAAGATCAAATGAGTTCATTTTTTTCATGATCTACATATACAAATACATTTCCTTAGTTATCCATCAATGCCGTGCCATAACCGGTCAAATTAATAACTCCAAATTTTTAGAACGTAAACATCCTTTAAGAAAACCGTTAGGAAATGATTTTTTTACTTTTAGAAATTTGTTATTTTTATCATAAATCAGTTATGATGATAAAGTATTTGAAGATTCGAATTAGTTCAAAATGTTAATATATAATCACTACTATATCGAATAAAGTCGCTTCCTGCTGTCTGGTGTCCCTATGTATGCTTAGATCTTTAAAACTTTTTTTAGTAGATAGAGTTATTCAAGATAAAAGTTATAATGAAATACATTGGCCAAAATATAACGATATTTTTTGGATGAGTCGCAAAAAAATATATGGCCGGCTGTGAGCTTTCAACTAAAACGCTGCCTATGTCTGCCTGAGCATTTCAAGAAGATTATTTTTTCTCTTTACACCATGCAAATAAAATGAATACCTTATTTGAATTTAACTGTAACAAAATCAAAATAATGCGTAACCAGGATTATATACCACGATTTGACAAGGCCGCGCGGGTGCTCCGTGACCCCGTGCCTCATGTCCGAGGCGGGAGGGTCCGAAAGTTAAGGTAGTGAAACAATATATGATGGAACTAGCTGATGCCCGAGACTTTGTCTTCACAGGATTTGTTTTTTTGTTCCGGCTAATCTCTGAAACGATTTTGCGGGATTTTTAGTAGGAGTAACTTAAGTTTTAAAAAGTTAACGCGGACGAAGCTGAGGGCAACAGCTAGTTATAATTTATACTACGTGAATTTATTTTCTATTTTTTTTCACAATATGTTAAGTTGTGATTTAGTGAGTTCATGTTTTGCCCTGACACAGAGGCATCCTCAAGATGTACACTCTACGATTAGCAAAAAGTTTTAAATTTTATCCTCATTCGCTGTGACTTAGTAATATACAAGACTCACCCCTGGTAGTGTCCGTTTTTCATGTAGTGCTGATTGTGCACTAGATGCACTTTCAGGATTGAAGTAGGTGAGGAAGGCGCACCCTGGAACAGAACAGAGTCACTTTAATATATGATAGATCGATGTCAGATCCTTTAAGACAATAACACTGGACTGCCTTTTTTATGTTAGTTGGATAGGCAAACTGGCAAACGTGCCACCTGATGGTAAGTGGTCGACGTCGCCCATAAACATAAACTAGTTCACCTGGAACGAGCCCACGCAACTCATTTATGTGTTGCCTATCCTGAGACATAAGATGTTAAGTCTCGGTGCCAGTAATTACACTGCCTGTCTTGCCCTTCTCTCCGAAACACAGCCAAGCTGTTTCACGGGAGAAACAAGCAAGATGGTGGCACCCATGCAACCGGGAGCGCGGCACTGCGCTTCCCTCCCATCGGTAATTTTGATGACTTATAAAAACAAAATTTTCGCTGTTTCAGTATTCTCTTAATAATTATTATCATCTTTATTATAATTATATAATTTAGGTTTTTGTTACGGGCTAGGCCCACCACTCGTGTCCACCGCTGCTACTTCTGTGTAGTCACGATGGACGACCTCTGCGGCGCAATGGTTGGCGCGTTGGCGCTCAAGCCATTCATTCTTGCATATGATCCGTCAGCACTTTGGTCCCAACTAAACGATACTATGATTTGCACTCAGGTTTATACGTATCAGTTTTATTAATAGTACGTTACATTAGTTTTGTATGCCTAACACTCTTCTTGTTACGATACATTATTACAAATGAGAGTATTGTTAAATATATGGACTCGTTTATTGTTAATTTTTATGTTAAATTGATATGCAAACTGCTATGCCCTTCTCTTCAAAACACAGAGAAGCTGTATCACGGAAGAAATAAGCAGGGTATGGTACATAGCCCCCCCTCTCACCCGTGATAATATGATGATAATTATTTTGATTAAGGACGCCATTTTATATTTCGTGTTAATAAACTTCCATACTTCCATGCTAAGTTAGTATTGTTTGCATAGCATTGTATCCATAATGCCACAATTTTGAAATATAAACCTAAGATATCTAGACCAGAGGAACAGCGCATGAAGACTAATAGTTGCCCGCACTTTAGTTTATCTGTAAACATGACATCTCTGGCGTATTCTAGACGGATAATATTAGTATAACTTGTCTCATATAACGACTATGTCTGTAATGTTTACAAATCACTTTATTTTTAAATTATTGTCTGAAATATAGATGAATTGTCAAAGTATAGATAAAGCTATTTATATCATGTTGGATGCGAGTGGTAAGGGATCGTCCGTCTTGGCGTTCATTGAGGGAGGCCTTATTTTAGTTGTTGATGGATAGAGGCATCAATAATGATGATAATTATGATGATATGAATGATATCAAAACTACAAAATGCAAGTGTATGAGATGATGGTATGAATGTAATGATAATAATAATATCTATGGACGCTTTTACACCACTTCAATCTGGTCCCGTGGTAAGTTATTGTTGTGTTACGGGTACCAGACAACGGAAATATATTTAATACTTTTATATTATACATATATTTAAGAATTTTATTATATAATACACATATTTAATACACATCCATGACCCAGGAACACAGAAAACTTTTTTGTTCCCTGGCGGGATTCGAACCCGCAACCTCCGGCTTGAGCGCCAACGCGCTAACCACTGAGCCACAGAGATCGTCAATAAGGACGTAAATAATCTTTATAAGCATGGTAAATAATGGCAACTCTACACATTTAATAAAGTGGTGTAGAAAATATATTTTAGCAAAAATATTACTATCTTCGTTTTATATAGTAAGAGGTAGTGCTATGCTGCTATGCAGCCGACTTGGACCGGCACGACCGGGGTAGTACCTCTCGTCCACATAAAACCGACGTGAAATGACAGCTATGCTGTCCCGTTTCGTGCGGATTGTGATTTTCTGGTTACCCACTGGGGGGAAGGGAAAAGGAGGACAAAACGTCTGCATAATCTCTGGTTGTGCAGATGTGTATGGGCGTCGGTAGTCTAAGGCTTCGACTGCTCGTTGCCCTCCTATGCTATACAAAAAAACTATTTGTTAATTCTACGATACAGCAGCAGAAATAGTCAAAACTGTGAACTAACGTAGGCTAGGTAACTTCTCATTAGTCGTCTACAAGAGAAATACCGGCATAAAATTAGGTATAAACAATAAAATCTTGTATAAATGGAGTTAATTATTTTTTATTGGGATATGAAAGTATATCAGTCAATGTTATAGCATTGCTTTTAAAAATCGTTATTTATTTAAAGGACTTTAAAATTCATACGGCTTTTAATAATTTGTACAAAAATATATTGCTGTCAGAATGAATTCTCGATATGTCAATTATTAATTTAAAACAACGGTAGAAGTTTCCCATAACAATACATCACAAAAATGGGTTTATCGTTAAAAAAATATGAACATGGAACGGTACGGAAATGCATAGGCGCAGGAAATGAACATGTCACTCATACAAGATGGCGCGCGGATTTATATCTGCCACTGACCAACCACCTTACTGCGTGCGCCATTACAACTTGTGTTCCATTTTTGAATCGGTAAAACATAAATCTTATATTCCATTTTTGAATGTAAAGTACCAAAGCAATATAAAATACATTACATAGGCTGCACTAAAAGTATCGGAAATGGAATATTTCCACTGTTCCTGTCATATTAAAATCTTTTTAATTGAAAACTCCTTGGTTTTAAAAATCGAATACCATTTATTTATTTAAAAAAATATTCTCCGTCTTGTCACAAGGTCTTGTCAAACTTGTTTAGTCGTTGAGAAAATGGAATTGACTCGAGAAAATTCTAGAGCGATGATTTATTATGACTTTCGAAGTGGTTTAACACAAAAACAGTGTGTTGACCGGATGATTTCTGTATTTAGTGATGAAGCCCCATCCAAAACCACAATTTATCGCTGGTTTGCTGAATTTCAACGTGGACGTGTCAAGCTTAGTCATGATCCCCGTCAAGGTCGTCCAAAAACTGCAGTCACCCAAGAAAACGTTGATGCTGTGCGTAAGCTGATTGAGGAAGATCGACATGTGACATACCGCGAAATTCAGGCAACTTTAAACATTGGCATGAGTCAAATACAAATAATCTTGCATGAACAATTAGGTGTAAAAAAGTTGTTTTCCCGATGGATACCGCATTTGCTCTGTGAAGAGCAAAAAGCGGCTCGCGTTACTTGGTGCGTCAGAACTCAAGAAAGATTCCACACAGGATCCTCAAATGCTGTATACAAAATCTTATCAGGTGACGAATCCTGGATATACGCGTACGAACCCGAAACAAAAAACCAGTCACGAGTTTGGGTGTTCGAAAATGAGTTAAAGCCAACAAAAAATGTTCATTCACGGAGTGTTGCAAAAAAATGGTGGCCACGTTTGTCTCCAAAACCGGCCATGTTGCGACTATTCCTCTTGAGGGACAAAGAACGGTTAATGCAGAATGGTATGATAGCATTTGTTTACCACAAGTCGTTTCTGAACTCCGTAAAGAGAACTGCAACCGCCGCATCATCCTCCATCACAACAATGCGAGTTCTCACACCGCGCACAGAACAAAAGAGTTTTTAGAGCAAGAAAACATAGAATTATTAGACCATCCGCCGTACAGCCCCTACCTAAGCCCTAATGATTTCTATACTTTCCCTAAAATAAAGAATAAATTGCGTGGTCAGAGATTTTCATCGCCTGAAGAAGCTGTGGACGCCTACAAAACGGCCATTTTGGAGACCCCAACTTCCGAATGGAATGGTCGCTTTAATGATTGGTTCCATCGTATGGAAAAATGTGTCAAATTTCGCGGAGGATACTTCGAAAAGCAATAAATACATTTTTAAATAGTAATATTGTGTCACTTTCTTGATTCCCGAAATTTTCATAAAATTTTGATAAAAAAAAGTCCTATTTACAAAAATAAAATCCTTATATTCTTTTTAATGATTAATATTATTAATAATATGAAAATTGTATTTTTATCATTTAGTAGATAGAATATAACTATGGCCGCAAAGTTTTTTTTATGTTAGTTGGATAGGCAAACGTGCCACCTGATGGTAAGTGGTCGACGTCGCCCATGAACATAAACCAGTTTACCTGGAACGAGCCCAGGCAACTCATTTATGTGTTGACTATCCTGAGACATAAGATGTCAAGTCTCGGTGCCACTTTTTTAAATAAAATAACCGCGCTTACGCGGTTGCAATGGAATTAAGCAAAGGTGTTTAACGTCTATCACAAACCAGAAAATAAGAAATTTTAATTGTTTATGTCACATCTACTAGCGGAAAAAAAACTATAATAATTTGCTCTAGTCCAAATGGCTTATGTATGTTATGAAAAATTTTATTCAAGTTCCCCCGTCCAATGCATGATCTTGTAGCAATTGCGCTTACAAACATGCAAATCTATATTAATTTATTATTATATTTATTATAATTATAAAGCTGAAGAGTTTGTTTGTTTGTTTGAACGCGCTAATCTCAGGAACTACTGGTCCGATTTGAAAAATTATTTCAGTGTTAGATAGCCCATTTATCGAAGAAGGTTATAGGCTATATAAGATCACGCTGTGACTTATAGGAGTTGAGTAACGCGGGCGAAGCTGCAGGCAACAGCTAGTTTATTATATTATCCAATTTAGTAAAGAATAAAGTAATTTAAAAATACATCGTTAATTATTATAACTTTTAATTTAATCACGATAAATATGAAATGTGGATAGAGTGGTTAAAAACATTACTTTAAAAGAGTTGTGACAAAAGACTAGTCGGCGAACCGCTCGAGTATGCGAATTCTTTTAACCTATATTCTCTCCACTCGATGCCTACTCAGCATTGATTGCTGGGAAGATGGATGGTCACGTTTTCTATTTCATATTACATTGTATTTTTATCAAGAACACTGAATTTGTAACAAGTAAAGTCCAACTGAGATTTGGACGTGTTATGTTTTACTAATAACTTCAACGTAACCGTGATCGGTCCTACCGACCAACTAGCTGACAATACTTTCACTTTTGAAAATTAATTCGAATTTTATACAATAGGATTCAATTTACGGAAACGACATGAATCTAAAAACATTTTGTCATGACGTCACCTTTCTTTCTGTGAGAAAGTGCTGTATTTGTTTATTTCATAGATTTTAGTATCAACTTCCAATATGTCATACGTTTATCGAAATTTTATCTATGCATCTATTACACAGATAAACAAAATTAGAGTGTCTGTAATATTAAATTACCGTTTTTTTACTACATGCTTATATACGGTACATTACCCAAAATAGCATTTTTTTTTCAATTTTTGTCTGTCTGTTTGTTCCGGCTAATTTCGGAAACAGCTAGGCCGATTTTGACGGGACTTTCACTAACAGATAGCTTATGTTTTAAGGAGTAAGTTAGGCTGTAAAATATTCATCATCAATCCGTATAAGGCTGTAAATCTAAGTTAACGCGGGCGAAGCTGCGAACAGTCTTCACTCAACGGTGGCGGAGTAGAATCGCGCCAAGGGATCGTTGCGAAGATAAATATACGGGTGACGTATATTTATTTATTTAATTTTCAAGTTAACATGGCTAAACAATTTTTACGGATTTTATCGCAGTTTATTAAGATTTTTACGAGCCCGACGTTTCGGATACGTAAAGTATTAAAGTGATTGAAGACAGACATTCTTCCGTCCTAAACCGACAAAGTAATAGCTTACTAAGATTATTTAAAATAGAGCTCGATATTTCGACAATATCTACGAATGTCTTGTTCACGAAGCAAGTGAAAAACATGGTAAATGTCCCGTTTGAATTAATTTTAGTAATGAAAATAGCCATGCTAACATATTGTTTTCTAATGTTTACGCGAATTTCACTCATTATAATAAAACTTTTTTTTTTTTTACGGATTTTATCGCGGTTTATTAAGATTTTTACAAGCCCGACGTTTCGGATACTTTACAGTAACCATGGTCACGGGAGGACTGAGGTGTCATACGTCCTATTATTACAAAGTTATTCGTAACTACCCTATGATACATCAATAATCAGCTATATGTTTTATTGATTTAAAACACCGACGCTACACTAAGTCTACCATCTATGAACATAGTATTGACAAAGCTCGCCATTATATCAGATTTGATAAACCACAAGTCCTCGCAAAAGAACACAGATTCCAACCAAGGATGATCCGTGAGACTATTGCAATAAAAAAAACATCCTAATTTCAATAGAGAAGATAGCTGGCTTTTACCACCTGCTTGGGATCCCGTTATTAAAATTATCAAATCAAAATCCAAGCATAATATGTCACAGATTAAAGATACAGTTAGCACTTTCTGCGTAGATAGGACTGACCAAAATATTGATGTATCATAGGGTAGTTTCGAATAACTTTGTAATAATAGGACGTATGACACCTCAGTCCTCCCGTGACCATGGTTACTGTAAAGTATCCGAAACGTCGGGCTTGTAAAAATCTTAATAAACCGCGATAAAATCCGTAAAAAAAATGTTTTATTATAATGAGTGAAATTCGCGTAAACATTAGAAAACAATATGTTAACATGGCTATTTTCATTACTAAAATTAATTCAAACGGGACATTTACCATGTTTTTCACTTGCTTCGTGAACAAGACATTCGTAGATATTGTCGAAATATCGAGCTCTATTTTAAATAATCTTAGTAAGCTATTACTTTGTCGGTTTAGGACGGAAGAATGTCTGTCTTCAATCACTTTAATCTGTTAATGTTCTGAAGAAATCGTATAGCATACAACTCGAAAACTACACAACTGAGTTAACAGTATTAATCAAACATTCCGCGTACAATATTCCAATATGAGAGCACTAATAGGCAGATATATCTAACTAAAACTAACAGCGAAATTGAAACTAGAGCCATTTGCCACCGCGTCCGGTTCAAAGCCGGACTAGCCGCACTTGCCGGCGAGCCGGTAATCCCACCCGGGACGGACGCACGTACCAATTAGCTGAGTACTGTTTGTTTGAATTAAACATGTTACTTAAAAACAATACAAAACAAACAGTCGAAATACGTGATTGAGCTTACGGTTTGCACGCGTACAATACTCCTTTATGATTATGATTCTATCTTTTTCTTTCTTCTATCAAATAGCTTTAATAAAAGATAGAGTAGGTGTATTGCATTCCCCACCATGGTTCAGGCCTTGTCGTGTCGGTGGGGCTCAGTAACCTGGGGTGAGCGGTGCACCTTTGGCGAAGCTAATTGGGCCGAGGGGGCTTTTTATACCCCTCTTATAAGAAGGGGAGACAGAAGAGTAGGGGCAAGGGGTGAGGATGGGAACTTCACCCCATTGTACTATCTCGACGTCGGGAGGGGTTGTTCTGTGGTGCGGGACAACCCTTCTGTTGAGATGGCGTCGGTCCCTTGCGGGACTGACTAGCCGTCGAGGTGCTCTGTTTCTTTTCTAGATCCGGGGCACCTCACCAAAGGCGGCATTGGTGGCACTCGCCGGGTTTCAGTGGGTAGAGCTGTGTCCACTTACCAGCTGTCGGGCGCAGCGAGTCCCACATACCCGCGTGGGAGACCGACTCCCCCGCGGGATGCCTCAGAGCATTTCCCAGCGATAAAGAAAAAAAAAAGGTGTATTGCATTAATTTTCTAGCTGTCCCCGTAGTTTTAAAGGAATCTAAATAAAATAAAAATCCTAAATACCTGAAACCTTTCTCAATAATCAGGTCATCAATAGAAATATTTTTTCAAACCAGACTGTTATTTCCGGAGATTTAAATAATCAAGCTTCGGCTTTATATTAGTATTATTCCTCTAAATATGGCTCTATTAGACTACTATACGTATTACGTAGCAGTAACCAGAAAATCGAATTCCAATAGACCCAGCATATTTCGGGACCTGCTAATTGCGAAACGTCATTTGCTAGTAAATTAGGTAGCGTGGTCGGCAGACCTCAATTAGCCAGATTTTATTCCACGTTATCTAGCCCTTGCTACCACCACGCCTCAGGAAATAACGTGTACAGGCTTTAACGTAACTCACGTAACAGATACTTTGAAAAGCCTTGAATTTAAATTGGATGGTTTGTTGTTTGCGGCTTTGTCTGGGACTTGGTTTTCACAAATCAAAAACCTTCAAAGATAACGGATCTATATCTTGTCAAGTTATCGTATGTCATTATTTTTGAAGACTATGCATACGGTATGATTGTATAAATGGTAATAACACTTCACGTATGTTTTCAAAAATGATTCACGTGGTTTTTTCATCCCTATAGGGTTAACACGTAAAGTCTAAACTATTTACTATTTGTGTCAGTCTGTCATCTACCTTCTACAAGTTACACGAGTCTAAATTATACAACTTTATATTATAATATTTTAAACGTAAAATATAATTTATATTTCTATGATGTTGTCGAACGAGAAACTCAAGTAAAAATATACGAAATAAAACTAAAACTGCTATCTTCAGAGTCTTAAAAACTACATCTAATTAAATGAAACTTAAGACTCTAGTTTTACTTGAGTTTGTAAACTCATTTAAATATTTTTATTCCATTACAGGGTATAACGAAGGGTTTTAAATTTATTATAGTAGCTGTAGCTTAGGACTATGATTTAACCCCACCATGGTTCAAGCGTTATCGTGGTGGTGGGGCTCAGTAACCTAGGGTGAGCCGCTGCACCTTGGGCGAAGCTAATTGGGCCGAGGGGGCTCTTTGTACCCCTCTTATAAGAAGAGGGGACAGAAGAGCAGGGGGCAAGGGGTGAGGATGGGAACCTTGCCCCATCGTACTGTCCCGACGTAGGGAGGAGTTGTTCTGTGGTGCGAGACAACCCCTCTGTGGAGGTGGCGTCGGTCCCTTGCATGACTGACTAGCCGTCGAGGTGCCCTGTTTGTTTACTAGATCCGGGGCACCTCACCAAAGGCGGCATTGGTGGCACTCGCCGGGTTTTAGTGGGTAGAGCTGCGTCCACTTACCAGCTGTCGGGCGCAGCGAGTCCCACATACCCGCGTGGGGAGATCCACTCCTCCGCGGGATGCCTCAGAGCATTTCCCGGCATTAAAGAAAAAAAAATGACTATAATTTAAGATGTGTATGTAACATTTATTGTGCCTTGGACTCAAATGCCGTGACGGTAAATGACACGACGCTGTCATGTCGTGATGCCACCACTACACCACCGCTCTCAAATCTTGTATGTGCGCGCGTATAGTATATTTTTTTAGGGTTCGGTACTCAAAGGGTAAAAACGGGACCCTATTACTGAGACTTCACTGTCTGTCCGTCCGTCCATCTGTCACCAGGCTGTATCTCAAGAACGGTGATAGCTAGACCATTGAAATTTTCACAGATGATGTATTTCTATTGCCGCTATAACAACAAATACCAACAATAAAATAAAACAAATATTCAAGGTGCCATACAACAAACGTGTTTTTTTTGCCGTTTCTTGCTCGATATTAATAACGGCGATAGGTACATAATATTATTTATGTTATCTTTAAATATAATTAAATAAAATATAATAAATATTTAAGTGGGCTATACAAAAAAACGTAATTTTTTTGTCTAATGTAGTACGGAACCCTTCATGTGCGAGTCCGACTCGTACTTGGCCGGTTTTTTTTCTTTAGTCAAATTCAAGAATGCTAAGCATAGCCCATGGTTGCTAAGCGTATTATCTCGATAAATAAAAATAGGGGGTTCAAATTCGGTAAGGATATACCTATTGGAGATAGCGGTGATGAAACATAAAAATTACTTCAGATGCTTTGAAAGTATTTTAGGCGAGTGAAAATTATTCTTACATAAAAGTTCTGATTCTGAATGTACGTACAATCTACATTTGTATTGTTAAATAATTGCTTGCAAGAAGTTGTAAATTATGCCAAAAGTTAGCCAAAGGAATCATTTAAATAAATGTCAAAGGTTTGGCACATCATTGTGTAAAAAAATTTAAATTTTATTAAGAATTATCATATTTTTATATGAATAAGTCGTAACGGAATAGATTTTATCTCGACTTTTATATTAGAAACTTCATCTTAACGATAATGTTTTCTTTTTGACGTGATAACGTCTAATAAATCGATGAACGCTGGCTGCAATTTCGTGAAGTGTCCCGTAACGCTCATTTTCCCGTTACGCTCATTGTACGCTTGCGTTTTGTTAATAACGACGATAGTTTCACATTGTCACGTTAAACTATCGTCCGTAAGCCAACTTTACAGACCAACCAATTTTTTTTTCAGGGTTTGAGAATAAAAACTATGTACCTAGCTTTGAAACAAATTATCCTAAGATACTTATGAAAAAATATATTATAACAAAATTATATAAATAAAAAATGTTTGAACGTCATGCTCATTCCATCTGCTAAGGTTTACTGTCTTTGAAACGACGAGTAGAAAGCACACAATATGACCTGGCAAACCTGGCTCGATTAGGAATAGTCCTCTACTGATATCAAAATATAAACTTCTATTTTATAATAACTAAATATCCAATACACACAGTACAATAGCTTATTATGTGAATACATAAGAATTCTCCGAAACAAAACATAGCGCAACCACAACGTTAATTTAGTTAATTTGTGAAAGAGAAATATGGTAACGTTACTTCATTTTTCATGTCATAACGTACGGTACTAATTAATGCAGATAACAATGTTGTGCCGCGGGCCCTCTAGGGCCTTCGGGTCTTACGGGCCTTACAGGGCCTTTGACGACCTCGCAGCCTGAGGCTCCTTGATTAAACGTAGATTTCATTATTCTTTGAAAGATGCTATCTCGAGAGCTTTTACCCGAAAATATTACAAAATAAATAACTCGCATTTTCGCGTCGAGTTTTTAGGGTACCGTTCCTTAAATTATACAAAGGAACCCTTATAAGATCTCTCCGTCGTCAGTCTATCTAAAATCACTTCCCACTATTTATAAAAGCATGAAATTTGGCAAGAAGCTAAGTCAAATAATGCTATATTAAGTGAGGAAAGACGATCTCCGTGCAGGTCGGTCCGTGTTGGATGCGAGTAGCGAGGAATCATTCATCTTGGCGTTTTTTGAGGGAGGCCTATGTTTAGCAGTGGATGGATAGAGGCTGATGATGACGATGATGAAGTGAAAGAAATTATCTGAAAACCTTTATTATGTTTGATATATTTATTTCATAAAAAACCTCTTCACAGAACTTGATTGCTTTTTTATTTCCAGTTCTGAACTCGGGTTTTATATTGCGTGAATAGTTACTAACATAACACTAGGTGGAAACTATTTCCGATTTTTATGTGAAATATGTATCGCGATTTCTATAAATGTTTATGAAGTTATTATTAACCTACACTATATGGAAATAAAAGTTCTTTTTTTGCAGTTTTAGTAAAATGGGTTTTAGTAAAAAAAAAAAAAAATGCTCAGTTCATCGTTGAAATAAATAAAAATAAAAAAAATGACGACATTTACAAGATTTGACGACTCAAATCCAAAACAATTTTTTTAGCTTTTGATTTGATGGTGATGTTGATTTAACGAATCAAAAAAAGCTTAAAAAAACAGTCAAGTATTTTTTTTATCCCAAAAAAGATCTTATCTCAGAAATACAAATTTTATGCATCTGCAGAACCAAATTCAAAATATGCCACTTTACAAAAAAAACGTTTATGTATATCATTCGTGCCTGAAATAACATTTCCACCGATTCGCGAGTGTGTTCTTATCAGACTTTTAATTAATCACAAGAACTACTGAATTTATACTAGCTTTAGCTAGAAAACTCGTCTGCCTTTAATCTTATTTACGTAAAGGGGTATTTACTACTCTGACTTCTTGTAAGCCGAGCTGTTTCCCGGCTTTCGGTAATTACGTGTTTTATCGATGGAATATTTTTTTGCTTATACGCTTTTAGGTAATGATCTAGGTGCGAATTTTTATCCGACGCTATGCCGAATGAAGGGTTTTATGAGACTACAAATGCATCTTCCATTATAGCGCCTCAACTACTTATAGGATTTTGGTAAATAAGGTTATGTATTTGTTTATGTTTCAGTCTAGATAGACTAGGGTAGATCCCTTCCCCACCACGGTTCAAGCCTTGTCGTGGTGGTGAGGCTCAGTAGCCTAGGGTGAGCCGCTGCACCTTGGGCGAAGCTAATTGAGCTGGGGGGGCTCTTTGTACCCCTCTTATAAGAAGAGGGGACAAAAGAGCAGGGGGCAAGGGGTGAGGGTGGGAACCTCACCCCATTGTACTGTCCCGACGTTGGGAGGGGTTGTTCTGTGATGCGGGACGACCCCTCTGTGGAGGTGGCGTCGGTCCCTTGCGGGACTGACTAGCCGTCGAGGTGCCCTGTTAGCTTAACAGATCCGGGGCACCTCACCAAGGCGGCACTAGTGGCACTCGCCGGGTTTTAGTGGGTAGAGCTGCGTCCATTTACCATCTTTCGGGCGCAGCGAGTCCTAAATAACCACCTGGGGAGACCCACTCGCGGGATGCCTCAGAGCATTTCCCGGCGTAAAAGAAAAAAAAAAGGGTAGATCCCTTATCCTATTTCGGTTTAAATATAGTCTTTCGCATTCAGGTCATAGTTTTAAAACTTTCAACTTGTATTTTGAAGATAACAAAAATTGATTTTAAATTTTAACTGTAATTTGTTTCATCGATAAGTTTTTTTTTGTGTTCACTTGTGGATGTTTTTAATTATTATTATTTGTAACTGTATTGTGTTAGCGACTTCTTAAAGTTACTTCTATTTAATTTATGTTAATTAATTAATAAGTGTCCACTAACTTCACTGGTATGCGTATAATTTTTAATATTTTTATTTTATGTTTTTATACAACCGATCAACGTATTGATGTATGAATGTAAAAAATATATATTTTTATTAGAGTAAAAGTTTTGTAATTGGGAGAAATAAAATTGATTCATTTTTTTCTATGTTATAATACTTATTTATAAAATAGCTTATTCAGGCAGGCTATATTATAATAATAAAATTAGATATGACATAAAAAAAGCAGCAAGTATACAACTTTTAACCAACTTCTAAAAAAGGAGGAGGTTCTCAATTCGGATGTTTGTATGTATTTTCTATATTATAATCGTATTATGCTCTATAATGAATAGAGTACAAGAAGAAATTATAATGTGCATATAATAACATCGTACATGTTAAGGAAATATATGCGCCTCTAAAATATATTTTATCACAAACAAGTATAATACTTCTTATTTCATTTATCGTAACTAGATCTGATATGTAAAAATCCTTATTTTTTTAAACCACATAATATTTAAAACAGATAATTACCAGGTTTTTCACTTTTATTTGCTGAGCTCGATATGAACGTCTTGTCTCTAGACTGAACTGTCTCATATCGCAAAACAAAAGTGTTATTTAGTTTTAAATATTTTAAAATTAGCCATGGTAATTTAAAATCATTAGTGTCGAAAATGTGTCCAGGATAATTTTTCAATACACCACCTTTTTTACATACACAGTAAATCCGACTCGCTCCTGGCCGGTTCCTCGTCATCATACTTTGTAGTCTGTACGTGTTTATGATAAATTCTTCTTGCACGTGTGTCGACTACGACACACCACGTACGATAAAAATGAGTCTGTATCAAGATATAAGTATTTACTTAAACTTCTTAAAGTTAGTAGGAGATGTCATTTCGTATATTATGAGGTTAAAATTCAATTTTTTTTTGTCTTACTTACTTCCAAATACTCAAACGAATCTCAAATTTAAGACGTACTTAAACTCGTGTTGTCCCTCTTTTTTCTTTGAATCTGACACGCTGTAGCATGAGTTTAAGTACGTCTCAAATTTGATATTCGTTTAGTATTAGCATATTATTAGCATTCCACATAGGTACAATGATCCGACTGCTTAACAATAATAGTTTTGTGATTCGTTAAGGGTGTGGATTCGAGTTCGCGGCAGTCCAAGTCGACCGATGCGATGAGTCATGAATCATGATACTGATTGAAGAATGTGATAGTGCGACTACGTGAGCACTGACTAATGTTTATTTTTTATATATATTAATAACATATTATGAAAATATAAGTAAAATGTTGGCTACATAAATTTTTATTTTTTTTTAATTTTTGTTTATTACTAATATTATGTTGGCTGTCAAACTGTCCCAACTACGCTTCCGTCGAGTTTTTTGGGGCCACATAAAATCAGGACTGTGTTTTCTCGCACAGTCACTTAACTGAGTGGTTTCCATTTTAGGAATTGTATTACACTGTTGTGCATTTTATTACAGTTATTATTGTTTTACTACTTCTTTTACAAAGCTTTCATTATTATTAAAATAAAATCATATACTTATATATTATACTTTTTTTGTAGGTAAGTATATATTTTTATGTAGTTATTGTGTTTGTTATTTCATACTTTTGTTAACTATAGTAATATAATATGACTGATAATAATAAATGTACCGTAGAATAATTAAATATTTATATTTTTTCTTTTCTATCTTATTAAACGTAAGTAGATAATAATTATTATACTAAGTATATGTGTGTAACAGTGTAATAATTTACCTAAATAAATGTTCTTCTATTCTATTCTATTCTATTCTATTTGGGGGTAAGACAGGCAAACCGATAGAGCCACCTGAATGTAAGAGGTCACCGGAGGTGCGTCACCCATGGACATAAACAAGTTTACCTGGAACTAACTCATTCATCCCCATCATGGTTCAAGCCTTGTGGTGGCTGTGGGGCTCAATAGCCTAAGGTGTGCCCAGCACCTTGGGCGAAGCAAATTGAGCCGAGGGAGCTGCTCTTTGTACCCCTCTTATAAGAGTAGGCGATAAAAGAGCAGAGGAACAAGGGGCTAGGAGGGGAACCTAACCCCATTGGACTGTTTCAACGATTGGATGGGTTTATTGTGGTGCGGGACAACCAGCAAAGCTGTTTTATGGGAGAAATAAGCAGAGTGGTGGACCTAAGCAGACGGAGGTGCGACGCATCGTTATCACCGGTGAAAATAAAAGTATATATTTTTTAATAAATAAAAGAGTAAAGAAGATAAGTTTTAATTTCCAAAAGAAATCTAGGTTCCCAACCTAGATTTTTTTTGGAAATAAGGAACAGGCAGTGTAACTGGCAATACTTATTATGAAGTGGGTGGCCTGCCATAAAGCCTGCTATATTGCCAAGCCTACTACAATTGAGTACCATCTTGGAACGCTGTTATTAATTGAATCTATAACGAACATAAAGAAACGACTCCACCACGTCATTAACTGTAATTGCGGTCCAATAAATGTTTTTCATCAAAAGTTCATCTAAGTAGTAAAAATTGCGGACTTTTTATACGACTCCTTTCAAAATTTCAACCATAATAGCAATTCTGAGATTAATATTTTATGCCGGGTAATAATAAACTTCAATTGAAATTAATACCAAATGAGATAATAAAATGAGTGGAATAAAATTAGTGAGGGCAATACGGAATTCACAACAAACTTCCCAACAATTCCTTCAAACTCTATTAGACGAATATGAAATTGCACTTGGCATGCGCTTCTGTTTTCTCATTTCGAATTCAACCCGGTTCACAAGAAACATAATAATCTTACATTCTGTTAGTAACGATGTAATATAATGATTGTGTGGACTTCACGTTACCCTTAATTAAGTGGTAATAAAAATTACCTGTATTTATATTTCAGATGTATTTTGGATGTCATTTAATGATATTTATTAAACTCAAATTGTCATTGACGGAATAATCATGATTAATTTTATAATATTTGATTTATTATCATGTCAAGTTTTATCGAAATTTGATCAGCGGTTTAGGGGTAAAATGGTTATAGACAGAGTTACTTTTACACTCTTAAGTCATAATCACTCGAATACTCAACCAATTTTTGGGTCTTCCTCTAAACCTCTAAATAACTTTTCAAAGCATGTTGATTTTGACAATGGTTGACACTGGAACATAAAATTAAATCATAATATAACAAAGATAATGTTCGCGAATTTAGGTAAGAGGTAATATTTTAAACAATTCAACAGATAAAAAAAAATCTTGTACCAATATAGTGCTACGTTATCACGAATAAAATAGACTACTAAAATAATCATCATCAACGGCTGCAAATCTAAGCTAACACAGGCGAGGTTACCCTATTATGTATACATACACATACATTTGCGATATTCAAAAAACGCCTTAAACACCACTATCTCGCCCTATCCGCACTGTAATACACTGTTGTTCTCAATGTGTTTTACTGTTTTATCACAATATTTATTACAATAGCTCAATATATTATGTTGTTTTGTACGTATTTGTGTTCTGTATGTATGTATGGATATATTTATTTTATAATATTATAGAAGTAATCTTATTATCAATACCTACATCTCGTTCGTGTACCTAATAGTATGTATTATATTGTATGTATATGTATATATTATATTGTATGTATTATTCAACAGAAAATACCAAAATATTTTAATTATTTGTTTCTTATTCAACAAAGAATGCTTGTGCCGACTCCTACCTTTTCTCACGCTGCGATATATTTTTTTTTTTTTTTTGTTATGGTTGTCTGGTAGAGACCGCTTAAAGCGGTAAGACCGCCATTTTTGTGCGTACTCCTAGACATAAGTTTGTTGTTACCTGTTAATAATTTTATGGTACAAAATAAAGCATATTATTATTATTATTATTATTATTATTACATATACAATAGACCGCAGCATATTATTATCTTCATGAAATCTTATCACGCGATCTAATTACTGTTGATATTGGATGGCGTGTCGTGCAGGTTAATTAGATCTATTGAATGATTCGATGATCATGTCAATATAATATTGTGGTGTGGTCACGATCCACACCGACTAATGACGCTTTGTTGACACGGGCTTTCAAATGATATTGATGATGATAATTTGAACGGATGTTAGCTGATGATAATGAAATACCTCAGTCCAATAGAGTTTAAATAATAGGCTGGGCCTCACACTTGGGCTGTATATATCGAAAATAAAACCACTGCAGGCGCCTCAAGACGCTTTTTGAGGGTTTTGGATCTACAAGCAACAGGATCACCTCAGTGACAGGTTGGCTCCTTCGAAAGGCTACACTACTCCTCGTAAGGGGGGACTGCCCGACCGCCACTAAGCAGTCCACGTGACGTCGTGCCTTACTGGGCCCTGAAGCCCGACACGAGAACAGGGGCGTTACTACTTGTCCCAGAAGGACATTACTGCACATTACCCGCCGAAGGAGACCATCATCGTCCATGACTAGACGTCGAATGCTCGACATTGCGGAATTGTCACTCAGCAGAGATAAGTCCCCCTCCGATGACCGACATCTCGGGCACACTTCATCTTCATCGGTTTTAACTGTCATCGGCTCCCTTTGGCCCGTCCGGCTCAGTTTGTTTCAGTATTTATATTCATCATACAAATTGATTACTTAGCCGCTACCACTAGACCAGCTAGTTAATTATATTCGTGGTACAATCGCTAATGACAATATTTAATTTACAATATAATGTATTGTATACTATATTATGTAGTATCCTAATTCGATAGAGCGGTGGGAGATTAGTCATCTCAGAGTTCATCAAAAGAGACACATCCATTGGTGGATAGGAAGATATTGTTAATAATGTTACGCTATTTTAAATAACCAATGTATAGTAAACAAATCTACAGTGCGATCGTAACTCGCGTATGTAGACCACCATTATTTTTCCCTGGAATCCTTTTACTTCGCAATTTTCACATTGTTGGTCGGTGCTTTACGTTTCCTTCGCGTTTGTTATTTTTTCGAGTTTTGCTTCTGTTTTGATCCAGTATAGCACTCGTGAAGTGGAAAGAAACAAACAGCTTGCAATTAGCTTATTTTTATAGTGACGGCTTAGTTTGAATTTGCTAACTATGTTTGGGCTATTTAGACTTCAACTGACCCGAGTTGGATTTATAAAAGTGTATGGCTACAGGAATGAAGATACGAAGGAAATATGTGTATTTTCCGGTTTGTATTCTTAATATAGTAGTTGCTGTTATTTTAATATAACGCTAAGTTTTATAAAAAGTATATTATATGTATTTTTCTATACATATATATATATATATATATAATTCGTATCTGTAATATTTTATAGTTGACAAGGCAATACTAATTAATAAGCTTAAGCGAACCTTTTTATTCAAAAGAGAGCACATTTAAGGTGGTCCTAATGCGTTTAATATTTTTTAAATTAAGTATTATAAAGCACTACAATGTAATGAAGGTCTTTGAGTCGGTAAGACCGACTCTTTGAGCTGGAGCTGAAAGACAGTCGAGGGAACTCCTCAACGATTTACATCAGTAACCTTGTGTTTGGGTTTGATTAATTTGTATTGATGAGAACTTTACACCTAGATGGGTTGTGACTGTGATTGGGGGTCTGATGATGATGAAGGAAAGTTAAGGGAACTACTCAACAGTTTACAGTAGCTACCTTGCCATTGGACTTAGTTAATTAAGATTTTTTTTTAAACATAACATATTTTATTTTTCTCGGAAATCGACTCCAAAAGTAACAATATAATGATGTGGTAAACTCAAATATTGTACATTAGTAGACGAACAAGTTCATTATAAGTTGTAGGCCCAAAAATTAAGGAAACGGAATAATTTTATAACTTTATATTTTTTGATTTTTATTATTTTCGGTTTTAATTTTTGTTTAAAAAAAAATTACCTTACACATTTTCTTTTATTTCTTTGTATCATTCATTGTATCATATTATGATGATCGTACTTTTTATATCAAGACTGTGGCCAAATAAATGATAACAAGTTGGACAAATTCATCAGTTCCCCCATAATTTAGCCCTTTCATAAAGCCAAACGACCTCTGGCTTATGTCGTGGGATCGTACGTATCTGGGGTAAAATATTTTATCCTAATCTTATCTTAACTTACTCAGGGTAATGTTTTACCCTATCACTTGTATCCCATCTTTAATATTTTTACCCCGGGGAGAGGACGTTAGTGTTATGTTCCGTTTTATTACGAAACTTTCTCCAAACGATAACTTTTATTGGGAATTGTAAATGGACTAGTACGTTCAAGCCCGAGGCGTATAAAATTAATTCATGATTAACTTTGACACAATCATCAGCTATTAGATCCATTGGACTTGCAGCTAAAGCAGTTATTATATAAATCTAATCTAAGAGGTGTCTAATCTCCACATAATATCTGCAGGATGCGGGAGATTTTTTCCCTCTGATATCTTGTGAGGCCAGAAATATTAAGGAGATAATCCTGTTCTAGAAGCGGTACAGAAAATAAAGAGAGTGGACTGTTTTTTGCAGTTATTATAAATATATGAAAATTATTTGCATAATTAGCTTATATTTGGTAGGACAGACGTTGTAAGGTCGATGAACAGGAGGTAATGATATAGGACATGTGCGACTGACCGGGTATTCTTGATTCTTCTCCCAGGGATGCCAACATGACAGCCATATGCGAAAACAACACACACATGCGATCGCGTTCTAGTAGCTTCGAAAGGCTTATAACTTCTTTACAGTTTAACAGTTAGCAAAAAAGCGGCTGTATGTACTAGTTGCCAGCTTGCGGAGGAGTAGCGAAGTGTCATTACATGTATGAAAGGAGAGAAGTTGACAGATGACAATCATAATGCAAGTTTTATTTAACTACCTTCAATTTTGGATAATAATTTAAAACTCAACAGTACGTCATGTTTAAAAATATAGTATTTAAAAAATCCCATCACGAAATGTTTGGCTGATGTAAAAAACCTTATTTGCATGCATGATGGTTGTGAAGACTTATGCATCATGCCGTTTGATGTCACGGCATTCGAGTTGTTTTTGACGACACATTCTTTACGTCAAAAATAAATTCTAGAAATAAATATAGCTAAATGAAATGGATTTTTGGCGTGACAACGTCTTATAATTCGATGGAGCCGGCTGCACGAACGAAAAAAGATGACGTATGGGGCGTTACCTCGCTCTGAGGCGTTCTATTTTTTTATGACGTTCTCACGTTCAACTATCGTCAGTAAACCGACTTTACAGATAATCGATTTTTTTACTGGCTTACAGCTTATTATGTCTGGACGGCATTTCGGCCAACCTTCAGACTGAAGTAATTTACCATCTTACATCTCAGTATAGCCAACGCAGTCGCTGGCTCGTACCACATGAACTAATTTATGGGCGATGTTGATCACTAACCATCAGGTATCTCTGCTACTTATCCTATCCTATAATAAAAAACTGTAGAAGATCTTAATTAGTCGTCCTACATTCGCAAGTTCAGCATCAATGTTTCTTTTAAAAATCTACATTGTTTGATTAATTAGAACTAAAAAACCCACAAACACAAGTGTCACCATAATAACCCACACTGTAATTAGAGGCGTCGTGCACTAATTATGACTTTTTTTCATTTTCGTACATAATTAACACTAAATGTACGCCTTTGTTTCAATTCAAATAGAAACAATTTAATAAAAGCTTGTTGCAAATTGAGTAGCTTTATTTACTTTTTTCTTGCTTATATTACTGACGCTGACTTACCATCGGCATGTCTTCCAGGGTGACTATACAAGTAATTAAAGAAAGTGTAGACAAAGCTCTATAAAAACATGTTGTAAAAACAATGAATCAATGGTCAACGATGATAAAATTGAAATTTGTGCATTAGTCGATGATTGATTAATTCAAATCATGACAATGCGTTTCCATTTTTTTATTTGATAAAAGAAGATTGGCAGATGAGGCAGGTGATGGTTATTGGTCGTAATCCATTGAGATAAACGAGTTTTCGGTACTGGGCAAGGCCACTGATACATTTTCGTACTGTAGCGCTAGATAATAATAATTAGTGTCAGTATTTTTGTCTGTCCTTTCTCTTGGAAATAGCAACGCTTCACGAATGATATAAGAACGATAATAGTCGAAGATAGTATACAGTTGAAGGACGCGTACCACACGCACGACTGGCCTGTTGGCCTGCTAAACCAGAAGGTCGTGGGTTCGATCCCCACCAGGACAAATGTTTGTGTGATGAGCATGATCATTTGTTCTGTGTCTGGGTGTAGTTTATCTATAATATGTATGTATTTAGAAATACATAAGTATATATCACTTGTCTGGTTACCATAAGAACAGGCTCTGCCAAGTTTGGGATCAGATGGCCGTGTGTGAGTTGTCCTAACTTATAATTATTATTATTATCTAATACACCATTAATATAAATAATTTTTCTATCAAACTTGAGATGCACCTTCATCCAATATAGATATACGTAATAGACACAAGCTAGATGTACCAGTGATTAGACTATCAAAAGTAAGCAATTCTTTTCAAGACAACTGTATACGCTTTTACAATAAGATCCTAGAAAATGTTCAAAAGCTATCCATTAAAAAAATCTAAAACGTTATTAAAGAGCGTTTGTGTGGTAAAATATAATAAAAAGTAAAAGATTTCATTGAAGATACCACACCTTGGGAATAGGGTGTTCCTCCCAGGCATTTCAAACCACAGGTGTCATAGAGAGAGAGAGAGAGTTATCTAAAGTATCCATTCAAAACTGTACTTCTTATACAGGCAATAAAAGCAAATTTCCTACTTGAATAAATCCGCAAACCACACATAGCATATATACGCAAGGACAAACGTAAATAAGTGACAAGACCACAAATGAATACACAATTAATGTGGTATAAAATGGCAACATAAACATTTACCACGGCATTATCTTTTAAAATTACCGATTCAAAATGGCGTATAATTGTGATTGATCGCCATACGTGATAGATACACTTAAAACTTATTTCTGGTTGAAATGGTAATGCTACGTCGTTTTCCCATCTAGTTAATCTAGCCTTTTTAAGTATATGTTGTCTTAGATTCTCTATTGTAGCATCTGCTAAAAGAAAAGATTTGTTATCTTTATTTCTCAGTATCATTATTTTAACTTTTATCATTATCATGCTAGTAATTGTCATTATAATTTTCAATTAATAGTCAGATGTGATAATTAGTCTAATATTTTTTGCAGTTGAATATAATATAAAAATCAGTTCTATCAGTGATTCATCAATTATATCTATGTTTAAGGTTACTTAATATTTATAGTTTTTTTTTTTCCATGAGAGTTTTTTTTTTTAATTTATAGCATAGGAGGGCAAACGAGCAGTCGAAGCTTTAGACTACCGACGCTCATACAAATCTGCACAACCAGAGATTATGCAGATGTGTTGCCCTCCTTTTGACTATCCACCCAATGGGCCAGCGGAAACTCACAAACAACACAAAACGCGACAGGATAGCTGTCACATAACGCCCCGGTCGTGCCGGCCCAAGTCGGCTGCATAGCACCTCGTATGAAAGCATGTAAATCTAGTTTCGTAAATTATGCCCAAGAACTTGTTTCATCTGTTTTAGAAAACGGCAAACTTGTAGAAATTTATACAAACACCTCTGAAAACACATTCACCAAATAATGTATCTCCTGGGATTTAAATATGTAACCTTTCCTAAGCTTGGTAAACTAAACTAGATTCCATTGGGTATAAGAAAATTATATTTATATAATAAAATATATTTTATTCATGACTCGGAAAGCGTTCATTTTCTCAGACATTTTAATTATCATTAATAACCCATATAATCCACCCATAAACTTACTTAAGCGAGCAATTAAAGATAATATGATCAGTGCTTAATCCTGCATATTATACCTATTTAACGGGATTCAGACTGTTATGAATTCCCAGCGTATCCCGGCGAGTGCCGGCAGTCCCGGGGAGTCCCGAGGTAATCCCGGTATAATTGTTGTCCAGGAATGCCCGCAAAGTTCGCGGCCGTAATTACGTCCATGGGATACCTTCTCGGCCCCAGTTTGCTTTATCCTATTAGGATGTAATCGAAAAATCTACATTCAATCCATCATCTAAGTTACTTTTTATGAGTGCTGGAGTGAACCAATTCTGTAGAAAATTATATTGCATTTCACTGAACGACAAGATGGCTACTCCCCTCTACTATTTTTATTTGTATCTTTATTTTTTTAATATTAGTTGGATAGGCAAACTGGCAAACGTACCACCTGGTAAGTGGTCGACGTCGCCCATGAACATAAACTAGTATACCTGGAACGAGCCCAGGCAACTCATTTATACTCATGTAGTACAACGAATCACATTTATTATTATTATCATTATTATTTAGACTAAATTAGAACTAATGGTTATAATATGGCCAGAGAAGTGGCAGTGGGCTGGTTACACACTCAGGAGAACAGATGGCCGATGGGCCAATAAGGTTCAAGAGTGGAGGCCGTGTTACGTAAGTTAAAACAAAATTATTAAAGAATGTATTATACAAAGTTTGAATAATGTTTGATATTATTAACAAAAAGTATTTTACGTGAACCCTTCTAATTGAGGGTGGAGGCCTCTTCTAGAGATGACCAGTAGTCTCTATCTGTAGCTTTTTCCCTCCACAGTCTTCCAGCAGTCCCTTCAATGTCATCCGCCCATCTACTTCTAGGTCTTCCTCCCTTCCAAGAAGGGACTCTATCATCTATCGATCTTGCTACATGGCACGCCCATCGCCATTTTAACCTCGTAGAATACTCAGTAATAAAAAGCAAACAAATACGACAAACTTATAAACAAATATCAACACATGTTTTTACTAATGACTAACAATCACAAAACTAGAACTATCTAGAAGATTACTTGTCTCCGTATTTCCGTCCCGGAGTTTGCAGCAGCCATTTTGGCAATCGCGTATAATCTCGCTATGTTCTGACAAACACTTCTCAACAATGTTTTGTTATGATTTGCTTTTCAGCTTTAGTCAAATTGAATACAAACTTGGATACAACCTAACTTCTCTAAGTTCTTTAGTAATTAAACTTCACCGATTCGAATGGCATATTATTTTGTAATAGTTTTGATAAGGGAGGTTTTACCAGCTTAGGCAAACGAGCTTGATTTTTTTTTATAGAAGAGGGGACAAATGGACAGTCTTTTTACCTGGTGGTAAGTGATAAGTGATATCCATAGACACGCGCTACATCATTAGCAGATGCCTCGCCTGCCTTTCAAATATGAGTATGCTCTTTTCGTTAAGTCGTGTCGGTTCGGAAATACCGTAGGTATGCATAATACGCAGCTGGTTCCTACGTCTTGGTTTCCGGAATCACAATGCTTGTTCTGCTATTTTCAAGTCTAGCTTCATCATCATAATTATCAAGCTTTTTCCAACCACTTGTAAGCAGAGTCCTCTTTTATCGAACGTCAAGACCGCCGAATCCCCGCCATTCGCATCTACCAGGAACAGCCACTGCACAAAGATCGTAGTCCCATTTACGAGTATAAATTGGTTAGTCGTCCTATTGTCTTCACGAAAGCTCCTTAAAATAAAAAAACAAAATTGTGTTAACCATTTTCACAATTTTGTCAAAAAACCAACGCTTATTTTCACGTAAAAACATATATCACCAACGATTAAACACCAATGTAAAGCCGAATTACACTCGTACAATACCTATCAATATAAATTTTAAAATAATTAAAAGCCAATATTCTTTGCAATTATAAATTACTATTTATTGAAATGAACAAATAAGTGAATTGGGTATCGGTGAAATAATTGATCACCATTCGGGTTCGTTTCTCATAATTATTGGCAATTACAAATGTACTATTTAAATTATTGGTCCTGAAACCGATAAACTGCTCCTATAGTTTCATGTGCTTTGACCAAACAATGATGAAATTGGGAATATTTTGTGAAAAAAAGCTAAAGAAGTATACCAAGTTAGCTACTAGAAGCTACTAGCTACACTACTATAGTGATCACACAAAACAATTTTCAATTTTCGTTTTCATTGTAATTAACAATTCACGTGTTTACAAAAAAAAATCGGAATTTTTATTTTTAGCACCCAAAAAACCAATAATATACAAATAATTTGAATGCTACATAGAGGCCTTCCGTGACCATGTCCGCTGTAAAGTATCCGAAACGTCGGGCCTGTAAAACTCAAAAAAAAAGCACGATAAAATACGTAACAAGTTGTTTGATTATAATGCTAGATAGAAATCCAGACTAGATGTTGGACTAAAACCGTATTTGCAATCTCCAGAATCTTTCACAAAATATCAGCAGAATTATTTCCATGAGGTTTTTTGGACGATAAAAATAAAAGTAAAGGCAGTAATGAAACCAGTCCACATCAAGATAGATGGGGACGTCTCACATTATTGCATTTCACAAAAAGGGCCGAATACGACACAAGATAACCGCCTGAGTTCACACTAGGGGGGCTAGGGGTGGAACATGTGTGGATATATTTCGATAGTTTAGTAGATGTATCGATAGATACATTAAAAAATATGTCGATTGTTGAAATTTTCCAATTTCATTGATGCTGAAGTATGCAAAATATTGCTCGGTATCTATAACGGCTGGATATAGTGGCAAGCCAGAGAACGCGTGTTCAATCCCCGCCCAGTTTTATGTAAAAATACTTACTATTCATTCATTCATGCTTTTATTATATATTACTAATTATTTCAAGTAATATTCTTTTATTTGTTATAAGCTTATATTCCCATTAAATTTCATAGAATACTAGAACTAATTAAAAATTTCACGACCACGTTTATGGCTTAATTTTCTGCGCATTATGCTGTCTTGTATTTTGAACGTAAGCCAAATATTATGTGCTTAGTGGAATCTTAACCAAAATATAAAATAAACATTTCACATGTTTGGTTTCGGAGCTGATGTGATTACTAATTTATGACAATATTTTTATTTATACTTCATTCATTTACTCAGTTATTTCATAGTATATTGTGCTTTAACTGGTATAAATATATTATACAATATATTTTTATTGGTTGCAGTTATCATTTCAGTTTAAAAACACATAATCTTATACTCATAGTAAAATTCAAACAAATGTTTTAATAAAAAAGTATATGTTTTGATTCATCATAACTTTTGGATCTTTTATATATACGTACGTATACTTATTTTATTTATATTAATAGAATAAATAATTAGCTTTATGCTGCTTATGAATTGTTTTAGCTTTTGATAGCTTGATTATTAAGGAAGGTCATCTGCTGTTTGCGGGGAATTTTAATTGAATTTTAATTCGTATGAAACTACAGAAAGCATGTGCTAATATATTATATCGACAATTCTACCTCCATCTCTAACGTTAGCCTAATGGAACCACGTGAATCAATAACTGCTGACCGTCTCATTACAAACCCCCCTTTCAATCAACACAACATGTCCAACTATAGCCCTTCCGTCAATCCCCTAATGGCTAGATTCGCATACACAGTTCCTGGCTTAAGGCTTTTAATCATGGACGTAATAAAAGTGTCAAACTGCTGTGCCTAGTGAAAGAAAACATGAAACGGTTTTATTGACGATTCCCACTGAAATAAAAGGATATGTTACATTATTCCTTTACTATTGATAATGTAGGCCTAGACACAACATCAAGTTATTACTAGGAGACGAAATATAAACCGAGCGGCAGATAATTAATCTTTTTTTTATGTACTTTTTTCATATTTAGTCTTGACAAGTAATATGAGATTTGCTGTAGATTTTTTTGAGTCTTTAGCACAAATAGTTAGTTTATTTATTTATTTAGACACAATCATAACATCATTACAGCACCAAGACGCCGTTACAAGTAGACAAACGACATATAACATGTATGACACGTCATTAATGTATGTGTGAATTTCATAATTCACAACACACATCATTGGTGGTTACAGCTGCTGACTCAGACTACACAGGAGTAGCAGTGGAAGCTTTTTTTGACGCATAAATGCATTGACTAATCGACTGACGGTATTGACGATTTACTCATTAATTTCGTTATAATATATATCTCACTAGCTGTTGCCTTCAGCTTCGCCCGCGTTACTCAACTCCTATAAGTCACAGCGTGATGTTATATAGCCTATAGCCTTCCTCGATAAATGGGCTATCTAACACTGAATTTTTCAAATCGGGCCAGTAGTTCCTGAGATTAGCGCGTTCAAACAAACAAACTCTTCAGCTAATTAGTATAGATTAAAGTTATGCTAAATACTATGTAACTCTATGTTTCGCGTATAAAATCACCTGCTATATAATAGTCCTCCAATTAGGTCAAAATGACATAGTGCCTCTCCACTACGAAATTGATATTTAAGGGTTAATACAATGGAAGTTCAGGTCAGTACCTTACCTTTCCACGTGAATCTATTTGATATATTTTCTATCTCTTTGTTATAAGTTCCATTTAAAAAAGGTGATGTGTATATTGTTTATTTCCTTAGCAAATATAAACTGATGTTTATCAAAAATAATAATTATTTTTTTCAGAAGATTACAAATTTGCTAATGTTTTCGTGTTTTTTTTTTATGGCATAGTAGGGCAATGAGCAGTCGAAGCCATTTGGCGACTACCGACGCCCAAACACATCCGCACAACCAAAGATTATGCAGATGCGTTGCCCTCCTTTTGCCTAACCCCCCCAAATGGGCCACCGGAAACTCACAAACCGCACGAAACGCGACAGCATAGCTGTCACTTGACGCCGGTGTTATGTGAGCGAGAGGTACCACCCCGGTCGTGCCGGCCCAATTCGGCTGCTAAGCAGCATGGCACTACCTCTTAACAAATTTGATTGTAATAATGTTTTAAGATTGTTATCGCTTTTATGAGTTTTCGTTACAGTAGGACGTTTCCTCAACCCCTTTGTGTCCATTACTGTAAACTATCTGAAACGTCATGAATGTGAAAAATTCTAAACAATGTGACATCCACAAGAGTTTTATCATACTCGTATTTCTAGTAAAATATCGTTCTAGAACAAATTAAAAAACGTATCTTACATCGCTTAAGCGAATTAACAGACTAAATAAAATTCTAGAAGGTTCATGGAGAGAGACAGTATCCATTCTGTATGTGTTAGATAAAGATAGAACATTTAAAAGTTTGTGTCCAGGGACCAGCCCGCGCCGCCTGGAAATGATTAATTGAATCTGACGAAATTTTAAATTTATAATCCGCCCTGTTTAGACGGAGAAAGGTTCACGTGTTACAATTTTTTTACAATTTGTAATTTTAAGTGATGGATAGCTTGGACTTTTGTAACGAAATTGTATTTGTAACTGCTTTATTATCATCTAAATCTGGGTTAAATCTGTTTTTAAGAAATACAGTGTTTCACAGAGAATGAGTTGTTTATTTATATCTCATTCTCTCAAAGGTAAATCCTATTTCTGAATCCTCTTTATGGTATCTCTTTTTGTTTTATAGCTTTTTATAATAATAATAATAATATCTATGGACGCTTTCACACCACGTCAATCTGGTCCCGTGATAAGTTCTCGAAGAACTTGTGTTACGGGTACCAGATAACGGAAATATATTTATTACTTTTATACTATACATAGATTTAAGATTTTTATTATATAATACACATATTTAATACACATCCATGACCCAGGAACACAGAATTTTTTTATGTTCCCTGGCGGGATTCGAACCCGCAACCTCCGGCTTGAGCGCCAACACGCTTACCACTGAGCCACAGAGGCCGTCAAATCACATCCGTACTAGTTTTGCGTATCATTTTAAGAGGGGATAAGACAGGTTACCCACCATGCGACGGAGATGGCAGGATCACCTCGACGGTTTTCAAAAAGACTGGATATATAGATAGGATAGAGACGCGAGGAAAAGAGAGGGAGGCCTTTGCTCAGCAGTGGGACAGAGGCTAGGAGAAAAACCGTACTAAAGAAGTTTCACTTCAAAAAATAAACGTGTCCATGGCAAGTATTAAAATAAGCTTAAGGTAATATATTCAAGTGTCCCCACCATGGTTCAGGCCTTGTCGTGGCGGTGGGGCTCAGTAACCTAGGGTGAGCGGTGCACCTTGGGCGAAGCTAATTGAGCCGAGGGGCTCTTTGTACCACTCTTATAAGAAGATGGGACAGAAGAGCAAGGGGCAAGGGGTGAGGATGTGAACATCACCCCATTGTACTGTCCTGACGTTGGGAGGGGTTGTTCTGTGGTGCGAAACAACCCCTCTGTGGAGGTGGCGTCGGTCCCTTGCGGGACTGACTAGCCGTCGAGGTGCCCTGTTAGTTTTCTAGTCCGAGGCACCTCACCAAAGGCGGCATTGGTGGCACTCGCCGGGTTTTAGTGGGTAGAGCTGCGTCCATTTACCAGCTGTCGGGCGCAGCGAGTCCCACATACCCACGTGGGGAGACCCACTCCCCCGCGGGATGCATCAGAGCATTTCCCGGCGTTAAAGAAAATATATATATATTCAAGTGTGTTTATACAGCGTTTTTCTTAAGGCAAAATGCTTGTACCGAGGTCAATCACACACGCACAGATCGGCTCCTCATTAGACTTTTGATATATTTTTTAACTCAAATTGGATAATGAAATCTAGCTGCGGGATAGACACGCATGTGGCTTGCGACCGTCTTCATCGGTAACATCATCTTGTGCTTTTCTTCCGTGAAACCTGTTTCTTTTCTTTTTGAAAGAACGCCAGAATAGTTAGCGAATTACTCGCACTGAGACGTACCATATTATGTTGAATGGTTTGCCTATCTGACATAAAAGTTAATAATCTAATATATATGTACTACAAATATCCTTAAACTATTCCAACACAAAATTCTTTTCGATGTGAATTGAATCCTACGCGCTTACACTTTTATGTTCAGAACAGGTCAACTCCCCTGGTCCATGGGGTGTAAGGAGTGTTCGACGCCGATATCGCGCCGTTCCTGTTAATGCTCTTCACATACAATGTGTATATTAAACGTAATAATCGCTTGTGAAATACTACGTTATGTTGGTGTTGACTTGGTGAGAGTGAGTCTACCGAGCAAATTGGCTAAAAACTACAGTCAGTATACTCATGACATATAGTTATAATTACCACCTAATGAGCGACCATGGCCTAGTGGGTATGGACTCGGCCGAGAGATCCGGGTTCGATCCTGAACCCCCCCTTTTTAATTTGGCTTAAAAATTAAGGTACAGTGAAAGATAGAATTTACGATGTAGTTAAACAGCATTTGTGGTGTTAATTCTACTCTATCAATCTGCTTCCTGAGGAATTGCGAAATTTTGAGCCAAAATAAAATATAAAATTCGAAAAATCCACAACATACAGTGTTCATTCTTTTCGCATCCCAGAATATTCTGATAGTGGTGAAACACGTAAGTTTCCCTTCTTGCATTGGAACCGGCGACCGGACTAAAACGTCCTCACTACAGATTACCTTCACAAGCCTGGTCTTCATTTTGTGTCCATTGTTTCATTTTAAACCAACCGTCCGCCTCGGTTGACCCGAATAGCTTGTACATCGCTGATTTTGCATAATTAAAACCGACTATAGTTCTTTTACTAGCTATAACTATAGAAGTTCTTTTGCGGTAGTTCTTTTGCTGTGGTTCTTTGCCAGTGGTTCTTTTGATAGATATTTTAGCACTTGGAGTGCACACGCATCAGTTTTTCTAGACCTGGCAATTTCCGAGGTTCTTATAAAACGGCTTATTTTAAGCCTTGGTAAATTTTCTTTTGGAAAATGTTTTAAATACTTCGATTTCTTTTACGAATAAAAGACTTTTTTGACTTTTTTGAATTGAATTAGTTTTAATGGGTAAGACAGATAAGAGTGTAGCCATCCGTGGAGTTGGGAATTTAAATATTTATTAAAATGAAAATTTATAAAACAAAAACCCAACCAGTCACAGGGACTGCCTGTAGAAGTTAAAACAAAATAATTAAATTCAAAAACCTATAATACAGGCTGTAATAGATTATGATAACCTATTACCATTTAAACGGCGCACAAAATGGCCGCATGACATAATTATTTAGAAGCAACACAAATTGCAAAACAAATGCAAAATCAAACGTCATACTGCGTCTCCAGCGTTTCGTGTGCGGTGTCGCGAGTTCAGAGATTTTATCTCATTAAAAAATATGCGTACCGCGCTAAAAGAAGTTTACTCTTCGAAAATGAAATATAGAAGTTAATACAATCGTATTGTTAGATTTTAAATACTTATAAACCTGCCGTTAGTTACCGTTGACAATCAATACCTACCAAAGTATACCATTACATATATAAAATATTACCATTAAATAAGTTTTGTGTAAATTATAGTCGTTGGAGACAAAACAAGTGTAATTATGCTTTCAATTTGGTAAACTTTGTAATACCTGGTTGGGGAAAATTTTTGACGGTTTCACACAGTTATTGTAATGTTTAGGTGAAAATTGTGGGATGTATGAGTTGACACTAGACTTAAATGTGGATAAATATACTGTACCAGTTTTGTATTTAAAATTATTCCACTTATATTACAAACGCGAGAGTTTGTAAGAATGTATGGATGTATGTTTGTAACTCAATGAATGTTTGTAACTCATGAAACAATTTTTACAGATTTTCAGTCCTCCCGTGACCATGGTTGCTGTAAAGTATCCAAAACATCGGGCTTGCAAAAAACTTAATAAACCGCGATTAAATCCGTAAAAATTGTTTCATTATAATGAGCGAAATTGTGATCTCTTTGAATCGTACTTAATAAACCATGTTTCATCAACGGGTAATTATAATTAAAGGACCCTATACTAGCTTTTTATCCGAATAATCTAAACTGTGAGATAGTAAAAAACGTTTAAAATTACGTTATGTTTTAAGATGCTGTCTTAAAACTTAGGATAAAAGAAATCAGACGAATTCATTTCTTTTATTTCGCATTTTTGTTATTTGCATAATACTATAATTTTCTTAAAATATTGATTTTATCTACCCCTGATTTTTCCTGATCTCATAACCGATCTCCCATTACAAATCGAAAGTCATTTAGCGATTTTATCTCATATTTTTTTCAAAATGACGTATTTCACAAATGGCCTAACTTAGGACCAAGGGTTTCGGAAGACCGTACTTAAAATTTCATTTTGTAATAAGCGTTAACGATTTCCCATCCGTTACCCAGTGACACGGGGTCTGACGGACCGCGGAGGTCAATAATTACTGACCTCCGGGTCCAATCGACCTTTGAGTATTTAAGGATGAAAGAATTACTTTAAATGCTCCCTGACATTTTCAGATAATAGATTAGTATTTCTGCACACAGAGTACTGAAAATGTAGAGTATTTAACGATAAAAGAGGTAATCTAATGTACGTGATTTTCAATTTAAAAGATAATGTTCGAAACTTCTTATTCAATTGAAATAATTCGCGATTAGAATGTTAGGTTATTGCTGAATGGGATAGGTTGTGAAAATGATTACCATGTGCTACGGCTATGTTAACGTTAATATACAAAAGCACATCCCTCCCACTGAAGGGAGGGATGTGCTGTGCCGCGCTCCGGGCTGCACGACCATCTTTCTTATTTTTACCATGAAACAGCTTTGCTGTGTTTCGGAGAGAAGGGCAAGACAGGCAGTGTAATTACTGGCACCGAGACTTAAC
Organism: Helleia helle; assembly: GCA_963853865.1. Lineage (NCBI taxonomy): Eukaryota > Metazoa > Arthropoda > Insecta > Lepidoptera > Lycaenidae > Helleia > Helleia helle. Next base: position 1,993,693 of record OY971418.1, on the reverse strand, counting down.
ATATTATGTCTCAGGATAGACAACACATAAATGAGTTGCCTGGGCTCGTTCCAGGTAAACTAGTTTATGTTCATGGGCGACGTCGACCACTTACCTACCATCTGGTGTCATCTGCCAGTTTGCCTATCCAACTAACATAAAAAAGTAAAAATAATGACCTACCTGTGTCGTAGGGAGGTCATTATGTTTATCATTTGTTTTTTACTAATATATTTATTTTTTACTATTACCACTGCTATTGCCAATACATCAAGCCATAGAGCACAAGGGAACAAGATAAGTGATTCGCCTCAATAATAATCTCGTTTAGACTCGTTTTTGATTTGTAGTTAAAATTTTGATCAAACTTAATTCTTAAATATAATTTTAAATGTGATAAATACATATTTTTATAGTATATAAGGGCAAATGAGCATTCCCGTCACTTGACGCCGGTGTTATGTGAGCGGGAGGTACCACCCCAGTCGTACCGGCCCAATTCGACTGCAAAGCAGCATAGCACTACCTCTTACATAATACTCTTTCACTTTTCTTTACAAAACAAAATCCTCATGTTTTTTATAAAACTAAAAAAAACAAACATTTTCTCCTCACGAAAGTAAAACCCTTTCAAATATAAAATTGGTCTTAGCTCTGTAGTGAGGTTAATCTATAGTAAATGTTAACCGTCCAATATTTTCGGCTTATTGGAAATTCTTTAGCGGCCACGAATTCGTAGCGTACCTTTGAGAACTGAATGAATTTATTGTAACAGTAAAAAGCTATTGTGGCTTATAATGAAAACTTTTGGGCGAATATGAAATTGACGTTTAAAATACTCTTTGTACGTTTTTATTTAAGTTTCATTAAGCCATTATTAAGCCTTTATGATATTTGTAAATTGAAATGCTTTTAAACTGGATCGAATTTACATCATCATGGCTTTTAACTTTAACAGTATTTCAGGAGGTTGATCATCATCATCATCATCACCCTCTACGTTCACTGCTGAGCCTCCCTAATTGAACGCCAAAACGGCCGATGGTAGGGACCACTCACATCCAACAGGGACCGGCCACTGCACGGAGATCATCTTCCCACCTAGTTGATGGCCAACCAACACTTCGTCTACCTAAATGCGGCCTCCGCTCTTGAACCTTATTGCCCCATCGGCCATCCGTTCTCCTGAGTGTGTGATCAGCCCACTGCCTTTACTGCCCAACGTCCTTATTATTTGAGAAGGTTGGAGAAGGAAGGAGGCGTTAATATAATTATCAAGCTTGAGATTCATCGAAGAGATGGACTCTTCAAACTAATTACGCAACGTCGTTATTTTAGAGTCTATTAGAATCTATATCATTTTTTTTTCATTTAAGTATTTGTACACATTTTTCTTAGAATATATTAAAGTCACTTAAAACCCTTACGTATGTGCTTTGGTGTATTTTGTGTTTTGTATATTATAATGTCTGTGTCATTTTTTTTTTCAGAACAGACATTATAATTAAATTAAGACAGAAATTCTTGATTATGACTATTGCCCTTTGTAACTATTCATTTATTAAAGTTTTCGCTACCAGGCTTTAACACTATACCCACCATGATTCAAGCCTTGTCGTAGCAGTGGGGCTCAGTAGCCTAAGGTGAGTCCAGCACCTTGGGCGAAGCTAATTGAGCCGAGGGAGCTGCTTTTTGTACCCCTATAGGGGACAATAAGAGGGGACTAAAGAGCAGGGGCAAGGACGGGAACCTCACCCCATTGTACTGTCCCGACGTTGGAAGGGGTTGTTCTGTGGTGTAGGACAACCCTTCTGTGTAGGTGGTGTCGGTTCCTTGAGGGAATGACTAGCCGTCAAGGTGCCCTGTTTTCTCAATTGGTCCCGGGGCACCTCACCAAAATTTAAAATATTATTTCGCATGAATTTCTTAAATTTCTTAATTGGTATTAGATATGCAATTTTAAGTTCAATAAGGTACTAAATAAGAAAGCTACTCAATACGTTACCTTGATTAATAATACCTTGGCTGAAATTATTTACAGAATATATACTCATATTGTATGGCAAAATGTAAGTTTACGAAGTGAAATTAATCTAAGGTCCCAGTATACGTTGGCCCTACGAAGGACCTTAACAGCAGGGCATAAATCTGTATAATTGAAGGTTGGGGGTGGGGAGGGCTGCCACATTACTTTTATATCTCCGGTTTATTATAATACTGAGTTTTGGCAGGACTTTCTTCATTACAATAAATCCCAATTTTATTGGTTGGGAAAATGTTTTGAAAATTTTTGACCTTTTGTGTTTGTGATGAATTAAGATTTTATCTAAAGGTCGGCGGTTACTAGATTTAGTATAAATTGGTATTTTTGATTATGTGTGCATGTTTAGATACTTTGAAATAACACTAATTTAATAAACCTACTTTAGTATGATTAATACAAATGTTTTTGGTTCGAATCTCGCCAAGTGTTAAATCTGAACCATGAATATAAATTTATGTCTGTACTGACGAACTAACCGCGGACCTAAGTTAATGTGTATAAGTTTCATTAACGTCATCAGCGTTTATCCGTCTACTGCTAAACATAGGCATCATTCAATGAACGCCAAGACGGATCATTTGTTACTCGCATCCAACACGCACCGGCCTTTTCTTTCTTCCCACCTAGTTAGTAGCCAACCAACACTTCGTCTACCTAACACGGGCCGCCCACTGCACGTATATCGTCTTCCCACCTTGTTAATGACCGACCGACACTTCGTCGCCCTAAGTTTCAATAGTAAAAAGTAATTGTAATCCTTAACCGCTAACCACAGTTGTTAATTACTTCTAGGTCTTAATTACTTCAATGAAATTTCGGTTAGCCGACGGTCAGATATCAATTAAGGCTTAATTAGTTGATCCATTGGTTTTGTGACAATTTATTATATTAAATGATAAACATTGGAAAGTTATTTTGTAAGTATAAGTTATTCGTTTCTTAAACGCCTATGCTTATATTGTACTACTTATAAGTACATCATAATCATCATCATCAACCTTTGTTATGTCCACCGCTAATAATAAGCATATGTGAATGAACACCAAGATGGCCGACTACCGCGCTACTCACATTCAGCACCGGACATTTTAGTATATAGTAAAAAAAAATCATACAGACACGAATTATTGAGAACCTCCTTTTCTTTAAATCGGTAAAAAAATTGGGATCATATCATAGTCTCTTCTTCTTTAAATACAAAGGCTTGTTTATCCCTAAAACCTTTTTTTCTTGACTGATAATTTCCTAGGATTCATCCTTTTAACGTACTGTTCAAATATACTACAGTAAAACTTTGTTACTGGAGACATGTGAACCAGTAGGAGTTTTCTATTGTTAAGTTAATAAAAACAACTAACAAAAGAGTGGAATTGGTGTAAACGTAAGAAAACATTGCATATTCATATTTAAAAAGCCTTAATTTCTTTTTAAGGCTTTCAATCAATTAATTATCCACTTCTATTTTACTATCGCAAAGTCCTTGTTATATATCTTGATGTCTATAAATTACATGTTCTACTAATTTTATCAATAGTAATTATATCCTACGAAAGCAATCAGATAGTTTACATACGGTTGCAATATAACAGTGTACGTATAAAAAGAATGTGGCTCTTAAAAACATTGTCAGCACTTCAAATGGAATTTAATTCAATCTAACGTGGAGTGAAATTGAAACAAATGTTTGATGGAACATTCTAGACGTATGCTGAATTTAAGAGGCGTACACAAATTGTATACGTCATCCGGTCTCCTGTAAACAACGGTCCCATCGGGCACAATGGGACACGTGGAATGAGATGTCTCATAACTGCGAGATACGAGTCGCGCCCCGAGCTCACTATGCGCCCCGTATTTGATACTATTCATATTATGAAATATATTGTAACTTTTATTAATTGTATTGGGTTTTTGAGTTTGTTTCATTTTGTACTGCAGCTATAATAATTATGGATTGGATTGATTAATTTACGGAGGATCGGTTGACCTACGACTACGATCTCCGCGCAATGGTCGGTCCTAGTTGAATATGACAAACAGACGTTTAGACAAAGAAAAAGCCTACGTCCAGGATTTGCAGAAAAATAATGATTAATAAGCCGCTTACTTCGTTGTATAAAAAACCCAACCAGTCACAGGGACTGCCGATAGAAGTGAAAACAAAACAATTTATTTCAAATACTTATAATACGGGCTGTAACAGATTATGACGATCTATACAATTTAAACGGCGCACAAAATGGCCGCATGACATAATTTAGAAGCAATACAATTTGCAAAACAAATATTGCATCTTCTATTTTTTCAATCTTATATAAATAAATCAATAATGTCAAACTGTGTCTCCAGCGTTTCGTGTGCGGTGTCGTGAATTCAGAGATTTTATCTCATCAAAAAATATGCGTACCGCGCTAAATGAAGTTTATACTTCAAAAATAATCTTATTCCATAATACATTTATATTGAATGCAACTTAAAGACATTACAATATCTTTTTTAACACAATAAAGATAAACATTATGTTTGTTTGTTTAAGCGTACTGATTTCCGAAACTTCCAGTTGGATTAAAGAATTTCAGAAAATTTTATTTTGGAGATTTTTATAATGTTTTAGCGGAAGAAACCGCTGGAAATAGCTAGTAAATATACAAAGCAACTCATTGGACATTTTAATATAAACGACAAGTGATAGTACAGACAGAAAACAATATAGGAATATCGAATGGGGCGTCCGTAACACGCGCCCGTCGCGCCCTGCCCCTGACAGATATTAAATTCGCATCCGTGATCCGCCGGCCACAATATATTACTATCTACAAATGTACCGCGTTCATTTTGAATGTACGAGGGCTTAGTGTTTTTACATATACTCGAATATAAAAACATTTTCAATATTAAAACTATTTAAAACGAGTTATTTAACATGTTTTTTAGTTTATGGAGGAACTCGATATGTTGTTTAAAAGCATACCTATTTAGCGAACTAGTTCGTTGATAATGGTAGAATAACTTTGAAATTTTTTAAATCTTAGTAAACAACCGTTTGTAAAAAACAATGCAAGAAAGTTACAAAAAAGATTAAATAGGATTATTTTTCCTACTTCTCCGTAAAGCAACATAAAGGCAACTAAGAGCTATTCTTAATCACAAAAAAAGTAAATAGATTTAAAACACAAATATTGCTGACAATCATCATTATTATCACTTTTAGAAAAAAAGGTGAAATCAATAAAAATATAAGAAACTAGCTGTTGCCCACAGCTTCGTCCGCGTTAACTTACTTAACCTAACTCATATTAGCCACAGCGTGATGTTATATCATAACCTATAGCCTCCCTCGATAAATGGGCTATCTAACACTGAAAGAATTTTTTAAATCGGAGCAGTCGTTCCTGAGATTAGCGCGTTCAAACAAACAAACTCTTCAGCTTTATATATTAGTATAGATGAAACCAATAAACACGTAATGATGAAATCATACCACAACAAAGAATATAGGCAGCAAATACATAAAAACCTGTTAAAAAAAGATAACAAGATTTCTAAAGCTTGCAAAAAAACCTCCGAGAGTTTAATTAAAAAGGCGGTAAATAGCTTCAGCATAAACACCTAGAGCGAAGCGAAAGTTCTGATCCCCTAAGCAAGTTGGATGAAGACAGCATTATGTAAATAAGACAACGTTCATGATTAACTTCGGTACACTTGTTTATCGTGACTTAGGTGCTCCTTTCACGGGAATTTTTTGTTGAAGGGTTTGAGAAAAAACGTAAATATATCCGTATAAAGATAATGTTACTCATGTGGGGAATTTTAAGCATGAATTAAAAAGTTAAGGATATTGTGGGACAATAATTATAAGTCATTAACTTTTTATTTTTTATTTTATCTTTATTACAAAAATACCCGGTAATATGCCTTAATTCTAACACAAACTTAAATTATAAATTAATCAATTACAATTAAATTTTTATTTCAGAAAAAATGTTTTTTGTCGAAAAAGATTCTATTCTAGTTAATGATCAATGATAGTTCTAATAAGGGATACTTTTCCGTTTTATTCCGTATCATTTCATTAGTAGAATCATCATTTTGTTGTTAACATTTTAATTTTCACATTTGTTGAAATCTTTATATTTATCAAATTTTATTTCTCTCATAATATGTATGAAGGATAATCAAAATATTGTTATTTTTAATCGTATAAAAATTTTAACCATACAATACAGCTTATTGGGATTAACTATTATTGATTTGGGAAATCGATCCAAAATCATAGTAAAATTGAATATGACATGACGGTCAAAGTCAGTAGAATACGATTTCTATTGTATAAAATCGATAATACCATTGTTGTGGTAATTTTAAAGAACCATCCAAGTTTAATGTATACAAAAATATATCTACCGAAAGTATCCGCTTCAACTATACCGTCAACTGTATATTGTTAGCAAAGTTCAAAGTAATACTTTGACGTAAAAAGTACTTACTCTCAATCTCAGAAATGGATCTCACAAAAACAAGAACTCCGTCTCCTGTTTTATGTTGCTAATATAATTCATCCCGTTGTTTATGTTACTGGGGAATAGGATTTAATAAACAGGAATATAGATTTATCTCTTTAATCATTGATTAGTCTAAATGAAACGATAATGTTTATTTCTTTATATTATTTATGGTACCTAAGATAATCGTAAAAAATATAACGCAAGCATAAATATTAAGAAAAATATAAAATAATTAGTAAAAAGCCTTTATTGTGAATAAATAATGAATACTCAAAAATAAATTTCATTGGCTAATAATATTATGTTTTTGTGCCAAATAAAGTTATTATTATTATTATTATTATTAATTATCATCTCTTAACGGTCATCAGATAAGATCTATTATATCAAATTGTAACAGTGATACAATCACGCAGCTTATGTTTAAGTTTAAAAGGTTTAAAAAGTAACCGACCGAAAGATATTATATTATACTATATAATATTAGTATGGACTATAGAATATTCCAGATATAGACGAGCTTAAAATCGATACTAAAAGTAGATTACAATCGAATGATGTTAAAAGTAAAGCTAAACTACAGGCTAGCTAGCAACAATAATGACGTTTTGTTTTTGAACGAACCTTTAGAGAACCTGTTAACTTCGAGTATTCAACTAGATTTAAAGTATACTAAATAGCCACTTTGCCCGCCTATCCCTCGCCTCTGCGAGGGCGGCTCGGTCATTGTTCCCTGGAGCACCCCTAATGCATGACACTATTACACTTGATGGGAACTAAGGCAATGCCTGTTTATAAAGGTAAACAAATAAGCCTTTTTATAAGGATTCGTTCGGGTGCTGCAAAAAATCTTCTCGTCCCAAACACCGCAATGTCTGAAGACAAAAGCCAATCAGTGTGTGTTTTCAGTGATGACTTATGATTCAGAAACGTGCGCGATCACTATGGGCCTTTTAAGAAGGTTAAAGGTCATCCAAAGAACAATAGGGAGGGCTATGCTTAGAGTTCAGACGAGAATCAGAAATGAGGAGATCCGCAGGCGAATTAAAGTCACCGATATAGCCCGAATTTACCGACTAAAATATTCAGGACTGGAAATAGACAGGACATATTGACAAAAAAAGGTTTGCTGGGTGATCACTAGGTAGTAAATGATCACCTACATCCATAGATGCCCGCTATACTGGAAGGTTTGCAAGTGCGTTGTCAGTTTTTAAAGACCTGGCCGTTCAGGTTCGAGTAGTCGGAAACTTTGGCTTTAAATAGATTAAAACACTTGAATTAAGACTATAATTATAACTTTTATAAATACGGAAAACATCCATTAATATATTATCAATCCAAAAAGATATAAAAATAATTTTAAATACAAAAACCTGAACCATATTCCCAAGATATATTCATTTATGATGATACATACAATTATAGTTACTAATAAGAATTTCAAAAATATTTTAAACTTAGTTTTGTATTAATCAACACAAAATATAGGTTATTATCTAAAAAATACATCCCTTTTTACAAACAAAAATATAAAGATCCACAACCCCACTGCTTGCCGAGCCGATTATGAGATGAACATAAAAAGCCTAAGAACAAAGAGTATAACTAAATTTTATGGAGGTCATGAAAAATTGGTCATCCAGGGAGATGCCCCGGTAATGAGCATGCCCGTAATGAATCCCCTCGTCGTATCCTTTAATTGAATCACTCCTTTGGAAATACTGAATGAGACGGGAAAGACAGCCGCATAATAAGGGTCAAAATATGTTTACGAATTTACATCTTTTACCTTTTGGTTTAGGTCATATATTGCTCATTTTTTTGTGATTGCGTTATGATGTTAGCACGCCTTGGCAGTACAATTGATCTGAATGTCGTGACGACAAACGGCATTAGGCTGTCATTTACTTTATTCTACTTGTTATATCGTTATAGAATTCTGTAAATTATGAAGTGTTATTTGATTCATATCTGCGGGGCTTCCCGGTACGGCCAGCTATTTTATGTTAGAATGCCTATCTAACTAACTATTAAAACAAACGACTTTATCTGGGACTAACCAAGGCAACTCTGTTGCCCAACAATGACAACGATGCCTATAACGAACCTATCATATTTTTCTTCCTGACCGGGAAATGCTCTGAGGCATCCCGCGGGGGAATGGGTCTCAAGGGACCGACACCATCTCAACAGAGGGGTTGTCCCGCACCAAAGAACAACCCATTCCAACGTCGGGACAGTACAATGGGTTGAGATTCCGGTCCTCTCGCCTTTTCCCCCTGCTCTTTTGTCCCTTTTTCTTATAAGAGTGAGCCCAGCACCTTGGGCGAAGCTAATTGAGCCGAGAGGGCTCTTTGTGCCCCTCTTATGAGAAGAGGGGACAAAAGAGCAGGGGGCAAGTGGTGAGGATGGGAACCTCACCCCATTGTACTGTCCCGACGTTGGGAGGGGTGGTTCTGTGGTGCGGGACAACCCCTGTGTGGAGGTGGCGTCGGTCCCTTGCGGGACTGACTAGCCGTCGAGGTGCCCTGTTAGCTTAACAGATCCAGGGCATCTCACCAAGGCGGCATTGGTGGCACTCGCCGGGTTTTAGTGGGTAGAGCTGCGTTCATTTACCATCTTTCAGGCACAACGAGTCCCACCTGGGGAGACCCACTCCCCCAGACAGGATGCCTCAGAGCATTTCCCGGCGTTAAAGGAAAAAAAAAGGCTACTGAGTCCCACCACCACGACAAGGCTTGAACCATGGTCCAGGTCCAGGGTGAACCAGTAATTATCTTCTTGATGGTTCTGATTTTACGATTAGTCCGAAAACAATAATAGATATAAAACAAATAAAACACTCCATTCCGTTATTTTTTTTAATTTTGCTACATATGTAATGTTTTAGTGTTCCCATAAACATCTTAAGTGTGCAATTTAGCCATTTAATGTAGGAATATTTCCTATTTATAAGAACTAAAAAGGTTATATTATCTTTTGTAAGGTTGATTTAACATTTTTTTTTCATATTGTATTTTCAAAAGTGCCGTATTTTTCAGTTAAATTACATGTCAGGGATAATTATATTTAAAAATTTCAGACACTTATTGAAGGTGTAATATTTTACGGACGCTTGGTGCCTCCCATCTTACCTAGATGGATGGGTCCATCAAAGGTAGTAGAGATTTTATGTTAAATATAAAAAAATAAGCTGACATATAAAATTGAATGTTAAAATTTGAGTTTATCATTTATATTATTTAACTAGCTGTTGCCCGCAGCTTCGCATTAACTTAGATTTGCAACCGTTTCCGGATTGATGATTATTATTTCTATCACTTATGTCACTCTGTTTTAGCGTAGAATTTTAACTATAAAAGAGTTTTACCGGTGAGATGAATGCGCTCTGCCGTGCTCCCAGCTGCATGAGCACCACATCTAGCTTGTTTCTCCCGTCATACAGCATTGATGTTATTTGGAGAGAAGGACAAGACAGGCAGTGTAATAAGCACCAATACTTAAGATCTTATGTCTCAGGGTAGGCAACATATAAATGATTTTTCCGGGGCTAGTTCCAGGTAAACTAGTTTATGGTATGAGCTACGTTGACCACTTACCATCAGACGGCACGTATGCCAGTTTGCCTATTGAACTAAAAGAAAATATCGATTGAGTAGTTTTTGTGTTAATTCGTAACAAACAAACAAAAAATCAAATCTTACCTCTTTTTATATAAGTACAGATATATAAATTTGTTTTTAATATTAAAACTACTTACCTACTTGATTAAAACTCTGATATCTCCTAAAATATCCACTGAAATCAAACAATTTCAAGGGAAATTTCGTTCAAAATAAAATCCTTATAATTTTTATTTATTTGGCCATTAATATCATGTTAATAAAACTCCTTTGCAAAGCATACATTATTTTAGAACAAATTTGATAACGATAAAAAAGATTTTAGTGAGTTAAACTTAAAAGATAGACATAGATTATATAAGGTAGATTGTCATATATAATTCTTACGTAACTTTAACCATTTACGCAGCGCAAGGAAAGATCTCAAAAGATTTTTTTTTCCGTACCTACTTGTCGCATTTTTCATTGTTGCTCCGCTCCTATTAGCCGTGGCAGGTTGTTATGTAGCCTATCACCTTCCACGATAAGCGGAATATTCAACACAAATGGAATTTTTCAATTCGAACCAGTAGTTCCGCATATAAGCGCGTTTATACAAACAAACTCTTCAGCTTAATACTATTAGTACATATACGAATATTTGGTATAATTTAATAAAACAAATAGCGATAATAATAAAAAGACACGTTTGTCTGTGTAGTGCATTGTAGAGACAAGTTCTCAGGATATTTCCCAGCGGAGCCCGCTCTCAAATACTTTTCGTAATTTCTATAAACGCTACATTCGTGTAAAAACTTAATTGCCGCTTTAAATACAAAACACAAAAAATATTCAGTTCAAATTTGGTTCAAATTAACAAAATAATATAGTCATAAGAATTTATAATTATACACCATAGCTACGTTTTAATAATATTATGTTCTATGATAGCTACCGTATGTATGTGACTCGTCGGTGGGAGGGATGCCCTAGTGCCACGCTATATTCTGCATGAGTACTGCTTGTTTCATACGTACCATCCTGCTTATTTCTTTCAAACAGATGTAATTAATGGCATCTAGATACACCATCTCATGTCTCAGGATTACACATCCCCACCAAGGTTCAAGCCTTGTCGCGGCGGTGGCACTCAGTAGCTTCAGGCGAACCCAGCACCTTGGGTGAAGCAAATTGAACCAAGGGAGCTGCTCTTTCTTATAAAAAGAGAGGACAAATGAACAGGGAGGACAAGGAGCGAGGCTGGAAACCTCACCCCATTGCATTGTCTCGACGTTGGGAGGGGTTGTTCTGTGGTGCGGGACGACCCCTTTGTGGAGGTGGTGTCGGTCCCGCCGTCGAGGTGCCCTGTTTGCTAAGTAGATCCGGGGCACCTCACCAAAGGCCGCATTGGTGGCACTCGCCGGGTTTTAGTGGGTAGGGCTTAGTCCACCTTACAATCTTTCGGACGCAGCAATTCCCACATACCCGTCTGGGGAGTCCCCCTTCCCTCCCCAAGGGGAGGCCTCAGAGCATTTCCCAGTGTTAAAGAAAAAAAGGATAGACAACATATGAATGAGTTGCCTGGGCTAGTCCGATGGGCTGGGCTCTATGAAAAAAATAGTATCTATTCCAATATTTTCGCTCTAAGTATTCACTTACCCAACACCCACATGCAATTAATACACCACATTAAATTTATTATCAGTCCAATACATTTACCCCTGACACAAAAATACGACGTATTTAGCCCGTAATTGTATATATTGTGACACAAACGGCCCGTTCGTCCGTCCGTCATTTAAATCTCCATCAGCTTCCGTCATCAGATGCTGTTACGGCACATTTGTACCTTTCCATGTACACTGTTAATAATGAGCCCTTTAAATGGGAATTTTAAAGTGTAGTACATTTTGAAAGAGGGGCCGGTTTTATTACAAAAGCTTGTGATAATACTAATCTATAATACCTTAAACTACCGCTAGCAATAATATATTTAATAAAAAAAATGGCCGTCACAGAAAGCTCGGTTACTAATTGATATTAAATATTAAAATTTATAATTATTAACGGAATTTGGAATAAGCCTAAAACATGTTTTCATAATAAATTTTATCCCCTTTTAATATTTCGTTCTGAAATCGAAGTTTGTTACTGTTTTTTCTTGTTGTAATTAGTGTTTTTTTTTTTTTTGATATGTTATTATTATTATATGCTGTGTTTCTTTACTGTACCTATAATAAATTCTGTTTTGATCTGAAATCGAAGTTACGTTACTGTTTTTTAGGTGTAATTGTTTTTTTTTCGATTTGTTATTATTATTTTATGCTGTGTTTTTAACCGATTTCAACAAAAAGGAGGAGGCTATCAATTCGGTCGGTATTTTTTTTTATGTATGTACACCGATTTCTCCGTCAATTGTAATTCAAACAAAAAAGAATTTTGAAAATCGGTCATTTTCAAAATTCTTTTTTGTTTGAAAGGGTATACTTGCCAAATGGTCCCATGATAAAGAAACCAGGGTCTGATGATGGCATCCCAGAGAAATCGAGGGGAACTTTAGAAAATCGTAGGAGCGACAAGTGCGCTTAATATTTTTTTAATTAAGCATTTTAAAGCGCTACAATTTAATGAAGATTCTAGAGTCGATCTGATGCTGGAGCTAAAAGACAGTCGAGGGAACTCCTCGACGATTTACTTCAGTAACCTTGTGTTTGGGCTTGATTAATTTGTATTTATGAGAACTTTACAACTAGATGGGTTGTGGCTGTGATTGGAGTCTAATGATGAAGATGAAGGACAGTTAAGGGAACTCCTAAATAGTTTACAGTAGTTAACTTGTATTTAGACTTAATTAATTTATACTGATAAGAACTTTGCACCCATATGGGTGATACATGCCATTACAGGTCTGATGATGGAGACCATAGACAGTCGAGAGAACTGCTCGACGATTTACTTCAGTAACCTTGTGTTTGGGTTTGATTAATTTATATTTATGAGAACTTTACACCTAGATGGACTGTAACTATGATTGGGGGTCTAATGATGAAGACGAAGGACAGTTAAGGGAACTCCTAAATAGTTTGCAGTAGCTACATTGTGATTGGACTTAATTAATTTATACTGATGAGAACTTTGCACACATATAGGTGATACATGCCATTACAGGTCTGATGATGAGACCATAGAGAGTCAAAGGGTACTCCTCGACGATTTACAGGTTTTGTTGGGTTTACTTCATAAGGTTCAATATGCTAAAATGTCTATCTTTGTATGTATTTCTTTAATGAATCACTAAAAATTAAGAAATAATTTTTTTTTTAACAAAAATTATAACCGACTTCAAAAAATCAAATAACTAAAAAGTAATAAAATAATCGCGTTTCTTTAATTTTTGTGTCTACAACTAATAATCATCTTATACTTTTTTATTATAGAAGAGGGGGCAAACGGACAGTCGGTTCACCTGATGGTAAGTGAATAGCGACATCCACAGACACCCGCTATATCAGAGGATCAGCAGGTGCGTTGCCGGCCTTTTAGAGTCGACGGTGACACATTTCTTGCTGTACCTATTTAACTTAGCTGACACCGTCTCCAAAAGTAACAATAATGACGTGGTAAACGCAAAAAATTGTACATTAGTAGAAGTATAACCCCCAAATACTCAAACGAATCTCAAATTTAAGACGTACTTAAACTCATGCTACGACGTATCAGATTCAAAGAAAAAAGAGGGACAACACGAGTACTTAAACGTCATAAATTTAAGATTCGTTTGAGTATTTGGGGGTAAGATGATAATTAGTTGCAGACACAAAAATTTAAGAAACGCGATTATTTTATTACTTTTTAGTTATTTAATTTTTTGAAGTCGGTTATAATATTTGTTTAATTTTTTTTTACTTTATTCTTCGATGTGTTAATGTTTAAATCATCTTTAATAGAAACATCGTAGTGCAGCGTGTTTCACAAATAAAGTTATTTTTATTATTATTTATAAAACGCGCGCAAACACAAAACATAAAATCATATGCCGTTGATGTCACGGCACTTACGGCCAAGGCACGCCAAATGTTATTTCAATTAAAATAACCCAACCAGTCACTATCGTCTTGGCGTTCATTGAGTGAGGCCTATGTTCAGCAGTGGACGGATAGATGCTGATGATGATGATGATGAACCAGTCGCAGGTACTGCCGATAGAAGTGAAAACAAAACAATAAATTCAAATACCTATAATACAGACTGTAAAAGATTGTGACAACCTATACAATTTAAACGGCGCACAAAATGGCCGCAAAAAATAATTTAGAAGCAACATAATTTGCAAAACAAATATTGCATAATCTTATATAAATAAATCAAACGTCAAACTGCGTCTCCAGCGGCTCGCGTGCGGTGTCGCGAGTCCACGTCACATTAACGTCAAACTGTGTCTCCATCATTTCGCGTGCGGTGTCGCGAGTTCAGAGATTTTATCTCATCTAAAAATGTTCGTACCGCGCTAAAAGAAGCCACTTCAAAATAAACTGTAAGTTAAGTACGTAAGAAGTTTTTCAAAAGTACATCGAAAATTATATTTTTACCTTTTTAATTAATAAAATTTACCATCTTATGTGTTGAATTTAATATTAAATATATTAACTTGGTTAAATCGAAATATCGGGATTCGTAAAATGACATACATGCTCTCAAATAGTTTGATAGTGAGAAATTTTAAACCAAAGCGCTCTTGGTTTTCTTCTAATACAATGAAAAGTATCAATATCATTGTTTCGCTACAAGCTACATACGTAAACCATTTTGTATCGTTCATTAGATCCATGAAACATTCAGGAGGCGTATTTGATCAAATAACAGAACAAACCGCGGCAAATCAGATCGCCGAGGAGCTATCGATTCCGCTCGCTGTTTAAATTTAAACTAGCCTGATATCATAGCGACTCCGTTACTTTTGTCCAGAATATGTTATTGCAGCTCAATATATTTTATCCCTATAACTTATATAAATTTTGATAATAATAGAATTAAAAACTAACGAATTTGATTTTGTATTAGGTAGTTACGAATATTAGTGTAAACCCTTCGGCTTTGCCTTGAATTACCTCTAATTTCTCTCATATTATGTTATTACCTAAAAAATATTTCACTAGTATAACGATATACGGTGACATGGGGTATGAAGATAATTAATATCACCCCAAATAAGGCCGTTTCAGCCTGATCCGGGTGCACTAGCGCCTCTTCCCACAGGAGAGTGCGGCGGTGACAGGCGGTCGAACCGCCTTGAGGGACCTGTGCGCAGCCAATCGGCGATCTGTTGTAAGGTCAACCTTATGTGTTCAGGGTACCTTAAGTGGAGAAGGGAGAGGGATGACACCCCTCTGCCTCCAGAAGAGAGTGTTGGATGGAACGCCGTCTAGACCCCGTGGATGTCCACAGCCACCGCACCGGGCTGGCCAGACAACGAGGAAAACACAGCTAGGGTTTAATGGGTAGAGTGTGCGTCCACTTTACCATCTTCTCGGGCGCAGAGAATCCCCTCATAGCCACCGGTGGTATGCTAAGGCATCCGCCAACGAAAACAAAAACAGAATAAAAAAGCACATCTGTTGGCACATACCAGCTAGTTAGTAGGATAGTTAGTAGGATAGTTAGTAGGATAGTCAGTAAGATAGTCAGTAAGATAGTTAGTAAGATAGTTAGTAGGAATACATACATCACTGTCCTACGGCAAAGTTTCCACTGGATAATATGATATTTTAATATACACACAAAAATACAGCGCGAGTAATGCAATAGCCATTACGCTGGGTTTATTATCCTTTCCAAAAGCCGAAATGATTTACGAGTTAATGCATTAAAAGCGTCCATATTTTATACTATCTTCGAACATTTTAATTAAGGAAACCGGCGTGGAATCTAATACTGAATCGTTCCTGTTATTCGACCCTGGGGAGGGGAGCACTTATCTGAAGTTACCAGCTACATTGTAAGTTGGGTATTGAAGGAACTGCTATCAATGTGGTAATCCTTTTCCTTTAAAATTGTTAATAGTGATGTTACGTGTTAAAAAGTAAAAAAAGTTGGAAAAAAGTTGGCACATATGGGACGGCAGTTGAAAAATATTTAGTATTGCAATTCATAATTAAGAAAATTAATATATAATGAGAAATAAAATAAAGAACTATGATATATGCCCACACAAAAGAATTCGTTTGTCGTCACTTAGCTCACCCTGTTTATCTTTTTTAACCGACTTTAAAAAGGAGGAGGTTATCAATTCGTCGGAATATTTTTTTAACGTCAAAATATTACCGGTAAGTAGTTAGTAAGTCTGTTGTCTGCGGCCTAATATACGCCACTAGTATATAGCCATCGAGCATGTAACTAGATAGAGTAGTAATGTAAAAATAATAATAATAATAATAATAGCCTCTTTATTTCCATATTGACTAGCTTATACAACATAAGAATGATTATTATATATACTTGCTAGGTTAAACTTTGGTTCTTGTATATAACCGGATATATGAGCATATAACCGGATAGAGTACTTAATGTGAGCCATAAAATTCCGAAACTGGTCAGTAAGTTGTCACTGACGTAATAGCAATTCAACCAACCAGTGATCTGTATGTACGTCCCATCGGTCAATCATCCATCAATGGCCTTTATTCGGCCAATCAGAGTGCAGAAGTTGGCACAAGCTTGGCACAAGTTTACCAAACACTACGGCTCTATTCCGATTATTTACTTGATGAGTATAATTCGCAGAAATACTAGTTATATTATACAGCTACAATTCCACAAAACTTTGTACAAAAAAATTAAAAGGATTGAAAACAAAATTCTAAACTTTTTAGACAATAGCATTTAATCAAACAGCCAGACTAATAAACCACATTTACAGTTTAAAAAGCACAAAACCCTAAGTTCCTAATGGTCTAGAATCTAGACTCTAGATGCTCGTATAAGTACTAGAACTTTCAGTGTCTAACGAAGATCAAGTATCACCTTCAGACCCTAATTGTGCTGGGTGCATCCTTAAAATAGCCCTTCATACTATGTACATAGAGCCCATTATCAAATGAATGACGATCGACCCTACAGGTAAGAACTCTATTTACAGAGGTGTACCAATTATGTGGAAATTTAATAGGACTTATAGAACCTTAGAAGCTTGTACATATGGCTAGGTTTTGTGATAGAGCTTCATTTGATGCCTTTACCATGTTTTAATGAATATATATATATTTTTTAAGTCAGCAAACGAGCAGTCGGAGCCTTATAGTACCGACGCCCATACACATCCGCACAAACGAAGGTTATACAGATGCGTTACCCTCCTTTTCCCTATCCCCCCAATGGGCCACCGGAAACTCAAAACAAAATAGTATTTATTCAAAATTAGTGACATTCTTCAAGATTTTGATACTGATATCCATCGGTAATTATTGATTGATATATCAATATTTTTTAAAGTATTTTATTTCGCATTAATCGCAAAATGAGTCGATTCGAAATCGCACATTTTAATTTCACTGTACAATATATTCCTTTTAACATAAATTTTTAAAAAATCGTCATCAAGATATTATATCATCGTCATGGAGTTTATCTTGATGACGAATGGTACAACCTTCAATAATATTATGCGCCTTTCTATGCATATTTCATTAATTAAACTGTGTTATAATTATAGTTTAATAAGATAAAACAATTATCTGCTACCCAACCCAGTTACTGTATATTAAAAATAAATTAACATAACAGGTAATTAATAAATTCAATTTTAAATTACGGAATGTAAAATAATTGCAAAAATTATAATTATATAATGTTTCAAGGCAATTTGTGCGAATTTATTAAAGTTTTATCTCTATTCTGGACGGTCGGTAACATTTATATAAAACTAACAAATAGTATATAAAAACTAGATCAATACCTAATTTTTAATGTTTACGCGATTTTCACTCATTATAAGTAACTTATAAGTTATATATTATAACTTGGTATGGTATATTATGTTTGTTGATTCTCATCTTAGAGTATACATAATATATTATAGAGTGCTACTGTCACGTCGCTTTATAGTGCCGATCGTAAGCAGATGCGTTATATAGATATTTATCTATAGTAAAGCGCTGTTAAAGTGACGTTCCATGCGTTGCTGTAAAGTATCCGAAACGTCGGGCTTGTAAAAATCTTAATGAACCGCGATAAAATCCGTAAAAATTGTTTCATTTTAATATAGATCCTTATTAAGCCTCGTCTTCATTACCCTACACTAATAATATATGTACCAAATTACTACACTCGTAACGTCTACATCATCAGAAGCATATTGTAATTATTCTGCCATCATGAAGATCCACGCAAAAGCCAACTTATCTATTAAAAGGATTCCAGAAATATAAAAAAAAGATTCCGGCGAATTGATAACCTGGAGGAGGTTATCAATTCGTCGGAATCTTTTTTTTTAGTTTTTTTTTAAGTCAGTTAAAAAAGTTTTTTATAATTTCATCTCCAAAATCCAAAAGCCTCCTTAGCCCAAAAGCCCGAGACAATGTGGTCTATAATTACGTCTATACCAGAATACGGTATTCTGGGTCATTGAAGAAAATTTAGACGATTTTTCATCTTAATATTCATATTATATTTTTCATCTTAATATTCATATTATATTTTTCATCTTAATATTCATATTATATTTTTATCCGCAGCTATATTAAATCTAGAATCTATAAGCGAATCGCCGACAACAGCTAGTGCAAGATACTATAAGTTATGAAGCTATTAACTTTCAATTGAACTTATTTTCCCATTTAAATTTTAAAGATGCGTTAAGCTCTGCTTGAAATATAGACGTGGCAGAACTCTATCGTATAATTTCAAAATTTGGGGTTTAGCCAAAAGGCGAAATTGGAATGGAATTTAGCTAATATAAGAATATTTGATGCGTTTTATATTAAATTTGTGTCTTATGAGCATGACAACTTACAGGGTTTATAAAGTACAAACTTGTTCCGAACTTGGCGTACAACAGAAATGTGGTAAACATGCTCATAGCTGCTGCTACTAATATTATAAACGCGAAAGTTTGTAAGAATGTATGTATGTTTGTTACTTTTTCACACAAAAACTACTATGTTGATTTTAATGAAACTTTACAACAATATATCTTATTCATCAGAATAAGATATAGGCTATAATTTATCCCTGTACTCCCACGGGAATGGGAAGTACGCGGGTGAAACCGCGGGGCGATGCTAGTTTTTAATAAAGACAAGCTTTTTCCGGTGGCTTTACGTTAGTATAAACATTCGAGTTGATAATGATGACGGATTTTCTTTATGGTATATTATTTTATAGAGTGCTACTGTCATGTCGCTTCATTGTGCCGATCTTAAGCAGATGCGTTATATAGAAATTTATCTTTACTAAAGCGCTGTGATAGTGATGTTCCATGTGTAATATATTAAAAAAATATCTATAATCTAAAATATGACATTCATCATCATCATCAGCAGCCTCTATCCATCCACGACTGCACACAGGCACCCCTCAATGAATTCCATGACTTTGAATGTTATTGCTTTCTTTTATTTTACTTCCAGGAATCATTCATACTTTGCACTTCATATTTTACCATTTTAACATAAAACGAACATGATGAAAAGCGCGTGTTGTTTTAACACTGATTAAACGTATCTAAGACAATGGTCTTGTCTATGTTCATACCAGTGCTTACAGTTCATACTTAGTGACGCGCGCTCTATATATTATGTGTACTCTAAGATTCTCATATTTAATGCGAAGGTCTTGATAAAATTTGACAGATTATAGACATGCAACTTACCATGCAACATGCACCACAGATGTGCAACATGAGATAGCTATTAAAATAGTAATCATCGGCCCGTATACGGGTACCAATGTTATTAACGCAGTCGAAGCTGCGGACGATGGTTAGTTATATTATGTATAGTTATATATAAACATGCATAGATGTAGAGATGTTTTAGGCTAGGCTAGGATGGCTAGGTGGCTCCCCCACCATAGTTCAGGCCTTGACGTGGCGGTGGGGCTCGGAAGTTGGGTGAGCCCGGCACCCCGGGCGAAGCTAATTGTGCCGAGGGGGCTCTTTGTACCCCTCTTTTAAGAAGAAGGGACAAAAGAGCAGGGGGCAGGGAGCTAGAATGGAAACGTCACCCCATTGTGATGTCCCGACGTTGGGAGGGGTTGTTTTGTGGTGCAGGACAACCCCCTGTTTGTTCATTAGATGCGGGGCACCTCACCAAAGGCGGCATTGGTGGCACTCGCCGGGTTTTAGTAGGTACAGCTGCGTCCACTTACCAGCTTTCGAGCGCAGCGAGTCCCAAATACCCGCATGGGAGACCCACTCCCATATTATATTCCTATTATTTGGTTCTTCATCATTATAAGCCCGCGTCCATCACATATGCATCTTTTAATAAAATGACATACATACATACATATTCTAAATGCAGTAGATAAATAAAAATAATAGTTAAATAAAATATCATAGGAACTGCAACTGTATTCACAAAAGCATTAAAAGTGTGAAACCTTAAAATCAAATCGTACTAAAAACGATTTCGTGTTGGCAAAAAACCAAACACAAAAAACTAAAAGAAGCGATTCGACAAAGTGAACTGCTATTTTTTAAAGTTAGGTAAATATTGGCTCGGTTCCGATTTTGGTAGTTCAATGATTAATTACTTCGTATTTTCAACTATCAGTCTGACTCTGCTGGATATTTAAATAAGGTAACGCATCATTTTATATTTTAATGTCTTTTTGTTACTCATAGGCAAACTGGCAGACCCACCACCGGCTGGTAAGCGTGGGCGTCTCCCGTGAACATAACGAGCCCTACAGAAACTTGACCAGGCTGCTCATTGAAGAGATCCATCATCAGACGTAACAGTCTCGGTGCCAGTGAATAACTTGGAAGTTATTCATGCCTATTCTAGATAGATGTAAGATGGTAAGTCTCTGTGCTACTAACACTGGCTGTCGGGAACTACTTTATAAAACACAGCAAAGCTGTTTTACTGTAGAAATAAACGAGATGGATACATACGCTGTAAAAGAACTTTTCATGTTTTGGTAAGATTTTTTTTATGTCATAAGGAGGCAACCGAGCAGTCACAGCCTTATGGTGACTACCGACATCCCATAGACATCCGCACATTCAAAAGCTATGTAGATGCGTTACCCTCGTTTTCCCTATCCCCCCTCCCCATGTGCCACCGGAAACTCACAAACCGCACAAAACGCGACGGCATAGCACTTGACGCCGGTGTTATATGAGCGAGAGGTACCACCCCGATCGTGCCGCCCCAATTTGGCTGCAAAGCAGCATGACACTATCTCTTACTAAAATGCACGACAAGCAGTTTGTTTACTACGACGACGACGCTGACCTATCATTATTTTATACAGCAAACATAAAAAGTATAATCAAAAGACATTATTTTATACAACACGATTATCAAACTCTCACGTTCTATTCCCAAGACGCGTTGTATTCCCAATAACTAGTAAAAAGTAGAGAGCGCGTCCTCATGTTTGAGGCAAATAATTTATCAACGTGACATTTGAGGTCGGTACGTGTCCTGCACGCACGAGGTCCCTTATGTAACCCCTACACAAACCAACATATGTATTAAGATGAATAGAATTCGGGTTTTGATCAGTACCAAGTTTTTACTGGGCTGTGAAAGCGATATATTCAAATAACAACGCATCGCATTCCTAACAATAACAGTTTGAAAATTGTATATTTACAAAGAATGGCAATATAGCTGGAAGATGGCTAACTATTTACTAATTTTACTGGCAAAACGTTTAGTAAGCACGAAATCTATAAAGTACAAAATTTAATTGCTGCGTCACCATTCGTGACGTCACCCGCTTAAAAGCGACCAATCATTAACGCCCACTCGTTTGATAAGTGACGTCACTCTTAACAAAGATGAGATTGATGTTGCAGTGCTGCTGTCAAACTGTATAAAAATCTGACTGCTCTTTAACAGCTTCATGTCTTTAATTACATTATTATTATATTCCTTATTTGTTTAACTCCATAAATTCGTACTTGTATTCTTCACATAACAAAATAAAAATAAAAATTTAATTGCATTTTTTTACAAACATTTTACCTTGACACTGGTATAATGCGGCAAAAGGCTATCGTATGCCAGGAATTAAAAAGAAGAAAATGAACTTAAAAACTATTAGCTCAACTATCTAGAAAGACAAACTGCAAGAGACAAAATAACGGTTTTGCTTTAAAAAAAAATTGAAATTTCTAAAATCAAATTATATTTTTGCTTGACAATCTAAATAGGTTTTACCAAAGTTTCGGCATTTATATGTTTATTCGTATAATAATTACGTAATGAGTAATGTGTACGGCGCAGAAAAATAATTACGTAACGTGTAATAAAAGTAGGCGCATTCAGTTTTATTGCGTGATGCTAGAGTACCATAAAGTATTACTTTGTTTGTGTCCTAAAAAATTAAAACGCTATTTATCTTTAGTCTGCTTCAATAAACAGAGTATATATAAAAATATATAGTATATTAAAACACAGTATATAATAATAATATGTCGGGACAACTCACTCGGTCATCTGATCCCAAACTAGGCAGAGACTGTTCTTATGGCAACCAGACAACTGGTTCATACATACATACTATAGATAAATTACACCCAGACAGAACAAATGACCATGTTCATTACACAAACATTTGTCCTGGATGGGGATCGAACTCACGACCTTCTGGTTGAGCAGTCAGGGTCACTAGCCACTATACCAACTGGATAGTCAAAATGTAATGTACAGCTCAGTATTTATATTTTACATTAATTATATAGCACTGAGACTAAGATAGAACTCGTCAAGTCCCGCGGGACTGCCGTTTCCCGTGGTTTCCACCATTCGTAAATATATAAAAAACTTATCTTTAAAATAAGCATCCTCCTCAATAATGTAAAATAAATCTTCGAATCCGACTTCATCCTAGTCAAAAACTAGCGCATTCAAACAAATTCTTCATCTGTATAGGGTAAATCTAGAAAAAATGGCTGTATAGGAGAGATGGCCAACAAAAAAGTCTCAAAGAAAATAGCATAATTTTACTTAGCTGTTTTTTATTCCAACTCACATACGTCAAACGAATGATCGCGTCCTAGTCGGGAAGTGAACAATCAAGACAGTAACTCTATTTCTGATTTCTATCCCGAACTTTCTTGTGTTGGCCATCTCTCCTATAGGGCCATTTTTGCTAGACTTATCCTATATACTGACTGTTTCTATAAATCTTTATTTCAAATACTATGTACCTGTATTATATATTTCCTTCACCTTGTTGTATTCGTGTTCCTCAGTGCTGAGGGTCGTGACCTCCCTTCTGTATCAATTTCTCCCTCATGGTCTTTATACTACTACATATATTATATTTACCGACGCATTTATAATATTAATCCATACCCAGAATTTTGAATCCATCAAAAAATTTAAACCAAAAACCATATCAAGGATACATACTCTTGAAAACCATAACACAGCAGCTACAGAATTATCTGGTGGCACAAACAGATCTTAATAAACTAAATAGCTAGCAACCAAAGCATTCGTGATTAAACCATTTGAGTTGCATCTAGCATGCACTTTAAATTTGAACCGGCATTTAAAAATCGTGCCGTTAAAGTAACGTACAGTTACTGCTTAAAAGGGGCCGCCCCTCTGGAAATTTCACAAAGGCTCTCAAGTAGCAGTGTCGTGTGAATTTTGCCGAAAAATGTACGGGCTTTATCATTTACCGGAAATTTTATGCGCAAAATTAATATGCGAATTTACGATTTTGATGTTTTTGTTTTTTAGAGTAGGCATGAGAACTAACTACTGACCGACGTACAATGTCGTTTTAAAGAACTTTAGCAGAAATAGCTTCTTTTTGAATTACTAAATATTGTTTAGGTATATAAATAAATATATTTATTGATTTATTAATACTGTAATATATTATGTAACAATACACTTTACAAGTGATTGTGATAGCCACGACAACGTCACGATGTGATGACGACGATTATGCGATTAACAAAAAAGACAGCCAATTATAAACACGAAAGTTTATAAGAATGTGCGGATGTATGTTTGTTACACTTTCACGCAAAAATTATTGAATTTTAACATTACAATAACATAGGTCATACATCAGAATAACATATAGGCTATAATTTATCTCTTTACTCCCACGGGAATGGGAAGTAAGCGGGTGAAACCGCTGGGGTAGCCCCCAGTTATATATTAGGAAAAATGTTTTCTAACTACATATTTATATATATAAAAAATAACAATCGAAACGTCAAAATTATTCAAATTATTGGAACCTATTGACGTGACAACGTCTTAAATTAGGTTGCGGCTGGGAGTCACTTATGAAAAAGTGTAACGCTCGGTAACGTTACGATGAGTCACCGAAACGATGTCACGTAAAATCTTCGCCCGTAAAACCGACTTTACAGGCAACCATTTTTTTTATATATTCACTATTCCCGTAGCTATTTAGTTTTCTTATCAAAACCAGGATATCCTAATTGGTAAATGAGATGAGTCATGTCACAATAAAACAGTTTACTCCGGAATAGCTCATATACCGAACCATGGTTCAAGCCTTGACGTGGCGGTGGGGCTGAGTAACCTAAGGTGAACCCATCACCTTGGGCGGAGCCAATTGAACCGAAGGAGCTCCTCTATGTACCCCTCTTATAAGAAGAGGTGACGAAAGATTAGGAGCGACAAGGTGCGAGGGTGGAAACCTCACCCAATTGCGTTGGGAGGGGTTGTTCTGTGGTGCGGGTTATACCCTCTGTGGAAGAGGCGTCGGTCGTTTACACATCCGGGGCACCTCACCAAAGGCGATATTGTTAGCACTCGCAGGGTTTTAGTGGGTAGAGCTGCGTCCATTTTATCATCTTTCGGGCGCAGCGAGTCCCACATACCCGCCTGGGGAGACTTACTGCCCCGCGGGGTTCCTCAGCATTTCCCGGCGTAAAAGAAAAAAATATGTACCAAACCTCATAGATCCTGAAAAATTAACCGGTGTATGTAGGACTCATACTCATGTTTTCTTTGTAACTCACACAAACAAATACAAACCCGTTTATACCTTATACCTTCACAAAATATCTAAGAGACAAACAGAGCCCTCGAACGCTCATATTCAAATGGCATCAATTCCGCACGGGGTTCGAATCACAATAAATTGGCCATACGCGCTGACAGACCAATACCGACCCACGAATTGCCCTCGGTAGGAAAATACTTGTGAATTATGGCTGATTGGATATGGAATTACCCATAAAATGTGAATTGGCACGGATTTCATAGTTGTAATAAACTAGTGGATGCGAGTGGGGATCGATCTTGGCGGTCATTGAAAAGGGGAGTCGGAAATGTTGATGATGATGAATAAACTAGCAGATATACGTGACTTTTTTTCGTCTTTGTTTTATTTAAAATTAACAATAGAAAGTCAGTCGCACTGTATTTTGTAGGAGATTACGTGAGTTTTTTTTTTTGTTTTTTATCCAATTTATAATATACATATCTCTTGAGAGGAAAATAGCAGATCAGTTGTTGCTCTAAATATTTCTATTATTAATCAATTAAAATATTCACACTGGATAAATTATTCAATTTGGATATATTCGTCAACTAGTAAAAACTTCATGGTTCAGAACCCAATCACGATAAACATAAACCGCTATTTTTAAAGTCTGTATAAATGTTACGTCGTTTATTAACGACGAGGTGATAATCGATTCGTTAATTTAGTTTTAAAAATCAGATAAAAGATTTTTGTGATACGACATAACATATTAAAATACAATTTAGTAAGAGGTAGTGCCATGCTGCATTGCACCCGAACTGGGCTGGCACGACCGGGGTTGTACCTCTCGCTCACATACCACCGGCGTCAAGTGACAGCTATGCTGTCGCGTTTCGTGCAGTTTGTGAGTTTCTGGTAACCCATAGGGGGGATAGGGAAAAGAAGTGAGGCGCATCTGCGTAGCCTTAGTTGTGCGTGTGTGTATGGGCATTGTAAGGCTCCGTTAGCCCCCTGATGACATTAAAAAAAAAAACAATTACCTATACGTTATATTTATTACTTAGACTGCTCAAACCATAACCTTCGGCTTTGGCGTAATCGGTTAAAAAGGATCAAACTATCGTCTAACGCTTGCAATGAGGAAAGAAAACTATTCAACTCGAATCGGAAAGCGATAAACGATCTCAACTGCATAGATCAACTGTAACAAACCAACTTCTTAGATAATGCATTAAATTCCGAAGTGTATTTAAGCAACACATCGAAAATCGTGGCGAAGTTAAACATCAATTAAGATAAGAATAGAAACCAAGTTCCAAGCTTAATTAACTTCAACATAAAATCGATTACCCCGACGTGAATCGAGATAAACGAATCATTGCTACCTTTAATCGATTCTATTCACATTTTATCAAAAACCACAAACCCTCTGAAAGTCATAACAACTACCGTAATAAAATATCTGCGAATCGGGAAAAATTATAATGGAATCCCGTGGGTGCTTCATTCCGATGGGAATAAAATCCTAACTTGCCTTATCCACGGGTAAAGCGTAATTGAAATTCTTACCGAGTTGTAACACACAAGATTAATGTTTCGAATGATTTAGATTCTTAATCAATTCGCGAATAGCTTTACATTATATTACACATCATCATCATCATCAGCCTATTACTGTCCACTGCTCATGAGCCTCCCTTTCCTATCTTACCACGTTTTGTATAGTTAATGCGTACGAATAGTCGTTTCTAAAAGTTTATCGGTCTAATTTATAATTTACATGCCCCGGCCGCGTCCCACAGGATACCCGGCCCTATTCCCTACCTACAGATGTGGATGTAATTTACGGGGAAGTAAAATGATGTTATGGCACTATAATTATTTCTAGTGAACTTCAACACAATTAAGGAATGCAATTTGTATGTTTAATGCGACAATGAATACGGCTTATCTTAATTATATCCTCTAAAAATAAAACACTCTTTTTGCAAAAGAAGAAAAAGTCCTTATATTTCAATAGCAGTTTAATTACAAATGTAATAAAAATATTATGAATAGCTACAGCTAATGAATCTTGTGAAAATAAAATTTATTTCTACAGGAGCGGAGAATCATTTCAGAGGAGGTCCTGTCCATAAAAATAAGTCATAATTTTTCTTCGATTTGTATTTGCTTTTCAAAATCCTAAAATCATCCAAAGCATTCCTGAACCCACACTTGCTGTGGATTCAGGAATGCTTTCTTAACAACACATTATATATTGCATATATAAAAAACGCTATTTGTAAGTAGGTATATAGTTTTTGTCTCACTGTCGCATTGTTATAAGACAGACCTTTCCATTAAAAGACTTCGTTATTTTCCTATCTTATTCTATCTTTTCCATTTGCTTTCTTTAAATCATCTAAAGCATTCCTAAACTCGCACTACGAGTAAATTGTCTTAAGAAAGCAAACATAACGTGTAAGTATATAGTTTATGGAGTGCGATCTCGACTCCATCCGCCGGGCGGTCCTGGGAGACGCGGAGAGCAAACAGCAGACGCGTATTTGCCCGCCGTCAACCGGGGAAATTAACATCCAAAACAAAAACTATCGTTTAGATATTCCAAGTGTTTATCATGTAACATCATAATCACGTATTTAAGAACAATTGCAGAACTCGGTAAGGGTTTGTATAATAATCCTATGGGAAAATGCATTCTGTTTATTTCTTCTGTCAAGCTATTTTTAATATCATCATGGACATTTGTCCGTCCCCTGCTGGATCTTATCTTTCAATAAATCTTATAAATCTGAAGAGTTTGTTTGTTTATTTGAACGCGCTAATCTCAGGAACTACTGGTCCGATTTGAAAAATTCTTTCAGTGTTAGATATCCCATTTATCGAGGAAGGCTATAGGCTATATAACATCACGCTGTGACTTATAGGAGTTGAGTAACGCGGGCGAAGCTGCAGGCAACAGCTAGTCTTTCAATAAACGAAAAGACGAAAGACCGAAGTTATTATTCCATGTTTAAAAAAGGACAGGCAGTATAACCAGAGACACCGAGAAACATAAATATATGTAACCTTATGTAGCTTGCCTTTTCTGTACGCATATGGCGAGGGATCCGCCATCTTGGCATTCATTGAGAAATGTCTATCTCTAACACCCCATGGTTCAAGCCTTGTCGTGGCAATGGGGCTCAGTAGCCTAAGGTGAGCCCAGCGCCAAGCGTAGCAAATTGAGCCGAGGAGCTGCTCTTTGTACCCCTCTTATAAGAAGAGGGGACAAAATAGCAGGTTGACAAGGGGCGAGGATGGGAACCTCACCCCATTGTATTGTCCCGACGTTGGGAGGGACTGTTCTGTGGTGCGGGACAACCCCTCTGTGGAAAAACTAGCCATCAAGGTGCCCTATTTGCTCAATAGATCCGGGGCACCTCAGCAAAGGCAAAGGCAATCGATGGCACTCGCCGGGTTTTAGTGGGTAGAGCTGCGTCCACCCTACTAGCACTTGCCGATGACGGGTTCATCATAATGATTTTACATACTTCATAAAATATAATACCAGCAGAATAAATGCATCACAGATAAAAGTTGTAGCCTGGAATAAAATAAAAAACTGCAATCCATTTTCACCTCCACTCTGAACAATACTTTTCCGCGCATAAATTCTAGAAGGTTCTAGTGCTAAAAAATAACAAGTGCTTTCAATCAGGGATTGAAATAAAATAGGCGGCTTCAGCTAAATCGGGGACGGTCGAAACAGCCTTTATTCGGACGCGGTGTTTCGGTTTTTGCGTTTTTGAACTAAAATAACATTTGACGCAAATATTTTAAGGGCAAATATTTGTGGCGGTTTCTGTTTGCACCTGCGTTTTGTAAATTAGTAAACTATATGTAAATTTAGTAGAGGTTTAGTTTTGAATATTTGATTTGGGTCGGATTAAAATAATAATTGATGTTTGTAAGAAGCTAAGCCAATGTATATATTATATTCAATTATAAAATTAATTAATACATATTTACAGAATTATTATGCAACTTTCATCGTGATAATGAGTCTAAATTTATTTAATAAATAGCTGAACAACATTCGAACAAGCTTTCCTAGGAAAGTTGTAAACTATTTACCACTTCGCCAAGCTTCCATCTATGTAAAAACAGGGAATATGTCAGTAGCGTCAGTTGTGGAAACAAATAATTCTGAACTTTAGCGATTGTTCTATGGAGTCTCAACACATTGTTTGTGAGAAATGCTCCGGACACACTGTACCATATGCTAGCAATAGACACAACAACTTAAACATTTACTAGACTAAAGAACTTGACACTGGTGTCACGACCATTGGCGAATAAGACCTGAAAATATAATTTACGTTACTGACTTACGTCACAAATATTAGTCACTCCTCACCATGGTTCAGGCCTTGTCGTGGCGGTGGGTCTCAGTAGCCTAGGGTGAGCCCAGCACCTTATGCTAAGCGAATTGAGACGAGGCGGCTCTTTGTACTCCTCTTATAAGAATAGGATATATAAATAGCCAAAGAGCAGGGGGCAAGGGGTGAGGACGGGAACCCCATTGTCCCGACGAGGGGGGGGGGATTAGGGACAGACTAGCCGTCGAGGCCCTGTTTGCTCAACAGATCCGGAGCATCTCACCAGGGGCGGTATTGGTGGCACTCGCCGGGTTTTAGTGGGTAGAGCTGCATCCACTTACCAGCTTTCGGGCGCAGCGAGATTATACTCAAGCATTTGACTATTAAAATCAATAAAAAAAAAAACAATAATAGTTAATAATCGCATAATGAAAAGTAAAATACAGCAAAATGCACATGACCTGGTTCACTTCAATTCATTTATTGATTAAATAAAGTGGCACGTTCATAAACTCGAAGATTACTGAACCGATTTCAATGAAAATTTCACGCATGGAAAACTTATAATTTCGCAGCATAAAGCGTCGCTCGTAATTTTGTGATAAAAAGCGATTTCAGTGGAAATTTCACGGGTGAAAAGCTTATTATTCCGGAACGAAACATTTTATTCCAGTGCCGACTATTTTAAACAATAATTTTTACCTCAGTTCAATATTTACAACGTGCTAACTTACGGTCTCGTTATATTTGAGCGCTGCACTCTTGTTTAATTCTAATTCATATTTAAATTGAATTGAAAAAATGAAAAGCTAATGCAGAATAAATTAATATTCAGAATGGAAATTTCAAATTGTTTCATGTTTCATTTTACTACATTTTATTAACAAAAAGTTAGTATAGAAGAGTAAAGGTTCCCCTGTTAATAAAAAAATATATTTTTACTTAGTTCTTGTTTCATCGAAGGTTTTACTGAAATGATTATTTTGAACCGGGTAGTTACCATGTTTTTTTTTTATTCCGTGAACAGGACATTTGTAGACAATGTCGAAATATAGAGCCCCGCGAAACAAAAGTAAATAACATGGCAAATATCCTGTTTTAAAATTTGTTTTAAAAATAATTTTAGTTATGAAAATGACCATGTTAACCTTAAAATCTCTCTGAAATGACTCGCACGTTTTGAACAGCTATTTTATTAATAACAATCCTAGGGTACTATATGTACTTCAAATTTGTGTAGTTTTAAATACACAGAGGTAAATAAACGGAAAATGATATAAATACTGTTCTTTAATCTACATGTGCGAGTATCATAATAATATAACTGTGACCAGGTGACCTATGCGACGGCAACAGTCAACCGTAGCGGAGTCTAAAATTAAGTCCATGAAGTCCCTTAGAACTTAAGTCATTTTTGTCGCTTTTACCAACCTACCACAGGTCATATTCATAAAAGAACATTTTAATATTAAAATATAAATTTAATCAAAAAATCACTTTAATACGTCGCAATAAAATTAAATATCCTACTTGTAGTCGTATTCGGGTTTTTTAATCACACGGCTAAATTTGTGTTTATTTTAAAACTTCTTTTGACTGATATAAGAGGTGTCAAATGTTTTGGCGTCTTTGATGTGTCTTTGTGTTATTTGGCGTGGTGAACTCTAGACATAGCTGTGAATGACTTATCTAATTATAATTGCTGGCTGTCTATAAATTATTTTCAAAGGCCACAGAAATACTTGCAACTATGTACAAAATTTAAAACATTTTTTTTTTTTGATAAATAGGATATAATTATTAAGGTACTAATAACTTATGATATTAATTATGCCGTTCTAATAGTTTTACAAAGAATGTACATCTTAATTCTTACTAATACTATAATACAAAAGTTTGTAATGTTTGTATATTATGTCCTCACGTGAACATGGTTGCTGTAAAGCAAAGAGATAGGAAAGTATTACTAGGTCTTTACTGTAAAGTATCCGAAACGTCGGGCTTGTAAAAAAACATAATAAACCGCGATGAAACCCATAATATAGTTTTATTCATTCTTCTTCTTCCAATGGAACCCTATAATTTTAATACTTTAAGGTTACTTACGATGGAAACATTCCTTACTTAAACATACATTCTATAATGTTAATAGACATAAGTCTAAATTATTTCGTACTCAAACAAAACATATTAAATAATAGTTACCTGACATGGGTGATTTGTACAAACTCAAAAGTGGTTCAGACATTAGGGGGCCGCCGGCTTCTGAAAATTAATACCGTGAGTTAGAATTTGTTTCGCTACAGTAGTTAAACTATCCTTGCCGTGAGAACGATCACCTTTTGTTTTTTTTTCTTTTACACTATTTCTTTTTTTATTTATCTTCTTTAAGACATTTTTTTATTATTATTGATTTTTATACTTTTTTATATTTATTTTATTTTTCTTTTTTGATATTTTACTTTTTCCTGTATAATGTTTTTTCATATTTCTTCTTTGTTCTTTATATTTGGTATTCCGTTTACCTTTTTTATTTATTTCCGCGTTTGCATTTTGTCTGTTATATCATGTGGTTTATATTCAGTATATTTTAATAAATCATCACACAATTAATGTTTATTGTTAATTAGAAACACCTTTGTCTCAAGGTGTTTCTAATTTTGATTGACATTTCGTTAAATATCTCGAAAATTTAATTACCCTTACATTTAACATCACAACTTCAATTGTGTAAAATTTATTTGCTCCGAAATATTGAAATACAAACAATATTGTTTAATTGTATCAAAATGCCTGTTATTTATGTTCAAATAATATTAAACGTTATGTTATTTGTGTCATGTAAAGAATTTTGAAATAATCAGCTACGGCATGGTATTACAAGGTTTATCTATACTAATATTATAAAGCTGTAGAGTTTGTTTATTTGAACGCGCTAATCTCAGGAATTACTGGTCCGATTTGAAAAAATATTTCAGTGTTAGATAGCCCATTTATCGAGGAAGGCTATAGGCTACATAACAACACTCTATGACTAATAGGAGTTAAGTTAGGTAAGTTAACGCGGGCGAAGCTGCGGGCAACAGTTAGTGTTGTAATATTAGAGGGAATATGACTTGATGAAAGTGGTCAACGTCGCCCATGAACATCAGGTCTCAAGTCTGAAACGGATTGCTACACAAAACTTCTCAATATCTCTTTCTTACTGATAAAAATGTAAGAACCGCAAATCTGATAAGATTGTCTTGTAAGGCATATAAGTTTTTCCAATCAATTTTTGGACCAGTACTTAAGAGACCTAGACTCGAAATTTTCATCATCATCATCATCAGCCTCTATCCGTCCTGCTGAACATAGGCCTCCTCAATGAACGCCAAGACGGCTGATCCCTTGCCACTCGCATCCAACGCGGACCGGCCAGACTTGAAATAAGGCGAGGTAAAGCATCCTTCCTGGCGTCGAGACATTCGTGCCCAGCTTTGAGTCGTATAGTAATGGTTTATGCTTAAAAAAAGTTTAAAAAAACATTCAAGAGTCAACGTATTTATATATTTAGTCCACTTCAAGCCTGATCGATATTGCATGCATGAATAAATATTGTGACCATTACAAGTTATATTCGTACATTCATTTTATTGCTCGATATCACGGACAAATAACTGACCTTATACAAGTTTAATATACAAAGGTTTTATAATACAAATTAATATACTGTAGACTACTACTACTTAGTTTAGTAGCTTGTTTCTCCCGTGAAACAGCTGTGTTTCGGAGAGAAGGGCAAGACAGGCAGTGTAATTACTGGCACCGAGATTTATGTTGTTCATGGGCGACGTCGACCACTTACCATCAGGTGGCACGTTTGCCAGTTTGCCTCTCCAACTAACATAAAAAATCAAGATTATCATAATAGGGAATACTGAGGAATAATTACACTATCGATCAAGCCCTATCAATTTGTGAATGATTAAAAGTTCAATTTAAAATGTTGGTTCCTAAACACTTCTTTTCTAATTGTTTATTTTTCATTAAGAGTTTTTTATGAGTTTTATAAAATACTTTTTTTGTGTAAGTTTGTATGATGAGTTCTTTTCCGGACGAAATATAAACATAAATATCAAATTCAAGAAAATATCCCATCACTAGTGCCCATTCCCACGAATACCCCTAATCTCACTAAAATCATTTGAAACAATTCAATAAAAATGATTATTTCTCAACAATTGAACAATAACTGTAACATGCGTTAGATCTCGGTCTTGGCTCCACTCGCGACGTTTATTTTCTCAGATAAGTTCGCTAATAGCCCGGAAGTACATCTGCTAGTTCTGCCAAGACTCTCACAAAAGAATTATATTCAAGCAATTTCACATTTTAACCCTTTGACTGAGGCTGCCTTTGTCGTGTTCAACTGACGATTTTACAATGAATCAACTCTAAACTGTTACGCTTTACTTGAGATACCCTATTACTGTATTTAATGCTAGTGCTTTTAATAGTAATTAAGGTAAAAGGTAAAAATTTATCAGTACTTAAATACTGAAAGATATATGGTAAATAGGCCCCACCATAGTTTGAGCCTTGTCGAGGCAGTTGGGCTCAGTAGCCTAAGGTGAACCCAGCACCTTGAAGCGAAGCCAATTGAACCGAGGGACCTGCTCCTCGTACCTCTCTTATAAGAAGAGAAAAGAAAGGGGGAGATGATGGTAAACTCACCCCCATTTCACTGTCTCGACGTTGGGAGGGTTCTGTGGCATGGGATAATCCCTCTGTGAAGGTGGCGTCGAGCGCTTGGGGGACTGACTAGCCGTCGAGGTGACCTGCTTCTCAACAGATCAGGGACACCTCATAGACAGCGGCATTGGTGGTACTCTCCGGGTTTTAGTGGGTAGAGCTGCGTCCACCTTAACATCTTTCGGGCGCAGCGAGTCTCACGTACCCGCCTGGGGAGTGCTCCCCTGTGGTTGCCTCAGAGCATTTCCCGGTGCAAAATAAAATAAACTATGGCAAACAGAAATAAACTTTTTTTTTGTTCTCTAAAATCCTTCAAAAATTGTTTCATTATAATGAGTGAAATTCGCGTAAACGTTAGTAAATAGACTGAAACCATATAAATGGATGTTCATTGGAAATCAGTTATTATAATATAATATAGATCCAGTCATTTGAGAAAACGAAAACGTGTGATATGTGAAAAATTTTGCGAACAAATATGCTATAATAATATACCGATGACATTAATAGTATGTAGGTCACCTTGAAGAGAATAAACGGCGACAAAACGTGTTTTTAAATAGACGCGGATCACTTCCAGGTGCTGGTGTGCAAAGTTTCAATTTTATTATCATTTAATGTACTGGTACTAATATACTGGCTTTATTATATATATGAGGTATCGTACCTCAAAATGAAGACAGCTTTTCATTATAATGAAAAAACAACCTATGTATGTATGTCTCTGTATCCTTCGTTCCAGATTACATCATAGCTGTTTGACGGAGAAATAAGCACGATAGTGATTGCAGACACACACACACAAATTACACACACACACACACACCACACACACCACACACATACACACACATTACACAGCGCATCCATGTTTTTTTTATGACGCAGGTTAATAGACCAGGGTCGATAATTTTTGAAACGAAAAAAAATAGTAGTAGGATGAAACCCATTAGAAAAGGAGGGGAATATGATAAAAATGAAAGGAAAAATAAATTACGGGCGATCTGAGTTCGGGAAGTGGGAGGGGGTGAGTTTTTAAGGGTAAAAAATGGTTTATCTTGATTTCCGGTAAAACTACAAGTCCTATGAAAAAAAGTTAAATGGCAAAGTTGTAGATAATAAAAAGATCTACAACTTTTATACTAACAATTTTTTTACATAACCTCAAAATTTATGTGAAAAATTCAAATAACCAAGTTTTTGGTTTTTTAATTTTATTTTTTTCAAAAAATTTTTTTTTTCTACGAAATTTGGTGAAAACTTACCTTTTTATGTCCCAAATACACTGTAATTTATTTGATTTAAAATATTTATTTTTTCACCTTATTTTGACTTAATATCAAAAAAGCACCCTAATTTTCAATCGAAAATTCTCGTGTCAAAATATTAGCTTTTTCTAAAAAGTCGGTGTGCTTTTTGTTCGTTGAAATCTCTACTTTCTGATGGTTAAAAAAAAAATATACATTACAATAGTAAATGTTCTCAGAAAATGCAAAAAATCGAAATAAACTCTAATTCAAAAAAATTTTTTTTATCATTATGTACAATTTCATCAAAAAAATGTGATTGTTGCAATTTTTTCAGTTAAAAAGTTTATTTATTAAATTCTCATTACATTCATGTCATAGAAAATCTCAGAAAATATAAATATACATGTCTAATCACTTATCCATTAGTTTTTGTCTCTTTGATGGCATTTCTTCATCGTCAGATTCGACAAACCTTTCCAATTCTAGTTGATCTTCGAAATCTTCAAGACCATCACCTTCTTCGTCTCCAATATTATTTTCAGTCTGCATTGGTTCTTCATCCACAATGTCATCTGAATCATTAACTTCTTCATAGGTTTTTTCTTCTATATTGGAGCAATTTTCAGAACCATGACAATTTGAGCATAAATTTGTGCATTTTAAACCATGTTTTCGGCAGCCACATTTTAAACTGTTGCATCCAGTTTCACAGCTGCAGCAAATAGTTTTAAGCAATACTTCCGGAATTAATTCCTTTTCTGTAAATTTGGGCATAATGCCACGTTGATGTTGTTTCCAGCCCCAATCTGTTGCTGTCAGTTCGTTACCCAACCAAGTTTGAAGCTGATAATATGCCCTGTAACAATGTTGTTCTGCTGCTCCTTCTGTAGGTGGGAGGTTTGCCAAAATGAAAGATGATTTAATTTTTGCCAACTGATATTTTTGAAATCTTAATTGATTCAGTGTTGTTTTTTCATTTTTACATTTATAAATAGATTTGATTAACTGTAATCCATTTTTTTTTATATCTTCTTTACTTGAATCTTTATTATAAAAAACATTGGCCAAATTTGACAAATTTTTTGCGTCTAATAATGAATTTACAATACTTTTCTTTCCTTTTCCGGCAAATCCAGATGTTGTATCGCAACCGGAAAAACAATGCAGAAATGCAACAATATTTTTGAAGGATTCATGTTTGAAACTGTTAGACTTGAAAAATAAATCCTTTACATTTCCAGAACCTGGTTTGAGAAAAGAAATGTCATGATTATTTGAATTTAATTGATTTAAAAGGACCAAAAGATCAATATCTTGACCCACAACAATGACAGTTTTATCAGTATCCCTGGCAATTTCTATCGAGGTCTTAATTATGTCAGCATCAGCATCTTCTTCTACTTGTTTACAGGAAAATCCTTGTGACTGTAATGTTTTCATTAAAGTTTTTATTATTTTGTCCTTGTTTTTCTCGTTAGATAAAAATTTTTCTTGCAAAAATGGTATTTTTGTATGATTTTGATAATCGAACTCTGGAATATTGTCTGAGGTTTTTCTAC
Organism: Helleia helle; assembly: GCA_963853865.1. NCBI lineage: Eukaryota > Metazoa > Arthropoda > Insecta > Lepidoptera > Lycaenidae > Helleia > Helleia helle. Next base: position 1,956,497 of record OY971418.1, on the reverse strand, counting down.
GACTGCGTTCTCCTCTTTTAGTTGAAGTAGCTGCTGATACTGTTGTGACAGTAACTGATTTTTTAATTTCGGGGTACCCATCAAAGACAATATAGCTGCTTGCTGCGTAATGTTTTTCTACATAGCGCAAATATTTATTCATGATCTCTTCCACCGTTTCATTTTTCTGCCAAATAACTTTGTGCAGTAGAAATCCACCGTCGACGACATGCACTATGCCGTCAGAATGCGTTGGTCTATTCACACTCACAAATAATTCGTAGAGTTGAGATTTTACATTTTTCCTGAGGCCATTTTCTGTAAAAAGTGACAATGGAAAAGGTGCAAGCTCGTAATGTAAATAAGTTTCCATATCTTTTTTACTGTCGATCGTTAAAGATATCCTTTGAAATAGCAATAATGGATCGATGGCTATAATATCTCCGTTTACTTTAACAGAAGATTGAACCGTTTTTAAAGACAAGACTTTGTTTCTCCTTTTAAATTTTACACTGCCAAAATTCATTCCAACAATAGCTTGCAAAGATTTTTTTCCTTCTTCATATGCTTCGTGGCAATTTACAGAATTACTGCCAATAATTCCAGAAAATATTGACATAATGTTATCAGTCTGTGGAAAAGGATCATACCTGTTGAAAAATTGTTGTAATATTTGTAAATCAGCAACATCTCTTTTTATTCGATATTCCCTTGAATCAATGTGTTGCTCTGTAGTTGCAAAAGAAACATTGCAAAAATCTTCCATTTCATTGCAAACTTCGACAAGTATGATCATTGTTAATACGAATTTTGTTAAAACACTTTCAGATAAACCACGACCATGTGTAAGTCCACCCTGAGTTTTCATAGATCTCATCAAAACTTGTTCGATCGTCATATCCGACCAAACTCCCGACCAAAACTTGTGAGTACGTCTGATTGTAAAAAATCCTTCGGTGAATCTCGTAAATTCATAATCATCTTTTATTGTGTCTTTAAGCTTACGCATATCTTGGAGATAAAGATGAGCAGATTTTGCGTATAAAAAGTGCCCACTTGCATGAAAATAAGGAAGCATTCTTTCCACGCATTTTAGATGTAATTCCCAATTACCTGCACGTTCAGCCCGTATGAAATCTTTAACCAATGAGATCATTTGCCAGTACTGCATCCAAAGTTTTGCGGTAGGACCTCTGTTTTGTACTAATTTTAGATGCTCAATAAATTTTTCTTTTATGATCTTCAAGTCTTCGTGATTCAAATTGTCTTCAAAATTTTCTGTTCCTAAATCCAGCAAAAATGTATCCAATAGCCCCTTTTCTGTGTCCGACAACTCCATCGATGAAAAAATTAATTCAGACAAGGCAAGCTGTACTAGAAAATGTCCTCTGATAGCTCGTGCATATGCGTGTCCGGAAAGAGCTTTGTCGGACGAATTTTCGGCATATATTTCACAAAAAGCCTCCTTAAGTCCACTACCATCCATGATGAATCCAATTGTTCCGAGGAACGACATCAATAAATGAAATCCTCCAAGTCTTACTTGGACTGAGGATAAATTGTAGGGATCATTATTTAAATCAATACTGGCTAATATTTCACGAGCTTTGTGGTATAGTGGTTGGTCAAACGTTACGAACACAATATTTTGCTCTTGTTTTTGGCATTGTTTGGCCGCTTCTACCAACGATGTAAAAATTGTATCATAATCACTCGGTGGATTTTTTATAAACGGCACAGGAATAATTTTTGAGGTATGATAAATCAAATTAGTGTGTACCTTTTCCATGAACCCATTCCAACCATCGGATTTGTTGTTTGCAAATTTTGAATAAGACCATGTAAAATCTGCCGAAGAAATTTCATATTTGTCCGAAACATCTAAAATATCTTCTATCTGAACTGTTTTCAATCCATCGGAATTTTTATTTTCAAAACGTTTCAATTTCACAAACCCGATTTCGCCTATCTCTTCAGAAGATGGAATCTGTTTTAATCTAGAGATGGTTTTCTTTGAAGTAACACTAGACGCCGGAGTAACAACCATTATTCCACCCATTGCATGGAAAGTATTCTTGCCATCAATCGTGCATGTATTATGATCCGCATTGTCAAAAATAAATTGAACGTATGAATCTGGAGAAAACGTATGATTAGCAGGGTCCTTGATAATTGACGCTTCAAAGCGCAAAGTTTCTTTATATGAGGAACATAAACCTAAATTAGATAATGAATCGATCAAACCTTTAGAGGCATATTTTTTGTGAATCATCGACGACAAACCAAGTAAAATTGGAGATAAAAAAGAACGTGGCCTAACAGATGTGATGATGCAATGAGACATTGTGGCCACTTTTTTATCCATCCTACGAACGTTATTTGTACTTTTTTCTTTATTACTTTTACACACAATATTCAAAAAAAGTTTCAAAGTTTCAGGAACATCCTTAAAAAGATTGCCTTCGTTTAAATCTGGAATTTCGTAGTAATTCATATCGTATACTTTTGAGCGTATATCTTCTAAAACAATTTCAGCAGCCATTTGAACAATTCTAGTTCGTTCCTCTTCTTTACTTTTTAATCTTTTTTCGTACCAGTCTTTGCAGAGTTTCTTACTTACAGTACTATTTTTGTATAAAATTATCATGCCCCTCTTAATTAAATGACACTCGATATCGTTCTGAAAATGCTCTTTCAATTTATTTTTAATAGTTGTGTAGTCTGGGAGATCTCCTGAAAATCCCTCTTTTATTTCATTGACAGAAAATTGACATTCTGTTTCGTTGTCAACGATGTAATTAATAAGATAATTAATAAAATTCTTAGTGTTTTCACATGCCGAGCGACCCTTTTTTCTTTCAGTTCTTTTGTGATAAAAATGAGCCATACAAGCAGTGTGATAAAGAGCGTTTACTGCGACTAAATCAGACACATTTCTCAAGCGAGCTGAAATGTTTTTATCGAAATCATTTAATGTGTTTTGTTTTTGAATATGCTGTAATATATTATCTCTTGTATCATTACTTTGAACAGATGAAATTTTTTCTTTTGAAATATTACCGAAAAACCCACCGCAGAGAAAGCAATGAGATTTGAAATTAAATGTAACAGCGTCTTTATTTATTTCTTTTCCTTCCTTTGATTTCCTATATCTTGAACTACAGAATGAAGCTATTGCAGTCTCATCATTATATTGACTTTGACAAGTTCGATGAATACAAGCTGATGTTAAAGTTTCAAATTTTTTGTATTTATTGTCAACTCTTTTCTTGCTAGACGCCACTAAACGATTCAAAGCTGCTTTTTTTATTTCATATAATTGCTTATCATCTGACTTATTGCAGATTATACAAACAGATTCATCCATACTGATAGTCTGAAAAGACAAAATCAAATTAATAATGCCTTTAAAGTTTTATCATGAGTATAACTAAATTTGTTTGTACAAAATAAACGAAACTACTATTTTTTATTCTTGTACTAAAATATTCAATTATAATTTTTTAGGTTATGTTACAGTAAACATACTATTTATGAAAGAAAATATTACTATTGTATTACTATTGTATAAAGTTGATTAATACAGATTAAAATTCAGATAGTATTTACCTTGCTATGTAGATTTCAAATGTTCTTTTCTTAAAGTAAATTTTGCACAATTCTCTTAAAATAACACAGCCTGCACGTGTATTTTTAAAAACGATGTTGTACACTGGTCTGTATCTCGAATACTGGCTAATGGTTTCTACAGCTGCTATGAAATAACAGGTATGTAGTAAGGCCCAGACCCTCCTAGCTCCTTCCCCACTTCTCTATGAAATACCCTTCAATGGGCTAAAATTTTCCGAAGGTCACTCAGGTATATGAATTATCTTATATCAGCAATAAATAGGCATCTACAAATATTATTTAAAGAAGATTATACAACTTTCTCGAAATATTGTAGATGTCTTATTAATTATTAAATTTATCAACTAATTTGTTTGTTATTTACAGTAGTATATTTCGATTTACAATTTTTTCGGTTATCAATGTAATATGGAATCTTACGTTTTTTGAATAATTAAAGTGTAAATTTTAATAAATAGCTCAAAATTGTACATAATGATAAAAATATTTTTTTTGAATTAGAGTTTATTTCGATTTTTTGCATTTTCTGAGAACATTTACTATTGTAATGTATATTTTTTTTTAACCATCAGAAAGTAGAGATTTCAACGAACAAAAAGCACACCGACTTTTTAGAAAAAGCTAATATTTTGACACGAGAATTTTCGATTGAAAATTAGGGTGCTTTTTTGATATTAAGTCAAAATAAGGTGAAAAAATAAATATTTTAAATCAAATAAATTACAGTGTATTTGGGACATAAAAAGGTAAGTTTTCACCAAATTTCGTAGAAAAAAAAAATTTTTTGAAAAAAATAAAATTAAAAAACCAAAAACTTGGTTATTTGAATTTTTCACATAAATTTTGAGGTTATGTAAAAAAATTGTTAATATAAAAGTTGTAGATCTTTTTATTATCTACAACTTTGCCATTTATTTTTTTTTCATAGGACTTGTAGTTTTACCGGAAATCAAGATAAACCATTTTTTACCCTTAAAAACTCACCCCCTCCCACTTCCCGAACTCAGATCGCCCGTAATTTATTTTTCCTTTCATTTTTATCATATTCCCCTCCTTTTCTAATAGGTTTCATCCTACTACTATTTTTTTTCACTTTTTACCATTTTTGAAGGCTTCGACCCTGGTCTATAATGCTTTCGCATGATTTAGGTTTACCTTGGGAGTATTATTATATCTATCATATAGTATATCTATCAGGAGTATTATTATAGGAGTACCTATGTGCGGCCCGCATTTAGGAATGCACTACCATACTGAACCACCTGCAAGTTCCTTCAACCGCTTTTTGAGGTTCCCAGATCTGTAGGCAACAGGAATACCTCGGCGACAAGCTTGCTCCGGCGAAAGCCAGGCTAATCCTCATAAGGGTCCGCGTCTCTGTGAAATCGTGCCATGCTAGGCCCAAGTTCCCAACCTGAATCCGACACGAGCACAGAGACGTTACTGGAGATGCATTAAGTGGCGCCTCCTTCGGACCCCCGATCGTAGCCCGCGGGGGGAGGCTTCGTCGGCGGCCTGCTCTCTTACCCGCACGACGGCTTCCTTCTAGGAAATATCCTATGCTTATCCTGCCAGGCAGTAATACTGCCTCGCAGAAGGAGACCATCGCCGTCCAGGACTCGTCATCATCGAGCATTGCGGTGATGACACTCGGCAGAGACAAGTCTCCTCCTATGACCGATGACAGACTGCGGCGCAGCGCCGCCCATCTCGGGCGCACCTCGAGCATGTACTGGGCCGACTCCACCGCCACGTCACAGTCATGACACTGTCAACGACTCCCTTGGACCGTCCGGCACAGGTACTCACCAAAGCAACAATGGCCGATGAGCACCTGTGTCAGATGGAAGGTGAGGGGTTTGCGCTTATGGCGCATTCACCGCTCGAGGATCGGACACAGAGCAGCCGTTAGGCTTTTGCCATACGGCTGCCGCGCCAGATCCTCCCCGCACCTCTTCTACGACAGCCCTTCTATCCGAGACATAAGAGAGCGCATCCAAGCCTCAAGTAATCTTTAAATTTTGAAAATCCTCAATATATCACATGTTTTTATATTAAACTGCACTTGATCACTAAAACAAAAGCCCTTAGTTTACATCTCACTAAAATAACAAACATAGTTCACAAACAACAAGTGTACATAAAATGAACTAATAATTGTTCACAATACGTTGTTCATGTTTGATAACTCAACAACTGTCGCTTAACTTTCACCTGAAAAGCATTTTAGTGAATACTTTAATATTATAAGTAATATTTGTGAGGAGTATATAATCTTCAAAACTGCTCATCTATACAGATAAATAAAATTGGAGTGTCTGTTTGTAATATTAAAATAACCGCTTTTTATTAAATGTATATGGATGTATACACGGTACATATACCAAAATAACATTTTTTACAATTTTTGTCTGTCTGTCTGATTGTTCCGGCTTATCTCAGAAATGGCTGGGCTGATTTTGACGGGATTTTCACTGACAGATACCTGAAGTTCTAAAGAGTAACTTAGGCTATAAAAATAATCATCACCAATACTTGTACGGCTGTAAATCTAAGTTAACGCTGACGTAGCTGCGGGCAACAGCTAGTCCGATTATAAAATCTATTACCACTCTAATACTACGTGATCACTGATTGTATAATCATGCAATATATGTATATGATGTTATTCCTATGTAATTTGGCATGTAATAAATACTATACATACATTAATTTTTTATAAGCCCTGTATTTCACGATTGTCGAGTTGAATTTACTTCTAGAAGTAAAAAAAGAGAAACTATTTTTTTTCTGTATGACATATAATTATAAATGTCTTAAAAGTTAAGTATTTAAGTTATAGTCGTAGCACTGTGTGGCAAATACAAAAAAGTATTAATAAATAATGTAACTGGCATGTTATGTAATTCTCAACATTTACTAAAATTATTTAAAACGGGATATTGACCATGTTTTTCACTTTTATTTCGCGGAGCTCAATATTTCGACACTATCTACGAATACGAGACTAGTCTCGTGAACAAGACATTAATATAATAAATGTGAAAAACATGGTAAATATCTCGTTCTAAATAATTTCTTAACGTTTGCTCTTAACACGAGTAAGCTAAAAAATGTTTGTAAAAATAGGTGACTTTGTAATCATACAGGCTAATTTTATTGTCAAATAAATTAATCTAACACTTTAATTTGAAATTTGATCCTGACCTATCTTTATATCCATTCAATTAAAATCATCTATCAATTATCGTTTAAAATATGGTATAACATAACGTATAAAATAAACGAGGAAGCACCATGTCAGCATGGTATTTGGCAGATAGTAAAAATGTTTCTGAAGATGTCTACTAAACAGATGTGTCACTAAGAGCATAATATAAATTTAGACTTTATCGCATAGTATAATGATCTCACATAAAAATGTACATCGCGCACATTAGAAATAGTAGCAAGAACTGTAGGAAGAAAAACATTTTTTTTATCATCACTTTGACGACGAATGATGTCAAAGTAAAACATTAGTTTTATGTATAATACATTTATTAGGAAATTTAGTGTAAATGCTATTTAAATTTTCCTTTAAGATGATCTTAAAAACTAATATTTTATACGTATCCGAGTAAAAGTTAGCCCTTATCAGTTATCTTTTAGCAGCTCGCTAACACAAAAAATGTTTGAAAAAACACATTTTTAAAGCGTAGATGTTTAATAACAAAATAAAATTTTGTTCTTTTTTTTTATATAAGTAAATATTTAATTAACTAATAGTAATAAATGTCGAGCAATTATTTATGGAATCGAATAGAGCATTTAGGGACCAATTTTATGAGAAAAAATTTAAAAAGTGGATATTTTATGTTTTATAGAAAAATTTAATTTAAAAAAAAAACAATTGTTTAAAAATTTACTTACAGTTATTAAAAAGGTTTTTATTACGGATTCTAAAGAAGCATTTAGGGAGCATTTTTTTGGCATATGGTTCAAATAAAAAACAAATAATTCTACGATAACTTCAATCCGGTTTTCAGTTGTCACAATTTAAGGTTTAGCCTTCATTATAGGTTTCTCTGTGGTGTGAATTAATATCAATTCAATTGCTTGATTAGATTATGTTCATACCTAGTTAGATTGAGATATAAGGGTTAATATGAAAATATGTAATTTCGTTTTCCTCTTATCGTAAAATATATATGGATATAAGTAATACTGTTTGGAAATATGAGTCTCAAAGTTAATACAGGCAGGTCACAGCTACGACAATACAGGAAGGTCCACAGTAATGACAATACAGGCAGGTCACAGCCAAGACAATACAGGCAGGTCACATTCACGACAATACAGGCAGGTCATAGCCACTACAATACAGGCAGGTCACAGTCACGACAATACAGGCAGGTCACAGCCACGACAATACAGGCAGGTCACATTAACGACAATACAGGCAGGTCACACTAACGACAATACAGGCAGGTCACAGCCACGACAATACAGGCAGGTCACAGCCACGATAATACAGGCAGGTCACAGCCACGACAACACAGGCAGGTCACAGCCACGACAATACAGGCAGGTTACAGCCACGACAATACAGGCAGGTCACAGCCACGACAATACAGGCAGGTCACAGCCACGACAATACAGGCAGGTCACATTAACGACAATACAGGCAGGTCACAGCCACGACAATACAGGCAGGTCACAGCCACGATAATACAGGCAGGTCACAGCCACGACAACACAGGCAGGTCACAGCCACGACAATACAGGCAGGTCACAGCCACGACAATACAGGCAGGTCACATTCACGACAATACAGGCAGGTCGAAGCCACGACAATACAGGCAGGTCACAGCCACGACAATACAGGCAGGTAATCACAGCCATGACAATACAGGCAGGTCACTCTCACAATTTTGTGAGATGCTGAACCTACTACAAAAAATCTATTATTTGGATATCGGGTGGTAAAGGACAGACTCAGTTTCTTTCATCCCATGGGCCTGTCAATTTTACACAGTTATACTGCTTGAATTGTGAAACTAGCAGTGTTTAAGTGTTTCTTTACTTACGGGGAAAACGGCGAAATTACTAACACAAACTATATTGCGTCTCAGAGATGACGCATGGTTGAGTCACGTAGATTGAGATTGGTGATTTAGTGGTCATTACCACTTACTGCAATATTGTTTGACTCAAATGAAAAAATCTATTAATATTATAATAATTACTCTAGTAAAAGTACAAAAGTGAAAATATAAAGTTCTTGTCAATTCGCATTGCTGGAGTCTAGTGTTGCAATTGTCTATCATATCTTTTGTGAAATTATAAAATACAAAATGACATTATTAAATTCAAGTTAATAAAGTAACTAAAACTATAAAATTATCCTGATGATGACTTTGTCAAAACCGGTCGTGTAATTTTATCTAAATTTGTAATATAATTAGAAAAAGAGTTGTAGAATTGTTATATAAAATTATCAACATAAATAAATGGTCACACACCACAGAAATACGTTTATGTTCACAACTATATTTATTTATGTTCATCAATAATTAAAATATAGTCATTATAATTAAAATAATGAAAACGACAAACATTAATCAAGATTTCTAACGTTATTATTATTACTTATTATTTAATACATAAAATTACCGTTCAGTAGATATTTACAAAATTTTGTAACGTAGGTACCTCAACTAAGAATGATGATATTAAATCATAATAATTCAGATAATAGTTTATAGTTTGTTTTGTGAAGTTAAGCTAAGTTCATTGGATCGCTGAATCTACAATTATTTCGATCAGCTTTAATCATCATCAGATACTCCAACGTCATCACAGCTAAAGTATTTATCACTAGGGAAGTTCTCTGAAAGTAAAGTATACAGCAAGGGTGACTATAACCATACTAGTCGTAGCACCCGTGATCGCTCGTTAATTACTCGCAGCACGAATCCTATTATCAAACTGGTGAGATCATTATCTGCCCAAGCCGTAATCAAATCCGATTCGCCAATAAGTGAAATTAAATTCTGTGACCTCGTTCGACCATTCGGTCTACTCTCTACTATGTAGTAGCGGTATTAATATAATTGAAAAACTGATTAATTCCATCGAGTCGGTTAAGTAGAGATCTCGTCATCTCCTCAGATCAACAGTTATAAAGATTTCTTTTTATTTTCTTTTGCTGTTTTTTTTATTTTGCTGTAAGTCATCCCGCTGGGAGGGAGGGTCTCCCCAGGCGGGTATGTGAGACTCGCTGTGCCGGAAAGATTAGACGTGTACGTAGCTCTACCCACTAAACCCGGCGAGTGGCAACAATGCCGCCGTTGGTGAGGTACTCCGGATCTATAGAGCAAACAGGGCACCTCGACGGCTAGTGAGTCCCTCAATAGCCCTCACCATCTCCATAGAGGGATCGTCCCGCACGACATAACAATCCCCTCCCAACGTCAGGACAATGCAATGGGGTGAGGTTCCCATCCTCGCCACTTGTCCCTCTGCTCTTTTGTCCCCTCTTCTTATAAGAGGGGTACAAAGAGCAGCTCGACCCTTGGCTCAATTTGCTTCGCCCAAGATGATGGGCACACCCTAGGCTACTGAGCCCCACTGCCACGAAAAGGCTTGAACCACGGTGAGGTGTTATCCTGAGACTAGCCTAAGCAACTCATGCGATGCATTTTCTAAGCAGCATTTTTCTTTTTGTCATTCACACAGCAAGGCATCACGGTAAAAATTTATAAGATTTTGGGAACCACGCAGACGGATTTCATTAAACGCTTTATGTTATTATAATACAGATATTGATAACGGTACGACGTAAATAAATATAGTCACCTAATAAACACACAAAAACATGTTACAATGTATGTGTGATTGTGTTCGGAATGGCGTCACACAACCACTAAAATAATATTGATGTGGTTTTAAGTTTTCACTATTGGGACCACTATATATATTTAAACAGAATATCATTTGCTTTTGTCCAATTACGTATGAATTTCACAATATAATAAAACTATTTTTTTCGTGATTTACTAAAATCACTTTTGACTTTAGGATACTTTCTTACTACTACGATCACAAAAGGACTGTTTCGTGTCTTTTATCATTAAAGTTGTAACGTTACCAATACAGTGCTAACAGACGAAACAAAACAATAGCATATATCAAGGTTAAAAGGCACCACACACCATACATCCTATTATACCTTAGTATTAAAGGTCGTTCACAAATTGATTTAACTTCGGTCACTGAACACGGAGAAGGGTTCTATCTGCCCATTATATCTGATCCCCAGGGATGTTATATTAACTAAAAATATATACTTTACAAAAAATACTCTTAAGCGCCTGTATGGAATTGTATAAGATGTCCAAATTTGAAACGGCACAAAATCCGAGGCAAACTGTAGGATGTGTGTAGATGTTATTTTATTGATATCATTAACAATTCATTAACACTCATTTCTTGACGTGTTTATATTATGACCAGTTGGACAATATTTTCGTGTTAATTAAACTTATTTCTCGATGATTTAAGGAATAAATACCCATAAAGTATGAGAAATAAATAATAAAGATCTTCATTAGACTGTTGTAATTAAAATGCCGTACAGAAATTTTTAATGTGAAAATTTAATAAAATATTGATATAAAATAAGTTTTACTATTTAGTGCGTAACAACTTGTATTTTGTAATAAATGTTTATTCGGACATTTTATATTTTTAAAAATTAAGTATGATCTTTTTATAATGAACCAATTTTTACGGATTTTATCGCGGTTTATTAAATTTTTTACATGGTCCTCCCGTGACCATGGTTGCTGTAAAGTATCCGAAACGTCGGGCTTGTGAAAATCTTAATAAGCCGCGATAAAATCTGTAAAAAATGTTTCATTATAATGAGTGAAATTCGCGTTAACATTAGAAAAGAAAATATGATCTTTTTGATAAATCGAGAGTATATTTTAGGTATATATACCTGAAGACTTTCACTCACTTTATGTATAGTTAAATATTACTTTAAAATCTTAAACCATACAACTTTTGAGGTAAAAACTAAATATGAGCGTATTAAAAATATATCATGTGCGTTAATTTAATGTAAACTTTCTTTAAATTTAAATACCAAATGAGGTCAATGTCAAGCATTTTACATTAAAAATACTTTCAGTAAAGTAAAATTACGCCACGGTACTGTAAGGGCTAAAGGAAAACTCGACTTAGTTTTATTTAGATAAAGTTGCCGCCCCCAGTTTCAACTACATTAGGTTGATATATTTCTCTAAAATAACCTACAATCCTGAATAATTAGGCTAGCGTATGCTAATACATTTTCAAAATTCACTTGCTTGTTCTCGAGATAGCACAAACAAACAACCACTACAGCTGTATCGTTAAAAACTGTCGCTTTGATAATATATAAATACCAATTTTTATTATTGCAGTTTAAAATAATAACGCTATTTAAACACTAGAAAATATGTTTCACTATTTCAAAATAAATGAACTTATCTCACTCCACGCGCCTTCGCTAAGGTCAAAGGTCAGAAATATGTTTAACACTGCTCTATCACATTTTAACCTTTTCACAACTTTCATTTTAATTACTTTCATTTATATATTTATATTCAATAATGAAGCTAGCTTGTGTGCTAACTGAATAAATATTTCTGCATTTGATGGGTCAATTTTGATGATGTCTTTATTTCAGACGTATTTTGTTCGATTTCAATCAATACAAGTAATATATTATATGATTTTACTTGTAAATAATATGTTGCGATATTTCTAAAATAATTCAAGAAGTATTTAATAGAGTATACTGTATGAAGTTTTGTACGTTATTGATAGTATAATAAATGTCTTTTAAGTGTTAATATGTAATAAGTATCAATAATACATTATATTTTTCTTATATACGTGTATTTGAACCGGATTACTAAAGGTAAAGTAAGCTAAAATACACGAAACTTCGAGAACATAAAATGTTAACCACTATAAAAGTAGAAATTAATGTAAATTATATTTTGAATAATAGCTTCAGTTACATAATTATGTAGTGATATAGACATACTTAAATATTTATTTTTTATTTTTCACTTCCATATTCCCTTAATTAAGAATATTGTATTGTATCTGTAAGAAGTATTTGTAAGTGTTTATAAAATTATTGTATTGATAATTATTGTATTGGTAATTATTGTATTGTAACTTGTAAGGTTGGATTGGTAAAGCATGCTTCGTAGTCGTAGCCGGTCTACGGTTTTATGGTTATAAAGTAAAGGTTTGTATTTAGAAAAGACTAAATGTAGAGATTTTATTATTTTGCTATTTTATATTTATTTTCAAATCCTTGTTTGAAAAACTACAAAGATTTCAAGAAATCACTAACTTGAAATGTATTTTTTTAAATAAAATGTAATATTTGTAATTTTTATCTAAATAAGTTTATTATTATTATTATATAGGTAATTAATTATTATAATAATGTAAACGATATTATTTGGAGATGTTTTCATAAATGAGAAGATATATTTTTTAAGTCTTTTCAATGATTTTAATATTTTAGCGGTTCTCTTTAAATTCTCACGGCAAGGTGAACATAAATACACTCACCTCCGCAAATCAGAGACATCGAAACGTTTTTTTTAATATCTTTTATACAAAACCGTAATCTAGTCCTAAATCTAACTAGCGCGCCTAACTTTTACACTCGAAGCTTTCTAATAAATTCTATTACGCTGAAAGGCAAGAATATTAAACTTTGTACTGGCAAGATATCGTATCTAATCTATATTAGAAAAAATGGCACTAAAAAGACACGTTTTTTTTAAACCGGCGTGTTACACAAAACACTCCACTTAAATGAATACATCAAAATGCGAACTAAATACACCAAAATGCCGCGCTTATCATAAATGGCGGGGGTTCATGGTGGCGTGTTTATTATTGTTTACGCGAGGTGGCGTTCGCGGCGTCGCGCGGGGTTGGTGGCGTGGCGCGGCCGGCGGAGGCACGACTGCCTCGGTGGCGTCGGTGGCGTGTCTCCGAGCGGTGCGACGTCACGCGGCGCACGCGCGCCATCTACACATGCGCGCCGCGACGCACACGTGCTCCGCTTATCAAAACTTACACGTAGTTAAAAGTTGCTTTATTAGTTTATACATGATATTGTTGGTGATTAAAGTGACATTCGTTCTGCTTTGACATTTAATTAAATTAAAGAAAGTTTATGAATAAGCATTAGTTTCTTCTAATCTTCTTTGAATAAAATTTATCTCCTATTTAAGCTCTAGCGGAGTAGAACCAGTAAGACCGCTGTATCGCGCTCCGATCTGCTTGGGTATCCAACATGCTGATCGATTCCTGTGAAACAGCTTCGCTGTGTTTTGTGAAGGACAGGCAGTGTAATAATTGGGAACACTTTCTAAAAAAAACTATTAGATGTTAATTAAAGATCACCCACACCATCTCAATGTTCAAACATTAACTACTATAGGATTTCAAAGGATAGCCGTAAGAAACCGATACGATTCAGGGACTTAAAAAATTGACCCAACCATAGAGTAGAAACCATAGAGAATAAATAAGCTATCAAATTAATAATGATCCCTTACGATACCTTATAGAGGTCATTAAAATATATCTAATTTCATATCAGATACTATAAAATTTAACTAATTATATTATATCTAAATCCAAAACCGACGAAGAATCGAAGGGTCGACTTGTGTGTTTTTCAATTTGATGATGGAGCTGAAAGTCAGTCAACCATTTAAACCTCTTACATTGTGCTTTTTTTTTGATTAATTTATATTGATGAAAACTTTACATATCATATAAATCACTATACTATCACTATACTATACTACTACATCTATGTTGTGATTGTCATTAGTGGTCTGATGAAGAAGACGAAGGACGGTTAAGGGAACTCCTCGGCAGTTTACAGAAGCTACCTTGTATTTGGACTTTGTTAATTTATACTTATGAGAACTTTGCACCCATTTGGGATATATGCCATTACTTATGGCACTTATATCCCTAGATAACTATCATCAGACCTGTAATGGCCTATTCATGGTCTCCCCAGAAGGTCGGACAGACGGTTGAAGGAATTTCTTAACGATTTACAGCAGTAAAGTTTTAATGTGATTACTTCATACGGTTCAATAAAAAAAATATTAACTTCGCTAAAATTGAGAAAAAATAAATAAAAGAAAACTTTTTAAAATCCAAACTTATTTTGCACTAATATAATTAAATAAAATATTTAAAAAATTAATAAACCGACTTCAGCTCGGCCGAAGTCGGTGCCAGCCAAGTCTAGTCTAGAGTCAAAGTAACGTAGTACCTGCAAGTATCTACCTACTTGCTGCATACATAGTATATACTACCTAATTAAATTGACTGACACCGACTTCAAATGGATAAGTGGTTATAATATGGTAGCACTTATAATATTATATTAATTTATTTTTCACTTTTGAGTGCCTCTATCTCTCTCTCTATCTCTATCTCTCTATCTCTCTCTATCTCTCTCTCTCTATATATATCCAGTACAAGTTTCAACTGGACCTACGACTTCATATAAGTGATACACCCACTAAGGCTTATTGTTTAACTTAGACCTTAACATGTATAATATGAAAAGGCTTGAGTTACAGTCAAAATATAAAATGAGTTTTTATTTTTATTTTGCCTGTAACTAGAATGTACTGGTAGAATTAGTATGTGGGATAACTAATTACCCTGCCAGTGATAAATCCTTCAGCAAGGGATGTGCAGTATCGTAGCCGTCTGCACGGATACCACCATCTTGCTTATTACTTTCGTCAAACATGTTTGCTGTGTTTCGGAGAGAATGGAAGAACTGGCACCGAGACTTACCATCTACATTTTGTTATGTCATATGGAGCAGTCGGAGTCTTATGGTTACTGCCGACGCCCATAGACGCACGACAAAAAATTATACAGATGCGTTGCCATCGTTTTCCTACCCCCCCCCCCCCCCAATCGACCACCGGAAACTCACAAACCCCACAAAACGCGACAGCATAGCTGTCACTTGACGCCAGTGTTATGTGAGCTAGGGGTACCACCCCGGTTGTGCCGGCCCAATTCAGCTTCAAAGCAGCATGGCACTACCTCTTACATCTCAGACATCAATGAGTTACCTAGGCTACTCAAAGTGAATTATGTAAATTCACGATGCTGACCACTTACCATCACGTGGCACGTCTGCCAGCTTGCCTATCCAAGTAACATAAAAAAGAGATATAAAATGTATTCTTCTTTCCTATATAGGTATGGTGGTAAAAACTTGCGATACTAGGAAGAAAAATGAACATAATATATATGTACATCAATGATCCCGGAAACAATATAAAGAATATAATATGTATCGTAATAGTAATCGAGACCTCTGTGACTCAGTGGTAAGCGCGTTGGCGCTCAAGCCGGAGGTTGCGGGTTCGAATCCCGCCAGGGAACAAAAATATTTTCTGTTTTCCTGGGTCATGGATGTGTATTAAATATGTGTATTATATAATAAAAATCTTAAATATATGTATAGTATAAAAGTAATAAATACATTTCCGTTATCAGGTACCCGTAACACAAGTTCTCTGAGAACTTACCACGGGACCAGATTGACGTGGTGTGAAAGCGTCCATAGATTATTATTATTATTAATAGTTTGCTTGCAGTAGTTACAGACTGGACATTATTTTGTGTACATAATATAAACATCATATCGTCAGTATTTGCGTTTTTTTAGGTAATAATAAATAAGTGCGAGTAGTACATTAGATGCCAAATGATATTCTTCGGGGTAACAGGTTCAAATACAAAGGCATTTAGCCGAAATATGCACACACTATGTACTGACAATTTTCATTTTTCATAACTTGTCCATTAAATTTGGAAAACAAATTTATTAAAATTGGTTATTATTTATTCGTTTTTGATATTATTTCGCTTGCGGGAGCCCGGCTATAAAAGTGGCTGCTAAAATATTTATACTTCATTTTGTTTTGCTTCCCTTAGTTATTTTTTGTATCATCATTGTGGGATAGTGGTGCTGTGATAGTACCGAGAAAGTCACGAGTTTGACTCCCGACAAGTCCTGACATCTATTCTATCTATATTATACATTTATTTTTATAAAAGCCGAGTTGATGTATATTTACTATTTATTATTATGGATTTTTCAGTCCACTCCATATCAGAAAGTGGTATTTAATGTAAAAAGAAAGATTAAATCATTTAATAGTCATAAAAGTAGGAGGTAGTACCATGCTGCTTTGCAGCCAAATTGATATTCTTAAATTTATTTCATTCATCATCATCATCATCGCCACGACGACCGATCCCTCGCCACTCTCATCCAACACGGACCGGCGACTGTACGGAGATCGTCTTCCCATCTGGTTAATGGCCGACACTAACAAAACTGATACAAACTAGTAATGCTTTGGTGTGCTATTTAGTTTATTTTATTGTTCATTAATACATTTCTTGATTATATTCCCTGTTAGGGTGCTCCTGACAATGATAACGAAATAGTGATTATGAAAATTGTATTTCGATGGACCTTACTTGAGACTTCAAACAAAATGCTCTATATAAGCGCTGTTCACCCCAAAAGTAAAATCACGCATCAGTGATTTTTGCGGATAAAATTCTTCGGGGGTGGGCAAAGGAGGCAGGTTATTATTAGCCTTTCTTCTTGTACGAAAATCAATGTCATTATCATCGATCTCTTGTTAAATTTATGCTCAAACGCCTTCAATCAATCGAGCCTGTTGTTTTGAATACCTTGATGATAGGGATATACAAAAATGGTAATAATCCGCGATAAAATCCGTAATAAGTGGTTTCATTATACAAGAAATCGCATTCAAATCGGTCGAGCCGTTTGATAACTACGATGCCACATTCCGACACTGAAACTTACCGTACGTATTATAGCGTCAGTAGGCTAAAAATTAACAAAAAGTGAGTGCGTACAAAGTACACATATCAGAAGTGAAACATATTTGGCAAACTAATTTTTAAATTTCGTTTATATTTATACTAATCTAAAGCTATAAATTTACGAGACTTGCGATGCGACATTTGCTCTATCTCACTCTCTCTCTCGATCTTTCTCACTTGCTTGCTTCCTGCTCTCACTCCACGGCTATGTGCTTCATACTACGTTCGCCTTTTCTTACTCTCTCTCTCAATTGGTCTCAATCACTCTCTTCCTCTTCTTAGACAAAAATGTTGCACATTTTCGTGACGTTTCATCCGTAACAAATTTACCCTCATGCGCATAACTCCAAAAATCTCACTTCAAAAATCCAACAAAATCCCTGACAAAATAGTGCTCACATAATATATATCTTTATCATGAGTCTGAACAATGTCAAACACCCATTCCTACAGCCAGGCTGTAGCCAGGCCCCAATGTAGGCATATAAAAGCAAATCACCGGTGAGCTTTTATTTTTTCAAAGCTCAACTTATTAAGCCGTGTCGCCCGGTCACATGAGCATTACTTTCGTTCAATCGAGCAGAAATTTTTGCAGATTTTTTTAAGCTTTCACTAAAACCGGGGCAAAACGTCGCGCTTTGAACTGGTCCATTCGCTTGAAAAATATCAGACAACGGTACCGACTTAGAAAATTGGAGTTTTGTGTTAGTATTGAGATTAAAGTTTTTAGAAATATTATAAGTCTAACATGGCTATAGCCTGCAAGTTTGAAAAAACTTATGTTAATAGTTAGTAAAAATACTAAAAAAAGAATTACTATTAGTTAAAATAAGATTATGCCAGTACACCAGTCGTCAAACTTATAATACTTACATATATTATACAACTTATGAATATGCATTATCCGTAATGCATATTCATTACGGGTAATTTTATACATTTTTATAATAAACTTCCCAATGATATAATAGAGTTGTCAATTGATAAATTTAACGCCCGAATACTCAAACGAATCTCAAATGTTCAATGTCTCAATTCAAAGAAAAAAAGAGGGACAACACGAGTTTAAGTACGTCTTACATTTGAGATTCGTTTGTGTAATTGGGGGTAAAACTACCATAAAACGAAAATTAATATCAAAATATCGCTTGGGAATGAATTGCTCTAGATTTAGATTTAAGTGACTTTTGTGAAATAATGACATTAGCAGTAGCAGAGTTTCGTGTGGGCGCGTTGCGAACCCTCATTATAAATTTAGCCGCTAAGACGATCATAAGTGATTATTATAAAGATATAGGATCTTTATAATGATCACTTATGTGAATTATAATAACAAACAATGATTAGAAGCAGTCTTAATTAGCTTAGTCATAATAAAAATGCGAGAAAACGTTATATGCATATTTAAAATATTATCAGAATATGCACTAAAACATGTATAAAAAGTGCACTAACGCATAAAACTTTATAATTAATCACACCACTTCACGTCGCTCATAAAAAAACATTAACACAAAACCCACGAACAAAATTATAATTCCATTCATTAATTACCAAAGAACCACGAACATCTTTAACGTCACGGTAAGTACATTACGTGTTCCGAGCTCATTAAAACACAAACATTTGAAACAATTCCGGTGACGAACAAACAAAAAAAAAAGATAATTGTTGTGACAAATTTTTCACTCGCCGTCCGTGATTGCAAAGGAAAAACAAAAAACGTCGTAAAATAAGAACGTTTTATGTGGAAACGAAATTTGTCTGTTTCGGTTGGCGCCAAAAAAACTCGTTTTAATATGAGATAACGCCATAAATAAAGGCGATGAAATACAGCGGCGTCTATGATTTATTTTGTAGGCCTTGTTTGTGGCAACGTAAGAATAATTCTAATTTTATTAAATAGATTCGTTTTAATAATTTTGCTTGTATATTTTTCTCTTTGCTTTTATTGCTTGGATCGACGGAACATAATTAAACCGGGACCATTCGCAACCCAGATATAGCTCAAAATTACCACGAGTCCCAATGTTATACAAAATAAGATAGGAAAAGTATTTAATAAATAATATTATACATGCGAAAGTAGCTCTATTGGTTTATTATCTGCTCCAACCTAAGCCGCTGATCAGATTTCAACACACATGGAGATTGGTGGATAGGAGGAGATATTCTAAGAAAGGATACCTAAATACCATAAGCTGTGCAACTAATGATAAAACTAAGTGGTCAAACGTAGCCGCAAATTTACAAAATAAAGAATTTATTTTTCCTCCTTTATAGTATTCTGTTTTTCCGCGCAGTTGACTTTGTAGGCAAGTCTGACTCAGCAAAAAACTGCCAGTAAATAATACGAGTATAAACTTTTTATTTGGTAAAAGAAATTTACTACATTTGATGCTATAATGTTTAGAAATATTTGCGAAGACCAAATTTGCCATTAAATTTGCCGAATATATTCTATATTATATTTAGTATATTTGTCAGTTACAGACAGACATCCAACAACAACATTTCATTTTAATTATATAATAATATTTACTTTTCAATGCCTTGTAATTTATCTGCAGACTTATAAGCCAGACTATTGCCAGAAAATGCCTAAAAGAATCCCCACCATGGTTCAGGCCTTGACGTGGCGGTGGAACTCAGTAGCCTAGGGTGAGCCGCTGCACCTTGGGCGAAGCTAATTGAACCGGGGGGCTATTTGCACCCCTCTAAGGGGCGAGGACGGGAACCTCACCCCATTATACTGTCCCGATGTTGGGAGGGGTTGTTCTGTGGTGCAGGACAACCTTCCCCTTGGACCCTTCTGACTAACCGTCGAGGTACCCTGTTTGTTTATTAGATCCGGGGCATCTCACCGAAGGCGGCATTGGTAGCACTCGCCGGGTTCAAGTGGGTAGAGCTGCGTCCACTTACCAACTTTCGGGCGCAGCGAGTCCCATATACCCGATGCCTCAGAGCATTTCCCGGCGTTAAAAAAAATGCCTAAAAGTATAAACTTTACTCAAAAATAATAATACTATGGAATAAAATATAAATAAATAATGGAAGAAAAGACCAAGAAGAATAAGTAAGTCTTCACTTAAACTAAATAAAAGGGTTGACGGACGAAAATACCGAATACGAAGCAACAATCGCATGTCCCATTCTTTATTACAAACAAATATACTGAAAGTACAACAACAACAACAACCACAGCCAAATCAAACAAACATAAAACATAAGACTAAAAACGCAACAACCTAACATTCAACATTCGTGCCAATCAAAATAACATACGATTTCAATACTTTTATTGCAGTATTAAGTTTAAAAGCGGCGAACATAATTTTTAACTAAATCACCACAATTACCAGCTATAATACCCAATCTATGTCACCGCTATTTAAAAATACTTTGAATATTTCGCCGATAACGATATTTAAGCTAATTTTAAAAAGATTTAGGTATTTTTGCCTACATGCAACGTTTTTGTTGTGTCAACTCGAACTCTACTAAATTTTGTTAGTATTTGTCGTTGAGAAATTGAATATTACGTCTGATAAGATCATCTTAACGTTGTATTTTACGTAGAATAATAAAAAGGCAATTTTCTTGTAAGAAATTCATAAAAACAATTATCTTTTCTAAATGTTAGTGCGTTTTTTTATCTCTACAAATGAATTTTTTTACTACTGTTTTATTTGTTACTTATGTAAATTACATTATTTATTTATAATTTGGATATCATCATCAGCCATCCCTGCTGAACAAGGGCATCCCTCAAAGAACGACAAGACGTCCTCGCCCCTCACATCTCGGCTCGGCAACTGCGCGAGATCGTCTTTCCATCTGGTTAATTTTGATATAGTTTCTTAAAATGAATGATAACAAAAATCAAAACATAGAAACCACAGTTTTTTATAAACTTTAAATATTATTATATTTAATTAGTAAAAGAATAGCCGTTTTTTTTAATATTTGTAATAATTCTTATCGTGAACTTGTAAGCATGTACCTAAATTTTACTTCCTTGGGTATTTCATTAATAAAACTCTCTTAAAGCGTAGATTAAGAATTTAGGATTAAATATTGTCATAACTAAAGTGTTGCATGCGATTTAAGTTAACATTAATCCTCAGTTATAACTTGCAGTAAAATATTACTTACCTAATGTAATAGGAATATAATCGTAGGGTATCGTATGTAACGTAACATACGCAAACTTTCTTATTATCATCATTATTATGTACCTGTTACTGTCCACTGCTAGCTTTACAAATGAAGAAATAGATCGATAGATCAATTTCATAAATTATCAACACATTAACGAGCTGATAAACGACTCTACTTGTTTTACTAAAATTATTTAAAACGAGATATTTACCATGTTTTTCATTTTTATTTCGTGGAGCTCGATATTTTGACATTATTTACGAATGTCTTGTTCATTCGTAGATAATGTCGAAATATCGAGCTCCGCGAAATAAAATTGAATTACATGATAAATATCCCGTTTTAAATAATTTTACTTGCTTTGTTTAACAAAACCCATACTAATTCGCGTAAAACTGCACTACAACGTTGACAGTTCACGCCACATAACGAATTGCATTATTAATTTTAGCATAACAAACGCAAGGTGCTGTGCGAAGAATGTTCAATGCCTTTTTGTTTCCAGGTACCATATTTTTGAAGAGAACACTTCTTTGGCTTATAAAACTCCATAATAGGGGTGTAAAAATGTGATTAAACACCGATAACCTATGTTTACTAAAAATATAAATATATCACGTAAAATAAATTGTAACTTGTATTATACTTAGATAAATGAACACTCGTGTATTCTTTTGTTTGAACCCGATCACATAAAAACTATAAAATGGAATATATTGATAAGGAAATAGAACAGGAAAGGACTTATTAAAAAAGTATCAACTCATGAATTATTGATACTTTTTTTAATAATTCGAATATATTAATCTTAGTTCTTGTAGTTTCAATAGCAACTTTATTATAATGTTTGTGTATCTTATAACTAAATTAAAATAATTTTATCTCCATCATCTAAGCGTAAGGCAATCAGAACTTACACTAACGCCAGAGCCGTTATTGAATTTAACTAATGAATTTAACTTAGATAGGTAACTTTATGAGTAAGTTAGCATTACCACGGTTAAGGGTCGGAGCTCGTTACTTTGAGAGTCAACTTGTCAAAGACTTTAGAGTACTAGCTGTGCCCTGCGGTTTCACCTGAATTTTAAATGAAAACATTTATACGGTGAGATGAAAGATATGAATTTATTTAAAGGCAAATTTTGAGATTAAAGGTATCATCACCATCAGCCATTTCCCTTCCATTTCACTGATCAACATAAATGCATTAAAAAAATTTTAGAAACACATATCCATTTTATAAAAGATGTTTTATTCGTATACATGTAACTGTCATTTATCAATTGGTAATATCGCGTTTTAAAATTAAATATTAGTTTAATTTAACAAAATTTTATCAAATAATTTCGGTGAAAATGGAGCAGGGTGGATAAAATGTAGGTACTTTTTCCAATAATTAAACTTCTTTACAAAAATGTGTTGTTAATCCTAATTCTAAATTTTAAATCAAGATCATCAATTTAATAATAACGATACGGACATTTTCAGTTTAATATTAAAGCCTGATGGTTTCTGATACTTAAATATGTAATACTAATATTATAAAAATGTAAATTTTGTGAGTTTGTAGGGGATAATCTCTGGATCCACTGAACCGATTTTGAAACTACTTTTACCAATTGAAAGCCACATTATTTATGAGTGTCAAAGGACTTACAGGCATTAAAATAATAAACATCAGTCCGGGTATGGCTGTGTGCAGGCAAACCTGCGGGCAACAATTAATTATTCATATACGAGAAATATGCAGGAAGATAAAATATATTCAAAAAAGTCAAAATTTATAATAAAATTTATATAAGATATTATATTTATCAACTAGATAAGTTACTTTACTTATGTACAGGTTTTTCTATAACGTTACGCCGGTATATTTGACAGTAAGAAATATAGAAATTTATTTGAGAGTTCACTGTAACTGACATTCGTAGAATCAAGAATTACATAAATACTCAGTGAATTTATAACTCTGAAATAGCATTATATTCGAACAAAAACAAAACTACGTATCAAACATGATATAAAATTTTAAATATACTTAGCACACAAAATGTTCCTACATATCTAAATATAAATCTTGAATATTATATTCCGGCGAAACTTTCGGCCGAAGTTTGACAAAAACAAGCCACGCGCGCCGTTACGTTGAATTTATGGCTCGAACATTCAAGTTTTCGATATATATTTTAATAACTTACCTTTATGCATGCCCGTGTGTTTGTCTTTGAGGACGGTGAGCTCGTAAATCTTGCCAAACTCTTCGAACATCGGCCGCAAGTCTTTCTCCTCCAGGTGCCTGGGTATTTGACCAATGAACAGCTTGACAGCATCCTTCCCAGCCCCAGGGGGCGCGCCGGTGCGCTCAGCAGGAGTGAGTGGAGATGAGCGTTTGTCAGCATGATGCACGGGAGTAGACGGCATGGAACTCGAATTAGATTCCGGCAAGTTTTGATTCATGCCCTTAATCTGAGTATGCATAAAGCCCGGCATGAACATCGCCGGGCTGAAATTGGCGCCAACCAACATTATCACAGAACGAAACTTACTAATCACAGTGTATTTGTACTATATTTTCTTATACTATAAATTCGGTTTTGTTTAAAGCTTTCGCGGGCTTTCGGAGGGCGAAGGGTGAGGTGCGTCGGTGTGCGTGTTCCGAGTCAGTTTGTGTCCCAACACTCGCGTAATGCGTAATGTTATCGATCTCTATAGTAGAGACTCGCCGTATATACACCAAACGTTCACGTGCACTTCGAATTATTTTTTATCGCTAAACTCTATACTCTATATTTACAATTTTTGGCACTAGATTAGGTACAGGATTATTTTGAGCGTTTTAAAGTTGCGATAAATGCATTCGACATTTATCAATCCTAAAATAACACGAGTAATAACAGCGCAGAGCGTAGTGTTTACGTAGCGGCGCGTCTGTTTACAAACAAACCGCGGACACAGTGTTTTTTCTACTCCAGTTATAAAGTTACACTATAATAACACGTAAATACTGTTTGAACACAGATCATCGACTTATCGAACACCAAAACTTAAATAACACCGAAACACACAATATTTACATCCTTAAATTTTCATAAGCACAAGACAACGAAGAACGATGACGTCACGCACAAAAGAAACACAAGACGACAGCTAAATTAGGCAACAAATTTGCCGTGTTCTCGTCTATATGTCTACATGTCCACTAACCTAAAATTCCCTCCCGGTCCTTTCGGAGCGTACTATGGGGGAACCTCGAATCTTGATACAGGCCTCCCTTTCGCTCACCCTCGCAGATATTTAGAGGCAAGTGAAGTGAGTTTATGCGACGCGGTTGATTATTACAAATCTGTTGTCTCGCGATGTTGAATTGTTGAAATTATGTGCGCACGTATACACGTGCTACGTCAGTTCTACCGTACGTAGACCGACGTAGGACTACGTAGACCGACGTAGGGTTACGTAGACTGTAGCTAAGACATTAAGCATAGCTATCGTATAAAAAATGAGTGTTTTTCTTTATTTTTAAGGTGTTGGTTTGCGTTTAACTGATAAAAATATCATTTAGCTACGATTATTTTAATTTTCGATCAAAAAAAATCTCTACACTTAAATTTCTTATTTAATTTAATGACGATTTTTTTTTAATTATTTATTTATAAACAATAAACAAGGGAAAAGAAATCTCTTATTTTTGTTGTACATTTTTTTCTTTTCGCTTTAACATAAGCAGAAAAAGAACATCCTAGAGAGATTTAAATGTATTTTTTCTTAACACACAGCAATAAACATACATCTTAAAAAGGCTAAATATTTTATTCAACTGATGCTTAGGACTCGGCCGTAAAACGAAACGGGAATTTCAGTAAAAAGGTCTTCAATGTTTGGTCGGGCTATAACTCAAGCTCCGAAAATAGAAGGGGAAGTACCCTCCGTGCCCCTACCCCTCCGGACCTCCCACAAAAATCTGCCAGCCTGAGTTTAGATGATTCCCCGCCCTTAATGGCATAGGAAAAATTATATCGAAAATTTTCGCCTTTAATTTTATATATCCGAAAGTGTTATTCACAGGAGTGTACCGTGTTTATGAGATCTAAAATTGCATCTGAAATTGGACGATATTTTAAGGGTGACATAGTTTCTGTTTCAGGTTCAACAAATAAATCTGGGGAATGTACTGAACCTTGTTGTAGTTTTTATCATTTAGGCACTATTTAAATATTGTACAATATTGAAATTAAAATATATTAGTGTATGAAGGACATTGAGGAAGGGAGGAGGACACAGGAAATAATTTATATTATTTTATATTAATAACTAATAATATTAACTAACAATTTATAATATTTTTTAAGACTTTGGTTAATAAGTGGTATTCTATCCACACCTAAAAAGAACAACGGCTTAGAACTTTATATGTAAAAACCTTAACTACAGAAATATTAATGAAATTGAGCGTATCAGTTTGAACTTTAAAGGTTCCTGTGGATATATTGAACAAGATAGTGATATCGTCTGTCATCTTTTTGAAACCGACCTATGAAAAAAAAAAGATTTTGAATTTGTATTTGAATTTGTGGCAGGGTGACGTCTGCCCGGGTCACTAATTTTATATTTCAATATCTTTACCAAGTCTTTATCACAGTCAAGGGAACTGTGATAAAGAGTCACCGATTTTAGAAACTCATACAATAGAAGATAATATTATATTTGACACCGTGAGTGGCGATAGTCTAATGAGTATGGACTCGGTCTTTTGAGTGAGAGGTACGGGTTCGATCCAAACCCTTGTGGTGCCTTGTAATGGATTTTTCTAATTTTCTATTAATGTGCATCTGAACATGAGACCATCGCTTGCTCACCGGAAACATCGTGAGGAAACCTGCATGACTGATGAGATTAAAAGTATTTGAAGTGTAAACCCGTGTCCAGCAGTGAGTCATATAAGGGTTGATATTATTATTGTTATGGTATATAAATATAATATATCGTTTATAAATATAAAACAATTTACTCTAATTTTTTTTATTTTTTTTTTCTGCTACTGTCTAGCCTAAAACTTGAGAAATTAATAACTAATGCCATATGCGCTAAAAGTACAGGCCTCCGAATTAACACAGCGCTCCAACCCACATACAAAATATCCCTATGTTTTTCTAATGGTGAGAACGACACCCCTCTCAAACACCTGCACGTGAAAACCTTGAGTTCGCCATTTTCGTTTCTCTTACACCTTAAACATTTCAAATTTATGTTCCAGGAAAAAAATATGGCCAGTTTTTTAAGACCCACGTTTTACGTAGTTTTTTATGAAATGACATTTCAGTGAAAAATGAATTGGATGTATTTTAAGTTCTCATAAACATGTTATATTCGGATCAAATATTTTTACTGTGAGGATTATTTTCCGGTCAAACAATCCGTGATAAAATCTGATTTTGTATAAAATACAGATGCCTTTTTTATACTTAATAGAAAACAATTTCTGCAAAGTATTATTGTTTTATTCCATACCTAACTTAACCCTGCACGAGTTAAGAGTACATATACCAGGGTATTTTTCAAATGTAATAATTCATCTTTTATTTTCAGTTTTAGTTTCATCATTAGACGAATATAAAGATGACTCAAAAGTCTATTAATTATCTCCGATTATCTTAACTAAATTTTGAGCATCAAATAATTAGTAGTGAGTTCCACAAGCGGATTTATAATGTAAGCGGTATTATTCGCGCCGAAGGGAACCTTAAGACGTTTTAATATTTATGTTTGACCCACAGAGGCTCCAAGTTATTTGAGACATTTTCAATTATAATCAACTCATACCCTTAGGGTGCTGGAATCGCTTTGATGTGAATAATACATCACTGTGGCAGAGGTATGACGACGTCTGTACGTAGAATCCAATGCTAGGTTCTGGAAGAGTCAAAGACGGAATTAGTTTGCATAAAAGAGTAGTTCTATATGTGAAATGGCTCAAAACAATCATCATGATTGTTTTCTAATGTTTACGCGAATTTCACTCATTATAATAAAACAATTTTTTACGGATTTTATCGCGGTTTATTAAGATTTTTACAAGCCCGACGTTTCGGATACTTTACAGCAACCATGGTCACGGGAGGACTGAGGTGTCATACGTCCTATTATTACAAAGTTATTTGAAACTACCCTATGATACATCAATATTTTGGTCAGTCCTATCTACGCAGAAAGTGCTAACTGTATCTTTAATCTGTGACATATTATGCTTGGATTTTGATTTGATAATTTTAATAATGGGATCCCAAGCAGGTGGTAGAAGCCAGCCATCTTCTCTATTGAAATTAGGATGTTTTTTAATTTCAATAGCCTCACGGATCATCCTTGGTTGGAATCTGTGTTCTTTTGCGAGGACTTGTGGTTTATCAAATCTGATATAATGGCGAGCTTTGTCAAGACTATGTTCACAGATGGCAGACTTAGTGTAGCGACGGTGTTTTAAATCAGCTATATGTTCTTTCACGCGAGTTTTAATAGATCTTTTAGTTTGGCCTATATAGGAGAGACCACAGTCACAATCAAGCTTGTATACTCCTGCATCTTGTAAGGGTATATGACACTTGACAGATGGTAAGAATTGACTTATCTTTTTTGGCGGCTTGAAATAAGTTTTTATAGAAGCTCGCTTTAGGATGAAGCCAATCTTGTCAGTGACGCCTTTAATAAACGGGAGAACTGCAGGTACTCGCTCGACGGTGGTTGGTTTCACACGTTCACTGTGACGGAGACGCGGTACCCGAAGCTTGTTGTCACGCAGTACTTGCTTGACATGTTGAAGTTCGGTCTCCAGGTGTTGCTCATCACAGATCCCTTGTGCTCTCTGAAACAAAGATTTACCCACGGTAGCTAACTGTGTTGGATGGTGGTGAGATTCGCCGTTTAGGTACTTATCCGTATGGGTATGCTTCCTATACACTGTGTGGCTTAAGGTATTGTTGGGATTACGGATAACTAATACATCTAAGAAGGCTAGAGAATTATTTTCTTCTAATTCCATTGTGAATTGAATTTTGGAATTAATGGAATTAAGATGGTCTAAGAATATGGTTACTTTATCAGATGGTAATATTGTGAAAGTATCATCTACGTACCGCTTGTAGAACCTGGGTGTTATGGGCGAAGTTTGCAGAGCAGTCTCCTCGAAGTCCTCCATAAATATGTCGGCAACAACAGGGGATACTGGTGAGCCCATGGCCACTCCATCTACTTGCTTGTAGAAATAATTATTCCACAACATATAGCCAGATGTAAGGCAATGTTCCAAAAGGTCAGCATACTCCATTGGCATGTCATTTTCTCTTAGCTTTCTTCTTACTATTGTTATGCAATCTTCCACAGGTAGGCAGGTAAAAAGAGATTGCACATCAAAACTAACCATTGTTTCATTGTCGCTGAGACGTAGGTGTTTGATCTCATTAACAAAGTGGTAAGAATCCCGTGTATGCGCTCTAGTTTGTCCACGCAGTGGTGACAGTACTTGGGCCACATGTTTAGCCAATCTATAAGTTGGTGAGTCGATCTGGCTTACAATTGGACGTAATGGAGCATTATCCTTGTGTATTTTCGGCAACCCATACAGCTTGGGTGGTTTGGGACATGAAGGAATTAGATATTTGACGTCCAGATTCAATGTTTCGGAGTATTTTGCTATTATATTACTAGTAGTTTTCAAAACCTTGTTAGTTGGATCGGTTTTGACGTTTTTATAAGTACTTTCATCCGATAATAGGTGTAAAATTTTATCATTATAATCTGACGTATCCATAACTACCGTAGCATTGCCTTTATCCGCACGAAGGATTGTTAGTTCTCGTCTGTTACGTAGGTTTAATAACGCCTTATATTGTTCGCGAGGAAGATTTAGTTTGGGCACAGAACTTCGTCGCAAGGCTGACGATATATCTTGTCTGATGGCCTCCGAATCTTCCTTCTTTATATTATTTTTTGACAGACAATCTTCTACATTACAAATTATTTCCTCGAACGGGATTTTACTAGGAGTCACGGCAAAATTTAATCCTTTTTCTAAAACCTTTATTGTGTTATTGTCCAAATGACAGTTTGACAGATTGACAACTGCGCGTGAGTTGTCATTGTCTGTGGTCTTCGTTTCGTTACTTTTGACATTTGATTTGCTGTTTAATTTTTCGAATTTTAAAATTTGTTGTTTTTTGCATTTATTGTATTGTGATATTTCGCGCTTATTTAATGTTTTTATGCAATTAACATAATCAAAAGCAATCATAACTGTCTTTAATGCGGCGGTCGAATACTCAATTTCTTTTTCAAGAGCGGCTAGATCGGAACGATTTTGATGTATCATTGTCCGTAATAACTTTTTACTCGCCTGGTTTAAGATTCTTGCGCTCCCTCGGATGTCGTTTTTTGGTGAAATTTTGACACACGCAGGGATGAGATCTTGGTCTCTGCATCTCTTCAAGAAATTTAAAGATGTTGTAAATCTTGCGCGCTTTGTCATAAGATCTTCCAGGCGGCGAATTTTATTTGCGGTTTCCAGTCCGTACTGGCATGCTCCATAAATATGTCGGCAACAACAGTATCCCCTGTTGTTGCCGACATATTTATGGAGGACTTCGAGGAGACTGCTCTGCAAACTTCGCCCATAACACCCAGGTTCTACAAGCGGTACGTAGATGATACTTTCACAATATTACCATCTGATAAAGTAACCATATTCTTAGACCATCTTAATTCCATTAATTCCAAAATTCAATTCACAATGGAATTAGAAGAAAATAATTCTCTAGCCTTCTTAGATGTATTAGTTATCCGTAATCCCAACAATACCTTAAGCCACACAGTGTATAGGAAGCATACCCATACGGATAAGTACCTAAACGGCGAATCTCACCACCATCCAACACAGTTAGCTACCGTGGGTAAATCTTTGTTTCAGAGAGCACAAGGGATCTGTGATGAGCAACACCTGGAGACCGAACTTCAACATGTCAAGCAAGTACTGCGTGACAACAAGCTTCGGGTACCGCGTCTCCGTCACAGTGAACGTGTGAAACCAACCACCGTCGAGCGAGTACCTGCAGTTCTCCCGTTTATTAAAGGCGTCACTGACAAGATTGGCTTCATCCTAAAGCGAGCTTCTATAAAAACTTATTTCAAGCCGCCAAAAAAGATAAGTCAATTCTTACCATCTGTCAAGTGTCATATACCCTTACAAGATGCAGGAGTATACAAGCTTGATTGTGACTGTGGTCTCTCCTATATAGGCCAAACTAAAAGATCTATTAAAACTCGCGTGAAAGAACATATAGCTGATTTAAAACACCGTCGCTACACTAAGTCTGCCATCTGTGAACATAGTCTTGACAAAGCTCGCCATTATATCAGATTTGATAAACCACAAGTCCTCGCAAAAGAACACAGATTCCAACCAAGGATGATCCGTGAGGCTATTGAAATTAAAAAACATCCTAATTTCAATAGAGAAGATGGCTGGCTTCTACCACCTGCTTGGGATCCCATTATTAAAATTATCAAATCAAAATCCAAGCATAATATGTCACAGATTAAAGATACAGTTAGCACTTTCTGCGTAGATAGGACTGACCAAAATATTGATGTATCATAGGGTAGTTTCAAATAACTTTGTAATAATAGGACGTATGACACCTCAGTCCTCCCGTGACCATGGTTGCTGTAAAGTATCCGAAACGTCGGGCTTGTAAAAATCTTAATAAACCGCGATAAAATCCGTAAAAAATTGTTTTATTATAACAATCATCATGATATTTTGTGTTTGATCATTAAACATTCACAGGGAAGACGATCTCCGTGCATGGCCGGATATGTTTGATGCAAATAGCAAGGGATCGGCCGTCTTGACGTTCATTGAGGGTGGCCTATGTTCAGCAGTGGGCAGTTAGAGGCTAATCATGATGAGAAACAGTCACAAATTTAAACAGTTAACAAGAGCGGTAAAAAACATCTAAAAAGGCACCGAAAACCGAAAATGGTAAGAGTGACCTTGACAGTTTTGAATGCTTTAAAATTATTTAACTTGAGTCAGTTAACCAATAATAAATATTATTAAGTTAGAATTGAAGATAAATGTACACTTTTTGCTTACACGCGCTCTATGTTATCAGGTACACGAAGTATATAAGAGTGACGGAGATAAGCCATCTTGGCATTCATTAAAAGAGATCTTTGTTCAAGAGTGAACGGAAAAAGGTTTAAAGTGATGATATTGAGGGAAGGTGAATATAATTTTAAGACTAGTTTTTTTAGTCCTTTTTAATTCTAGTATTTTCAAATATGTATTTCTTGATAATATTTAAACTCACGACTCATTAAAGAGGTCGCTGACTTTATCCGTATAAAAATTAAAACAAACAATATGAACTTAAAACCTTTGAATAAATAAAACACTTAATAACACTCAGTTAAAATATTAATATTTAATAACAATTAGGTCACAGGCTAAAAGCTAGTAAATAAAACTTATCAAAATTCAACCAGCGTAAGCTCAAATAAATATTTATTTATGTAAACATCGTATTCGGAATATTAAATAGCTTTAAGAGTTTATAAAATAATAATGCAACCACAAAAGCGTTACGGAATATAAAAGCATTTTGCGAAATTATCTCGCCAGCTTTCGATTTTTTTTTCCCATTGCAAATAAAACGAGAATTGGTTCCAAGTACTGTAATATCGTTCGCAAAATGTATTTTATCGTTATGGTAATTCTATGATCGTGAAAGGGGACAATATACATTCCACGACCCCTTTATGAGAAATATGTGTTTATGTGATATAATGTTAATGGTGGATGGGAAACTGGGAGCTTGGACGCTTATTTTAAGAGCTGTTACTGAAAGAAGGAAGGACATTATTTTTAAGCCTGAAACTGTTACGTTGGCTTCGATGCCTCCACCCGAAACGGAAACTGTCGTAATACAGAATACGTCGTATTTCAATCTAGATCCATCCATATTACCAATTATTACCCCTTATCTTATTGTGGGCCGCGTGCTCGTTTATCATCATCATCATCATCATCATCTATCATTCATCACTTTTTTTTTATGACGCAGGTTAATGATTTCGCATGATCCAGTTTTACCTCGGGTAAGGCTCCTGGACCTATGTACTCGCACTTGGGAATGCTCTACTCTACTAAACCATCTGCGACCGCCTTTGCTTTTTGAGGGCCCCGGATCTGCAGGCAACAGGAGCACCTCAGCGACAGTCTCGTCCCGACGAAGCCAAGGCTACTCCTCGTAAGGGGGACTTCCCGGCCGCCACTAAGCAGTACCCGCGACGTCGTGCCAAACCGGGCCCAGGTTCCCATCCTGACCCGACACAAGCACAGGGGCATTACTGGAGAATCCTATGTTATCTCCGTTATAACCTTCTGAGCCTAACTCAACATTTTCAGTCTGTATCCGTATTCAAAATATTCATTAATAATAATTATTAATGGTTGTTTTTTCATAAATTTATTTAGATCTGTGTTTCTATGGGAGTCGGTTATCAGTTATCACTTACCGCCAGGTGAACAGTTTTCTTATTTGCTTATTGCTTCTGTAGATAGCTGTTTTCAGTCAAGCTAAGTCTATGCAGATAAATAAAATTGGATTGTGTGTTTGTAATATTAAAATAACCACTTTTTACACATGGTACATATACCAAATTAGAGTTTTTTACAATTTTTGTTCGTCTTTCTGTTTGTTC
Organism: Helleia helle; assembly: GCA_963853865.1. Taxonomy (NCBI): domain Eukaryota; kingdom Metazoa; phylum Arthropoda; class Insecta; order Lepidoptera; family Lycaenidae; genus Helleia; species Helleia helle. The sequence goes on along the minus strand of OY971418.1, from coordinate 1,922,990 downwards.
CGGCTAATCTCAGAAACGGTTGGGCCGATTTTGAAAGGACTTTCACTGATAGATAGCTGATGTTATAAGGAGTAACTTAGGTTATAAAATTAATCATCATCAATCCGTATACGACTGTAAATCTAAGTTAACGCGGGCGAAGCTGCAGGCCACAGCTAGTATAGCATATGATCTGGACTTTTCATTTACTTTGAAGTTATAAAAATAGTCCATAGCCAAGTGACGTAGTAAGGAACTATAAGTGTAGTTTACTTAGTGAAGTCATGAGGGTCGGCCCCTAGAGACTGTGCTGGCGAGGACCAGAAGGGATGCGGTTTGACCTGACTTCCTGCGGTTTCTCTAGTGCTGACAGCCATGCAATCATAGCCACCGTTCAACACGCAAGATACCGGGCGACATAATTGAAATCAGAATTCTACATTTCAGAAAGTCTTCAGAATATATTATGATAAATTGGGCTTATTTGCTTGTCAAAACCCTTTCATACAATTTATATTGTGCATGGGACGAACTCCTTACAATTTGATGTATACTTTAGAAAATTATTTTTATAGATTTCAGCACCACACGCTTTTCATATAATGATAAACTAAATTTGAGATAAAATATTGTATGAAAATAGTTTTTTCTAAATATTCTTTACCAGTGGAAGTATTTCGTCTGCATGCGTACCATCACAATTCTTATTTCTTCCGTGAAATAGGATTTATGTATCTTAGAGAGAAGGGCAGGACACGACAGTGTAATTACCAGCGTGGGCGATGCTGACCACTTACAATCAGGTGATACAAAACTGATGATTAAATAATAGTATGTGCTAAATATAATAATAATAGAGAGAAGTAGCAAAGACTTGACCTTTAAATGTAACGAATTGAGTTACCTCGAATGTTTAACAAATTAATAGTTGTACAAGATTCGACCGATGTTTAACCCACGTTTGACCCCCCACATTACTCAGGGAGGTATAACTCTCCGGATACTAGCCCCAAGACGGTTATAGAAGCCCACAGAATGCGGGAACTTTGTCCGTCGTTATCTAGGATAGATATTTGTGAGTCTGAAATGTGAACTTACGTATACTTAATGCCTAAGAATACGTTTTGATGAAAATTGTGTCTATATATTTGTACTAGTAAGAGGTAGTGCCATGCTGCTTTGCACCCGAATTGGGCCGGCACTACCGGGGTACCTTTCGCTCATATAAAACCTGCATAAGGTGATATCCATGTTGTCGCATTTCATGCGGTAAGTGAGTTTCCAGTGGCCCATTGGAAGAATAAGGAAAAGGAGGGCAACGCATCTGCATAATCTCTGGTTGTGCGAATGTGTATGGGCATCGATAGTCGATAGTCGCCAATTAGCTTCGACTGCTCGTTGGCCTTTATAGCAGAGGTGCTATAATCAAAATTTAAAAATAAACTAGTAGCCTCCAGCTTCGACCGTGTTGTCAGCCGTATCCAGCCTTATTAAATTTTAAATATATTATGTATATATTATGTACCAGTAAAAACCCTGGCCCACCTCTTTCTTTGACACAACAAAGAAGCATGTCCCCACCATGGTTCAGGCCTTGTCGTGGCAGTGGGGCTCAGTAGCCTAGGGTGAGCCCAGCACCTTGGGCGAAGTGAATGGAGCCGAGGGGGCTCTTCTAAACAGAGGGGACAAAAGAGCAGGGGGTAAGGGGCGAGGACGGGAACCTCACGCCATTGTATTGTCCCGACGTTGCTTCTTTGGTACGGGACAGCCCCTGTGGAGGTCCCCTGAGGGAATGACTAGCCGTTGACGTGCCCTATTTGCTCAACAGATCCGAGGCACCTCACCAAAGGCGGCATTGGTGCCACTCGCCGATTTTTAGTGGGCTAGAGCTGCGTCCACTTACCAGCTTTCGGGCGCAGCAAGTCCCACATACCTGGGGACACCCACTCCCTCGCGGGATGCCTCAGAGCATTTCCGGGCGTTAAAGAAAAAAAAATCCTCCCACTTGTAAAATATTTCATTATAAAACTACCCTATGATCAATAAAAAGAAAAAAGATTTGAATAACATACAAAACTTATGTTTTTATTCTTTTAAGAAAATATAATGAAATAACATAACTTACGTGGAACAAAAACACGGAATCTAAATCATTTGTAAATGGCGTCCATAGGTAAAGAAACGGCACTTACAAGTTTACATCACGGAGCCGATACCTGGTCTGAATGTAGATATCAGACCAACTTCCAGAACTTTCCGATCGCAATTCACATCCGAATTTAGTTTCAGCTTTCAGTTAACGATTAATAGCTACTTACAAATCGCTTCCGAACATTCTACATTTTATAGAAATTTTATAAAATCTTTAACGTATTTGGATGTTAGTTAAGTGGGTTCATACGAGGGGATAGTTTCTTGAAGTCTCACTCTGAAGTTCGTGGATTGACTAACTAAATCATGACGATTCACTGGGAATTGATCATTTAAATGATAAAATTATAAATACACATGGATATGCACTGATGATAGGGACGAAGCATATATTCCTCCTGGATTCTTCTAATTAATTAGTTAAGTTCTAACGTATATTTTAAGCCTGATATCGAACCTGTAAAAAAACTGGTATCTGAAAATCTTCTTCCGGTCCCACTACCTTCCATGGTAATAGCAGATAGTAGATTCTTCCTCTTCTTCGTCGTTCTCTGACTGCTGAGGACCGTGAACACATACGATCTTCCACTGGACACGGTCATGGGGCAAGTGGACTGCCCCATGCAAATTGCCCCCCACTTTGATCTTCTCAGCATCGGACCATCTCACTGGTGTTCTTCCTCTTGCACGTTTTCCTTCCACCTGTCCCAAAATGAACGTCCTCTCTAGATCATGCCTTGGAGAACGCATGATATGACCGAAGAAGCCCAGAACCCTTTCTTGGCATATTGTTGAGAGCCGTTTTTTATGGTATATGTTTTTGATAGAAGATAAGAATAAGATATTATATAGTCTTTAGACAAGCCTTTATTCTATTTATTATGTACCTTTTCTGTAACCTATCCTACTAAAATTTTTGCGATGAGCATGACCAATTCCATTAAAATGGCACATCCACTCCTAAATGTCACAGTGGACTCCGATGATTTAAGACATACAAGTAATTTTACATAATATATGTTCCTTCCCTTCTTGAGTTGAAATTAAAGAAAATATTTCATTTATGTTTGACGCTTTCTTTACTCATACACATAGTTGAAGGCTCTATCTAGTAAGAACTAAAACATAATACTATGTAGCATTTTATTATAGCTTGAAACAGAATGTATGATATGACATAAAATGTTAGTTTTAACACAAAAGATTTAGGGAGGAACTTCAGTCGTTCCCGCCAACTTCGGTTAACCAAGATAATATAAAGCGAATAAAATTTCTCATATAACGTTTTACTTTGTATCTTTTATATTTATAAATTCACTATTTAGTAAAGTATAGTTTACATTTTGAAAAAGTTTAATTATAATAGTTTTTCATTGTTATACTATTTGTGATTACTTATATAATAAAACTGACGAGTTTGACTATTTGGACGCCCTTAGCTCGGGAACTGGTTGGATTTGAATTAGTATTTTTGCTGATTGCTAGTTTTGGATCCTTTATAACATCCAGAGTTACGTGAGGACTGACGTGTCAGATTAATAGTAGATAAAGTTATTCGAAAATTCATTTATATTAGATCTTTAGATGTGATATTCCATATTAATTTTAGGATTCATAATTAACCAAAATCTATAAGGAAAGAATAAAAAGTGTCATGCTGTTTGTGATGTAGTGAAGATGTAATGAACTGTGGTCAAACGACCCTCACGATACATATTAATGGTATGTGTAACAAATAAAACACTTCCTAAACTATAGCAGTTACAATTAATAAAACCGTGTAATTGTAATGTCACCCTTCGTGTCGTGGAACAATAAAATGTTCCCGGTACAATCCAGATCGTTATCGTCTCTCCCGGGATGTTTGTATGAAAAATTCACCTTTATGAAATATGTTATAAATTACAATTTATTTTTTCACTAGGTTTTGCCCGTGGCTTCACCCGTGTGGAATTAAAAAAAATTGTTTATATCCTTGCTAAAATGCGATAGAACAAATAAATGAGTTATAATATTATTAAATGCAAACAAAAGACTTGTTGCGTTTGGTCAGTATATAATATAAATTTTGTGCGTTTCAAAATTACGTCGTTTTTTACATTTCAATTGACGTCATTATGAATTACTACTAATGATAAGGCAAATTTAATTCCCGTGGGAACTTTGAATTTTTCGGGAAAAAAGGATTGGCTCAGCTAGTTCTTTGTGAACTTGTGTATGTCCATGGGCTACGTCAACCATTTCTAATGATAGTTCTTCTATCCATTTGCCTTTAACATCTAATGTAAAAACGATATATAACCTACTTTTTCACAGACTTCTGATGATAAACAAAAACAAGACATTTTCGTAAAGTTGTTTCCGTATCATTTGATAACAACAACAAAGTTGCGGTCGCAAAAAATATTTTTATTTATTGTTATTTTTATTTATCTCCGGTGATTATAGAGAGAGTTAAGTGTTTTTCGTTAGAGTTATTAGAGTTTATGTAACCAAGCCTGTTGCGAAAGATTCCAGGTTTGAATCCCGCTAAAGTAAACCGTACGATGAATGTGTATATTGCAGCTTCCATTGTGTTAAAATTTGTTTTGTTTGTATAAATTATTTCGTTATTTTCATTTCTAAATACTGCATTTGGTGAAAAGTATATTAAGTTATTGTTTAATATATTTTTATGTAGTAAAAAGAAAATAAATTTAAAGTATTCGTCTTAAATATAATCCTTTTTTAATAATATTTTCTTGATCATTAAAAAGGTATTGGTTGTTTCCAATTCGTCTCACTAGCAACAAGCTTCCAAACACCCTTCGTTAGATCGGGGATGAAAGAACACAAAATCTGCCATTCTCTATCTCTTTCGCCACCCCAAAAACACCGGGTCAATGCCCCCAGCGAGGGTGACCGATATCGTAGGGTTATGAGGTATCCGATGAGATTCCAACTTGTCACATGGTTATGATTTTGGGAATTTAGGGTTCCTCTTTTTTTATCAGCACCAGGTAAATTATATTTATATAAGTTATAAATGCCTAAACAATGAAATAAGCGTTATTATTACTTTTAACGTATATTTTATTAATTGTTATCACCTTTGGCTGAAAGCAAGGATTATATAAATCTAAAATTATTATTTACTTAGTAACTAATTTAATATTGTTAAAATTATATTTAATATCACTAAAATAATTAAAAGTGAGGGTATTTTTTTTAAATTTCGCGAAGCACAAAGATTCGTAAAATAAATAATTATATTATTGCATATTAATCACATACCGTGAACATGGACTTCTCTAAGCCTGTATAATATTTAAATTGTTTGTATGTATTTTAAAATGTTCTCTGCCCGTACCTATTATTTACTCATAACAAAATTTCCATATTACTTATTTAGAACGTAGACGAACGTAACGAACCAAGCGAATAAATTAAAAAATATGGTTTTGTTTAATGTTTCTATTGCCATACGTAAATCGTTAACATCACCTATATTAGAGAATCTAGGTAAGCCAGCAAAGCCTGTTCTAGAGACTGGACCTTAAGCTTTTTTGTATATAATGAAATACCTGTAGCTTATTCTAATCATTTGTGAAGTTTAACAACCGTTTTAGTGCTGGAAACCTTTGAAAATCAGCTGTAATAAATTGGGGTAAGAAACCTGGCCAAGTGAAAGCTAGCTCTACCGAGAATTTTTCAAGAGTTCATCCCATATTTATTAATTTTATTTTTTTTCCTAGCCTATACTATCCCACTGCTAGGTAAAGGTCTCCCCCGTTCTTTTCCACACGTCTCTATCATGAGCTGCAATATACCAGTCTTTTTAAAAAGTGTCGAGGTCATCCCGCCATCTCCGTCGAGATCTGCCGCGTCTCCGAACCCTTTTTAATGGGTCCCAGTCTGTATATAATTTTTATTTTATTTTATTTATTCGGGACAAATAACAGTTACATGTTATTTTTTAACATATCTTATAAATAAACTAAGTAAACATGTAACCCACTTAATTGTCCACAAGTTAATGAAGGACATAATAAAGAAGGTGAATGAGACACACGTGTCTTTATTGTATTATAATAATTATAACTTTAAGGCATTCCAGTTAGTGTTGCCAGAGCTAACCTTTTAAATTCTTTCTGCGAAATTCCGAAAATGTCCAAATCGGTAAAGTATAAATGCGCAAGTGATATTGTGTGTTACACTTCCATAAATTCACTATTAAACTGATCATTACTGAATTTTGCATGCATGCCGTCAGGAGCACAGTAAAGGTACACAATCATCGAGAAAAATAAATTTTGGTATAAAACATTAATACGTTCAGCTAGAAGCTAAAAAGATTTATTTATATTTCCTACTCTTCCTGAATTCATCTGATTAAATTTTTTGGTCCCAGTTTTAGCATATCCATCGGCCTCGGATTGTTTAATGGTTACCGCTGTTGATCCTGACTGCCAGTGTCCATGCCATGGTACTTTACCAGCAGTGGAAACGAGCGGTGAGCTCTCCTTGGAAAAAACTACAAGGAATATCTACTATTAACATTGCCATCCATTTCTGCTATTCCCAGTTGTATGTATACCAGTAACTTTATATTAAATGGGCAGTTTTGATTCCATCAATCATAATATAAACCTGTTTACGTCCACGGCCGTTGTGGCGGTGACACCTGATACTGGTTGTATTTAAAAATGAACTAGCTGCGTACGGGACAAAACGGGATAGAGTCTAGCACTTAATTTTTTTTATGGTATAATAAAAAATATAAATGTATAATAATAATAAGATTTTCTTTGTATCATAAAGAAATTTAGAGGAAATTAGGGAACAAATGACACAAACACAGCATTTTGGTATATTATTCTTGGGAAATATTAACAATGTATATTGATGTAATTATATTTTTTAGCTATTGTAGCCGATAAGTGACTCTTCTAATCTCAATCGTAAATTATTTTGAACTGAATGGCTTGAACTAAAAATGAACACCAGTATTATTAAATCTACTGTTGCATATTAAGTACTCTACCTAAATCTATTTTTTTTCTTTAACTCCGGGAAATGCTCTGAGGCATCCCGCGCGGGAGTGGGTCTCCCCACGCGGGTATGTGGGACTTTTACCGGTGGGAGGGAAGCGCTGTGCCGCGCTCCCGGCTGCGTGGGTACCACCATCTTGCTTGTTTCTCCCGTGAAACAGCTTTGCTGTGTTTCGGAGAGAAGGGCAAGACAGGCAGTGTAATTACTGGCACCGAGACTTAACATCTTATGTCTCAGGATAGGCAACACATAGATAAGTTGCATGGGCTCGTTCCAGGTAAACTGATTTATGTTCATGGGCGACGTCGACCACTTACCATCAGGTGGCACGTTTGCCAGTTTGCCTATCCTACTAACATAAAAAAACCTAAATCTATAGTATAATATAAGTTTATTCTTTATGATATAATAAAAAACTAATTAATTAAAATATGTAGCAGCAACAATCCCAAAGCGACTCCTTGGCCGCGCTGTCCGCCGAAACCGAAGGGCGCGCGGCTCGGACTCTTGATATTGATTTTCTTTACACATCGCGCCTTGCGTCGCTCATCTCGCAGTGCCGTTTCAATCACAACACACATACACACACATACATAAACACACCTTATAACTTAAAAAAATATTGGAATATTTCATGAAACTGAAGTTAGCATTGGTCAGTGTGGACAATTCCTGCTTGCGCCTTATTTAACCCCTCACCTTCCGTCTGATATAGGTGCTCACTGGCCTTGGTTGCTTTGGTGAGTACCTGTGCCGGACGGCTCACAGAGAGCCATTGACAGTGAGTCACGATTGTGGCGCGGCGGTGCCCTCGGCCCTATTATAAAATAAAACAACGTGTTACGTGCGTGACTTCGCTGAGATTAAAAAAACAGAACTAATTGACGTTTATTTTAGAACATAAAAAACAATATAGCAAAACGAAACATGCGTCAAAGAAGTATGTATGTAGTCTCATTTTGATATTTACAACACTCCCACTCAAATTGAGACTACTTGATAACAGAACAAACAAAAAAACACAGAAATCATACCTTAACAATCCCTAAAGCATTCAAATGCTTATAATGTTTTATAGTGCCTAAGCTCTTAGTGAGCAAATCTGCAGGCATATCTGATGTACACAAGTAATTAACACTAACAATGTTTTCATTTATCATATCTCTACAATAATGATATCTGACATCGATATGCTTGGTTTTATTGTGAAAAACCGGGTTCAGTAATAGTTTTTGTGCACTCATACTGTCATTATAAATCTTAATCTTATATAATCTATTAGTAACTTCATAATGCAAATTTCTTAAATACACTGCCTCTTTGCAAGCCTCTGAAATTGATACATATTCGGCTTCTGTACTAGAAAGCGCAATACATTTTTGCTTACTACAACTCCAAGATATAGCACATCTAGATAAGGTATAACAAAATCCTGAGTATGATGTCCTATCATTTATGTCATTGCTCCAGTCAGCATCCACATAGCCTTCAATATTAATATTTTTATCTTTGCTATATTTCAAACCTAATTCTTTCGTGTTTTTTAAATATCTTAATATCCTTTTAGCATAAAGCCACTGATCTTGAGTATTACAATTATTAAATTGACTTAAATATGAAACTGCATACGCTATATCGGGGCGCGTAAGAACAACTAAATACATTAAGCTCCCAATAAGCTGCTGATAGGGATTGTGATTATTACAATAATTATTCTCCTTTTTACTTTTTAAGTTTGCCTCCATCGGAGTTTTAACTGTTTTACAATCAGTCATATTGAATTTAGACAGTAACTTATCAATATATTTCTCTTGGCTTAAAGTAACAGTACAATTCTGATTGTCAAAACTAACTGACATTCCAAGACAATCCCTTATAGTTCCTAAGTCTTTTAACTCAAAATTCTTACTCAGCATACTTTTAAAATGATTAGTTTCACTTATATCATTAGAAAAAACAAAAAAATCATCAACATACAATGTCACTATACTTTTGCTACTGCCAACAATTTTAATATATAAACATGGTTCTATTTTTGATTTTACATAACCATCAGCTAACATACAAGCATCCAACTTCTTATACCATGCTCGGGATGCCTGTTTGAGACCATATATAGCCTTATTTAATTTAAGAACCTTTTTATCATCTGCACAAACGTAACCATTAGGAATTTTCATATATATAGTCTCAGACAAATCCCCATTTAAGAAGGCTGTTTTTACATCCAGGTGAGTCACATCTAGATTTAACTGCACCGATAATGCAAATAATAACCTCAGTGTTGTATGCCGCACAACGGGAGAAAAAGTTTCACTGTAGTCTATACCGTATTTTTGAGAACAACCCTTAGCCACAAGTCTGGCTCGATAACGCACATTGTTTTCAGAATCACATTTCTTTTTCAGGACCCACTTGCACTTCACTATATTACCACTAACAGGAATATCAACAATGTCCCAAACTTTATTGTCTTCAAAACTTTTCAGCTCTTCTTTGATAGCCTGTTCCCAATGCTTCTTTTCTGGTCCATGCAGTGCCTCTTCTAATGTCAATTCATCGCTAAGAGAATCAATACCTTCTTTACACATCCATCCGTATCTGTCAGGTTGTTTTTTTTGTCTTTTAGGTAATGTCCTTGTTTGATAATCTGTTTGTGACTCTTCGTCTGATCTCATCAATTCCTCATCAGGAACATAGGTTTCATCTAGGTCATAGACACTTTCCATCGAAATAAATGAATCCTCTTTGTTGGTGTCTGTTACATCTCCCACTTCAGATTGAGACGTTCTGCATTCTTTTAGTTTTTCATCTATCACTTCTATTTCCGCCATATTTACCGGACAAGAGGTGTTTTCTTCATTCATTTTTTTTTTCTTCATTATGATATCTCGACTTGTCGTGATTGATCGCGTGGAAGGATTGTATATTCTGTATCCTTTAATATTGTCAGGATAACCAACAAGAATGCATTGTTCTGACATAACAGTTAAAGAGGTTTTATGTGTTCCTCAGTTATATGGGACTGGTTCTGGGCCCATAACCTATTATAAAATAAAACAACGTGTTACGTACGTGACTGCGTGAGTGACAATCATGGCGTCTAGCTCGAACTATTTAGTTAGCGTACCAAAGCTAAAAGGACGCGAGAACTATAGCGAGTGGTGTTTCGCAGCGGAGAATTTCTTGGTGTTAGAAGGAATGGTTGGGTGCATAAAACCCGAACCCAATCAGCCGCCAGGAGACGCAGATGACGCGAAAACGAGAGCCAAGCTGATTTTAACTATTGACCCAGCGCTTTATGTCCATATCAAAAACGTCAGGACATCGAAAGAGTTATGGGATAGATTGAAAATCCTATTTGATGACTCGGGGTTCACTAGGAAAATAAGTCTCCTGAGGAACCTTATATCTATTCGGCTAGAAAACTGCACTTCGATGACGTCGTATGTGACACAGATTGTTGAAGCGGGTCAGAAGCTACAAGGAACGGGATTTGGCTTAAGCGACGAGTGGATTGGTTCCATCATATTGGCTGGTTTAACGGAAAAATACATGCCCATGATAATGGCAATTGAACATTCCGGGATGATAATTACATCTGACGCCATTAAAGCCAAGTTGATGGATATGGAACCAGCAGAGAGCGATGTTAATAATGCGTTTGCATGTTTTCGTAATAAAGCCAATCAGCATTCGAGAAATGTGAAGTATACACCACAATCTATAGCCAATAAAGATGGCAAAAGTGGATCGATAGCCGTCAACGGAAAGACAATTAATGTTAAATGTTATGGTTGTAAGCAATATGGTCATTATCGCAACCAGTGCACTAATATGGCCAAATCTTCTAAGAATACGGAAAGTTCAGAAAAATCTACAAAAACTTCTAACGCGTTTAGTGCTGTGTTCTTGAATGGTACATTTGACAAGAATGATTGGTACTTAGACTCGGGTGCCAGTTCCCATTTGACAAGTAACAAACATTGGATGATCGACGTATGTTATTCTGGTTTTCCTAAAGAAATCATGGTGGCCAATCAGAATAAAGTTCCGGTGATGTGTTGTGGAAATGTAAATATTATAACCTCAACCGAAGAATGCAATTATGACATAACAGTTAAAGAGGTTTTATGTGTTCCTCAGTTATCGACTAATTTATTGTCAGTTAGTCAACTTTTAAAACAAGGCAACAAGGTCCATTTCACAAGTAAAGGGTGTGAAATACTTAACAAAGAGCATACTCTGGTAGCTACTGCTTCGCTTGTGAATGGTGTTTATAAATTGAATATCGCTACTTGTTTAGTGGCAGCAGTGGCCGAGTCTCAAGATGTTTGGCACCGTAGGCTGGGACATATAAACAGCTATAGCATGAATAAAATGCAGGATGCTGTGGAGGGAGTGAAACTCTCTGAGATGGCCAATATCAGCAAGTCTAACTGTATAGTGTGCTGCGAAGCAAAACAAACTCGGCTACCTTTCACTCATTTAAGGACTTTCGGTAGTACTGTTATGAAACATATACCCAAGGAGAAAAGACGTAAATGGGACAAGAAGTCACGCACGCAGTCACGTATCACTTTTACTATACCGGTTACAGTTCACTTTAGCAATACGCAGAAATTATTGTTCATCACACCGATAATGATAATTCTAACAATAACTCTATAGCTAATAAAGCTAACTATACGGGACCTAGTCCTGAGCTTGGTCTGGGACTGGTTCTGGGCCCATAACCTATTATAAAATAAAACAACGTGTTACGTGCGTGACTTCGCTGAGATTAAAAAAACAGAACTAATTGACGTTTATTTTAGAACATAAAAAACAATATAGCAAAACGAAACATGCGTCAAAGAAGTATGTATGTAGTCTCATTTTGATATTTACAACAGGCCCAGCACACCCTCGAGGTGTGCCCGAGATGGGCGGCGCTGCGTCATGATCTAATATCAGTCATCGGAGGGGACTTGTCTCTGCCGAGCATCATCACCGCAATGCTTGACGATCAGTTTTGGACGGCGACGGTCTCCTTCTGCGATGCAGTAATGTCCCATAAAGAGGCCGACGAGCGGAGGCCACCGACGAGGCCTCCCCCCGCAGGCGACGAACGGGGCCAATAACGCCCCTGTGTATCAGATTTGATAAACCACAAGTCCTCGCAAAAGAACACAGATTCCAACCAAGGAAGGAAGGCTATTGAAATTAAAAAACATCCTAATTTCAATAGAGAAGATGGCTGGCTTCTACCACCTGCTTGGGATCCCATTATTAAAATTATCAAATCAAAATCCAAGCATAATATGTCACAGATTAAAGATATAGTTAGCACTTTCTGCGTAGATAGGACTGACCAAAATATTGATGTGTCATAGGGTAGTTTCGAATAACTTTGTAATGACAGGACGTATGACACCTCAGTCCTCCCGTGACCATGGTTGCTGTAAAGTATCCGAAACGTCGGGCTTGTAAAAATCTTAATAAACCGCGATAAAATCCGTAAAAAATTGTTTTATTATAACGCCCCTGTATTAGTGCCGGGTCCAGGATGGGAACCTGTATGACACAATGTCGCGGGGACTGCTTTATAGTGGCTGGACAGTCCCCCCTTAATAGCTATAGTCTGGCCTTCGCCGGGGCCAGCCTGTCGCTGAGGTGATCCTGTTGCCTACAGACCTGGTACCCTCAAAATGCGGTGGCACTCCCAGATGCGAGTCCCACATAGAGTCAGGATCTACGCGAAATCCTGGCTATATGCGTAAAAAGCATTTCCCTGCGATAACAAAAACAAAAGACAATTTCTGCTCAGCCTGAGTCCTTCTTGGTGCAGATTTTTTTATTTAATTATGTTTATAATGATATTATATTTGAAATGTTGCAATATTTTATGAATCTGATGTTGACGAGGTCAGTGTCACCGACTTCTTGAGTCATTTTAGTCGTTGAGGTTTTATTTCATAATATGTATACATATTATAAACAATATACATATCGTTTGTTGTTTTATGTTTTTGTAAATAAATTCAAATAAAAATGTATTACAATTATATCTTAATGTACATAATTCTATGCGTGTGTATGTGACTGAACTCCTCCTAAACGACTGAACTAATTTGATGATTTTTTTTCTGTGTTCAAATGGATTCGAGAATGGTTGCGAATCTATCGCAATTCCGTCCACTCAAAAATGTTTATTACAAGAATGTCAGACCCACTTTAATATACCATAATATATTTCTTGAATGTTTATCTAGCAAACATAATTGTAATAATTACCAAAATATTAAAATCTGCTGCTTCAAAATGCTATTGATGTTAAATAGCATTTATTTCACAATCCGAATTATTAACACTTTTATATCTTTTGAAAAATGCGGTATAATTGTGATTTGTGATATAATTTATACCCAAAAACGCCTTGACAACATAAGGGAGCATTTTGCCATATTTTATGCACACTCACAAACTCATTACAATATAATCTGAGCAACCAAAGAATTATATTAGAATCGTCGCGTCAAGTGGCCCTGTTTTATAGATAATGAGATGTTTGTGAAATGTTAGACGAAATTTATGGGTGCGTTCATTGAGATTTATTATGGTGGCCGCGAGGGACCCATTTCAGCACGACAACCGAATCATCTCTACGGATATTACAAAGCTGAAGAGTTCGTTTTTAGGGTTCCGTTATAGAAAATGACAATGACCCTTTATAGTATCATCCCGTTGTACGTCTGTCTGTCTGTCTGTCTGTCCGACTGCTTGTCGAACCAAACCTATAGAGTACTTCCCGTTTATATAGAATCATGAAATTTGGGAAGAAGCTAGGTCTAACGACATATGCTAAGGAACCCCACCATGGTTCAGGCCCCGACGTGGCGGTGGGGCCTAGTAGTAGCCTAGGGTGACCCCAGCACATTGGGCGAAGCTAATTGAGCCGAGGGACCTCTTTGTACCCCTCTTATAAGAGAAGGGAGCAAGGGGCGAGGACGGGAACCTCACCCCATTGTACTGTCACGACAATAAGAGGGGTTGTTTTGTGGTGCTCCTAAGGGACTGACTAGCTGTCGAGGTGCCCTGTTTGCTCAAAAGATCCAGGGCACCTCACCAAAGGCGGCATTGGTGGCACTCGCCGGGTTTTAGTGGGTAGAGTTGCGTCCACTTACCAGCTTTCGGGCGCAGCGAGTCCCTGTCCCGCCTGGGGAGGCCCACTCCCCCGCGGGATGCTCCAGAGCATTTCCTGACGTTAAAAAAAACTTGCATAGATAGAAAAATTTATAATAGAATTTGACATTTGACCAATAAGTCAACACCGCTCGGTCTACGCGGGCAGGCCTGACCGCCTGATACCCGCTCAGATATAACAATATCGCACAAACCTTCATTAATTCATAATTAAGCTTTACTCTGAAAATAATAAAACAATTAGCGTTGATCCGGGATTAGGTTACGGGTTAAAAATAAACCTTAATATTGGGTGATACAGTTTATTAAATACTAAACGGGCTATTAACATATTGTAATATTTTTATGCGTGCGTAATGTGCTATTATGAACCCCATGGCTATGCGCTTCATGCTATGTTTGCCCTTTCTTACTATCTCAATCTGTCTTTATCACTCTCTCTCTCTTCTTGGGCAAAAACGTTGCACATTTTCGTGACAATTCATCTGTAAAATTTTTACCCTCATGCGCGCAAAGAATTTTCACTTCAAAAATGTATACCTTTGTGTACAAGTTTAATTTAGTAAAAATAGGCATGTGGCCAATACAGCTTATAAATAATAATATCTATGAAATACTAATGAATATTTACAAAATGAAAACAAGTTATGTATTTTGAGCAAGTTTGTAAGTAATAATATATCGACCATTAAAAAAGATAATTCAGTGAATAAATACAGAGCGATAATGATGAGACTTCATATTTCAAGTCCTTTATGCCCTTAATAATGTAAAGGTAGATAAAAGAAATGTAATTGAGCGAATTCAAAAGTTCGAGGTAACAGTGAAAAGGCGGGAAAATGAATCAGATGGAAGCGATGGTATCGGGGGGAATGACTTTCTGTTGCGGAATGTTGATGACTATCAAAAGATCGAAAAATTGTTTGTCCGTCTGTCATTTCTCATATCGAATAAGTTTACTTACAACGTTCTTATTTTTTTAATGAAGTTTTAGAATATAGGAAACAGTGAGCATTCGAATCATCTGATGTAAAGTGATCAACGATGTCTATGGACATTTGCAAGATTTGAATTTGCAATCAACTCGATATCAAAATTTATTTTTAGAGTCCACGCTAAAGGATATATCTAATTTTGAATAACACATCTTCTAAGAATTTAACAACTTCTGAATATAAAAATCTTTTGAATTTTATAAAAAACTGCTTTTGAACCCAACTTGAAAAAATGAAGCTGTAGTTTTAAAATAGTGATAATAAAATAAAAGTGTCTAAAATATTAAAAACTGATATAAAAGGAACATCACGTTTTAGCGGTTGAGTACCTAAATAACGGCGCGTCACGTACAGAACACTAGGACATAAAGCGGATTATTAAAATCTAGATAGAAATGTGGATGCACTAGATTTTCACTGTCATTCTTCGGCCATAATAATTTGACTGTAATAGCAATTTAATACCGAAATTTAAAGAAAATACTATCTTTCAATAAGAATTTTGACTTGTTTATATACAGATAACTGCAGGAAAATCGAAGATATTTATTTCTTGAAAAATGATGACTTATGAATTATCAACAGTCAGGATACGCGCATGCTCACTGTCAGAAACGATATCACAATTGTGTCATAAATATGAAGATTTTCGTTACAGATAGAATTAGCTGAAATTGATGTTGATGAATAGGCGAGGTGGTTTACTTAGCTCGCGCCGCGGTGGACTCGGCCCAGCACACCCTCGAAGTGTGCCCGAGATAAGTGGCGCTGCCTCGCCATCTGACGTCTGTTATCGGAAGGGACTTGTCTCTGCCGAGGTGACGGCGATGGTTTCCTTCTGCAAGGCAGTAATGTCCCAAAAGGATGCCAACGAGCGGGCGAGAGAGGAGCCTTACCCGAGGTAAACTTGGATCATGCGAAAGCATTAAACTGCATCATCAAAAAAATGTTACCTTAAGTGTGGTTTTAAAAAAACCAGCCAAGTGCTAGTCGGACTCGCGCACGAAGGGTTTCGTACCACTGCATTGTATACAACATTAGACACTTTAACAAAAAATATGGTTTATGTTTATGGAATTAAATGTTTTTTTTATATATTTGAATCGATTGCATGAAAGGTAAATTGTGGTTTACGATTTATGACGTATTAAAAAAAAGTACTTACTAAATCTCGTTCAAACCAATTTTCGGTGGAAGTTTACATAGTAATGTACATCATATATTTTTTTTTAGTTTTATCATTCTCTTATTTTAGAAGTTACAGGAGGGGGAGACATTTTTCCACTTTGGAAGTGTCTCTCGCGCAAAAGTTTATAAAAAATGGTATTAAAAACCTCAATATCAATTTTATCCATAGATTTTTTTTTAAGTTAGTTGGATAGGCAAACTGGCAAACGTACCACCTGATGTTAAGTGGTCGACGTCGCCCATGAACATAAACTAGTTTACCTGGAACGAGCCCAGGCAACTCATTTATGTGTTGCCTATCCTGAGACATAACATGTTAAGTCTCGGTGCCAGTAATTACACTGCCTGTCTTGCCCTTCTCTCCGAAACACAGCAAAGCTGTTTCACGGGAGAAATAAGCAAGCCCCACAGGTAAGGGTTTGATGATGAAAAAAATTGAGTTCCAGTTCTAAGTATGGGGACCCCCAAAATTTATTTGTTTCTTTTCTACTTTTGTATAAAAATCTTAATGCGGTTCACAGAATACATCTACTTACCAAGTTTCAACAGTATAGTTCTTATAGTTTCGGAAAAAAGTGGCTGTGACATACAGACGGACAGACAGACAGACAGACAGATATGACGAATCTATAAGGGTTCCGTTTTTGCCATTTGACTACGGCACCCTAAAAAAATATGACAACATATCTTTGATCTTTTGTTGATCCTGACTCTGTTTAATAATAATGTCAATATTTATAAATGTTTGCTTTGTAAACATCCATCTGGATGATTGTTATGTAATTACATGAAAACTGCTGAAAAAAATTCATAAAGTATAATATTGTTGCACTGGTTATTTAGTCCTAGTGCCATACAGATGGCTGGAAGGATTAAGATCTATGTAGATTTGATATAGAATTATGCTTAAAAGGAAAGTCCATTGTAAGAGGTAGTGCCATGCTGCTTTGCAACCGGATTGGGCCGGGACGACCGGGGTGGTACCTCTCGCTCACTTAGCACCGGCGTAAAGTGACAGCAATGCGTTTCG
This sequence comes from Helleia helle, assembly GCA_963853865.1. NCBI lineage: Eukaryota > Metazoa > Arthropoda > Insecta > Lepidoptera > Lycaenidae > Helleia > Helleia helle. Next base: position 1,905,431 of record OY971418.1, on the reverse strand, counting down.
TGTTGTTTGTTAGTTTCCAATGGCCCACTGAGGGGGATAAGGAAAAAGAGTGCAACGCATCTGCATAACCACTGGTTATGCGACTGTCTATGGGCGTCGGTAGTCACCATAAGGCTTTGACAAAACAAGCATTGTTATGCCATAAAATTCCATCAATGTAAATTGTAAGCCCCTGCTTTTAAAGAAAATAATGTATTTCTACTTCTGATTCAACTTATGACAACATTCGTTAAGTGGCCTCTTATCCGAGAGTGGACGGTTACCGGCTGATAATGATGATCGTGTAGTATTTTTTAATCATCTGCTATAAAGTCTACTTAAATAACACTTGATCATTAAACGGGTATTAAGCAATAGTTGGATGCGCGGCGAGAACTTGGCGAGGCGAACTTTTTAATCCCAAACATGCAAGTTACTGACGTCTCACCAACATCATCATCGTCTGCCGCTCACCGGGATTGCTCTGACCCATTATTAATAATGGATGCTTCTTTCAATATACGTACACCTGTCTGACTTGTTAACTAATGAACAAAGACTTCTTCCAAAAAGTAATTGCTCAAGGTATGACAATTTTTTTTAATGAATTTCTTATCAGATTTTTCATTTTCAATCCTCTGTTTGAAAGTCACGCCGTTGATAGACTATTAATTAGCAGTATAAATCCATATTAAATAATAATTGTTATTATATTAAAATTATAATAAATTAAAATTATTATAATATAATAAGAAATATTACGAGAAGCGCTCTCTAGCCTACAATCCTCTTCAGATAAGTTTATATAGGCGAAAATCTTCCATATTAAATCTTGATGTCTTTTATTTACTTATCCATTTATTTATGAATCTAATGACCCTTACGATACTACATACATGATGGCCGGTATGATAGTAGTCAGGACTGTACCACAGTCGCGATCCGGATGTATCTATAATCGAAATATCAATAAGTGCTATAGTTTGCATATCAAATAAGATATCTGCATAACATATTCTTCTGTGTATCTCACAGAACTCCTCGGCTGAACCGAATTTGATGACTTTTTCACTGTGTATTCAAGTATAATATTCGAGAATGGTGTAAATTCACTTTCGCTGCACACACCACAAACAGTTTTAAACAGGACGTCTAGTTTTATGAATCTCGGGCCTAAGTTAACGTGGTATGATGGATTGATATTAATTATTTATTTATACTCACACAAAAAAAAAACTATTAAAACAAACCTACAAACCCAATACTTTATCAATCAAAACGACATACTTCATTCATAAGTGTAGAGTCAACAGTCAACAGACCAATTTCCGCATACCGCAAAGTCACCACCCTTGAATTTACTGGGCAAGCGGTAATAAAGATAGATTAACTTCGCCCAAGGAATATGCACTCTTGGGGGAATCTATTAGATATACATAAATCTAGTCCGCGCATAAACAAATTGTATTATAAACGTTTATAACAATTATATTCAATCGTTTGAGGCTTTTTAATGCTTTTCAGCTTTGGTATGGTTTGTTATAACATAATATAAAAAATATACGCATATAATTTATTTTTAACATAATATGCAATATGCCATCGTTAATTAAGTAATAAAACGACAGTAAATATAAAACGGCTAGTCAGACTACTGACCACTGACGAGGACACTGCTGACCCTGGCGGAGTGCCCTGCGTGGGCTTCGCAGAGAGCGGACCTCATAGCTGAGGTTGGCTCTGACCTGTCGCTCCCTGCGGTCATCCGAGCGATGACCGTCAGCCATATGTGTTAAAAGAAGGAGGGGATGTCAATCCCCCTCAAGAGGAGAGTGCTGGATGGCACGCCGTCGAGGCCCCATGCGAACGTCACTGTACCCGCGCCGGGCCCATCAGACGACCAGAACACCTCGGGGGTTTTAGTTAGGGTGAGAGTCCCGCATAACTACTCGGCTCTCACAGGCCAGGGGTATCATTATGATTTCCCCAAACAAAAAAAGACTGCTGAACACGCAGCAATGTCAAATTCAGCATATATTATATTATTAATCTTATATCTTTAAATAAGCAATTCTTGTATATATATATATAATTGGAATCGGCTCCAACGATTTTCATGAAATTTAGTATATAGGGGGTTTCGGGGGCGATAAATCGATCTAGCTAGGAATCATTTTTAGAAAATGTCATTTTAATAAATAAAAAAAAAGAAGAAATACCGAGCAATGCTCGGTCATCCGGGTACTATTATTAACATAATAAATACCGGGTCATGGGCAGTAATTTTAACTTATAGAAAATTTATTACGACCATTTATTTCTGCTTCATTTACCCGTAATACAAGTTATTATGTACTCACCATGGGATTATATGAACGTTGTGTAACTGTTAATTAGTTAAAAACTAAAGATATTTTTCGGTAGTTATAAGGGAGGCACGGAATAGGTGCACAAAATTTATTTTCGTGTGTCTGTGCAAATAAAACTTATAATTACAAAACCGCGGGTTCTCAAATTCTATATTTTGTTAATATAAATCAAATGTGAATACAGAAGCAACCCATTTCACATAACTCGTTTTCTTTGGGACCCCTATTGACATAGTTTCGAAGGGATGACACGCGCACAGAAGGGTTGAAAAGTTGAGGGAGTATCGTAAAAAACTTGAAAGGGTCGGCTTTATACCACTTAATATTTCAAAATATTTTTAATTGAGGCACAGGAACGAGGAAACTTTAGTAAATAGTCCCGTGATACTATTATGTTTTTTTTTTATGTCATAATCAGGCAACAGAGCAGTCAGAGCCTTATGGTGACTACCGACGCCCATAAACATCCGCACAACATAAAGTTATGCAGATGCGTTGCCCTCCTTTTCCCTATGGGCCACCGGTAACTCACAAACCGCACAAACCGCAAAAAACAAAGACAGCATTGCTATTACTTGACGCCGGTGTTATGTGAGCGAGATGTCGATCGGCCCAGATTTGGGTCCAGTCCCAAATTTCAAACTTTAATATCTATACTAAAATTATTTAATATACATGAAGCAATAAAATAAACTGTAATTGTAATTCGTTGAGCCCATAGATATATCCCACTGCTGGGCACGGGTTTCTTCGAAATCAGGTGAGGTGGGTATTGGGCCATAGTTCACCGATGCTGGCCCAATGCGGGTTGGTAAACTTCACACCCCTTCAAAGACTTTTAATCTCATCGGGCATGCTGGTTTCGTCATGATGTGTTCCTTCGCCGGTGAGCAAGTGATGTTCCCATGTTCAAGTGGTTATGGTGATTAGATAAACCGATCTTACGTGCACCGATCAGGACTCAGGGTCGAAACCAAACCTCCCACTTTGATGCTGAGCCCACTAGATCATCGACGTTCGTAATTATTAAAATGAGCTCGTAATTTTTTATGTGACAATTTTTTGAGACTCCGGAGTCCAGACTCGTCTAAAAGCCGAAGCATGAAGGTAGGAAGGTTCCAAGTCAACAGCTCAACACACCGGCCACCGCGGTCAACCACCAGGGGAACCTGGGATAAGGGCCCAGGTTTCCCTGGTGGTTGACCAGGGGATAATGTAGGTGTAAACAATACTTAATACCACAACCACGATATATGCTATAAACATGAAGTTATACATAACAACTCATAGGTAATGAACGCATCTATATTAATATTTAGATATTTGTAAACAATAATTTTTCTGTGGTTCATTGCAGCTGGGCTTTCCTGACTGCTATCTTTTTATGACTTTTGTTTATCATTGAAATCTTGTACTGTGAAACTGGGGAGGGAAACTGGAAATATTTCCTACTCCTTAATCCTTCTGATTAAATTCGTTTCGGGACCCAAGGCAGTTTAAGGGAAAAGGGTCATTTAGTTACCTCTGTCGATCCTGGCTATACAGGAGTAGCAGCGATGGGAACGAGTGGTGGGCCTAGCCCGTCCAAAAAGTAATATAACAGCATAAATTTTTCACATCTGCCAGACGTCTTATGATGTCTTTGACGTTGACGAAGATGTGTGCTACTTATAATCCTTATTTTTCGCATCAAGTGTCCCGGTCAGACGTCATCTTGCCACAGACAAAAAGACGACAAGTGCCTTGCCACTGACATCTAACACGGAGATCGTCAATTTCGATATTTTTGTATATAAAGGTATCTCGCATGTATAATCTATAACTATGAATATGCATACACTCACATGCAGTATGCAAGAGCCCATGCCATAATACAAACCAAACAATTGACGTACGTTTCGCCCCGACTCTGTGTGTCAAGATGTAGTATACAAATAACATTCCCAGGTGGGTTATCCAAGATGCCATTCTACAATCGTAAACGCTAGTTACAGAAAACTAATAAATGTATGGAAATGGCATTTAAGAGCACGTGATTTATCGCTGTAAAATGTCATTTCCATACATTTATGAGTTTTCTACTAGCGTTTACGATTATAGAATGACATCTTGGCCTCTTTTTCTTAACGCCGGGAAATGCTCTGAGGCATCCCGCAGGGGAGTGGGTCTCCCTACGCGAGTATATGGGACTCGCTGCGCCCGGCGAGTGCCACCAATGCCGCCTTTGGTGAGGTGCCCCGGATCTAATAAACAAACAGGGCACCTCGACGGCTAGTCAGTCCCCCAAGGGTCCGACGCCACCTTCACCGCGGGATTATCCCGCACCACTGAACAACCCCTCCCAACGTCGGGACAGTACAAAGGGGTGAGGTTCCCATTCTCGCCCCTTGCCCCCTGGTCTTTTGTCTCCTCTTCTTATAAGAGGGGTACAAAGATCCCCCTCGGCTCAATTAGCTTAACCCAAGGTGCCGGGCTCACCCTAAGCTACTGAGCCCCACCGCCACGACAAGGCTTGAACCGTGGTGGGGTTCGCTAAGCTACCTGAGCTGTTACAATAATAATATGAATTTAACACCCAACACTATTAAATCAAACGATATGTATGTAACTGGTCATCAATTAAATAAAATGGAGATTTCTAATGACCTATTTGGATAAGTTATAATACTAACAAAAGATAATAATTTACGTACAAGACAACTTATCTCAGGTTAACAACTACATACACGACCATGATATCTATATTCATCATACAAATTATCTGTTAATGGATTCGAACCCATAACTGCAATCGAAGAGCCGACCGTCGAATTAAGTAGATGCTACAATAATCATAGCGTATAAACCCAACATGTTATCATGATTTCATTATGTCAGACACCATGATATATGGAACCTACAAAGTAATATTAATCATTTCAGAAAATATTCCAAACTATAACGTGTCTTCGCAAAATTTATCGCTCAAATTGTTTCCAAGTACCTCCTCCTCCCCACATAAACATATCCCATCTGACGTAAAAACAAATACGAGTCTAGACACAGTCATTAATCTAATTTAGATCTAGCATCGTTAGGAGTAAAACCATCTAATCTCTAGGACCATATTTTTTTCTTTTACGCCGGGAAATGCTCTGAGGCATCCCCCGGGGGAGTGGGTCTCCCCAGGCGGGTATGTGGAACTCGCTGCGCCCGAAAGGAGGTAAAGTGGACGCAGCTCTATCCACTAAAACCCGGCGAGTGCTAACAATGCCGCTTTTGGTGAGGTGCCCCGGATCTGTTGAGCAAACACATCTCGACGGCTAGTTCAATTTGTTTTGCCCAAGGTGCTGTGTGCACCTAAGGCTACTGAGCCCCATCTCCACCACATACCCGCCTGAGGAGACACACTCCCCCGCAGGATGCCTCAGAGCATTTCCCGGCGTTAAAGAAAAAAAAATAGCCCCATCGCCATTCCAGGGCTTAAACCATGGAAGAGTAATCTGTGGGACCTATCCAATGGTACTTTTGATATAGATTCATATTCAAATGGAGAAGATTTGTAAGAATACTAGCTGCTTAACGATATCACAAATGTCTTAGAAATAATGAGTTAGCCTCTTCATTATAACTCTTAACATCACCGAAAATACACGAAATCAAATCCAAATGGAAGCAGCACTATAATCGTAAGCATAATAGCTCTTATTAAAATTAACAATACACGCAGCTCGTTTCTTTGACTGCTAGTACTTTGAAATTAAAAATCAAATAAAAAACATCGCGTAAACATCATTTCACCCACACCATCTCGATGTCCGGAACTCCACAAAAACTTTATTGTTACGGCATTTCCTGCCTCGCACGACCACAATATGGAATGCGATCTACGGTATTTTCCGAACCGATACGACTTAGGGACCTTCAAGAAAAGATTATAAGTACCCATATTTGAAAGGCCGGAACGCAGCTGCTAATGATGTAGAGGGTGTCTATGGATGTCGCTTATGACTTACCACCAGGTGAAACGACTCTTTCATGATTTGCACTTCTTCTATAAAAAAAATTAAATAAGTGTACTAAGGAACCACATTATAAACCGCGATAAAATCCGTAAAAAATGTTTCATTATAATGAGTGAAATTCGCGCAAACATTAGAAAACAATAAAGGAACCACATTGTTTATCGTAAATCGTATTTGGATTTATTAGGACTATTTTAAACATATTTTAGCACTGTCTTAAAAAGAGCCTTTATATTTTTAAAGACAGAACATAAAATTCACGATACTTTTAGAAATAAACACTTAAATAAGAAAAGTATTTAATATCAGCCGAGAAACTTCTGGAAAAGTATATTTTTTCTATTTCATCTAAATGTACACTTCAAGTGAGAGAGTGAAAGATTTATACTTTCATTTTACCCTCTTGAAAGGGGACATCTATAAATCACGTAAGTTAAAGGTCTTGCAAATAATAAAATACCATCATCATTCAACAAAATATAATTATTATTATCAAAGTCGTCATCATTATTTACATCATCATTATTATTATCAACATCGTCATCATTATTAACATCATCGTCATTATGATAATATTATTAATTAATATAACCGTTGACTATTATTTTCGCGATCGAAGGCGGGATCCGCCTACCTGGGAACTATGTTCATTTCTTCCGCGAAACCGTTTTGTTATTTAGTAAAGTAGACCACATTCCATCAGAGGCTCATTTTTTGTTATTCTTACTAGAATTGACTAATATTTATTTTTTATTAACAGAATTAAAATGACATAAAAAACTTTCAAAACTGTTTAATATATTATGTTATAATATCGTACTTTAATGTATATTATAAACATTCACGTATAAAATGTATAAAAAGATTTTGAACTACAGTCGGTTTTGCGGTGGCTTTACGTGAAAGCCGGTCAAAGAAATTAGCCAAATACAACTCACAGGCTTTTGAGTTTGAGCGAGTTTTTCACTCTATTATAAATTCTTTGTGATATTTCTCTGCACAAAATGCGAGCCAATATTTGTGTTTTAACATTTTGCACGCATAAAATGTATGTTCGTTCAAAAATGAGTATGAATAATCATTATTATCGCGTAATTATGCTGTCGGTTAAGGTAAATAAATTTTATATTTTGTAATGTTTACGTGAATTTCTATTGTTTCATTATTATGGTCATAATAACTAAAAATTTACGGCTGGTCGGCTGGTAAGTTTACCGTAGCTCGACGTGCTATGGAGCATGATTTGCTGGGTGTTTCTTTGACAGATAGGATTCGGAACGAAGACATCCGCCAGAGAACTAAGGTTACCGATATCAAGGAAAAAATAAGCTCATTGAAGTGGCAGTGGGCTGGTCACACACTCAGAAGAACGGATGGCCGATGGGGCAATAAGGTTCTAGAGTGGAGGCCACGTTTAGGTAGACTAAGTGTTGGTCGGCCATTGACCAGGTGGGAAGACGATCTCCGTGCGGTGGCCGGTCCGTGTTGGATGCGAGTGGCGACGGATCGGCGTAACCTGGATACATGCGTAAACGCATTTGCCTGCGACAGCAAAAAGTTTTTACAAGCCCGACGTTTCGGATACTTTACAGCAATCATGGTCACGGGAGGACGTATAGTTACTAGTTCTTCAACCTATTTTAAATGATATAAAACCTTATGAATTATAATAATATTAACTTGAACGTTAGTATGTGACCCATACTCCTCGATAACATATGAGACTATAACTTACCTTGCGCTGTCCCAAGGAAAGTTAGTTGACTATATTAACTATCAAAATATGATATGATATAATAATATGATAATTATATTGCCAAAGTGAGAACAACGGCAACTGACATATAACTGACATGGTCAGTCAGTAAGTCGTACGCACAAGGCATTCGTAGACTATCAAAATATCTAGCTCCGCGATATAAAAGAGAAAAACATGACAAATATCCCGGTTTAATTCGTTTTAATTTGTCATACTTATACCTAAACTTCTATAACACGATAATTTTCTCTAAAAGTACACAGCGATATAAAATTTCTTCCAAAAGCCCAATAAATAGCGGAGTAAGGTTCGATAGTAGTGGGTGCGACCATTCGAGGACACAGAAGGGGCAGCGCCCAGGTGTCACCCAAATTATTTACTATCCCCCGTAACATTGTGAATTTACCTGCAGCGTGGGGACACATACTTTATACTTCATTTTTGCTATTATGACGATTTGTGGATTATTTCTAATTTGATTGGAATTTGATGTTAAAATGATTTTGTTTAGATTAATAATTATTAGATAACATATCTTATATAAAATGTGAAGACAAATAAAGCAGATATATTATAATATTATGCTTATAATTCTTTACTCTTAGCCTAAATCTCTTATATTCTATACAGGTACATTATACCTGTCATATTAATTTTCCCCTTTAAATTAGATTTACAGCCATATTCAGATTTATGATAATTATTTTTACAGCCTGTATACCATCCGATCAGTAACCGGTCCGTGTTGGAGTGGCGAGGGATCGGCCATCTTGGCGTTCATTGAGGGAGGCCTATATTCAGCAGTGGATGGATAGGAGCTGATGATGATGATGATACCATTTAGTATGACGCAGTATATCCCCTCGCCTAATTGTAACGAAAGCCCATTAGCGTTTAGCACGTTTTAAGTGAAACTTGACAAAGAACCATTCTAAGAATAATTGTTTCGGGTTCTATCACAACACAGGTTTAGTTATTCGTATTAGAGTACATACATCATTTTCAGTTATTTAATCCTGGCCCAAAATCAACGATATGAATGCACGCTAAATCATCCATCAATTATTAACCAACTATAATACACGCCCAATTGCACAGATCAACAAAATCCACAAAAACCGTCTCTGAGGAAAACAAATAGAATTAAAACAGGGGAAAAAAAAGGGGCAAATTTCTCGCCAATAACACATGCGGGGAGAATTTCCCGCCAGTAACACATGGGGGGAGAATTTCCCGCCAGTAACACATTGGGAGACCAAGTCTGATCCGAACATAAAATAGTCGGGAACATGTGTCGCAGGATGGAGTAGATGGCTTCTAATAACACAGCTTGTTAGCTTGGTATTCAACCGATATTAAGATCTCGCTAGATGTGGTTACGATGTGCAATGTTTTATAACACTATATAGATTTTAGGTCATTAATCTTTAGGCAAAGACGTCGAGGCAGACCCCGAAAACGATGGCGTGACGATCTGGATGCCTAGAATAAGACCTGGTCGGAGTTGGCACAGGACCGTGATAGGTGGAGCAAAGCAGGGGAGGCCTTTGCCCAGCAGTGGGATCCAATAGGCTACTAAAAAAAAAAAAAAATCTTTTGACGTGATAACGTTATATAAATCGATGAACGTTAGCTGCACGTACGAAAAAGTGTCACGTTCCGCATGAGCCGAGCGTGTAAGTAAGAGCGCGAAACAAACGATAGAGAGATGATCGGCCTAAGCGGTCGGCTTGTGACGCATTATGACGTTGTCACGTAAAATTATCATCCGTAAACCGATTTTACAGACAACACGTAGGTTTTTGAAGTGAAATTCTTTGCACGCATGAGAGTAAAAAATTTACGGATGAAACTTCACGAAAATGTGCAACGTTTTTGTCCAAGAAGAGGGAGAGAGTGATTGAGACCAATTGAGAGAGAAAGGGCAAACGTAGCATGAAGCACATAGCCATGGAGTGAGTAGGGAGCAAGCGAGTGAGAAAGATCGAGAGAGAGAATGAGATAGAGCGAAAGTCGCATCACAAGTCCCGAAAATTTAAAGCTTTTAAACGAGATTTAAAAATGAGTTTGCCAAATAAGTTTTGACATGTGTACTTTGTACGCATGCACTTTTTTCACTGCTGGATAATATAGGCCGCAGATACCTACCACTCGCAGGCAACATTCCTTGGGTAAAGGTCCCCCCCTTGTCATGTCGACCGACCCTTCGTCTTCTCGGAGCACTTAAGACTTTACGTATATGATTATTTTAGATTATCATCATTATAAGCCACACGGACCCTCCGTATCAGGCCGAATCGCCGCTGATAATATTGGACAAGCTATCACCCAATCCACTTGAAAACTTTTCCAAAGTCATGGGGGAATGGACAATAATATATATTTTTATTTTATAAATCTGTTAACCCTTAGCAGGATTTGAAGCCACTATGTGCATACCATCGTAGGATTGGTTGTATTGGCGTTCTTTGAAGGAGACCTATGTTCACCAGGATAGAGGCTGATGAGGATGAGGATGATGATGATGTTGACATCTCTTTATGTCATCCCTACATTCAATCTCATAAATAACACATCCAAATAATTTCCCACACATAAGTGTATCATGAAAACTCAAGCCAGCATTAAGTCTAAAACCAGTTTTAATATTAATGTATCCTCTCAATGAACAACATTACTGAATTTCGAAACAATACTTGAAGTTACCAACTAACAAAATATTGCTTTAGAAATTGTTAAAACAAACTCATCGCAATATCCCTGACTCGGCTCCGGGAGAGGATAAACTTTGCCCACGTAACCATGTTATACAAAAATGGAAAAATCTAGCTCCTCATATTTCGTTCCCTTCATACTTTATCGCGGGAGATATATTTAAGTGCGCAACTTGAATTTCATTTTTGTGGTGTGTTTTTGTTTATGTTTATATCTAGGATTGGGGCTATTTTTTATATAATAATAATATCAACCCTTGTCATGTTATACATGGAGTATTTTGAGGGTACCGAAGGTGGGAAGACGAGATAAAGGCAATAGCAGGAAAGCATGGACTAGGACAGCGCTAAATAGAACAGAATGGAAGGAGTTGGAGGAGACCTTTGCCAAGGGAGAGTAAACGCACGAAGTTGTTGATGTCGATTCAACATCAAGGTGAAAAAAAATGAAAATCTTTATCAAAAACTATGTCCGAAAGGCTTATATTTTAATATCAACCCTTATATTATGTCCCACTGCTGAGCACGGGTCCTTGAAATCAGCCGAGGAGGGTTTGGGCCATAGTTCACCGATGCGCTGGCCCATGCTGGTAGGTGAACTTCAACACACCTTCAAAGACTTTAAATCTCATTAGGCATACAGGTTTCCTCGCGATGTTTCCTTCGCCGGTTTATTGTAAGTAAAAAATATCTATATAGAGCCTACTAACAAATTGGCATTGTACCTGCGGGTCACCAATACACATGCTGCTGAAGTAATGACCAAGTGTTGAAAAGACCAAATGCTGAAGTGATGAATCAAGAGATGAACGACAAAGAAGAAGGTGTGTTAACCAACAAAGCCTAAATTTGAGTTGTTAATGCTACGTTCAATAATAAACGATTTCGCCTACGATTACCCTATAAGCAAGATAAAGGATCTTGATGCTAGTAATTGTACCGACAGTCTGTGACTTTTATGCCAACTACTTGGCAAAAGAAATAAGCAGCATTATGATATGTATATTGTAGTCAACATTATAGTTATAGTAAGAGGTAGTGTAAATTCTTTGCAGTCGAATTGGGCCGGCACGACCGAGGGTACCTCTTGCTCAGGTACTGGCGTTAAGTGACAACAGTGCGTTGTGTGTAATGTAGCGTTTCGTGTGGATTGTGAGTTTTCGGTAGTCCACTGGGGGGATAGGAAAAAGGCTTTTGCCCTCATATACTATAATAACAAGTATTACTCTGCACAATACTATGTACAGTTGCTACTAAATTCTATGCTACATTGTAATATTCCGGTCTGCCCCTCTTTTATAGAGGAGATAGAAATAGTCAGTTCACCTGGTGGAAAGTGTCGCCATAGACAACCGCTACACCGTTGTCCTTACAGCTATGAGGATGCTCTTTTCACAGACTTGCAATCATTTCTTTTTGATTGTATGTATTGTATGCATTAATAAACGTCAAACAAAATAATTATAATATACCAATAACCTTTCTAATCCGTACTCAGGGATTTGCATACAATGAATATTTGTTCAAAACATTTGGCGCTGGACAGCTATTGTATGTTAAGCTGATAATCCACCGACCACCAGACCACTCCCGACCTTATTCCCACCATTTAAAACCCAAACTTCCAATGGGAATCCAGAATTATCCTGTTTTGTTCGTTGTGTATTCCTGTTTGGCGCTTTTCAATACCATATCTGATGGTAAACGCTCGGAAATTGAAGTTTCGGAATGAATTGTTACACTTTAGTAATTCGATTAAATGGATTGAACGTGAATAGAACAAATTAGCTACTTTTATCTACGTTTGTTGTGCTTTATATCTAGCTAACGGGCTGGTCAAATATTTTTAGTTGTTGTTGAGTACGTACATTCTTCATCATCATCAGCCGCTATCCGTTGGCTGCTGCCTAAGCCTCTCTCGATGAACGCCAAGACGGCCGATCCCTTGCCACGGCCACTGCACGGAGATCGTCTTCCCATCTGGTTAATGGCCGACCAACACTTCGTCTCCTAAACGCCTTCTCTACTCTTTCCATTTATTCTCCTTAGTTTACCAGCTAATATTGTAAAATGTTTTTTATAAAAGAGGGCGCTAACGGACGGTCGTTTCACCTGGTGTTAGTGATAAGCGACATCCATATACTTATTAATTTGTGTGTGGACTGTGTGGAGAATGTTTTGGAGAGCGTACAGTGTAATAACTGACAATTCAGGAGTTCCAGGTAACTTAGGTTCCAGGTAGCTTGGCAGTATCCTTATCGGTAACTCTACTTTTCCATAATACAGACGACCTCTGTGGCTCAGTGGCTAATCGCGTTGGCGCTCAAGCCGGAGGTTGCGGGTTCGAATCCCGCCAGGGAACAAAAATATTTTCTGTGTTCCTGGGTCATGGATGTGTATTAAATATGTGTATAATAAAAATCTTAAATCTATGTATAGTATAAAAGTATTAAATATATTTCCGTAACACAAGTTCTTCGAGAACTTACCGCGGGACCAGATTGACGTGGTGTGAAAGGTCCATAGATATTATTATTATTATTAATGTTCATAACACAATTCAGATGATTTCAAATATTTAAACTTGCAATAACCAAGCTAATAACTTTAGAACTTTAGTCCACTACAACACGTAGCCATTAAAAATATGCATTGCCATGTACTCAGACTCCAAGTGTAATACAAGAATATCTCTCATTACACATTGTGTGTAATATTACTTATAATGTGCATTACATCTCATGTACATCACCTTGTAATGGTAAGAACACATAACTTATATGTTTTTTATGTTAGTTGGATAGGCAAACTGGCAAACGTACCACCTGATGGTAAGTGGTTGACGTCACCCATGAACATAATCTAGTATACCTGGAACGAGCCCAGGCAACTCATTTATGTGTTGCTTATCCTGAGACATAAGATGTTAAGTCTCGGTGCCAGTAATTACACTGCCTGTCTTGCCCTTCTCTCCGAAACACAGCAAAGCTGTTTGACGAGAGAAACAAGCAAGATGGTGGTACCCATGCAGCCGGGAGCGCACAGCGCTTCCCTCCCACCGGTATAAAGAGGGTACAGTTAATTAATTTCTTTTCTTCGCGTACAAGAAGACAAATTTAATTTCCTTAGAAGTGACAAGTACTTACTTTAAGTTTACTGTGCGATTGATTGGCAAAACGGCCGTCTTGGCATTCTTTGGGGGAGGCCTATGTTCAGCATTGGATGGATAGGGGCTGATGATAATGATGATGATGATGAATACTTACTGTCTAGCAGTGTACGGAAGAAGCTTATTATGATGTCCGTATAACATTAAAAACCGTCGCGAATTAAAATAAATTAGTCACATACCCGCATATTCACAACTTTACCGGTCACGGCAAAGTCATTTAGTCATCGAACACATATACAATTGCTAAATTGAGCATTTATCATCATCATCATCAGCCTCTATCCGCTGCTGAACATAGGCCTGAGTGACGAGGAATCTGCCGTCTTTACGTTAATTAAGGGAGGCCTTTGTTCAAATTAAGCATTAAAATCTCTTTATTATATCATCGTCATATGATGCTGATAATATTAGACCATATCCCTCTTTTAAGCTTAGTCAAATCCCTTAACCAATCTAAACATAACGTCGTTGTAGTGCGAGAAGTCACTAAGTGACATTTTTAGCCAAAATGAGTTAATAATGTAAAAGTGTTTTTAATTCCATTGTCTACCTTATGGAAAGACAAAAAGAGCAGATTTTTAAGTATTTTGGATAATATGAGAATGTCAGAAGTACATAATTACTTGTTAAGGCAAAAAATCAGTCCATGGAAATTAACTAACGGTACTTGAGTAATTAATGTCAATTTTTTTCTAACGTTTTCTTAATTACTGGGGCTGCACTGAACATTAATGTTACTTAGTTACTTTTCACATACAATATATTCGACGAGAACCACTGATAATGTATTTTAGTTATTTCTTGCAGGCGAGCTTGACATGAAATAAAATTTATTAATATCCGATAGAAGTCACCAACAACACTTAGTTACTTTTTGCATACGATATAATTTGAGACAACCCACTAAATGGCTCTTAGTTATTTCTTGCAGACAAAGAAATTTGAATGAAATGCAATTCTGGTTACTGGTAAAAGTCACCAAAACATCTTTAATAATTTATAAATCAATGTAATTGCACGTTTTTCGGTTATATCCTACCTACGTCGTAATAATCGAACAAAAATACATTAATTAAAATAAAACCACTCGAATTGTAACTTAGTTTTTAAATACTTTTGAGTAGGTAGGTAGATACACCCAGGCAATTGCGCTCACCTGTGCACGCGCTTCGATTATTCTAATTTCTAACCCGTGACTCGTTCGTCGTCACTCGATCATTCGCTCGTGGTTGTTGCCACTAGAAGCACGTTTGTCGCTAAAGTGTGGAACAAGTATTGCCTACGATGAAGAAACGTACATCCAGGTCCCACTACATACTGTCACTACTGCCAGAAAACTCGCAAAAAAATTATGTAAGTATCTACTTCCTTTTTTTGTTATTATGCAAGTGGTAAGATTGACGTATACGATTTAGGCAAAATAAATAGTAGTTTCTGTAAATTTTGTCAATTAATGTACGTTTATGTATGTCTATGTATTTATTTATGAGGGTGTATTTGTGTGTGTTATTGTGTATGTCAGTCTATCTATGTGTGTCTGTGTGTATGTGTATATCTGTGTGTGTGTGTGTGTATGTCTGAGCGTGCGTGCGCGCGCGTGTGTGTGTGTGTGAGTGTGTGTTCATTGTGGTTGTTATTTTGTGTAATGCTTATGATAAGTAAGATCTAATTATTCTGTTTATTGGTTTTAGGAAACAGAAAAAAAGTTTCGTCATCAAAATGTACCTAAGGACGAATCACTTCATACAGAAGTGGTTCAAAATTTACAGCTAACACCGAAACTATGCCCGACTCAGAGTGAACATGAACTTCATATTACAGAATGTGAAGTAATGAATCTGCAACCTCCAATGCATCAAGCTGACGTCGTTGATTCTCAAGATACAATATTTTTATTACAAGTCGTAAGAAAGGTCCTGGTGCTCCGGGTACATCTGATGAGATGATGGTGCCAATCACACAATCAAAACAAAAAGATCTGATAAACCTATGCCGAACGGACAACATACCGGGTGAATTCCATTCATGGTTTCAATCTTTGCCAGTTAATAACCAACCAGATAGGCTTCCAGAACCAGACACCTTTGAAGACACTGATGGAGAAGATACTTCTTAAAGATAAGATAAATTTCTAAAAGATTAGATAATGAATCAAAGCTTGATTGTGTTGATTATGTTTTAAAATTTTAAACTTAAGATTTGTACTCATAGTTAATTGTAATTGGAACGAGTCTAAGTCCTGCACTTGTTTATAATATGGTTTAATAAATTAAATACCGTGATGTGACCATGGTATTTTTATTTGCTGTCTCGTCGGAAAGTAAAGGTACTTGTAAATTAAACCATATTATAAACAATTATCGTTTTAATGACTTTTGTAACTTATTAAGAATAGTTTATTTTGTATGCTGTGTTTGTTCGTATTAAATAACTGTTTTTCTTTTTACTTTGAAATTGTTTTTTTTTCTAACCCACCTTTTGAGCAATAGTCTAATTGCTTACTACCTGATAAAAGCTGTGCTAAGATTTAATTAAATAACACAAAAAGTTAATTAAGTAATCCAAATTACATTTTATGAGTATGCTAGAATTAACTATCTTCCTTTTAATTACATTTCTCAGTAACAGTAAATATATTTACATATTTTGGTGAATATTAGAGTTCATGGTAAAAATATCAATATTTTCTTCATAGAAATCATTATTGTAAATATAAGCGTTAATGTGTTATACCGATTATAAGAACCAAAAAACTTAAAAACGCGGTTATCTCGAAATTAGCTTTTTGTACTTAATGATTTCTCGCACTACAACGACGATAAGTCCTTAAACGTTCAAGTTGAATCTGAAATCCAAATGCAACGTCCGTAGAGCAGTATAAGCAGTATAGGTAGAACAGTATAGCTGAAGCAGTAATACTTGTACAGGTTAAAGGGTTAATTCAAACGACACGTCGGCCCGCGGCTGCAGCGGCTAAGATTTATGGGCGACTCTAAATTAGTTCCTGAATATCACTCGACGCGCGTGTACGTACAGAAATACTTGAATTTATTGGACTTGATTTTAATCAGGGAATTTTTGTTGGAGACAAGGGTTTTCTAATTTCGTTATCATCATCATGATCAGACTTTATCCATCCTCTGCTGAAAATAGGCTTCCTTCAATGAACGAGAAGACGACGAATCCCTTGCTACTCACATCCAACAAGGGCTGGCCACCGCACGGAGATCGTCTTCCCACCACTTCGTCTACATAACTTCTAATTAACAGTTGTAATTTTAATGATCTGTGAGTTAAGTTACAATAGTTCGTTTTATTCTAATGCATTAGATATTAGAACTTTAAGTAAAATCTTCGTGTATTTATTTAAGTAAATGTAATATCGGATGTGAGATTTGGCTTCATTTTCTTCAGTCGTGGTCCTCAAGTCTAAGGACCTCCTCCATCCATGACTTTGGCTTTTATGATGTTACGCCAACTTTTCTTATCTCCGGCCACCCGGAGAGTATCGTAGACCACCACTCTCAATACCACCGGGTATTGAGAGTGGTGAGAATTTGATCAGACAAACGCATCGGCGGCCTTTTTTCTCCCACTTTGCCAGTGACTACAAGATTTGGATTAGTTAATATATAAAAATATATATCAAGATAAAATACCAAAAGTTAATTTTACTACGATTGGATTAGCTGAAGTTTTATTAAATTAAATATTTTTCATCTAAACATGCACTACTTACCGGCGTCTGAGAAACGCCCAATTAACACTTGTATGTAAAAACTAGCCTTGATATTGAAGAAGCTTTCACCCCAAAAAAATCTTTTAAATTCGACTGATCATAGTTCAGTAGCTAAATATTTTCAAATTAACAAACATAGTCTATTATGTTACTATTACTAAAATAAAAACACTAACCAAAAGCCAAGAGTTATATTTTACACTTCCATTTAATGAATTTCTTCACAACTAAAGATACTCTTTATTTACTACTAGCTGTTGCCCGGCTTCGGCGGCTTCGCCCGCGTTAATTTAGAGTAACAGCCGTATACGGATTGATTATAACATCAGCCTAAGTTATAACATCAGCCAGTGAAAGTTCAAAATCGGCCCAGCTATTTCAGAGATTCAAATTCAAATTCATTTTATTTCCGATGCATGTTACAGTTTTAGATGTTTGACAGTTGACTTGGTTTGCCGCATGCATTGCCATTTCAGTAGCGTGGAAATTTTTATAACTTAAATACCTACTTTTAATTGTAATTACATATTATTAGCAATTTTGAAAATTAGATGTCAAGATGATATACAATTATTTTCAACAAATTGATTATATATTATAATGTTAGATGAGTAATTGATTTATTGTGCCTAATGTCATAGATAACCAAAAAATTACAGATTCACGAAATACCATTAATTTACAAATCGTTAACATGCCAAGTACTTGTAACGTTAAAAAACTTATTAATAGAATAAATACAATTTTCTAACAGCCATTCTGCAGTCAGTCTTTTAAAGTTTCTTGTTGTTGTTTCTTTAAGGTTTTTAGGATTAGCCGCAACAAACAGACAAAAATTGTAAAATATGCTATTTTGGTACCGTGTATACATCCTAAGCATATTTTAGTAAAAAGCGTTTATTTTGATATTACAAACTGACACTTCAATTTTATTTATCTGTATGCCATATATAGCTGTAATTTAGTATGTTGTATATTTCTGTAACCAAACGCTATAAATGATCATTACGACCACTGTTAGCATAACGCTAACATCCTCTTCATATAAATTATTCGGTTTTCAGCAGAAGTGACGTTAATATACGCGGCACGTTATGTGTTATAATTTCAAACGTAGCAATTATACTGCCCTCGATAAATTATAATACACCAGTTATCAGGGCGGTATGTAAATGAAGCATAAAAATGGAAATGCCACGCGGAGGTGTGTTTAATGGATGTGTCGTGTTCGATAACTTTTACAAGTCTTTCTTTGTTTTACCATCCTCCTGATATAACTAGATTGAGAATATGTCACGAACTTGTGATAAATCTGTTTTCTGTAAAAAAAGGAAAATTTATAAAGAGTTTTTCATATTAAAAGTTGTAGTCGAATCTACAACATTCGTTGTCGTCGTCACAGCCAAAAGACGTCCACATCTGGACATATGCCTTCCCCAAGGATCTCTAGCCTGACTCTAGACCATCTACATGCTACGATCCTTACCATATTGTCCTCCGATGGAACTTTAAGGTCCTAGAATAACCGCGTACTGGAAAGACGTACTTTGAGCCCAAAAGTACAATAATGCGACAAGTTTTCAATTATGGAAGCCTTTGTAGGCTGTATCTTGTAAGCCACGTGCTCGTTCTTTCTCTTGTTCACTGTATTAAAAATATTTTTAATTTATTTCAAGAGCCTTTATAATATAATGTCTATAATCAATTACTTTATTATTTTGTGAATATTAGCGCTATATTATATGTCCTACTGCTGGGCACGGCACCTCGAAATCAGCCGAGGAGGGTGTGGTGGTGGGCCATAGTTTACCAATGTGCTGGCCCAATGAGGGTTAGTGAACTTCACACACCTTCAAAGACTTTTAATCTGTTCAGGTTTCCTCACGATGTATCCTTCACCGGTGAGCAGGCGCACGCAGAAATTTATAAAACCCCATTTCAAGGCATCACAGGGTTTAGGATCGAACCTGAACCTCTTACCATACCAACTAGATAGAGTCGAGCCCATACCAACTAGACCATCATCGCTCACGATGCTACATAGAAAATAATTAAAATAACGGCATAAAGAGCTTCAAAGAGCAAGCAATATTTAATAAACTCTGAAGAGAGCCCACGTTACTCAGATAAAGCCGAGCGCGTGAAGCTTAGGGTATTATAGGCCCGGTATCCATTTTGGTTTCCCCTAAATTGATAAACACTTACATTTGTTAAATGTACGGCTTGTGATCGACATTTTGTGAAAACATTAAATTTGTGTAAATAATATATCTATTTTCTTCTAGTGGTTCTTATACAGAAATCTTGATATAGTTCTGTGGGTTCTGATATAGATTTTTACTATAGGTTCATAGAGGAACGCTTTTATACGTAACAGCTCCATGTTATTTACGATATCTTATGAGATAAGGATTCCTTGCATTAACCATAGCTTAAAAGTGCACGAAGCTGTAAAAAAATTAAACTTGTAATTTTTGTTTCAAACACATGATACATCAATTATTATTTTTATATTTTTACTAGCAGTAATACTATATAGGTACTATAGGTACTTTATCAGTCTTGTGGCGCTGCTGGACCAACGAAGCACTGCGTAAGCATTACTACGCTTACAAATACTACATTACATTCTTAGCAATACTATATTATCGTATAAATGCTGCGGTGCCAGCGTAGTGACCCTTAGAAGCACAATTACACCCCTGTAGCAATGATAAATTTACATTATTAGAAATACTACACTATCGCAGTAGCGCTACTGTGCCAACGTAGCTTCCTTTTATAGCACATAGGTCTAGATGGGCTCTTATAAAACGTCGAAAAGGGTGCACTGTTTGAGTTGGTCGTTTCCACGACCACCCGACAAGAAACTCCATGCATCTCTCCATTGAGCATTTCATGAAACAGCATAACACAAGTAGTAAGAGGTAGTGCCATGTTGCTTTGCAGTCGAATTGGGCCGGCACCTCTCGCTCACATAGCACCGGCGTCAAGTGACAGCTATGCTGTCGCGTTTCGTGCGGTTTGTGAGTTCCGGTTGCACATCGGGGAGATAGGGAAAAGGAGAGCAACGCATATGCGGATGTTTAAAGGCTTCGACTGCTCGTTTGCCCTCCTATGCTATAAAAAAACGACTGCGTAAAACACTTCAGGGTCCTTTGGTCTTTCATACTGCTAATAAACTTCATTCCAATCCTTCTGCCAGCTGGTAACAAATTCCATTTGTATAATCGAATTCCGCTTACCTATCACCAGAACGTGAGCGTGAAAAACAAATAATTTATATAACTGAGCCAATCCGTCATGTGCTGTTTTTAATAAAACTCTCAAATTGATTCCGTTGGAATGAATCAAAACATGTCTGCCCTCGCATAACAATCTATTTGGCCCCCGTTAGCCGTTGTGTAACACGTTTCCAAACCCGTTAAGATTTACCGTCAAAATCTAACTGCAGGTCAACGAAGCCTCAGGGGCATTTGCAAATTGTCGCAGTTGCCGGTCCATTTCAGATTTTTACACGAGTTTTTCCCTACCATGCGATATTGTACTCAACTTTACAGACATGCGTTGGATACATTTCCAGTTTAAATGTATTTATAACGTTTTCCGTAGACTGAAACGCGCAATGGATGTTGTGATGGAGGATATTGTATGGTGGTAATAAATATGATCGTCAAAAAAATAAACGATTACAGTGTCCGAACCGAAATGTCCCGTAACCCTCACGCATTCAATTACTTTTGATACGTGTTTTGATGACGAGTACGGGATACCAATTTACTATATACGGTATACCTGTGTGGTTATGTAACTGGATAGAATCTTTACACGGTTCTAACAAATACATAAATCATCTTTTTAGTGTAAAGCAAAAGCATACTTTTTATCGATTATTTATTTTGCTATGCTTTTACCTATACTGCTCTCTTGGGCTAGTTTCGAATAATTTTGTAACGTTAGGACGTCTGACCCCTCATTCTTCGTAATGATGTTTACTGTCAAGTATCCAAAATGTCAGGCATGTGAAAATCTTAATAAAACACAAGAAAATCCATAAAAATCATATTCAATAAATGAAATTTGCGTAAATGTTAGAAAACAAACGATTATCATAAAAATATCTGAAGAGAATCGGAGCTAGTGCATTTCGAGACACTATATAATATAGTAATCAAAAATATAGTGATATTTTTTCTACGTCCTAGAGGCGATATAAATACGTTTTATAAATTGAAAATTACAACCATTATTTTTTATTGAAACTATAAGTCGAACAAATCTAACTTCTTTCTTTCTTCTTTCTAATCTTTCTTTCTTCTTTCTAACTGTCCAAAATTTCTTGTCCCAAATCCAGCCCCGTGTGATGCGATACTGATGCTGCACGGAAGCATGAGAATGTAACCAGACGAATATTCCACTTAGATGTGAAAGCCAGACCGTATTTTATCGGATGCGAGACGAAATATGAAAATTTTCATTTCCCAATTCAAAATATATGGAAGATCATATTTCATTTTGTGTAATCCTATGTTGTCCTCTGTGGTTGTCCTAAAATATTAAAAGATTTTTCGAAAATTCAAAATTGTCATCGAATTTAAGAATCAAAGTAAAACGCACATTAAATGTTAACTATGAAGTAAATAATATCAGAAAATAATGAGAAAATAGTGGTATATGTATTTAAAATTGTTAGTTTTAAAAAATATCTACTTATTTTGTTCTAATTATATAGACTTCGATTTAGAACTAATTCACAGTTAATTTTTTTTCACCATCATCATCAGCCTCTATTCCACTGTTGTACATAGACCTCCATCAATGAACGCCAAGACAGCCGATTCCTTGCCACTCGCATCCTATATGAACCGGCCACCGCACGGAGATCATCTTCCCACCGGGTTAAAGGCCAACCAACACTGCGTCGACCTAAAATATTATAAACATAATATTATATTACATTATAAAAATATTATAAACATAATATTATATTACATTATAAAAATATTATAAACATAATATTATATTACATTATAAAAATATTATAAACACGACCATATTATAAACTTGATAAAGTTTGTAGACATTCTTAAGAAAGACACTATAATAATAATAATATCTATGGACGCTTTTACACCACGTCAATCTGGTCCCGTGGTAAGTTCTCGAAGAGCTTGTATTACGGGTACCAGACAACGGAAATATATTTAATACTTTTATACTATACATACGAGGGCGGCACTGAAAATTTCGGGAATCAAGGAAGTGACACAACATTACTATTTAAAAATGTATTTATTGCTTTTCGAAGTATTCCCCGTGAAATTTAACACATTTTTCCATACGATGGAATCAATCATTGAAGCAACCATTCCATTCGGAAGTTGGCGTCTCTAAAATGGCCGTTTTGTAGGCGTCCACAGCTTCTTCAGGCGATGAAAATTTTTGACCACGCAATTTATTCTTTATTTCAGGGAAAGTATAGAAATCATTAGGGCTGTACGGCGGATGGTCTAATAATTCTATATTTTCTTACTCTAAAAACTTTTTTGTTCTATGCGCGGTGTGAGAACTCGCATTGTCGTGATGGAGGATGATGCGGCGGTTGCAGTTCTCTTTACGGAGTTCAGAAACGACCTGTGGCAAACAAATGCTAGCATACCATTCTGCATTAACCGTTCTTTGTCTCTCAAGAGGAATAGTCGCAACATGGCCGGTTTTGGAGACAAACGTGGCCACCATTTTTTTTGCAACACTCCGTGAACGAACAATTTTTGTTGGCTTTAACTCATTTTCGAACACTCGTGACTGGTTTTTTGTTTCGGGTTCGTACGCGTATATCCAGGATTCGTCACCTGATACGATGTTGTATACAGCATTTGAGCATCCTGCGAGGAATCTTTCCAGAGTTCTGACGCACCAAGTAACGCGAGCCAGTTTTTTGCTCTTCACCGAGCAAATGCGGCATCCATCGGGAAAACAACTTTTTTACACCTAATTGTTCATGCAAGATTATTTGTATTTGACTCATGCCAATGTCTAAAGT
Source organism: Helleia helle (assembly GCA_963853865.1). Taxonomy (NCBI): domain Eukaryota; kingdom Metazoa; phylum Arthropoda; class Insecta; order Lepidoptera; family Lycaenidae; genus Helleia; species Helleia helle. The sequence goes on along the minus strand of OY971418.1, from coordinate 1,881,652 downwards.
TGCCTGAATTTCGCAGTATGTCACATGTCGATCTTCCTCAATCAGCTTACGCACAGCATCAACGTTTTCTTGGGTTACTGCAGTTTTTGGACGACCTTGACGGGGGTCATCACTGAGCTTGACACGTCCACGTTGAAATTCAGCAAACCAGCGATAAATTGTGGTTTTAGATGGGGCTTCATCACCAAATGCAGAAATCATCCGGTCAACACACTGTTTTTGTGTTAAACCACTTCGAAAGTCATAATAAATCATCGCTCTAGAATTTTCTCGAGTCAATTCCATTGTCTCAACGACTAAACAAGTTTGACAAGACCTTGTGACAAGACCGAGAATCTTTTTTAAAATAAATAAATGGTATTCGATTTTTTAAACCAAGGAATTTTCAATTAAAAAGATTTTAATATGACAGGAACAGTGGAAATATTCCATTCCTGATACTTTTAGTGCAGCCTATGTATATTTAAGATTTTTATTATAATTATATAATAAAAATCTTATTTTAATACACATATTTAATACACATCCATAACCCAAGAACACAGAAACCTTTTTGTTCCCAGGCGGGATTCGAACCCGCAACCTCCGGCTTGAGCGCCAACGCGCTTACGACTGAGCCATGGAGGTCGTGTATGAAGTAAGACATTATGATACTAATCCTCTGAACTCTAACTTGTAACACTTTCTTTTGAATTCATCAATATCTATTATTTTCTAGCGCCAGTCATTCGGAGCGACGATGGTCTAGTAGAATTCCGTCTCTTGAATGAGACGTCCGGGTTCGATCCTGACCCCCCTGTGATGCCTTAAAATGTGTTTTTCTTAATTTCTACGTGTACCTGAACATGAGACCATCACTTGTTCACCAGTGAAGGGAACATCGTGAGGAAACCTGCATGCCTGATGAGATTAAAAGTCTTTGAAGGTAGGTGAAGTTCACCAACCCGCATTGGGCCAGCGCATCGGTGAACTATGGCCCAACACTCTCCTCGCCTGATTTCGAGGAGGACACCCGTGCCTAGTGGGACATATAAGGGTTGATATTATTATTATATATTATAATCATTCCAGAATCATCGTTATGAAAAACACCGATTTCATTACAATAATTTCAATGTTCTAAGCGTAGTTAAGTATAAGCGTACAAGCTACAAGCAAAACCCGAACACTCAAAAAAGGAAAGGGAATTCTATGAAAACCAACCGTGGCAACATAAATTATTTCCATCCGATTAAAAATCCAAACAAACCAACGTGATGCGAAAATGAAACTAGTCCTACACACGTAAGTCGTAATTTTTCTAGACTAGCATTTGGTAACAAAAGCGCGGACGGAACCCATAAACCTGCCCAGCTGATGTTCCGTTCTGCCATTCCACCGCGGATCCCATGGATGTATCATAAATTACATGCACTACGTTATTACATCAACTTTAATTTAATTTAAATTAAAAATTCAGCTAAGATAAAGAAAAGATATTTGTGAAAAATATTTTGAGAGCAAAAATTTTAATGATTTTTAGAATTAACTTTTGTCTATTAATGATGCAAAGTTTTGACTTCGGAGTTATATGAATAATACTTGTTATTTTATTAATAGTGATGAAATAAATCTATAAATAAAACATAATTTATGTGCATTTTATTCTTAGCTCGCGCGGGTTCTATTCCCAATGTATAACGAATATAATTAATGTCTGTAGTTTTATACCGATCGAGGATCTATCAAACAACATCAATGGTCACCAAATAAATGAATAAACGTATCTTTTGAAATGGAAAAGCATACCGAAAAAAGCAACGTGGAAAAAATATATGAGCACAGAAGCGGTTTTTTACGGCCGCAGTTATAGGCTTCCGCGCTAATCTCTTAACTCTTAGCGCGGAAACAATAAAACGGTCCTCGACTTTTTTCTCACATGGAAAAACTCGCTCGAAAAATGTTTAGGACACCGCTCTGCAGCGCTTACCTCGCTTGTTTATCGCTAATACTATTATATTTATAACTTACGTAAATTGTTGCAAATTAATGTAGTGTTGTATATATTATGGCATTTTACAATATACTTATAGTGTAGTTTCGTATAACTTTGTATAATTCGAGGCACGTAACTTGGCAAGGTTTTGGCGTGGTGGGGGAAGTTCGCGCGTCATATTTTTTAATAAATTCGATGCGCGAACTTACCCAACTACGCCGGGGCCTTGCCAAGCTACGCATCTCAAAAAATAACGTTAGGACGCCTGACATCTCAGTCCTCCCGTGACCATGGTTGCTGTAAAGTATCCGAAACGTCGGGCTTGTAAAAATCTTAATAAACCGCGATAAAATCCGTAAAAGTTTTTTCGTTACAATAAGTACTCTACTTATATTTGCTGCGCTTTATGCTGCACCCCCATCTGCACAGGCTTCTGGTAGGTTTACTACCTATCCAACAATCAAAAAATACATTCGTGATTACTCCTAGTAATATCAACTTAAGTAAGAACCTACTATTTTAGAACACAGTCACTTTGGCCAAGTTTTGGCTTCCCGCCACAAGTCAGGATCGTTTCTTTCATTGGAGACTTAATTTAAGGCGTATTTGCACTTAATTACCACACCGAACAACACTGCCAATTGTAGACCTACATACCTCGACACAAGTCTAGACTTCAGTCGTGGAATTGTGAATTATTTTCAGTTGGTATTAACAGTATTTCAGTCTAAGAGGTGACACTACCTGACTGAAATACTGTATGCTGCATTGCAGCCGAACTAGGCCGGCACAACCGAAGTAATACCTCTCACTAACATAACACCGGCGTCAAGTGACAGCTATGCTGTCGCGTTTCGTGCGGTTCGGGAGTTTCTATTGGCGCATTGGGGGGATAGGGAAAAGGAGGGCGGCGCTTCTGCGTGGTTGTTGGTTGTGCGAATATGTATGGGCGTCGGCGCCTTGAGATTCCGACTGCTCGTTTGCCCCCTGGTGACATTAAAAAAAATGTTTATATATATTTTTTTATTATAATAAAACTTATATACACGATGAAGGTCTGAGAACTAAATTCTCAGACCTTCATCGTGTATGCTTAAACCTACGTGTGAATTTGCATCTTAAAAATAAAATTGAATGGCATGAAAGGTTTGTTTATATTTTCTCACAAACTGGCTCATTATGAAACGTATATTAATTGGTAACATGGAGGTGATCCAGCGCATTGAGAGAGCCAGCAGCAAAAAGAATAAAAGTCAACTAGAAGTCCTCTTAAGAAAAATTACTTTAAACGCTTATACTTATACATACCCAGAAGCAGCAGTGCCCCAGAATGAGTTTATTTTATTTTATCTCCTAGTGTTAAGTCATAAGCGACATCCATAGACACCCGCTACATCATTATGAGACGTATATTAATTGGTAACATGGGGGTGATCCAGCGCATTGAGAGAGCCAGCAGCAAAAAGAATAAAAGTCAACTAGAAGTCCTCTTAAGAAAAATTACTTTAAACGCATATACTTATTATATTATACCCGCTACATCATTAGCTGGGGCGTTGCCGGCCTTTCACTTTTCTTGAAGGAATCTTGAATATAATATCTTGAAAATAGCATATTTTCTTGAAGGTCCCCAAGTCCCCCAATTCCTTTCGGGCTACCTATATTTTTCATTTTGATCTAAACAAGTCCCATATAATTGCCAGATCCCTAGAGTGGTATACGTATATCAATGTTTCTATGAAGATAAGTAACGTATGAGTTGCCTTTTTTCTTTTCTGCCGGGAAATGCTCTTAGTCATCCTGCGGGGGAGGAGGGACTCCCCAGGCGGATATGGGACTCGCTGCACCCGAAAGATGGTAAGGTGGACGCAGCTCTAGCCACTAAAACCTGGCACCTCGACGGCTAGTCACACTCTCAAGAGACTGACGCCACCTCCACAGAGGGATTTTGTCTCAGCACAGATCAACCCCTCCCAACGTCGGGACAGTGCAATGGGGTGAGGTTCCGATCCATAGTCCCTTGTCCCCTCCTCCTACTCTTTTGTCCCCTTTTCTTTCACTCAGATGCTGGGTTCACCTTACATAAAATAAACCAACTAACATAAAATAATAAAAAGGCAGACAACACCTCAATGGTCTTGCAAGAATTCTGTTAGACTAATATTCACCCCCCTTTGACAAAGCTGTCTCCAAATAGAAAACTTTGGGTTCTGATTCTCATTAACGCAATCTGATATAATTATGACGTTTAGCTGTAAAACACACGTAGTTGAAAAAATAATTAAGAATAAAATTATTTTTCCTAAACAGCTTGTATATACAGGTTTTACACCGTACCTATATTAATTAAAATTTAATCAGGCGCTCCTAATTACAATTTATATTACACGCTGGTAATGAGGGTTTGTCTAGGATAGGTTATTATTGTTCAATATTAGATTACCGCTAGACATCTCCATAATTTGAGGAAGTTGAAGGGAAATAGGAAGAATAAGCGCATGTTAGTCATTAAAAATCCTTTAAGGATTAGTTAATTTTTCTAAGTTTTCTTTCATTCAATAAAGATAAGTCAAACCTACATATTTTATTTCCTACTTATTATAAAACAAAAATGGTTTCATATAATTAGATGATGAACGAACAAGCACACGTCAAGTAAGCTATCATTAAGTTGTCCATAAAAAGCAATAAAACTTAAACCTCATACAATTAAACGCCCAAAATAAAAACGAAATAGTGAAGATGCACACATCAATAAAAATATTTTATATGTCTAACTTTTATGCTCCAAAAATTTGTGAAATCATTTGCCACATTCATTTTACACATTTGATGCATCAGAAGCTATAAAACAAAAAAAGCAAAATTACCTGATAGCGGACTGATGTAGTAAGTAATTGGGTATGACATTTCTTTGTAAGTGTAGTTTATGTAGCAGTTTTTTTTTTGCGTAAGGCAATTGGTAAAATGTTAGACGCACCACTATCGTAATAGTCCATACTATATAGATCAGAAATAGATACTCAAATATATTTAAAAAACAAAAATGTGTAGATTCTGTACCCATATTAATTGTCAAAAATTACTGACTTTACTTTTATGAATGTAGTATGCACTTATACCTACCACTCATTATAAAATTTGATAATAGTAAATAGTAAAAATATTTGATTGGAATCTGTAGTCAGTGGTAGAACTATAATGTACAATAATGTACTACGACAAAATAAGTAAAAAATAGTTTTAAACCAAGCGTTAATATTAGTATTACTGATGTAGAAACTGGTCGATCTGTAACCCCCTCGCATGCGAACCATTGCATGCACGGTGTAATAGAGAAGGTACGATTAATGTGCATACACACTGCTTATTAACACGCACAGTATCTGGCATATACGCTAGTAACCCATAAGTAATAACGAACCGTGCGTTGGTATATAAGATCAATATCTTGGTGAACTCGAAAAACACTATTTGTCTGTATGTCTCTCAAACAAGTGTGTAAGAGAACCTAAATTAAACCTTTAATTCATTTAGAAAATCAATAGAACCGTATAAAAATCCCCGATACTTCTAAGTAACTCATGGCATGTATCACATGTTTTTGAATGAAAGCTTTATAATTTTATATTCTTTATAATATTTGCAATATTTTTTATCATCCCAACTATTAAGGTATTAACCATGATTTTTTAATATGTTTTATGGACGTAACTGAGCAGTCGGAGCCTTATGGTGACTAACGATGCCCATAGACATCCGCACAACCAAAAGTTATGCAGATGCGTTGCCCTCCTTTTACCTATCCCTCCAATGGGCCACCGGAAACTCACAAACCGCACGAAACGCGACAGCATCTGTCACTTGACGCCGGTGTTATGTGAGCGAGAGGTACCACCCCGGTCGTACCGGCCCGATTCAGGTGCAAAGCGCATGGCACTACCTCTTACTTTTCCATGTTTATAATTTTCCTTCCGTGGAGGTCGATATTTCGGCATTGTCTATGAATGCCTTGTTCTCAAGACTGTTTTATGAATACATCAGTTGTTCTATGTCTCATTTATTTTTAAGTGTGCACATTATTTGGTATTCCAGATATTAGTATTTATCAGCCGTAATCAAACGGCCACTTGGTACTTGATATTTGTTATTTCGACGGTCCCTACACAGTCGTACCTACATATCAAAACCCCAGGTTTTAAGCACGTATTTTGTGTATCTAGAAATTATTCAAAAAAATATTCTGTTTTTTTTAATTACACTGAATTTTCTTAATTATCTGGATTTTTACAGATATTATCTTGTATTTTTACTTATCTTATCCTAAGCAATTATGTTTCAATTAGGAAGTTTCCATTTTTTTATGTTTAAAAAATAGTACTTGCAATAAAGAGCATTGGTTTTTTTTTTCAATTATCTCCATAAATGACGAAGATATTATGATAATTTTCCACTGAACAGGAACTCAGAGCAACACCGACTGACGTCACGAGTCTCATCCGCGATTTGGTCGCTCGAGTCGATTTTCTGCTTTCTGCTATCTGTTGTTTCCGTCTTTCGTCATCCGTCATCCATCATCCGTCATCCGTCATCCGTCATCCTTCATCCGCTTTCTGCTATCCGTTTTCCGTTTTCCGCTCTCCGCTATTCGCTATCCGCTCTCCGCTATCCGCTATCCGCTATCCGCTATCAGCTATCCGCTATCCGCTATCCGCTATCCGCTATCCGCTATCCGCTATCCGCTATCCGCTATCCGCTATCCGCTATCCGCTATCCGCTATCCGCTATCCGCTATCCGCTATCCGCTATCCGCTATCCGCTACCCGCTACCCGCTACCCGCTATCCGCTATCCGCTATCCGCTATCCGCTATCCGCTATCCGCTATCCGCTATCCGCTATCCGCTATCCGCTATCCGCTATCCGCTATCCGCTATCCGCTATCCGCTATCCGCTATCTGCTATCTGCTTTCTGCTATCTGCTATCAGTTATTTGCTTTCTGCTTTCCACTATCCGTTTTCCGTTCCGCTATTTAATTTATAAATTAATTTTTAACAAACTTAAAATAATTTAAAAGTGACGGTCATGTCAGTCATGATCATGACACATCAAATGTTTCGATACAATAATTGCCTGAGATATGCATAAGACTATTTATATTTTCAAACTTTAAAAAAAAGCACGAACAAAAAGTAAATTTTTATATAAATCGCTTGATCTATAGTAATAACAATGTCTAAACTAAAGCTTGCAAGACATAAAATACACAAAAGAAAATATAATTTATATAAAATGCATCCATTCATACAGCCATACAGTATACAGCCTTGCACGGTAACTAATAAATAATAAGAACCTGCAGATTCAGCTATCGAACCACGCAATTAATTTTAAGATGAAAACCTTGGAACAATACAAAGATACGGAAACGGAGTTCGGTGCTAATGGCGGTCGTTTATTCAGCAAAACTTTTACAATCGATCGAGACAATATTTTTTTATACGAGAAATACTTTCAATTAATGAACAGTTTTCTTGGAAACTTAACTTGTATTATCATGTACTAATGAATGTATCTACTATGCACTACTAACGCTTAAAACAATGTTTCTCTTAATCTTGTCTATTAGGTAGATATTATAATGCTACCTAGGCCATGTATTTATATAAATAAAAAAGAGAAATGGTCTAAGAATTGACCCTTGAGGCATTATCAATTATTATTTATTGACAATTGCAGTGTTTGTAGCATTAATACGAGGGTGGGTATTATTACATACAATTGTAACCATTATTTCACTACTATAATTTGCGCTTACAAGTAAGGCAGCAACATAATCACAACATCTGTTTTTGAAATCTCATCAGATCAAAGCGATTGTGGGATATCAAAACGTCTATCCAAATTAAGTCCGCAACGTTGGCCGGGGCATCGAACCGGCTCGTAAATCTGGCAAACTATCCACGATACACTAGTTGTCTGGAGAGCACTTAGTACTGTCCTCGACTTTGGGGTGTGGTGCAAGGATATTCTATGTTACCGTCATAAGAAGGTAAAATAGCAAATAAACTTACAAAGGAATATTTTAGTTCTAAAAACGTCAGCTTTGAAATAAAATAAATAGTATTGTTCTGTAATCTATAAACAATGCCCATTCCTATGCCTATTATTTCTACGATTTTAAATGTTATCAACAGCCAGATATTGTCTACTATTCTTCTGATAAAAACCTTCCAAAGGTATAATCGAAATTCCTTGGTTTATTTGTTGTCTATCAAAGAAATAGAGAACTAATCAACATACTTAATATCTATTCTGGACCTTCCGGGAATTGATTATTAACGAACAGACGTACCAGTTAATCCATATAAAATGAAACAGAGATAATATAAACCCTAATATTATAATAATTTACCAAATTATAGAAACATAGGTGAGATTTGTACCTCCTCACCATGGTTTAGGCCTTGTCGCGGCGGTGGGGCTCAGTAACCTAGGGTAAGCGGTGCACCTTGGGCGAAGCTAATTGGGCCGAGGGGGCTCTTTTTACCCCTCTTATAAGAAGAGAGGACAGAAGCGTAGGGGGCAAGGGGTGAGGATGGGAACCTCGCCCCATTGTACTGTCCCGACATTGGGAGGGGTTGTTCTGTGGTGCAGGACAACCCCTCTGTGGAGGTGGCGTCGGTCCCTTGCGGGACTGACTAGCCATCGAGGTGCCCTGTTTGTTTTCTAGATCCGGGGCACCTCACCAAAGGGGGCGTTGGTGGCACTCGCCGGGTTTTAGTGGGTAGAGCTGCGTCCTTTTACCAGCTGTCGGGCGCAGCGAGTCCCACATACCCGCGTGGGGAGACCCACTCCCCCGCGGGATGCCTCAGAGCATTTCCCGGCGTTAAAGAAAAAAAAAAGGTGAGATTTGTACCTAAAAATGGATCGACGAAGGTGAATAATGATAAAAATTGCTTTTTTTTCTCTAGTATTAAGATGAAAAAATAATACAAAACAAAAATAGAAAACGCTCCAACGTGTAACAAGGGCACCTCCAAATCGGCTATACCAGTTTATTCGGTTTTTAGCGCCTCTGAAAGAGAACGTCTCAGGCCAGCAGATGCGCTGAGAGCCCTCCTGGGCACGTGAATTATATCGCCTTGTATGGATCCCTCCTATTCCCTCACGCCCATCGCAAATACCTCCGTGATAGCGTTTGCCGAGCTAGTGTATATTTGAAACGTAAATGCTCGTGTTCGGCCACTTAGATACAGCATAATAAATTATTATGTATATGATGCATTTGAGCGTATTACGTGTAGTTCTAAGAGGTATCTTGGCCAATCAATTATTTTAGGGGTTTTCGTTGATATATATCACAAATCATTGGCTACATAATATACTTATTAAGACCTATGAAAGAAACTGCTTAGTTTTTCCTAGATCCTATAATAATTATTGAATATTATGCAGTTGAAGTTAGGTTTTTTAAAATTATTTTTAGCTCTACAACTTTTCATCTAATTTTCAACATTGTATCTAATTAGCCAACTTCATTGACATATTATTATCAGTGTAGAAGATTATCGCCGACTATTTGTGTCTATTGCTAGATCCTCTTTCAACAGTGACTTGAAGAGAGATTATTAGCAATATTATTTGAAATGTAAAAAGAAAAACCTACGTCACTGTTACAAAACGTGAAACACGTGCAAATAATACAAAAACTAGGATCGTAACGCGGAATGTCTTGTTTAAATAAATCATAGGAGATATATTGCTATCTTGTGAGCAAGCAGATGACCGCGGGCGCTCCCGCGACCCAAGTAATGGCTTAGCGTTCCACACGGTACCGGGCGTCGTGCGTTTGTCACTAAGATTGTATAATCATAGGCTATTTTATGTATGTTTTATTAACTGGTAGATGATAAAATACGTCGTTAAAGTCGCCGGTGAGCATAAACGATTTCACCTGAGAATAGCCCTTAATATAATTGAATTTCAATTAAATCCATCCGCCAAATAGGTTTGCTGTGTTTCCCTACCATGGTTCAGGCCTTGTCATGGCGATGGGGCTCAGTAGCCTAAGGTAATCCCAGCATCTTGGGCAGAAGCAAATTCAGCCGTGGGAGCTGCTCTTTGTATCCCACTTATAAGAAGAGGGGACAAAAGAGCAGGAGGACAAGGGGCAAGGATGGGAACCTCACACCATTGTACTGTTCCGACGTTGGGAGGGGTTGTTCTCGTTATTGGTGCGGGATCGCCCCTCTGTGGTGGTGGCGTCGGTCCCTTGAGGGACTGACTAGCCGTCGAGGTACCCTGTTAGCTCAACAGATCCGGGGTATCTCACCAAAGATGACATTGGTGGCACTCGCCGGGTTTTAGTGGGTAGAGCTGCGTCCACTTACCAGCTTTCCCACTCCGCCTCTCAATACATCTTAGAAAATTTACTATATGTCCGGAAAAACATAAATGAATTTTGTAAGAAAAGTGATATTCATAGTAGGGATACATGTATAGACACAGGTTAGATGTACAAGTGATTAAACTTTTAAAAGTAAAGGATACTATAAAGTATAATGATAAGATATAAGATTTCATGGGAATAAGGCGCTCCTCCCAGGCATTTCAGGATAAGATGTTAAATTGTTATAGAATACATACATGTTATAGATTAGTTCCACTGAGTTTGTTTCGCCGGTTCTTCTCAGTGGGCTTGCATTGGAACCGGTGGTAACTTCAATTGACGTTCAAAAAGATACTGTATGGTACTATTTTGAATAATTATTTTTTGATTTTGATTTGATTTTGAATCGACATAAAAATAAATGCATCTTACATGTTTTTACCGCAGTGCTTCACCGCACCGGCCGACGTTACCGTATGGTAATAATACATACTATACTTTATAATATATCGTATGAATATTGTATAAACGATTTGAGTCATAGTTTCTTGTTGAGGTCACAGGACAATACTGTATTATTTAAATGCTTTATTGTTGTAACTGGTCTTGCTAAGGTATAGTATACAGGTGTTTTCTACATGACTTCAGAGAAAATAAAGGTATTATGCCTTTCTTTTCTCTTACTAGATGTGTTAATGGTACTTCATCATCATGATCAATACATATTTGAAAAAAGACGATATTTTAGGCACTACAAACGTTCCTTAGTCCCAATCGAATCGAATCGAAATCGAACAGACAACGAACAAAAATTTTCCGCCGCGCGTTGCTGCCAATTGGCATTAACTCATTTAGTCACCCGCCGAACGCTTAAGCGAGTGCATGTGTAGTGCGTGTCTATATAAATTGTGACTAATTCATAGGCTGCACTAAAAGTATCAGGAATGGAATATTTCCACTGTTCCTGTCATATTAAAATCTTTTTAATTGTAAACTCCTTGGTTTTAAAAATCGAATACCATTTATTTATTTAAAAAAAGATTCTCGGTCTTGTCACAAGGTCTTGTCAAACTTGTTTAGTCGTTGAGAAAATGGAATTGACTCGAGAAAATTCTAGAGCGATGATTTATTATGACTTTCGAAGTGGTTTAACACAAAAACAGTGTGTTGACCGGATGATTTCTGCATTTGGTGATGAAGCCCCATCTAAAACCACAATTTATCGCTGTTTTGCTGAATTTCAACGTGGACGTGTCAAGCTCAGTGATGATCCCCGTCAATGTCGTCCGGTCTGATTGAGGAAGATCATACCGCAAAATTCAGGCAACTTAAGACATTGGCATGAGTCAAATACAAATAATCTTACATGAACAATTAGGTGTAAAGAAGTTGTTTTCCCGATGAATACCGCATTTGCTCTGTGATGAGCAAAACGCGGCTCGCGTTAATTGGTGCGCCAAAATTCTCGAAAGATTCCACGCAGGATCCTCAAATGCTGTATACGACATCGTATCAGGTGACGAATCCTGGATATACGCGTACGAACCCGAAACAAAAAACCAGTCACGAGTTTAGTAAAGTAGAGTGTTCGAAAATGAGTTAAAGCCAACAAAAATTGTTCGTTCACGGAGTGTTGCAAAAAAAATGGTGGCCACGTTTGTCTCCAAAACCGGCCATGTTGCGACTATTCCTCTTGAGGGACAAAGAACGGTTAATGCAGAATGGTATGCTAGCATTTGTTTGCCACAGGTCGTTTCTGAACTCTGTAAAGAGAACTGCAACCGCCGCATCATCCTCCATCACGACAATGCGAGTTCTCACACCGCGCACAGAACAAAAGAGTTTTTAGAGCAAGAAAACATAGAATTATTAGACCATCCGCCGTACAGCCCCGACCTAAGCCCTAATGATTTCTATACTTTCCCTAAAATAAAGAATAAATTGCGTGGTCGGAGATTTTCATCGCCTGAAGAAACTGTGGACGCCTACAAAACGGCCATTTTGGAGACCCCAATTTCCGAATGGAATGGTTGCTTCAATGATTGGTTCCATCGTATGGAAAAATGTATCAAATTTCGCGGAAAATACTTCGAAAAGCAATAAATACATTTTTAAATAGTAATGTTGTGTCACTTCCTTGATTCCCGAAATTTTCAGTGCCGCCTTCGTAATAATGTAAAAATTCCAACATGCGTATAAACATCAATCCACTGCGAAGAAAAAAGATTGTGGTGTGGCTTATCATCGTTTAGTAAACACAACTATTAATTAAAACCAATCAAAACTAGTTTTATACATTATTTTCTACGGCATCAGCCGCTCGGTATAGCGCTGCAGCGGATGCTGGAGCTCAGCCGCGCTCTTCCCGCGCAAGCCGCCCCCTTGTGTCGCCCCGCCAAAGTGCGACACTTTTTCGTTTGGTATATCTTCTCTATACGTAGTAATTACAACTCACTGCACGTAAAGTATCTTACTAATATTATAAAGGGGAAAGTTTGTAAGTATGGATGTTTCTTTCACGGCAAAACCTCTGAAAGTTGAAATGGTAATAGCTTATACCTTTATTCTAATCCTATATAATATAAATATATTCTAACACAGGCTATAAAAATAATAATCATCTATCGATACGGTTATAAATACAATTAACGCAGGCGAAGCTGTGGGCACCAGTTAGTAGTATATAATTACAATAAATGCCTCTCTATATTTAATTCCAAGGAGACCATTACAATCAAATCATTTTGTTTCCATACCAAATTAACATAACATAAATTAATCAGTATCGAATCAGTGAATCATTTTAGACGTTAATAACACAATTGACACGTATTTCATTAACTCTATGCCACCGAGATAGGGCATATGTTGGTCTGGCATGTGTTGGAGGTATATAAATGAATGTGACAATTCCATGCGGGCGTCAACCGGACAATATGGCATCCACGCTCTGGTGTCGGGTTTGCATATTCAATGGATGCCTATTGGATACGTATTTTAGATACAAATCTAAAAATCAATTACTGTCATAAGGCTGCACTAGTAGGACGCGTGTTTGTGTATGTATCTGTCTCTCTGATTATATATATTCTCTCTTTCTATGTAGGTATATCTGTCTATGTATGTAACTATCTCTCTGTATATTTATCTGTCTCTATGAAGAATCTCTGTCAAAATGAATATGTCTGAATCTGATCTGAATGTACATTTATCTTCATCATCATTATTATCATCATCATCAGCCCCTATCCGTCTACTGCTGAAAAAAAGCCTCCCTCAATGCCACTGCCACTCGCATCCAACAAATCAAACATGTATCTTACAAAACTAAAAATCAATTACTATCCTACGGCTAGTTTGTACTACGTAGGATGTGTGTTCGATCCGCCAAACTATTTGTGTTGTGGTTCTGTCTGTACATGTACCTACACAATTTTAGTTCACTACGGCAGAGCCAAATTAAACATCTAAGTTTTAACTTTACTTTATTATTATTTTTACGAACGTGTAAACTTCTAAGTTTTAACTTCAGCATCGTCGCCTTAAGTATTCATTTTTTTATGAATGTACATGTGTTAATCGTTTTTTTATTATTGTCTTCAAAAGAAAAGGTATTTTTTTCATAGTTACGTTGTTTTTTTACTTTTTATTTATTTTCATAGAAGAATGTTAATTATTTATATTTTACGCTAAGTACTAATAATTATTGGCGTTCTTTGAGGGTGGCCTATGTTTCCCCACCATGGTTCAAGCCTTTTCTTAGCGGTGGGGCTCAGTAGCCTAAGGTGAACCCAGCACTTTGGGCGAAGCAAATTGAGCTACCTCTTATAAGAAGAGGGGACAAAGAGCAGGGGAACAAAGGGCAAGGACCGGAACCTCACTCCATTGTACTATCCCGACGTTGTGAGGGGTTGTTCTGTGGTGTGGGACAACCCTTCTGTGGAGGCGGCGTCAGTCCCTTGAGGGAATGATTAGCCGTCGAGGTCCTTGTTAGCTTCGGGGACAGATCCGGGGCAGGTGCCCCGGATCGGTCGGCGAATGCCACCAATGCCGCCTTTGGTAAGGTTACCAAAGGCGGCATTGGTGGCACTCGCCGGGTTTTAGTGGGTAGAGCTGCGTCCACCTTACAACCTTTCGGGCGCAGCGAGTCACACATGTCCGCCTAGGGGATGCCTCCGAGCATTTCTCGGCGTTAAAGAAAGAAAGGCCCATGTTTAGCAGTGGACGGATAGGGGCTGATGACGATGATGATTATGACTACTAATAGTTATAACACCAAGTCTGATCGTTTCGTTCATATATATATTTAATGCATACATCTCTCTATAACACCTGAGAAGTCCTCTCGTCTCATGGTCTGTTAAGTATAAGAATTCTAGAGGAATAAATGTGAGTGAAAGATCATAAATAATAATACTTCTAGTACATTCCTAAACTCACCAGCATATTCTTCTTCGTAGAGAAGATCTTCATAAAGGAGAAGTGTTGGGTTTAACATATATGAAGCGACCAGATCCATGCTTGTAGTTTGTTATATCTGAAACAGAAAAGTAACACGTGTGATATATCTAACAATGATCATTTTTTTAGACCTACCTAGTGGTAAGCTGATAACTAAACTAGTTATTTTCTAATGTTTACGCGAATTTCACTCATTATAATAAAACATTTTTTACGGATTTTATCGCGGTTTATTAAGATTTTTACAAGCCCGACGTTCACCTACTTCCTACCTCACATTACAAGACGACCTTGTTAGTTGGACAACCGATCCAACTAACAAGGTTTTGAAAACTACTAGTAATATAATAGCAAAATACTCCGAAACATTGGATCTGGACGTCAAATATCTAATTCCTTCATGTCCCAAACCACCCAAGCTGTATGGGTTGCCGAAAATACTCAAGGCTAATGCTCCATTACGTCCAATTGTAAGCCAGATCGACTCACCAACTTATAGGTTGGCTAAACATGTGGCCCAAGTACTGTCACCACTGCGTGGACAAACTAGAGCACATACACGGGATTCTTACCACTTTGTTAATGAGATCAAACACCTACGTCTCAGCGACAATGAAACAATGGTTAGTTTTGATGTGCAATCTCTTTTTACCTGCCTACCTGTGGAAGATTGCATAACAATAGTAAGAAGAAAGCTAAGAGAAAATGACATGCCAATGGAATATGCTGACCTTTTGGAACATTGCCTTACATCTGGCTATATGTTGTGGAATAATTATTTCTACAAGCAAGTAGATGGAGTGGCCATGGGCTCACCAGTATCCCCTGTTGTTGCCGACATATTTAGGGATGACTTCGAGGAGACTGCTCTGCAAACTTCGCCCATAACACCCAGGTTCTACGAGCGGTACGTAGATGATACTTTCACAATATTACCATCTGATAAAGTAACCATATTCTTAGACGATCTTAATTCCATTAATTCCAAAATTCAATTCACAATGGAATTAGAAGAAAATAATTATCTAGCCTTCTTAGATGTATTAGTTATCCGTAATCCCAACAATACCTTAAGCCACACAGTGTATAGGAAGCATACCCATACGGATAAGTACCTAAACGGCGAATCTCACCACCATCCAACACAGTTAGCTACCGTGGGTAAATCTTTGTTTCAGAGAGCACAAGGGATCTGTGATGAGCAACACCTGGTGACCGAACTTCAACATGTCTAGCAAGTACTGCGTGACAACAAGTTTCGGGTACCGCGTCTCCGTCACAGTGAACGTGTGAAACCAGCCACCGTCGAGCGAGTACCTGCAGTTCTCCCGTTTATTAAAGGCGTCACTGACAAGATTGGCTTCATCCTAAAGCGAGCTTCTATAAAAACTTATTTCAAGCCGCCAAAAAAGATAAGCCAATTCTTACCATCTGTCAAGTGTCATATACCCTTACAAGATACAGGAGTCATAATATGTCACAGATTAAAGATACAGTTAGCACTTTCTGCGTAGATAGGACTGACCAAAATATTGATGTATCATAGGGTAGTTTCGAATAACTTTGTAATGATAGGACGTATGACACCTCAGTCCTCCCGTGACCATGGTTGCTGTAAAGTATCCGAAACGTCGGGATTGGAAAAATCTTAATAAACCGCGATAAAATCCGTAAAAATTGTTATATTATAATAAACTAGTTATGTTAAGTTATTCATAAAAATTCCGGTTCAGGGTTCCGCTTTTTTAGGGTTCCGTTTTCTCAAAATGACAAAACTGATATATAGAATCATGGTTGTCCTGTCTGTCCGTCAGTCTTTCAAACCAAAACCTTGAGGATATTTCCCATTGGCATAGAATCATGTTTGAGTGAAGTTAGGTACAACAAAAAAATATAATAAAATACCCTAAATTTGTCGTTATTGGTAGTGTTTTGTCAAAAAGAGCAATTTATTTATAAATGCAAATTTATGCCGCAATCATTCTATGAAAGACCAAGCCGCAGATGTCATTAGAGTTCATAAATAGATATTATCATATGAAAATGAAAGTATTATGTATTCATAGCCGTCGGCTAGTTTACGACTAAGATAGACTATTAAAAGTGTTAATGGCGGCCCGAGGCGCCCTCCCAGATGCTAATGCACCTATCGGCTGAGCCAACTTATTGGTCCAAGTCTCAGACGCTGAATAAAACATCACATCATCTGCTAAGCGTCTTGAGGATTCAATATAACACCTTACCTTGTAATATAAACTGGAACGTGTATGTAAATGATACAGATTTCATTTGAATTGCATATTTGGTGATTTTTGTTTATACAAGAAGATGGGAGATTTTTTTAACATCATTAAAAACTTGTATCGTATGCAAAACTCCCTGAAGAAAGTGAATAGCTGAGAATAGTCATATCTATAGAATTGATAACGACTAAACAATATGTCGTGCATTAACAGAATCTAATAATATATAAAGAATATAATGATAATAATATCAACCCTTATATGTCCCACTGCTGGGCACGGGTGTCCTCCTCGAAATCAAGCGAGGAGGGTTTTGGGCCATAGTTCACCGATGTGATGGCCCAATGTGGGTTGGTGAACTTCACACCTTCAAAGACTTTTAATCTCGTCAGGCATGCAGGTTTCCTTATGATGTTTCCTTCACCGGTGAGCAAGCGATGGTCAGGTGCAGGTAGAAATTTTACCGGTGGGAGGGAAGCGCTGTGCCGCGCTCCCGGCTGCATGGGTACCATCATCTTGCTTGTTTCTCCCGTGAAACAGCTTTGCTGTGTTTCGGAGAGAAGGGCAAGACAGGCATTACTGGCACCGACACTTAACATCTTATGTCTCAGGATAGGCAACACATAAATGAGTTGCCTGGGCTTGTTCCAGGTAAACTAGTTTATGTTCATGGGCGACGTCAACCACTTACCTTCAGGTGGCACGTTTGCCAGTTTGCCTATCCAACTAACATAAAAAAAAACATTAACTACCTTATATCCTCCTGTTTCGTACAATCTTACGACAATATCTTGTATAAAAGAACCATAAATAACATTCCCAACCAACCAGTCGGCGTGTGAATATAAAAATGTAAAATGTATGAGTAATAATCTAATAGTTTCGAATGTAACAATGTTTGGCCGGCCTCCAGCTACAGCCATTACGGAATACTATCTTGTTCCCATACACGCGTCCACACAAATATACTGAAAACTTTCCACAATCCCGACATACTGAAAATTACCTTTTGTAGATTTATAGGACTATATTATATTTTTATCAGGATGTGTCCTTCAATATGAGAGTGTAAGCAATTATATGGCGAAGCAGGTATCTTTCCTTGGATTTTTTTTTATGCAGGTAAAGAAGGCAAACCAAGTGCACATGAAAATAAAAGGTCATACTTTTAGCCTAAGATCCCGATATAAAACGACCTTCACCGAGCTGGTTATTGGATGAAACATATTTTATATTCAATTTAATATGTCAATGAATATATTGCATATGGGTTGTCTAAAAAATTTCAAACTTCAGCAATATATTTATTAATATTATATTAAATTGAACATAAAATAAGTTTCATCCAATAACCAGCTCGTTGAAGGTCCTCTTTATATCGGGATCATATATTATTTTGAAAACCCTCAATGTAATAAGAAGAGTTGACGAATTTGAAACTGTTATATGTAACGACTTTGGCAAAACCTGTCAAAGAACAAAAAAAAGGATGCTTCATAATAAAAAAACTGTATCCAAATTGGTTCACCCGCTAAAGGTAACATCCACAGACAGACACACTAGTGGTCTCTTTGGCGTCAAAGGTTAAAATAAACATCTAGATGAACAAACCAGAAGCAATTTGGAGCATTCGTTTATAAATTTGACGTCATTACACTACGTTTTGGGTGCTCTTGTTATATAAGGTAACAATAGTGAATATATATATTACACAGAATGTTTTGATTCTGATTATTCACTTTTCTAATCAAAGGACTTTTTTTTCTTTAACGCCAGGAAATACTCTAAAAAAATACCGGGAAAAAATACCGGGGAGTGGGTCTCCCCAGGCAGGTATGTGGGACTCGTAGCGCCTGACAGCTGGTAAGTGGACGCAGCTCTACCCACTAAAACACAGCGAGTTCCAACAATGCCACCTTTGGTGAGGTGCCCCGGATCTGTTGAATAAATAGGGCACCTCGACGGCTAGTCAGTCCTCAGGGGACCACACCTCCACAGAGGGGTTGTCTCGCCCCACTGAACAACCCCTCCCAACGTCGGGACAGTACAATGGCTCCCGTCTTCTTATAAGAGGGGTACAAAGAGCCCCCTCGGCTCAATTCGCTTCACTCAAGGTGCCTCAATCACCCTAGGCTACTGAGCCCCACCGCCACGACAAGGCCTGAACCATGGTGGGGTTCTAATCAAAGGACTTGTGTTAGTCATTAATAACCCAACGCTTCTAGTTATATTCTAAATTGACAAAGTGAAAGATACACACACATATGACTTTGTGGTCGGTTGTATGAACATTTGAAAAAAAAATGTTACATACAACTAACAAAATACTACGCACTTTTTTTTCAATCGGTTCTAGACTTTGCCGTCCGGAAAATAACGAATCTATTGAAACCATCCCGGTTAACAGTTTAGATGTTATAGTGGAACATATACAACACACAAACATACATGCATTACTAAAATCAAAATAACTTTCTTTACAATGTCTGGTAAAAAGCCGAAAGAATCATTTCGGAAAGCATTAAAAAGTATCCATGGTTTATTTGTGAAGGTAAAGCGCCTATTGACCTGTGTGGAGAGCCTGTCGCTTCTGCGCGAAGAGCCCTCGTGAGGCTTAAACGACTATTATCTGCTCACATTATGGAGGTGTGTGGAATGGATTTGACGGGAAATTTGCATTTTCAAAAATCATAACGTAATCCTGGAGAGGTAAATAGAAGTATTGTGTTTTGATTTGGGTAAAAACTTGATCTTAATGTTTTAATAAAAAAACTGGCTAAGTGCGAGTCGGGCTTTCGCATGAAGGGTTAAGTGCCATTATATTATAAACAACGTTAGACACTAACCAAAAACA
This sequence comes from Helleia helle, assembly GCA_963853865.1. Taxonomy (NCBI): domain Eukaryota; kingdom Metazoa; phylum Arthropoda; class Insecta; order Lepidoptera; family Lycaenidae; genus Helleia; species Helleia helle. Next base: position 1,861,728 of record OY971418.1, on the reverse strand, counting down.
CGTGTGTTTTGTTAAAGTAAAGTACCGCAATTAATATTTTAATAAAAGCGCCATCTAATTATTAAACGTTTATTGATTGTTAGCTTGGTTACGACTTCTCACTCTGATTCAGTATTATTCCTGGTGCTCCCATACTGGGACCCCCCTTGAATGTAGTTTTTTTTGCATTTATTGTTATAGCGGCAACAGAAATAATTTACTAATCTCAACTGTCAAACTATCACGGTTCATGAGATTACAGCCTGGTGGCAAACCGAGAGACAAACAGACAGACGGACGGACAGCGGAGTCTTAGTAATAGGGTTCCCGTTTTTATCCTTTGCGTACAAAAAATATGAATATCAGGAGACACGTTAGTGTCTAGCGCCAAGAACACATCCAAGTAGTTTGGCGTGAGGCACTGTGTATATATTCTCGAGACATATGTAAACATAACCTCCTCATATTTTTGGGGCTAAATTTTGTTATTATTGCCAAAACACTAAGACTTCACACTATTTTTAATAAGTTTTACACATATTACAAAAAATTATTGGGTCTCAGCAATTATTTAATACATTTCAAACATGAAAATTATTGCTTGCGCCGTTTTGCGATTAAAGAGGTTTAGAGAAAATATTTTATATGACGTTACAGTGAGAATTTTGAGTTTTGACATCGAAGTTGGTTGCTTGTTTTTTAGTTTTATCCTATCGGAACAGGCAAAGGCTAGAGGCCATGCTGCCTATCGTTATCAATATACGGTGTTGTATTAAAAATTAAGTATTTCGTTTTTTTTTCTTGTATTCTCTATAGCTTATTTTTATTTATTTTTTCTGTCATATTTTATATTTGATAAACGTCTTTCGTTTAATATATTTTTTCTGTCGTATTTTTTATTTGATAAACGTCTTTTGTTTCATATATTCGTTTCTGTTAAGAGCTCAATCTTCTTCGTTTCTTCCCAGTTTCCCGTTAATTAATTGTTATTTTGTGTTTTGTTCATTCTGAGTGATTTACTAGTGTTTGTTTTAAAAACTGTATATATTGTGATGTATGGCTAAATTGGCGAATTTTGTGGAGAACTGTTCTGGAGTGGTTTTCTATTGTAGGACTGTTCTGATGGTTTTCTATAGTGTTTGTTTTTAAAACTTAATCTGTGTAGTATATAATGTGATTCGTTGGCGAATATTATGGTGAACTGTTCTGGGTGAATAGAATGGGAAGTGATAGTTGATTGATGGGTGCTAGAGGGGCAGAGCCGCGCTTTTTTGAATTTTCCGCCGTTTCTCCAAAGCACAGACAAGATATTTTTGTTAACACAACAAATATGGCAGCATGGCCTCAGGTCTTAGCCGGTTCCAACAGAAAATGCCAATTGGAAAGAAAAATGATAATACAGTCTAATTATTTTTCGAGAAATAACAAAATTATTTAACAAAGTGAGATGTACTATCTCTATCTATGTAATTGTGGTGCTTTAATGTGATTTTAATGTATTTTTTTATTTAGTTTCAACCGATTTTATTCGGTCAAAACCAACCCTTGATTTACATTAGTCAACTTATCAAGAATGGAAACAATGTGGAGTTAAAGGAGAAATGCTGCTATGTTTACAATAGAAAAAACAGTTTGGTGGCTGTAGCAAACCAAGAAGATGGTGTTTATAAGTTGGTCATGGAACATAAACAATTTTTTTTTCAACAGTAATTAGTGAAGAGTGTCATGGGAGATTGGCCATTTGAATATAAATGACCAGAATAAAATGAAAGATGGAGCAGTTACGGGAATATCATGCACAGATAGCAATCTGAAGAAGAAAATGAGGAACCAGTACCATTTACTTTTAGTAAAGGGGGACCCAAATTAAGTGAATAAAAAAGCTGCCAGAGCGTTATAGATTTTCAAATCTATGTACAACGTTGAGTCCAAATGTTACTAATGATCCAGTCTGTGTCCATGAAGCTCTGGAGAGCCCAGGAAGAGACAAGTGGATTGAGGCAATAGAGGAAAAGCTGCATGCAAGCTTTTGAAGAAAATGATGCATGGGTTCCTGTGAGTGAATTAACTTTTGATTAAACTTTAGTACAGTGCAAGTGGGTATATAAAAGGAAATTAAATAGTGACAATAGTGTATGTTACAGAGCATGTTTAGTGGCTAAGGGCACAAGGTTACACAGAGGCCTGGTATTGATTATGAATAGACTTTCTCACCAGATGTCAGACATTCTACTTTGAAATTATTGTTCGCACTATCTATTCAGTTAAATTTAGATGTCACTCATTTAGATGTTAAAACAGCATTCGTAAATGGTTTTCTTAAAGAGGACATTTATAAGGTAAATAAGAATAAGATTGTTAAACAAAGTAATTTATAATAAAAAAAAATTAATAAAATGTTTATTTCAGAAACTTACATATTAAGTACAATAAAATCTATAATTACAATGCAATGTTTCTTAGGTATTTACAATATATGTACTGACTGCCTGAACTAGGAAATCCTGTGTTTCAGGCTAAAAGGGCTAGTGTTCACGAATCATATTTTATCATTTATATTTAACTATATATAACTTATAAGATAAAAGTATAAATAGGTAAAGTCTAATCTAACCTAATTAACGAATTATCTGTCTCTTCGTACGACCTACTTTGTAGCGACAACTGGATTTTTTTTTATATTTTTATATAGAGAATCATATTGTATCATTTATATTAAACTACATATAACTTATAATATAAATTTATAAATAGTTAAAGTCTACTCTACCTTAATTAACAAATTCTCTGTCTCTTCGTACGACATACTTTGTAGCGACAACTGGAGATTTTTTTTACATTTATGGTAAGTTAGTCGATAAATATCTAACAAAGCATTTAATCTGTTGTAAAGATAAGGGCCTAGGTATATATAAAATTTAGTTATAAAGGTATGTTTTTTTTATTGCAATTTTTTGGGAGCAAACTATATATTTTCTTCGTTTTTTAGTAAGTTCGGTACAGTAGGCAAGAGCTGCGTGCTGTTTTAGTACTATGTTTAGTATAAAAAGTTGTCTGACTGTTAGGACTTTACATGTTTTATAAAGAAGGTTAGTAGGGAATAGGAAAGGGCGAAATGTAGTCACCTTGAGAATTGCTCTCTGCGCTCTCTCGACGGATATCAGTAGCGTTTTCGCTGCACCACCCCATGTGCTGATACTTGATGATTTATGGTTTAAAGCAGTCATATAGATCATGGTATTAGAGAGTGGAGCAATGTTTATGTGAGTTAGGTTTCAAAAGGAGTCGTATAGAGCCATGTCTTTTTACAAAAATGAATAATGATGTAAAAATTGTTATAGCATTATATGTTGATGACTTATATTTGTTCCAATAATCAAATAGAGATAGACAAGTTAATTTCAGTATTGATTATGATATTATGTAAGTAATTTTACTTCAAATTTCTGACTTGTCATACTTTTATTATTGTCAATACAATTTGTTTTCCCATTGTTACAGACCGTGCAATAAAAAAATCTTTAAGCGGAAAAGAGCTGGTTGTAAACAAAAATTGCGACGAATTATGTGTGTAGTATTTCTTAATTTTAATTATTTTCATTTGAAGTTATTTCCTTACTGTTTACATTTTTTTAGTTACAATAAACATAATAATAAGTACATTGGTATCAAGTAAATTTATGACTTTCTTCGTATGGAGTTGGATTTGAATTATTCTTAAGAAAACAATAAAGAAAGTAATACATCTAAGGTTTTTTTTTATTTTGTAGGCATGGTAGTGTGCAACTATCATCATCATCATCATCATCATCATCAGCCTCTATCCGTCCACTGCTGAACATAGGCCTCCCTCAATGAACGCCAAGATGGCCGATCCCTTGCCACTCGCATCCAACACGGACCGGCCACCGCAACTATAACTTAATAAATTTAGGGTAAATAGTAATGAATCATATATTGGACAAGAACAAAAAATATTAATTTTTTTAATTACATATTTGAGCTTATTATTACATGATTTACTAATAAGCAAATATAATATTTTACTTTAATTTAATTATTGATTTGAACTGCCGGTCAAGTTGCATGTTGCGCCATCTGGTATCTTACTTTCCTTTAACACTCTAAATATTTAAACAGGAGGAATAACAGGAACGCATGCTCTATGTTAATTTTGAAAATCAAAATAACGTTTAAAAAAATATGACGATGTTGCATTGGTCACTGGTCAGTCACAAGCGTCATTTAAAGTAAAAGTATTGTAATAGTACTAACCTCTTTTATTATTAAATTATTTGAGAAAATTTTAGAATAAAAATTTTGATGAATTACTCAAGAAGTTTAAGTTTAAAATTTTGAAGTATTTGAAATGAATTACTCAAGAAGTATAAATATTTAAAATATTAAAATATTTGAAATGTAATTATGTTAATTATATATGCTTTACAAAAAAAAAGAGATATCCCACGAAAAAAAAGTTTCACTGTAAAATGTCGCGCCAAGTACACGTCTAACTATATACACGTATAGCAAAAATAAAAAATAAACTAATCTTTACAAAAAATATGAAATAAAAAACCAAGTACACAAAACCTCTCGGATTAAAAGAAACACTCATTAAAAAACAATTGGTGTAGTATATTTACAAAAAAAAAATGCAATCTACAAAAAAATATAAATTTAAAAAAAGTAATCATTGTGATTTTCAATAATTGCAATATTTTTGTGGCAAATTTTACAATTGAAAACAATTTTTTAAACGTACTTGGCGCGCGTCATTTTCGATGTATTGTAAATGGCTTCACAATATCACTAAGATAAATTATTAATGTCAACTATCAGTTCGAGAAGTTTGTGTTCCTCAAGCATTCATTAATGTTATAATTTTCAAAAACAATTTAATAAACATTATCTAAGGTAAAGTACCTAGTAGCTGCTCAGGAACCAGTACCTGCCCACTCTCTGCATTTGTATATCTATATTCAAAAATGCAGATATACAAATAAAAAGAGTGGAAAGGTGGTTCTGAGCAGTTACTGGGTACTTTACCTTACTAGTAATAAAATCATTTCCTTATTTCTTGATTCAATTAAAAGGCAAGAAAGCGTCATATTCATATGAGTATAAATGTAATAGGAATAAGAAATATATAAAGAAATGGGTACGAGCTTGAATTTTAATTCTAATAGATTTGATTGAAGACATCAAAATAATCATTAGTGAGGCCAACTACATGGCGTAGAAGGGTTGCAACAATTGTTGTTTTTATACTCCTTTTCCATACCAATTTCCTGGCTGTAGATCACAGAATAATATTACCCTAGCTCTAGATTAGCCATGAAAAAAATTGGGGTACTCAATGACGCGCGCCAAGTACGTTTAAAAAATTGTTTTCAATTGTAAAATTTGCCACAAAAATTTTATTTTTGCAATTATTATAAAAATTACAATTATTGAAAATTACAATGATTACTTTTTTTTAATTTATATTTTTTTGTAGATTGCAATTTTTTTTTTTTTTTTGTAAATATACTACACCAATTGTTTTTTCAATTTTCACAGTTTTTAATGAGTGTTTCTTTTAATCCGAGAGGTTTTGTGTACTTGGTTTTTTTATTTCATATTTTTTGTAAAGATTAGTTTATTTTTTTATTTTTGCTATACGTGTATATAGTTAGACGTGTACTTGGCGCGACATTTTACAGTGAAACTGTTTTTTGTGGGATTTAAACTTATTGCTTAGATAAACGTACCTAGACTCATGATCATTTTTTGGCAGTCAATCCCCCAAATACTCAAACGAATCTCAAATTTAAGACGTACTTAAACTCTTTTTTTTCTTTGAATCTGATACGTCGTACATGAGTTTAAGTACGTCTTAAATTTGAGTTTCATTTGAGTATTTGGGGGAATGTCACTCAGTTAAAAGAAATCGTTATATAGATGAAAGAGTTTTTAATTTTTATTAATCATTTTGAAACAACAACAAACAAAAACATTTTTATTTTAGTGGGATAGACAAATGAGCAGACGACCCTCGGTAAGTGATCAGCGTCGCCCATGAACTATAAACCATAAACTAGCCGAGGCTATTCACATCTGGCCTATCCTGAGACAAGATGTTAAGTCTCAGTCCCAGTAATTACACTACCTGTCCTGCTCTTCTTTCCAAAACATAGTAAAGCTGTTTCACAAGAAAATCAAGATGGTGCCCATGTAGCCAGGAGCGCGGCACAGCGCATCCCTCCCACCGGTGTCACTAAAGTGCAGGAACTCTTCTATAGTTACATTTTATGTTTCTTTTCCACCGGGAAATTCTCTTAGGCATCCCGCGGGGAGGGAGGGGCACCTCCACAGAGCGGTTATCCCGCACCACAGAACAACTCCTACCAATATTGGGACAGTGCAATGGGGTGAGGTTCCCATCCTCGCCCTCAACCTCCAACTCTTTTGTCCCCTCTTCTTATAGGAGGGGTACAAAAGCAGCCCAAGGTTCTGGGTTCACCTTAGGCTACTGAGCCCCACCACCACGGCAAAGCTTGAACCATGCTGGAGTTCTATAGTTGCACTGCAAAATGTTAAGCTGGATAAGTGTGGTAGCGTCCAGTGCAAGACAGTTTGTCCATTTTGTTTATTTTAATCACATCCCAACATCATTAAACGACTCAATATCCTACAAATCAAATATCTTCCAATATCCTAGGGGGTCGGGATTCGATCCGCGTACGAACAAATCCGATAACGCGTCACGAAACTTGCCGACTCGATTGCACCGGGACACGGTTAGGGAACAACGCCAGAATCTCTTAGTACCTGCGCCTTTTTGTAAACTGTTTTGAGTCGGTTAACTCTATTGCGTACCGGTTGAGTTTTGTTGACTGTTTGATATATATATATAGCTAGAGATGTGTTTGATAATGGATTACTACCTGTTTTCTCCAGTTTCCAGTTTTATTTTAATTATTTTGGTGAAGATAGAATAAGAATATCCTTAAGTAATAATCTATCAAGGTGTGAAGCTTGACCTTTGTAAATTCAATCAGCAGTTGAGATACATATACAAAAACAAAGAGATTGAGACAGAACAATCAAGGTTTACTTTGGCACTTATAATGAGGTATGGATAGTTTTTTCTTATCATAGGAGGGCAAACAAGCAGTCGAAGCTTTAGACTACCGACGCCCATACACATCTACACATCCAGAGATTATGCAGATGTGTTGCTCTCCTTTTCCCTATCCCTCCAATGGGCCACCGGAAACTCACAAACCGCACGAAAAAGCGAGAGCATAGCTGTTACTTATCGCTTCTATTCTATTTACCCTAAAACTAGCCCCTGAAAAAGTTGACAGTGATACGGATTGAGTATAAAATATGAGTTTTAACTTTATTTCCGTAACTATCAAACATTGTGACGTGCCACCTGGCTTCTTTCTTACCTGTTTGCTCAGCCCGACTGTGGACACAGCTTATTTACCTTGGGTTCCGCACCTGCTTCGGTATTATCGCTTACACGACTATAAAGGATCGGTGTTATTTCTATTAAGATTATTTTATTAAAGTTTTCGAAAATATGGATACACTTTCTCTGACAATCGAATATATATAATATGTTCAAGGGAGGATTATAATGAGTTAAATTCGCGTAAACATTAGAAAACAATCTGGAAATTAATGAAAAAAATTAAATTGACAGAATTGTGAGTCTAAATAAATCTCAAATCCACTTGAAAAGACACAAAATCATAAAAATCTAGCTGTTCAAGAGGAATTCAGTGACATATACACGTAAAGAAGAATTATAAATATAATAATAAGTGACACTCCTAAACCATGTCTGGAAGCGTCATTAAATGGCAGCGGTCGGATGAGCTGACGACTTGTAACCTGGCATTACAGGAATGTATCGCGCTTGGCATTGGCGGGCTTTCCTCGGAGCCAGATGGCATGTGTTGGCCACTGCCGCCGGCGATACACACGGACACATTCGCAAGACAATTTTTTTATATTAATACTTTAGATTTAAATTGTTACCTTCTTTACATGTTTAGTATAAAGTCGCTTTTGATGTTGGTCTGTTTGTGCGTCGATATTTTTAAATTACTCAACGGATTTTGATACGGTTTTCACTGTCGGCTACGTTATGAACTAAAACACGATCCTAAGTATGGGGTTTCAATATTTTTATCATTAAAAGTAGAGAAAAGTTTGTTTGTTTGTTACGAATGAACTCAAAAACTACTGAACCGATTTAAAAAATTATTTCACCGTTAGAATGCTACGTTAATACTGTGACCTAGGCTATAAAATAATCATCATCAATCTGGATACGGCTATACATGAGAGAAACTGTGTTATAAAATTTGCATATATTGTGGTTGCAGCGGGCAGTGGATGACTTGGTTGACTCTTACAATCAATTTTTTGTCAAGTCTTTAATTTTTCTTATGCTATGCTATGATATCTAGTGATAATGATAATGACAGTGATAACTATAGCATGCCTGTTAAATGGTCATATTTTTCAATTTTCTTTTCGCCAAACACATAACTAATATAAAGAATGATGCGCGTTTACCGCTAAAAAATCACCCTTTGTCGTTGCTCTACAATTCGAAGGTACTTCCCTAACCGCCTCAGCCAGCATTGGGTTACTTGGCGTCGATATATCGAGAGATGTGCAGTTTCGTGGTCATTTGGAAGGAAAGGCTAAACTAGCCTCGAAGAAACTCGGCGTGCTCAATAGGGCGAAGCAGTATTTCATGCCTTCACACCGCCTTCAATTATACAAGGCGCAGATCCGGCCTCACATGGAATACTGCTCTCACCTCTGGGCTGGAGCGCCCCAGTATCAGCTCCTTCCATTTGACCGCATTCAACGCCGGGCGGCTCGAATCGTCGACGACAATGTTATCTCCAATCGGCTTGATTCTTTGGCGCTGCGTAGAGATGTCGGATCGCTCTGTATCTTCTACCGCATCTACCACGGGGAGTGCTCTGAGGAATTGTTCGGACTAATACCTGCAGCAGAATTCCACCACCGGACATCGCGAAAAAACTCCAAATTTCACTCACACCATCTCGATGTCCGGAAATCCACAACAACTCGATTATTACGGCATTTCCTGCCTCGCACGACTAATATATGGAATCAGCTGCCTCCTATGGTGTTTCCGAACCGATACGACTTAGGGACCTTCAAGAAAAGAGCATACTCATACCTGAAAGGCCGGCAACGCACCTGCTAATCCACTGGTGTAGCGGGTGTCTGTGGGTGTCGCTCTTCACTTACCATCAGGTGAACCGACTATCCGTTTGCCCCCTCTTCTATAAAAAAAAAAGTACAACTAAAAATGGGTGACGCTAATAAATGGTATTGTTTTAGTGCCGACTGCCTACTACAGCTAGTTTGAAATCCGCCTTCTAGATCTATCTAGAATCTATCTAGATAATAAAATTTGAAAGATACTTTAGACTTCTTGTGCGCAAAAGAAAAAAAATCTTAAAAAGTGATGATCTTTTTTCACAGAAATAGAAAGAAAGAAGAAAGAAAGAATGATTTAGATTTATTTGACACAAAAAATACACGTACGTACGTACGTAATATTCCATAGTTCGTCCGTCAGTCACGTTTCTACTAAGCACGTCACATGATCATACGTCACATGTGGGAGACACCAGGCTTAGTGTTGACACTTGTTTAATGTAAATTTATGAAATTTCATGGAAATCCACAGACATACAGGCGTATGTTGGTGAAAACTTGGCATGGTCGATGTATAACAAAGTATGGGATTTATACCACGATCTTGTTTTACTTGGGGTTTAATAAATATAGTACACACCATCCTGTATTAATTAATATAATTAAACTATTATGTAGTGTTTTAAATAATAACGTAGAGTAATTTCCAGAAATCTTTGATCTAAACTTTAACACACAAGCATTCATAACTCCTCTACTCCATATTTTAATTAAAAAAAAAAACAAAAGAGTGGTGTCAAGGGACACCTGGATGGAACGAAGTTCCTCTCGGTTAATTAGTGAAGGAATTGACAAAAAAAACAAAAAAAAAACATATACATACACACACACACACACACACACATATATATATATTATATATATATATATATATATGTATATATGTATATATATATATATATATATATGTGTGTGTGGGAGAGAGAGACAGACAGAGAAACATGCGCACGCCGCACGGCTTACAATAGCTTACTATAGCAAAAAGTGTCGTTACAACTTTTCGTCTTAATTTTTCCGTCCAGCCCCCTTTAGCAACGCGCGATAAGGAACTTCGTTTCAACACGCTATAGTCGTTCAATATAGATCACTTGTTCCTTTCATCATTATTAAACGATATTCGCATTACAGCGAATTTGAAGAGCATCTCACATACTTCATCATTTGAAGTATGTATTCAAATATTATATTAAAGTTATTATATATTTCCATATAATAACTTTAATGCAAATTCATCTTCTATCTTTCTCATCGTTACAAAACTATCATCTAAATCACTATCACTATATCATTCATTTTCAGTCATATCTATGTGATAAACAAAACTAATTGATTCTGAACGCCAAATGTATCGCGATTAACAAATTACCCTGGCCACACTTTAGCCACTGTTACTTGTTTTTGCGGTGATACGTTTAAAGCTTGCAATATTTCCCGATAAATAAATAACCACATCAGGTTAAGCGGCTTAGTTTAATGATATATTGATAAGTGATAATCGCTTTATTTAAATGACTGTACAGTTATTTAAATTGAAACATTAGTACACGTACACGGATTATAAAACTATGGTATATAGAGGATAATGAAAACAAAATGGCGTACAATCAAAGATGGCGTATATTCGAAAATATTTAAAAGTTGAAAAATGTTTGTTTCATAGTGGCCAGTGTTTTGTCATTTACAACACCATAAAAATGGAAAAATTATAATTTGAATTAAATATTCTTCACACAAAATGAAAAGAATGTAATTTCACTGGAATTATTTTTAAGTTTACTACTTGGCAGAACCAAATGTCGCAATAACAACTAGCGGGGAATAAAGGAGGGGTGGGGGGAGCAATTAGGACCACAATTAGAGGGACAGTGTGTTGTAGATTACCGCCGCAGACTCCGCCGAGATTCACATCCTGGTTTCGGAAATAACACAGCTTGCCAACTATTAAGATCCTCGAGTCGGTGGGCTTTAAACATTTTTATAAATATTTTTATGGCTGGGTTACATTCTTGTGTGTGTATGTCAGTTTTGTATTTAAGTATATTAAGAAAATCTTATTTGTTCGAAAGTTTCTCATTGCGCTTATGTGACAGAGGCAGTAAGAATCTGTCATATAATTAGATTGTAAGAGGTAGTGCATGCATGAAGTTGGGGTCTCCAAAATGGCCGTTTTGTAGGCATCCACAGCTTCTTCAGGCGATGAAAATCTCTGACCACGCAATTTATTATTTATTTTAGGGAAAGTATAGAAATCATTAGGGCTTAAGTCGGGGCTGTACGGCGGATGGTCTAATAAGTCTATGTTTTCTTGCTCTAAAAACTCTTTTGTTCTGTGCGCGGTGTGAGAACTCGCATTGTCGTGATGGAGGATGATGCGGCGATTGCAGTTCTCATTACGGAGTTCAGAAACGACCTGTGGCAAACAAATGCTAGCATACCATTCTACATTAACCGTTCTGTCCCTCAAGAGACAAACGTGGCCACCATTTTTTTTTTTAACACTCCGTGAACGAACAATTTTTGTTGGCTTTAACTCATTTTCGAACACCCAAACTCGTGACTGGTTTTTTGTTTCGGGTTGTTACGCGTATATCCAGGATTCGTCACCTGATACAATGTTGTATACAGCATTTGAGGATCCTGCGTGGAATCTTTCGAGAGTTCTGACGCACCAAGTAAGGCGAGCCGCTTTTTGCTCTTCACAGAGCAAATCGGGAAAACAACTTTTTTACACCTAATTGTTCATGCAAGATTATTTATATTTGACTCATGCCAATGTCTTAAGTTGCCTGAATTTCGCGGTATGTCACATATCGATCTTCCTCAATCAGCTTACGCACAGCATCATCGTTTTCTTGGGTGACTGCAGTTTTTGGACGACCTTGACGGGGATCATCACTGAGCTTGACACGTCCACGTTGAAATTCAGCAAACCAGCGATAAATTGTGTTTTCGGATGGGGCTTCATCACCAAATGCAGAAATCATCCGGTCAACACACTGTTTTTGTGTTAAACCACTTCGAAAGTCATAATAAATCATCGCTCTAGAATTTTCTCGAGTCAATTCTATTTTCTCAACGACTAAACAAGTTTAACAAGACCTTGTGACAAGAGCGAGAATCTTTTTTTAAATAAATAAATGGTATTCGATTTTTAAAACCAAGGAGTTTTCAATTAAAAAGATTTTAATATGACAGGAACAGTGGAAATATTCCATTCCCGATACTTTTGGTGCAGCGTATGTATCTGTAATTATATTTGGACACAAATATTTCCTAGTAATAAATAATAACAACACACACTCGCTCGTGGACAGGACATCTAAAACAGTTTCTTCTGGACGAGCAACGAAAGAGGGAAATGACCACCGAGAATGTCTCTATTATAAAATATATATCGACTACCTATCTCTTTATAAGATATTAAATTAATTATATTAATTAGCAATTATCCCGCGAAAAACGCAGTTCTTACAGCAAATGTGTGAGTGCACGCATATGCATGCATATAGCACCGCCCTCCTTGCCCACACTGCATATGCGTACACTCGCATGCACCACCACCCCACATGCACCACAACCACAGTTGTTGTTCGTTAAGTGAACGATTACTTATTTTAACGATTACTAATCGTAGAGTCTACATCCTGAGGATGCCTCGGTGTCGGGGCGAAACGTGCGTAGATTGGTGGGGTGGTGGTGCATGCGAGTGTACGCATATGCAGTGTGGGAAAGGAGGGCGGTGCTATATGCATGCATATGCGTGCACTCACACATTTGCTGTAAAGACTGCGTTTTTCGCGGGATAATTGCTAATTAATTTAATATCTTATATAATGGATTTCCGCAAGGTAACGCCTGATTCTATTAACTACCGATCTCTTTATTGTATTTTATATATCTTTATTAATATCTCAGTCTACTTGTTGGGGTCACACTCCTATACTGCTTGGTTGAAAACCGGCACAAGATACCATATTTAATATGGCTATCTGACATGTCGAACCATACCAATTTGCTGCATGCTGGAGGCACACTATAGTTTATTGTATGATTGTAATTTTAATCTAGTTATATGTATTTGTGATATTTTAATATTGTATATCTTAAAATGTTTTGTTGTTGTCTCTAGTGTGTGTACAAATAAACGTTTTTTCTTTCTTTCTTCTTCTTTCGCATAACACCGGCGTCAAGTGACAGCTATGCTGTCCAGTGTCGTGCGGTACGTGAGTTTCCAGTGGCCCATTGGGGGAGGGGGAAAGGGGACTAGGTAGTCACTAGTCACTATAAGGCTCGGTTGCCTCCTTATGGCATAAAAAAATATCAACCCGAGGCCTCTGACAATAAACACACACACACAGGTACATAACGACACTATAGTACGCCTTATGCACACTAAGACGAGGAAGTAATATGCTGAAATATGTATCGTAGAGACAAGGCTATTAATAATACAGTTTTAATTAAAGTCAAATTGCTAAAAACTGGTATCAAAACAATTAAACTTGAGCACATGGAGCTAGGCACGCGAGTGTTAGCGCAAGTGATTTGTGAGTGGCCCCACCATGGAACTGAGCCTTGTCGTGGCGGTGGGGCTTAAGCCTGGGGTGCAATCCAGCACCTTGGGCGACCAATCAGATCCAGGGCGGCAGCTGGTCTCGACCACTGCCGGCCAAGCCGCTCCCCGGTCCATAGGGTCGGGGGTGGTGGTCGCCATCTCACGCCGAGATGGGGACCGCGAGGAAGAAAACCTCTCTAAAAAATCACCCCAATCCCAAGATAAGCTCAGGTGTGCGGCGAGGGGATGAATGGCTGGAGGGTCTCCAGTCGTTGGCGCACCATTGTTTTTGAGATGGCTACGGGTTTTGCTCAACCCTAATGAGTAGAATTTTCAATGGAAGGAAAGCAACTTGAAAATAGTCCCCGGGCGGGTCCCCGAAAGGGGGAATCCCGCACCACGTCGGAATCGGCGGAGGTCTGCCCCACGTATTACGGGGGGGGCACAATTTGCTTCGAGGGCTCAAACTCTCGCGACCTGGCTTACCCAACGGAAACTGATGCATGTGATTTGATATCTGGTGATTTGGAAACTGGAAACATGGAGGTGATGAACGCGAGCGACTCCGCTAACAGCATGAGGTCGACGCGTTCAGCTCATCTGAAGGGGAAGAGAACCCGTCTATCATCGTCGGAGGAAGAAAACAGCGAGCCAACGCTAAGGAAAAACGCGGGGGCGTTCAGGAAGACGCCACCCACTAAAAGAGGACGAGGTCGGCCCTCAACGACCGGCCAAAATGTAGGACAGGCCAGATCTAAAAGCCTACGCCCGTCCCGCCTGTCGGAGTCGTCGGGGTCGGAGGCGGCCCCCAACCTGACAAGTACGGACACTGCGAGCGCTCTGGGGTCGAGCATTTCCAAGGCCCTGGAAACCATCACTGATGTCCGCAACAAGTCGAAAAACTTGAAGGGCACCATGATGAAGGCTCTAAAGGACGCGACTGAGACAATCCAGGTCGCAACACTGGCGCTCCTGGACCGTACGTCTTCCGCCGAAACCCGGGCGCTAGAGGCGCAAAACAAACGACTGTCGGCAGAAGTGGCAGAACTGCGCCAGGAGCTCGCGGCACTCCGAAGCGAGCTCGCCACTTCCTATCAGCAACCGCAGGCAGTGGCCGCAACGCCGCCCCTGGCCATTACGCCCAATCTGGAGGAAATAGTACAGAAGGCGATGCGGGAGGCGGTGGCGTTGTCGAGCGCACGGCTTAATGCGAGGCTCGAGGGTTTGGAGTCCAGGCTCCTGCCCGAGCTGCGGCTACGCCCGCCTCTCGCAGCGGACAGAAGGGCGGCGGCGGTTGAATCATCGCCGATACCAGCGGTGCACCCGGGGCCTTCGGCTGCTCCGAAAAAAGCACCAAAGAAGAAGGCACCGTCGACAGCGACGACTTTGATGCCGCCTGCAAACCCAGGGGCTTCGGCCGCCCCTAAAAAGGCGGCAAAGACGAAAAAAAAGAAGGCGACTGCCAACGCTGCACCGCGTGAGGAGGAGGTGGCGCTGGGAGTCAATCTGGGTAACGGGTGGACAAAGGTCACCAAGACCAAGAAGAAGAAGGCCAAAAGCCAAAGCGCGGCGCCATCACCGAAGAAGAAGGGACAGCCAAAACTGCGAGCACCCAATTCGTCGGTTGTGGTATTGCAGCTACAGCCGGCCGCAGCGGAGAGGGGCCTGACGTACGCTGACGTAATAAGGAAGGCGAAATCGGAGATCCGCCTTCACGACCTCGGCATAGAGCCCCTCCGCTGCAGAAAAGCAGCCACTGGCGGCCGCCTCTTGATACTGCCAGGCGCGGCCACCGGAGAAAAGGCAGACTCCCTGGCTCAAAAGATCCGGGAGGTAGTCGGGGAGGACGTGGTCCGGGTGTCCAGGCCCACCAGATGTGTAAGCGTACGCGTCTCGGGCTTAGACGACTCGGTCACGAAGGCCGACATTGTAGCGGCAGTGGCAGAGGCAGGAAGCTGCCCCCAGGAACAAGTGCGGTCCGGTGAAATCGGCCGCAGCCCCTCCGGGCTCGGTGCGGCGATCGTCCTGTGCCCCGTTCAGGCAGCAATAGCGATTGTGGAGAGGGGCAGACTACTGGTGGGCTGGGTGTCGGCGCAGTTCCGACTGCTTAATGCCCGCCCACTAAGGTGCTTCCGCTGCCAAGAGCAAGGGCACATGGCGGCGGTTTGCTCCTCCGCTGTAGACCGGAGCGGATTGTGCTTCCGCTGTGGGGAAGCGGGGCACAAGGCCAGGGATTGTGCTGCGGCCGTTCCCAAGTGTGCGCTCTGCTCCGAGAAGGGGCTACCCACCGCCCACAAAATGGGCAGTGGAGCTTGCGTGGCCCCGCGTCGTAGCCGGGCCGGACGAAAACAGGCGGAAAAGGCTGGCAAGGGACCTAGTGTCCTCTCTCAGCCCATAACCCCGACCGCAAACAGATTCGCGGTCCTGGGTGAGGAGGCTTCCATGGTCTTGGAGTGATGGCACACCAATACACCCAAGTGCTACAGGGGAACCTCAATCACTGCGCCAGAGCTCAGGACCTATTGTTTCAGGCTCTGGCGGAGTGGTCGGTGCAGGTGGCTGTAGTGGCAGAGCCGTACCGGGTCCCGAACTCGCCAAATTGGGTCGGCGACGAGGATGGTGTGGTGGCCATCGCCAGCACAAACGGCTCGCCACCGTTTGGCATAGTGGAGAGGGGACGCGGATTCGTCGCGGCCGAGATTGGCAGAGTTTTAGTGATCGGGGCTTACTTCTCGCCCAACCGGAGACTCGCTGATTTCGAACGGTTTCTGGTTCAGGTCGGCTCACTGGTGGGGCGAGCCCGCCTTGATCACGTGATTGTCGCTGGGGACCTCAATGCCAAATCTGTGGCTTGGGGTTGCCCTGCGACTGACGCCCGAGGTGCGGTTCTGGAAGACTGGCTGGTTGAGGCTGGGCTGGAGGTGCTTAATGTGGGATCCAGGCATACCTGCGTGAGACAGCAGGGTGGCAGCATCGTCGACGTCACGTTCGCCGATGCCGCCCTAGCTCGCTGCGTACAGGGCTGGGAGGTGCTCGAGGACGAGACGCTATCGGACCACCGATATATTCGGTTCCGATACAGCGTCTCTGCCCCAACCCGAAGCCGTGGCTCCGAAGCCGAGTGCGGGCGACGTTGGGCACTAAAAAGGCTCGACAAGGAAGCCCTTCTCGAGGCAGCTCTGGTACAGGCCTGGAACCTTGACTCTCTGGAGGACAGGGCAGAGGTGGAGGTCGATGAGGAGACCGAACGACTAGTCGCTGCGTTATCGCAGGCATGTGACGCAGCCATGCCTCGAACTGGCCGGAGGCCCCCGCAACGCAGAGGGGTGTACTGGTGGTCGGAGGAGCTCGCTGAATTGCGCCGAGAGTGCGTTGCGGCGAGACGCCGGTACACCCGGAGCCGCAGACGGCGACGCCGGGATGAAACGGAGGAGGGGCGGCTCTATTCCATCTACAGGGCCGCCGCTGTGGAATTGCGGACGGCTATAGGCCGTGCCAAGGAGGCAGCCTGTGACGAGTTCCTGGAGACTCTGGTTCGAGATCCGTGGGGGAGGCCGTACAGGTTGGTTCGCAACAAGATGCGCCCCTGGGCCCCTCCCCTGACGGAGAGTCTCCAGCCCGACCTCGTGGCCAGAATAGTCCCGGCCTTGTTTCCCGGTCGAGGAGACCATGCGCCTCCACCGATGGCCCCACCTGACAGTGGGCCGTCGAGCGTCGAGGCGGAAATCCCGGAAGTGACAGAGGGAGAGATAGACATGGCGCTGGCGCGGTTGAAGGCGCGCAATACCGCCCCTGGTCCAGATGGTGTTCCCGGGCGGGCCTTGGTTCTTGCCCTAGGCCCACTCCGGTCGCACACCAAGCGCCTGATGAGCGCATGTCTGTCGCAAGGTAGGTTTCCCACGGCGTGGAAGAAGGGGAAGCTGATCCTAATCCGGAAAGACGGGCGACCGGTCGACTCGCCGTCTGCGTATCGACCGATCGTACTGCTCGACGATGCGGGTAAGCTGCTGGAGCGGATAGCAGGTGCCCGTATAGTCGAACACCTTGATGAAATAGGCCCGAATCTCAGCGCCTACCAGTTTGGTTTCCGGCGGGGCAGGTCCACCCTGGACGCTCTGGCCAGGGTGAGGGCTCTCGCTGACGAGGCGATCGAAGGCGGAGGGGTGCTTTTGGCGGTGTCTATTGACATCGCCAACGCCTTCAACACCCTGCCCTTTGATACAATCTTGGAGGCGCTGAGATTCCACGGAGTGCCGACGTATCTGCGTAGACTGGTTGCGGATTACCTCTCTAGTAGGTGCGTCGTGTACCCGACGGCCGGCGGCTGGGCGACGAAGAGAGTAGAGTGCGGTGTTCCACAGGGTTCTGTACTGGGCCCGCTCCTGTGGAACATCGGGTATGATTGGGTCCTCCGTGGCGGGAATTTGACAGGTGTCGGCGTCGCGTGTTACGCCGACGACACCATCGTGACCGCGCGTGGAGCTACCTTTTCGGAGGCCCGAATACGTGCGGTAGCCGGAGTCGCCCAAGTTGTTGCAAGGATCCGACGCCTCGGGCTCGAAGTGGCCCTGGAGAAGAGTGAGGCTATATGCTTTCACGGGCCACGGCGAGCCCCACCACCCGGATCCAGTTTAATGGTGGGAGGAACTTCCATCTCTGTCCAGGCGAATATGAGGTACTTGGGCCTCATCCTCGACAGTAGATGGAATTTCAAAGAGCATTTCAGGCGGCTAGTTCCGAAGCTGCTTGGAGCCGCGCGGGCGCTGAGTCGCCTCCTCCCCAATGTGGGTGGGCCGAGCGCTGGCTGCCGCCGCCTATATGCGGGCGTCTTGCAGTCGATGGCACTGTACGGCGCGCCGATATGGGCGGCCGCTCTGACAGCAGAGAACTTGACCCTGTTGCGACGTCCGCAACGAGTCATGGCTGTCAGGGCCGTCCGTGCGTACCGCACAACCTCGTATGAGGCGGCGTGCGTACTGGCGGGCACTGCACCATGGAACCTGGTGGCAGGTGCCCTGGCGAGGTCCTGGCGGAGGAGGAGAGGAGACGCCGAGGAGGAGGAGGTCTCACAAGATGACGAGACTGAAAGAGAGGAGAGCTGGCGGAGGCGCCTAAGAAAGTGGGTGCTCCGTAAATGGAAGGAGCGGCTGGAGGAGCCGAGTGCGGGCCATCGCACGGTGCAGGCCGTCGGTCCAATCCTGGAGCAGTGGGTTGACCGACGGCATGGCATAATCACCTTCCACCTTGCGCAGATCCTGACGGGGCACGGCTGCTTCGGAAGGTATCTGTGGAAGGTGGCAGGCGCGGAGGACTCGCCAGGGTGTCATCACTGTGGCAGTAGTGAAGACACTGCAGACCACACCCTGGCGGAGTGCCCAGCTTGGGCAGAGGAAAGGGCGCCACTTATCACTGAAGTGGGCGCGGACCTGTCGCTCCCTGCGGTCATCCGAGCGATGACTGACAGTGAGAGCGCATGGCAGGCGGTCGTCTCCTTCTGCGAGGTAGTGATGTCGCAGAAGGAGGAGGCGGAGCGGGAGAGAGAGCGCACTGGCGCCTCATCCCGCAGGAGAGCACGGCGGCGACAAGCAGTTGCGCCGCTGTGAGGGACCTGTGCGCGGTCGATCGGGGGATCCACCGCGCGCGCTTAAGGTCCGGGCTATAAGGCACCCTTGTGTGTTCCAGGTGCCTAAAGCGGAGTAGGAGGAGGGGATGTCGTCCCCCCTGCCTCCAGAGGAGTGTGCCAGATGGCATTCCGTTGTGGCCCGATGCGGACGTCCACAGCTCCCGCGCCGGGTCACCCAAGACGACGAGGAGAACACCGCTGGGGTTTAGTGGGTAGAGACTGCGTCCACCTTACCATCTTCTCGGGCGCAGTGAGTCCCACATAACCCCCGGGACCCCCCGGACCCAGGGGTATGCCTAAACGCATTCCCCAGCGAAATCAAAAAAAAAAGTGATTTTAATACGGGAGTTGAACGCGTCGCGGTACATTCGGTCCAACCCGGTGATGATCCTGAAGGCTTCGTTTTTGTTGAATTATTACAATGTATAACCGATTCCCGAAATCACGGTAAAAAAGCAAATTAATTTATATATTCTTGATAATCGTTGAAAAGCCTATGCACAACAGCTGTGGATGGAAAAAACCTTTATATTGACTATGACGAGTAAAAATAAAAACACGACTGTGCTGTTATTAGCTCGTTGAAAATGCTTTTTTTTGGTTCACTGGTGGCAAAGGTAGAATGTAGTAACGTTAATTATTTGATGCTGACGTCACTACAAAAATGAGTTTTTCTGTAATAGTTCTGAACTATTTTGATAGTAATAGGTCTGATATCGCTCCAGACCATATTATAATATTAATTAAAATAAATTAAAGTTAAAAAAACTAAAGACTATAATAGCAAACTGTACTAAAAATTTTAAAATATAAAATGATATTGCTTATTGTAAAAAAAAGCGCGAGGTGCTCTATGTTTATTGTAAAAAATATTTCATCGGTATCAATTACTAAAAGTAAAGTTAGTATAAAAATTTTGAACAAAGGACCACACGCTTTTCTTACAACAAGTAATATAATTTTTTGGTTGATCCATTTAATTCTATTCTTAAAACATATTTTCAAATTTTTAGTTCGGTTTGCTTTTAAAGCGTGTTTTTTTAGTTTTTATCTATAAATTATTTTCTAATTTTGAGTATCGATTTTTAAATTAATATACACTACTCAACTAATGGCAATCACTTTACAATGAGTGAGAGACTAAAAACTACACTAGTGATGTAGGTAACTTGCGCGCCTTACGCCTTCCTAGCGTGTGCTATCCTGATTATGCTGATCAGGATATTGGAACAAACTTATTAAATTATTATATTGTCACCGGTTTTTAAAAAGTGTGTTAAGTTTTAATTTAATCTGACGTCTTGAAGTGGGTAAAAATCATATTTAAAGTTTCTGCCACATAGGCAGATCGGAAGATAAGCAAACTGTGGATAACGCCATTGGTTGTACAATTTTTTAGTCTATAGGTACTGTTATGTAATTTAAGTACTGTTATGTAATTTTTATTGAGCAACTGTTTGTCGTGCTAAATAAAATAAATAAATAAAATATGATGACAAATTATACACGAAAACGTTAAATACACAATGTCAACAATGATATCCAAAAAATAAAAGTACTTCTAAAATCTAACTCGAAATATCTCTATTAACGATATTAAAGTTATCCGGGGTAATTTTAACCGCTAGTAAGCACGTCCAATAGAACCCAGCATCCACACGTAGTGGAAGCCGGGAGGAAATTAAAACGGATATTTTTTCAACGCCGGCCTTGTTCCTGAAGCGAAAATCCATTAAGTTTTTTTTGTGAGGTAGTCATGTTTCAGAGCCGAGATTACGATAGTTTGAGGATATATTGTGAGGAAATTGAATTAAATGGAACATTTTGTGATTTTATGACTTACTAGAAGTTTTCATTGAGCTGTAGTATATATTATAATCTGTAAGTGTAGTATAATAAAATATTTGACTGAGTTTGTTTTACCGGTTGTACTCAGTGGACTACCTTTGAAACCGGCTGTTATTTTTTATATATAATTAGGGTAGAAAATATTTTGTTCTACTTTAGTTTTGGTAGTCAAGACGGCTTGATCACTATAACAGCTCGACTTGATATCTACACAGATAATGCGGGATGGAATCAAACAATTTTTTACGTAAATATAGATCTATTACATGATATACATGATATTGGTGTATGCGATTTATTGAGATTCCCATTGTATAAGTAATTTCAGTATAATTTTATTTGTTGTAGACACAAATAAAATCCTATAAGGATTTAGGAACGTGAGTTGAGATAAATATATAAATTAGACTTGACCTATGAAATTGCCGTTCTGCAGTACTGGCCATTTCAAATCAAAATATTTTTTGATTGGCTGAGAATTCTAATTTCAAATCAATTTTGTTTTCAAAACATGGAATTATTTTTCCAAAAGTAGTCATTTGTTTATTGATTAGTTTTACATTTTCATCCCATTTCAATATTTTTCGTCATCATGGATACGTTAAAAATTCGAGTAATTGTGGAATATTAGTATCGTCGTGGCAGCAACGCGGCACAAGCGGCACGCAACATCAACGACGTTTACGGAGCTAACACTACAAACCAACGCACCACCTGTTATTGATTTTCTCGCTTTCGTTCTGGAAATTTCGACCTGAAAAATGAACCTCGCGGTCGTCCGAAGACTTTGGTCGACAATGACGAATTAAAGGCGATAGTGGAAGCTAATGATACACAATCTACGGCTGAATTAGCAGCAGCTTTCTACGTTAGCGTCAAAACAATATTGGTCCATTTGCGTCAAATTGGCAAGGTAAAAAAGCTTGACAAATGGGTGCCCCACAAACTCAATGATCGCCAGCGCGAAGTACGCGTCAAGACGTGCCTTGCACTGCTCAACAGACACAAAAATGAAGGAATTTTGAACCGCATTGTTACCTGCGATGAAAAATGGATTCTGTTTGATAACCGTAAGCGCTCAGAAAGTTGGTTGGATCCTGGTTCAGCACCTAAACAATGCTCTAAACGAAAACTTAAGTTGCAAGAACTGGGGTTGGAAGCTCTCCGTCATCCGCCCTACTCACCAGACCTTGCGCCTACAGACTACTACTTTTTCCAGAATTCGGAAAACTTCTTGGCGGGAAAAAAATTCAATACCCGAGAGGTAGTACAAAATGCCTTTGAAGAATTTGTTGCCTCCCGTCCAGCTGATTTCTTTAAGAAGGGCATCAATAAACTGCCACTTTTGCTTTTGTTTTTGCAACTGCAACGTTGGCAAAGATGCATTGATTGCATGGGTAATTACTTCGATTAATACAAATAAAAAATACATGAAAAAATCGTTTAAATTTTTTCATACAAAACGGCAATTTCATAGGTAGAGAATATAAACAAGTTCATTTTATGCCAATTTTAGTATTTCTGAAACATTCAAATTAAAAATTATGTAATTTATTTAAACATATTTTTTATTATGTTGACCATAGTTATTTGTGCATATTTTATATATAAAGTTGTAAAAAAGTATTATAAAAGTATCCGTATATTTTGACGCATGTAAATAGGAATGGGAAACAGCTAGTTTACAAATAAAAGTCAACAATTTCGCGCCAACTACACCCGCCATTTTCCGACCACTAAATCTAATATCTAAATGGAAAAAAGTGTACAATATTTTATTCTGTTTTACACGTTAAAAATTCATTCGATCTCACAATTCAAATGCATGTTTCGGTTGGAAAAAAGTTGAAAACTGTGAAGGAGTGTGGTGAAATTCCGCTGCATCGCGCTCTGATTAAATTTTCAGTCCGCGTCCAGGTGAATGTCTATAAAACGAGTACACACCACGCCACTGCCTTCGGAAATGCCTTAGTGATGGGTGAATAGGCCGAATTACATTAGATACTTTCGAGAACTTTCTCTTTTTCACAGACACAATGGAAAATAGTTTCGCTCAAAATTTGTTTAAATGTATGTCGGTTTAGTTGTTTATTATAATTATCATCAGGCGCCATCTTCATAATGAATTTCGGAGGTCAGTTGGCAAAATTTTCTGCGGCCATGTGGCTTCTTTCAGATGTCTAGCCACTTTCTCCTCTGATGGCCTGGGCTTCGCCTCCCCGGGATCTTGCCTTCGAGGATAAACCCTGGAAATTCATAGAGGGATCCTCTCTGCATGTGTCCAAAAAAGGCAACTTTTCGTCTAGTGATAGACGACATCAACTCTCTCCTGCGGTTTGCTTTTTTAAGTGTTCTGACTTTTAACATCATAGAGTCCTCATTTCAAACGCCAGTATCCGATCTTTCGTAAGTCCTTTAGTAAGACCCATGTTTCACATTTCAAATATTTATTATGTTGTAGCCTAAAAGTAGATCAGCGTCGATTCTAAACCACCACCTTTTGTGCTAACATTCTCTTACTTATCTTACTCCCATTCACTTCATCCTTTCTGTCATCTTTTCTCCATCATTATTATTTATAATAATAATAATAATAGTTTATTCCAATCAAAACATATTGTACAATTCTAGTCTTTGAAGCTACCATTTAAGTATTTATATACCTGTGTTTGGCAGCTTATTTTCCCTTATTCTAAATTTGACAATTGGAATAATGTAAGACAAATTACATTAGGTGATAGGTAAATATATAATAGGATACATAATATGATTTTACATAATATTCTGGTTACATTTTTGGTTTTTTTTAACTTTAGGCCAAAAAAACCAAAACATAAATGCTTATGTACGTGTGCGTGCGTGCGTGCGTGCGTGCGTGCGTGTGTATGTGTGTGTGTGTGTGTCTGTGTATGTTTGTGTGTTCTGATAAATTAGTTTTTGTGTTACATAGTAGTATATTGTAAAAGCAATTCAGTTTCCTCGTAGCTCAAATTATGAAGGAAGTTTAAAATATGTTTTTTGCTGGCGTTTAATTGTTTATCGTAAAAATATATGAATTTATTTAATTAACCGACTTCCAAAAAGGAGGAGGTTCTATGTTCGTCTGTATTTTTTATTATTATTTTCCTTTTCTTAATTACTTATAACTAATAATTATTTTTATAGAAGCCTCAGCGTCAGCCTATCCTTTTGTATAAGAGAAGCTTCCTTTTTTATGTTAGTTGGATAGGCAAACTGACAAACGTGCCACCTGATTATAAGTGGTCGACGTCCATGAACATAAACTAGTTTACCTGGAACAAGCCCAGGCATGTTGCATATCCTGAGACATAAGATATAAGTCTCGGTGCCAGTAATTACACTGCCTGTCTTGCCCTTCTCTCCGAAACACAGCAAAGCTGTTTCACGGGAGAAACAAGCAAGATGGTGGTACCCATGCAGCCGGGAGCGCGGCACAGCGTTTCCCTCACACCTTCACACATAAAAATAATTTCCTAAAAAGCGGAATAAATTTGACTTGTTTGTATTCATGCGATAAATGCGCCAGTATCTCTAAATATAAGAAAGTATCTATAAATATAAAAATGATTATTTTCAGTATGAACATATATTCGGATTAAAAATCCCGAATATCCACATATGTACACGCCCGGGATCAAAACTTTAATTTTGCTCGGCGGCGCAAATCCTGGTTTCATATCAGCCTTGGACGCATCATCGACTACTCCCGTTCGGTGACTGCGGTCGCTCTCGTCATTTTATCGCGTGGGTTTAAGTAAACATAAAACAAGTTACCTATGGAAAGTTGTAAATAACCACACATCATCATCAAGCCCGCATCCATGCGGACACCCCCCCCCCCCCCTTTTAATGACCGTCAATGATGATCATTGACGCATTACACAAGGATCGCCATCACGTCGTTTACATAAAGTAATAAAATTTAATTTACGATGGCAACACAGAAAGTTCTTAGTTGTATTATACCTTTTAAAAATAGTGTCTATTTATATGAATAGTCGTTGCATCCGATGGAATAACTAAGAAAACTACTTTTGCCGTCCTTAGGGGTCTCTTCCACGGCCCTTTGAAACGCATACACTGCTTTCTTGGAATCCATTAAGCGTTTTCCTCGAAGTCTTTCTTTTATTTTGGGTATAAATAAAAATCGCAAGGTGCGAGCTCAGGGATATATGGTGCGTGACCCAGTAATTCCACGCCCGACGTCGCCAATTAATAGTCGATCGTTTGTTCGGCGGTGTGCGACGAGACGTTGTCGTAGTGGAAGAGGATCCTACTGCGAGGTTGTTTCTGCCGATCTTTAGTGTACTACTTCTGCTGTTACTGTTTTAGACCCTCTAAAATGATTATTACGTGAAAACATGTCCTTCCGAGGAACAAGACCACCATTTTTTTCCAACTCTTGGACCTTCTTTCACGTCTGTTAACAGCAGACTGTCTTTTAGTTTCAGATTCATAACAGTAAATCTACCTTTCGTCACCCGTAAGTATGTCGAACACAGCATTTGAGTCACCTCCGTTAAACCTTTTACCATTTCACGGCATCAATCAACACGATGGAGTATTTGAGCCTCTGTTAAATTATGAGGTATCCACCGCGCACAAAGCTTCCTGACCACTAAATGTTCATGAAGGATTTTGCGCACTTGACTCATACCGATGCCTAAGCTTATCAGAATCTACAGATAGGTTACTCCTTTGTCCGTCTCTATAATACTTCAGTCGTCGCCCTAGAAGGCCGTCCGTCACGCAGATCATCGGTGAGATTGGTGCTAACACATTGAACTGAACTGTTTCATCGTGAAAGGCCAATTAAGGTCTATCATAATTTTATCTTCGACTTAAATGACATTGAGAATCATAAAAATCATTGCACGAAAATTCTCTCGCGTTAAATTCATGCTAATAGGACACAGACAATTTTCAATTTGCCGCCAAATCGAAATACAAACGACAAATGAATAAAATACAATATACGCAATAATATTGGCGAAGAGTTCTATTTTCAAAATTTAAACTTATTGTACTATATCGTTTAAAAGAGAGCAGTTCTAAGAATTTTCAGTGTTGCCCTCGTAAGCGAACTTCAAACCTGCGACCTTTTCTTGTCCCGAATACTGACCTAATACACAACCCTCCAATACACAAACCCTTTGTGTGGTCCGAATCCACTACTTTATTATATTTAAAAATACTCAATTTATCTATTAAGTTATAACAATTACAATTAATTTTAATATTGTATCTATTTTTAAAAATTCATAATCACCTTGTTGTAGTAAAATATACAACTTTTAATTAAGATTCTGAAAGTGTATGCTAACAAATAAAAGTATAAAGTTTATAAAATAAAATCACAAACACCTTTAGAACTGAAATCTGATAATGGAGCGCGATTAAATCGGAAAACAAAATAACTTGGGAACTAAGCACGAAAGTTTCTTCAAAGTGAGCGACAAAAGCAACAAAAGACCGGAGTTAAGTCTTGTCACGACTAAATTCGTCATTGTTAACTAAATTGTCTCCCGAGTTGTTTATTCTAAAACTGTTTTTATGTATGTCATCGTATCACCGTACCGTATTTGACTCCTCCTCAAAATCGGGTGTATAGAATAATCTATACTAATATCATAAAGTTGAAGAATTTGTTTGTTTGTTTGAACGCGCTAATCTCAGAAACTACTGGTCCGATTTGAAAAATTCTTTCAGTGTTAGACAGGCCATTTATCGAGGAAGGCTACAGGCTATATAACATCACGCTGAGACATATAAGAGTTGAGTAACGCGGGCGAAGCTGCAGGCAACAGCTAGTACTGCAATAAGATTTAAGTTGTTTTCTAATGTTTGTCTTATTTTAGTTTATTCACGATTTGCCTTAGTCACACTTAAGTAACATTGATGAAATCAACTGCACAGGAAAATAAGGATATTGTCAATGGTGGGATTAGGAACCAACTTGGATCACTCGAATGGACCCAAGTCTTACCCACTCGGCTATCGCTGACATTTTCTTACCATCACAATCACGGACAGAAAGTTAATAGTTGACGGTCGGCTTGTCGAGGTCAGGCTACTGGACACTTGACGCAGCGATAGCGGGTTCGAATCCCGCCCAGTGCAGATAATTTGTATGGTGAATATAATTTTATTACCGTACAAAGTACACATGTCAGAAGTGAAACCTTTTTGGAAAACTAATTTTTAAATCTCGTTTATATTTATACTTATCTAAAGCTTTAAATTTCCGATTTCCCTCTATCTCACTCTCTCTCGATCTTTCTCACTCGCAGCAGTAGGGCGCAACCCTACTCTCACTCCATGGCTATGTGCATCATGCTACGTTCACCCTTTCTTACTCTCTCTCTCTCTCAATCGGTCTCAATCACTCTTTCCCTCTTCTTGGACAAAAACGTTGCACATTTTCGTGACGTTACATCCGTAAAAAAATTACCCTCATGCGCGCAAAGAAAATATTATTACATTTGTAAAAGTAAACAAGTTGCAAAAAAGGTCACATTCATATTTCAAACCCGTATATATATTATAATCGAGTCAATATTTTCCATTCCAATTATTTTTATAAAAAAACTTGCGCGACGTCACAAAGGGTTTTTTCATCGGAGTAATTCGCTTGCCTAGTGACAGAATATTTTTTTATAAAAATATAATTTTATAAAAGGGTCTACTCTAATGAACCATCTGTGTACGGTCAATCACGTTACCGGATCGAGTAACGAGTATAGATCGGGTATAGACGAATTCATTTTCTCTATTCCGTAGATAGTGCTGCACATCTTTTAATAATATTTGTGTTCAAGACTTTCTAGACTACACACATATATATCGTAAACAACAGATCCTTAATCATCATCAAGATCATCGTGTATCAATATTTTCCGCCCCCTGCTGAACATAGGCCTCTTCCAATGTCATGGCCGATCCCTCGCACGTCGCATGGAACAGTAGTCTTCATCATAACTCTATTAGCGTACGTTATCAGTTCCTGTCTAGATATTCGGATATATCGTATATTTCTTGGGATATCGTTTGCCCAAAATTAGAAAATAAGTCCTCAAAAAATATTCAAAAATAGCCAAGGTAAATAACCTGTTATAAAAATAGCCTATAATAAACCTCAATAATAAGGCCATCAGATTCAAAAAGAAGTTCCGGATATGAGCGCGATCAAACAAACTAACACTTCAGCTTTATATATAAAAATAAAAATTCCCAGCACTGCATTAAAAAGGGAAATAAGTAATATTATGATGGTATTACTACATTGATCTCATATACACAAGTTGAGGCTCGAGTAGTAGTAGGGTGCACGGGCCGACGTCCGGCAGATGAGATCTCGCGAGAGGTCCTCGAGAGAGATGTGAGTGTCTGTACCTGTCACGTCAACAGACCTCTACAGTTCTTTATTGACTCAACAATTAGTAAACGAAGGCCTAATGGATGGCTTGATTCTGTTTTATTAAATCAATATGTCATATCAATATGACGACCTCTGTGGCTCAATGGTTAGCACGTTGGAGCTCAAGCCGGAGGTTGCGGGTTCGAATCCCGCCAGGGAACAAAAATATTTTCTGTGTTCCTAAGTAATGGATGTGTATTCAATATATTGTGTATTATATAATAAAACTCTTAAATATATGTATAGTATAAAAGTATTAAATATATTTAAATATGTGTATAATATAATAAAAATCTTAAATATAGGTATAGTATAAAAGTATTAAATATATTTCCGTTGTCTGGTACCCTTAACACAAGTTCTTCGAGAACTTACCACGGGACCAGATTGACGTGGTGTGAAAGCGTCGAAATATTATTATTATATTTCCTTTTTTTTTCGGAGGGATCTATGCTAATGGCCCGAAGGCTCTAATGCTTCATCGGATTAGTGTGAGCCCATTCGGCACACTTTTGATTTATAAAGTGGGGGGTTGCCCCCTTTATAAATCAAAAGTGAGTAAATATATTTCCGTTGTCTGGTACCCGTAACACAAGTTCTTCGAGAACTTACTACAGGACCAGATTGACGTGGTATAAAAGCGTCCATAGATATTATTATTATTATTATTATTATACATAATATAATAATATCAACCATTATATGTCCCACTGCTGTGCACGGGTCTCCTCCTTCATACCAGGCGAAGAGGACGTTGGTTCATAGTTCACTGATACGCTGGAACACTACGGTTTGGTGAACTTCACACACCTTCAAAGACTTTCAATCTCATCAGGCATGCAGGTTTCCTCGCGATGTTTCCTTCACCTGTGAACAAGCGATAGTCTCATGTTCAGGTGGCCAATCCATTCGAAAGCATCACAGGGGTCAGGATCGAACCCGGACCTCTCACTCAAGAGGCCTAGACCATCATCGTTCACACGTGAAAATTTGTGCTATTTTTATAATATTAGTATAAATTTAAAATAAGAAATAGCACGAAAGTATCCTCATTGGTTGATGTTTGTGCCACCGTCCCGTTATTGATGTACAAACTTCGGATGGAACCTGGGGCTTGTATTTATGGTCTTCAAAACAACACTTAAAGGTAAAAATGTTTTCGCGATATATTTTCTATTGTTGCCGAGACATGTTATTTGAACAGGTTGAAATGTTTGTGGATATCGACGGTTATTTTTACCTATATAAATTATTCTTCTATTAGTCATTCTTGATCTATATAAACGTACTAGCTGTTACCCGCAGTTTAGCCCGCGTTAACTTAGATTTACAACAGTATACGGATTGATGATGATTATTTTTATAGCCTATGCCCTAATCCAAGTTATAAGTCATCACCATTCCAACTTTTATCCCAATCAGTTCAGCCGTTTTGCCGTGAAAGATCAACAAACATCCAAACATCCAAACTTTCGCCTTTATAGTATTAGGTAAAACTAGTATGATTTATCATTAATATTCCGGACAAGTTCATCAATTTGAAAATTTTTGGATTTTAATTTTTTACCTTTATCTTGTTTTCATATCTTTAAGACTACAAAATAAAAAAATCGGTTGTCTGTAAAGTCGGTTTACTGACGATAGTTGAACGTGACAACGTCATAAGAAAATGGAACGCCTCAGCACGAGGTAACGCCGCATACGTCATGATTTTTCGTTCGTGCAGCCCTCTCCATCGAATTATAAAACGTTGTCACGTCAAAATCTAAACTTATAACCCCATCACCTTCAATTTTGATGAAGTGTGTTTACGTACAGCCATTTTAATTACAAATTAATACCACTTATAGATAGGTAGTTAATATTCTATAATCCGATGTTACTTTAAAAATATCATGATATCGGATAAGTATAATATATTATACTTCGTTTATTTGAAGTTGGTGTTAGTTATAAAAAACATCTATTTCCAAATTTAAGCTCATCTATTTCGGTTCACACGTTCTCTGTAACGTGTGCGTTTTGAAAACGTTTAAAGTGATATTTGCGATCAAAAGATCGAAACAATCGCAGCCTCCGAACGCGAATTTATGATTCTTGTTCTTTGATAGTTTCCGCGCCGACCAAATTTATGGCGTTCTCTATCACTTTTATTATACTCCTGTAGCAAGTATAAGCAAGCAAGACGCAGATAAAACGCAAGGATGTAGAATTAAGCAACCATTATCATCTGATCCGTGCAGTGGGCGGTCCTATTTGATGCGAGTCCCGAGGTGTCGGCCATCTTGACGTTCATTGAAACAGGGCTATACAGCAGTGGACTGAAAATATTGATAATGAGAATGAATGTTAATGTCATTACCCAGCTGTTCTCTGTCTCTACTGTTAAAAATTGACCTCTCGTGAAGAACAACAGATTGAATCTTTAGGGGATACATAAAAAGATAATATTGGAAATATACCATAATCATCATCAACAACTTCTATTCATCCTGAACATAGGCCACTTTTAATGAACGCCAAGACGACTGATTCTTGGCCACTAGCATCCAACACGGACTGGCACTGCACGGAGATCGTCTCGTCTCGTCGTCTCTCGTCGATCGTCTACCAAATCCAAGGTGGATTTGTATATATTTTTTTATAGAAGAGGGGGCAAACGGACAGTCTGTACACCTAATGGTAAGTTATAGTGACATCTACTGACACCCGCTACATCAGAGGGGTAGCAGGTGCGTTGCCGGCCTTTAAAATGGGAGTATGCTCTTTTCTATGGGAACATATGGGTAATAATTAATAATAACACTATTGCCTGGGCCTAATAACCTTCCGGCGAAGTATTTCTAATATAATGTTCTTTATTACATAAGTCAGTAAATTCTACTTAGATTCTAAACGCGTAATTTCTTAAGAATGTATGAATGTATGTTTGTTACTCTTTGACGCAAAAACTACTAAATGAATTTTAATTCGTACAAGTTTAGGACCCTATTACAGTCATATTCATGTTTTAAAAGTCTGATTACCAGGATTCAGAACCGCTACCCTACGTGAAGTGGCACCACTGGAGTAATAACTCCAGGTCTAAATTCCTGTATCATTTCATAAAGAAACCATGAGATGATTAAAACGATGAAGGTTTTCACGATGATAAACAAAATATATGTGTGGTTGTTTGTTACGTTCATAAAAAATATGTCGCATGGAAAGTGTAGCAACGGCACAATGATTCTGTAATATTGTATATAACATGATGTAAGCGTGGGGTTGTGCACGCGTGACAATACACGCACCATGGTGAGGTATATACATACATACATGTAACTATATTGTAACGCCTCATCTTGTATTTATGAAATGGTTACAGATGAACCATAAAACTTACGTTTATAAACTATAGTATTTTTAGTAAAGTAAGTATTACAATACAATGTTGTAAATATTGAATGAATAGCGTATAAATAACTAAATAGCGAAAACTATAGCAACATTATTTATATTATATGTAAGAGGGGGCAAACGGTGGGAGGGAAGCGCTGTGCCGCGCCCCCGGCTGCATGGGTACCACCATCTTGCTTGTTTCTCCCGTGAAACAGCTTTGCTGTGTTTCGGAGAGAAGGACAAGACAGGCAGTGTAATTACTGGCACCAAGACTTAACATCTTATGTCTCAGGATAGGCAACACATAAATGAGTTGCCTGGGCTCGCTTCAGGTATACTAGTTTATGTTCATGGGCGACGTCGACGTTTGCCAGTTTGCCTATCCAACTAACGTAAAAAAAAACGTACAGTCTGTCCACGCGATGGAAAGTCATAAGCGACATCCATAGACACCTGCTCCATCATTAGCAGGTGTGATGCCGGCCTTTTACATACATTGCATACAGGTACAATATTGTAGCTGTCTTCGTCTTACTTCTCGACAGTCATTCATTCATTCATTCATGTAGTCTTAGTGTTAATTTAAAGAGGCTTATATCCAGGAATAGTCGGAAAAACCGATAAGTTTCTACAAACACCATTACTAAGAAACACCTTAGTAAAAATTATAATTATGTTTATAAACAATCTTGTTCTCCTATAGCCTTTTTATTCGTCCCTTGTGGAAGAGTTCATTGAATTTGATGTAGCGAGCTCGTCTATAAAATTAACAATTCTTATCACCGTCGCCGCTCGTAAAACTCCAGGAGACGCGATGATGACGTAGTACTAGATCGTCTCATAAAACTAGACGCTTACTTAAAAAAATATCGTCACTTGCATGCTCTGTGTGTTTATGGTCTACATACATTTGTGGGGCAGACGAAGAATGAATGAATGAATGAATAATGAATATAGAATGCATACGGATCTCGTTTTCTGTCTACGGATCCAAGTAAGAATAAATACTGCTATAGATTTTATTTTATATTTAATAGTGACCTTGGGACATGACCATGTATGAAAATAGCTTTTTTATAAATAGCAATTTTCGAAGGAAAAATTATATCAATACTACAGTTTTTTGTATGATTATTGTTATAACTAACTCTATATGTATCTGTGTTATTTTATATTCTTTATTTTAAACTATTTTGTTGTTATCTCTAATATGTAGTCAAATAAATGTATATATCAAATATGGTTGATTTTGCTTTACACCAGGCGGTCGTCGAACAATCATGACGTTCAAGGTTTACTAACTAAACGAAATTTACTAAAACTGTTACCATGACATGTATGTTATGGTAATACATATCTATATATTTTCGATACTTGTTAATTATTAATTCTCTTCATAAAATTCGGACCTATAGACACCTTATGATTTTAAGTTAACATAGTTATTTCTATAACAAAATTATTTAAAGCGGGATATTTACCATGTTTTTCATTTTACAAGACATTCGTAGATATTGTCACGTCATGATATGGTAAATATCCCGTTTTAAATAATTTTAATAGACACCTAGACATCGCAAAAAGTTGAAGTCGTGAAACTGGAAAAAAGTTGTAAAATGCATTTTACGGTGGCCCAGCAGTAAAACTCGGCTCGTCTGCCCAAATGTTCTCGGTTTCATACAATCGCATCATTAATACCACTATTATTGCTTTTTCTTCTTTTTTGCCAAATTTTTTAAACCTTCCCTAATTCTAACATTAGACGTGATCTTACGTTTTTTAGTAAAATGTGACGAATAATCTCGAGAGTGAGAACTCTAAAAACCTTACTTCAATAAGATAGGTTTTCAGTGGTAAAAATGCTAGTATTTTCAAAACGACATTCTGAGTTAGATACGACTATAAAATAACCAGTAGGACTTGAATTACAATAACAATTGGAATAGGTCTTGTAGAGTTATGGAAGTAGTAACCCGAGGAGGGTGGGAGTTGGATGCCAGTGGTGGGAGATCAGAAGTCTTTATTAAAAGCTTATGTGCAGCAAATGGCCGAAAAAGATAGATTAATACCACGGAAACTTCCTTAACTGGGTAAAGTAAGCAGCTCGGATCGACAATTAAGAAAAGAATACGATTATGACGTCACCAACTAAAATCTACCACTTTTTTCTTTTGAGCCGAGAAATTCTCTTAGACATCCCGCGAGTGAAGAGGGAAAGATGGTGAGATGGACACAGCTCTACCCACTAAATCCCGGTCAGTGCCACCAATGCCGCATTTGTTGAAGTGCCCCGGATCTGTAGAGCAACAGGGCACCTCAACGGCTAGACAGTTTCCAAGGGACCGACGCCACCTCCACTTAGGGGTTATCCCGCACCACAGAACTACCCCTCCCAACTTTGGGACAGTACAATGGGGTGAGGTTCCCATTCTCACCTGTTGCTCTTTAGTCCCCTCTTCA
Organism: Helleia helle; assembly: GCA_963853865.1. NCBI lineage: Eukaryota > Metazoa > Arthropoda > Insecta > Lepidoptera > Lycaenidae > Helleia > Helleia helle. The sequence goes on along the minus strand of OY971418.1, from coordinate 1,827,180 downwards.
TATAAAAGGGGTATAAAGAGCAGCTCTCTCAGTTCAATAAGCTTCGCCCAAGGTGCTGGGTTCACCTTAGACTACTGAGCCCCACCGCCACGACAAGGCTTAAACCATGGTGGGTAACCAAAATCAACCAATCATAGCAATCACAAAGATAATGTGACGTCATATTTTTTTCTATTCATTTATTGCTAATTTGTATAACAATGTACTTTTGTTATCAAATCAGTTGTACTTACTCTATCGAAATGCTCTTTTACTAAACACAAGCACTTACATTTTACCTGGTCTTCGCACTCCGTCTGTCTAATGTCGGTTCTACTTTTAAGCGAATAGCTAACACAGCAGTATGTTATCTCATTCTGAACCTTATCTGGTTGGTGTAATGTTGATTCTCCTCTGCTTCCATCATCTCATGGGAGAGCAACTGACGTTTTAAGGTTTCCATAAAGTTTGTTATTACTAGGACATTTCACATTAAATCCTGAAGTGTGTTTATAACAAGAATGTCATTTTGCGGTCCCAGCTGAACTGCTTTTTTTAAATGTGGTTGGTGCACTGTAAATGCTGGAGTCTTACTTTCAATCCTATTCATGGTTTATTTTAGTTGAATCAAATAAAAAAAAAAACTAAAAAGTAATAAAATAATGTCCTTAATTTTTGTGCCTACAATTTATAATCAACTTGTTCTACGGTGTCAGCCAAGGTAGGTAGGGAGGTAGGTACATCAACGAATACGACACCGGCTTCAAAAGTAACAATAATGACGTGGTAAACGCAAAGATTGTATATTAGTAGAAGAACAAGTTGATTATAAATTGTAGGCACAAAAATTAAGGACATTATTTTATTACTTTTTAGTTTTTTTTTTTATTGAAGTCGGTTTTAATTTTTGTTTAAAATTTTTTTATTTCTTAATTTTTAGTGATTTTAAAATTTGATAACTGATTTTATTTGTCTGAAATATGGGTAGAACGCGTTACGCGTTGCTCAGATTAAATAGCGCTGTATTAATGAGATGACCGTAGAAAGGGTTTAATTCATTACATAACAAATGGAAAAAACCGAAATGGAATTATGTAAAACTTTTTATACATGTAATTGAAAGCAATCACGGCAGATTTGCTGCTATTCGTTAAATAATTCCCTTATATATAGGTATAGAACATCACCAATATATAGATATAGAATGGATATTATGATGACCTTGAAAAACTATTATGCGCTTCCAAGCCACAGTTGTTTTTTGTTCATTTAACAACGACAAGTAATAAAATTACATGATTTTGGCATAATATTATTTACCGTGTGAAGAAAGCCCAATTAAAGCTGTAAATCGTCAAGGATTCCCATCGACTGTGTATGGTCTCCATCATCACACCTCTAATGACGCTTATACCCATATGGGTACAAAGTTCTCATCAATTTAAATTAATTAAGTCCAAACACAAGGTAGCTACTGTAAACTGTTGAGGAGTTCCCTTAACTGTCCTTTGTCTTCATCATCAGACCCCTAATGACAGTCACAACCCATCTAGGTGTAAAGTTCTCATCATTACAAATTAATCAAGCCCAAACACAAGGTTACTGATGTAAATCGTTGAGAAGTTCCCTCGATTATCTTTCGGCTCCAGCATCAGATCGACTCCAGACCTTCATTAAATTGTAGTCCTTCAAAACACTTTATAAAAAAAATATCAAACGCACTAGTCGCCCCTTTTTTTTTTTTTTTTTGTTCCCGCTGGGGAATGCTCTGATGCATACCTCCGAGCCCGGGGGAGCCCGGGGGTTATGTGGGACTCTCTGCGCCCGAAAAAAGTTGGTAAAGTGGGCGCAGACTCTACCCACTAAACCCCAGCGGTGTTCTTCTAATCGTGCTGGCCCGGTGCGGGAACTATGGTATGGTCCGCACCGGCGACGGCGTGCCTGGAGGCACTCTCCTCTGAAGGCAGGGGATGGCGTTCCCTCTTTCTACTCCACTTAAGGCACCCCGAACACCTAAGGGTGCCTTATAGCACGAACCTTACGCGCGCGAGGCAGATCCCCCGACCGGCCACGCACAGGTCCCTCACGGCGGTGCGACCGCCTGTCGCCGCCGTGCTCTCCTGCGAGAAGGGGCACCAGTGCGCTCCCTCACTCGCTCCGCCTCCTCCTTCTGCGGCATCACGACTTCGCAGAAGGAGAGGACTGCCTCCCATGCACTCTCACTGCCGGTCATCGCGCGGATGACCGCAGGGAGTGAAAGGTCGGAGCCGACCTCGGTCACGAGGTCCGCCCTTTCTGGCGCCCAAGCAGGGCACTCCGCCAGGGTGTGATCAGCAGTGTCCTCTTCACTGCTACAGTGATGACACCCTGGCGATTCCTCCGAGCCTGCCACCTTGCACAGATAACTCCCGAAGCATCCTTGCCCCGTCAGGATCTGCGCAAGGTGAAAGCTAATAACGCCATGCCGCCGGCCAACCCACTGCTCCAGGATTGGTCGGACGGCTGACACCGTGCGATGGCCAGCACTCGGCTCCTCCAGCCGTTCTTTCCATTTTCGGAGGACTCGTCGTTTAAGACGCCTCCGCCAGCTCTCCTCTTCAACTTGTTCATTCTCGTCCGAGACTCCCTCCTGGTCCTCTCCACGTCTCCTCCGCCAAGAACGCGCAAGGGCACCTGCCACCAGGTCCCATGGTGCAGAGCCAGCCAGTACGCACGCAGCCTCGTATGAGGTAGTGCGATACGCACGGACGGCCCTGATTGCCATGACTCTCTGCGGACGTCGCAAGAGAGCCACGTTTTGTCTCGATAAAGTAGCCGCCCATATCGGCGCGCCGTACAGCCCCATGGACTGCAAGACACCCGCATATAGGCGGCGACAGCCAGCGCTGGGCCCTCCCATGTTAGGGAGAAGGCGGCTCAGCGCCCGTGCAGCTCCAAGCAACTTCGGCGCTAGGCGCCGGAAATGTTCCTGGAAGTTCCATCGACTGTCAAGGACGAGGCCCAGGTACCTCATGGTCGACTGGACAGCGATGGAAGTTCCCCCCACGATCAGGTAGGATCCGGCTGGAGGAGCCCGACGTGGCCCGTGGAAGCATATAGCTTCGCACTTCTCCAGGGCACTAGTCGCCCCTACGATTTTCGAAAGTTCCCCTCGATTTCTCTGGGATGCCATCATCAGATCCTAGTTTCCTTATCATGGGACCATTTGGGAAGTATACCCTTTAGAACAAAAAAAGAATTTTTCAAATCGGTCTAGCCATCTTCGAGTAATCAGGTAACATACATAAAAAATATAAAAAAAAGATTCCGACGAATTGATAACCTCCTCCTTTTTGAAGTCGGTTAAAAAAATTATGTTCCTTCAGAAATTAATACTTCTCTCTTATTACATATTATTTTGTAGTAGCCATGCTGCATCCGAATTGTACCGCCACGACCGGGGTGGTACCTCTCGCTCATAAAACACCGGCGTCAAGTGACAGCTATGCTGCCCCGTTTACAATTTATGAGTTTCCAGTTGCCTATAGGGGGGGGGGGGGGGATAGGGAAAAGTAGGTCAATACATCTGCATAATATCTGGTTGTTCGGACATGAATATGTTTGATGAAAATGACCCGATTAGACTAGTCAAGATTTAGAAAATAAGTTTATATATAGGTTTGATAGGCAAACTAGCAAATGAATAACTTAATAGTAGTAGATCAAAGTGGTTCATGAACCAGTTCACCCGGGTCTACTCTAAGGAACTCTTGCGTTGTGTTTCCATATCATCATCATCATCATGAAATACTTTAAATTCTCGAACATGCTTTTCGAACAACAACATATCCATAAAGATAACTACTTCTCTTCAAAATATTCGTCTGCGTTAATATAAAAATTGACAAGATCGTGTCTTACTTTCGCTCTGAGGGAGGGAGAAGAGGTTCAGAAAAGCTTGTTTTTTTAATAACTATAGCAAGACGACGGATTCATTTTTCCCTTTACTTATGTCGTAAGACCTGGCTTCTTACCAAATTTCATGGATCTAAGTTAATGGCAAGTACCCTATAAGTTTTGGTTTAACAGATCAACAGACAGACAGACGTAGAAAAGAATGATCCCATAAGGATTCCGTTTTGTCAATTTGAGGAACAGAACCCTAAAAAGACATAACAATTCAGGAAACGTCCAGCGATTATACTAACTAAACAAAGGGTCAACCCCTAAAACGGGGGTCGTCAAACAGTGCAACCTTAAAAATATTATTTTTATGATAAAATATGTTAATGATGTTATTCATAAAAGGTCTCTTTTTTATTAAATCACGAAAAATGCTAATTTTATCACATGAGAGCGTTACGCGTGAGAGGTTTCAACGCAAAATATCGTGAGGATTTCTAAAAATGTATTTTACCAGAAAAACAAGACTATATCTAAAATCTTTACAATAATATATTATGTACTAGCTTTTACCCGCGGCTTCGCTCGCGTTTTAGTAGAATGTAGATTAAGAAATAGATCAAGTCTTTTCGCTGATCCTAGGTGAGGGATAGAGTATTTTTAAGACATTTATATTAACGCCCTTCATTAGATTGGTTCAGCATCTAAAACATGACGGAATTAAGTCTGCTTCTCAGATTCTTGGATTCTAGCAGCCTTATCTATATTGGAATTAATCCTGTGAATCATTATATTATATCTTTTAGGTAAATTACTACCGGCCTGTGAATGAGAACCTCACTTAATAATACATTTATGAAAAAGAAATATAATAATATACCTATCCCAAAGATTAATAAATGAACTCCACGACGAATGAAATAAGTAAAAACGAAAAAAAATCTAAACAAAAAATATATTATTTTAATAATAGGCCAGGAAAAGATGATTAAATTGTCGTATTATTATTATATTATTATTAATGATTTAATTATTATTATTATTATTTGGATTGAATTATAGAAAACGCTGAATTAAAAAACTCTTACTACTTAACTTAGTGGATGCCTATGACATAAGGGAAATAAGGGTTTGGGCCTGTGCGTTGATACATCAGTCAACAATCAGCTTTGCCTTTTATATGTAGAGATTTTGTGTTAATTGTCCAAAATCCAATTCTGTGCAGACGAATTCGTGGGCACCAGCTATTCTAAATATGCCTACAGAAAAGTCCTCGATAGCATTTTATGTCTATATGTCAAAGATATCATACTGCCTATACCTATCCATTTTAATACCAATATATCCAATATTAAATATATCCAATTGAATACTTAAAAAATTGGCAATTATGAAGCGGTAACGTAAAAGCTACATAAATACGGTAATAATGCTTATCATCATTACATAATAGAAAACAAAGTCCTTCCTCGCGTCCGTCTGTCTGTACGCGATTAACTCAAAAACTACTAACTAACGAAATTGATTTTCATGCTGTTTTCAACATAAGATAGAGTAATTCCTAAGTCAGTTTATAGTATATAATTTACCAAGACTGTATAAATTGATAAATAGTTGGATAATTATTATAAAAGTCGGAAAATTTTAAGCCGTTTGGGAGCTTACTTTAAAAACGCAACCTTATTCTCTAAGAGATATAACTAACATAAAAAAAAAAAAAAAAAAAAATGATCATCATCGGTACTACGGATACGCCCGTAAATATAAAATAAAGCAGGTGAAGCTGCGGGTAACAGCTAGTTGGGGATAATTTATTCATCTTTTCCTGGCCTATTATTAAAATAAACTATTTTCTGTTTAGATTTTCTTTTATTTTTACTTATTTAGTCGTGGAGTTCATTTAATAATCTTTGGAATAGGTATATTATTATATTTCTTTTTCATAAATGTATTATTAAGTGAGGTTCTCATTCACAGGCCGGTAGTAATTTACCTAAAAGATATAATATAATGATTCACAGGATTAATTCCAATATAGCTAAGGCTGCTAGAATCCAAGAATCTGAGAAGCAGACTTAATTCCGTCATGTTTTGGATGCTGAACCAATCTAATGAAGGGCGTTAATATAAATGTCTTAAAAATGTTCTATCCATCACCAGCGAAAAGACTTGATATATTTCTTAATCTACATAAACGCGAGCGAAGCCGCGGGTAAAAGCTAGTCCTTAATATTTTAGCTTCTTTGGAGTACTGAGAGAGTTTCGATATTTAGGCATTGTGTATAAATTAATCTTCAACCAATTGACCAATATTAGAATTTAAAAATAAATCTCTAAGCAAAAATAAAGGCTAAAGGCTACCTTTGAAACTTTCTTTCCAATATATTATATACAAAATAAGTTAAGACTGGACCACGAACGAAACGACAACCCTCACACAACAACTTTTTTTTCCCCATCGCATTGTGAAATACTGTCAACGCCATCTACTTTATTTAGTACGAATTTATTTAACAGGTAAGAATTGAAATCGATATAATATTATTTTGACTTATAATATACTGTCATAGTAAACATTCAATACAATTAGCGCCATCTAGTTGAATAGTATGCTAGACACTGTTTTTGTAAAGTTTTACTTTCCCGCGGGAATTCAGCACTTTTATGGGAATACATTGTTTGAATACAACGGCAACATAAGGTATCAGCAAATTAAGTTCATAAGTTGTTGTATACAAAGTTGTTTAATTACCTAATTACAGTTTTTTAACTATCCCACGGGAAGTCTTTAATTTACAGGGATCAAAAGTATCCTATATGTTGACTAGGGGTATAAGCTACCACCATACAAAATTTCATTTAAATCGGTCCAGTAGTTTCGCAGATTAGCCATTACAGACAGACGAACAGAGAAACAAAAAAATGGAAAAAAAATCCAAATTAGTTCTATTTCATTTCTTACATCCCCCTGACTCGGTTTTAAGCATTTTTTTTTTCATTGTACAGGAATTAGACCTCTACAGTTTTATTATATGTATAGATAGATAAAGACATTTCATAATATGATGACACTATCATAATAATATTACCAAAGACAATTACAGTTAAGAAGGATGCATTATGTCTGCAGGGTACCGTCTCCCCACCATGGTTCAAGCCTTATCGTGGCGGTGGGCCTCAGAAACCTAGGTTGTGCCCAGCCTTGGGCGAAGCGAATTGAGCCGAGGGCCCTTTGTACTGCTCTTATAAGAAGAGGGGACAAAAGAGCACGGGGACAAGGGGCGAGGATGGAAACCTCACTAAAGGCGGCATTGGTGGCACTCGCCGGGTTTTAGTGGGTAGAGTCCTGCGTCCCACCTTACCACCTTTCGGGCGTAGCGAGTCCCATGTACCCGCCTGGTGAGATCCACTTCTCAGCGGGATGTCTCTGAGCATTTCCCGGCCTAAAAGAAGGAAAAAAAACGGGGTACCGTTTAGACTCTAGCCTATATATGTATACAGTCAAAAAAAATAGCTCAGTTTTTGAAAGATAGAGATGACAGGCGGTTCAACTGGTACCTACACACTCACATCTCAGGATACGCATGAAGTACTTCCTTTAGTTAACAACTTTTTTTTCGCAGGGAAGTAGATCCTGACCCAATGTGGGACTCGCACCTGGGAGTGCCCACCCTAACTAAAACCACTGCTAGCGCCTTCAGCCGCTTTTTGGGGGTCCCGGATATGCAAGCAACAGACAGGATCACCTCAGCGACAGGCTAGCCCCGGTAAAGGCTAGACTACTCTCATAAGTGGGGACTGCCCCGCCGCTACTAAGCAGTCCCTACGACGTCGTGCCAGGTTCCCATCCTGAACTTGAGTGGGAGGGAAGCGCTGTGCCGCGCTCTCGGCTACATGGATACAGCCATCTTGCTTGTTTCTTCCGTGAAACAGCTTTGCTGTGTTTCGGAGAGAAGGGCAAGATAGGCAGTGTATTTACTGGCACCGAGACTTAACATCTTATGTCTCAGGATAGGCAACACATAAATGAGTTGCCTGGGCTCGTTCCAGGTAAACTAGTTTATATTCATGGGCGACGTCGACCACTTACCATCAGGTGGCACGTTTGCCAGTTTGCCTATCCAACTAACATAAAAAAAACATGAACACAGGGGCGTTACTGGAGGCCTACGCACCCTCCTTACTCGCCCGCGTCCTCCTTACTCGTCAACGGCCTCCTCAGCCTCCTTTCTGGGACATTACTACCTCGCAGAAGGAGATCATCACCGTCCAGGACTCGTCGTCACCGAGCATCGTGGTGAAGACGTTTGGAAGAGAGAAGTCCCCTCCGATGACTGATGTCAGACTGTGACGCTGCGCCGCCCAAGCTGACTACTTATCTTCAGGTTGCTCTACTTATTTGCTTGTCTATAAAAAAATGTTACTTTGCAACTATGTTTCGATCGTATATATTTTTAAAACGTGAACCCCTCTAGAAGTAGTTAGATATTGAATGATATCTCAAGGGTTTTGAAAACCTCGTATAAAATTAATACCCGCTAAAGATCATTTGATTGGAAACACCGAGTAAGTAATTGCGTTGTATCCCTCGATATGCTATCTGTTTTTTGGTAACATTTAATTCATTAACGTTAAGCTGTCGCTGCTATTATGAATATTAAAAACTTGACTCCCAAGTTGAGCGACGCTTTCAGCTCAGGTAAAATATTCACGAAATTTAATTGTAATGAAAGTTTTTATTCCGAAGTGAAAGTATAAAGCTTTTTGGGATGATATTTTTGAAAGTGACACTTATGTACTTAGTGTATTATTTAATCTTTCTTTTTAATCACAACTCAATTATTAGAAGAATGGAAAATATTATCAAAACCGACTTTAACCCCCAACGCAAAAAGACGGGTGGTATAAGTTTGACCTTTAGATGTGTTGTCTGTGGCACTGTAGCGCCAAAATGGTTTTACTGATTTGGATGTGGTTTTCTTTAATTGAAAGCAGGTTTATTAGCGTTGGATATAAGGCATTTTGGAACGAAGTTCCTCATGGGGTGTTACGGAGATAAATAAAAGCGTGAGATTTTTATTATATCATTCGAAAAATACACCATCTGGTGGTCAAAAGTGGAAACGCATGGAGGCTATACACTATATGAATGGTTTCTTCTTTTTTTTTTAAGTCAATAAGAAACTTCGTTCCTATCTGGTGGCCTATGACACCACACGGTTTTTTTTAATTAAAATCGGTTCAACGGTTTCAAGTTCATCTACTCTTTTGCTATAGCATTGAGAGCTTTTTTATATTTAAGCTTTTAAAGTTACCACATTAGAAACTTTTTTATTATTATTGACATTTAAAATACAGAGTGTATTTTAAATCTGTCCAATCAAAGTCAAATTAACTACATTAAAGTAAAGAACTTTAAAAACCAGTAGCCAATATAAATTGGCACGAGCTGATGATGATCTGTATAACTATCACGACAAAGTACTCCACTAACAGAGTCATTTACAGCCGTCTAATGAAAGTGGACCGAGACAATGCTACAGTAAGTGCTAACTAGTCTCCAGGGTCTCAACTTCCAACACTCATTCCTCTCACTTTCAGGTTATATTCAATGCAATTACCATCACTATTACCATGACGGCTACTGCTATAGGATTACTTTACGCAGCAGTCGCAGGTTTGAATCCCGCCAAGTGGAAAAAATTTGTATGACGAATCTAGATGTCTACACCGGGTCATGGACGTGTATTTATATTTTTTTTTTTCAAATTTTGTGTGATTCTTGGGATTGTGTTTTTATTTTTTTTACTTTTTCATCCACTTTTATCTTTCAGCGAGCGCCAAGAGTGCCGATCTTTGACGCATTACACTAGAATCTGCCAATCATAATGTGAATCCACTAGGTTGTTTTTGCCAATTAGAATGAGAAAAAAAAAATCACAAAATATGGTGATATGATGATGATGAATATCCTCAAATAACATTTAAGCTGGAAGCAAATGAAGAGATAAAGTTTCACAAAAACGAAGCTAAGCCATAAATTTAAGCTGCACTCAGTTCAATAGACTTAAGTATTGGCCAACTTCGGGAGATCTCGGTAAATCCGTCGCTAATGCTTCGGATATGGGAAAGAGAACAGTGAGGTCACCAGCTATTGGAAGAATGGGTGCGGTGGTGGTGCAGGTACACCCAACCATATACAAATTAATACTATTAACAATTACATCACGTTAACTCGGAGGAGGAGCACATTATATCATACGGATGTAATGTGCTCGTGTTATAGGTAGGTACATAACGGATCATCATCATCAGTATTTATTCGTCTACTGCTTAACATAGGCCTCCCTCAAAGAATGCCAGGACGACCGATCCCTCGCCACTCGCATCGAACACGGACCGGCCACTGTGCGGAGATCGTACGTACCCCCTTGGATAATGGCCGACCTACATAAATAACAGAAATAAATGTATATAAATATAAATTGTGTGAATTTACTCTTTGAGGTCAATTATATGTTGTTGTGTTCCATTAATGCAACGAAGCTTGGTAAATATCGGTCTTTTGAAAATCAAACAAGAACCCAAATAAGCGGAAGGGGCAGGCACTATATTGAGTGTTTATAGGTTAGCTTAGACAGCTTAAGGTCAAGACATGAATGGCCGCTTACATCAACTCTACATATTATATTATATTATAATGTACGTAGTTGTAAACGTTAACATGAATAAACCGTCCAAGAGCTTTACATACACATAATTTATAACATGTACCTACACATATTTTAAATCGCTAATTATATATTGGTTCATAAACAGTATAGTGTATAAAAAACGCCACCCATTCGCAAGTTGATAAACTTCAATATTTTTTAAACTGTCCTTTAAAAAAATCTTTCGAGCGGATTTTACTAATTATAATACCATGAAATGTTATGTATTTTACTGATAGAAACATCTTATAAAAGTGATATATTTTACCTTACTTATAATGAACGTCCATCTACCAATGGGAGGTTTGCCCTGTGCCGCGCTCCCGTATACTTCGGTACCACCACCCCACGTGTTTCTCCCATGAAACAGCTTTGCTGTGTCTGTGAAACAGCAGAGAGAAGGGCTGGACAATAGGGTATATAGGGGCTGGATAATGGGTAGTGTAATAAATAATTCCTGACACACAGACATAACATCCTATGTCTCTGTGTCAGGGGTCTTAGGCCTGTCTTAGGTCTTGGGAGTTGCCTAGGCTAGTTCCTGGTAAACTAGATTTTTTTCAAGGGCGACGCTTACGACTTGCCATCAGATGGCACGTCTGCCAGTTTGCTTATAACTGAATAATTAGTATAGCTCCCCACTAATATTTAAAAAAAAACCTTCACCGTAATTATTTCAATCGCAATGTTTTTCGACGATGAGCACTTACCTTTTATTAAGTATTACTTACTATTTTTCGTTACTCCCTAAACAATACATCAAGGAACATCCATAAATATGTGGAACGATCAAATCATAAAAAATGTCCCAATAGCTTCAGATCTTGAGGTAAACTATCTTAATAAAAAGTGACAGTTTGTAAACACCAATTTTCCATTAACAAATATTAAGTCATGTCCATAAAAAAAACAAATTCAAATCGGGATTTCAAATTTGAAAAATCAATTTGAAACGTCGCCTCCTATCGGGGTAAATTTTAAAATATCCGCGCCGCCTCCATTTCCGCGTCGAGAACCAACCCGCCCCAGGCCGGGGTTTAATTACTTTTATTTTTCCAGCCACATTAGAAGGAATATTTGTGACGTCTCCAAATGATTTCGGGGCCAAATTGAAATGCTTTTGTCGGGTTTCGGGATTCCGGAGTCGAGATTTAGTCCTTTTTGCCTTTCGTAATTCCAACGATGTTATTGCGGGATTTATTAATAAACAGGAGCTTAGGTTCTGGACTAATTTCAGTCCAGTTTCGTTGGGGTTATAAAAAATGTTTTTGAAGGAACAGTTAACTAAGATAACTTTATAAATATAAGCCTGATAATACCTTTTAGGCATCTCGCAGGGAAGGGGACTACCCAGGCAGGTATGTGGGACTACCAATTCCGCCTTTGGTGAGGTGCCCCGGATCTATTAAGCAACAGTGCAACTCGACGACTAATCAGTTCTCAAAAGCTGGGAGGCAACTTTGGGAAAGTGCAATGGGATAAGGTTCTCATCCTCGACCCTTGCCCACCCTGCTCTTTTCTCTCCTCTTCTTATAAAAGGGGCACAAAGAGGAGCCCCTTCTGTTCAATTGTCCAAGGTTCACTTTAGGCTACTGAGCCCCACCACCACGACAAGACTTGACCAATGGTGGAAGGCCTGAAAATGCCTGTATGTAAAAATAGATTTGCTACTGCAGAAGATTCTTAACAATGACATTAACCAAGATTTGTTGGTTGAAGTCTCATTAAAAATACTTAACGGTGCTATTTTTTTATAGCATTGAAGGTAAAACGAGCAGTCGAAGCCTTATGGTGACTATCGACACCCATACACATCAGAGATTATGCAGATGCGTTGCCCTCCTTTTCCCTTTACCGGAAACTCGCAAACCGCACGAAACGCGACAGCATAGCTGTCACTTTATGCCGGTATTATGTGAGCGAGAGGTACCATCCCGGTCGTGCAAAGCAGCATGTCACTACCTCTTATGCCTACCTTGGAAGCATCTTGGTCCCTAGGGTTAGCGTTTAGGTAGACGAAGTGTTGGTCGGCCATTAACCAGGTCGGAAGACGATCTCAGCGGTGGCAAGGGATCGGTCGTGTCGGCGTTCTTTGAGGGAAGCCTATGTTCAGCAGCAGACGGATAGGAACTGAATATGATGATGGTCCCTAGGGCCAACAGCTTTCAAATGCATGTTATTTTCTCTTATATTTTTTCTATGCTAATTATATAGACAAACTTTCAGATGAACTACCTAATGGTAAGTGCTCAGCGTTAACCAAAAACATAAACATTGAAACTAGCCATAAACAATTTATTAATTCGATGCCTGTCTTAAGATTTCAGATATTAAGTCTCTGCCAGTAATTTTACTGATTGTATTGTATGTTTTTAATACAGCAGAGTTGCAAACGTAGGCATGATGGTACCACCGAAGAACAGAACTAGTATTGCCTAATTCTGGCTCAATAAATAATTTAGATCTTATTTGCCATATATATCCAAATAATCAGATGCCTCGCCTACCAGTCTATTTGGTAGGATACAACCCAAAGTACATCAGATACTACTTGCTGAACGACTCTATATTTTTAAACAACGTTATATATACCATCACCATGTTATAGATGTAATTTAATAGAGACCTACAGAAATGAACTCATTCGATCTTGTGGAATGGTATTATAAAGGATCATGAAGTGCTCCTCACTCGCAAAAGAAAACCAGATGAACAAAGAAATCCTTTGGGAATTTATTTTTATTAAGAAACTTTCTGTAAAAGCTTTTGCCTTTTTCGAGCTAACATAAGGGACAAAGAAATATCATAAATGCTGGATTTAACGCAATCCCAGTTAAACGTTAAATGGATTAACTGACAGTTTTGACTTCATTTTTATAGTTATTATAATATTAAGCTACATATATAAAATTGTCAAAAATAATAAAATTTGTGCATGAAAATAGTTTATATACTTAAAGAATACGATATTTTAAGTTAACATGGCTATTTTCATTACTAAAATTATTTAAAACGGTATATTTACCATGTTTTTCATTTTTATATTGCGGAGCATGATATTTAGACATTATCTATGAATGTTTTGTTCACGAGACATAGATAAAAAAGAAAAATATGGTAAATATCCGGTTTTAAATAATTTTAATAATTCATTCTAAATTATTAAGAATCTTCATATTTTAAAATCAATAAGGAATATAAAATTATATAATAATTAAATATGACTACTCAAATAAGAATTACTAAGTCTTATACTTTTGTTTGCAGTGAGTGACGATGGCCTAGTCACTAGTGGGTATGGGCTCGGCATCTACAGTGAGAGCCGAAAGGTCCGAGTTCAATCCCGACCCCTCTTTGATGTCTAGAAATGGATTTTTCAAAATTTCAACGTGCACCTGAACATGAAGCCATCACTTGTTCATCGGTGAAGGAAACATCGTGCCTGCATGACTGATGAGATTAAAGTCTTTGAAGGTGTGAAGTTCACCAACCCGCATTGGGTCAGCGCATTAGTGAACTATAGCTGATTTCGAGGAGGAGACCCGTGCCCAGCAGTGGGACATATAAGGTTTGATATTATATATTATGCTTTTATTATGAGTTGACCACATTTTAAGCAAATTGATTTGGAATTACGTATCCTTTGGAAAAAACAAATGTAAAATGGATAAATGTGTATATATCAGGCTTTAAATAATGAACAAATAATAAAACTATAGCTAATTTACATTTTTAGTTCAGTATTATAAATCATATATCAATTAGTCCAACTTTAGTCGCTAGTTACAATATGATAGTCGGTTGTCACCAGCAAACGCTAGAACAATGCTTGACCGCGCCTTTGTGGGCTCAAGATGTTTTACCGAACGTACAGATGTCGGAGCTCTATTGTTGTGGCATAACTGGTGGCAAAACATTGTATTAATGCAATACATCGTTTTTTTTATTATTGATAGTAGAGATTTCAATATATTATTACGTTCCTCATAAATAATTTAGCTTACAAATTGGCTTGGTAAATGAAGCCTAACTTACAAGGGATCTGCGTGCGTCTCCACTGTGGTTCAAGCCTTGTCGTGGCGGTGGGGCTCAGTAGCCTAGGGTTAGCCCAGCACCTTGGGTGAAGCGTATTTAGCTGAGGGAGCTGCTCTTTGTGGTCTTATAAGAAGAGGGGAAAAGAGCAGGGGAACAAGGGGCGAGGATGGGAATCTCACCTCATTTTCTGTCCCGACGTTGGCAGGGGTTGTTCTGTGGTGTGGGACAACCCCTCTGTGGAGGTGGCGTCGGTCCCTTGAGGGAATAACTAGCCGTTGAGGTATCCTGTTTACTCAACAGATCCGGGGAACCTCATCAAAGGCGGCATTGGTGGCACTCGGCGGGATTTAGTAGGTAGAGCTGCGATCACCTAACCACCTTTTGGTAGGCACCAAGACCTTCATTCTGTCTTCCCTGTACGAGTAACTTAGAGTCCTAGGATAATAAGTTATTAGTTAGGTATACGTAGGTATAGAACTTACATCCCCACCATGGTTCAGGCCTTGTTGTGGCGATGGGACTCAGTAACCTAGGGTGAGCCGCTGCACCTTGGGCGAAGCGAATTGGGCCCAGGGGTCTCTTTATACCCCTCTTATAAGAAGAGGGGATAGAAGAGCAGGGGGCAAGGGGTGAGGATGGGAACCTCACCCCATTGTACTGTCCCGACGTTGGGAGGGGTTGTTCTGTGGTGCGGGACAACCCCTATGTGGAGGTGGCGTCGGTCATTTGCGAGACTGACTATCCGTCGAGGTGCCCTGTTTGTTTACTAGATCCGGGGCACCTCACCAAAGGCGGCATTTAAGGCATTCGCCGGGTTTTAGTAGGTAGAGCTGCGGGGAGACCCACTCCCCCGCGAGATGCCTCAGAGCATTTCCCTGCGTTAAAAAAAAAAGGCAGGCTTCCCTGCGTTAAAAAAAAGGCAAAAAAAAGCTTACATAATGCAGGAATTGATTGAGTGCACTTTACATATACGCATACTCCCTATTCTGCTGTTCTATACATATGACATACATACTAAGTTAGCCTAAGGCATTTACAAAATCTTATTAACTACATCATAATATGCTACTGCTGCTACCAGGAGAAAAGGTGTACAACTAACTTCGATACAGCCGATCTACATAAAACTGCTGGCAATAATTGCAATATCTCTCTTCTTAATTTTCGTTCGTAATCCACAAAATAAAAAGTTAAATGACACTTTCAAAGTTACAGGCGTAAATAAAAGCCCACTTCCAACTATTCAACGTCACTTCAATGTTTTACAGTAATGCTGAATCTCGAGCCAACCTCGGCATATTCTATTGACTCTCAAATCCTTAAGCCGTGAATAGCTGGCAGTCAATTACTAGTGCGAGTCCTGTTTTTATTTGCGATGACGGCCTTAGCCATTGTTTTGCATTATAAAAGGAGTCATAGGACTTTTATTGAATGTTTGGACGTATTGTTTTTAGATCTTTTATTAGGATTCCTTTGTCTGAACGCCCATTGTGCATTTTTTAATGGAGAAATTTGAATGGTATGAAGTGAATTCAAAGTTGAATGACCATAATGCAATGAAGTTTTTCTGGTGATCAGCATATAGCTCTCTACAGGGATAGTTCAAAACCATTATAATTAAGCTAGTTAGAAAATATAAAGCTGCGTATACCATGCTTATTCATTCAATAAAAGTATAGGAGCATATATTTGCCCGACGAAAATCACCAACAAGCATTTACAAAAAAAGATGATTTCAGCTATATTGCCTGAAGAGAAATACAAAAGGACCTCTATCTGTGCTCATAACAGCTTCTATAAAGGACTGAGGAACAGGCGGGTCACTAACGGTCGTTCTGCTCAAGTAACGATCATAACCGCTCTGTCAAGAACGACAAAGAACGATAGGATGTTTGAAGTCCCCTGATTTATTAGGCAGTATTATTTGTGAATGGTTGTAGTATTAGTAGCATGGACTATCATTTCAGATGGATAAACTGCCATCACTCACTCTAACGAACGCACTGTATTCACTTTGGTCTGTCATGAGCAAATCGCTTTGTTCTCACTGTCACTATGAAACGCGTCACACAAAGACACACCAGTACACTTATAAATAAGACTTCATCATCATATCGTCTAGATATAAGCATTGATCATCATAATGATTTATGACATGCCTTTCTTATTCCACCGCTGGAAAATTCATCATTGAATGATCTCCAAGACGACCAATCCCCACTCAACCAACTAGCATCTAGCAATTATTGTTTTTATTCTAATGTTTACTGTTTCATGAAACGAAGGTTATGAATTATCGCGGCTTTTTAGCTTTTTGCATATTCGACGTTTCGGATACGTTACGGCAACTATGATCACGGGAGTCCTGTCGTGACCAATAAAAAAACGTGATAGTTGTTTCATTATAACGTCATTATGGCATCGAGATCATCGAATGTACATAAATAATACTAAATGCGTTTTAGATTACAGTTAAACTGAACAAAGTGCGCTTTATCGTCTTACTATTGAACCTGGAAGTGTTTGTCCTCTCTCTCAAGGATTTGAAAAGCTGCAAAGTCGAAAAGGATAAAATAACCTTGAAGGTACAATTCTATACAAAAAGTAGTTTCGCAAGTTATTTAAATGTTGTTTACTGATTTACATAACTATATATTAAACACCATAACTTGTTCAATTTTGAATCGCTTTCTAATATTGTACCGTTTGTTATATTTTACAAAGAAATAGCCAGACAACGTCAATAGAATATAAGAGTTTCTTCTTCTTTCTTTTTTAAAATCCAAACTTTATTTATTTAGCGTACCATAAAAATATGACACAAAATAAAATTTTCGCGCCAAAAATATTTCACAATGCAAGACAGCGATGATAATGATTGGAAATAAAAGAAAATCTATTGTAAGTTACCACTTTACAGAGTTCCATATACTTCGAATAATTAAAGCGAAAAATTAAATTCGCAATGAAGTATTTTCTCGGGTAAAAAAGTGCTTCGCAAGTATAACAGATAGTGAATAAAATTAAATGTTTAACAAAGGATAGAGTTGCTAAAGGACTCTTAGAATAGCACTTCTAAAATAATTAACTAAAAATAAGTTTTTACAGCTAGTCTAAAAACACCTCTGAGATGGAACGAGTCCTTACACAGGGGTCCGGGGGATGGCGAGCTACGTACGTTTGTGTCTGTTGGTACGTTGTACGTACGTACTTTTATTGCACGCACTCGAATCGCTACATATGGATGAATGCATGAAATGACTCATACGTTTTTTTATGTTAGTTGGATAGGCAAACTGGCAAACGTGCCACCTGATGGTAAGTGGTCGACTTCGCCCATGAACTTAAACTAGTTTACCTGGAAAAAGCCCAGGCAACTCATCTATGTATATATCTATCCTGATACATAAGATGTTAAGTCTCGGTGCCAGTAATTACACTGCCTGTCTTGCCCTTCTCTCTGAAACACAGCAAAGCTGTTTCACGGGAGAAACAAGCAGGATGGTGGTACCCATGCAGCCGGGAGCGCGGCACAACGTTTCCCTCCCACCGGTAAAACGTGCGTTCTATTTATTTTAAAAATACCGTTATCTGATTTAAAAATACAATTGTTTGTTCTTATACATAATATATTTACAATGTCTTTGAATTCATTATCGCTAGGCCAATACCAATGGAACTAAATATAAAGTGACAATATAGAGGAGCAAAAGCTTAAAAAACTAATAAAGACTCAGTGCCAGATATTTTATTTTTGCCTCATTTTTCTTTTTGTTAGATTATGGGTGACGATGGTTTAAGGCACGTTCTCGAAGTGAGAGGTGTAGGTTCCCCAACATTTCCCCATACGCCTGAACATGAAAATATCGCTTGCTCTCCGGTGTAGAAAAACATCGAGAGAAATCCTGCATGCCTGATTAATTAAAACTCTTTATGTGGTTCCACATTTAGTCAACGCGTAGGTAAGAATGTGTTACGTCATACCTAACACTCTCTTCCCCGATTTCACTGAGAAGACCCCTGCCCAACAGTACGGAATGATGATGATAACAATGCGGACAGTCAAAAGACACAAAGAACTTTCAATTGCTAACCACTTTAGGTCGAAATTGAGTCGATGAAACTTCAGCCTATCTATTAATTTCACAATAAGTTCCAAAAACGAGAACGATCCACAAAAACTCGACAAACTCGGATGCTGTGTGTTATCCGTGCCAGCTCGATGCCAGCTCGATGCCAGCTCGATCCCGAGTGCTTGATCTCGGCTCTCTTTTTTAATTAATACCACTTCGAACACCACCCTGAAAGAATGCTTCAAGTCATTAAAACTTTTAATGGCATTTGGCTTCATGTTGCTACAGTTACAAATTTTAGGTACAAGCTTTTAGCTTTCCATAAAGAAATTCTGGGAATATTTGTACAAGTTACATGAAATATGAATGGATGAATTTTGTAGTCATCATCATCATCATCAGCCTGCCCAGCCTGCCCAGCCTATATCCGGCCACTGCTGAATGGCCTCCCTTAAAGAACGCCAAGACGTCTGATCCCTCGCCACTCGCATCCAACACGGACGGGCTATCGCACGGAGATTGTCTTCCCATCTGGTTAATGGCCGACCAACACTTCGTCTACCCAAATGCGGCCTCCACTCTTGAACCTTGAATTGTGCAGTGCATACATTAAATAACTATATTAATAGAAAACTGTATAAAAATAAAACGCGGATATCAAGGCAACTATTGTGTGATTTTTCTCGAGCAACCTTAGGATAAAGGAAACATGATTATTAAAACGTATTTGGGTTATACAAATAAAATTATACTAATTATGCATTTGCTGAATATCAAAAGATGATTGAATAAATTAATACGTATTTGCATACATACAAACAAACAAATATTTTGAGGATTTCCTAAGGTAGTTTATAAGTGATATTATAACAAAATTTCCTAGATTTTTTATTACTTTTTTCATGAACAATTTGTTTTATAAAAAAAAAATGATAAATAAAAATTAGAACACAGGGCTATACATTATTAAATATCATAGTAAATTTCTTTAAAATACATGAAAAATGATGAAAAAAAAATCAAAGTTACCTATTGATGGTATACTGCCCATAGAATATGTACACAAACAACTGTATGTTCATCAGTATAAATTAACGCATTAATTGAAAGCCTTAACCGAAGTAGCGACAACTAACTAAAACACGTCATCCCAACACAGTTGACCCAGCTGAATCTGAACAGTAAAAAGTACTTAATCGTTAAGTCTCAGAACACATTACCTCTGACACAATTAACCCATTACCGGCAGCAAATTAACAAGCTGATTCCAGTAAATATACATATACTCATTGGTACGGCCGCCTTTAAATCGAAAACCAATTATGGAAAAACTGAACGTAAATATAGGCGAGTATTGTCCCGCAACGTACGGGAGACGCCGGGGATGTGCGAGCGGATGGAACGGGCTGGTAGAGAGAGATAGATGATATCCTATATGTCGCGCAGTTCTAAAATAAATTGCTCATAATCTTTATCAATAATAGGGATACCGTGCAATTTTTTTTAGATTCGACTGTTAGTGGGAGAGTGCGCGTTCAAAGCGAGAAACAAGCTTTTGAGCTGTTTTATATTAATAAAGATGAAATTAATGCACAAAATAGTTCAGATTTATCACGAAATTGCGACAATTGTGCAATAAAAATGCTAACTAACATTGCAAGCTAATGTCTTCTTCATATAAGCGCGGTAGGCATATTTTTAGATAAGATAAAATCTCTGTAATCGCGACACCCTTACCACCTGTATGAGACGCTATTTGACGTTTATATGACGTTTGATTTATTTATATAAGATTATGCAATATTTGTTTACTTATGTAAACAAAGCTTCAGTGTGTCAAAAAAATGTCAATGTCATGCAGCCATTTTGTGCGCCGTTTAAATTGTATAGGTTGTCATAATCTATTACAGCGTGTATTATAGGTATTTGAATTTAATTGGTTTGTTTTGACTTCTATCGGCAGTTCCTGTGAGAGGTTGGGTTAGTCTTTTTTTCCCTGTATCTCCTGTCATTTGAAATCCCTACGTCATTTTCTTCTTTCATAATCATTTCTTGAGCTACACTTTCATTCACACACTGCCTTCTTTAATCTTGCCATTACCTTTTACATTCATAAAATCATTCTAGCGCGAGCGATATCAGTTGACCTGGTGACAGGCCGCATCCAGACAGACAGTAGTCCCGGTGAAAACGTTTAATTAACACGAGTGACAGCGCGATGCGAGGCGACACACCGACACACCAACACACCGACACACCAACACGCCGACACAACGACAACCCGACACACCGACGCTCTACAATGTATTCTATTTGTGCGTGTGCGGCCGCAAATGGACCATTTAAATACATACAATGTCTTTCATTAATAAAAGGATTCCTCGCTTTTGCTCTTTTGTATACACACTATAAACAACCAATTCAAATACACGAGTAAGAGAAATGCCCTTTCTCCTCCGTCTGCGGTACTATCTTACTCATTCTGCTTTCGAATTGAGAAGAGAAGTCAAACAAATATTAAATTCGTCGCAAATAAAAGGCGAGAAAGTTACTTAGGACGTCACGCACATCTGCATAATATTGTGTCTAGCTAAAGTCTCCAAAAGAATAAGAAAGAAGATAAGACGTATATCTGTACTCGGAAAAAGGCAGAGAAGGTTAGCATTTGGGATAGGATAGTATGCATTAGGCACTTAATGACACAATAGTATTTTTTCCCAGATAATATATAGATTCGAACAAACCTATTTGCATAAAGCAAAAAACACTATCTTCTTTATCAAGAAATGTTATTGTGTCAATTTTCATAATAATCAGTAAAACACTCTATGGAACTCATAACCAATACTTACACTGATCTAGATACTAGAATATCCTATATATAGTGCTAAAAATCAAAGAAAATGCTCGCATAAAGTCCGTCGAATCGTTGATACAAATCAATAGCCCTCCTGTGTAGTATGTCTGTAGTACTTTTCATTTAATTACTTAACGAATTTGTGCGAACGTACTTACACTAATTGCAGGTAAAAGTATATTTAAATCGCTTGACGGCAATTTTTAATTCATTATCGAACTCTTCGATTTATACCTTCAGCTAGATGGGACTACGACGCTGTGCTGGGTACAGTTGGATACAGGCAGATTTAGGAACGCCCCTGTGCGCGTTTGGGCCGAGGCTGGGGTTAACCTGGGTCCAGATAGGCACGACGTCGTCAGGGACTGCTAAAAGTATCGTGAAAACGAACGGCCGAGCAGTCCCCCCTTTCGAGGAGAAGTCTGGCCTCTCGCTGAGGCCAGCCTGTCGCCGAGGGTCCTGTGTTGCCTGCAAGATCCGGGACCCTCAAAAGGCGGCGGAGGGCGCTTGCAGCGGTTTGAGTGGGTAACGATACTGCCCAAGTGCGAACCCCACACACGGCTAGGTTTAAATTAACCCCGGTCCTAGCTATGGTTTGGGCTGCAAATTTCCGCTGCAGGCCAAAAAAAAATTTTGGGCTATAATAAATAATAATTAATCTAATGTGGGTTATTGTGTAGTGGTTGGTTTTTAAGCTGTTTGTGTAGTCTGTCACTCTGTCGTTACGTCTTTATTACACTGCCTCGCCTATCCTTTGTTAAATTAGGCAAAACTGTTTTATGTAAGAAAGATGGAGGTATCCAAGCATTGGAACTTGTCTTTGCCGAGCATCATCACCGCGATGCTCGGGAACGACGAGTCCTGGACGGCGATTCTCCTTCTGCGAGGCAGTAATGTCTCAGAAGGAAGCCAACGAGTGGGTGAGAGAAGAGGCTGCCTACGCGAACGGGGGTGCATAGGAGGTGCTACTTAATGCGCCTTCAGTAACGCCCCTGTGCTCGTTTCGGGCTCTTAATGGGAACCTGGGCCCAGTATGACACGACGTTGCGGGGACTACTTAGTGGCGGCCGGGCCATTCCCTCTTACAAGGAGTAGTCTGGCCTTCGCCGGGTCCAGCCTTTCGCTGAGGTGCTCCTGTTGCCTGCAGATCCGGGACCCTCAAAAAGCGGCTGAAGGCACTCGCAGTGATTTTAGTTTGGGAAATACACTGCTCAAGTGTGAGTCCCACGTAGTCCCAGTAGTCTTACCCGAGGTAACCGTAATACATGCATTTCCGCGTCAAGAAGCGTTATCCAAGCATGTGGACACGTAGCACTAGCGCAGCCTTATAATCCTTGCAATGTAAAGTATGTAATTGGAAGTTTGTTATTCACATTTACTAATTACTAGCTGTTGTCCGCAGCTTCGCCCGCGTTAACTTAGATTTACAGCCGTACGCGGGTTGATGATGATTATTTTTATAACTTAGTTACTCCTTATGACATCAGCTATCTGCCAGTGAAAGTGCCATCAGAATCGGCCCAGCCGTTTCATAGATTAGCCGGAACAAACAGACAGACAGACGGACAGACAGAAAAAACTGTAAAAAAGGCTATTTCGGTATATGTACCGTGTATACATCTATATGCATTTTGTAAAAAGAGGTTATTTTAATATTACTAACAGACACTCCAATTTTATTTATCTGTATAGATGTATAGATTTTATAAGCAAGATAGTGAAATCGGACAGTCGTTTAGTATACACAATTAAGTCCGAGAGGTCTCCTCGATGGGTAATACGCCGCGCTCGGCGGTGCGCAGATTACACTCTATAAATTATTATGAAGCAATCAGTGTATGGTAAAAGTTTTGTAAGGCTCTTACACCGGGGGCTACGTTTACGATACGATAGATGCAAACCAAAAATGTAATGTTAGTATGTTAGTAACATAATATCACCATTCTTCATAATTGAAGGTGTGTGTGTGAAGAGTTGAAATAGAAGGTTAAATATCAATAATATGTAACCTTCTATTTCAACTCTTGCAGTTTTTATAGATTTGTTAAGCAGCATGTTCTACTTGTAGAAGACGCGGGTCATCTATAATAATAATATCAACCCGTATAAGTTCCACTGCTGAGCATGGGTTTCCTCCTCGAAATCAGGCGAGGAGAGTTTTTGAGCATATTTTACTGATGCGCTGGCCCAATGCGGGTTGGTGAACTTCACACACCTTCAAAGACTTTTAATATCATCAAACATACAGCTTTCCTCGATTTCTCCTTCACCGGTGAGCAAGCGATGGTCTCATATTCAGGTGTATGTAGAAATTTTTGAAAGGCTGAAGGCTTATGATGATGATGATGATGATGATGATGATGATGATGATAATGATGATGATGATGATGATGATAAAAAGTTTAAAAAGCAATCACAACAGCAACTCACAATTGAGTCATAATTAGTCTTAATACATCGTTAATATTACCAAAAAAAATACTACGTAAACCCAAAAAACCCGTAAATATCGTGACATATAAACTCCCCTCGGTCCGCCCGGCATGAGTTCCCGTAGATTTATCGGTAATATAATTTTGATTGATCGCCGCGATCCGAGGTGCCGCACAACTTTCAAACGACCACTAAAAGCTTAGCTCTAAACATCTCCGCGAATATGAATTTCATATGCTTTCACTTTGATAATGAGCCCACATGTTTTATGGATGACTTTCGTATTATTTTACTTTTATTATGTTCGACCTTACGGGGAAAAATGACGGAAACCTAACCAAGACTTTGACAAACATTGCATCATCCTCCTAATACTGTTTTACACCAATCTCTACCAAAAGCTAATAAAAACTATTAAAATATTTTTACTATCGTCCACATTCTTCTTTTTCCAATTTTCCTTCTTTTTCTTCTACACATCACAATTGGGGTTATGTTATTGACACTCAAAAGAAAATAATAAATAATAATTAATTAAAAATTGTATTGTACTAAAATATATTTTATCGCATCAAATAATAAAATTTTCTCGGTAGACATCTTGTTTTGACTTTTGAAGTTTCTAAATTCCCGCTAATTCTCTCAACGCTCACTTCATCGTGAGCTCTACGTGAGCTTAAGTTTCATGACATCATCATCATGTTTTCGCCACGACCACAACAATCGTAGTCGCCATGTGCAACGGACAAAAGAGTACTTTGGGCGTTGTGAACGCTTAGTGGAACGCCCCCAGTATGTTTCATATCAAAAGCTGAGTTATGGTATTATGTTTATTTACATAATTGAATGTAATTTTAGTCGCTTTAGAGCAGTCTAGAAGAGCTCTGTTACGTAAGCCGCCATATTTGGAATTCATTAAAAATTACCTTTGAACTTATAATAATATGAGGTGTTCCACGGTCTGTGCTGTCGTGAAACGAATGAATATAAAATAAATTATAATATCACAAAACCTTCTGTTAATAAAGTAGCACTCGAAGTAAAAGGAACAAGCGTATTTCGAGCCGGTGCTTTGTCGATCAAAAGTGTGCAGCTCTCTTGATCGAATTGAAAGTTTTATTCCCCTGTAAATATATGCTTTGTTCAGTATGCGAAAGTTCTCAATAACGGCAATATGACAAAACCGTATCGACACAAAGTTCTACATTATTTCATATGTTTTATTTCATATTGACTATATTTGGGTAGTGTGTCAGACGAGATAGTAAGGAGTGCCATACATGTATTTTACGAGTAAACATGATAAAATATGATGTCTACCAATAATACCCCTTTTTTTCTTTAACACCGGGAAATGCTCTGGGGCATCCCGCGGGTAAGTATCGCTGCGCGCGAAAATTGGTAAGGTGGACGCAGCTCTACCCACTGGAACCCGACGAATGCCACCAACGCCGCCTTTGGTAAGTTGCGGGGCACCTAACCGGCAATCTGTTGTTTAAACAGGGCACCTCGACGGCTAGTCAGTCCCTCAAGGGACCGACGTCACCTACACAGAGGGGTTGTCCCGCACCACAAAACAACCCCTCCCAACGTCGGGACAGTACAATGGGGTGAGGTTCCCTTCTTCATCACTTGTCCCTCTGCTTTTTTGTCCCCTCTCCTTATAAGAGGAGTACAAAGAGCAGCTCCCTCGGCTCAATTTGCTTCGCCCAAAGTGCTGGTCCAACGCTAGTCGTCCACGATACCACGATAAGTCTTCTGGGGCGACTATAATTAATCTCAGTCCGGATTTTGTTCTATTCGTAGGTTCTTTGGTCACATGCCCTAATTTGCTTCGTCTAAAAGTTTTCCTATTTCTTCTAGAATTCAAAAATCATTATCATATGAGATTTCACTTGTATTGTTCATTTATGTAGGATGTGAAAATTGGAACGTGTATTTGTATGAAAGAGATAGATAAGTGATTAAGAAGTTATGTGTGAAAGAGACAGTATGAATGGTAAATGATGTTCGCTGATTGGTTCAATGGAGTGTAAGGGAAGATGGCGGATTTTGACTTGGGACCGGGCGGAAGGAACATGTTAAAATTGATTAAAAGTGGTAACTAAATAACTATTTGTATTTTTCTGCTGATCACCCATCCCACAATTTTAGGGGCTCGTCCGGGATGGAGCAGAGATTTACCTGTGCAAGTGGATTTTGAAGATACGACGATAAAGACTAATGACGGCACGTGGTAACGACGAAATTTAAATTACGACGGCAACGACTACGACTATTACGACGATTTCGGCTGATTCATTTGTTTCAAATATCTGAAATAACAAGACTACGACGAAAACATGCCTGATGAACGACAGAAAACGGGCAACGGCGGCGATGATCGAATTTCACCGGTATTCAATCATAACCTGATGTACGTCGAAGAGGCGATTCCGAAGTTCTCCGGTAAAGATGCGACCTACACAGCGGTGAAATGGGCTCAAGAAGTAGAGGATAACACGGAAATTTTCGGTTTGAATCCAATTCAGCAGCTACTTATCGCCAGGCGAACTTTAACCTCTTCTGCAGCGGCGTGGCTCCGTACCGAAAAAACCTTTAAGACCTACGAAGAATTGAAGGCGGCACTATTCAGAGAGTTTCCAGATGTTATCAGTACTAAACAAATCCACGAAATGATGAGTGAACGGAAAAAACGCAAGGACGAAAGTTGTTACGACTACATGCTCGAAATGAAGGCACTGGGCAAACGAGGCAAGCTAGCAGATTATGTAGCTATTCAATACATAATAGAAGGCATCCATGATCGTGAAACGAACAAGATGATGTTATACGGTGTTACGACTTACCCTGATTTAAAAGAAAAACTCAAGTTATACGAGACATTTAAGAGCAATATCATGAAAGATTCTTCAAGTGCCAGCGGCGAAACAAGTCGCCATAAGAAGCAAGGTAGGCCAGTGGCGACGGTGCGTTGTTTTAGCTGTGGAAAAATGAATCATACATCTACGGAATGTCCAGATCGTGAAAAAGGACTTAAATGTTTCCGATGTAACGAATTCGGACATATTGGATTGCGTTGCAAGAAGAACATAGACAACGTGAAGTCAACGAATCGGGTGTCGATAAAACAGTCACATATGGAGTCCTGTGGCGCCACGAGCGGAGGAAGCGGTAAACCAGCGTCGGCAAAACAGTTCTGTGCGCAGAGACAATTTCCGTCGGGTCAAGAGTGCGGGAGCAACGACCAATCACAAAGCGACTACGAGCGGCCATGTTCCAAAGATGTGATGGCGGCTGTCAACTTCGATGTAAACAATGACGGGCAGCATAATTGCAATAAATCGTTAAAGAATGTGTTAATTTGTGGTAAAAGTATTACTAGTTTAATAGATAGTGGTAGTGATTTAAATTTAATATCAGAGAGATTGTTTTTCGAATTAGGAATTGGACGTTTTGACAAGGACGATACGATGTTTACGGGTCTAGGTGGCAGGCAATTTAAATCATTTGGAAGGTTCGTTATACTTGTTCAACTTGATAAACAATGTTGTGATACAGTTTTTCATATTGTTCCCCATGAGATTATGCCTTATGAAATAATTATAGGTCAAGAGTTTTTGTGTAAAGCAGTAGTAGTTTTTAACAAAGGTTCAGTCACGGTTTTGCCTCAATCAAACAATAATGATATATTGTGTTTAAATCATTTGTGTGCTTTAGCGAACGAAGCAGGATGTCCTCAATATTTGGTTACAGATGCTCAGATACAAGACGAGGTCCAGCAATTAGTGAGTAATTATGTTCCGAGAAAAGTTAAGAAATCACCAATCGAAATGAAGATTATTCTAAACGACGACATCCCTCTAGCGCAACGTCCGAGACGTCTTTCTTATTTAGAAGAAAAAGAAGTTGATAAGCAAATAGGTGAGTGGCTTGACCATGGTATTATAAGACCTAGTTTTTCGGAATATGCCAGCCCACTGGTACTAGTAAAGAAAAAAAATGGAACTAGAAGAATTTGTGTAGATTACCGAAAGATAAATGCAAAGATGGTGAAAGATGAGTTTCCTTTACCCATCATAGAAGATCATATTGATAAGTTGTCTCGTGCCAAAGTATTTAGTAAGCTTGATTTAAAAAATGCATTTTTCCATATTGATGTTAGTGAAGACTCCATAAAGTACACTTCATTTGTAACGCATGCAGGACAATTCGAGTTTTTGAAAGCTCCATTTGGGTTATCAATTTGTCCCAAATATTTCACACGTTTTATCAATATTGTGTTTAGAGACTTAATAGCAAAGGGTTATTTATTGATTTTTATTGACGATATTCTTATAATGTCAGAAGATTATAAACAGGGAGTAGAAAGGTTGAAAGAGGTACTTAAAGTTGCTAGTGAATATGGGCTAGAGATTAACTGGAAAAAATGTGAATTGTTGACTAGGAGTGTAGACTATTTAGGTCACAAAATTACGAATGGTACAGTGAGTCCGATATCTGATAAAGTTGATGCTGTCATGAACTTTCCTGAGCCTAAAACATTGAAGCAATTACACTCTTTTCTAGGACTTACTTCATATTTCAGGAAGTACATCAAAGACTATGCACTCATTGCTACACCATTAACAAATCTGCTAAGAAAGAATCAAACATTTCAGTTCACTGAAGTTGATAAAATAGCTTTTAATATTTTGAAACAGAGACTTTGTGAAAAGCCGGTATTAAAGATTTATCATTTTGATTTACCCACGGAGTTACACACGGATGCATCGAAATATGCCTACTCTGCTATTCTCATGCAAAGATGCCCTGACGATGGAGAACTACATCCAGTTTACTACTCAAGTTGCAAGACTACTGAAAGTGAGAAAAAATATTCTAGTTATGAGCTGGAGGCTCTGGCTGTTGTAGAGGGTGTGAAGAAGTTTCGAAAATATTTATTAGGAATTCCATTTAAGATTGTCACAGACTGCGCTGCTTTTGAAATGACTCTACGCAAAAAGGATTTAGTCACCAGAGTTGCACGATGGGCTTTACTTCTGCAAGAGTATGACTACACAGTAGAGCATAGGTCAGGATCCAGGATGAGGCACGTAGATGCCCTGAGCCGAAGCCCACTCTATGTAGGAGTGCTCACAAGAAAAATGCATGACCAAATAAGAACGGCCCAAGAGAATGACGAAGGACTAAAGGCTATAATTGAGATACTTAAGAGTGGAACATACTCAGACTACTTCTTAGAAAACGGATTATTATATAAAACGCCACAAAAGCTACTGGTTGTTCCTAAGGCAATGCAGAACGAAGTGATAAGACAAGTGCATAGCATTGGTCATTTTGGGAAAAAGAAAATGATGGATTTAATAAATAAAGATTATTATATTAAAGATTTAGCTAAGTGTATTGAAGACTTCATTGTAACTTGCATACCATGTATTTTAGCTTCAAGGAAGGAGGGGAAGCAAGAAGGATTTTTGCATCCCATAGAGAAAGAAGACTCGCCTCTACATACAATTCATCTAGATCACGTGGGACCTATGACAGAAACAAAGAAACAGTATAATTATCTATTAACTATTGTTGATGCATTCTCTAAGTTTGTCTGGATTTTTCCTACGAAGAGCACTACAAGCAAGGAGGCATTGGACAAACTAAAAATACACCAACAACATTTTGGAAACCCATGTAGGATTATTAGCGATCGTGGTACAGCATTTACTAGCCAGGAATTTAAACAATACTGTGAAGAAGAAGGTATACAACATGTTAAGATCACCACAGGCATTCCAAGAGGAAATGGTCAAGTTGAAAGGATTCACAGAATGATTATATCAGTTCTCACGAAGTTATGTATTGAACAACCTGATTTATGGTATCGCCATGTGAGTAGAGTTCAACAATGTCTAAATAGCACATTCCAAAGAAGTGTAAACTGTACACCTTTCGAACTGATGATAGGAAAGAGAATGAAGATTAAAGAAGATATAGAGATTCACAACCTACTTATGCAAGAAGATAGAGATTTATTCATAGAAGAGAGAGAGCAGTTGCGCCAAAAGGCCAAAGAGCAAATTCAACTTATACAAGAAGAAAATAGTAGGAACTACAATAAAAGGAGAAAAGACAGCACTAAGTACAGCGTAGGAGATTTGGTGGCTATAAAGAGGACGCAGTATGGCACAGCCATGAAGCTCAAGCCAAAGTTTTTAGGACCTTATCGTGTCACAGGTGTCAAGGGCAATGACCGTTATGAAGTGCAAAAGGTAAGTGTTAACACTGAGGGACCTAATAATACTTTGTCTGCTGCAGATTGTATGAAACGATGGCCTGTACTTACCTGACTGATCTTTTGTTGATACTTATTGAATTTAAAGTTTTGTTAATGCTTATCTAATTTAAAGTTAAGTTGATGCTTATTTATTTTAAAGTTTGTTGATGTTTATTAATTATTTTAAGGTTTTCATGGTGTTCATTTATTTTAAGATTCTGTGTATGAACTTATTTCTAAGTTTTGCCTATTATAATTAAGAAGTAAGGGCAATGATGTAAAAGCAGTTCATTAAGTTTACTACTTAACCTACTTAATAAAGATGTACTTGTACTTAATATTTTTTGTATAAGAGATTTAATGTTTGTTTTTGTGTGAATTTATTTTAAGGTTTTACATATTATGTAAAGTAAGAGCATTAGTGTATGAGCAGTTTCTTAAGTATACTAACTAACCTATTTTATAAAGATGTAAGTTAATAAGTTAGACTTAATAAGTTTTGTAAAAGGTATTTTATAAAAATGTAAGTTAATAAGTTAAGACTTAATAAGTTTTGTAAAAGAAATTTATTGTTTGCTTTCCGTTTCTAAGATAAAAATTTAAGATATAAAGATGTAAAGTGTAACCTATTATGTCAAAAATAATGTTGTAATTATGTGATAGACACTGATTGATGTATGACTGAGGACAGTCATCTTGTCAGTATGGCCGAATGTAGGATGTGAAAATTGGAACGTGTATTTGTATGAAAGAGATAGATAAGTGATTAAGAAGTTATGTGTGAAAGAGACAGTATGAATGGTAAATGATGTTCGCTGATTGGTTCAATGGAGTGTAAGGGAAGATGGCGGATTTTGACTTGGGACCGGGCGGAAGGAACATGTTAAAATTGATTAAAAGTGGTAACTAAATAACTATTTGTATTTTTCTGCTGATCACCCATCCCACATTTATATAACGAAAAACTTCAACATTTTTATCTTCCTTAAAGTATTTCTATTCTATCAGCCTATCTATTAAAGTTGTATTAACATCAGCCCTTCGATAATCTGCTGAACATATAAAGCTATCAATCTTGATGCTCAGATGCAGTAGCTTTATCGTTCAATTCGTAGCACTAAAGGTCTTAAAACAAACAACTTTTTACAGCAACTTTACACGTTTCCGCGGATCCGCTGAGTCGACGTTTACCTAATTTAAATTTTCCTAATTAAAACCTTCGCCGAGTGAGATCCAATTATGCAAACTACATCAACAAGGCATATCTAGTACATCAACGTTTCGTTATACATACAGCTTGCTATTTTCTCCAAATTAGACCTTGATAAAGGAGATAGACTTTTAAAATGTATCATCCATTGATGTATCCAACCTTGTTCGTTTTGAGCATGGTTGGATACAACAAGTTGGAAACCAGAAGGGACCTCGCGCTAGCCTCCTATATTTTTAAAGTGTTTCGGGGAATAATAAGCAATCCAGGTGTACTTATATGGTTGAGTTTGAGTGTCCCCGACCGGTACGTGTGGCGGCGGCGGCGCCCGAGTCTCTTCGCAATTCCGCGCGCCAAAACCAACTTTTTAAATAACACTCCCGTAGTCAGAGCAATGAGGACCATAAACGCCATCAGCGAGAGAGTTGATGTTTTCAGGTGTTCAATGAACGAGTTCACAATAACGACATTGCATGAGCTTAGTAATCTGGGCACGTCATGTCATGGTTGATTTGATTGCTTTTAATTTAGTTTCTACTTTTAATGAATTTAATTTTTATCTATTTGACATATTTAAATGTTTATATGTGTAATAAGTATAATTTTATGTATATTTTTAATTTTTGTATTGTATATGTTTAACTATATTTTTACGACACTATCGAATTGGTTAATCTGTAATGGTAGTGTAATGAATGATATGAAATAAATAAATCATTTATTATTAATCAACTTCGTTAAAACGAATTTAACACTAATGTCTACAAGTAACATCTACTAGTAATATTTAAACCACTGATTTAAACCGAAAATTTATCAAAGCTATATAGGATAAAGAATGATGATGATGATGATGATGATGATGATCATTATGATTATGATGATATTTTTGGGTCAGGGATCATCATGGGTAATAAGAATGTAAATTAATAATCAATATGTAGAAGATCCATTCAATTGCAATTCATGACATTAATTTTGAGAATTTGATGATGATGATGTCCAAATATCAATATCATGTTATTATTATATGCATGTGTATGTCACTAAATCCCTTCAAAGCGGCTGGATCGATTTCGATAAAAAAAAATGAGTATGTTCAACTCAATTCGAGAATGATTTAGATTTTGGTTTCGGTAGACATTTCGGTTCATTACGAACGTTAGGTACATATACAAGACAAATCTGTAGGGTCGATTAGTTATATGCAAAAGTATATAAAATACTAACATTACAATTTATAATAAACAAAACACTATAAAATGAAGTCTTCAAACGCAGATTTACAAGCAAAAACAAAAAACAATATCCAATAACAAAGGCAAAGGCACAAACCGCATAACCAATCCCCACAAGGACAGTCGTTAAATTCTTATTCAACGATTCAACGACAAACACAAGGCATGGTAATTACATTCCCAATACTCAATCAATGGCTTGCGGAGAAAAATGGAGGAAAGTCTTGTAATTAGCTGGCGGAAAAAATAAACTCGGTATGAATATTCAAGGACGCCGACGAAGGTACAACGACAACCGCTGAATTATTAATGCAAGCAGCAAGACTAAGGGGCGCAGCACGTTAGCACCAGAACGGCAATATTTTGTTTTCTCATATTTTAAGTCGACCTCATTGGGCCAAGGTGATTCGACTCCCTTGATTTCGACTAGGACCAGGGATCTCTATGAGCCAAGCGATTGGACATATAAGGATCGCCTAGGACGTTGATGATAATAAATAACACATAAATTGTAATGACGATTTTGATAAGTTTTTAACGCTCATTAATTTCCCATAATTTCGCTTTTCTTTGTAATAATGCTGCAATTTTCGGTTTTAAAATTTTTCAAATATTTTTACATTTCAAATACAATTCAGGAGGATAGAGATATCGTACGACCTAATGTCACACTAATATTTCAAGTACCATAAATTTATAACTATTGCCTGATATATAGATTTCTTGTTATTTTGATTTAACAAAAAAAGTCTTAAATGTAAGAAGTAAAAGCTAAAAAAGTATGCTTGTCATAATTTTTGGTTTTAGAATTATTATTCGTGCAATTTTATTTCTATGAACAATGTTCATAATGTGCTGTAAGGCTTAGGTTTACTTCTCATTTATGAATGGTTTTGCAAAAAATATGATTGTGTAATCAAATCGATCGCGGTCTGGCTGGAGTTTTCTATTTGATTGTACGAAGGGCTATCTGGTCAATGCTACCGACAATACATGTACCAACTCTTACTCTAATAATATAATATAATATAATATAATAAATAATATAATATAATAAATAATAAGCTAAATTACTTGAAATCAGCTAAGGAGAGTGTGAAATATTAATCAGATTCATTCTGTGTGAGATGTGTGGTCTGCGACCGAACGGCCTCCTGGCGTCGGGTTGAAAATACCAATTAACCGCCCGAAACATTATTTATATGAATAGTGATTGCGTTAGTTTAAAACGAAGTGTTGGTTGGCCATTAACAAGGTGGGAAGGCGATCTCCGTGCGGTGACCGGTCCGTGCTGGATGCGAACGGCAAGGGATCGGTCGTCTGGGCGTTCATTGAGGGAGGCCTATGTTCTGCAGTGGAAGGATAGAGGCTGATGATGATGATGATGATATTCAATTATGTACTTACAGAATAGCTTATCGTAACAGAGTGTTTTATTTTTGATGATAAAAGACCAACCACTAAGTTTTTTTCTCATTTTTCTTAAGGGAGTCTGCATTCCAAACGAGTTTCTTTTTAGTAGGTAGGTACACCTACTTTTTATTGACTACTTTTCTAATGTATTTCATGTATACAAATTGTTACCTACGAAATAAAGATATTTTGATTTGATTTGAGTGGAGTCGACCACTGATATCAATACAAAGTCAGTCAGTGAAAAATTCAGTGGTATAAAACTAATAATCGGAATCCCAACGAAAGTCTAAAATGTCTCCTAAATATTTTTTATGATAGTTGGATAGGCAAAGTGTCACACGTGCTAACTGATAGTAAGTGGTCAGCGTCACCCATGAACATGAAATTTACACATTAAAAAAAATACAAATTTAAACATTTACCTGGAACTAGCGGAGGTAAATTTTAAAATTTTTGTTTTGTCTATTCTGAGAGACAGATTATAAGTCTCTGTTCTGTGTAATTACTGTTACACTACCAGACCTGCCCACGACGATGACAGCAAAGGAGGCAGAAGAAATAATGTCCATTGATTTACTAAAACACAACATTCCAAAAGTGATTATCCTAATTGCAGTATTAATGTTGAACATTTCTCGCACGTTGCGCCAACCAAATCAAGCTAACACAAAAACAATGACGCGACGAAGGCAGTTGGCAGCATCTTCCTGAAGTTCCCCACTTACTTGCGCTAACTCCGACATGCTCGTATTATGTGCAACTTGCATTTAGCGTTGCCGATTCTACGTGACAGTTCAGTATATCTTGTACATATTGTCTGGAAATTAAGATAGAAATAAATACTGAAAAATATATGTTATGACACACCCCTACTAGTCAACATTTACCATAAAACTTCTTTCGCACCTGAAACAGCTTTACTGTGTTGAAAAAAAGGGCAGGACAGGCAGTGTAATAGAACACAACTGGCCGCTCGCTGGTACTTAGCTGGTCTCACGTTTGCCTATTCCACTAATATATAAGATGGTTTTATTTTTCAGAGATAAGCAAAATATTTTTAACTAGTTCATCTCTATTTTAATTTACTTTATGCTAACCTTGATCGGTGGTAAGCTGGTAAAGATGTTATTAAATCAAATTCCACTTGAAATATATAAGTACCTATGAGAAGATTATTAATTTGTTTACTGCACAAGCGTGAAATATTTTATACAAATAAACTCATATATACTTTTCTACTTCCACTTACTAAGAAGAAGTAAGATTTATTTTGTAGCCAAAGAACAAATCCCAAAAAAGCTAGACCCGAATATCATCTGTATTTCGGACTATATAATATAACAACATACATGTAGAGTCCATAACACTTTTGTTTAGAACCCTCGTCACGTCACCAGATAGTGTCAATGTTATCAATGAGTCGGGGAGAGGGGTAGACGGCGGGAGGGAGGCAGGGGGCGCTGGATACTAATCCCTACGTCCCTATTGAATGTAATTTTATACTGGGCGCGAGTAGCCTTCAGTGTATCTCATATTTATATCTTACTTCACCCGGTAAACGTGGTTCAGCCCTTACCTTAAGTGGCGATGGATTTTTTATACCAACCATATCCTGACGATAGCCAACATAACAAAAAAAATCAAATTTTGTGCATTGGTTCTGGACTTCATCTAATTCATCATCAGCAAAATCTCGTCGCTAATTATACGCATAACCACGATTAATATTTTGGTATTACACATATATTTTTGACGGTCGGTTTCGTTGACGGTTGGCTGGTCGAGGGGTTCGAATCCGCCAAGTACAGATAATTTGTGTAATGTCTGCATTGGATCATGGTCATGTATATAAGAAATTTATATACATGACCGTATGCTTAATTTAAGCAATTTATGCTTAAATTTATTTCCGTTCCTAGTACCAGTAGCATAAGTTCTTACGAGGGCACGGGGCTAGATTAACGTGGTGTAATTGGCTAAGGTTTATTCATACCAGGGAAATATCCGTTAAGGCACGTTTATAATTTTTTTCATAGACTCGATATTTCAACATGTCAAAGTGAAAATACAAGACTCGTGACATCGAAAACAGCCATGTTAATTTTTTGAAACTGTTTAGTAATTTCTACAAGACCTTTATACATCCTAAATAAACCTATATAAAACTCATGATAAAATATATTAAACATACAACACCTCTCCCAGGAATTTCATAGTTTATCCCCCCCTAATTCTAGGAATAATAAATAAATTGTCAGACAGAGGTCTGTCCCAGACGAAACCTTTGCTGCATTCAATCATTTCTAGCGCAATTTCGTCGTCAGCTGGCCTCAAGACACAGGATGTTTACGACTCCATCTGCACCTGAAAAATATTGTTTAAATTCATTATCAATGAGCAGAGCCCGTACATCAGACTCATGGTTCAAAGCTTTGTTGGAAAGACGTCCGTAGATAGATAGAAGACTAGTTAAAATACCCTATATGAGATAGAAAGATGACCTTTTTTTCTTCAACGCCGGGAAATGCTCTGAGGCATCCCGCGGGGGAGTGGGTCTCCCCAAGCAGGTATATGGGACTCTCTGCGCCCGAAAGCTGGTAAGTGGACGCAGCTCTACCCACTACTAGGCTACTGAGCTCACCCTAGGCTACTGAGCCCCACCGCCACAACAAGGCCTAAACCATGGTGGGGTAGAAAGATGACCTTAAAAAGGTAGCGGGAGAAAATTGAATACAGATAGCTAAGATAGAACGAAGTGGATGAGGTTAAAGGAAGTCAAGTTGGTCAAAGAAGGCATGAGCATTTAACTATGTTCTCATAGACAAGTTTATCTGACAAATAAGAGCTACACTTGGGCGAATCGTTGGTGATTGCAGTTTATTTCAGCGTCTGCTAGTTTGCCAGAAACGATAGAAACCTCACTACATCACAGACGGATTTATGTTTTCGATCAATTTTGTGCCTAACAATGACTAGTAAGAGGTAGTGTCATGCTGCTTTGCTGCCGAATTAAGCCGGCACGACCGGGGTGGTACCGCTCGCTCACATAACACCGGCGCAAAGTGATTGCTATGCTGTCGCGTTTCGTGCGGTTTGTGAGTTTCCGGTGGCCCATTGGAGGGATAGGGAAAAGAAGGGCAACGGATCTACATAACTTTTGGTTGTGCGGATGTCTATGGTCGTTGGTAGTCACCATAAGGCTCTGACTGCTCGGTTGCCTCCTTATAACATTAAAAAATAACTAGACTAACCAAAATAATGACCGTTAATTTTTTTAACGAGCATTCTCTGAAAAATAAGTGGGAATTATTAAATAAAAATAAAGTAACTGATACTAGAAGATCCCTCAACAAACTTTTGTAAAAACATAGCAGGAGAGAGATAAATTCCTTTCGATTTTGAGGACAAGGATGGTACATATAATGATTTCGTTTGAGCCCCCAAATCGCTCGTGCATTACACCACAACACCGGCACTCCCTCAGGACTCCTATCACAGGCTGCCCGGCTGCGCTTAATCTAACGAATGTTATCGACGACTCCAGAAATGAAACTCGATTACCGATTTAACTAAGTGCTTATTGACTACCTTTGAATACGGTCATAATAACTTGTGATACTATGGGACTGGTACTGTATACTGGACTATATATACTAGTGTGTGTGTTTGGATTGGTGTGGATAATTGTCAGCGACTAAATCAAGTTAATGATGACTCCCCACCATGGTTCCAGGTTACAGGTGAATCACGCACCTTGGGCAAAATTGAGCCGAGGGAGCTAGCTGCTCATTGTACCCCTCTTATGAGAAGAGGGAACAAAAGAGCAAGGGGAACAAGGAGCGAGGATGGCAACCTCACCCCATTGTTCCCTCACCCCTCGATCTGTTGAGCAAACATGCTCAACAGATCGGGGGCACCTCACCAAAGGCGGCATGTATTCGTGACACTCGTCGGGTTTTATTGGGCAGAGCTGCAACCTTACCACTTTTCGGGCGCAGCAAATCACACATACTCGCCTGGGGATACCCACTGCCCCGCGGGATGCCTCAGAGCATTTACCGGCGTAAAAAAAAGGTTAACTATCACCCACAATCTTTTAAAACTGGCAACCAAAGAGTATAATATATTATATTGGTGCGACTAAATCTCAAAAGCATTTTATAGTTCATCTGTGCAATCGCTCAAAGAGTTAATCTCCCCCAAAGACTATTTAATATTATCAAACATGCAGATTTCCACGATAGGGTACAATAAAAAAACAGTTTTCAGAGGAGCGAAGTGCACAGTCAGGCCCAAACTCATATACCTCGGCATTTTTAAATTTTGTTGAATGGAGCTGCAATATTAAATTTAGAAGAGAAAAAAGCTAGTACGGGTTTTCATTTAATATTTTGGTACCTTTACTACCATAATAAATTGATAAAGATCTGATAAAGAAGTAACATCTCTGTCATATTTCACATCCAATAGTCATAACGAATCCATGACTAAATAGTGCATGAAAACGTCACAAACCGTATCATACTTCATTAATCAAAAATATATTATTTTCTCAATCTCAAGCTCTTACAACTCAGAATATACCTCAATAAGAAGGCTATATTTCCAATAGTTATCAGACATCGCCGGCTTAACTTAGCGAACGAGGAGGTGTCAGCCTCCATACCTTCAATTTGAGGGCTCTTCTAAATTACTCCGGTCCTCACATAAATTGTTCCAATATTCCTCAACGCCAAAGGCATGTTAAGCTAAATAGTATACCTGTCACACCAATGTGTAAAAAAATCGTTGAAAAAAATATCTCCAGAAAAATGTTACAAAGTTTAATTCAAGAGAATCCTTAGAGGCAATTATGTGGTCATTTACAGGTTTTTAGTCAAAAAAATTTAAGATTTACAAAATCTTTGTTCATTTACATGTGAAGGACATATATACAAACCTATTCTTATTATAATTCTCTGTCGTTGAAAGTGCGTCGATAATTTTAAGTTGTATGTACAAGTGTGTAAGTAGTAGTGCCATGTTGCTTTGCAGCCGAATTGGGCCGGCACGACCGGGTCGGTACCTCTCGCTCACATAACACCGGCGTTAAGTGACAGCTATGCTATCGCGTTTCGTGTGGTTTGTGAGTTTTCGGTGTCCCATTGGGGGGTATAGGGAAAAGGAGGGCAAAGCATATGCATAATTTCTGTCGGTAGTTACCATAAGGCTCCGACTTCTCGTTTGCCTCCTTGTGTCTTAAAAATGAAATGAAGTTATTTATAGTTTCAGTAACTAGATTTTTCCAGTCCTACAAATATTCTGTGAGAATGTGAGAGTGTGAGAATATTTGTAGAACTGGCTATGACTTCACCATTTTTATCATTATCAACGTTTTTCCTTCCACATAGGCCTCTTGCAATAAATGCCAAGACGGCTGATGTTTACTGCACTAAGTCCTGATCCCACCAGACTTTTAAAAGTGACTTGTACCTTCCTCTTGTGGTTGCTGAGTGTTGTGAGTTGATATAATACGACGTTCTTTAATAATCTTCATTCAGATTACAGAACGGTGTGATAGACATCCTCGTTGTCACGTAGCGACGAAGATGTGTCAGTGGATCGATGCAGAATGCCGAGGCTTGCGTATTTTTCATTAAACACGAATTCTCACCAACGGAATTATAAATTCTTGTTTTAATAAACATATAATAAAAAAATGTTATTTAACGACTTATCAATAGTTCCATAGTATATAGTAAAATATAATAGCTTAAGAATCTCATATGTGGACGTGACACTGGTATTTGGAAGATTATATTGGTTTATTACAAAATGGGTATGCCCTTTGTATTGTGACACCAGAAGACCGTTTAATCAGTCATATTATTGCACGCCTCATGAACGAAGAGCTGAGAGTGGTCTACTCACGACATTTCAAAAAAAGCAGTTTTCACGAAAATGAAATTGATTTTTTGTTATTTATTTCGCACTCATAAGTTAATATGAGTGCACTTATATCAATTCAAATAATCTGTCCGGCACACAAAATATATTTCAATAACAATCCATCCGTATTTTCTGTTTCTATATGTGGCAGGGAAAAAGGTGTAAAAAAATTATCGTGTCGGATTTTTTTATCATCAAAAGAAATAATGCGGGGCAGTTTCCCAATTAATGTGAGCGTTTAATTCACTGTCGTTTAATTATTATTATTATTTATAAACGCCAAGATACGAATAATAAATGTGCATTTATATCAAACTGTTTATCAGTTGCTAAGCAACTGACAGGCTTTTCAAAATGATCAATTTTATCGTGGAAAATGAGGTTAATAGATGTGCACTTTTTTCGATTTTTAATATTAAATTAATCATAATATTAGTAATTAAAATTAATTATTAATATAATGATTTTTTTTTTGTTTTAAAGATAAATAGCATATTATGTAAGACTTAGCTAAAGTGTGGGGAATTTCTAATACGTAAAACTTATGTTATAGGTAAAATAAAAATATATAAATATAAAAGCATACCTAATAATAAGACAAGCACTGAGGAGCGGAAGTTACGTACTACGTGTTATTAATAAAATTCGACAACAAAATATCAGTTTTCAGATTTTTCACTTTACTTATTACCAAATTCTTACATGTCCCTTCAGGTTTTGGTTCGACATAGACATGCAACGAAGAGATCCTATAAGGGTACCGCTTTGACCTCTTGATAATTGGAACTTTAAATTTGATATACAATTAAAATAGTTACTGTACCATTGCTTTAGCCACTACAAAACATCGAGTCATCCAAACACAATTCTCATAAGCATTATTTGTAATAGTATATAAAAAGCCAAAACCGATACATTCACATCCAAGCCGATAACGGACAGATGGACAGGCTGAGTTATCGGGTGACAACGACGCGCCGCGCCGCGGGACACAATATTATGCTTTATTGTGACATCGCAATAAAGGATGTCTATCTTGATATTTTGTTGTTTAAAATTGTAAAGTTGGACATTTTTGAGCTTTATTTTTAGGTACCTATAAATTATTGGATTGTGTAATGTAACTGAGGTAATTAATAGGAAAGTTTTGACGTGACAACGTCTTATAATTCGATGGAGCCGGCTGCAAAAACGAAAAAACATGACGCATGCGGCGTTACCTCGCTCTGAGGCGTTCCATT
The DNA here is from genome assembly GCA_963853865.1 of Helleia helle. NCBI lineage: Eukaryota > Metazoa > Arthropoda > Insecta > Lepidoptera > Lycaenidae > Helleia > Helleia helle. The sequence continues at coordinate 1,785,904 of OY971418.1, read as the reverse complement.
TTCTTCTGTCGTTATCACGTTCAACTATCTTCAGTAAACCGACTTTACAGACAACCGATTTTTTTTAACTTATAATTGAAACTATGAGCGAGCTATATTTTTTGGGTGTCGTAAGGTCATCAGATTCAAATCACGACAATATATTTGTGTGATCGAAACAGTTTTTTCGTATGATCATGGATTCAAAGATCATTATCATTATTTAAGGCGAGTCACCGCAGGCGAGACGGGAAAAATGGTTTGCCAAATCAAGTTTTTGAGATATTTGCTATTAAATAACGGTGTCACAAAAAATATTGTCTAAAGGATATGCTAATTGGTTACACGATACGATGTACTTTACTAGATCATAAAAAATCCTAAAAACAGGCTCAAATAAAAACTAAAACCATTAAACTTACTTATGAAATATGTCAGTTTGCATATCATTTTTATAATGGAAATATTTAATTTTCAATACTACAGAGAACGTGCTATTTTTTATCGCAAGCAAGCAAGGGAAAAAAAATATAAAAGAAATATAGGATTTCTTTTATTAAGTTTTTTCCCAAAACTAGAATGCTACTAGCGTTTTCACAAGACGTCGTACTCGCCTTAACTGTAAAAGTCATTCATGTTTCTTTTAAAAAAAATATATAGAAGAGGGGGAAAACGAACAGTCAGTTCACTTGATGGTAAGTGAAAAGCGACATCCACAGACACCCGCTACGCCAGAGGATTAGTGTGCGCGTTGCCGGCCTTTCATAATACATTAGTATGATCTTTTTTTGAAGATCCCTAAATCGTATTGATTTGGAAACACCGTAGGTAGCAGCTAATTCCATATATAATTCGTCGTACGAGGCAGGATATACTGTAAAAATCGAGTTGTTGTGGATTTCCGGACATCGAAATGGTGTGGGTGAAATTTGTAATTTTTACGTGATGTCCGGTGGTGGAATTCTACTGCAGGTATTTAGCTATTATATTCCTGCTATTTAGGTATACTAACAAGCATGTATACTAGGTAAAATATTTAAAAAGTGCTTAGTACAAACCTAGGCCAGGTTTTATCACCCCCGTGGGTACTCCTCGTGGAGGAGGTTCTTGTCGTGACGCACTCCTAGGTCTGGGATAAGATATCTCTCGGCGAGAGCCTTACACTGGACTGGATCCTGCAGGTTCGCCGACTAGGGCAAAAGGCCCTAATGTGAAGGTGGGGGGAGGACCTGGCGCGGCCGCCGTATAGCAAAAGCCTAATGGCTGCTCTGCGTCCGGTCCTCGAGCAGTGGATGTGCTGCAAACCCCTCATCTCCCGTCTGATACAGGTGCTCACCTGTCAAGTTACTTTGGTGAGTACCTGTGCCGGACAGCCTACAGAGAGCCGGTGATAATATGTCTCGATTGTGGCGCGGCGGTGAACTCGGCCCAGCACACACTCGAGGTGTGCCCGAGATGGACGGCGCTGTCATGATCTGACATCAGTTATCTAAGCGCACTTGCCTCTGCTGGACGTCATCAGGTGTGCATATAAAAATATAACATTCATTATACATTCAGCTACTTCAGCTCCCAGTTCGTGATGGAGACCGCCCGCGCCACCCGACAAGTTTAACCAATCTATCCGTGTTCGACGGTGGCGTGGCGACCCCAGCTATAGATCACGGCTGACCAACTAACGATGGAAGCAGTGGTTTGTTCGCACACAAAGCCACGATTTATCGGGCTGTGCCGTAATTGATAGGATTTGCCGCACTCCACTTGTGTTCGACATTAAATCTCTCACTTGATTTACATTTTTACAACACCATTACTTGTGCGGTCAAATCGAACCTCGACGAGGATAAATACCTAAAGAAACATGTTATGGTTGTCGGACTCAGCTTAAAAAATATTTTTATTTAGTTTTAACCAAAGAAACAGTATTTTACATATCATAAGGCCCTTATGATTAGTAGGTACTTAGTAAAAGTATAATTAAAGAACTTGATATTTTTAGACCCTTCATTCAATTTATTTTAACACAAAAATGACACCCTAAAAAATATGAAACAAGAAAATATTCGCACCTGAAATTTTTAAGATCTAACAACCTAGGTATTTTTTTCTAATCGTCAAACAACTAACACAGTACATTTTAATGTATTTTATACATAGGTCTTCACAGTGTTTTAGGGTTCCGTAGCCAAATGGCAAAAAACGGAACCCTTATAGATTCGTCATGTCTGTCTGTCTGTCCGTCTGTCCGTCCGTATGTCACAGCCACTTTTTTCCGAAACTATAAGAACTATACTGTTGAAATTTGGTAAGTATATGTATTATGTGAACCGCATTAAGATTTTCACACAAAAATAGAAAAAATACAATAATTTTTGGGGTTTCTCCTTACTTAGATCTAAAACTCAAAAAAAAAATTTCATCAAACCCATACCTGTGGGGTATCTTATGGATAGGTTTTCAAAATGATATTCAGGTTTTAATATCATTGTTTTCTAAACTGAATAGTTTGCGCGAGAGACACTTCCAAAGTGGTAAAATGTCCCCCCTCCCTATAACTTCTAAACTAAGAGAATGATAAAATTAAAAAAAAAAAAATGGTTGCCTGTAAAGTCGGTTTTACGGGCGAAGATTTTACGTGACATCGTTTCGGTGACTCATCGTAACGTTACCGAGCGTTACACTTTTTCATAAGTGACTCCCAGCCGCAACCTAATTTAAGACGTTGTCACGTCAAAATATGATGTACCATGCAAACTTACACCGAAAATCGGTTTGAACGAGATCTAGTAAGAAGTTTATTTTTATACGTCATAAATCGTAAACCGAAATTTACCTTTCATTCAATCAACTCAGTAAGTGCCTAAGTAAATAATAATTATTTTGCTGTAGTGTCTAATATTGTATATACATATAATACTAGCTGTTGCCCGCAGCTTCGCCCGCGTTAGCCTACTCAACTTTTTTTTTATGTTAGTTGGATAGGCAAACTGGCAAACCTGATGGTAAGTGGGCGACGTCGCCCATGAACATAAACTAGTTTACCTGGAACGAGCCCAGGCAACTCATCTATGTGTTGTCTATCCTGAGACATAAGATGTTAAATCTCGGTGCCAGTAATTACACTGCTTATCTTGCCATTCTCTCCGAAACACAGAAAAGCTGTTTCACGGGAGAAACAAGCAAGATGGTGGTACCCATGCAGCCGGGAGCGCGGCACAGCGCTTCCCTCCCACCGGTACTTAATTACTATTAGTCGCAACGTGATGTTATATAGCCTATAGCCTTCCTCAATAAATGGGCTATCTAACACTGAAAGAATTTTTCAAATCGGAACAGTTCCTGAGATTAGCGCGTTCGTATATAATAATAATAATAATATATTTTATTTCAAGCAATTACAGCTCATATTTTGTTAGTATAGTGTTAGTAAATAATAATTATTTTTTATTTTTAAACAAACAAACTCTTTAGCTTTATAATATTAGTATAGATAATAGTACGGAACCCTTCGTGTGCGAGTTCTACTCGCACTTGCTCGGTTTTTTAAATATATTTTTGTAATGTGCTAATTAAGTGTGTGTGATATAAAACTCTTTAGTTTGGTACACTGTATCATTACAAAACATTTTTTAATGAACTAAAAAATGTTTTGTAAGTAAAAATAAAAATAACTTAAAGTTAATGTCTTCTAGAGGGCGCCACATTTTCATAACTTTACATAGCATATGATTAGGATGATTAAGACGCTTCTAATTCGGGTAGTTTAGACGTTATGAGCGAACAGATGAAAATACATACATACAGGCATACATACATCGGTATGGTCAAAAGCATAGCCCTCCTTTTTTCTCTGCGGTAGTCGGGTAAAAATATGATTATTAGTTTACTCAAAAAATTGGAAAAGCGAAAATAAAATCTTTTTGTAATTACATAAAAAACCAAAAAAAATATTACATTACCCAATTTGACCATTTAATTTTACACAGTTGACCAGTTTTTCGGTTGTAAAAACTAAACATTACCTATACAAACTAAATAATGACCATTACGGTAATGTAGTCGACGATCGAGCTGGCATTAAGTGGCAGAAATTAGTTACACGAGACATTTGACCTTAAATGAGGCTCGAACCTATTAACTGCTATTGAAAGGTGATTTTGTCACACTTTATTAAATCAGTGCACTTCCCCCAGCTGGACTTAGATTTACAAAAAGATGTTAATTATGAAAACATTCAGCATAGGAGATCATTATCAATCAAATAATATAATGTTATCTAATAGTAGCATTTAATCGGGTATAGTGTCCGCAGGTGCCTAATCACCACATATTCTATCTGCGGGGTGCGGGAGAAATGTTTTTCCCCTATAGATCGTAAGGCTAATAAGGCTAATAAGGCTAATAAAATAAAAAATAAGGCTATAACTATTAAGAAGAGAGAAGAGAATATAATCCGGTTCTAGAAGCAGTACAGAAAATAAAGAGAGTGGATTGGATTTTTGCGGTTATTAGAAATATATGAAAATTAACTTGCATTAGCTTGTAATATTATATAGGACAGACGTGAGGTCGATGAACAGGAGGAAGGCATGGGACATGTGCGACTAACCTGGTATTCTTGTTCTTCTCCCAGGAATGCCAGCAGCTCTCGTACCCCCTCGTATCACCTTCTAACAGTCTGTAGATATGCGGAAACAACACACACACACGATCGCATTCTAACATTATTAGATTTAGCTACAGCGTCTTTACAGTTAACAGTTGGTGAATGAGCAGCTGTACTGGTTACTGGCTTGCAGAATTGTAGCAGAGTATCACACATATATATCAAAGGAGGGAAGTAGATAGGTGACAAGCGTAATGCAAGTTTTATTTAACTACCTTCTATTTTGGATAATAATTTGAAACTCAACAATGTCAATATATATTGTAAAATATTTAAAAGATTCACTGAATTTGTTTCGCCGATTCTTACAGACTCATTTTCTCAAACTTGCTTTGGAAGCGGTTGTAGGGTTAATTTAACGCTCCATTAGATACTGTTATGTTCAATAATGAAAAAAATACTTTACTTTTACTATAATTAATTTAGTCATGACTACATAATATATAGGCAAGTAGGAGATTATTAGGTAAAAACCAACAAATGTTTAAACTATCATATTCACGCTATGAATATAATTAATGGGGATACCGGACCCAAACACCGTAAACGTTCCCCCGGAGATTCCACGGATTGTCTTATTCAAATATCCAAAACTTCTCTTGTTTCTTCCTCGTCTTGGAGAAGAAGATTTTGATTAGAAAAAATCGCATATCGACTGTACAACCTAACTCAAAAATGTGGCATATTAAAATACTTAGTATTCATAATGTTTTTTGACGACTGTGAACTAAATAATGCATATTATATCATCATCATCATCATCAGCCTCTATCTGTCCACTGCTGAACATAGCCCTCCCTCAATGATCGCCAAGATGGACGATCCCTCGCCACCCGCATCCAACACGGACCGGCCACCGCACGGAGATCGTCTTCCCACCTGGTTAATGGCCGACCAACACTTCGTCTACCTAAACGTGGCCTACACTCTTGAACTTTATTGACCAATCGGCCATCCGTTCTCCTACCCTGTGTTCAGCAGTGAACAGATAGTCTGATGATGATGATATATGCATTATTTAGTTCACAGTCGTCAAAAAACAGTTCGTGTCGGACTCAGGATGGGAACCTGGGTCTCTATGGCACGACATTGTGAGGACTGCTTAGTAGCGGCCGGGTAGTCCCCCCTTACGAGGCCTTCGCCGGGGCCAGAGTGTCGCTGAGGTGATCCTGTCTGTTGCCTGCATATCCGGGAACATCAAAAAGCGGCTGAAGGCGCTCGCAGTGGTTTTAGTTGCTCCCAGATGCGAGTCCCACGCAGACGAAGATCCTGTATGCATCCATAAGGATTTCCCTGGGATATCAAAAAAAAAATCCGTTCTCCTGAGTGGGTGAGCAGTCCAATCCCATTTCACTAGCTTATTATTTGCATAATATCGGTAACCTTAGTTCTCTATAATGTATATATTGTATATAATTTTTATAGACCTAACGTGGTGAGTTCATAAGAACTATTTGATGATCACGTTACGTTTAGACGTCACGACCACGTTACGTCAGGTTTATAAGTAGACGTAATGTGGTCGACGTCAGGTTTATAACCAGACGTAACGTTGTCTTACTATCTATACACGGAGTGTCACCTGAAAACTGTGCAAGCATACAGTTCACGAGGTGGCCACAAATCACGGGGCCGTGACGTAATCATGAAGTGTGGATTAATTATGAGGCAGCCGGCGCAGCGTCGGGAGGAACAGATTCATCTCGTGGACCTGGTACAGTGCGTGGGAGGATGATTTGTGGTGGACAAGATTTGTTGTGTTTGTCTTGGGTGTGTGTATAATGTATGCAATATATCTTGGAAATAAATAAGATTTAAAGCATTGTAGAAAATTATGATTGAAGCTGCTATCAAGGAAACTGTATTTTGAACACTTTGTGAATGTCAAAATGGATGATTCACTCTTGAATAACTTAGGCTAAAACGCAAAAAAAGTCAATAATAAAATACATCTTTTAACAAGGTAATATTATGTTTTTTTTTAGTAGCGGAGAAATAAGAATTATGAAGCAATATTTTTGACAACAACATCTTACGGAAATGAATAATAACTATGTGCGTACACGTCACACTACTTGTAGTAAGTAGTAGCAGTGCTACAGTCTCGTAACCGTTCATCTACAAGATTTTGGAATATTACATACTTTTTAGCAAACGAAAGAATGTATTGATTTTAAGTGATCAAAGTTACCGTCAACATGAAACGAATTCACCCAGAACTAGACGAAGCAACTCATTAATGCGTTATCTCTCCTGACACGCAAGATGTTAAGTCTCGGTAACAGTCTGATTGTCCTGTCCTTCTTTTCGAAATACAGCAAAGCTTTTTTTACGCCGGGAAATGCTTTGAGGCATCCTACGGGGGAGTAGGTCTCCCCCGGCGCGTGTGTGGGACTCGCTGCGCCCGAAAGCTGGTAAGTGGACGCAGCTCTACCCACTAAAACCCGACGAATGATACCAATGCCGCTTTTGGTGAGGTGCCCCGGATCTAATGAGCAAACAACTAGTCAGGTGAGAGAGAGAGAGGAATTGTAGTGAAAAAAACAACCCCTCCCAACTACGGGACAGTACAACGGAGTGAGATTCCCGTCCTCGCCTCTTACCCTCTGCTCTTTTGTCCCCTCTTCTTATAAGAGGGGTACAAACATCTGCTCAATTAGCTTCGCCCAAGGTGCTGGGCTCATCCCAGGCTACTGAGCCCCACCGCCACGTCAAGGCCTGAACCTTGGTGGTGAAATACAGCAAAGCTGCAGAAACAAGGATGTTGATATTCATGCGGTCGCGTCACAAGTCCATTTCTTCAACTGGTAAAAGTATAAGTGCAATACATAACAACAAAAATATATTTCCTCACGTGTTGTACACCGTATGTCAATACACAAAACAAATCACCATAAGATATGCAGTGAGTCCGCCATAAAACAGGAAACTTACTTGAGTAAATAAAGTAAGCTGAGACGTACAGACATGCTTTAAATTTAAATAGAGTTTGAAACTCATCGTGTGCCAAATGAGGCATAAGCCCGACCAAGTTCCGCGCAACTTTTGTTTTGACTCAAGTTTGGAGTATCGGGCATCGGCAGCGAACGATAAAAGAATTAGGTACACTTGAGTAGATAAACTTGCATCTGTAATGGACTCAAGGTGAATTTTGTGGAATGTTTTACAGACATCTGTTGGTATTCTGTGTTTTTTAGAGAAATGCCGTGGTCGTATGCCACTTTGCTCTGGAGATTAACACTAAAGATTGTAAGTATTGTTTTGTTAGGGCACGTGGCATACGACCACGGCAATCCTCTAAAAACAGTAATATATATATATATATAAAATACATTAAAATGTATGGTGTGAATTGTTAATATTATAATAAGTAGACGATAACAATAACAAATGTAGCTTGTAAGAACATTACAATTTCAGGTGTGAATATTTTCTTGTTTCATCCTTTTTAATGGGTTTAAAATATAGTTATATAATATTATATATAATAATATAGTATAGTATGATAAGGGTAACAAGTAGGTTTATTATATCATTGATAAATAATGTAAAAATGATACCACTACAATTACGTCTTTTTTTTTTTGTTTTGTACAGTTCAGTCAATTATTGGTAATAAATAGGTCTCAAATATAATCCAACCTCTCTCATACAAAGACGATCAGTCGAAATAATACAAGCTTAACGAACTTTATAATCATTTATGAAAATGATTTTTCATGATCATCTTTATCATTTTTTATGTCACAAGGAAGCAACCGAGTAGTCGGAGCCCACACATCCAAAACTTATGCAGGTGCGTTGCCCCCCTTTTCCCTATACGTCCGATCACACACCCAGGATCGGTCACTGCACGAAGAGTCATCACAGCTAGTGTGATTTATCATCGTTAGTTGTTTCCGACAAGTACATAAACACGCAAGTAAACCGTTTCAATATACTATAATCACCGTATTCGATTCTGAGTTGTGCTGTGTACATATTGGTGTGTGCTGGCTTATACCGGGATTGACTGTTGTGTGCTGGGGTGTGCTGGGAGGTGCTTTGGTAAGCTAGCATCAAACCTGGCTAATAGAGGTAGCAGATAGGGCACAGTGCAAAATTGAATACATCCCCGTCGAATCTCCGCGACAGACACTGTATGGTCCAGGGCATGAGCGACAGCGAGTTGATTTACTCAATAGATTAATCCTACATAAAACTAACGTTACTTATTTTGATCATCTGTTAAATCGCATATCGATTACGCACTCCTGACTCTCGTGCCATGAATTACCACACCGTAACTGTTTCTGTGATTGATCGTTCAACATGCAGGCCAGTCGTGTACGATCAGCAGTACTATTCACAGTATTACATACAAGAAAATACAGGTACATGCCAACAGCGCGTTGGTGGATGAAAAAGTTGTACGGAAAAAGGTGCCGATGCAGTATGATTGTCAACAGAAGATTTAAGATTTATCGCTCGATATGCAAACAAACTCTCAAAACATTTATCGTCGCCATCTCAACTGACAAGCGCGCCACTTTTGATACGTGGTTAAAAACTGACACTAGATGAAACGGTCCGCTCTACGTTCTAGCATTCTAACGAACACATTGGCGCGCATTCCAAAATGGTATCCATTTCCTTGTGTCCTTGTGTACTTTGTGTTCGTCGTCGTTAGTCACACTGCAGTGTGACTAACGAACACAAACAACAAAAATACTGTTTTATTGCAATGAAACAGTATTTTTGTTGTATTCACAATTTATACAAATCCATAATGCAACTTTAAAAATAAATAAACGTAACGAAACAGCATGTAAAGTTTTATAATTTTCTAGCGGTCCGACCCGGCTTCGCACGGGTAAATAAATTCATATACTCGCTGTATGCTGCATAATGATACTCGCTGATAATGTGGATTTCTACAGGTGAAAGAATGTTTCAAATCGGTCCAGTAGTGTCGAAGCCTATTCAATACAAACAAACAAATAAGTAATCCAATCCCTCTTCTGTATAATATTAGTATATATTTGTATTTCCCTTAGCTATTGCTAATTTTTGCAGTATAACAAAATGTTTTAAATATCTCTATCGACTTTATTCTGAACGAAAATGAATTACGTTTGTTTTTTCTATGATTGGAGTTAGCACATCAAAATAAAATTATTTGTTGTCAAAGGGAAAGGAAAAGATTAGCAAATTTCGTCAACACAATATTTTCTGTCACCGTATGTACTGCATCGAAAGATTCTCATTTTTAGGGGTTCAGTCAGGTTCTATTTCAATTCGACCTCTTTGAGGACCAATCTTGAGCCAACTACACAATCGCCTTCCGCTCGTCGCTCGTGCCCCACCAACGTAAACTGTTACAGCAGCACGTATTGAGAAGATTGTAAATCGGACCCCCATAATACACGCCAGATGCATTTATTTTTTACTCCAAACTTCGCTTCCTACGTATTTCTAAATCTTATGACTGAAATGTGTGAAATATGATTTTAGTTTTCAATTTTAAGCGTTATTAAAATTATATAAACTTACCATCATTTATATAGAAACCCCCTTAAAATAAATAGCTTATAAACTTATTGTTTTCTATTTACGTGAATTTCACTCATTATAATGAAACAATTTTTACGGATTTTATCGCAGTTTATTAAAATTTTTACAAGCCCGACGTTTCGGATACTTTACAGCAACCATGGTTACGGAAGGAACGAAGGGGAAGGCTTGTAAAAATCTTAATAAACTGCGATAAAATCCGTAAAAACTGTTTCATTATAATGAGCTAATAAACTTTCTTAATGATTGTGCTATCCGACCCGGTAGGTCTGAAGATTAGAGCGAAAATACCAACGAACAAACTCGTCAACTTTATTGGATAATATCAAGGTTTGTATAAATATAGAGTGAGAAAAGGTTCAAATTACAATATATTTTATCTTTAAAAAGGGAGACATGTCGTACCGTATCGTAGCCGATCTGGGCGAGCCTGACTGGCTTCGATTGTTGTTTTACTTAAAATAACATAAGCCGTTTTCTAGCAGGTGAGAGCTCACTACCATAACTGTTGTCCTCAATTATTTTCCTTTTTCCTACAACACAAAATCAAGACGACGTACTCACACCCATTAGTATTGGCCACTGGACAGACACCCCCTGATGTTGCACAGGTACATACATCAGATGTTATCAAGTAACCCTTGTTTTTGCAGTCGACGTTTATCGTCCATTTCACCCTGACCTCCCCCGCCCCGCTCGGCCAGTCGTTCTCAGGTGCCGCGGGGGTAATCGGCAGGCCCGTGGGGCTCCACGTTGGTGGCGCCAGCGTTCTTTATGGCGAGAGGCGATGCGTGCGGCGCCGGTGTGTCGTCATCCGACTTAATTGTTTCTTCGCAATTACTACGCAGGGCTGATTAAAACGGGGTTATGAGGAATATATCAAACGAGGCAATTTAAACATAAGTTTTACCAAGTGTTGTAGCTTTATTGTTTTACAAGCGTTTATTTATTAAACTACCTAGTAGTGGTACGGGTGGGGGGGATAAATTTTAAATTTATCATGTCATAAAAAAAATCGTTGCCAGCCAGCCATTAAACAAATTGTCTGCATCTTTTCTTATGTTAAAGATGAGTATATCGATTCTAAAAATATACACCTCTAAAATCAGTAATATTGTTAAGTGGATCGGAAAGGAACCGATGGAATTCTTAATTTGAGCCGAGCTCGGGACAGGTAGGAAGTTTTCCCCCAAACCGGGGATCTTGGGGAAACTTGGGGATTCCTTTGACACGTGACGCGAGGTTATTGAGCGAGAGGCGCCGGGCGCGGAAGTTATGCGACGGTACTTTATACCCCCATTTACATAACGTATCGGACTTTTATCTGAATATCACCCAGAGATATTTTACCAACCATTATACAAGTACAAGTTTTACATTGCGTGACTCGGTTTCTACCGATTTGAAGGCTCTCGCAAGGGCCGGTATCTCATATCTGATGATCATGATCAGCATCAAAATCGCCGCTAGAGCACAAAATCTGCCTCCACCTGCCATAAAAAACTTAAGCCCTAAAACGGTAACAGGAGTTAAAAAACAGTTCTCAATTCAGAACCCTTATTTATGATCCATCATTCATCTTACATTACAAGTCAACTGACACTTGAACATATTTTTCCTTCGCGTGATATCGGCTACCTTAATACTCGAAGAAAGTCTAAGAGCCTCGAGTCTAGCAACTACCTTAGACCCACAAAAGTGCTACAACTCAAATTTTGGGACTATTCATCGCTTAGAGACTCATTGGGTGTTCTAATGTGCTCGCTACGCTCTGTAAGTATCACCATATTTCTTTTCTGCCAAGTATATTTGCTGTTTTCTTGAATCATTTTTTTTTTATGTTAGTAGGATAGGCAAACTGGCAAACGTGCCACCTGATGGTAAGTGGTCGACGTCGCCCATGAACATTTACATAACATAACAATTAGTTTATCTGGAACGAGCCCAGACAACTTATCTATGTGTTGCCTATCCTGAGACATAAGATATTAAGTCTCGGTGCCAGTAATTACACTGCCTGTCTTGCCCTTCTCTCCGAAACACAGCAAATCTGTTTCACGGGAGAAACAAGCAAGATGGTGGTACCCATGCAGCCGGGAACGCGGCACAGCGCTTCCCTCCCACCGGTAAACAGCATGCCAGGTAGCTTGATGACCAGGAGTTACTTTTACCACATGCGTTAGAATGAATCATTAAAATTTATAGATGATATCATTATCATTGATGATGAGATGATGTTATCATTTCCATCACTAAATTAACATCGTCTCTTTCCAATCCCATTAAAACGTTTTAAAACAAAATTTCCCATATCACGAAAGTGGTAAAATATAGTTGGCGTTAACACGGCTGAGCGGTATCGCGGTAGGCTTGCCAACAACTTTCGTTATAAATCTCTAGTGCGGAGATATCAGCGGCCACGCTTTTGGCAACCGCCGGCCGATGAGACGAAATGTGATACACCGTTTAAATTTAACTCATCTTTAAACGCTTTTGTGGACATAATACGGGAATAATTGTATTGAGGAATTTTGAAATAAAATCAACGGAATATTTTTGTCAATTTTAATTCATCCAAATGTTAAGTCTAAATATATGGGCCATGTGTCTATGGGTAAAGGGACTCTTCAATCTTGCGTCTCAAAGAGAGCAATAATTGAACAAGTCATAGAACGAAATAATACGGGAAGATCGAAACGAACCCGTTGATGTTCATAGGCGACTACGACCATCCAACCCAGACCAACTTGTTTGCTCATCTCTGAAAATAACGAAAATTTATCTTGAGATAAAGATCTACGAAATATTTAAGGTCTTTTTTATGTCGCAGGTTAATGCTTTCGCATGATCCAGGTTTACCTCGGGTAAGGCTCCCTCAGGTCCCTGTGGGGACTCGCACTTGGGAAAGCACTATCCTAATAAACCACCTCCGAGCGCAATCAGCCGCTTTTTGAGAGTCCCAGATCTGCAGGCAACAGGATCGCCTCAGCGGCAGGCTGGCGTAAGGGGGGACTGTCCGGCCGCCACTAAGCAGTCCCCGTGACATCGTGCCATATTGAGCCCAGGTTCCCAACCTGAACCCGGAACGAGCACAGACGCGTTACTGGAGGTGCATTAGGTAACACCTCCTACGCACCCAATTCGTCGCCCGCGGAGGAAATATATAAGGTTTTTATATAACCTAACCTAACTACCTCATGTAAGGGATATACTATGCATCATGCATATCTACTTGAGTACCACCATGCCACTCATTTCTATCGAACAACTGTCACTAATACGTCAGAGCCATTAACATTATCTTTCTGCTCTATCAGGATTATGTAGAGTTTTTAAATAAATCAAAATGACGTGTTTATTACATGCCCTACATTACAGGTAACGTAAACAACTTTAGGTAATATCATGATATTAGGCACTATTTCTAGGCATACGCCAGATGTGTCAGCCTAGATCGTAAAGTTTGGGTCTAGACAAGACGGATCGCTTGTACGTGAATTTATTATACATGGATCTTTGTATTTTATTTAAACCATACATCATTCTATGTGTAAATACTTTTTTTCTGTTTTATAAAGGTTATTAGATTAATAAGATTTTGCTAATGAATTTTCTCCGGTATATTAATAACAACTACCGGACCCGACAAACGTTGTCTTGTACTTAACTTTTGTAATGTATTGACGTGTGAATCGAAACCATTTTAAATCCACTTAAACACACAAAAAATGACATAAAAAATGAAGATTTAGGAGGAGTTTAGTGACTTACACACGCACAAAAGAATTATATGTATCTCTCTCTTCTCTTCTCGTTCGTTTACTTCATTTCTGAAGGGTTTACATAGTTTTGTGTGTTATTTTCCTCCACCATGTCCTGTTTTCGGCTTATATCTATAAAGATATTAAATTATCATCTGAGATTAGAAATAATTATGAATACCAAATGAATAAATAGATATAGACAGGCTTTGTATGTGTAATAATGTGCTGGTGCTGCTGCGTATAAGCGCTACTGCATATATTTAATTACCACAGAGTATGAGCGCTGCTGAATATAATATTACTTGCTACGTAGTAGCACTGCTACGAAAATATAATTCTACGTTTCTGAGCTATGACGTAGACGCTACGTAGCCGGACTAAGACCGAAGTATACCACTATACACATATTATGTATAAAATGATAATAATATAATAAAGATATAATAATATAAGCTTACAAATGAGACTTTGGTTGCCGTAAATTATCTGAAATAATGGAAATGTTAAAATCGCAATAAACCGCGAATAAGTATAAAAGTAGAAAGTAAACATGCAATGCGATGAGTGCAATACGTAAAAATATTTAAAAAAATATACGCAATAACAAAAGAACTCATGATCTTGAAGCGGCTCAACTGATTTTGATAAAACACATCTAAGTAGCACCGCTAGAACCTGCTACTGTCATTACAATTTACGTTATGTTACGCGCCGTGAATTAACGCTAAAGTTTAAATACAAAAATAGCAACAACATTTTTCGATAAATTGTTTTAAAGCTAGGTATTAAATCAGACAGAGCTGAGTTGCCAACACAAACACAGGTAGCGAATTAGAAAACTGTTTATTTTGGCAGAAGAACTAAACAGAAACACTAATATAGAGTACACGCGGGAATTCATTATAACGTATGTAAAGTGGACAAACAATTATTTTATATTGCAGGACTTGTTTGTTTTGGAAATTGAATATAAGCAAAGAAAACAAAACGCAATGTATGTTTTTTTTATAAAGATATATTATTAATTATTGGATGGGCCGATCTCTGTTCTGTTCCCAATTGGATGTGAGTGGTGGAGGATGCATCTTGGCGGTCATTAAAAGAGGAAGATTAATGATGAACGTGATGAAGATGACAAAACAGCAAAATATATAATATAATGATTATGAATTAAAAATTATCCAGTTAATAATAATGATGATTGTATAAACAATGTTTAATAATAATAATACTATTATTATTTTAAAATAATAATAATAAATCTTTATTTCAGAAAATTATTTAAATATGCCATCTCGAACGTTATGTGATCATTGATAAATATATTACAATATAGTAATGAAATCTAATGCCAATGAATTGAGAGCATTGAGAACATGGCAATGCACTTCCATGGAGAGACTTCGAGAGGCTCTCGCGCCGTTAGAAGACGTTCTCATCCGCAGGTCATGCATTATTCGATCGATTCGATGAGTATGTTTAGTTACAGGGTCTCGATGTGAAAGTTCTTGGTTGGAATCTTGTCATTCATCTATGTTTTTTTCTAAATTTTCCCACTTTAAAGGGCAAAAGTTGAAGCAAAATATATGAAGGGAATGAAGATAAAATAAAATATTTTACTTAAAATTTTCACAGATATTTTAAAAGATTTGTGTCCAATAAAAATATAAATAACATACAACCCAACACTATTAAAATAAAATACGACCCACAAACAAAAAATAGAAAACTTCCAACGAACGTGATCATTGTGTGTATTATTAATTCATTTACCGCCTGGTCTACTGCGGAGTACAGCACTAAATAATTCTGCGTGGTGCGACTTTCGTCCCAAGGCAGCGTTTAGGCTACGTCGGGTTAGTAGTTTTCTCTTGAATTTAGGAGGAATTGAAAGTGACATTTTTGGATGAAATTTTGAGTAACTTGAACATCCTAGGTACATTTAATTTTTATTGACGTTACCGAGCGTAGCTCCTCTACACGTGCTACGAACATTGCCTTCACATAAAAGTTAAATATTAATTATGTCTATAAAATTATGAGACTTAAAATAAATAACATCACAGATCTTTTAAATAAAAACATATTGGCTATAAATTACAAAGAACCTAATTTTTTATTATATATATTTTTTTATGAGATACCTATGACATAAAGGTACTTCATAACCTAAATTGCTAATGTTAGAGTTCTTGTAAGAATGTGTCCTTTGGCACTTTTCTTATTGTCTGTGGTTAAGGGGAAGACACTCTGTTATTGTGTTCTTTCTGTAGCACTCACTACACTGCACTATGCAACACTGTCACTTTTATAAAACTAACTCAAAAGGTTTTGTCCTTTTCAGTCTTCTCACTAGGTCCGTGTTGTCGAGGAGCTGGATGGCCTCTACATTTACATGGCGATGAAGTGCATGAGCTTCGGCATAATGTTTTATAACATTAGCGACGGTATCCACTTTGAGGTCCCGATGGAGGTCGTCATTTCTTATGTACCAGGGCGCATTTACTATTCCTCTGAGCATTTTATTTTGGAACCGCTGTATTATTTTTATAGATATTGATGGAAAAAAGAAAAAAACATACTTATATTTGAAAGGCCAGCAACGCACCTGCTCTTCTCTGGTGTAGCAGATATCTATGTATAATATCGTTGGAGTATACACACATACACAAAACACTCTTCTTTTTGCATCTGGGGCTAATGAAAAATTGTATAAAAAAAGCTTAAAAGTTTCTGGAAATTTTCTTCAAAAAATTCGAAGTCTTTTTAGAAGGTTGAGATTAAGATTGGTTTTTGGTGTACACAGCGCAGTTGGCAACCCTGCGGTAGGCCGATTTCTTGGCACTGTCCCCTCAACCACCGCCGACACGGATTATTCTGGAATCTGGGATCGAATTTCTGAGATTTTGTAGTTATTGCACAGATGTAGCCCAAAATACTGTGTAAATTTACCTAAACCTATGTACATTTAGTATCGTACATACTGGAACAGAACTTATTACATGCGTTTTACTTTTCACCAATGCGGTTCATTTTCGAGAATAATTACATTACATTAATAATAATAATTACATTCTCCTGTTTCTATTTTTAAGTATGAAAGTCTGGGAAAATAAAAAATTGGAAGGCAACTTAGCCTGATATTTTTTCCTTTATCCGCAATACTGGTCTTTTTTTTAATCTTTTACGCCGGGAAATGCTCTGAGACATCCCGCGGGGGAGTGGGCCTCTCCACGCGGGTATGTGGGACTCGCTGCGCCCAAAAGCTGGTAAGTGGACGCAGCTCTACCCACTAAAACCCGGCGAGTGCCACCAATGCCGCCTTTGGTGAGGTGCCCCGGATCTAATAAACAAACAAGGCACATCGACGCCACCTCCACCGAGGGATAGTCCCGCACCACAGAACAACCCCTCCCAACGTCGGGACAGTACAATGGGGTGAGGTTCCCGTCTGCGACCCCTTGCCCCCTGCTCTTTTGTCCCCTCTTATAAGAGGGGTACAAAGAGCCCCCTCGGCCCAATTAGCTTCGCCCAAGGTGCACCGCTCACTCTAGGTTACTGAGCCCCACCGCCAAGACAAGGCCTGGACAATGGTGGGGATCCGAAATACTGGATCATCAAACATAACTAGTATACGAGAATAAGATATATTCCGGCGTGGTGTAAAAATATGGTAACTTTGTAATATTCGATCAGCATGTCACATAATAGGGCTGCGCGTGGAGATTGCTTTGGAAGTACCGTACATACATACATACATACAGAGCGGGCCGCGTAAAGTTTCGCAAGTTTGACGCTCATAGAACCAAATCGATAGTCATAAGTATAGTTTTAATATTAAACTTACACGGTGTAGTAGAAAATAGGTAAAAATAAGCCTAACTGGTAGATAGTAGACTATGTGTGTATTTAACTATCAGTTATAATCCATTTTAAGTTAGTAAAATTATTATTTTTATTTTATATTTCGTTAAACTTAGTAAATTTTTAAACATGCTTTAGAATGGTATTAATGTTGACTGACAGTTTTATCATTCGAATTACCTTATTTCATACGGTTTTGTACACAACATTTAGAAGACTTAAGTAAAGGTAAATAAAAAGTATAAAAGTAGACGTGTGTATATCGATCCTGTATTATTTGTACTTTTTTTTTTCTTTAACGCCGGAAAATGCTCTGAGGCACCCCGCGGGGGTCGTTCCACAAAACAACCCCTCCCAACGTTGTGACAGTATATTGTACTGTCCCAACATGTGAGGTTCCCATCCTCGCCCCTTGCCACCTGATCTTCTGTCCCCTCTTCTTATAAGAGGGGTACAAAGAGCCCCTCGGCTCAATTAGCTTCGCCCAAGGTGCTGGGCTCACCCTATGCTACTGAGCCCCACCGCCACGTCAAGGCCTGAACCATGGTGGGGTGTATTATTTGTACTTGTCTTAATTTGGGTAGTTGTATCATGTGCAAAGTCTAGCTGCCAGCAATTATACTGTTTATCTGAAACGCTTCTAAAGTGTTTAGTGTAGTTTAGTTTAGTAAGAACTATCTTGATTTTGATACTCCACCGCGCATACTTCGATCTTCTGGGAGTTTTGTATTGCTTCACATTCTCTCATCTCATCTCCTATCAAAAGGCAAGGTCTTTTACTGATAGCGTAACTGTTGCATATACATTTTCTGTGCGGCTGCCAAGTATCTAGCCTCAGATAGTTGGGAGACGTGTGAGGGTAATAATTAATTAAAAGCAAAACTTGTGTTAGGTTCCCAAGATTGTTCCGGGCCTCGACTTACCCGGCCTCCGACGACCTGCTATGTAGCAGATATTAACCTCTTATTGTATGACCCGATGCAAGAGTGATGGCGACAATATAAGCTTAGCGTCAGCGATTTTTGTACGTTTCTTCATTAGACGCAGGTTTTCTTGGGAGGCTTAGTTTGTACATGCGTTGCGGAAAAAACTCTACACAGCCTAAATGATTATATTAAATGTGTAGGTACGTTTTCTCACGGATATTTTTTTTCAAGAGCTTTAGAAAACTCGTTCTCAAACTTGTGCAGGTCAGGCTCGAATATTCATTTATTTTCAAATTCAAATAATTCTTCAATTATGTAATATTTTAAATTAGAAATATAACTTTTTAAGACCTATTACATTACAGATTCTTGTAAAAATTTATAAGAATATATCTTAAAATGTAGCAAATGTGACAACGATTTGTTTTAAATTCAACATAAGCATTATACATTATTACAAAAAATTGGTTATGGCTTTTCCGCTCTCTCCCATAGCTTGCACTGTCGCTTCTTGTTAAGTAATTCTATAACTAAAGCCTATCTCAAAGCCGCTCCATTAGGTTCGATAATTAGTTTCTTATATGCTAACGTAAATTTACTTATATTATTACCCTTGAAGTGATATAATAATTTAATGGGAGACATGACTTTGAGAAATTATTTTAACATCCTTATTATTTCTAAATTTAAATTCTAAATGGAACTAAGAACGTATGTATTGTAGGATATATAACATAAATATATTAAAAAAAAATTTAGAAGTAAAAAATAATTAAGACCTTCCTAATAAAAAAAGCAATTACTTTGCCTTCTTAACCATGTGGAAAGATCTTCAACAAAACGCTTGGACTTTTGTTAAATTTGAACTTTATTATCTGACAAATAAAACCGTGGGTATTAACTAGTTTTTAAATTTTATGCTTATAATAATCTTACAATCTAATCTAGTAAAACAACTTTTGAAAGTAAAAAAATACGTATTATTCGATCATTTATAAAAATGACATTCGCATAAACATTAGAAACGAATCTTAAATACATTTTCGCTAGAACAAAACATAATATAGCAAGGGGCTATAATTCAAACCCGGTTTACTGTAAACATCTGTTCGCGGGGCAATAAAGTATGCATTTGTCATCCCATCCCAGCGCCAGACCGGGACAACGGGCGGAATCGATAATGTCTAAAACTGTTGCGATACCCACACTTGTTTCAGTTCCATCCTTTAATATTGATATTACAATCTTGGGTTATACTAAAGGGAAGAGGATTCGAATCCGGTAAAGCAGAATTTTGTACTTTATAGGTAGCTGTGGAAATTTCACGAAGAAAGGAATAAATGTCAGAAACGATGATATTTACTAAAGTTACTGGTAGGCCTCCAGTAACGCCCTTATGCTCGTATAGAGTTCAGGATGGGAACCTGGGCCCAGTATGGCACGACGTTGTGGGGACTGCTTTGGCGGCCGGGTAGTCCCCCCTTAGTTTTGCTCGTATCAGGTCAGGATTTGGATCAGATTGCCTGCAGATCCGGGACCCTCACAAAGCGGCTGAAGGCAATCGCAATGATTTTAATTTGGGTAGGGCACTCCCAAATGCGAGTCCCACGTAGGGTCAGAAACTCACCCGGGGTAACCTGTCTGCGTAAAAAGCGTTCCCTGCGTCATCAAAAAAAGACCTCCTAGTGAAAGTTCTTGTTTTGACGTCGGCAAATTCTATCAAAAATTCTATCACTGGCCGTAGTCAGCTACGTTGGTTAACTAAAGTGTAGTGAGGATACCTGCATGGCTGATGTTATTTTTTTATAGCATAGGAGGGCAAACGACAGTCGAAGCCTTTTGGCGACTGTCGACGCCCATACACATCCGTATTTTTGTTGTCCCCCCCCCCCCTCCCACAGGGACCACCGGAAACTCACAAACCGCACCAGTCGTCCCGGCTCAATTTGGGTGCAAAGCAACATGGCACTACGTACAAAATATTACAAGCTTATCACATTTGCTAGTGCATAATCAAACTACGGCTCCTACTACCTAATTCCTAGGAGGACCCGTGTCCTATAGGACATATAAGGGTTGCTAAATAGTAGTAATTTTTTTGGTATATTTCGAATGACTACTTACATCATAGCTCATTGTAACCTGGTGACGTCAGTAAGTATACCGAAAATAAAACCGAAACATAAAGTAATACATAACCTTA
This sequence comes from Helleia helle, assembly GCA_963853865.1. Lineage (NCBI taxonomy): Eukaryota > Metazoa > Arthropoda > Insecta > Lepidoptera > Lycaenidae > Helleia > Helleia helle. The sequence goes on along the minus strand of OY971418.1, from coordinate 1,764,949 downwards.
TTCGAGGAACTAGTGGAGCCGAGCCAAAGCCGGGAGTTATGACTCAGGCTTTCGTCACTAGACACATGTAATATTGGAGACAGCACTTTTTAGAATTCTCCATCATCAACATTCATGGAAAGTGAGTACAAGCTGGCATTAATGGTACAAATGGTTCACAAATTCGTATCAAGCTTGATACGGCTATTGACTCCGATTCGATCTCTGATACAAGCTACCTGATGGTAAGTGGTCGTTAATTATGAACAAAAGGAGTTCATCGAGTCTTCGTAGATGAACTCTTTTTGCCAGCCTCATTCATGTGTAGCTGTTTTATGGAAGAAGTAATCAGGATGGTGGTCCCAGAGAGGTGGTCATCAGAGAAGTCGGTAAATGCCTCCAACTGCTTGTATATTTTGCACCTAGATTGTTAAAATACCGTTAAATACTCTGAACTTCCATGCCCATAACTTTGACTATTAGTATACCAAATGAATGTCGCAGGAATCTGTGGGATACAGGTGCGGTGAAGATCCTTGGGAAGAGGGGGGTGGTTCCTGTGTAGCACTGGCCTTTTTTTGGCTGATGAATGAATGAATGAAATACCAAATAATGAATAAAACAGGAGCCCATTATAGTATATAAGTAATATATTCATTACTTCAAGTTCAGGAACGTACAGCCGCGGCGCTGACGACGCTTGATGTCAAATTTAGAATTTAATAAAATGCAAATGCGCCGCCTCGCTGATGGAACCGAATTCGCTAAACTAATGCCTCCCCGCGGATCCGTCTCAATTATATAGCTTTAATGGTAGTAAAAAGTTGGCACGTCACTTAATGCTTTAATTGTAATAAAAAGTTGTCACGGGATGCCCAGCAAATGTGAAACATTGTTATTAGAATTCATTTTTCATCAAAATCCATAACGAAAAATAAAATAAAATAGCTGTCACCTTAAGATTATTCGGGTCAATTTTTTTGCCAAGACGCGCACATTAGATATTTGCAGGGGATCAAGTATATTAAAAGATGTTCAGTCATATATTGTGTATAACTGGCGATCAGAGACATCTAATATGTATAGACCACTTTTTTATAATATCTTTTATTTATGTCTTAACCATCGTACCATCCATTTTACCATCGTATCGCTATCCTACATCACTCAAACAGCATTGCTTTAGACACTTATTCAATTTTCAAGTAGTATTCTACATCCAATGATCAATACAACACAGCAACCAATCTTCTAGTCATTACTTATGCAGCCGCTCGGGCCAAAGAGAACATATTCATGGATTTTTTTAAAGTCATTAGGACGGAACTGAGCGGTCGGAGCCTTATGGTAACTACCGACGCCCATAGACATCCGCACAACCAAAAGGGCCACCGAAAACTCACAAACCGTACAAAATGCGACAACATAGCTGTCACTTGACGCCGGTGTTATGTGAGCGAGAGATACAATCCCGGTCGTGCCGGGCCAGTTCGGCTGCAATGGCACTACCTCTTACTGATGATGCTCTTACTCAAGTAGCTCAAATGTTCTTTATTATCAAGTCACTTCACGTGTAATTGTTTATGTTAGTTGTATAGACAAAAAAAAATTAGTGGTAAGTCAGAAGCAGAGGTCATATAGCTAGCCCAGGCAATTCATTCATGTGTTGTCTATCCCGAGATAAAAAATGTTAAGTCTCTGTGTCAGTTACTCTGTCAGTATTTCTCTTCCTTCCGAAACATCAAAGTAGTTTCACGAATGAAATAAGTGGGCTGGTGGTGCCAGACAGACAAACGCATTCCTCAAGGTAAAATAATATCAAGAATAATGTACAAAAATATTAAAGATGCGGTAATATCCGTCGTAATGTGAAGCTAATGCGAGCTTTCGGAAGCTCCACAGTATTTGGCAGTGATTCATGATTTGTTTTGGCCTCGTCTCCCGGCCTGCCTGTCTAATGGACTCGGTACTTCACATAAAACCCAATCGTAAACTTTCACGACAAATTTTATTCGCTTATAAACATTTTGGTGTGAAAAGGGTTTGTCGATGTCATCAGTGTACGACGTCCAAAAATTGAATACTTGTGGTTATTGAAATCGATTTTTTTTGGTATTTTTTAAATACGTACTTATCGGAATAAAGTTAACAGATGAACCAGTCCTCCCATTACTATAGTTGATGTAAAGTATACGAAGGGTACCGACGCTTAAAATCTGCGTACAAAAAAAAACCGCAATGATTTTCCTAAAATGGTTTCATTACCCAATTGTAAGAATGACTTTTTCCTATTTTTATTGCAAATGGCTAAAATGTGATTAATGAGTTCTGATTGTTTCCTCAGATCTGTTGACCCATGCTAACTGACACCCCAGGACCTCTCGTGACCATCGCAATATCTGAGCTATCGGAAATATAAAAACTCTTTTTATTTCGAAAAAACTCTTGGAGAACATATTTTGTGTGGCAAGCACTATTACAAAATAGAGGTGTGATATGGTCTTGACATAAAAATAGTTATAATAACGGACCTAATTATAACGTAACAACTTTTATTTAAAATGACATTCCTATATTTTCGGATACTTTTTTACCACATTTTTATGGGAAAGCTGCATGTAAATAAGTTCTTTTTGTTTAGACATTTATTTTGCCTTTAAACCCTACTAATAATATTAACACGAAAGTTTGTATGGATATTTGCTACTCTTTCACACAAAAACTACTAAACGGATTCTAATAAAACTTTACAATAATATAGTTCATATATCAGAATAACACATAGGCTATAATTTATCTCCTTATTCTTTTCCCCCATATTCCCACGGAAATGAGAATTACGCGGGTCCACGGAGCGCTGCTAGTAGATAAATAAAAATTCAGTGAAATAATCAAATACGCAATAAAATTCCCGGTCAAATGCAAAAAGAAATATGAAATTAGAATAACAAAAGCAAATATTTAACATACAAGGGATTTGCCAGCTCACACCGAACTATAAGTTTTCGTGACAAAGTGACTCCTGGTTTTTATGGGCCTGCCCGCGTTTCTCTTGTTATCCCCCTCCACCCCCTATTGCTGGAAATGTTTTTCCTCTATCACAAGTTTGTGATAATTTATTACGAGTTTACAAAGTCAAGCCTACGCTCGATACTAGACGGGGACTTCGTGATAACCTTCGAAGACCTTACACGTATCTTCATTATAAGTGATATTTTGTGTTAGGAATCAGTAAAACTACAGATTTTCGTCAATAATGACATAACTGATTCATAAGTGAAATAAAGGTTGATTTTTTTTACTTGTTCTTACATCCCAAACGAAGAATCTGAATTTATTTTAGATACCAACCGAAGTCCGAATTTATCCGTGACCATGGTTGCTGTAAAGTATCCGGAACGTCGGGCTTGTAAAAATCTTAATAAACCGCGATAAAATCCGTAAAAATTTGTTTCATTTTAATTCGGCTAGGCAAAATGGGCAATGCCATAACGCATCCCATTACCACTGCGAGTTGCCCTTAACCGCTTGAAGGTGAGTGTCCGGGATCTGACTAACACAGGACACGCCCGTGACCGGCCAGTTCCCTCAAAAGGGCTAACCGGACTTCCTCCTAGTACGGGGGAACTCCGACAACTTGAAGCACCCCCGCCGACGCTGGAACTTTTATACCGGGGCAGATACCCAACCTTACCCCGAGTCCCGTTAGACGGGAAGCAGAAGGTACGCATAGCGCCTCCTTCGCACTCCCATCCTGCACTGACGGCGCGAGGTCGACGTGGCGTCGTCCTCTCTGTCCCGCTCGCGGCCTCCTTCTGCAAAATATTCTTTAATGGCCATTCATTAAGTTAGTAGTAACTTTCATCTCAGAATGCAAGACCTGGACTTGATCTCAAAGAAACTCCTGTATGTTATTCGCACGCCACGACCATTTATCATTTCCCTCTCTATAATTTTGCCATAGGTAATATAAAAGCCATATACAGTGTGTTTCTTCACACAATAGCATTTAACGCGCAGCAGAAGTGATATTTACGGGCATATTTGCGCAGCTGCCGGTTCCGATGCATTGTAAACAGCACATCTGCATATTGCTGCGCTTCTTGTGATTTTAGCTAATTAATATTTCAAAGCCATTTCCACAATATTCAGAACACCCTGGTACATTTATATTTATGTAAGAACTTTTCAGTAAATGATCAGCGTTAGTCTAAACTCTAAAGCGTAACTTATACCTAGTATGTCACACTTGGGCACGGGACTCTTCCTCGAAATAAGGAGAGGAGGGTATTATATGCGCTGGTCAGCTATGTGCCTAGCCAACTAATATAAAAAGTACAATGTTACTGTTCTTAATGGCCACGCTGAGCAAGCGGATCGCTCGTTCAGTTAAAGCCATATCATTTTTATACGAGTTTGCAATAGATATATAAATTACACAAAAAAAGTAAAAAGAAAAAAAATGTGTATAAAATGTGCTTAAGATAAAAAAATACCATGTTTTTTACTTTATTTTATCAAAACTCCATATTTCAGTAGTATCTACGATAATAAAATAAACATGCTTATTTAAAATCTCATATAAATGTGTACGATTGTGTGTGTCAACTATTATCTTCACCTCTAAAACAAATTGCTCTACCACTACACTCATCACTCACCAGTTTCTTCGATCACCTGTTGAGCATAGACACTGATGACCACATTCCATCACTACGTGGTCACAACACTAGTGATGTCTATATCTGTCAATGTCATCGAAATTCGAGTTCTGACAGTAACAATTTAAAAAAACAATCTCGTAGTTTCGTACAGTCTTATTGTTTTATGTAAATCATTTTTTTATTATTTTTTACAATGTTCGTGGAAAAACAAATAAAAGGATGTAAATAAGAAAATAAAAACAAAAATATAACTAAGGTATTTAATAAAAATAATCAAAATCAATCTTAGCTTGAAAGAAACCAATATAAAAAAGTCACCAATAATATCCGAATCGAAGTGTGTTCGTCAACTGAATCGATGTTGATACATCGGTGTCAAATCGATACATCGATGTCGATGTGTCGATAGTTCACATTCGGCGGAAATGGCGACCGCTCGCCGGCCCGCGCGGTACTGAGGCGGCGCTATTGAACTAGGCATATCAGGAATAGGACGGTCAAGGACGACGTCAATGAACTCGATGTTTGTGGCCATCACTAGGGCTTAGGGTTGGGCTAGTAAATTATTAATAGTAATACCAATGTAGGTTTATGAAAGTAAAGAATTTTGTGTGAAGTATCTTACGGCTCAGGATAGGCGATCGAAAAGATGAACTCTTTTCTTTATCTTACGGTAACAGTACTACATTTTGGTGTCGGTGTTCGGGCTGGTGACTATATGTTGCAACAAGTCTGTTCGGGTATCCTGCTATTTTTTTTTTCTAAAACGCAGGGAAATGCTCCGAGACATCCCGCGGGGGAGTGGGTCTCCCCCGGCGGGTATGTGGGACTCGCTGCGCCTGAAAGCTGGTAAGTAGATGCAACTCTACCCACTAAAACCCGGCTAGTGCCACCAATGCCGCCTTTGGTGAGGTGCCCTGATCTGTTGCGCAAACACGGGCACCTCGACGGCTAGTCAGTCCCTCAGGAGACTAACGCCACCTCTATAGAGGGGTTGTTCTGTGTTGCAGGACAACCCCTCTGTGGAGGCCCCTCCCAACGTCGGGACAGTACAATGGGGTGAGGTTCTCGTCCTCGCCTCTTGCCCCCTGCTCTTTTGTCCCCTCTTATAAGAGGGGTACAAAGAGCACCCTCAGCTCAATTCGCTTCACTCAAGGTGCAGCGGCTCACCCTAGGCTACTAATCCCCACCGCCACGACAAGGCCTGAATCATAGTAGGGAGCATGCTACTTACTGTTAACGATAATTAAAAATCATTTTAAATGAACCATTTTTTGACCTAATTCTTACTACTATGAAACACGTAGACCGATCGTAAAATTAACAATATACGTTTGTAAAACGTACAATATACAAAACTCTTTCAATATAATATTATGATAAACGTAACCCGTTCCTGCACCGATAATAGCACGCGATTTGAATATCTAAATTGACCAGCCCCAAGTTTTCTCATTATCCCTTCACCTGCTTTTTGCTTCCTCGATTTTTATTGTAATTTATCGAGCGCCCGTGACAAGCACTTCCCAAGAGCACGCCTCAGGTTAATGCGGCTCATTGAGATACAGGATATATTGGGGTGCTCATGGTATTATGATAAAAACCTCTCGTGAGCTTGCTGTAAAGTATCCGAAACGTCATGTAAAAAGCTCCACGATAAAGTCCGTGAAAAGGTATTTCATTAGAAGATTGACTTGTTTTATGTTTAAGGATTGATCAGGTATTTTTTGTAAATATATTACACTAGCTGGTGCCCGCGACTTCGTCTGCGTAGGATAAGATTTAGGTTTTTTTATAAAAAGTATCCTATGTTACTTCTAATACGTCCAAGAATATGTGTACAAAGTTTCCTGATGATCGGTTTAGTAGTTTTCGCGTGAAAGCGTAACAAACATCTAATCAATATTTTTTTGTTATTTTTTATATTTGAGCCATCTCTCTGCTGCCGCCAGCCATTATCTCCCTCCGCCGCTATAGTCTACCTCCTCCAGGCGGGCGTAACGCTTTTCGTGGCAGAAAAAATCCCCCGTCTATATGGAAGTTCCACTTCAAAATGAGTGAAATTCGTGTAAACATTACAAATGAAATTATAATTTTACGGCACGCGCCATGCCATCCCTCACGTTGGTAAAACTAACAGTAACCTGTGTGCTATCAAAACTATTTGAAACGGGGTATCTTCATGACTCTTTACAAGTCATAGACAGACAATGCCGAAATATAAAGTTCAGCGAAAAAATGTGATCATTTTAGATACTTATATCTAATAGTAGCAATTAAAAAAAAATTGCAATTCAAAGGGGGAACGCTGCCAGTATCTTCAGGACCTTGCCTAAAGGGACTCCTTTTTATTAATATACCTACTTAAGTTATTTTATTTTATTTTTTATAGTAGCATAATATGATGTTATTATAGTAACGATGCTGTCTTTCGAATCAACACAGCTTGGCTGACATCGATACCTCCACCATACCATATCCAGGCTTTTTCTTGCTCCTGTTTTTACCCTCTTGGGTCACAGTATGGTGTCTTCTTTCAGCGATTCTATGGTAATGTACATTTATACGTGGTGGTGGTGTATATATATGAGACTGATGATGATGACACCAGCGCTACCAGTATATACTAACACGTCATGTACGTCAAAAGGCTGGGACTCTGCTTTTTGGTAAGTGTCAGTTACAAGCGTTTTTTATGTTTTAGTGTTTTTTCTTAAATTTTACGGCTATTTCCACTTGAATTGAATTATTTAAATATCTGTTTGTGTTGTTTAGTGTGCATTGTAAGTAGTTTTTTTGGTAAATTTTAAAATGGATACCGACCCGCTGGACCCTGGTGGGGGTAACAAAACTCTTAATAGAAAGAGACCCATGAATGATCCTTCTGATACTGATCAAACTAAAAGGTTAGTGGTTAACCCATCTTTGGCAAATCCCTCAATTCAACTGACCTACACTAGCCCTGACTTCCAAAACGACAAGAGGTTATATTCCTCAGATGATGTTGCACCATTTGTTGTTCATGTCACCAAACTCGAGTCTGAAACCAATAGCGGAACGGTTCTTCGTCCTATACAGTTTGGCCACTTTTTATTTAAAAACAATATAAAAAACATACTTATGGATGGTATAACGTGAATAGGCAGAAACCATATTTCTATTGAGTTTAAAACAGCAGAACATGCAAATTCCTTCCTGGATCATCCCGCCCTTGGAGCGGCTGGATTTATTGCACTGGTATCAGTGCAATAAATCCAGCCGCTTAATCTTATAGTGTTTCTCGTATGGGCATCGTTCGAGATGTCCCAGTAGATTGGTCTATGGAGGAATTTTTCCAACATCGAGATTCCCCCCGGATATGGTAAGGTGGTTAAAGCTAGGAGACTGAGCCGGAAAGCGGTTAATGATGGTTCGCCTACTTGGATTCCCACCCAATCTGTTGTACTCACTTTTACCGGTCAAAAGCTCCCATCCCGTATTTTCTGTTTCTTCTCCTCTCTTCCAGTTGAGACTTATCTACTACCTACAATACAATGTAACAAGTGCTGCAGATTTGGACATGTTAAAGCACAGTACAGGTCGAAACCCAGATGCTATAAATGCTCCCAAATGCATGAAGGGGAAACATGTACTGTAACTTCTCCTACATGTCTTTACTGTTCCGGTTCTCATTCAGCAAATGATACTTCTTGCCCGGAACACTCTAGGCAGAAGTCCATTAAATTAATCATGTCTCAAGAAAGCATTTCCTACCTCAAAGCCTCTGCCAGATTCCCTCATGTGAGGCGATCATTTGCTGACTCTACAAGAATCTCTTCCTCATTTCCTTCTTCCTCTACTAATAGACAGAACACTCCTTCTCCAACCACAGTCTCCTATAAAAAAACAGTTTTTACTCCTCGTCGCCCCTCTCCCCCTATCACTCCTGGCTATGACCATTGTGCTCACAGGGAGATTGTAGAGACACCTGTGTCTGAATCTCCTAATGGGTATGCCTTCCCAAGTGATTCCATTTCTCCTAATGATAATGTTCTCGAACTTCTCACTTATCTTCTTATTAACATGCTTTCCCGGTTCAGTGACTCCGGGCTACCGAACAATATTCTCAAAAACTTAACTTAGCATGTCAACCTCATCCCCAACAATGGAGCACATCATCCTACAGTGGAACTGTCGTAGCGTCAAAAACAAAATCCATGATTTATTATATCTAATTAATCAACATTCTCCATTAATTCTTGTCGTTCAGGAGACATGGTTACGACCTGGTTTTCATTTTAGAGTCCCGGCTATGAATGCCTCCGGGACGACAGGAGTGATGGTAAAGCTGGAGCAGCCATACTGGTCTCCAGCAACTGTAAATATTCTTCTGTTTCCATTCCCCCTCACAGTGATTTTATTAATATTGTAGCTGTCCGTATTTTAAACATCACGTTTTTGTCTGTGTATATACCTGAACCCAATATCAATGTTTTGTCTGAATTCTCATCTATCTTTTCCTCAATTTCTCCCCCTATTGTTGTGTTAGGTGATTTTAACACTCATCACACATCTTGGGGTTCTTATTACTGTGATTATTTGTCCTCTTATTTTTTAGATATCTTAGATGACTATAACCTTGTTATCTTAAATGATGATCTCCCACTCGCCGGGTCTCCCCTCTACAGAACCCAAAAAGTGCTGTGGACTTATCATTTTGCTCTGCGTCTCTCTCTTCCATTTCCTCATGGTCCATTCTCCCCCATTCTTTTGGTAGCGATCATTATCCAATTGTTATTTCTGTATCATTCTCTACCCGACCTACTATTATCCCTACTCCCCCTAGATTAAAATTTAATGTAGCCAAAGCAGATTGGTCACAGTTTTCAACAACCATAGATAATGAAATAAGTCATATCCCTTCCGCCCATGCAAATAATGTTCATCATGTATATGGCCTTTTTAAAAATGCACTCTTGCAAAGTGCAGAAAAGACAATTCCTTTAAAAGGCTCTGGCACTTTTAGAAGGACATCCCCTCCCTGGTGGGATGCTGATTGCTCAAATGCATGTAAGCGCCGCAAAAATGCTGAGCGACAATACTACTCAATACTAATAAAAGAGTGGCAGCTGAAGTAAATAGACTGCTCTCTAAAAAGAAGAAAAGTGGTTGGTACCACTTTTGCGAAAGTTTATCCCCTTCCTCTCACCCTTCTGTTGTTTGGAAAAATATCAGGAGATATAGAGGATCGCTTTCTACTAGTGATAACCGACAATCCAATGATACATCTATTTGGATCAATGCCTTCTCCCAAAAGCTGGCACCTCTATCAGTCCCTTCGTGGGAAGAGTGTTCAACATACATATCTCCTAATCCTTCCCCATTAAATCAATTTAATGCTTCCTTTTCTATGGAGGAATTTCAACTGATCTTAAAATCCCTGACTGACACCTCTCCGGGTGAGGATGGTGTACCTTATAGTTTTATAGTTAAAAGTGGCCCAGCTACTCAAAAGCTGTGCCTAGATATTTTAAATGCTATATACCAGTCGGAGGTTCCACCAGATGAATGGCGAAGACAAATAATTTTGCCTATATTGAAGCCGGGAAAACTTAGTTCAAACCCTTCTTGTTATAGACCGATTGCGCTATCATCCACTGTTGCTAAGATTCTTGAACACCTTATTAAAAACCGGTTGGAATGGATTTTGGAAAATGGAAGTGTCCTTTCCAAAAGCCAATTCGGTTTTCGAAAAGGCTTTAGCACAATGCACAGTCTTGGGATTTTTATGACGGACATACGTATTGCATTTTCTAAAAAAGAAACAGTTGTAGGAGTATTTCTTGATGTGTCATCCGCATATGACAATGTTCTTCTTCCAGTACTCAGGCAGAAAATGCTAAATCTGAGTATCCCTGTGAAGATGACTAATTTCATCTGCAATTTCCTTTCTTCCCGCTGTATTATAATATCTACAAAAGATTCTTCTTTCCCTCCAAGATTGGTGTGGAAAGGTCTTCCTCAAGGATCTGTTTTGAGCCCTATCCTTTACAGTTTATATACACATGACTTGGAACTGTGTGTTAATTGTTTTTGTGATATCCTTCAATATGCGGATGATTTGTCATTATATATTTCCTCTAAAGATATAAAGGAATGCACATCCCGACTTAACTCTGCCATTACCTATTTGAATAATTGGTTAGATACCCATGGGTTATCTATCTCTATTGAAAAAAGTGCTAGTGGTTTTTTCTCGCTCCAGGCTTGCTACTGACATCATTATTACTAGTAATGATAAGGTTTTCCCAGTTAGAGATAGAGTGAAGTTTTTGGGTGTTTATCTAGATTCAAAGATGACAGGTATTCATCATATTAATCACATGAATAAAAAATGTGAAAAAAACATAAATATCCTGCGGTCCCTTTCTGGAGTGTGTTGGGGCTCTCATCCTTACACCCAGAAGCTACTTTATAACTCCTTTGTCCGTAGTCATTTAGACTATGGATCTTTCCTTCTAGAACCCTGTAACAAATTACCTTTAAAGTCATTAGACAAAATCCAGTCCAAATCATTAAGAATTATCATAGGCGCTATGAAATCTTCCCCGGTTAATGCTCTTCAAGTTGAATGTGTAGATCCTCCTCTTCAATTCCGAAGACAATACCTATCTGATAGATTCCTTTTTAAAGTCTTTCAATCTTGCTATCACCCACTTATTAGTAAACTTCATTCTCTGACACAACTCCTGTCTTCCTCTAACTATTGGTTGCACAAAGATCCCCCATGTCTCGTAATCAGCTACCAAAAACTAACTAGTCTCCCTTGCCCTATCTTCCAATGCCGTCTTAATCCCCTTTTTGAGACTCCTTTTGAATCTCTTATATTCTCTCCTAAAATTATCCTTAACTTTTCTATTGATAAAGGCTCCCCCATGGCTAACATTCATTTTAACCAAATTATAAATGAACACTTTAAGGACTGGCTACTTATTTTTACGGATGCATCAAAATTTTCTGATCATAGCTGTGTTGGAGTGTCTAGACAGTAGTAGGGATCCAGACAGACACTCCAACACAGCTATGATCAGAAAATTTTACACTTAAAGTTTAAAATTTAAAATCACATTTACATGTGATTTTAAGCTTTAAATTACCTGGTATATCTTCAGTTTTTACTGGGGAATCAATAGCTATTTTAGAGGCACTTAACTTTATAGAATCACATAGTTTAGACAAATCTATTATACTTTCCGACTCCAGAAGTGCCCTTGAAGATATTTTGTCTAATCCGTTTCGGTCTAAAAACAAATTTTCTTTCATCCTGAAAATAAGACAGCTACTTTTTAAATGCCATTCACAAAACATTCAGGTTGTACTTGCATGGATCCCTGGACATAGTGGCATTTCAGGTAATGAAAGTGCAGATGCATATGCTAAAGAAGCTACAATATCTGGTAGTTTGTTTTAGGTAATTCAACAGTGAAAGCCTGTCATTATTAATATAGTATAAATATTTAGCCCTTGTACTCTCATAACACCAACATTCTTAGCCGAGCATTTACCCTCTAGTAAACATAAAACCAAAGACTCACTCTGACATTGGCAAATCCTCGCGGGAGCCATTATACAAGAAGAAGAAGAAGTCAGAAGACTGAGCGGAATATTGAAACGACGTTTCTACAAAACAGTTTATTGGTGACTGACTCCAGTAATACATATAAGAATGAAATTGCGGATAAGCAAACAAACACATCGACATTCCCGTAACTACATACACGGTACATTATGTCCCTACATCATTCCCCCCTTTACAAACAAAAATAACAATAATATAAAAACATTTTACAAAAAATTAAAACCGACTTCAAAAATACTAAACTAAAAAGTAATAAAATAACAGTTTCTTTAATTTTTGTGCTTACAACATATAATCAACTTAATCTTCTACTAATGTACAAACTTTGCGTTTACCACTTCATTATAGTTACTTTTGCAGTCGGTGTCAGCCAAGGTAGGTTTTTACATTTTACAATTTACAGCAACAAATACGACACCGACTCCAAAAGTAACTATAATGACGTGGTAAACGCAAAGTTTGTACATTAGTAGAAGATTAAGTTGATTATATGTTGTAAGCACAAAAATTAAAGAAACTGTTATTTTATTACTTTTTAGTTTAGTATTTTTGAAGTCGGTTTTAATTTTTTGTAAAATGTTTTTATTTCTTAATTTTTAGTGATTCCGAAATTCGTCGTCTTGGCGTTCATTGAAGGAGGCATGTTCAGCAGTGGATGGATAAATGATGATGATGATGATGATGATGATGGTGATGATGGTGATGATGATGATGATTACGATGACCGCGACATACTATGGTGTGCTACCAAAGCATCCTATACAATTGTTAGTTACATCGACACGTAATAAAATTATCATATCATCAAGATAAACAAAACCAACCAAATAGGCATTATTGGGAATAACTAAAAAACGGCTTGTCAGATCTTAATAAAATTAATATGGGACCAAATTGGAAACACCAGCTTTCAAACAAAAAAATAACCATCGAAATCCATTCACAAACGGCGGAGATATCGTGTCACATACATACAAAAAAAAAAAAAAAAAAACATACAGACGAATTGAGAACCTCCTTTTTTTTTGAAGTCGGTTAAAAATCACAAAAAAATTAGGCAGCATTATTTTACAATCGATAATAATCAGTTACAAAATGAGAAAATTACACATTCTAATCGATAATAGTTAATAGCTTATTTAAAAAAAATATCATACGTATTACACTTTATAAAATTGTACACAATACAATGTATACTTATTCTATAATGACAAACGGTTTATATACTCTATATATACTTTTTGAACGGCACTTAGGCATAACTGAGGCCTTAGACAAAGTAACATTAGAAAAACGATAACGAAGTTCGAAAAGAATAAAATGTATGGGATTGACATAAGCCGTCGTCAATTATGTCACTCGTTATCGTTATCGCAAGTTGGTAGACAATGTTAAAATTCGTAACAAAATCATAAACTGTCAATTGGTTATCGAACACTTATGTTATTTTATTATTGATATTGATTCGTTATCCGTGGGCGTGGGCGTGGGCCATGGAGGGTAACATTTTCACATTTTTTATGAGTTTAGTGTGTATGAGGTCTATTTACATAGAAATTAATTTTAATTTTTTGGTCCGATTTGACACTTCTTGTCGAACTTTGTTGACACTTGACAGTTGTTGTCGTTGCACTGTCACGATCTTTGATTGATCATTCGCTAGAAAATTATTATCGTTATCTCAAAGACGATAACGAATTTCGGCTACGAAGCGATGTCACTTTGTCTACAGGCCCTGGTAACCGGGGCTGCTGCTGGTTGTCCTACGGTATGCAGGTTGAGTCATCCTTTGAGTCCAAAGGTCGCACACTGTCTTGTACACGTGTTGGCACTTGAGGATTCATTGTGGAATTTTTCACTCAAATTCCGCTCACAATTAAAATTTTACTGTTCAATCGGGTCACCAGTGTACATTTATACGTGGTGGTGGTGTATATATATGAGACTGATGATGACGACACCAGCGCTACTAGTATATACTAACACGTCATGTACGTCAGAAGGCTGAGCGGAATATTGAAACGACGTTTCCACAAAACAGTTTATTGGTGACTGACTCCAGTAATACATATAAGAATGAAATTGCGGATAAGCAAACAAACACATCGACATTCCCGTAACTACATACACGGTAAATTATGTCCCTACAGTAACATTTTAGTTGTGTCGTCATTCACATAATTGTTTTCTTTAGATTCTTCATTTCCTATAAAGTCGATACTTAACACTTCTCTTGTAACATGACAATTCACTGACATCCTATATCATGCTAATTGGTTTCTATTTCCCCACCACTGTCGAACCTTTCAAACTTCTCTTGACATCCTTTAAGGAGAATCTCAGCTTTTGTCAAAAGGACCTTAATCCAACTAAGAAGCTGATGAATACCAAATCTGCAATTAATTAGACACTGTAAGATGCACGAAGCCGCGAACTCTAGTTAATATTAAAGCGTGTAAGCCGGGAACTGCATTTAAGCCCGTTACAAGTGTCGCGAGTTGCACCCAACTCCCGCCAGACTCCTGCCCGAGTCCTGTTACAAAAACTTCGCGAACCAAACTTGCTGCCATTCGAATGGCGAGGGAGTATTATGAACGTATTTTACTATTGGGACTGAATGTCTCCGTGCAAGACTTGAGACAGTGCGATAGTCGGACTTTAAACAGCTGTGGCAGACGTATGATATTATAAACAGCAAGTAATGTAAAATAACAGGTTATATCGAAATAAATACTTTATATTCGTGTACCTGTCAATGTTAATTTATTAGCAGCTAGCGGTTATTCGTACTGAATGTATATAGTCTTTTTTTTATGGCGGGAAATACTAAGAAGCATCCCGGGGAGAAGAGGGGGGACTCCCCAGGCATGTGGGACGCTCGAAAGATGTTAAGTTCGACGCAGCTCTACTCACTAAAACCTGGCGAGTGCCACCAATGATGACTTTGGTGAGGTGCCCCGGGTCTATTGAGTAAACAGGGCACCTCGACGGCTAGTCAATCCCCAAAGGAACCGACACCACCTCCACCTCTGTGTCCCACATCACAACCCATCCCAGCGTCGGGACAGTGCAATGGGGTGAGGTTCCCATCCAAGCCTCTTGTCCCACCTGCTCTTTTGTCCCCTCTTCTTATAAGAGGGGTGCAAAGAGCAGCTCCCTCGGTTCAATTGGCTTTGCCCAAAGTGCTGGGGTAAGGGGTGAGGATGGGAACCTCACCCCATTGTACTGTCCCGACGTAGGGAGAGGGTGTTCTGTGGTGCTTGACAACCCCTCTGTGGAGGTGGCGTCGGTCCCTTGCGGGGCTGACTAGCCGTCGAGGTGCCCTGTTAGCTTAACAGATCCGGGGCACCTCACCAAGGCGGCACTGGTGGCACTCGCCGGGTTTTAGTGGGTAGAGCTGCGTGCATTTACCATCTTTCGGGCGCAGCGAGTCCCACATACCCACCTGGGGAGACCCACTCCCCAGGCGGGATGCCTCAGAGCATTTCCCGGCGTAAAAGAAAAAAAAAAAAAAACATGTTCATCACACAAACATTTGTCCTGGGTGGGGATCAAACCCACGACCTTCTGGTTGAGCAGTCAGGGTCACTAACCACTAGACCAACAGGCCAGTCATTAAACATATATAAACATCTCTATAATTTAAAGACTTGTTGCATTCGGCCAGAATTTATGATTATGTGCGTTTAACAATTACGTCGTTTTGAATTTTCAATCGTCGTAATTATGAATTACTACTAAGACTTATATTAGGGCAAATGTAATTTCCATGGAATTTTGAATTTTTCGGGATAAAATGTAGCCTATGTTTTAATCACCATTTCAACTTTCATCCAAATCAGTTCAGCCGTTTTGTAGTGAAAGATCAACAAACATACATAATTACAAACATACGCCTTTATAATGTATGTAAGACAAATTATCATAAAACTAATTATTACATAAAACTACTAATATTATCAATGCTAAAGCTGACTTTGTTTAATACTCCACGCGCAAACGGCGGAATGAAGGATTTGAAAGATATATATTTATAGTCCCGGGCTAGAAATACTGTTTACATGGTTCCTTTGGGATCACCTCGTCCATTATTGGGTTGGTATGAGGGATGGGGTACACCACCATCCTACTTATTTTTTGCGTGCTTTCTGCTGGTTGTACTACACTTGTAACAGACGACACGGACCACTTACCACCAACGAATTTTTTTCCGCCTGGAAATGATCTTAAACATCCCGAGGGGAGGGGGAACTCCCCAGGCGGGTGGGAGCCCGAAAGGTGGTAGGCGAGGAAATATCGTAAATCAAACAACGACTTCACCATGCCACATTTACTGGAAGATTAGAGGCTAGCATCACGCGTACATCTTTATTTTAATTATTTAGGTATCTACCTCAACTACACCTCCACCCTTAATATCTAGTTTTTTTTCTTTTCCGCCGGGAAATGCTCTTAGGCACCCCGCGAGGGAGGAGGGACTCCTCAAGCGGATATGTAGGACTTGCTGCGCCTGTAATATGGTATAGTGGACGCAGCTCTACCCACTAAAACCCGGCGAGTGCCACCAATGCCAACTTTGCCCCGGATCTATTGAAAAAACAAGATACCTCGACGGCTAGTTAGTCCCTCAAGAGATCGATACCACCTCCACAGAGGGGTCGTCCCGCACCACAGAACAATCCGTCTCAACGTCCGGACAGTGCGATGGGGTGAGGTTCCTATCCTCGCCCCTTGTTCCCCTTCTACATTTTTGTCCCCTTTTATAAGAGGGATAGGCTTTGCCGTGCTGGGCTCACCTTAGGCTACTAAGCCCTACAGCCACGACAAGGCTTGAACCTTGGTGGGGTACTATCAACGTCTGCTAGATTACCTTTAACACAAAAAGGTGAAGGCGTGTGCGAGCTGCCCATTTTTAAATACTTTCTTACTAAATTAATTTCTAAGTAAGTGGCTCCCTCGGGCTCGGTCAAGGAGGTCATTAACATCTCGACCGCTATATATTTGGACCGTTTATATTCGCAACTCAATTTACTATTTATCGCACCCTTTTTACTATTACCAATTTATATCGAGTACCACAAAATTATTATATGCTTAAAGTAAACAATGGATGCCGTTTCACATTAATAGCCTTTTTTTTTTCTTTAACGCCGGGAAATGCTCTGAGGCATCCCGCGGAGGAGTGGGTCTCCCCCGGCGGGTATGGTGTGGGACTCGCTACGCCCGAAAGCTGGTAAGTTGACGCAGCTCTACCTACTAAAATCCGGCGAGTGCCACCAATACCGCCTTTGGTGGTGGTGCTCTGGATCTATTGAGCAAACAGGCACCTCGACGGCTAGTCAGTCCCCCAAGGGACCGACGCCACCTCCACAGATCCCGCACCACAGAACCACCCCTCCCAACGCCGGGACAGTACAATGCGGTGAGATTCCCGTCCTTGCCCCTTGCTCCTGCTCTTTTGTCTCCTCTTCTTATAAGAGGTGTATAAATAGCCCCCTTGGCTCATTTAGCTTCGCCCAAGGTGCTGCGGCTCACCCTAGGCTACTGGGCCCCACCGCCACGTCAAGGCCTGAACCATGGTGGGGACATTAATTGCCTTAACAGTTCCACCGATTTTGATAAAGTTTTGTGAAATTGTATCAAGATATAAGATAATATTTAACTCTATACAAGACTTGGTTTAATAAATGATGTAGAACGTTTTGTTCGTTCGTCATGGTTGACGAACATAACATAATATAAAATAAAATAAAAAATATAACCGTGTTCAAATACGTAAAAGTTGTAATATTGTTAATATTTTCACTATTCATCATAATTATCGTCACCCCATCCCCTTGTCGTCACTTAAAACTATGGCTCATTCATATCATTATCAGCTTATAACCGATTGTAAAGATGCTCAATTTCAAATGACATTTTTATGCAAATTTTATGACAATTTATTATAATCATAGGTACATTTCACATGATATTTTAATCCAAATCAATGCTAGAATGTCGCACACGTTGGAAATAGGTATCGCGCCGTATTTGTTAAAGTTTAGCTGCTATTAGTGCACAGTTAGGCGGCAGTTTTTACACGGATTCGGCGGAACTTGGTGTTATAACTCAGCATTTCTTCATGCAAATAACATATGCAATTCACGTAGTTAGCAATTTCGGAAGTTTAATGACCGTGTTAACATTTTTTGATTGATATAAGTCTACACTACAATAGTAGAAGAGTCGATCTTAAAACACTCAAATTTATAATTCAAAAGAGTTGTTAAAGAGCGTTTGTGTGGTAGAGGATATTATAAAATAAAAGATTTCATGGAAGATACCACACCCTGGGAATAAGGCGTTCCTCCCGGGCATTTCAGGATGAGATGTTAAAATTGTTATATAATACATATTATTTGAAAAAAATTGTTCCACTGAGTTTGTTTCGCCGGTTCTTCTCAGTGGGCTTACCTTAGAAGACTAGACTCAATTGACGTTCAAAAAGATACTGTATTAGTACTATTTTAAATAAAAAAAATGATTTTGATTTTATTTAGTGTGGAAAAGATTAATGCCGCTTGCTACGACGATTCCTCTCTGTGGGTTCAATATGAAATAGGTGCTATCACCGTTCATCCTATTTATTTACGTTTATTTACTTATTTATTTAAAAAACCAACAGCGTAATAATTATAAAAAAGTTACGTATGTTTTTTTTATATAATAAGGCCAATTACAGGTTTTTGTAACACAATATAAATAGCCCGGACATTTAGGATATTGTGTTTTATATTTATAATACCCGGGACAATATCGTAGGTTAGATTCATATCCATTACTTTGCGTCTCTCTTCTAAGGTTAGGAGATCATAATATCGACAGTCTTCTAGATAAGTGGATGGAGGAGGACGAAATTTGTAATTGAGGTGATCAATAAATTTCTTTTGTATTCGCTCGATACTGTCCCTATATATAGAGTACTGTGGAGACCAGACTTGACATGCATACTCCAGGATGCTACGTACATAAGCATAGTAAACGACCTTGATTGCAGTGATGTCCCCATATGTCTGTATTCTCTTCTCTCATTCTCTTACCATCACCTTTCAATCTAATTACGCCATAAATTATATCATAACGCCGAGTTATCAAATCATCAGTCTGTGATTATACGAACTAACCATAAAATACATTGTACAAGAATGTTCTTTTCCCCGGTTAAAACTAATCCCCTGATGTAATTGTGGTCCCAGATGCGATCCGGGTGAAAACCAACCGATAAACAACAATATTCTGCCGTGCGTAAATTCTCATCCCGCCGCCCACCCGTATATCATAATAGAGCATTGCTAAAGCATCGCCCACTTGTCGGATTACTTTGTGAAATTCTTTTGAATACTAATTTTAAAGCATTTATAAAGCTCTTATATTCTTCAGAATTTTCCCTTTACTTATGTTGTGAGACCTAGCTTCTTACCACACTTCGCGATTCTGTCAATGGAAAGTACCTAGGTTTTGGTTTGACAGATAACAGACAAACAAACAACATATTGTATATGGGTATAAGGGTTCCGTTTTGTCATTTTTAGGAGGGGTTTCTTAAAATTATATCATTATAACTCCGTCTGAAAATATATAGAAGAATAAATATGGATTATTTGAAAAAAAAAACACTGGAAATAATGTTCATGGTTTTTATGTTAATACTAGCTTCACTTGTGTTAACTTAGATTTGCAGTCGTACGCAGATGGATGATGATTATTTTATAGTTTAAGTTACTCCTTATAACATCAGCTATCTGCCAGTGAAAGTCCCATCAAAATCGGCCCAGCCGTTTCAGAGATTAGCCGGAACAAACAGACAGAAGGACAGACAAAATTTTTAAAAAAGGCTTTTTGGTATATGTACCGTGTATACATCCAATAATATTTATTATGTATACATCCATAACAATATGCATTCAATAAAAAGCGGTTTTTTTAATATTACAAACAGACACTAAAATTTTATTTATCTGTATAGATACTATGCAAAGTGACAGACGTGAACAACTGACCAGCTGACCACCTACCATCGTAGGTGATCAGCGTTGCACTTGGTAATTGTTCACAGAGGGCTCACCTGCGACTAGCACACCCCACCATTGTTCAGGCCTTGACGTAGAGGTGGGGCTCAGTAGCCTAGGGTAAGCCCAGCACCTTGGGCGAAGCTAATTAAGCCGAGGGGGCTCTTTGTACTCCTCTTATAAGAAGAGGGGACAAAAGAGCAGGTGGAAGCCCTCTGTGTAGGTGGCGTCGGTCCCTTGGGGGACTGACTAACCGTCGAGATGACCTGTTTGCCATTAGATCCGGGACACCTCACCAAAGGCGGCATTGGTGGCACTCGCCGGGTTTTAGTGGGTAGAGCTGCGTCCACTTATCAGATTTCCGGGCGCAGCGAGTCCTGCGGGGGGGTGGGTCTCCCCACGTGGGGAGACCCACTCCCCCGCAGGATGCCTCAGACCATTTCCCGGCGTTAAAGAAAAAAATCGGATGTCTGTAAAGTCGGTTTACTGACGATAGTTGAACGTGACAACGTTATAAGAAAATTGAACGCCTCAGAGCGAGGTAACGCCGCATACGTCATCGCATACGTCATGTTTTTCGTTCTTGCAGCCGGCTCCATCGAATTATAAGACGTTGTCACGTCAAAAATAAAAAGCTCAGATAAGTCATCAATTCAATTGTTTGTTCACGTATTGTCGGCGCTCGCTTTATTAACTACCAGAGTCTCAAGTATTTGCTTTCGATTTGATTGTCCATTAGCGCTTTAATGACGCGATCATTAACTTGAGAACATTACCTGCATCAGTAATGAAGAGCTATTACGCAATACATAAATACTCTAGAATCTAGATTGTAGTATCAAGTGCTATAACTTACTGGTGGGAGGGATGCTCGTCTATCAGTCTGAATAGGCCCCACCGTCTTTCTTATTTCTTCGGCCATACCGCTTTGCTGTGGGAAATATAAAAAAAGAAATATGAGATTTTGTACGAGGTAGGTAGTGCAATGCTGCTTTGCAGCCGAATTTGGCCGGCACGACTGGGGTGGTACCTCTCGCTTGTATAATACCGGCGTAAAGTGATCGATATGCTGTCGCGTTTCGTGCGGTATGTGAGTGTCCTGTTGCACATTGGGGGGCATAGAGAAAAGGAGGGCAACGCATCTGCATAATCTCTGGTTGTGCGGATGTGTATGGGCGTCTTGACTCTGCTCTCTTCGACTGCTCGTTTGCCCTCCTATGATATAAAAAAAAGAAAAGGGCATACTCATATTTAATAGCTGGATCAAAAGGCCGACAACGCACCTGCTAATGATGTAGTGCCCATGGATGTCCCTTATCACTTACCACCAGGTGAAACGACTGTCCGTTTGGCCCAACTTCTATAAAAAATACGTTTTTAAATTTACGCATTAGTAAAATATCTAGTTCTTGGTTAAGTCGTTTATAATTTTAGTTGTTTCTGTTATTATTAACAAACTAGTTGTTGCCCGCAGCTTCACCCGCGTTTACTTACTCAACTTAACTACTGTTCATTACAGCGTGATGTTATATAGCCTATAGCCTTCCTCGATAAATGGGCTATCTAACACTGAAATAATTTTTCAAATTGGACCAGTAGTTCCTGAGATTAGCGCGTTCAAACAAACAAACTCTTCAGCTTTATAATATTATAGTATAGATTTAATCAGTACTTCATAACTTGCTTGTCTTTATATGTTGATCTTCGATTGTTCTCCGGAGTCGTTCATGAAATGACATTAGCCAACAAGATTGTAGAGTCGGTGAGAGCAGCTAACGAGCATAACAGACACACGGTTTATGTGAGAAATAAAACTCGCTGTAACATTGTACGTTCATGTTTACTAGCAACGAATTTTCTTTTACGATTTTGTTATTTGGACGGATTACTCGAATTCCAAGCGTATTTGCCTATAAAAGACGCGATATTTCATATATTTTATTACGCCGTAAACATTTTAATATAACTAACGTAGGCGAAACAAATAAGGAAATGTGTAGTTTGGTGTTTAGGTGCCTTATCAACTATTTAAGTAAACACATATTGCCGGGTACCTGGAACGAGCACGTCGACTGTTACTGTGTTTGATTTGATTAATTGATAATGTTTTTCAGTAAATATGTGTCTTCTATATCTATAGGAGCTGTTCTATAGATTGACTCATCACGATATCTCTGGAACTATAAGACCTAGAGACTTGAAATTTATATATATAGGAGCTGTTCTATAGATTGACTCATCACGATATCTCTGGAACTATAAGACCTAGAGACTTGAAATTTATATATATAGGAGCTGTTCTATAGATTGACTCATCATGATATCTCTGGAACTATAAGACCTAGAGACTTGAAATTTATATATATAGGAGCTGTTCTATAGATTGACTCATCACGATATCTCTGGAACTATAAGACCTAGAGACTTGAAATTTATATATATAGGAGCTGTTCTATAGATTGACTCATCACGATATCTCTGGAACTATAAGACCTAGAGACTTGAAATTTATATATATAGGAGCTGTTCTATAGATTGACTCATCACGATATCTCTGGAACTATAAGACCTAGAGACTTGAAATTTATATATATAGGAGCTGTTCTATAGATTGACTCATCATGATATCTCTGGAACTATAAGACCTAGAGACTTGAAATTTATATATATAGGAGCTGTTCTATAGATTGACTCATCACGATATCTCTGGAACTATAAGACCTAGAGACTTGAAATTTATATATATAGGAGCTGTTCTATAGATTGACTCATCACGATATCTCTGGAACTATAAGACCTAGAGACTTGAAATTTATATATATAGGAGCTGTTCTATAGATTGACTCATCACGATATCTCTGGAACTATAAGATCTAGAGACTTGAAATTTATATATATAGGAGCTGTTCTATAGATTGACGCATCACGATATCTCTGGAACTATAAGACCTAGATACTTGAAATTTATATATATATATAGGAGCTGTTCTATAGATTGACTCATCACGATATCTCTGGAACTATAAGATCTAGAGACTTGAAATTTATATATATAGGAGCTGTTCTATAGATTGACTCATCACGATATCTCTGGAACTATAAGATCTAGAGACTTGAAATTTATATATATAGGAGCTGTTCTATAGATTGACGCATCACGATATCTCTGGAACTATAAGACCTAGATACTTGAAATTTATATATATATAGGAGCTGTTCTATAGATTGACTCATCACGATATCTCTGGAACTATAAGACCTAGAGACTTGAAATTTATATATATAGGAGCTGTTCTATAGATTGACTCATCACGATATCTATGGAACTATAAGACCTAGAGACTTGAAATTTATATATATAGGAGCTGTTCTATAGATTGACTCATCACGATATCTCTGGAACTATAAGATCTAGAGACTTGAAATTTATATATATAGGAGCTGTTCTATAGATTGACGCATCACGATATCTCTGGAACTATAAGACCTAGAGACTTGAAATTTATATATATAGGAGCTGTTCTATAGATTGACTCATCACGATATCTCTGGAACTATAAGACCTAGAGACTTGAAATTTATATATATAGGAGCTGTTCTATAGATTGACTCATCATGATATCTCTGGAACTATAAGACCTAGAGACTTGAAATTTATATATATAGGAGCTGTTCTATAGATTGACTCATCACGATATCTCTGGAACTATAAGACCTAGAGACTTGAAATTTATATATATAGGAGCTGTTCTATAGATTGACTCATCACGATATCTCTGGAACTATAAGACCTAGAGACTTGAAATTTATATATATAGGAGCTGTTCTATAGATTGACTCATCACGATATCTCTGGAACTATAAGATCTAGAGACTTGAAATTTATATATATAGGAGCTGTTCTATAGATTGACGCATCACGATATCTCTGGAACTATAAGACCTAGATACTTGAAATTTATATATATATATAGGAGCTGTTCTATAGATTGACTCATCACGATATCTCTGGAACTATAAGATCTAGAGACTTGAAATTTATATATATAGGAGCTGTTCTATAGATTGACTCATCACGATATCTCTGGAACTATAAGATCTAGAGACTTGAAATTTATATATATAGGAGCTGTTCTATAGATTGACGCATCACGATATCTCTGGAACTATAAGACCTAGATACTTGAAATTTATATATATATAGGAGCTGTTCTATAGATTGACTCATCACGATATCTCTGGAACTATAAGACCTAGAGACTTGAAATTTATATATATAGGAGCTGTTCTATAGATTGACTCATCACGATATCTCTGGAACTATAAGACCTAGAGACTTGAAATTTATATATATAGGAGCTGTTCTATAGATTGACTCATCACGATATCTCTGGAACTATAAGATCTAGAGACTTGAAATTTATATATATAGGAGCTGTTCTATAGATTGACGCATCACGATATCTCTGGAACTATAAGACCTAGAGACTTGAAATTTATATATATATAGGAGCTGTTCTATAGATTGACTCATCACGATATCTCTGGAACTATAAGACCTAGAGACTTGAAATTTATATATATAGGAGCTGTTCTATAGATTGACTCATCACGATATCTCTGGAACTATAAGATCTAGAGAATTGAAATTTATATATATAGGAGCTGTTCTATAGATTGACGCATCACGATATCTCTGGAACTATAAGACCTAGATACTTGAAATTTATATATATATAGGAGCTGTTCTATAGATTGACTCATCACGATATCTCTGGAACTATAAGACCTAGAGACTTGAAATTTATATATATAGGAGCTGTTCTATAGATTGACTCATCACGATATCTCTGGAACTATAAGACCTAGAGACTTGAAATTTATATATATAGGAGCTGTTCTATAGATTGACTCATCACGATATCTCTGGAACTATAAGACCTAGAGACTTGAAATTTATATATATAGGAGCTGTTCTATAGATTGACTCATCACGATATCTCTGGAACTATAAGACCTAGAGACTTGAAATTTATATATATAGGAGCTGTTCTATAGATTGACGCATCACGATATCTCTGGAACTATAAGACCTAGAGACTTGAAATTTATATATATATAGGAGCTGTTCTATAGATTGACTCATCACGATATCTCTGGAACTATAAGACCTAGAGACTTGAAATTTATATATATAGGAGCTGTTCTATAGATTGACTCATCACGATATCTCTGGAACTATAAGATCTAGAGACTTGAAATTTATATATATAGGAGCTGTTCTATAGATTGACGCATCACGATATCTCTGGAACTATAAGACCTAGAGACTTGAAATTTATATATATATAGGAGCTGTTCTATAGATTGACTCATCACGATATCTCTGGAACTATAAGACCTAGAGACTTGAAATTTATATATATAGGAGCTGTTCTATAGATTGACTCATCACGATATCTCTGGAACTATAAGACCTAGAGACTTGAAATTTATATATATAGGAGCTGTTCTATAGATTGACTCATCACGATATCTCTGGAACTATAAGACCTAGAGACTTGAAATTTATATATATAGGAGCTGTTCTATAGATTGACTCATCACGATATCTCTGGAACTATAAGACCTAGGGACTTGAAATTTATATATATAGGAGCTGTTCTATAGATTGACTCATCACGATATCTCTGGAACTATAAGACCTAGAGACTTGAAATTTATATATATAGGAGCTGTTCTATAGATTGACGCATCACGATGTCTCTGGAACTATAAGACCTAGAGACATGAAATTTGGTAGGAATATTATTTTGCCATGTAGAGGTCAGCTAAGAATGGATTTGACAGAACGAAGTCTGTGTGGACACTTAGTTTTAAATATATAAATATATATATATATATATATATATATATATATATTAAAATTAATAAAGAATACATATTATTTAAAAAGATTAGTTCCTCTGAGTTTTTTTCGCCGATTCTTTTGAGTAGGCTGACATTGGAACCTGTGGTAGATACAATTGACGTTCGAAAAGATACTTTATTGGTACTAGTTTGAATAAAATAAAATGAATTTGTATGCTAATATTTTCATTGATAAAGAAATTTTTAGGTCCATCCACAATGAAATATAAACTTCTAGTCGGGTATGAAAAATGTTTTATATTAATAGGTCTTAATAAATTATTGATGAATTAACATTTAAGGCGACGCATTTTTAAACAATAATTCTAATACCGGACACGCGCCAGGGGAGGTTGAGCGTCCTGAGTGGCGCGAGGATCTCCGTACGCGCACGATCTTATTACTACGTACGGACGTAAACGACAAAATGGTGTTTTTGTTATTTTATTGCGTTAAAAACGATAATTGGAGAAATTCCTTCTATTATTTTAAATAACATAATACATCTCTCCTAATAATACTCATCTCCGAAGAAAGTTAAAAGGCTTAAACCCTTAAACTTAAGACGTATATTTGATTTTTTTTTCTCTGTTACAAAAGTTACCTAATCATGTTTTGAAAACTAATAAAATAATGTTTTTATTATGAACTATTAGTTACCACCAAGTTATATTTTCATTCGTTTTGGAATTTCTGAAATAAACATTATTGACGGCAAAATTTCCAATGCATCCTCTTATGAGATTTTTTTTAATTTAAAGGCAAATAACGGAGGCGGTAACAGCTAACATATAATAAAATAAAAATAGAAAGTGTAGATAAATAAAATTGCAGGCTAGAGCTGGTAGTTGAGTGTATTACAGTAACTGGTATCTCTCTGTTAACTCTACACATTACATTAGCTGCCGGCTCAAGTAGTCCACTTACTGAAACGAAGTCCACTTCCACTCAAATTTATTGAGCTCTCTGTATACTAAACTTCTATTTTGAATAAAACTTCGATATCAAAACATCAGCAAATCTCAATAATGTTAAAATTAACACCGCGATATGTGTACGAAGGGTTTCTTAATAAAAGTAATATTAACTGACTGGTATTTATTACTTTTTTATGTTAGTTGGATAGGCAAACGCACATGATGATAAGTGATCAACGTCGCCCATGAACATAAACTAGTTTACCTGGAACGAGCCTAGGCATTTATGTGTTGTCTATCCAGAGACATAAGATGTTAAGTCTCGGTGCCAGTAATTACACTGCCTGTCTTGCCCTTCTCTCCGAAACACAGCAAAGCTATTTCACGGGAGAAAGAAGCAAGATGGTAGTACCCATGTAACAGCGCGGCACAGCGCAACCCTCCCACCGGTAGAAAAGGATGTTAGTTGGATAGGCAAAGTGACAGACGTACCACCTGATGGTAAGTGGTCGACGGCGATTCCGCGTATCTTGTTCATGTTTTTAGCCTTTGCACAAAACTGTCTCAATAATAATAATAATTAATTATAGTGCCCGTCGTGCCCTTTTATTCAAAACACAGCAAAAATGAAACAAGCTGGAGTAAACGGAATCTTAAAATCGGAGCCTTATGGTGACTTCCGGAGCTCATAGACATTCTCACAAACAAAAGTTATGTAGATGCGTTCCCTACTTTTCCTTATCCCCCCAATGAGCCACCGGAATCTCACGAACCGCACGAAACGTGAGAGCATAGCTGTCACTTTTTTTTTTTTTTCGGAAGGGCTAGACTTTTCGGCCTGATGGCCTTTAAGCTCAATCGGTACAGTAAGTGAGCAGATGGCTCACTTAAGAAATATTCGAAAGGGGGACGCCCCCCTACGCGCCCCGCAGGGGGCGCGGTTTATCGCGCGCGCTGCTCGGGAGAGCAGGATTTGGACTAGTCAAATCCGATACGGTCGACGAATCTTTTACGGTTGAATTTAACCTATCATCAAGAGGGAGCTGTCACTTGACGCCGGTGTTATGTGAGCGAGAGGTACCACCCCGGTCGTGCGGGAACAAACCTGTTTACAATTGTTTAGGAGCTCTTTATAGACGTTTGAGGTCATACCTATTTAGTGAAAATCTTCTTAATACCTAACAAAATATTAAAGATACTTAGTAGTTTTTTTTCGGAGGGATCTATGCTAATGGCCCAAAGGCCCTAATGCTTCGTCGGATTAGTGCGAGCCCATTTGGCTCACTATTGGTTTGTTAAAATGGGGGTTGCCCCCCGCCATCCGTGCAGTCTGCGACCACACAGCCTCCTGGCGTCGGGTTGGAGATACTTAGTCGTTACTGTCACAATAATATAAGAACATGTAGAATGTATTAGGAAGGTTATGTTTTCCTATTTGACAGAATAAAATTATTTCAACTTGAGCCTGATATAATACAGTGATTGTGTTCCCAATTATCTTCAAAAACTGATTATATGTCAAGAGATTTTATTACATATAACACATTTCGTGTTCCACGAGTTATACAAAGTCAAATTTTCCTATAACAAAGGCACATAAACATAACACTCCCACAAATCTAAAGCCACGTCACCATTTCCATAAGAATTAAAAACACATTTCCTTATCACCTAAGGCTCGCGTGTCCTCGATGTGTTCAGCAATAACAATCCAGATATAACTCAAAGCCTAGCCCTTGCTGTCACAACAAAATGGCCGACGAATAAAATGGCTGCACTTTAAAAAGGATAATTCATGCTAAAACGTTTTTATTATGTCTGGTAAAAGTATACTGCTGTAAAGACAAGTTTACTGTAATAAAATCTTATAGTTATTGTTTTAAAAATATTGTTTCACACAAAGGAGGTTTTAGTGTAGGTAAGGCGGCTTTTTAAGCAGGAACCGATCTAGGAGTAAAACTTGCCTCGCTAAGAAATATCAACTTTTTCGTTCTATTTAAAATGTCATAAAATAGTTAATAATAATAATATCGACCCTTGTATGTCCCACTGCTGGGCACGGGTCTCCTCCTCGAAATCAGGCGAGGAGGGTTTTGGGCGATTGTTCACCGATGCGCTGGCCCAATGCGGGTTGGTGAACTTCACACACTTTCAAAAACTTTTAATCTCATCAGGCATGCAGGTTTTCTCACGATGTTTCCTTCACCGGTGAGCAAGCGATGGTCTCATGTTCAGATGCACGTAGAAATTAAGAAAACCACATTTCTAGGCAACACAGGGGGGGGTCAGGATCGAACCCGAACCCCTCGGCTCTCACTCAAGAGGCCGAGCCCATACCCTAAATACCATACCATAAAATTGTTAGCTAAGACTTACATAAACTAATTTTAGGCCCGTAAGTGGGATCACGCCAGAACCCTTTTCCTTGTCCTATCTAATTTTCTAAAATTTAATGTTAAATCTCATTTTCATCATCATACATATGAATTTACCTGAAGATCCCTTTGAATTTGGAATAAACTTGTAGTAACTGGTTACACATAGTCGCATGTATTTTTTACGAATGCAAATTAACATGATTAGATACTATTTAGATTAAAATTGCATTCTTAATGGAATAAAATCATGTCTTGGTGTGTTATAGCTTGAATCACGAAAATTATGACATTACTTGAGAAATTGAAATCCCGACCTAGCTTAGTTCTTTTGCTCCTGGAGCTAATATTATTTGCTAATGTACCCACTTTTATACCTTTTTATAATCTACACATACTAGCCATGTTTTTAAGATAATGGGCAGCTATAGCACCATACTTTTTTTTTTCACAATCAAGGGTCAAAAAAAATACACAAAAATACCTAATTTTAAAGAAATGGCAACCGATTGAATGATCAAAGGAGCAAAAATTTAGAAAAAAACTAAAAGTATGCATCATTTTTACACTGTTGGTAAAACTGACGTAAAAACTAGATTTTATTGTAGCCTGACATCGGGGTTACCTCCACTTATCGGATTATCCATTATTTACGACAGACCCTGCATATAAGGAACTACTATATACCAATAATTAACTTTAATATAAACCATATCATAATTTTCTTGATTCAACCTTCATCATATATTGTAAAACTGCGCAAATGGTAGACGAAGTGTCGGCCATTAATTAGGTGGGAAGACGATCTCCGGTGACAAGTCCGTGTTGGATACGAGTGGCTAGGAATCGGCCGTCTTGACGTTCATTGAGGAAGGCCTTAGTTCAGCATTGGATAGAGACTGATGATGATGATGAAATGTGAAATTATGAGTCGTGAAATAAAAAAAAAATTGCTTATTCCTTATACTTTATTCCTGAAGTATAACCACGTAGTAAAAGGGAATATTGAACTCCCTTACAACGTTTTACGGGCAATAACATTTTAATACGTCAGGGTAATGTTGTGCCGTGCTATATGCTAATGTTGTTTATTTATTATAACCATAACTTACTAGTTTCACCTCAAATTAGTTTTAGTTTTATGGAAACATAGTACAGCCTCATCTAGAGCACATGAACACAGCCAGAAGGATCCGCTGATGCCGCGCGCCCATCTGTATGGGTACCACCACCAGGCAATACAAAGTTACCCTCGAGACAGGCAATACATGTGTTTTTTTTTTGTTTTTTTTTATGTTAGTTGGATAGGCAAACTGGCAAACGTGCCACCTGATGGTAAGTGGTCGACGTCGCCCATGAACATAAACTAGTTTACCTGGAACGAGCCCAGGCAACTCATTTATGTGTTGCCTATCCTGAGACATAAGCCGCCTTATTACAAAAAACTGATCTAGTACCGGGATTAAACCAAGACTAAAAAGTCCAGGTTTGTTACGGTAATAACGTTAGTCCATGGACTAAAATTCATTCTTATTACAAATCGAGGACCAACCGAGGTCTAGCTAGTACCAAAGATCGTCCCTGGTTTAATTGTATCCACAGATTATTGAGCAACATATCATTCATTTTGTTCGTTCAATATTTGATTAGTTCGGTACACCGTTCCTTTTTATGCAAAGCTCGCTAATTTATAATTAAATATAATGTGGAAAATACATCAAAATTTTGATAATAAAATTTATTGTGTTATTTAAAATATTTGAAATCTTTACTACTTTGTACTTTGAGGTAGTGTGATTTAAATTCTTGTTTATTACACACAAATATTGTAATATTTCGCTGTTAAGTTGTTTATACAGCTAGCGTTTAAGGGAATGAAATACAAAGCGCGCGTAGTTCTAAATGTCATCGAAATGTTTATTGTTTAGTTATTGCAATGTAAGTCGAGTTACTACTTACCAATAGTTACAATACAGCCATTATTGTTCTTTGATTCTAAATTATATTATATCTATCTAAATTATATTCTAAATGGTATAATATTTTTTGTTGTGATGTTTTGTTGTGTGCCACGAACATAACTTATGCTGTAAAATGAATCAACAAAAGAAAAAAAGGGATGATAATTGGACTTCTCAAGAAAAGGTTAGTGTATGTATTTAATCCAAACATACATGAAAAATATCAGAGTTAATTAGAATTATTACATATGATATAAAATAGGTATGTATATCAATGACAAATTACAATACAACAAAATTACAGAAATAGAATGTTAAATTATATAAGGATGTCAGAGTAATTATTTTAAATGTTAGTCCAATTCAACAATGTTGTCTACATCGAGTTCATTTAATTACCTTTCAATACAATTAATACGAAAAAACGCAAATTCAACGCATATGACATCTGATAATTTGAAGTTTTGAGGTTAGTACCGAAGTTAAACTAGGGGTCACGGTGGTCTAACTTTAGTACCATAGATAGTCCTGGTACTAGCGTTAAACTAGTTTTTGTAATAACATTTATATTAGTCCATGGTTTAAAGCTGGTATTAAACTCGGTACTATATTTAGTCTTCGTTTTGGAATAAGGCGGCTTATGTTATGTCTCGGTGCCAGTAATTACACTGCCTGTCTTGCCCTTCTCTCCGAAATACAGCAAAGCTGTTTGACGGGAGAAACAAGCAAGATGGTGGTACCCATGCAGCCGGGAGCGCGGCAAAGCGCTTCCCTCCCACCGGTGTGTGAGTTGCTTTGGCCAAACCTAGGTGAGCTCGTTGCACGTTGGTTCATATGTGGTGTTAATCACATGCCTTTTTGGCTAGCATAATAAATTTTGGACTAAAACTTTTTTGTACGCAGCATGCTATTGCAGTCTTTTCGCGTAACCAAAATAACACGAACCTTCTCTGATTCAACATGGACTGTACTGATAATATATGTTGTAGACAAATAGTAGGATATCGTCTTAGTTAGTGCTGGGTGCACCTTAGGCTACTGAGCCCCACAGCCACGACAAGGGTTGAACCATGGTGGGGCATCTTAATTACCAAATTCATCCGTCTAGAACCAATTTCTCCCAGTTCCACGTCAAATAAATAATAAAGCATCATAACAATATTTCACTGTCGTCACAGAAAACTTTAATCACCGACAGGAGTATAAATCCTGGCACATTGGAAAGTAACGAGGAAGTAGGGGGAAATTTTGGCAACTGCCATGGACGATTTAATAGAATGTATTTAAGTTTGGCCATTCAAAAAACCAGAAGAGGAAACGCCGTTCATAAGTCTGATCGGGAGCCAAAAATAATCCCTACCTGAAAGGTTCGCTTTTCGCGTCTTGGCACGATTCTTAAACGGTTCCCGGTGGGGCGGCACCGTGCCGGCTGTCGATAGATTATTATTATAATTAGTATTGTTTTTAAATATGAGAAGAGGAGATAATATATAGCAGCAAGCGAGCGAAGAAAATAATGGAAGATTTTAATTTATTGTTTTTATTGTTGCAAAACTGTGTTTGGTCCTAATATATAAATAAATAAATTATATATTTGTATATTTTGGTCAGTATGATTGATATTTCGCAATTCTGTATTATAATTTAATATGGTAGATAATAGGTATTTAATATTATTGAGAAATAAATTTACGAAAATTGATAATAGTGTGATCAATCAGATCAGATGAATCAGAACTCGTGACGTCATAGTTTCCAAAACAAACAATAGCATTCGAGCGTTGTCTGGGTCAACTGGGTTTAGTTGTTTTTGTATAATGAAACAAACCTATGATTTGGTTTGTCGAGTAGGTAAGTTACTTGATTTAACACAATTTAAAAGTCAAAATCACATACAATTATTTAAAATAGGTACAATAACATTAAAATAGATTGACCTGGAGTGAAGTTTAACATAGCCATATATGACATTTACCATCCATCGATACCGTATCTCAAGACAGTCCCATTTCTACCCTAGGTACATACGTCACGGCGCGGTGCCTCAGTACAGTTTGTTATTGCGGAGCCCACCCAGATAAACATTTGACATGTGTTTAGTAGACAACGATTCTTTTACATGAACTGTGTAAGTGCAAAGTTTCATCAGATTTGGAAGTAAAATCATCATCACTAAAAATGTATAACAGACTAGCTGTTGCCCGCAACATCGCTCGCATTTTGTTTTCTTAGATTTATATCCGTATTATTTTATATTATTAATTTTAAGTATATTGATAGTGAAAATGCATCATAATTCTTATAAGTATCGTAAGAAAATAAATAACAATGAGCATTAACTTAATAATATGTTAAGGATACTAAATAACAAAAGTAGAATTAGAAAACATTCTCCAACTTCAAGGGAAAGAGAGAAATTAAATTTTATCTCAATTTATACTGGCCTGTCTTGTTCTTCCCCACCATGGTTCAGGCCTAGTCGTGGCGGTGGCCAAGAAGCCTAGGGTGAACCCAGCACCTTGGGCGAAGCAAATTGAGCCGAGGGGGCTCTTTGTACCCCTCTTATAAAAAGAGGGGACAAAAGAGCAGGTGGCAAGTCCCGACGTTAGGTGGGGTTGTTCTGTGGTGCGGGACAACCCCTCTGTGGAGGTGGCGTCAGTCCCCTTTGGGACTGACTAGCCGTCGAAATTCCCTGTTTGCTCAACAGATCCGGGGCACCTCAGCAAAGGCGGCATTGGTGGCACTCGCCGGGTTTTAGTGGGTAGAGCTGCGTCCACTTACCAGCTTTCGGGCGCAGCGAGTCCCACATCCCCGCCTGAGGAGACCCACTCTCCCGCGGGATGCCTCAGAGCATTTCCCGGCGTTAAAGAAAAAAGAGCCTGTCTTGTTCATTAGTTCGCACTAAAATGTAATGAAAATTGAGATAAATTCTACGAAGCCAGTAGTTCTTTAAATAATCTAATACAAAATCCATCGTATCTTTTACATAAAACTAAGCCTTTTAGACTTTATTACTAAAATATTTCGTTTATTATAAATTACGGTCTCTACAAATACGCCCTTATTAGCTATTAGTATCACGGCCGGGATCTTGGCAACTTTAATTAAATATAGTCATTAAAAATATTTATAACGCCGCCCGCCACCCGCTGCCCGCCCGCCTTTGCATTTTTATGGGATTTTAAGAGATAGAGGCACCGGTGAGATATAATTAAAAATTTTAAAATTATAATTCGCGAGGCGGCCATGGAAATTCTGATATTACATTCTCAATTACATTTGCATATGCGAATTTAAATGGGGTAGGTTTGGGTGGCTAGAGCGGTTAGCATGATCATCGTCATTATTTGACTGGCCTGTTGGTCTAGTGGTTAGTGATCCTGATTGCAAAACCAGAAGGTCGTTGGTTCGATTCCACGCAGGACAAATGTTTGTGTGATGAGCATGATCATTTGTTCTGTGTCTGGGTGTAGTTTATCTATAATATGTATGTATTTAGAAATATATAAGTATAATATTATAACAGTTGTCTGGTTACCATAAGAACAGGCTCTGTCTAGGTTGGGATCAGGTGGCCGTGTGTGAGTTGTCCCAACATATTATTATTATTAAAGTTTTCGTTTGATGATAAGATTTTCGTGATTATCGACCTGGAGGACTATGTAACTAGCACTACGGAGGTACTAGTAGGCCGGAGGTTCTGCCCTTCTTTCCGAAATACAGACAATCTATTTCACATAAGTAAGCTGCTGGTGCCCATGTGTGTGTGCGGTATAAGCACATCCTCGCATTCGTAATGCCTCATTCTTACCTGTATACCGAACACTATGACAATATGACGTAATAACCAATATTAATATAAAGTTTTTAACCTCATCGACGCTACTTTATGAACCCCAGCTGATCCAGCATAACTTCTGGAGCCGTCTCCGAGCGTGACGTCCGATACGGAACCCGGTATTTACGGCTGCTCCGGGAGGTCCCCGCCATGATAACGGATCACTCCACGGAACAGGGGAATAAATTGCCTACATTTAAGTGTGTATAAAATATAAACACATTATATTATAATAACTAGCTGTTGCCCGCAGCTTCGCCCGCGTTTACTTAGATTTACAGCCGTTCGGATTGATGATGATTATTTTTATGGCCAAAGTTACGCCTTATAACGTCAGCTATCTGCCAGTAAAAGCCTCGTCAAAATCGGCTTAGCCGTTTCAGATATTAATCGGAACAAACAGACGGACAAAAATAGTTTTTCTTAATGTAAGTGCAATATATTATTTCATAGATTTTAACCGCGACTTCGTCCGCGTATAAGAAGTATTGTTTTAAATCTTATTTTTCAAATAAAGTAGTAGTAGTCATGCTGCTTTGCAACCGAATTGGGCCGTGGTGGTCCACGGTTGTGCCGGCCACGAAGAACCTAAAACTAAAAACCTTAAAAAATATAATATAATAACTTAATCATATTAATAAAAAGGAGTCCCTTTAGGCAAGGTCCCGAAGATACTGGCAGCGTTCCCCCTTTGAATTGCTAGACTAATTATTTGTCCGAGGTAGCTGCCAGCTCTTCGGTCTCCTGTGATGTCGACTAACCTTTTTGTTATTTCCTTAAAGAGCCTTAAAACGCTAGGACCCCACGGACCAAGGGCCTCGACACCGAATGGGACAAAATCATATTCGGAGCCTAGACCCCCGTATTTGCATATTTTAGCTTTATCAGCCGCTTCATAATTATATATAAGTATTCCTTTTTTATAATATAATGAATTCTATTAATAAATCATTTTTGGATAAATTACTAATATATGAATACTTCATTAAAAACGCGTGCAATACAAAAGTGCGATCCTCATAAGGATTCGCATCTTGTAATGGATAGCGTGATCTACATTTTGTGTTAACGCCATCTATTGACAAATCTAAAAAACTTCTTTTTACACTGATTATACATCTTATATCTTACCTAGGGTCTCAAACTATCTCCATATCAAATTTCACTCCAATCGGTTTAGTGGTTTAACAAATACACAGTCCCGGCGTTTTAGCTGCACAACTCCCGTTCCCGTGGGATTTTCAGGATAGCAACTATTTTAAGTCCTACGTTAAGTTCCAAAGTATCTTCATACCAAATCTCACCCAAATCTGTTCCGTGGTTTAAAAGATAGACTGTCCCGGGTTTTACCCACATAGGTCCCGTTCTCGTGGGATTTTTAGGATAAAAACTATTTTAAATCCTACGTTAAGTTCCAAAGTATCTTCATATCAAATTTCACACAAATCTGTGCCGTGGTTTAGAAGATAGATAGTCCCGGGGTCTTACGCGCATAGTTCCCATTCCCGTGGGATTTTCAGGATAAGATTAATTTTAAGTCCTACGTTAAGTTTCGAAGTACCTTCATATTAAATTTCACCCAAATCTGTTCCGTGGTTTAGGAGATAGTCTGTCTCGGGTATTACCCGCATAGGTCCCGTTCCCGTAGGATTTTCAGGATAAAATCTATTTTAAATCCTACGTTAAGTTCCAAAGTATCTTCATATCAAATTTCACTCAAATCTGTGCCGTGGTTTAGAAGATAGATAGTCCCGGGGTCTTACGCGCATAGTTCCCATTCCCGTGGGATTTTCAGGATAAGATTAATTTTAAGTCCTACGTTAAGTTTCGAAGTACCTTCATATTAAATTTCACCCAAATCTGTTCCGTGGTTTAGAAGATAGTCTGTCTCGGGTATTACCCGCATAGGTCCCGTTCCCGTAGGATTTTCAGGATAAAATCTATTTAATGACCTATGTTAATTTTCAAAGTATCTTCATATCAAATTTCACCCAAATCTGTTCCGTAGTTCAGAGGATAGATAGTCCCGGGGTTTTACCCGCATAAATCCCGTTCCCGTAGGATTTCCGGGATAAAAACTATCCTATGTCCTTTCTCGAGTTTCAAGCTATCTTTGTGCCAAATTTCATCCAAATCTGTTCAGCGGTTTAGGTGTGAAGAAGAGACAGACAGACAGACAGACAGACAGACAGACAGAGTTACTTTCGCATTTATAATATTAGTAAGGATAATAATATCTATGGACGCTTTTACACCACGTCAATCTAGTCTCGTAATAAGTTATCGAAGTACTTGTGTTACGGGTACCAGACAACGGAAATATATTTAAAACTTTTATACTATACATATATTTAAGATTTTGATTATATAATACACATATTTAATACACATCTTGACCTAGGAAAACTTTTTGTTCCCTTCAAACCCGCTACCTCCGGTTTTTATCTTTTTGTATAACTGCTCAGCGACTGACACTGATACAATCGGATGTGAATCGATTTAAAGAGTGATTATAAGGTGAATACGGATTGATACATATCTTTTTTATATCTCTCCTGAGTTACATCTCTAATTACATATTACCATCTATCTATGCTTGTTGGATATAGTATCCATAGGAGATAGCAAAACTTGATGATGCTGATTGCTGGTAAAAGTAAGGCTAAAGTCTAAATCTTGGTACTCACACATAAATCAATTAAACTTTTAATGAAATAACAAATGCCATCTATTTCATACCGAAACCAAACGGTCGGGTAAATAAGAAATAACTCTCCCATAATTGCTCGCGTTACAGAAATTTTATTTTAAAACTCTATATGAACAAAAATTCCATTAAAACTGCAATTAAGCGGCTGCAATAAAACAAACGGTCTCAGTTGGTCTCGGGTGGACTCGGGTGGTCTCGGGTGGACTCAGGTGGTCTCGGGTGGACTCGGGTGGTCTCGGGTGGCAGTCATTTTCGGTGGTCACCTGCCTGCTGCCAACATAATAGCCACTCCGTATGCTTCGGCAATCGACAGTTTCTTGGCAAGCTCTCATTTAATTACAACAGATTTTTTTCTGCATGTGACCGAGCTGTAAACATACGGGTAGAGTTTAGTTTTGTAAGTAATAATAAAAGTAATGTTACGGGTTTTGATTTTTATCATTTGAATTTAGGTGATATTATAACATTATAAAAGAAATTATTATGTATTTATTAGTAATAACATTGCAAGAAATCTAAGAACTGCCCTTTTCCAATGCAAATTTAGCTTTGATATTCTTAATATAAGTAAGTGTGTTTGCTTTCACGCCGCAATGCTGAATAGGTTACAATGAATAGTATAGACATAGATTTACAAAGAAGCATAAAGACTATTTAAATAATCATCAGTCCAGATACAACCAACCCAAGTTAACGTGAAGCTGCGGACAACGATCTTTTTTATAGCATAAGAGGGTAAACGAGTAAAGCCTTTTGGCGACTATCGACGCCCATACACATTCCGCACAACCAGAGATTATACTGATGCGTTGTCCTCCTTAATATATTTATGTATGTATATAAATAACACATATTATGGTGCTGAATTGAGGTAGAACAGAGTATTTACGGTTGTTAAGAAAACGAAAAAAAAACTACACAAAATGTATAGCTGTTTGTTTGTATGTATAAAACACGACCGTATATACACTAACGGTGTAACAAATCGCTATGACGCGCGTTTTTACACGAATTTACACAAATATTGTCCCCATTTGTAGCGAGTGTCGCGTTTTATTGGCCGCTAACCGTTCCGTACCATTTCAATTTCGGGAATCGTTAAAAAGGTTTTCAGTACATTAAAAGTTTTTTGATAAAATAAATTTATGCGGCTCTATAGATTTTCATTCTATGCCATTGATATTTTTGACTAGAAACAGCAAATTGAAAATTACTTTTATCGAATTATTAAATGCTATAATTTTCAAAAAGAATAAAGAGTATTTTGAAGCGTTTATACGCTGTAAGTAAGGGCATACGTAATTTCATTTTTCTGTTAATCATGTTTGTTCTTTTGAAGATAAAATCATATTTATACATCCCTAGAAAACGTAATTTTAAACGTATCGTAATTAAAGTCACACTCACTCACTTCTTCGAGGTATCTTGAATCTTTCTCTTTCCATGAATTACGGAAGGCAAATTGTCACCTGATGGTGAGGGTAACATCTCCCTTGAACTTACGCGAATTAACAGACCAGGCAACTGTTTCGTGCATTCACTGCGCACAATAATAGCCCAGGAGACAGTGACAGTTTTTCATGACCAAGTCCCTCCCAATGGAAAAAAATCGTAAAGTGTATTTGAATTTATATTCGCGACCACATCGCGAACATCAGCTGCGACTTTTTTGGTGGGTCGGGCAGTGGTAGCCTCGCACGCATGGATATATTTTTTGTCACTTCCTCCCATTTTAAAATTTGCCGGATTGTAGTTTACATATCTTGAAGAAAAATAAAGTCTGCTGACCATAACATGGTGGATTATACGTCCGCTGGTTGCTAGAACATAAACATATTAAAAAGCCTAATGCATGTTACGAAGTTTCGTTCAAGAAGAAATAATTGACCTAATTTGTACCTGTCTCGCGGACTATAAGTCCCAGCTCCGAAACATGGTAAAGCTGTCCCATGGAAGAAATAAGGATGGTGATTGATGGTACCCATGCAGATGAGCGGGTGGGAAATTACCCCCTTCCGTCAAAATATGAATAGTATATAGTCGTAATGTCTTATATAAATTCGTGGGTTAAGAACCAGAGTAGCGTAAGGGCAAAAATTCAAAAAAAAAATTTTTTTCACCATTCGCTTTTTTAATCCCCATATTTTAATGTGCCAAAAAACTGGAACGATGTAGTGTATTGATTGCTTCGTACAAAAATAACAACGCTCAAATAACGTATCTTGTCATACGTTTTTAACGCAGAAAGTTTGATTATGTAGCCAAAGCTTGTTTCATGCCAAATAAGCGTAAAGGTACCGTTACTGCTAAAGGGACCTTGTTTCCTGCGCTTTAGTGATTATTTTCCCTGCCAAAAAAAACGTAAGGGTGCGATACGCTACTATGGCACTAAACAATTAAAGTAATGAAATCAATTTTTACGTCTATAGTGTAAAAGCTATATACGTTCTTTTAGCACGTAATAAATCTCTATTGTTCTGATTCACTTTCGCGTCTAATACTGTCTGTACGTTAATTTGTCACTTTGACGGATTTTATCGCGGTTTATTAAGATTTTTACTTTTTTATGTTGGTTGGATAGGCAAATTGGCAGATATGCCACCTGATGGTAAGTGGTGGACGTCGCACATGAACATAAAACTAGTTTACCTGGAACTAGCCCAGGTAACTCATTTGTGTTGCCTACCCTGAGACATAAGAGGTTAAGTAAGAGGTAGTGCCATGCTGCTTTGCATCCAAATTGGGCCGGCACGACCGGGGTTGGTACCTCTCGCTCACATAATACCGGCGTAAAGTGACAACTATGTCGCGTTTCGTGCGGTTAGTGAGTTTCCGGTGGCCCATTAGGGGGGATAGGGAAAAGGAGGGCAACGCATCTGCATAACCTCTGGTTGTGTGTGGATGTGTATGGGCGTCGATAGTCGCCAAAAGGCCTCGATTGCACGTTTGCCTCCAACGCTATTTAAAAAACCTGGCGAAATAAACATTTTTTAGCTTATTGGCTTTCATAAGCCACGGAATGATATGAGCGATGAATGTTTCGTGTATGATAATATGAATGATGAAAAGAAAGTGTCACATAACCTGCGACATCCTGCGGCGTTCGGCTGAACTAATATAACCAAACCCGATCGTGTTGGACGATAAGTCGATAAAGTGGTCTGACCGAATTCCGCTAGATGGCAGTTATACTCTGAACTGCTTACCGATGGTAACACAGAACAGTTGGTGAGCCGCCATTTGCTGATCTTCTTCCCCTTTTACATTAGAATAAGAAACATGTATGTCGTGCAATTATCCTAAAATAAAAGTAATTAGTGTTTTAAACACAGTCTTTTTACTTTGTTACACATCGTAACAGAAAGAAATCAAAAAAGGTGAACATGAAGCTCATTTGCAGAGAAAATTTGAAGCGAGAAGTCATAAAGATGAAGCTGGTCACAGTCAGATGGAAGTTGATAACATTCACGCTACTATAATAGAGCTGGCCATGAAATCAATACCATTTTTTGATCCGTCCGTCCGTTACTTCACTACTATCAGGACTGCGTCAAGAATAAATCCTTACAAAGTATAATAAATGGGACAGGAAGATTTTTGATTTAAATAAACTGAAAACTGTTAAGATTAAACAGACACTGATGAGGAGCTGTGCATTGTTTGAAAATCAAAATTAAGTTATTCAGAAGGGGCAAAAGAGCAACCTCGTCCCCACCATGATTCAAGCTTTGTCGTGGCGGTGGGACTCAGTAGCCTAGGGTGTGCCCAGCACCTTGGGTGAAGCAAATTGAGCCGAGGGAGCTGCTCTTTGTACCCCTCTCATAAGAAGAGGGGACAAAAGAGCAGGGGAACAAGGGGCGATGATTGGAACCTTACCCCATTGTACTGTCCCGACATTGGTAGGGGTTGTTCTGTGGTGCGGGACAACCACTCTGTGGAGGTGGCGTCGGTCCCTTCAGGAGCTGACTAGCCGTCGAGGTACCTTGTTTGCTCATTAGATCCGAGGCACCTCACCAAAAGCGGCATTGGCGGCACTCGCCGGGTTTTAGTGGGTAGAGCTGCGTCCACCTTACCACTTTTCGGGCGCAGCGACTCCCACATACCCGCCTGGGGATACCCACTCCCCCGTGGGATACCTCAAAGCATTTCCTGGCGTTAAAGAAAAAGAAAAAACCTCGGCAAAAAGCTTACAGTGGTCACATAGCTATATCAGCAGATAAGTACCATGATTTGCAAAAGCTGTGTCGATCTGGAGTTATTCCTCCAATATTATATCATGATTTTTCCAATTTTTTTCAAGTCAAACGAATAATTATTATTTTTAATTATTATTAATTTTAGAAGATTCTTGTTATTATTTTAAGGCCATTTTAACGGAAGTTGCTTTGCATTCCCTAAATTATTAAAATCAAAATCAAAATCAAAATCAAATTTTTTTTATTCAAAATAGTACTAATACAGTATCTTTTTGAACGTCAATTGAATCTACCACCGGTTCCAAGGTAAGCCCACTGAGAAGAACCGGCGAAACAAACTCAGTATTATTAAATTTATATAACAGCCAAAATAACGTATGTCAACCTTTTTTTGAAAAATTAACTTTATTAAAATAAAAATGTTTTTTAACTGCCTTAAAAGTAACACTATTCTGTAGCCGATAAATAAATCTTTATTATCAGTAAAAATCATATTTCTAACTACCATAGATTTTGCCCTAAAAGAGCTATAAGAACGAGAGGTAAATTTGAGTTGTTTTTCGGCTCTCCTGTAAAGTTGTCATTTTGCCCTTACGCTACTCTAGTTCTTAACCCGCGAATTGGATTCGTATAGTCCACGCTGTCGTTCATACGACATGTTCAGGGCTTATGGGGATGCCTCGTAATTGGCATGTCATGGCATTGTCTGGCACATAATTATCCGAATGTCCTAAACATCGCTTTGACAGCATATAATGATATCTGCCGGCTAATTAGTACTGTCAAAATAGCCGCGCCTTACTGTCAGTTTATGGGATTTAGTTAATACATTTTAGGTATGGTGACAGAATAAATAATACTATAATGGTCCGACTTTATAAATACATACCTAAAATGTATGTATCCCCTATGTATGTATACCTTCCATATATATAATAATATATCTATTTAGAGGCGTGGAATAAAATTTCTAATTTCTATTATTTATTTATATAAATATTTTTTATGTACAATGTAAATATTATTTATATTGTGGGAGGGATGCACTGTGTCGTGCCCGTCTGCCTACTACATATACATGGTCTAACTAGCATAAAAAGAGATATCGAAAATAATAGGTCCCCTACCACCGAATTTATAGGTATGTAGAATCGTATTTTTAGGAAGGTATACTTACAGTTTTCTAGTTTTGCGAGTTGGCAGCGAGTTGCCGTGCAAACGGTTTATAGTGGTCGTTAAAGTGATGCCTGATAAATTATAACCGACTTCAAAAGACGCAGGTTCAAACTTTGGCCATACGAAGAATAGCATTACCACACTGTGAATGAACCACAGATGAATAGTGTTTGAAGGACTTAGTAACATCACTATGTATATGAACTTCGATAATGTAGATCATTATGAACATAAGGGCGCGCCTCCACCGTGATGCTTGGAGAGGCTACGCACGTTTTATGAGTAGTAAGAAATTGTATGTGTTTACAGTGAAACCCACGGACACGCTACGCATTTATTAACATTTTAACACATGTGCGTAGCCTCTGTGTGCTGCGGTGGAGCCGCACCTTTAAGCTATAACCATCCACTATTAGACGGCCTCTGAATATATCCTGTACATAAAACGTCATAAATAGTAACGAAACCCGCGAAGTATAACTTCTATGTAACAACATAACATTTGAATACAACAAAACATTATCCACTTTAAAACCATCGCCAGGAACGAACGAGTAGGTACCAGGTACAAACGATCAGTCACAACGAAACCGTCCAGACACCGCTCATAATTGGCGCCATCTCTCTCGCCGGTGACAGAGCATTCGTTCGCGCATTGTACTCCGTGTTCTGGCACGGTTGAAGAATATCAAATTCGGCGTAATGTCT
Source organism: Helleia helle (assembly GCA_963853865.1). Taxonomy (NCBI): domain Eukaryota; kingdom Metazoa; phylum Arthropoda; class Insecta; order Lepidoptera; family Lycaenidae; genus Helleia; species Helleia helle. The sequence continues at coordinate 1,720,846 of OY971418.1, read as the reverse complement.
CAGGTACGCCTTTATCACTGAAATTGGCTCTTTCGACAAATTAGCTTGGACTTAAATGATTTGACTTGATATAAGGGTTTTCAACATTTTATTTGAAAATAAAGACACAAAATTATAGGTTTTTGTTAGTCGGATAAGCAATCTGGTATATGGGTCGATCACCCACGAACATAAACGGATACACTCGAAACTAGCCCAGCTGCTTACTCATGCATTATCAATAATGCCTTATCTGAGTTGGAAGACGTAAGGTAAGTGTCGGTGGCAGAAACAAGGCCCAAGTTCATCGCGGTAAGAGTGAGTGGCACGACGTCCTGGGGACTCCTTAGTAGCGGTCGGGCAGTCCCCCCTTACGAGGAGTAGTCTGGCCTTCACCGGGGCCGGCCTGTCGCTGAGGTGCTATTGCCTGCAGATCCAGTATCTTCAAAAAGCGGATAAAGGCGCTCACATTGGTTTTAATTTGGGTAGGAAACTCCCAAGTGCGTGTCCCACATAGGGTCAGGCAACCGGGGTTACCTGGCTACATGGGTATAAAGCATTTCCCTGCGTCATCAAAAAAAGTCTCGGTGGCAGTAATTACATAACATGCCCTCCTCTTCTGTTAGATATACAGAAAAGCGGCTTCAAAAAAGAAATAAGAATGGTGGCACCCGAGTCGAGACAGACGAGAGATGCAGACAGTTACCTGTGCAGTTACTGTGTACATTGTACCACATATCAAATAAAGCGGACTTAACGAACCGACAGCTTCATATCTCCACAACATAAATTTTAGTCTGATATGGTACCTCTCGCTCACATAACACCGGCGTCAAGTGACAGCTATGTTGTCGCGTTTCGTGCGGTTTGTGAATTTTGTGATGGGGAAAAGATGGGCAAGGCATAATCCCTAATTGTGCGGATGTGTATGGGCGTCGTTAGTCACCAAAATACTTCGACTGCTCGTTTGCCCTCCTATGCTATAAAAATATGATTGTAATGGATGTTGGGCGATATAAGAGTTCAGGTGTAGTTATTAGTTAACGTGGGCAAAGAAGGCTAGTATTAATTAAAGCCTTCATTTATCTGTGGAAGAACCAGAAACATCCCATATATAGAGCAATCTGTTCTAAATGACCCGACGTTTTTCGGCGTATAGTACATAAGGAATCTTGGCAAGCGCCGATTTAATTACAAGTCAGCTCCGCGGCGACCAGCGGGTTTTTGGCACTGGTCGCCCGTTAGATGGGAAAAAAACCACAAAATTGTCTCCGTAATTGGAACGAGAATTTGCGAACTGCTTCATTAGAACTAGGTTTTTTGGTTTGTACAAAATGTACGGCTGTATCAGCGCTTCTGTAATTGCTACCTTTATGGAACGTATGGCATTAATGTTTTCTCGTAAATTCCTACAGCATTATTTATCCCTAGTTTACAATGTTATTAATCGATACTGTATTGTATTGATTATGAATGTTGAGTTGAAATTCGTATTGCTCATACTCACAAATCAATGGCTATAACTACAATTCTAGATACATCTTATCCAGTAACATTTTTTTTGTGATGACCATCGCCCATGAACATTAATACTTGGGACTAGACCAGACTTTTCATTAACGTGTTGCGTATCCTGAGACATAGATGCTAAGTCTCGTTGGCAGTAATTACACTGCCTGTCCTGCCCTTCTCTCGGAAACACAGCAAAGCTGTTTGACGGCAGAAATTAGAAGTGGTGGCTGCACAGCGCATCCCTCCCAACGGTAATAACAAATTGTAGTTGAATTGAGCTGTTTGAAAGTGCTCCGTTTTGAAAACTGAGTCTGAAGAAATTTACAATTTCGTATACTTCCAGGTTGTAATATAGTACCCTAAATCCGGTCCTCAAAGTCGTCGCTAGCAGAACGTAGCGCCCGGGGTCGCCCGGGGATATCGCTGGGCTGCTTTAAAGAAAGTGTTCATTCTGAGACCGGTGTACCTTTGTCACCAAATGTAACAAAGTGCATTTGAAGTAATGGATCTTTAGATTGTTTAGATTCCCAAAGTAAAAGACTAAGATAATTTTAGTACCTAATAAGAGAAGTCCTATGTCGTAGTTACCAAGTGATTAAGGACTTAAGTCTTAAGCCGAGTGGTTGAAATTCAATTCTCACGTATAAACACTGAATTGATTTTTATTAATTTTCCCGTTTAACTTTGACTATATTGCTTGTTCTGAGGTCTAAAAAAAATGGCGATGTAAAATCAGCGGAATTGAAAAAAAAACACAGGAATTTGTTGCTTTTTTGTTGCTAATTAGTTGCTAAAAAATTAATTTTGTTGCTCCAACCGATCGCAAAAAATCGGCAATAGCGCTAACTTTTCATTAAGATAGCGTGGAAATCACTGGATGTGGACTTATCGATCAAGCGAATAGGGGTCAATTTGTTGCTTTTTTGTTGCTAATTAGTTGCTAAAAAATTAATTTTTTTGCTCCAACCGATCGCAAAAAATCGGTAATAGCGCTAACTTTTCATTAAGATAGCGTGGAAATCACTGGATGTGGACTTATCGATCAAGCGAATAGGGGTCAATTTGTTGCTAATTTGTTGCTAAAAGATGCTAAGAAGAAAAAAAATTTAAAAAAAATTTTTTTTTTTTTTTTAATTATGCCAAAATAAATAATGTCCACGCCAGCTTAACTCTCGAGATTTCCGTGGAAAAACTATAGTAAAAATTTGTTGCTGCTCATACTGCAGCTTGTTTTAGCAGAGAGAGTCAGCAAAAAAATTAAAACCGGAAGTCAAGAGAAGTTGGAGATCGGTTTCCAAAAAAGCCGGCCACGCTAGCTTAACTAAAGTTTTTTCCGCGGAAAAATAAAGTGAAAATTTGTTGCTGCTCATACTGCAGCTCGTTTTAGCAGAGAGAGTCAGCAACAAAATAAAAACCGGAAGTCAAGACAAGTTGGAGATCGGTGTACAAAAAAACCGGTCACGATAGCTTAACTCTTAGACTTTTCCGTGGAAAAACTATAGTAAAAATTTGTTGCTGCTCATACTGAAGCTTTTTTTAGCAGAGAGAGTCAGCAACAAAATAAAAACCGGAAGTCAAGAGAAGTTGGAGATCAGTTTCTAAAAAAAGCCGGCCACGCTAGCTTAACTAACGTTTTTTCCGCGGAAAAAAAATGAAGTGAAAATTTGTTGCCGCTCATGCTGCGGCTTGTTTTAGCAGAGAGAGTCAGCAACAAAATAAAAACCGGAAGTCAAGACAAGTTGGAGATCGGTGTACAAAAAAACCGGTAAATGAAGTTAAACTCTTTGCCACGGAGTTTCAAAAATCCTGGGAACATGAAAGAAATTTACAAGCTCGTTGAGCAGTAGATTTCATCCGCAGTCAGCCGATCTTCGTCGGACGTAAGGTTAGGACACTTTACGGCCATGTGCCTACGGGGTACTCAATGGATAGAATATGACGATCGATACGAAAAAGTAATAATCCGAAAAAATACATATTCAATTAATCCCCGAATAGTGTTGTATGCTAAAATCGACTAACAAAAATTTTGAGCAATAAAAATAAATTAATAAATATTATAATTCATGTTTTTAATGGTTTTGGTCACTTTATATGCATGCCGATCTCCAACTTGTCTTGACTTCCGCTTTTTATTTTGTTGCTAACTCTCTCTGCTAAAAAAAGCTTCAGTATGAGCAGCAACAAATTTTTACTATAGTTTTTCCACTGAAAAGTCTAAGAGTTAAGCTAGCGTGACCGGTTTTTTTTGTACACCGATCTCCAACTTGTCTTGACTTCCGGTTTTTATTTTGTTGCTGACTCTCTCTGCTAAAACAAGCTGTAGTATGAGCAGCAACAAATTTTCACTTAGTTTTTCCGCGGAAGAATCGTTAGTTAAGCTAGTGTGGCCGGTTTTTTTGTACACCGATCTCCAACTTCTCTTGACTTCCGGTTTTTATTTTGTTGCTGACTCTCTCTGCTAAAACAAGCCGCAGCATGAGCAGCAACAAATTTTCACTTTATTTTTTCCGCGGAAAAAACGTTAGTTAAGCTAGCGTGGCCGGCTTTTTTGGAAACCGATCTCCAACTTCTCTTGACTTTCGGTTTTTATTTTGTTGCTGACTCTCTCTGCTAAAACAAGCTGTAGTATGAGCAGCAACAAATTTTTACTATAGTTTTTCCACGGAAATCTCGAGAGTTAAGCTGGCGTGGACATTATTTATTTTGTCATAATTAAAAAAAAAACAATTAATTTTTTTTTAATTTTTTTTCTTCTTAGCATCTTTTAGCAACAAATTAGCAACAAATTGACCCCTATTCGCTTGATCGATAAGTCCACATCCAGTGATTTCCACGCTATCTTAATGAAAAGTTAGCGCTATTACCGATTTTTTGCGATCGGTTGGAGCAAAAAAATTAATTTTTTAGCAACTAATTAGCAACAAAAAAGCAACAAATTGACCCCTATTCGCTTGATCGATAAGTCCACATCCAGTGATTTCCACGCTATCTTAATGAAAAGTTAGCGCTATTACCGATTTTTTGCGATCGGTTGGAGCAAAAAAAATAATTTTTTAGCAACTAATTAGCAACAAATTGACCCCTAATCGCTTGATCGATAAATCCACATCCAGTGATTTCCACGCTATCTTAATGAAAAGTTAGCGCTATTGCCGATTTTTTGCGATCGGTTGGAGCAAAAAAATTAATTTTTTAGCAACTAATTAGCAACAAAAAAGCAACAAATTGACCCCTATTCGCTTGATCGATAAGTCCACATCCAGTGATTTCCACGCTATCTTAATGAAAAGTTAGCGCTATTGCCGATTTTTTGCGATCGGTTGGAGCAACAAAATAATTTTTTTAGCAACTAATTAGCAACAAAAAAGCAACAAATTCCTGTGGGTTGTTTTTTCAATTCCGCTGATTTTACATTGCCATTTTTTTAGACCTCTTGTTCTGCGGGGGCGTAACATAAAACGAAGAAACCTGAGACAAAACGCATTGTAAGAGTACAGCTAAAACTAAAGCTCTTCACCCGATTTCAAAGACACCCAACGGTGAGATTAGGGTAATAATTACACCAAAGTTGCCACCAAACAAAACCTTACAAAACTGTTGAGTAAAGCCATCGGCGCCACAAAGAACTGGCAAAGTTTTTAATGAACTAATTACAGTGAACAATACCTAGCTGCTGACATTAATCAACCCGTCCACCAGTTCATTAGGGCGGCGGACAAAAGAGTTGTGACACAATCAATAAGGACGCAGCCGCGGAACGCTTACTGTGGTGTAGGGGGTACGTGTCGGCAGAGTTATGTGATAATACTAACATCTCATAGAGGACATCTTTTGAAGATTTCAAAAAGTTTTAAATCCTGTTTGAAGTAAAACTTCTTTAGTACCGTTATGATTTGAAATTATATGAAACAAAAAAGCGATCCCAAAGAGAGACAAATATATTTTTAAATTAGATTGACTGCCGTGTGTGAATGTGAAATGCACACACAATTTATAATAAAAATAAATTAAACTTAATAAAATAAATTTAAAAAACGGCGGATAACCTTTTTTTCTTTTGTGCTGGGAAATGCTCTTAGGCATCCTGCGGGGGAGGGGGGACGCCCCAGGCGGGTATGTGGGACTCACTGCGTCCGAAAGATGGTAAGTTTGACGCAGCTCTATCCACTAAAACCCGGCGATTGCCAAAGCCGCCTTTGGTGAGGTGCCCCGGATCTGTTTCTGTTTCTGGAAGTCCCTTCCAGAAACAAATGACGCGTTCCACAGAGGGGATGTCCCGCACACAAAAACAACCCCTCACAACCTGCTCTACCCTGCTCTCTTGTCCCCTCTTCTTATAGGAGGGGTACAAAGAACAGTTCTCTCGGTTCAATTGGCTTCGCGCAAGGTGCTGAGTTAACCTTAGGCTACTGTGGCCCACCGCCATAACAAGGCTTAAACCATGGCGGGATAGCCTAAAAGTAAAATTGTGAAGACACATATTGATAGATTTAGTATACCTACAGAATGTAATGATTTTTTAATATCTATTAGAAACAAGCGCATGCAATAAAGTTGTCTAATATGTTCTAATGATTATTCGTATACATAAATACAAGTAGTATACTTATTTTCAAATATAAAAGGGATTTAGTGTAAATTCGGAAAGTGTCCCTGCGTCGTACGAGTGACAGTCACCTCAGCGCAGCGTCATCTTCAGGGAGTGATGGATGATCCGCCGCTCATGGCGGTATCAATGCCCAAGTTAAATTTGATGTTACCGACTACTTTGGAACAGAACTAAATCGCTTTGTCTAGTTTAAACTTGCGCACATTTATAAAATGGGCACAAGTTGGTGTTAGAGCGTATCTATCTAGACGAGAGACCTCAAGAAATGTTGGTCGTCACACGACAACCGGCATATGTTAATTGTTGACATTAGAATTAATTAATATGAAATGAATAAATATCTATTACGATAGCTGGAAAACATAAAAATATTTTACAAAAAATTAAAACCGACTTCAAAAATACTAAACTAAAAAGTAATAAAATAACTGTATTTCTTCAATTTTTGTGCTTACAATTTTTATTACAACACAGTTATTTTATTACTTTTTAGTTTAGTATTTTTGAAGTCGGTTTTAATTTTTTGTAAAATGTTTTTATTTCTTAATCTTTAGTGATTCCGAAATTCGTCGTCTAGGCGTTCATTGAAGGAGACCTATGTTCAGCAGTGGACGGATAAAGGATGATGATGATGATGATTACGATGACCGCGACATACTATGGTGTGCTACAAAAGCATCCTATACAATTGTTACATCCACAAGTAATAAAATAAGCACATCAGCATATCATCGAGGTAAAAGAAATCAGCCAAATAGGAATTATTGGGAATAACTAAATAAACGGCTTGTCAGATCTTAATAAAATTAATATAGGACCAAAGGTGCTTCCAGCACCAGCTTTCAAACAAAAAATAACCATCGAAATCCAATAACAAAGGGCGGAGTAATCGTGTCACATACATACAAAAAAAAACCATACAGACGAATTGAGAACCTCCTCTATTTTTGTAGTCGGTTATATATTTATATTTATTTATAGCCGGTAAAAATAAAGAAATAACAGCGTCTTGCCGTTTGCGGTCTTGGCATTCGAATTAATTTTACTGCTAAGGCACGCCTATTAATGTTCCACATTCCACATTAATTTCCAAAAATACTTGAATTAGATAAAAAACGCTTGATAAGAACACAAGTGCCTGCAATGGATGATCATGTAAAAAGCGCTGCTTAAAATGAATAATATGACGTTTTTACACCAAGTCAATCAGGTCCCGTGGTAAGTTCCTGAAAAAGTAGTGTTACGGGTACCAGACAACGGAAATATATTTAATACTTTTATACTATACATATATTTAAGATTTTTATTATAAAATAACACACATATTATAATAAAATTGTTTTATTATAATGAGTGAAATTCGCGTAAACATTAGAAAACAATATCACACACATATTTTTACACATCCGTAGACCATCACCCAGGAACACAGAAAACTTTCTTGTCCCCTGGCGGGATTTGAACCCGCACCTCCGGCCTGACCGCCAATGCGCTTACTATAGAGGTACAGAGGCCGTCAAATGAAAGATGAATTTCGGAACCGTAGAACCTATACAACCAAATGAACAGCTATTACTCTTACACTCCACTTCTTCACGCTCTATCTTTTCATTCGCTCTATCATTCTTATCGCTGTCACCCCTGTACCAATATTTATTTAACACATAAATAGGGAAGCTGAATTTAAGTAGAATGATTTGACTTATGTATAAATTATAACGGTCATTATAAATAGCGCCGGCTTTCAATTACCTCATAATTGATACATGCATCCCTTTCCTTAACGTTCCGCCATTCGACTGTTATGAGACTGAATAGGTAAATACAATTTACCGGTGGAATGGATGCGCGTGCAGCTCGCTCTCGTCTACATAGTTTCTTCCATTGTTTTCCTGCTTATTTTTTCAGCTTTCCCGTGTTTTAAAAAGATGGGCAGTACAGGCAGTGAAATTACTTGCAACGAGACATACCTTACGTCTTAACGTAGTGATAAGGGATAGGCAACACATTAACACATTGCCTAGCCCTGGATCACGGATGAACGTTTGTTCATAAGTGACTTCAACCACTTTCTGTCATGGCTTGGCTTGTCTGCCCGTTTGCCTATCCAAGTAATATAAAAGAATGCCAGTATTATTTCGTATGTGCCTATTACTGGGGTACAAATATTTTTAGCGGACAAACGGACGTCGTCTTGATTAACCACCATATCGTATTTGTAAGAGGTAGTGCCATTCTGCTTTGCAGCCCAATTGGGCCGGCATGACCGGGGTGGTACCTCTCGCTCACATAACAACGGCGTCACGTTTCGTGTGGTTTGTGAGTTTCCGGTGGCCCATTGGGGGATGGGGGAAAAGGAGGGCAACGCATCGGAATGCGGATGTCTATGGGGTCGGTAGTCACCACAACTGCTCCTTTACCCCCTTATGACATAAAACCTGTGTTCTTTTAGGTTATATAACTTATATTTTTATAACGAATTATTTAGTCGGCAGGCAATATTAATAGTCTCTTTTTCGCAACATGAAAATCGCTAATCCTAATTCAAACGCAAAACTGTTTTATATAGTAAATTATTTTGTAAAAACAAAACATTCCCAGTAGATAATTAAAACAGCAACTTAACGTGGTCAACGTCGCCCAATGTGAACTGAATCAGGTTTGGTATTATACAGTTGCACGATTTATTCCAAACATTTCTACACACCAGCTCCTAATATATAAAAGCCTACTGTTATACAAAAAACTATTACGATAAACTTTTATAACATCCATCCAAGAGGTACCTACCGAGAATAAATAAAAACTTCAAAATAGATACTCTTTATTCATATTAGGAATGTTACAAAAAAAATTATTATTTTACAATCATATTACAATTCCTACTTTGTACATTTATCTCACATAAAGTTGGCATCGAGCAATGGGCGTATATGAAATATGATGATATATGTTAAATAATATAAAACACAAGAATAAGATATAAGGCTCTTAAATATGGTATTCCAATATGTGGACACCGGCAGTATCTTGGGGCAATAAGGATTCTAACAAGAATATAACTAAAGTACCTTATGACATCACAACTATTTTCCTGTGCAAAACATGGAGTCACAAGGTAATAAGATTTTATCACGAAAAAAAAACTTAATTATCATCAAAATTAACACATGTCAATCATCTTTTACACCAAGGTCCAGATTGACGGAACTACTGATCGTCCACAACAGTTCAATGCGATTAAATCATTATGATACTGTCAGTGACGCCTGACATATTCATGCCTGACAATCACTGATGTTCTCAACGAGAAAATCATAGCTAAATTTACATAAACGCACGCTATAATAACAGGCCAAGTTAATGGATGAAGCCCATGGCCAGGGGTCAATGTCAAGATGATACAACCAGAGGTAACTCTTTCCGTACCTTCGACTAATATATTGAGGAAACACTGGCGACCCGTAGGTAATATCCGGGGTCTTTAAAGAGGCAAAGGAAAGGTGAACTGCAAACCCAGTCTAGGTGAGTTGTCCAATATTGCGAGGTCACCTCCTTTCCTCTATACCGCTGGTAGGTGTTAGCACGGCACTCCTCTGTCGTCGGGAGACGCGCCATGCTCTCTCCTCTTCCTTCAGGGCACAGCAACCCCTCCATCTCCCAGCAGTGCAAGTGCGCGTCGATCATAGCGACCTCTGCTCCTCACCACCGCGATTTCTCTAGTGCGCGTCCGACATCTCTCCCAGCGGGCGGTTAGAACGCTGAGGACGGCGGCCTCGTCCCTCCACTACCGCCACATACCGCTAGTGCTCGTCGTTCATTTCGGCCCCTCACCCCCTCTCTCTCTTTCTCCACTCCTCCCGCTCTGGTGGACGAGCGTCGTTCATATCGTCATCAGCGCGCTCGGCGGGCATAAAATGCAGCCTCCCTCCTCCCCCGGCGGGTAGGCTAGTGCACGTCGAGCAGCCCCCACCCCAACTTTCTATCCCCACCCTACCTAAACAGTTCAGCTAGTGCGCGTCGAGCACGGCGGCACGCTCGGCGGGCGTGAAGTGCAGTACGGCGGCGATGGCGTTGAGCATGTGCGTGCGAGGACGCGCGCGGCCGCAGCGGAGGTACGCCAGCACCACGTTCTTTAGGTACTCCAGGTTGGCGCCCTCGCGCGACTGCCCGCGGCTCAACCTGCACGACAAATTATGTTACACACTGGATACAAAAATATGTATTCATTCACACTGTAGAAATCTATATATACAAAAATGAATCTCTGAAATATATGTACGCGCATAACTTCAGAACCACTGCACTAAATTAGGTAATTCTTTTTTTTGTTGTGTTGGTTATCGTCGGGACAAGGTTTGTATGAAATAAAAAAAAACCATCTGACAATAGGCATGTTGACTAATTTTTTAAATTGATTTTATTTGATACTATACTATAGAGCCTATCAAAAAAATACATTTAGAAGAAGAAAAAAGACGTTAATAAAATTAGTTTTTAAAATTCCCGCTAAAACGCTCCATGCATTATGGTAATATGACCATGATTACGTGACAGGCCGATAAATATACTCGCGCTCTGTCAAAGCACACATAATATGCTCTTTGCAGTTCGCCGATGACACTTATACTATATATTATACTATATATAGTATATATATAAACTGTCATAACTTGGTTATGACAGTTTGTTTACCGGTCAGTGACGTCATCGCGCTATAATGGCGTTCGCAGTCACGTGATAATGGGTGGTAAATAACGCATTTTAAATTATTATTTATTTAATTGAAGACAAATAAATAGACTCTTAAAATGTTATTGTAGGTTTTCAAATACTATACATGAATTTGTAACACGTGTCACCATCCCTTTTTATTATATACTGACAATTTATTACATATCGTACTATAATAAATTGTCAGATGGTCATTAGTGCAAAAATCATAATTGAAAATCGTGTTATTTAATGTGACAGCACTTTTTTCCTGTTCTTTAATTTCAACGTAATCATTATCAGCTCGCATCCGCCCGCCGTAGAGTAAGTTAGGTCGTGTTAAGTCTTGGAGCCCCCACTATGGTTCAGGCCTTGTCGTGGCGGTGGGGCTCAGTAGCCTAGAGTGAGCTGCTGCAACTTGGACGACGCGAATCGAGCTTTTGTACCCCTCTTATTAGAAGAGGGGGCAAAAGAGCAGGGCGCAAGGGGCCTCCTCACCCCATTGTTCTGTCCCGACGTCGGGAGAGCTGTGGTGCGGGACAACCCCTCTCTGTGGAGGTGGCGTCGGTCCCTTTGGGGACTGACTAGCCGTCGAAGTGCTGTGTTTGCTCATTCAGCTGCGTCCACTTACCAGGTTTCGGGCGCAGCGAGTCTCACATACCCGCCTGGGGAGACCCACTCCCCCGCGGGATGCCTGAGAGCATTTCCTGGCGTTAAAGAAAAAAAATCTTGTTGCCAGTCACCATTGTATAATTACACCGCCTGTCCTGCTCATCTGGTTCACGAGAAAACAACCAATATACTTCCTATTGGAATGTCTTAATATCTAAATGGATTTCGTCCTTTAAGGCGGGGTTCCGAGAACTGAATTTAGTATGGAGCTCGAAACCGCGTCGAGCGCTTTGGCAACGAGTGAAACCACATATTTATTTAATTGAAGACAATTAGAACTTGAAACATTTAACATTTATAAAAAAATATGACGACCGTTTTACGACAGAATTCAAAATGCCGTTTATCGGGAATGGCCCGCCTTAAAAAGTAACCAAAGAATGGCAAATGGTTTGATTTTTAAGATGATTATACTAAATATTTTAGGTCAGGGCAGGACAATGTTTGCCTGGTTCAGCTTGTATAAAAAATACATCATAGAAGTGTGTATAATATGTGCACTAAACGACTGTTATTTTTACGATATTTTTTATTATTACGATAAAAGTGAAAACTTCTGAAAATTATACGTAATTATAAAAACTTAATAAACGATGTACTCCTTGTGTAAATGTTGCTAGGCGTAGAAGAATACAAAAGTTAGTGCGTCACCGACACGAGCGCACTTGTTGAACAGAAACGGGGGCCGAATAACTGGATCCTGTGCATCACCGGACCGACCACACCTAATTCAAAAAACCCGATTTAGCCCGAGCGTGTTCCCTTATAGCAATAATTAGGTCTCACCTATCTATCTCCTCCTTCAGAGTTCTCACCACTTCTTTGAACCTCTCTTTCTCTATCGTCGCCTCTCTTTGAGAATCCCTGGAAATAAATATATTTATTATGATTTCTAATATAAATTACAAAATTTGGACCACGAGTTCGGAGGTCTTTAATAAACTACTAAATAGTTCCAGAGTTGATTTATGTCAAATCCAGTGGCGCTGGTACAAATTCATCATTACATCAAACACACACTTCACCCGGGACTAATCCATATTGCGCAGCTTATATAAGCGTTGCCTTCCCTTGCCCTGTTTCAATACCATGCGATTCCACTGTTTATTCTTCCCTTCTTTGCGAAAACAAAGCTAAAAGAAATGAGAGAGAGAGAGAAAAGATAAAACTATCTTTCACCTGAGCTGTCCCTCGAGCCCGTGCTTCTCCCTCCGGAGCTGGCTGATGTCCAAGTCCTTCCGCGCTAATTCGTGCGCGTAGTGCAGCATGTGGGGGGGAGCCGACCCGTCCTGCAGAAGTAAGAAGAACGCCCTCTTTTAGCTATGCTCCTCCTGGTAGCTTTGTTGTGGGTTCCTAAAGCTAAGGTATTGGTTTTAAGAAATAATCTGACAAAAAAACTCCTAAAGGAAGCAAATCCAGGAGAAAATCACTGAAGATTAATAACATAAGTAATTAGGTGCGGGTCCTTCCACTCCTCGGCGCTGATCTTCAGTATCTTAGCTCTCACTCCTAAAGCTAAGGTAAGTTTAGATGACCACAGCAGACCGTCTACTCACGGTGAGCATGTGCGGGTCCTTCCACTCCTCGGCGCTGGTCTTCCTGGAGCGGTCGCGGGCCCGCAGGCGCGCGTCGGCGTCGTCCAGCAGCGCCGCGTACCGCTCGCGCTGCGCCGCCGCCTGCCGCTCCAGCCCGGCGATGCGTACTTTTAGCTCGCTCACCGACTCCTTGTAATAGTCTTGCTCGGTCTTTAGCTTCTGTAACATGTCAATCTTCATCCTTAGAGACTCCTGGATATCATTCATACCGGTGGTAATTTACCAATAAAAATTTACGACTCCGTCCTCCGACCCTCAAAGATACAGAACATATTATTAGAAATAAAAAATAAAAAAATAGCAATGGAAAAATTACATGAATTTAATTAATTATATTACAATATGTGTCACTTAAGCACAAAATTTTTCCTTGGCCAATGATCTTTTATTTCCCTATCCATTATCTATCTTAACTCATAAGTAATTGCTTACCTCCTCATATATTCTCAATGCATCAGCCTTCTCTTGTTTCTCATCGTCCAACATCAGTCTATACGTCTCCACCTTCTCCGTCAACATTTCTATCTCACTCTTCATTGCCTCCATCTCTCTCTCCACGTCATCTCCACTCTCCATCTTATTCTGCTGCTTATAGTTATCAAACTCCGTCTTCAGGTTCTCATATTCCTCCTTACACTTGACATGTACATCATACCCGTCAACGTTGAACACCGTCGATATGTCAACGGGGTTGCCAAGTTTCTCGTTCTCCGCTATGAGCTCCTTCTTCAGTATGTGTATCTTGTCAATGAGCGTTTGTAAATATTCACTGTCCGCCAGCTTGTCATTATCTGTTTCGTTCTTTTGTGTCTCGTCTGAAAATAAAATTAATGTTCTATATTGTATTGACATTATTTGCACTCTTCACTCAGGGTCATCCAGGTTTCTGCAATGGATTGTCTGTTTGTAATATTAAAATAAAAACATATTTTTTACTACATTCATAATATGGATTTATACACGGTACATATACCAAAATAGCATTTTTTACAATTTTTGTCTGTCTGTCTCTTTGTTCCTGCTAATCCCTGGTGTTTCAGAGCCGGGCCGAATTTGACGGGACTTTTACTGACAGATAGCTGATGATATAAGGAGTAACATAGGCTACAAAATAATCATCATCAATCCGTATACGGCTGTAAATGTAAGTAAACGCGAGGGAAGCTGTACTACCTACAGGGATGCGAATGGCAGTTGCCTCAACTTTCATTTAAAGGATTATATCCAGTTATTAACAAAAAGTAGTAAGAGGTAGTGCCATGCTGCATTGCAGCCGAACTGGACCGGTACGAAAGGGGTGGTATCCTCTCGCTCACATAAAACCGGCGTCAAGTGACAAACTGTCGTGTTTCGTGCGGTTTGTGAGTTTCCGGTGACCCATTGGGGGTATGACATAAAAAAATGATAATGATAGTTAAAATAATCTCATTTATAAGGAGGTTCTCTATCCTTAATAGATTTTTCTATTTCAGATACAATAGTCAACAGAGGCGATTTAGTGACGTCACTTTAATATGTCAGCCTCATACCGTTTGCCGTCACACCAATTCGAATCCATGTTACTTCTAGGACGCGCCGATATACACATAAAAACTATACAACAATACGACTTGACAACCTCATGCCACGACAATCGAGTCAATTACACTTTCAAAGCACGCCAATAGATAGAAATAAATGTATATATACCGGTGGACAAAATAGAGATGGTGCGACTGCGTCGAAGAAGAAAAGCCCAGGATCGAATGGTCCCTTGTAGAAGTGGCCAAGACCCACAAGGGTTGTAGAGCCGAAGAAATAAGAAAGAAGATACCGGTGGTGGTGGCCATCTTGTCCATCAACCGTCCGTCGAGCGCGGCCTGCAGCTGCTGCACGAGCGCCAGGTCCCTGCGGCGCCGCAGGTCGTACCGCCCCACGGTCTGCGACAGCTCCGCCAGCCGCGCCTCCAGCAGCGCCACTCGCTCCTCCTGCTTGGCGCAGGTCTTCCGAGCTGACTCTTCGGCGCGTTTCGCCTTAATTTGCTCCTGTAACGCCAATGTTACATATTTATTAAGTTGCCGGTTGTCACAATGAAATTAAAAAATCATACACAAATTTCACCAAATTGTCTGCACTTGTTCATGGGTGTGTTTATATTATGTATGTATACGTGGTTTTGTTGTTACTTAGTATGCATATTTATTAAATCAAGTACACAATATTATTTATTTATATCATCTCTAAGAATGTAGCAAGATTAATTAAGATTGCTAAAAGATATCTCCCAAGCATTTCTGGTCCCTGTGTCTACCTAGCTGGTCCCTCGCCTCTCGGAGTGCGACTGCTCTTGTCTACCTAGCTGGTCCCTCGCCTCTCGGAGTGCGACTGCTCCTGTCTACCTAGCTGGTCCCTCGCCTCTCGGAGTGCGACTGCTCCTGTCTACCTAGCTGGTCCCTCACCTCTCGGAGTGCGACTGCTCCTGTCTACCTAGCTGGTCCCTCGTCTCTCGGAGTACGACTGCTCCTGTCTACCTAGCTGGTCCCTCGCCTCTCGGAGTGCGACTGCTCCTGTCTACCTAGCTGGTCCCTCGCCTCTCGGAGTGCGACTGCTCCTGTCTACCTAGCTGGTCCCTCGCCTCTCGGAGTGCGACTACTCCTGTCTACCTAGCTGGTCCCTCGCCTCTCGGAGTGCGACTGCTCTTGTCTACCTAGCTGGTCCCTCGCCTCTCGGAGTGCGACTGCTCCTGTCTACCTAGCTGGTCCCTCGCCTCTCGGAGTGCGACTGCTCCTGTCTACCTAGCTGGTCCCTCGCCTCTCGGAGTGCGACTGCTCCTGTCTACCTAGCTGGTCCCTCGCCTCTCGGAGTGCGACTGCTCCTGTCTACCTAGCTGGTCCCTCGCCTCTCGGAGTGCGACTGCTCTTGTCTACCTAGCTGGTCCCTCGCCTCTCGGAGTGCGACTGCTCCTGTCTACCTAGCTGGTCCCTCGCCTCTCGGAGTGCGACTGCTCCTGTCTACCTAGCTGGTCCCTCGCCTCTCGGAGTGCGACTGCTCCTGTCTACCTAGCTGGTCCCTCGCCTCTCGGAGTGCGACTGCTCTTGTCTACCTAGCTGGTCCCTCGCCTCTCGGAGTGCGACTGCTCCTGTCTACCTAGCTGGTCCCTCGTCTCTCGGAGTACGACTGCTCCTGTCTACCTAGCTGGTCCCTCGCCTCTCGGAGTGCGACTGCTCCTGTCTACCTAGCTGGTCCCTCGTCTCTCGGAGTACGACTGCTCCTGTCTACCTAGCTGGTCCCTCGCCTCTCGGAGTGCGACTGCTCCTGTCTACCTAGCTGGTCCCTCGTCTCTCGGAGTACGACTGCTCTTGTCTACCTAGCTGGTCCCTCGCCTCTCGGAGTGCGACTGCTCCTGTCTACCTAGCTGGTCCCTCGCCTCTCGGAGTGCGACTGCTCCTGTCTACCTAGCTGGTCCCTCGCCTCTCGGAGTGCGACTGCTCCTGTCTACCTAGCTGGTCCCTCGCCTCTCGGAGTGCGACTGCTCCTGTCTACCTAGCTGGTCCCTCGTCTCTCGGAGTACGACTGCTCCTGTCTACCTAGCTGGTCCCTCGCCTCTCGGAGTGCGACTGCTCCTGTCTACCTAGCTGGTCCCTCGTCTCTCGGAGTACGACTGCTCCTGTCTACCTAGCTGGTCCCTCGCCTCTCGGAGTGCGACTGCTCCTGTCTACCTAGCTGGTCCCTCGTCTCTCGGAGTACGACTGCTCCTGTCTACCTAGCTGGTCCCTCGCCTCTCGGAGTGCGACTGCTCTTGTCTACCTAGCTGGTCCCTCGCCTCTCGGAGTGCGACTGCTCCTGTCTACCTAGCTGGTCCCTCGCCTCTCGGAATGCGACTGCTCCTGTCTACCTAGCTGGTCCCTCGCCTCTCGGAGTGCGACTGCTCCTGTCTACCTAGCTGGTCCCTCGCCTCTCGGAGTGCGACTGCTCCTGTCTACCTAGCTGGTCCCTCGCCTCTCGGAGTGCGACTGCTCCTGTCTACTTAGCTGGTCCCTCGCCTCTCGGAGTGCGACTGCTCCTGTCTACCTAGCTGGTCCCTCGTCTCTCGGAGTACGACTGCTCCTGTCTACCTAGCTGGTCCCTCGCCTCTCGGAGTGCGACTGCTCCTGTCTACCTAGCTGGTCCCTCGTCTCTCGGAGTACGACTGCTCCTGTCTACCTAGCTGGTCCCTCGCCTCTCGGAGTGCGACTGCTCCTGTCTACCTAGCTGGTCCCTCGCCTCTCGGAGTGCGACTGCTCCTGTCTACCTAGCTGGTCCCTCGTCTCTCGGAGTACGACTGCTCCTGTCTACCTAGCTGGTCCCTCGCCTCTCGGAGTGCGACTGCTCCTGTCTACCTAGCTGGTCCCTCGCCTCTCGGAGTGCGACTGCTCCTGTCTACCTAGCTGGTCCCTCGCCTCCCGGAGTGCGACTGCTCCTGTCTAGCTAGCTGGTCCTCACCTCCCGTATGGCGACGGAGTGTGACTGCTCCAGTAGCGCCAGCTTGTTCTGGAGCCGCACCAGCAACGCGGGCGTCTCGGCGGTGCGAGCCTCGGCCCGCGCCAGCCGCCGGCGCGCCGCCTCCAGCGAGCTGCTCAGGTCGCGCACTCGCTTCTCCAGCTCTGCTTGGGACGCTGCAATTCATTTAAGATATATAAAACACAAAGATATACCTCACCATCCGACAATGCTACGTCACAGTCAAGTCGGAGTCAATAATTCGCTATATTTTCTACTAATTGTCTATCCTCATTGCGTGAAGAATTCTGTGCCTCCTGTAATGAGTGATCTAAGTCGAGTAATTGTAGAAATTTATAAGAAAAAAAATTACGTTATTTTTGATCTAACTTACCTTCATCTGCTACCGTCTTGAAGATTAATTATTAATTTTGTGCAAACTGATATAATTGCACAGGTTTTGGCAAAAAAAATCGTGATATAAGATAAATACTAATTAGGGTACAATTCTATATGTTCCCACTCATACGAGCTGAAATTCATGCCTTTGTGGTGATACATTGAGAAGCTAAACGGGGTGAACTTACGTGCAACATAATTCAACTGTACTTGTATATCATTTAAGCACACATTTGAAATAATAAAGGTACAATTCACAGGTTTTTAAGGAATTGGGTTAATATCAAAATATTTACCACAAAAAAAACTAATGTATGGTGATAGTAAATGTTTTTATCTACAAGGTACTCCCAATCAATACAAGGTCACACCTAGCCCATTTAGATTATGAACTACATAGTTTTTTTTTTTTTTAACTTTCTTTCGATCTCCTATAAAATGTCCATTTAACTTGTATCACTTATCACAGGAGGCACAGAATTAAGCTATCAAATGTAAAAAAAATTGAAATAATAATATTAACTTACCTTGTGCTTCGTTATTGTGGACCACCTTATCTTCTAAATTCTCCTTTGTAGCTCTTTCGTCGTTCAATTTCACGTGTAATTCTCTAGAATTAATAAAAAAGACTATGTTACAATATCTTGGTCAACAATCCACTGCTGGATCTAAAAAGAATAAATGAATGCCACCTGAACGACACATTTACACATTACCAAGTTTTTGTTTTGCAACTAATCTATAAAAATAAATAAAATTGATGTGTTTGTATTTCAAATTAACAGCTTTTCACTAAATGTACCTATATGAAAGTAAATACAATACGACCATTTAAAAAAAAAAATGTCAGTCTTTCTGCCTGTCTGTTTGTTTGTTGCAGCTAATCTCCATATATAATCTCGGGCTAGACTGATATTGACGAGACTTTCACTGGTAGAAGTTATCTGATATAGTAAAGAGTAACTTAGGCTACAAAGATAATTATTATCACTCCAGACACAGCAGTAGGTTCAAGTTAATGCGCGAAGTGAACGTAGACGAAGCTGTAGGCGACAGCTATTATTAATTAAACCTGGATATCACCATACATTGGATCTTGGATGCTGTTGTAGTGTGATGAGATCTAAGATCAACCTACAAAATTACATTTATACTACTTTTCTAGTGTAATAAATTCCAATAAACAATTGTTCTTACTTCAACATAGCAGCATGATCGGCTCTCTCTTTTTCTCTCTCCTGTATTTCATAAGCTATCTTCGCTTTTAGATTGGCTACTTCAGTCAAATGCTGCTGCACCAATGTCCTATTTTCATCCCTCATTTCAGCCAACTGCCTTTCATACTGAAAAAATATTAATAGTAATACATAAGAAACATACATACTAGAGGCCCTGCAGAAATTAATTGGATTGGTTAGTAATTAATTTAATTATTATTAGCTGAACACCCTGCACCATTATATACAATAATCTGAGTTTGTCATAATTTTATTTGGTGTAATTTGAAAGAGGCATAATTGGAAGGAAAAGTTTTACGATGAAGATGAGCAATGAACTTCCGATGTGTTTTTTTTTTATTGGTATTGCATAACTAGTTCTTGGTGATACCTTTAACAAGGCCTAATTCCTCAAGTCTCTGTCTGCAAACTTAAAATGCATATTATTTCTCCTTACTTATCTTAATCAATTGCCAATTAATAAATATTCACTCTTTGTTTCTTTAACTGTATAAAAAAAGGCTATGTTACAAACCACTGACACCACTAGCCTGATGTGAAGTGAAAATCAATCTACATACATCAATTAAAATATTATGTAATTCAAATTATAAACTTAATGTGGTGCCAAAAAGATGTGCCATTCATGAAGATAATATCTATACTAATATTATAAAGCTGAAGAGTTTGTTTGTTTGTTTGAACGCGCTAATCTCATAAACTAATCGTCTGATTTGAAAAATTATTTCAGTGTTAGCTTATTTATCGAGGAAGGCTATAGGCTATAAAACATCACGCTATGACTTATAGGAGTTGAGTAACGCGGGCGAAGCTGCAGGCAACAACTAGTTAATTAATAATTTAAGTATAACTTTAATAAATCTAACTATATATGATTAATAATGCGAATAATTAATTATGTATTTACAATAATTATTTATAATATTTAGGTGACATTAATAATAATTAATAAACAAACAGTTATCTATTGACTGTATTAATTTAGCAGGGTTAGAGGCGTTACTCTGGCAAAATATATTGTGATGGAGAAGATTTAATGGAGTTAATCGGACATTCCTGCGGTGAGGTGTTTTACAGTTAAGTCTTTTGACTCTTAACTATTAGACCTCAAGTAACAATGAAGTTTTTTTTTGAGTTTACCTCTATGAGTGATATTACCATCCACACTTATAGATTAGGGTTAAATAATAAGGAAGTTTATTGCTCCTGTTATCACTTATTTAATTGCGTGGGGGCAATTTACTCCAGGTTTCAAACTTATGTTCTAGACCTACCTTTTCCCTGGTTACTTTTTTATCAGCTTGAAAAGCTTCTTCCATTCGAGACTTCTCAGCGGTCAGTGTTGACAGTGAAAGGGACAGGGCCAAAATGGAATCATCAGGTGCTGTGATATTTTAACAATATACATTTAATATTATTTACTGTTTAAAAATGTATTGAATTTAATTTTACAGCATATTACTTACACTTTTCACTGTTTTCTGTTCTATTTAATGCTTTTAAACTTATGTCCAAAGCCTCTTTTTCCTTGGCAAGTCCTTTGTATGCAGCAACAACATCTGAAATCATGAAAATAAAAAAATACAATAATGGATAATACAATTTAAATATTATGTTTTTTATAATATATAATTTAAATTTATTAATATTGTATTTACCGGTGGGAGGCAAGCGCTGTGCCACCCTCCCGGCTGCATGGGTACCACCATCTTGCTTGTTACTCCTGTGAAACAGCTTTGCTGTGTTTTGGAGAGAAGAGCAAGACAGGCAGTGTAATTAATGGCAACGAGACTTAACATATGATGCCTCAGGATAGGCAACACATAGATGAGTTGCCTGGGCTTGTTCCAGGTAAACTAGTTTATGTTCATGGGCAACGTCGACCACTTACTATCAGGTGGCACGTTTGCCAGTTTGCCTATCCAACTAACATAAAAAAATTACTTTTGGAAAAATAATTAATTACTGAATACCTGGCTGATCTGCGCATTATTGTACATACATCTTTCACAAAGCCAGTTACAACTAAGTTATAAGCAAACTCTTTAACAGGTTTCCAAATAGCTTTATTAACGATTTGTTAGTATAAAATCCTGTACGACGCATTTAACATATGTTACAAATAAGTCATAACATTGCACTTTTAGCTACTAAAACAAAGCAAATACCTCTAAGCCGTCCCTCGTAACGCTTGATTTGATCTGCTTGTTTTGTTATTGTTGATATAAGCTCCTGTTTTGATAAAGATTCCATCTTTCTTCCAAAATAAGTTAGAACAATATTAAAACTTTGATATGGTATGTAATAGTAATAGTAAAATAATTCAAAACACTGCTAGTAATTCCATTAAAAACATAATCTGTACATGAATATTACTATATTTTGCACATTCTTTAAATGAAGGTAAATAGATATAAATTACATAAACTGCATTTCATAAATATTGCAAAACACAAATCACTAATCAGTACCACAATTGCAATTTGCAATCTTTTTTTTTTTTTTTTTTTTTTGTTTTTTTTGGCAGTTCTCGTACGTAGTACATTTGCCATTATCAAACGGGAGAAATTTTTCCATGTATATAAAGGGACGAGAGATGTTAAATTTAGGAATCATTCAGGGCAGGATATAGGATATGTATGACAAGATAATAATAATATTATTATGAAATATTAATTTATATAGCTATACATATATTTAAATATATTACTTATATTATAGACACACAAGACTTTCATCAAATAAATACTAAACCTAAATTTCTATATTATTAGTAATTATATAATCTGAAATTATTTTATATATGTAATATTTTTTTATAAATAACAGACAAGTAATTGAGGTTGGAAAAGGGATTTGATGATCTAGTAAGGATTTCAGGAAATCGGAACGGTCATATAAAGGACAAGAAAAGAAAAAATGATTTACATCGCCAGTTTCACAACCACACAAACAAGAAGAGTCGTTAATAATTTTAAACTTGGAAAGATGAGCAGGTGTACAAGTATGGCCAAGTCTCAATCTTGAGATGATACTAGAGCACCTCCTATTAAAATTCATTGAGAAAAACCATGGTTTTGATAAAATATCAGGCTGAAGAGAGTAATAATAATTACCTTTTTGTTTACTGCTTTTTTCCCATGACGTTTTCCAACATGTATCAAGATCGAGTTTAGGTATTGATAACAAGTCTGAGCAGTAAATCTTATACGGAACAAGGTCACCACATGAAATAGCTTCATTAGCGAGAGCGTCTGCTATAACATTTCCTTGGATTCCAGAATGTCCAGGAATCCAAGAAAATTTAATATTGTAATGTTTTGCTATGCATATTGTTAGTAATTGTCTTGTGTCAAATATTATGGGGTTGTGTTGCTTAATTTTAAATGGGTTTTTTTCTAAGGCTTGTAAAGAACTAAGTGAGTCAGTAAAAATGATTGAATTTTTGAGTTTAGCTAGTATTATATAATCTATGGCTTTGAAAATACCCAAGCACTCTCCAGAAAAAACAGAAGATTCTGGAGGGAGTTTTACCTTCTGTACAATGTTATATTGACGGTGGAATATACCTACGCCTACTAAACCGTTAACATTATGTTTCGAAGCATCTGTAAATATGAGATGGGTATTTTTAAATTTTTTCTCAACAATTGCATTAAATTTTTCATTAGCTATTAAAAAATCTGACTTAGCTATACCAATATTTAATATTTGTGGTGATAGAATAAGAGATTCGAAGGAACAAGAAAACAAAGGTAACATGTTAGATTGATGTAAAGGTGCAGAGAGAGATTTAAACTTATAATAGCTATTAATTAAATGTGGATTCGATTTATGTATCCAATACGGTGAATTAGATACTAAGTAAGCTAAAAGATGAAGTTTTTCAATAAGAGGGTGATTGGAAAGCTGTAGACGTCGAAAGAGAAATTTATCAGACAAATACTGACGACGTAGTTGTAACGGAGGATCACAGCACTCAATTTGTAAAGCGTTAATTGGGCTAGACTTCATTGCTCCACAAATGATTCTCAAACATTTGTTTTGAATTTTGTTCAACATTTTAAATCCAGAAAGAAGGCCCGGTTCCAATAGGAAGGTTCCATATTCGAGGACACTACGTATGAGAGCATTATACACGAGTTTCAAATAAAAGGGATGGGCACCCCACCAAACTCCTGCTAAACATCTTATGATGTTTATTATTTTTTCACACTTATTTGCGATGAAATTGCAATGAGGGATGCCTGTAAGTTTCCTGTCTAAAATGACACCTAAAAATTTAAAATCATTTTTTTGTGGTATAATGGTCTCATCGTAATAAACATGAACTGGAGTGATAGTTCGCATACGGGAGAATAAAACTACTGAGCTTTTAGATGGGGACAAATATAGTCCATGATCATCAAGCCATTTTTTTAAATATTGAAGTGATGACGTTAACTCTGTGCATGCTAATTTAATGTTTTTACTTTTTACATATAATAATAAATCATCCGCATATTGCAAAACTTCAATCTTTCTATCAATAGCTAAGTCTAGATCATATGTGTATAAATTATACAATAAGGGGCTCAAAACGGACCCTTGTGGAAGGCCTTTGGATAACACTCTAGAATGTTTTTGTTCACCATCAGTAAACAAAATCGATCTATCATTAAGCATATTTATAACAAAAGAAATAATTTTTCTGGGAATCTGAAGGCATAAAAGTTTTTGTTTAAGAATTGGTATCACGACATTGTCATAAGCATTAGATAAATCCAAAAATGCTGCAATGACAAAATTATTATCAGAAAGGCTAGCCTGATATCGGTTGTAAGTAAACTAATATTATCTATACTACTTCTGTTTCGTCTAAAGCCAAATTGAGTTGTTGATAGCAAACTGTTGCTTTCAACGAACCATTCTAGACGATTCTTAATTAATTGTTCGCAGATTTTTAGGAGGACAGATGAAAGGGCAATAGGACGGTAAGACAAAGCAGAAGAAGGATCTCTATTAGGTTTTAATATTGGAATTACAATTTGTGATTTCCAATTTGCAGGAATGTGACCAGAGTGAAAAATAGAATTGATTAAATTTAAATAATATGTCATGCTTATGTCATTTAAATGAGTAATGAAAGAATAATATATTCCATCTGGACCAGGTGCAGAATCTGATGCATATTCTAAAACGTTCTTTAATTCTGTCATTGAAAAGGGAGAGTTTAATTCAGATGATTCATTGTATAAGGCACCGTTATCATTTAAGTTATCTTTACGAAAATTAACAGTGGGAGGAGCAATTCTATCAAGAAAATCGTCTACTAGAAAAGATGGAAAAGTTGGGGATGGGGTGATATTATAAGCTGATCTAAATCTTCCAATGTTTTCCCAAACACTGGATGAGGGAGTATTGGGAGATAAAGATGAGCAGAACTTTCGCCAGCTGTCTCTTTTTTTTCTTTTAAAAAGTAATTTTGTTGCGTTTGTAATCTCCTTTAGTGATAAGAGGTTTTCTAATGTCATATTATTATTAAATATTTTTTCAGCATTTTTTCTTTTATTTAAAAATTCTTTGCATTCGACATCCCACCATGGAGGACTTGGAATATAAGGGTTCCCATGTTTTATATTAAAAACTTCATTGGCACTTTCAATTAATGTATCTAAAAAAATTGGTGCCCAATTTGGGCACCGCAAGAATCACTAATATTTTCTGATATTTTCTGACTAAGTTTTAAATCAACTTTACTACTAAATTGAGTCCAAGTGTCAGAATTGACTTTTGATATATTGTATCTCGGGAATAGTTTATTGCAAGTTTTAATTAATTTGCCAGGAGGAAATGAGGTAATAATGGGATAATGATCACTGCCAAATGTGGATGTTAAAACAGAACTTGACAGCTGAGATACAAATTGGGGTGAGCAAATAGTTAGATCTACTACACTATTTCCTTCAGATAAGTTTGTACGTCTAGTAGAATTACCATTGTTGATGATACACAAGTTGTTTTTATCTAGAATATCCAAAAGTTTATTACCATAACAGGTTGTCATGGAGCAGCCCCAAGACTGGTGATGACAATTAAAGTCACCAGTTATAATTAATGGTTTAGGGAGGGATAAGAATATATCCCCAACTTCATTTAATATATTAATAGAAATATGTGAAATATATACAGAAACAAAACAAACTTTATTTACAATTACGGCTAAAATAGAAATTTCAGAACTATGTACAGGAGTGGATATTATATTAAAAGGGTAGCCTTTCTTAATGAGAAATGCTACACCACCATATCCATCTAATCTGTCTTCTCTAACAGTATTATATTTTTTAATATTTAATGTAAAACCTGGTCTAAGCCAAGTTTCACATAATGAAAATAAAAAAGGGTTATATTTATTTAATAAGTAAATTAGATCACTTTTTTTATTAATTATGCTTCTAGCGTTCCATTGTAATATTTTGTTGGCCATTATTTATTTTGATTATATTTACAATTAACTCCATTAAGGGGGCAACGATGGACGGTATATTATTATTGGTCTGGGCAAAGGTTTGTAATAAAGATATAATATCTGATATTTTTGTTGGTTCTTGTGTGGAGGGAGTATCATTTGAAATTGGGCTATAATTTTTATCTAATTGATTAAAGGAAAATTCTTTTATGATATTATCATGTGCAGTTTTGTCGTAACCTTTTCCAACTTGTATAGGACGGGAAGGTTTAGATATAACTGTTTTCTTGTAAGATTTTTGTGGAGTATAAGAAGATGGAGTATTAATATTTTGGAAAGATAATTTTCTTTGAGGACTGGACAAGGTTTCAGCGAATGATTTATTAAGTATAGGGAACATTTTACTTGCTTCTTGATAAGAAACACAATTTTGGGACATATATAGTTTTATTTCTTTTTGTCTGTTAAGTTCCGGACAAGATTTACTGTTTGCCATATGGCGACCAGAACATTGACAACAGTAATAGTCATCTTCAACATTACATGAATCACTAACATGATCCTGACCACACTTGAGGCATCTTGGTTTGGAACGACATTGCATCTTTGTATGACCATAACGACAGCAGTGATAACATGCTTCCCGCCATTCCTCCGTAAACAGTACTTATTATGTTGGAAAATGGAATGCACAATTTATTATTATTATTTTCATTTAAATGCATTAGCTACTAGGCTATTAGCCATACAAAATACAAGTATTCGGTCTGTAATACGGAGATATGGCGGGAAACCCCAAGGAGTGCGGCTTCGCCCCTCTAGCCCCCATCAATCAACTATCATTCCTCATTCCATCCACACAAGGGAGCTACCACAATATTCGCCAAACAATCACATTATATATTACACAGATTAAGTTTTTAAAACAAACACTATAGAAAACCGCCAGAACAGCCCTACTAAGAAAACCACTCTAGAACGGTACTCCATAAGATTCGCCAACCAATCACAATATATAAAGATCAAGTTTTTAAAACAAACACTATAGAAAACCACCTTGAATGGATAAAACACAAAATAACAATTAATTAACGGGAAACCAAAAAAACACAACCGCGCGTCCCGATGCTTCCCGCCATTTCTCAAAGGAATGCACAAATCACAATTTGATAAATTTGACACACATCTGTACCACAGAAATCGGAATACGAATTTACATCGTAAACTGGATAGGTACTTAAAATTACGATGAATATGATTAACTCTTTATATCCAATAGATAAGGTTTATTTTTCTTCGTCTCATAGTAAAATGAAAAAACGAGCCGAGTAAGAAGGCTCAAAAGGTAGGGTATCCTTGTCTAGCAAGTTGCAGACTATATTTTATAAAAATTGAAATCTTCTCTGGTGGGAATGTATCTTTCTAAATATTAAGCTTATATTATGTATTATTAGTTTTACATGTACATTAAATTAAAATCAAATTAAAATAATAATATGAAAATTGATTTCAGAACATATATATTTTTATTACATAGTCACATTTCATAAATTGTATGAAAGAATACATTTGTACTTGGTAATTTATTTATCATTCTTAGGCGCCCACATTATTAATATGACATAAATTACTACGTCAACTTACGTTTGTACTTGTTTTAAATAGTTTTTGGAACGAAAGTTCCATAAGGGGCGTTGCACCCCTCCGCACCCTAGCTTAGCCGGTAAAAAAGCGTCCTTTGGACCTACCACAACATTTACATTAAAATACGTGCTTAGAAATATCTCACGTGAGATTAGAACGGGGGAGGTGGTCGAGCCAAATCTCACGATATCTCACCAATGGGAGAGGGGGGGTCGAAAAATCGTCAAATTCACCTCACGTAATTTATGGATGTCCCCCTACTCAAAAACAAATCAAATTGAATCTACCATTGAAATAAATATTTTTAACTGACACATCACTGCGTCGGTAGCTTTTTTTTTTTTTTTTTTTTTTTATTCTCGAGGAGGAAAATCTTCAAAAAGATCGTCTGAACTCCACTGGGGCACAGAGTCGGGGTATGTGGTGATTTTTACCCACTAAAAACCTCCTCGGTGATCTTGCTAAGCGCTTACTGGGAAGTCCTGGGATCTCGGTAAGAACAACGCCAGGACTCCCACCACGCTATGCCGGAGCACTTCCCAATCTAGTGCAACTAGACAGTTATTAACACGAAATGGGATCACTCCATTTCGTTGCCATCCGCGGGGCATAAAGCACCTGAAATTTTCTGTAGTCGTGGTATTAAACGGGTAAAATGTTCTTCGAAAGACCATCGACTATCTAGATATATGCCTAAGTATTTCATACAATGACCTACACTAACTTCAACATTTTCCACTCGGATTGTTGCACTCGGTGGCTGTATATTTCGGCGTAGGGTATGAAACCATATCGCTTCGGTTTTTTGTGGGACTATTTGAAGCCCTAAGTCGCGAATTTTTGCTACAATCCTAGTTAAGCCAGCTTCCGCTAGGGCTATTGTTCCCTCAAAAGACTCCTCTTCGGCCAATATTAGTGTATCATCAGCGTAACAAATAATAATAATTCCATTGGGAAGTTCCGCACGCAAAACTGCATCATACGCAAGGTTCCACAGGAGAGGACCCAACACCGACCCCGCGGAACCCCACACACGACTTCTCTCCTATGCATTATCCCATAGCGTCCCACGTAACATATACTCCTCTCTGATAGGTAGGCACGAATAATGTGTTGCAGATAGAGTGGCACCTGGTGATATTCGAGAGCCCTTACAATCGTCGACCAGGGAAGAGAGTTAAATGCGTTGATTATATCAATACTTACAGCAAGTACCACCTTTGCCTGGGATATAGCCTGTGTTGATAGATGTCGGACGTAAATAATTGCATCTATCGTTGACCGCTTACAACGAAAGCCATATTGTCCATCTGATAAATCAGGGCCATCGTTCTGTAAGTGTTTATTGATACGAGACGCAATAATCCGTTCAAATAGCTTCCTAGCTCGTCCAATAAACAAATAGGCCGATAGGAAGATGGAATGTCAATGGGCCTTCCCTCCTCATGTAGAAGAATTAGTTTTGCTTCTTTCCAGATCTTAGGAAAAACACCGTGGCAGAGACAGCGTGAAAATAATAGCTTAGTCGGTCTCCTAGCACTGTTTGAACTATCGCCCACACCCGCCCTGGAACACCATCAGGGCCAGGCGCAGTATTCCTAGCAGTCATACGTTTCATTGCTCCCTCTACTTCAGACTCAGTGACCTTCAGAGATTCGGACCACTCCATTACTTGAGTTGAAAGCGGACAAGGTTCAGTGGTATTCGTTGGAAAAAGAATGTCTATTACTTCGTCTATAAAATTTGGATCCAGGGTTTCAGTTAGGGGAGGGACCCAGGGTCGCAATTTTCCCATTACCATTTTATATGGCCGGCCCCATGGATCCCTTTCCAGGCTGTCGAGTAACTCCTTCCGACATTGAGCTTTAGCGTCTTTTATGGCTTTTTTCATTGCTTTAGATGAGTTTTTGTATTCACCATATGCCAATGCTATTTCATGATCTGAGGCAGATCGACGTCTCCGAGCCCTAAGATATCTGCGTCGGCACGCAAGGCAGATCCTTCGCAAATGTCCTATGTGATCGGACCACCAATATGCTGATTTTCTCTTAGCTGGTCTTATCCTAGGCATTGAGACATCGCACATAGAGGTCATAACCTCTCTAATAAAGATAGCCTCTCTTTCAGCATCAATATCCTGGCCAGGGAATGCGGACCAATCGGCGACATGAGCAGCAGCAATTAAGTGGTCACGATTTAATTTTGTAAGTGCCCAACGATGCCATGGACTTGAGTGTGGAAGTGTGACAGAGTTTAAAGGTCTATGATCAACACTAAATATAATGTATCTATGATCAGATAGTGTGATCGTCTCTTCCAACACTTTCCAATCCGATACAAATGGAGCCAGAGAAGGATTCGCCCACGTTAAATCCAACCGATTCTCCTTGCCACCTCACGCATGTGCTAACTGACCCCTGATTAAGAAGTTAGAGATCAAGCGCAGCTGCCCATTCAAGTAATGCCTCCCCTCTAACATAATCCCGAATACTGCCCCACGCTCTAGCATGTGCATTAAAGTCTCCCAAAATAATTATTGGGTTGGGCAGATATCGGCGAATAATATCTTCAACCCGGCCTAGGTAGGCTTCAAAAAAGGCAAGGCTGCAGTTTGGAGAAATGTAACAACCTACAACAAAATAGGTTCCCCATTTTAGTACAATTATACCAGGCTCAGAGTCTAATTTCAAATATGGAGGATCACCCTCACTTCCACTCCAATACACCGCAACTAATCCAGCACTATCTCCAAACCATCGGGGATGGGCGGGAATGCAATAGGGTTCCGCCACCACTGACAGGGCAATTGATAACTCAGCAACGGATTGCAGTAGCAGGTCCTGCGCCGCGCGGCAGTGATTTAGATTGCCCTGAAGAACTTTTTGAATTGATTGGAATTTTAAACATCCATTGCCTCCTCCAAAGCATAACTTAGACTCACTTGAGCCTCTCTACTGGTAGATGAACGTGTATTGGGAGCCTGCTTCTTTCCCAGACTTTTGCTCTGCCTTGACGGGATGCATTTCTGACTTACCTTTCTATGTTCTGAGGGAACCCCAGCACTGTAACATATCGGGCATTTCGGTTTTGGAGCCTCACAACTATTAGTTTTATGCCCCTCCTCACCACATATAAAGCAAACATTACTTCTGTCTACAGGGCTGGTGCATTGATGTCGGCTATGGCCGAATTCTAGACATCGATAACATTGTAATGGTCTTGTTGCTAACAGCTCAAACCTGGCTGAAATCCATCCTACTTGTATTCTGGCGGTTGATTTAATGTTTTGTATAGCCACAAAGGGACAACGAACCCACACTACACCAAGTCTTTTGGGAGAGTGGTGGATTTGACCGACTTTTACATCTTCAGGTTTTATTTTCCCTGTCTTTGCAATAGCTTCGGCAACATCCTGTTGTGTAATTGATTCGTCTAGGTTCGTATTAATAATTATTCGTATCTCTGCAGTTTTAACAAGTCGTGAGACATTTACTTTGAGATCTAGCAATTCCGATCTTAGCTTTTCTGCTAGTTTATCAGCTTTATCAGCATTATCCGGTCCGATAACTTCTAATAACAAACCTCCATTTATTGCTCTTTTTTGACGAACTACAGAAATTCCCAAGTCAGATAATTTGATACGTGACTTAGCGGCTGTCATCACTTCTGCATACGTTGTTTGTGCTCCATCTGGGATGGTAATACCAATGGGTGCAGATTTAGGAAGCCTTGGTGGCTTAATTGCTATTTTAGGACGTTTCTGCTGTGATACTGCTTCCCTTATATTATTATTATTCTTCCCTTTCCGTACCACTTGAGACCATGAAGCTTGTGAAATATCAGCTTGTGTCAAATCCCGGGAAGCTTCTACAGGCGGAGCTAATGTTATTGCCTGTGTTGCAATTTGATTACGCCCTTTCTTAATATTGTTCTTCTTTTTTAATTCTTTGTCATTACCTGCTGTAGTTTTTTCGCCACTGCTCTTTTGGCCAAGTGGAAGTCTGGTACTCGCTTCAGGTGTAATTTTCTCAAGAAAGTATGCTAGTTTACCTTCAACTATAGTTTGAACTTGCTGTACAGTGACATAGTCAGAACTGGAAGGTACGGGCTCAACTAGACTATTTGTCATCTCTCTACATTTATGATTTGTTAATTCATTCATAAGACGATCCATTTTACTGTTTAGTGTTGCGAGTTCTCTACGTAATGAAGCATTTTCCTGTTCTAGGCAGTCCAATCGATCACTCGATGACCTCTCCCTTAGTTCTTCAGTGGCCGCCTGGGCTGTCCTAATGGCTACATGAAATGCGCGGACAAATTCACCCTTCATGTTTTTTTATTTTTCCGCAACACTTTCAACTGTTGCAAGACATTCAAAGATTTTACTGGTAAGATTAGTAATAGGCTGTTCACGCATCTGCTTTGAAAGTTCCTCCGGCTGTGGCAACGGCTCATTCAATTTTGCTTTTGGCGATGCTAAAGGTTTTATGAATCCATCCTTATCTAAAACTGGCCTTCGTTTCGATGTAGCCGTACCTCCGAGCGCACAAGTTCTCCTCTTTCTTTTTCTAGTAGCACCTGACTCTGTTGAAGTCTGTGAGGTCATCGATATCACAGAGCCGTCGGTCTCCTCTCCCTCACTCTCTTGCTGAGAAACCTTCCCACATGATTCTGCAGCATGAATCTGCTCATCTACCCCTCTCTCTTCTAGGGTTTTTGTACCCTCTTCCACCTTACTTTGTTTTTTTTTTGTTTGATAATGAGTTCATTTTGAATCCCACGAGTATGGGGGAAATAAAACGTCCACCTGAGTGGTGCCCCCTGCACCCAGGTAACCCTATGTACCACTGGGAGGACGGGCGGTATCCCAGGGGTGGCCGTTAGTGACTGATGAACTCCTCAGCCGCTCTTGCGAGCATCCCGACGCAACGTGCCGCAACGCCGAGAATTGAGGTTTTTTTTGGGTTTACTCCTCATGGTACAGCCGGCTAAGGCAATACCATCGATCCTGACTGTAAGTCACAATATAACTGTAATTACATGACAGGCTTACGATTACAACCGTTGCGCACCATACACCACTCGTGGAGATAGAGCAGGTGGTAAGCATTCTCCCTTATTCCCAACCCCCCCTGCTGATTTTGGTCCGCGTTGTCGAGATGATGTCCTTCCTTTTGGAAAGACATCATCTCGACAAAACCCCCTATCCGCCACCTGGGGACGCGCCCGATGTGAGTTCAGCATTTCCGCACGGGAATATAATAATAATAAAAAAGACGTGTGGCACTCGGGGACTGCCGCGGTAAAGCTATTGCATAGCATTTTTTAATCAACTTATGCAATTATAATTATTTATTTATTTATGCAGTATTTTTTCTTTCTTTTGTTTTATATTTTATATTTAATGGATTACCAACAATTCTATAATTAATTGCGAATGGCCAATGATCGACAAAGAGATAATATTCTTATGACTATAATTCATCATTTACAAACTTCAATTTAAGAACCATTTCAAATTTTATATATTATAATCAACTAAATCATATCACTTTCTTTATTAATAAATGCACTTTGTTTATTCATATTTAAAACACTTATACACAAATTTTACTACTTTTATTTATTTATTAATGTTTGATATTATTTTCAAGCACTAGCAACACTGAAACTAACTTAACGGGCAAAAGTCTTGTGTCCAGCTCTTAATAAATTATCTGTCAGCTTTACAAACTGATAGTATATTCCTAAGATCAAGTAGTTAATATATTTGACAAGCTAATAATAATACCGTATTGGAACGAGATAACAACATACGAAAAACTCCAAGAGTGACACAGACATAGACACTTTCTTTTGTCTTTGTCAGAATATCACTCTTTGTTTGATGGGCACAACAAAGATGTGCCCAACAAAAAATTATCGACTAAATTTGAATGCCATACAAACATTCTCACTCGCGAACACTTTCTCAAATATGCCGCCATTTTGTACTACTTTTTAATTTGGTCGATTTATGTAGGTATGGTGATACCAGTTTTGTTATAGGCAAATTACCCAAGAATGTGGTATTATATAAAAAGGGTGACTGGAATCTTCGATATAAACACAATAAAAACAAATATGTTTATTTCTATCCTTAAAGGCTATGTACTATAGATCATACATATTAAGACGTATATAGCCTTCTTTTTTATTATTTATGTTTTTAGCGGTTTGTTATTAGTCATTACATAATATTTTCGATAATGGAAAATCAGTGAGATAATTTAATCAAATCGTTAAAAATAAATGTGAAAGACTAAGCTTTACTCAAAATCTAGTATTTGTCGGCCAAGTATTGTCAACATCATAGGTTTCCATTTAGTAAAATATTTAGTTCCACCTGTCACCACGTCATACTCTTTTTTGCCAAGCTGTAGGTACTTAAAAGAAAAGGTTTGAAAAGGTATTTCAAAGTGTATATTTAAAACTCTTTATCAAAATATCTGTTTATTCCTACATACATTTTAATTTTTGTCGAATTTCATAATTTATTTTATCTTTTTAACTACAAAATTATACCTTCTCGTTTAATTGTGTATGCATACCATGATAGTTTATATTCAAAAAGGTTTTAAAATCTATTTCTTATTTCATTGCACAGTCAATACCATAGACTTAGATTATATACTGTTATTATAAGACAAAATGGCGGACATAATATTTGACAAATTATTTTGCGAGTGAGAATGTTTGTATGACATTCAAAGGAGACGGTCCAAAATTGTATGGGACGTTGGTCTACTTTTGTACATGTAATGAGATGAAGGAAAGAAAATATTGAAACAGTTTTGATTTGTTTATATCCATGAATTCATCTCAATTTCAGTGGAAGAATAATTTAATGTTTCCAAGATTTGCAACACTACGTGTATAAAAAAATGGCGTATGGCGTATATTCCTTGGTGTTATATGTCAAATGTAAGGAAATATGTCATTGATGGATATGCATCTGTCATCATTTGGTTTGTCATTTGTCAGAAATGACATTTAGTAAATAATAATCATCCATGAAGTTAGGAAATAAGAGGAGATGCCCCTTTCTTTAAACTTACAGCTGTAAGTGAGTGCCTGATCCGCCATCTTGAGTGCCCTTTTCATAGTAGTTTTCTCTGTATAGTTTGTGGTTTTGATCTCAAAACCCTAGCAATGGTAGCCATGTTAATTGCCGATTTGAGTTGTAGGTTACACCACACCACGTATATTATATCTATGTAATCATCCGTCTGAAGGGCGACACCTTCATTAAGAATTGCCAACAAGTTAAAAAACTAGAAATTTATTTTTTGCATGTAAATTAGTTTCTTATACTAATGAATAAATAAAATATATTTTTAATGAAATCTATGTATTTTTTCTCTATTTATGGTATACTGTACAAGACCAGACCAGAAATGGACCGTCTCCTTTAGTTGATTATTTTTTGTTGGGGACATCCTAAGATCATGTATCATTAGATTTGGCAAGCTAATATCGTATTGGAACGAGATAACAACATATGAAATACTCCAAGAGTGACAGAGACATAGACACTTTCTTTTGTCTTTGTCAGAATATCACTCTTTGTTTGTCAACATCATTGTTGTACCCAACAAAAAAATATCGACTATATTTGATTCTCACTCGCGAACAGTTTGTCAAATATGCCGCCATTTTGTACTACTTTTAATTTGGTCGGTTTATGTAGGTATGGTGATACCAGTTTTGTTATAGGCAGATTACCCAAGAATGTGGTATTATATAAAAAGGGTGACTGGATTTTTTGAAATAAACACAATGAAAACAAATATGTTTATTGCTATCCTAAAAGGCTATGTACTATAGATCATACATATTAAGACGTATAAAGCCTTCTTTTTTATTCTTTATGTTTTTAGCGGTTTGTTATTCATTTCATCAGTCATTACATAATATATTCGATAATCCGGAAAAATTCAGCTGTCTAAAATTACAATAAATGTTTGGTTGGGGCTAATGGTTATAGTTATCTATCAACCTTTACCAGTTTTATTATTATTTTTTATTCACTTGTTTCAAGAAAATAAGTAGACTTGTTATTATGAATGTGGTATCCTCCTGTAAAATATGCCTGTCCCTTTCGGATATACGCGATTCATGTCAATTCCATAAGATACTTGTTCCTAGGGCACATCCATTATTCTGACAAAGACAAAAGAAAGTGTCTATGTCTCTGTCACTCTTGGAGTTTTTCGTATGTTGGTAATCGGTATCTCGTTCCAATACGGTGGATGTTGACATTTTTCATAAATGTTTATAGATCATTTATAAATATCTAATAGAGGCGTAAATAATAAATATTATTACGTCTTATGCCTATAAAATCTTGTATTTTATAATGCATTTTAAATTTCGCGCCTCCAAAACGCTAACACTTGTCACGCGACGTCATATGTTGTTAAACATCGTGAAAATGATAAAATGATTCTAGTTGTCGTTAATAAAAAATAGCTTCTAAGTTTTATAATTGTTGTACGGTGCCTATGTGTATGTACACTGTCAAAACGCCTGAAAATTAGTTTTATGGTTTTTACAATATGTACTGCGTACGGAAAATGGTGTATAAAAGTACGTCAATATTCTTCCGCTTCCGCTAAACAGGAACAGGTGACGTCATTTCCGTTTATTATGACGTGACCTATTTTAAACTTTGTTACATTTTATTTATTAAATATTAATTTAATCAAATAAAAATAAGGGAAAATATTGTATTTTTTCAGAATTCTATCATAGAAACTACCAATTAACATCAAAATTATATTTTATATGAATACTGTCAACTTCCCTATTATTATTAGCTTGTCAAATCTATTGATACTTGATCTTACACACATTACATTACATTACGCATTACATAATTTCTCAAATATTTCTTCAAAAAAAATTTTTTTTCGTGCGCTGGTAATAGCTACATAAAATTTGCTTTTTTTTTAACACCGGGATATGCTCTGAGGCATCCCGCGGGGGAGTGGGTCTCCCCAGGCGGGTATGTGGGACTCGCTGCGCCCGAAAGCTTGCGCCCGCAAAGGACTGACGCCACCTCCACAGAGGGGTTGTCCCGCACCACAGAACAACCCCTCTCAATGTCGGGACAGTACAATGGGGTGAGGTTCCCATCCTCGCCCCTTGCTCTTTTGTCCCCTCTTCTTATAAGAGGGGTACAAAGAGCCCCCTCGGCTCAATTAGCTTCGCCTAAGGTGCTGGGCTTAGCCTAGGCTATTGAGCCCCACCGCCACGTCAAGGCCTGAACGATGGTGGGGGTATGTAGGTACCTAAGTCTACCGTTGGTAGAAAGTATAAGTAGGTACATAAGTCATAAGATAATTTTATAAGAGGATAACCGACACAAGTTCACCCCGTCCCAGCGCTTACTAAGAATTATAGCTTAGATATCCTGAATACATACATAATATTATAGATAAATAATTTTGAAGTCTTGTATAAATTGCTTAAAAATAACATTCTCCAACCACTTATAGGTATTACAAACATGTAAGTACTATGTTGTGTAAAAATTTTAGACATTTCTAAATATGTATAATATAAACTAGCGAAACTTTCGTCTACCTACCTACCAAGATGGGCAGATGAAAACCGCAAGTATAAGCCCATAATCTTAGTGCTTTTTTAGGATTCCGTACCCAAAAGTGTAAAACAGGACCCTATTATTAAGACTCCGCTGCATGTCCGTCTGTCACCAGGCTGTATCTCATGAACCGTGACAGTTAAACAATTGAAATTTTCAAAGACCATGATGATGTTTCAGTAGGGGCTATAACAAAAAATAATATTTGTTAAAAATAGTATTTTTTAAAATAATATTTTAAAAAAAATATTTTTTGACAATAACATGTTTTTAAAATAAGTAGGTAATATTTTTTAAAAATAATATATAAAAAAATATTTTAGGTGGCTCCCATACAACAGACGTGATTTTTTACCGTTATAGTATCTACTGTTGTACCTATAGATAATGGTACGGAACCCTTTGTGCGCGAGTTCGACTCGCACTTGGCCGGGTCTTTAATCTTAATTAAAAAAAATTAAAGGACTATGGTGGATGGTCACAAGATTTATTTGGTTGCCTTCGTCAATACCAGCTACTCTATCATGTCAAATAATCCTGCATGCTCGTAAGAAGGATATAAGGAAAGATTATGAAAAGATTAGTATTGATCGGGGGATCTTCGTATTATTTATGTATCAGTCACATAAAAAGAGCATTTTATTGAGAAATGTGCATTTTTGACATGTATATTAGCAGCAATGGCGCGCACGGCGCAAACAGCTGTTTAGTCTGTTCCGAAATCAAAATCGGGGGGCGGACGGCGGTATTCGATCGGTATCAGTGTCGTTGACCTACGCAGTACTGACTGAACGTAACACGTATTTTACGCCTTGGCAGTACGTACTGGTATCTAGGTTTACAATTTTCAGTTTTACACGAATTTAGTATACCGTATAGTTTTAGTTTTTTTTTAATTAGGAGTACCCTGAAGTACCTATTAAAATAGTTGTAGATGCTTCTCTAGTTCTAGTAGGTACTTACTTACTTAGTCAATTTTAGCAAATCCTCGGGCTTGGATGTCACTATATCGTCCATACTATTATCATCTGCTTCTCAACATAAGGTCTATTTACAAATCACGAGTGCTATTCTAAGTATCGTAGGTAACTTTGTTAGGAGCCAGAATCACTAATGTCTAGATATTTGCTTTTACAGGAAATTCCAAAAGTTCACCTTTTCACTCACGAGAGAAGTAGTAAAACATTTTATTTCTAAATGAAATTATCATGCTTTTTCCACAAACGGAAGGAAAGTTGGTCAACAGCGGAAAAAAATATTAATAAACTTTAGGCCATAGATTAAAAATTGGTATCCGCTGCGCTACGACTCTATCTAAACCTATTCTACTCATATGAGGCTAATTTCAATGAAATCATAGTATTCAAAGAATTTGTCTGCGTTCAATCCTACTTTAGGCACATTATTTTGTTACTAAAATTATAAACACAAGATTGTACATAATGTTATAAACTCACACTCACACTAAAGCTTTAAAAATATTTTTAACAGACTTAAAAAAGGGAGGTTCTCATCTGTATGTATCTCACATGATGACTCCGCCGATTGTAAATGGATTTCGATGATTCTTTCTTTTTGTTTGAAATCTGGTGTTTCCAATTTTGTCCCATATTAATACGATCAAGATTTGACCTGCCGTTTTTGACTTATTTTCAAAAATGTTTATATGGTTGACTTAGTTTACTTCGATGATATGCTCATTTTATTACTTGTCGATGTAAAATGAATAAAAAAACAACTGTAAGTACAGGAAGTTTGTGGAAGCGCCTCATAAGACATAGTAGGTTCACATTATTTCGAGGTCGTCGTAAATACATTGTAATTTGGTGATTTTCTGATGAAGATCTTTGGTGATAGGTATACCTATATAGCGGAATTCTTTAATAAATGACAGCAAATCCGCCGTGATTGCTTTTAAATTACATGTATAATACATTATGTATTGTTTACATAATTCCGAATTGTTTTCGCATTACTATTCATTAGTTTCTTTGTTTGTCTAATTAAAACGGCGCTGTCTAATATGAGCTGATATACTGATTGAACAGTTCTACCCATATTTCAGACAAATAAAATCAGTTAGGTACTTTTTTTCGGATTCACTAAAAATTAAGAAATAAAATAAAACCGCCTTCAAAAATAAAAATAGTTAATTATTCTGTAATTCGTTAACTGATTTTACTTGTCTGAAATAAGGGTAGAGCGCGTTACTTATATTAGTCAGGGTTTAATGAGAAAGGGTTTAAATCAATACACAACAAATTTGGAATTGTGGAAAAATTATTATGTTAAAAATTGGGGTTCTCTTATTTTTGTGCCTACAACTTCCCTTGGCTGACACCGACTCGGCGACTCCAAAAGCAAAAATGGGCATACTTAATAATATGTAGATTTTAAGTTGTAGGCACAAAAAATAAGGAACCGCAATAATAATTAATAATTTTATTACTTTTTTGAAATGAAATTAACTTCTTTAGGCGCATTGTTATGTGAACAAAAATTATGGAACTCGCGAAATCGTCCGATGACGCTCGCTACAGTTTGGTGCTCTCATTCCATATTTTGCTAACGTCAAGGTGGGTCAAGCCTGTCTGATGGGATTTATTTATGAAGTCGGTTTTTTTTTAAATTTTATACACTATCAATGTCCAGATCTATTCACTCTAGGCTTGCGCCTAGTCAGCATTATGGAAAGCTGGTATCTAAGTCAGCGTTGAACTATTCTAAATCCTATAGAAATGTAACTTCTGTTATTTTACCTAATCCTTGTAGTAGGATCTCGTGTCTATCCGTGCATCTGCTTGCCACAGTTTTACATAGTACGAATTTTGATGCAAATCGGATATAATAAATATTATCTGGGTAGGGGAGGTCCAAATCAAAAATAATTATATGATCCTTCTAAAGCAACCTGTTTTGCAAATTTAATGTGTCGTATTCCTTCTTATCTTACTCATCTTTAAACAGAAAAAATATATTTTAATTATAGGATTTTTATAAATGATAATAACAATAATGTGTACCTAAGTATTCGCATCAAAATTTTTGTAGTTACCTAAGTAGGTACTAAGTACTTTAGGGTCCAACCCGACGCCAGGAGGCCGTGTGGTCGCAGACTGCACGGTTGGCGGGGGGCAACCCCCCACTTTTATAAACCAAAAGTGAGCTAAATGGGCTCACACTCCATCCGAATCCATCCGATCCAAAAAAAAGTACTTTAGGGTTGTATTGTACTTGACTTTGAAGTTTGGACTGTTTTTTTACTATAAATAACGAAATTGAATAAAACGCAAATGATAAATAAGCCTCTCTAGTCTCTAAGGTTATTTGATAGTCCAAATTAAAATTATTAATGAAATACGACTTCTAAAATTAAAATTAAGCATATTATTAGAATTTAGAACAAAATAACTGGTTTAATTATTATAGAAATTGGCGACGTCTTTATGGACATATCCTGTTTTTACGAACTTTCTTTATTATATAAATAATTCAATTGTTCAATCGGAAGTCGGTGGCGTTTTCAATTTAATTCGCAAAAATGAACCTACATAAATAGGTTTTTTTAAAAGGCGACCTACTTTTGTAACACGGAGGGTGAATACAAAAATTGAAATCTGCTATGTCATCTAACGCATATCTACAATCGAAAAACAACGAGTACAGTCCAGCGTCAACCAAGAGTTCATCGACCTTGAGTTAGGGTGGTCTCACCCCTCGCAATATTGCATCAGTAAAATGTTACCAAAACCTCTCACATGTTCCACTATTGTTTGTTAGGGTTTACTTAAAAATATCGCGTGATAAAATAGTAAAATATACCAAGGGGGGTTTTGCGAGCAAACCATACTTTTTGGAAATACCCTAAGGGAGCAAAGCTGCTGTTACACTTTTTACAATCATAATTTTATTGCGACATACGCTATACCAAATTAGTAGCTATAATCTTCTCTACAATATATCTGATATTCTACTATTAATGTAAACGCGAAAGTTTGTAAGAATGTATGGATGTATGTTTGTTACTCTTTCACGCAGAAACTATTAAATGGATTTTAATGAAACTTTACAACAACAAAGCTTGTTCATCAGAATAACATATAGGCTATAATTTATCCCTGTTAATAACCTGATCCCTGAAATCCCTGAAACCGCGAGGCGCTGCTAGTTTACTATAATAATCAAAATTTATTACTTACCAAAATGATCAATAAAGCCATATATATTAAGGAATACTTTCAATCTCAATATCGTAAGACGTAAATCATTTACTTACTCTGCTCACTGCTGACTTACTTTCTCTGCGCAGGGCCGGCACGAAGACAACGTTGATTCGTCTAATCCGCTGACGACTGAACACGTGTTAAAAATTAAAATACACAATATTAGAATGTTTTAATGGGTTCTTAATAATAAACCTCGTGTTACATCGATATTTTCATATTCATATATTATTCATATTCATATTGATTTTGATTTGTGAAACTCACAAAACTACATAAATGATTTTGGAATGATTGAGAGACATTCTCAGAGAATACGTATTCGTAATATTAAATGTATGCCCAAAATAAGATGCCCATACTCTTGGCGTATTACTACATAAAAGGACTACTGGACTAGGTATTCACGGGTGTGCACTTTAATCAATATTAGGTAGCCCTTGGAATCCAACTGATTTACATAAACGAGGTTTATGTTAGTCAAGGGAGCGTTAAGGGGTTTTTGTTGTTATAATTTATATTCGCCTTGCGGCAGTAGTCTACTGCCGCAATCATGCCGAAGAATCAGGATTCTTAAATAACAATTGCACATTGTTTTAGCCTGTTGCAAACCCATTCAAAATTCGTAGAAACATGGCAGACTAAGAACGAATGGTCTCCTGGTTGTAATATTGGTGACCTCAGAGGGGTGGGCTATGGTACCAAATAATCAGTTTATCCCACACTTTCGAGCAGTCCTTTGGGTGGCTCGGCTCATTTGAGATCAAAGAGACGCCTTAATTAAAATATTCAATTTCACGTAAAAGTTTTTGGGTTCATTTTTACGTAGTCCATTTTTTTTAAAGATTCACTTTCTATCGATTTTAATGATAGGAACTGCTGGAAGATTAGTCGAAGAGGGAGTATTCTAGATACTTGAATATAGAGATCCATGAAAATATTTTCCTTACATGAAACTCTTTTCTGCAACTCTAAAGGGTTTGCAATGTTTACATAAATTGTTTTAGAAAATTACTCAGTACTTGAAGGATTTTAAATAAAAGATTATTTTTACATTATTGCTAATGTTGATATATTTTATGTCTATACCAATATCCCTACGTCAGATTACATTCGTTGACAATTCAGATTTTATGTAGGTTTCCAAGCTCAAATTCCGCACATGTTGGAGATTTGTACTTTCTTATATTTCTAGCTACATCCTAGGCCAAACCTTACTTTACAATACCGTAACCTGCCCATAAGAAACAAAGAAGGAAACTAAAATTTACTAAATATTTGTTAGGAGGGATAAACACTTAAAAAAACAAAAATGTTAGTGGTATAAATGATACATACTAAACACAAATTGTAGCACAAAATTAAAACAAAACAATGGGTCAGATGTGTATCGCCTGAGCACAGGCATCTCACAGATAAAGTGTACAGTAATTTTAGGTGGCCAGGCGTTTACTTCCAAAACCATCATACCTGATGCTGACTG
Organism: Helleia helle; assembly: GCA_963853865.1. NCBI lineage: Eukaryota > Metazoa > Arthropoda > Insecta > Lepidoptera > Lycaenidae > Helleia > Helleia helle. The sequence continues at coordinate 1,678,221 of OY971418.1, read as the reverse complement.
GCTGTACATTTTTGTTTGCAAAACTACTAATAACAAGGTGGGTTCATACATAGCCGCCATTTTTTTATTTTTAGATTGAAAGAGATACAAAATTATAGCTAAACAACTAATTTTATTATGAATCCTTAAAAATATCTCAATGACACAACACATACAACAGGATACCTTTCGAAAAATTTCTATCAGACATTGTTCAGATGATACAATGTACCAGACATTGTTCAGATATTACATCTGCAGCATCAATGTTCTCATTTACCTATATCTGTACACTATGTAGATACTTGTCCACATTATTATTGCTTTGTGTTAACTAGTATAAGCAGAGATCAGAGCTAGTCATGGTAAAAACATTTTTATGTATGTATCAAGTTGTGATGAGATGGTTAAGCCTCAATTGCTTCTTATAATATACAAAATAAATAAACAAACAAAAATTTGCAGCCAGCCTTATGCATTGTACATCAATACTTATTTTTTAATGGGATTTTCAAGTCGGGACTACACAACACAAACTATTCTATAGTCTGCCTATATTCAAAACATTTTGGATGACTTGTAGTGAAGCGCTTTTAATTCGATCAAATGTATCAGTCACTGTAGTTTGTATTACAAATATATTATTCTATAAATAATTATGCTAGACATTAAGCTTACAATAACTCTAAACAGCACTAAAAATATTTAATTGTAAGATTATATAAGGAAGTGTAGCAATTTTAGTCAAAATTGGTTACCTCTATAATATTATTGCTTCTAAGTAACTTCTTATAAGTGGTCTATCATTTAATACAAAACGGATGCTACATTTATAACGAAAATAAATAATGTTGACACTAATACAGATGAATGATTATTAAATCATAATCTACACCCAAAATATTTTGAATTCTGACAAAATTATATTTACTGAGAGGTACATTTTTACCTGTGACTAGTTTTTTTACACACCATTTTTATTGTTATTTGTGTGCTTTATGTTATATTATACTTATTCAACAAACACCACACCAACATAATTTTTAACTCAATTCCTAAACAGCTACTTTTAAATTAAAGAACACATATTTTTTAAATACTTATTAAAAGGTACTTAAAAATTTAATGTTGCGCAAAATCGTAACTGACTAGTACAATGTAGTTAAGTACAAATAAATAATTATTAATATTAATGAATCATTTATCCTTATCAGTAGGTATCATAGAAATTAAATGTTACTTATATCAAATGCATTTACAAGCCCCATTCATTATGAGAAATTCTGACCTCAGCAGTACTTTTCAAAATGATATGCTTTGTCATTACTCATTATCTATAATTTAACTATGTTGTCACAAAAACTACTTAACATGAATATCTTGGATTAAATACAAATAATGAATTATACATTAATTTACGGTACTCAACTAATATTCAACTTACACTAATGCAATATATTAATAATAACATCAAAAGAAATCTATATTAAGTCTATTTACTATTACAATAAATTATGAATATACATTACTTAAATTTAATAATAAATAGTGATTACACAAATGAATAAGAGAGACAATATCATGATGCAATTAGCATAAATGTTCATAACATTTTTTATTCCGACAAATTATGTGGTACGTCAGTAAACGTACCAATTAGAAATTGAGTTCTCCTCTACACGTCAATAAGTAAAATGAACATACAATTCACAGAGAATTTTGTTCACCAATGCCAAACATAAGTTAATACAAAATGTTACAATATTGATCAATGGTAATTTTGATTGTCATGGTCTTCAAATTCATATTTTTTTTTACTTTAAGCAAATTAAAATCAATGTTTCGGTATGAGTATATATATGATATCTAATATTATAATTAAAATTACAAAGTTCTATGTTAATCTTATAAAATAATATGATTTTTTATTTTTCACATAATATATATATTATAACTTATTTTTGATTTTGTGCATAGTCAAATTTCAGATTTCTCAATCTTGTCAATATTAAAAATTACAATTAGTAAAGACAGATCTTACATTGTATCATGTATAAAATTGTCTATATAATAAATTGTATAAATTGTCTATTGGCATGGATTTTTATTTAACGTCAGTCGTAACATCTTCTTTGGTAAATTAGAGACACAGTGACAGTACATTTAATGCAATTATAAATATAAGAGATATATATTAATTTATGAACGGCGAACACACACCCTCTGCCCAAAGGGCGACATAATTGCACAGATCTTTTAAGGTTAATCATTTTTATACTTTTACTTATAGTAAAATTTAATATTGCACTGTCAATTACTATTGTATAAATAAATATGATATATTTCTTTTAATTATTATGTTTTATCAATAATAGAGTGGTCTTTTTGAGACCACATTTTTCTATATTTTGTCTTAAATCAGAATAAATAATATTTATATAAGATTGGTATTATGAATTTCAAGTGGGAAATTCTGTTGTCTTAGAAACCAACCAAAACCTTTACATTGTTGATAAAAGCTGAATTGTGTAAATTTGAAAGTACTATTGTAGACAGGATATTTAATGTACACACATTGAGAAACATTGACAAAAATCTTTGTATGAACAAAAGCTTTGTATTAATATACAAATGTTTGCCATGGAACATCTCCATCAAACTATTAGTTGTGTGTGAATTATTGTGATGATAGTTAATTATTAAATGATTTGTACTTCTTTTTGTGAACACTGGTTAAAATGAAATTGTCATGATCTGCAACCTTCCTAGTCTAAATTATCAAAATGTCTGATGGCAAACCATGACAGGGTAATGATCAACATTTTGCATTAGCTACAATTTATTGACTAGACTTTAAGGAGTTTATGATTTACTTTTATTTGTTTTGAAGCTGACCTGCAAAACTTGTCCATTTAGAGAGTATCCATTTAATGACTGGATAGCCACTACAGCTTCATCGTAATTTGTCATGGTTACGAAACCATATCCCTTGCATTTGTTGGTAGTGGGATCTCTGATGATTTTGACGCTTTGGACTGCACCAAAGGGCCCAAAGAGCTGCCAAAGAATACTTTCTTCTGTGTCTGCTCCAATATTGTACACGAAAATACACCACCCTGAACCACCTAATGCGTTACCCTGAATGAGAGGGTCTGCTAATGGTGAGTATCTTTGTAGACCTTTATTAATAGCAAGTAAAGCCTTACCAGCGGGTCCTATGAAGCGTCGTGTAGTTGTAGGAGCTAGGTATGCGGCTAGCGGAGCAAGAGCTTTATTCTGGTTGCTAGGGTTGTTTGCACACTTAACTGTTATCGGCCCTGTGCCTCCCGGAGGTATAGTGCCATTTAATTCTCTTATAGCTGCCTCAGCTTCACAGCGTTGATCGTATCTGATGAATGCCACACCTCTTGATGGTCCTTGTAGGCCTTGGTCTTCAACACCTTGCAGTAGATGGCCAACATTCACATTCTCATGAAGTATACGTGAACTTATGATTGTGCCAAATGGGCTAAATAGAGTTTCCAAATCTTGTTGAGTCATATGTTTTGGGAGACCAGAAACATATAGATTGGCACCTTTAATCGCGTCTGAACTCGGACGGGCGTAAGACACTTTAATAATCTTATTTTGTAAGCGAAGACCATTTAATGTATTTACAGCCTTTTCGGCATCTTCTGCTTTATGGTAATTAACAAATGCATATCCCAAACTTTGACCATTTAGTATATGGTCTGGGAACACTGTCACCTTGTCTCTGATCAGCTTGCAACTCTCTACTTCACCCACACTCGAAAACAATGACCTTATTTCTTCCTGTGTCATCGTTTGTGGCAAATAGTTAACTATCAAATTAGTTTTAGATTCATTGTTACATGGCTGAACCTTACTACCATTTTGCGTGGGCTGATTTGCGTTTACGGCATCAAGTGAATTGGCCATCATCTTTACGGATATATCACAAATTGAAAACACTATTTGTGTGGTAGCTTGCGCTTCAATAAAAGTAGTTTTAAATTAGACCATAGATTCGTCACACGTAATATTAACTTCAGCTCGCGTTGGTTGAAAGCATATGCAAGGAAAGAAAATCAATAAGATGCTGTTCACTCTCGTACTTATCCTGTTGTCGGCGAAACCGCACCAAGTCCGGTAAATCAAAATATAAGCAGAAACTCAAATAAATGTAGGTTTATTAGATTTGGAGAAATATTAAAGTAAAGTGAAAAGGAAACCAACCAAAAATCTATACGACTTGCGACCTATTCTCGTAAGTTCATTTCTTTCACTTCACTTTCTTTTAGTGTTACCATATGGATCTAAATTCTACTATCCCTCCCTTAAATATTTGTTACTACAGTAAAAAATTTATGAAAATAAGGTTTTTATTTTCTAAATTTAAAAAAGCATTTTGAAAAAATAACTAATTATATTATGTGCATAGTTATTCAAAAAATACTTAGTAAAAATTGGGTTTAAATGGAAGTAAGAAATAAAAAATGTTTATATCCTTACATTATTTTATAATTAGGCATAACAACATGATAACAACTGTACAACTTTGGGGTGGGGCCCAAAATCGGGACTCAATTATAACTAATTTATAAAATATACTTATATAATCTAAAAATCAAGACATAATTTGAAATTAAAAATGTATTTGTAGGTGATTTGTAGTAAGTAATAAGTTCGTAGTACCTAATAATTAATATTGTGTAAATATTTAATTTAAGTTAGATAACTAGTAATTCTATTAAATATTATTATTTAATTTAATATTTAAACCAAATTAGTATTTTATTAAATATTGTACATACTTATTTAGAATAAAAGAAGGAAAACAATGATTCAATATTTCTTTCTAATACAGATGGCGCTAGCACGTTCATAAGTATTACTTTGAGAACATAATAGATGTCGTTATCTATACTAATATTATAAAGGTGAAGAGTTTGTTTGTTTGAACGCGCTAATCTCAGGAACTACTGGTCCGATTAGAAAAATTATTTCAATGTCAGATAGCCCATTTATCGAGGAAGGCTATATTATGCTTATAGCCAGCGTGATGTTATATAGCCTATATGCTGTGACTAACAGTAGTTAAGTTGAGTAAGTTAACGCGGGCGAAGCTGCGGGCAACAGCTAAGTTACTCATAAATATGTTTCTTTATTTATACAATTTGTTTTGAAGTAAAACTTTTTTAGGCGCGACTAGAGGGTAACTCAGATTTTTTCTGACGGAAGTAACGCTCAGTATATTCTTTAATATAATAAAATATTCAAAAATGATAAATTTGTAAATACCCTACCACTACATTGGCAAAGATTAGGTCAACTAGTGGATAAATTAGGAATATTTATTTCAAACGGATGGATTGTGAAATGAGAATAGCAAAGTAAATAAAAATTCAAAGGTGCTATGAAGTTTTCCTTCCATTGCGCGTAAAGATTACACGCGCACACTTTTTTTTTAATTATAATTTCGTATAAACTATTATTTTTATTATAATTTTCTAATTTATATATTATTATTAAGTATTAAACATTATTTATTCCTTATAATTTTAGTTTCTAGAGAGTTTTGACCTTTCTATTTTTTTCAGCATCATCGTTTTTTTTTATATCTATCCCTATCACATAATCATTGCATAGTTTAGAGTAGAAGTAAGACCTGGAGCTTAGAAGTAAGGGGAACCACCTTGTATAGAGGACCAGTAAACATAAATTAGCCGCAAATTTATTCTTTACCTACTATCTTCCATAGCCGCAAATAACCCCACCATGGTTTAGGCCTTGACGTGGCGGTGGGGCTCAGTAGCTTAAGGTGTGCCCAGCACCTTGGGCGAAGCTAATTGATCGAGGGGGTTTGTACTCCTCTTATAAGAAGAGGAGACAAAAGAGCAGGGGGCAAGGGGTGAAAATGGAAACCTCACCCCATTGTAATGTCCCGACGTTGGGAGGGGTGTTCTGTGGTGCGGGACAACCCCTCTTTAGAGGTGGTGTCGGTCCCTTGGGGGACTGACTAGCCGTCGAGGTGCCCTGTTTGCTCATTAGATCCGGGGCACCTAACCAAAGGCGGCATTCGTGGCACTCGCCGGGTTTTAGTGTGTAGAGCTGCGTCCACTTACCAGCTTTAGGGCGCAGCGAGTCCCAATACCCGCGTGGGGAGACCCACACCCTCGGGATGCCTCAGACAACAACACAAACAAACAACAGTTTCAAAAACCGCACGTCCGTGCAATTTCTCTGGTGTAGCAAAATGTGTGTGTACATGCGGCGCACATCTTAGATCAACAATAGAAACTAGACATCGGGTCGGCGCATAAAATACGTCTCGGTAAATAAGGGCTTGTCGGGTTACACCCGGACATCGGAAGTGAAACTCATATAATAGCAATACATTAATTTATTCGAATAGAACATTATCAGTTATCTTAAATATACCAAATATAGCAATAAAATAAAATAGATTATACAACTAATAATCGCGGGCGGTCATATAGGGCAGTACTGACTATCAGGGATAGTGTTCCGTGCACCCACCGCAATAAGGATAGTACTAATCGTCAGAGACAATATTCCACATCCAATAACTGGGCAGTACTGACTGTCGAGAGACAATGGTCCGTGCACCAAGACGCATCCGTTAGAAATGCGTACCGACTGCCCGTAGTCTTCTTCGAGCCCCGCAAGGGGCTCGGAGGATGCTGAATCGGGGCTTATGGGCCCCCTGTCAGCGGCATCGATCGCACCCCATCAATATGGGGTGGTCCTTGGGGCGGCCATAAGTGGCCTATGCGCTGAGCTGCATCTACTAGCGGGCGCGTCGCAAACTCCGCCAGGTGGCACCCAGGCGGTCAGCCCCTACCGGGTAAATTCACCGAGGTGAAAGCCCAACAGGGAGCGACCAGCGACACGGGGCGCTTCCCGGCAGAGATATCTTGCAACGCCCGCCAGCTGATGCGGTGCGATGGTGAAGTGAAGATGAAATGGGGTAAGGTGGAATGAGATGAGCTTGATGTTCTTGGCTGATGGTTTTTTTTTCTTATCTTATTTCGATGGGTTCATGGCAAACTTCGGTTTCCTTTTCAGGGCCCGGACAGGAGAAGGCAAGTTGGAGAGATGGAAGCAGGTTAGTTTTAGGGAAGGAGAATAGATAGAAGGGGCGTTTTATTTGATGATGGCCGAAGCCGATTTGGGATTGGCCGAGACAAACGAACGAACGGAAGAGAGAGAAGCTCCGCTTGCAGCAACACGACACGGCGCGGGCGAGCTAGAGCAACAGGTGAAAGAATACAATATAAAAATACAAAAAAGAGGGAATTTATTGGCCTTACAGGCCGATTTGGGGAGTGACAAGACAAACGAACGAAAACACAGGGCGACGACGACAAGCAACCAGCAAATAGCCAATAAACGAGGCGAGCGAGGCGCTGCGGTTCCGGAGCTGGGGGATAGCGGCGCTGCACGTCGCCGATGTCCGCCGGTGGTAAGGTGGCAAGGGCGTACTGCAGCATAGAGCAAGGTAGCGGAAGCACAGAGATGTTGGCGATGAAGAATGGATGAAAGAAAATGAATGAAGGTGAGCAATGACAGAGACAACACACTGAAACAGACACATAACATATGGGTTAGGAAAAACAGAGCAGTTATTAATTACGCAAATGTGATGTCCGGGAAGTCAGAGAAGGTACGCAGTAAGTATGAGAGAAGAACATACTTACTACGCACCGCTTGTAGGGGTGCTGGAGGCGCAGGAGGCAGTCTCGTACTGCCTCCTGCGCCTCCAGCGCCCGGCGCCAGGCGCTCCGGTGGAGGGCCCGATGGTCTCGAGTGCAACGTACAGATCGCCGACAATCACAGAGGGCTCTTCTGGTAAGAGCTCGTGGATGTCGGCGATTTCTGAGCGCTGTCCCTGGCCGCGAGGTGCGGCGCGTGGATAAAATTTCTGAGATGTCGTACACGACATGACAGCAGCTGTGACGATAATGAGGGAGACGCGTCAGGATCTTACCTAGCAGACCCCGCGCGTTCCAGCTCAGGATCATTGTCGGCTCCATTGCTGTGTTAGAGTGGCGACGGCTTGGATTGCAATGGGCAGGGCACTGCACACACGCGGCAGAGTGGCGACCACCGCCTGCTGCAGGCTGGCTCCGCCGCTCAGCTGCGCGGCGAACATGCGGAGAATATCCGCCGCCTCAAACAAAAGCTGAGACAACGGATCCGTAGAGGGCGCTGTTTGTGGGCGGCGCCTAGCGCCACCACCGGGAACGATGGTAAACGTCGGTGGTACCTGCACCTCACCACTAGGTGGCTGGCGTGCAGGTGCGACCGGGCGAGCAGGTTGCTCCGTCTCGCTCTGACTCGGCGGGGGCGGGGCTTGGGGACTTCTTCTTCTTCTTTCTTAGCTTTCTTTTGTTGGCACCCGCCGTGACGGGCGCGGCGGCGGCGGAGGCTGCAGAGGTGGATGGCCGCGGAACAAAATCGTTCGCAGCGGCCATCAGGGTCTGGCTGGATGCAGGCGGCGGCGGAATATGGGCCGCGGCAATGGTTGGTGCCGCAGGTCTAGCGGCTGTGAGGGCCACCGGACCGGCGCGCTTGTTGCGGGCCTCCCGCTTGAACACCGTGCACGAGGTGTTATTAGCGGTGTGAGGCCCGCCACAGTTCACGCAGGTCGGCGGCTCCGTACGGGGGCGCGGGCAGTCCCGCGCGCTGTGCTCGCCTGCGCAGCGAACGCAGGCCTGTCTGCGGTGGCAGTTCACGCTCGAGTGGCGGAACTGCTGGCATCTGTGGCACTGCGCGGGGCCCTTCTTGCCCCACCATGCGTCGATTTTGACGCCGTCCATGCCTAGTAGGCTGTCGACGGCGTAAATGTCCGGGATGGTTTAACTTGACCTCTTTAAGATGGCGAGGTGAATACATCCGGGCCTACCTTTGCGTGCCTGGATAGGCCGGATGTATTCAGGCTCGAATCCTAGGCGGATGAGCTCCTCTTGTATTTCCTCTATGTCTGTCTCGACGGGAAGGCCACGGATCGCGACCTTGACGCTTTTCTCCGCCGGGAGCGAGTAGGAGTGCCATGCCAGGCCCTCCTCCTTCTCCAGCTCGGTCAGGTACCGCTGGATAATGCGGTACTCCTGCTCGTCCCTGGGAGAGAAGCGCACACCCTTGCCAAAGGGGCGCGCACTAGGGTTGCGACCTAGACGCCCGATAAGTACTTTAAAATGGTGAGTCCATGTCCGGGTGAGTTTTTCCACAATTAAGGGTGGGTACCTTGGCGCTTCATGGTGTGGCTGCGACGACGACGACGACGACGCACCGACAGCGGGCTGGCTCGACTGCGAGGAGCCGGCCGTGGCGACGGCGGCGGCGGCGGCGGCGGTGGCAGTGGCAGGTGGCGCCGCGGCGGCAGCGAACGAACGCGCCAGCCGCGGATCGCGTGATGGGATGGTCTGGGGCATAGCCTGGGCCGACGTTTCCGGGGCCCGCTTGGATGGTGGTGAAGTCGAGGGCTGCGGTTGGCTGTCCTCGGTGGCAGAAGTGGCTGGACGGGGGCGCTTTTTGCCGCTAGTGGTCGGCGTTGGCGGCGGTCTCATAGGGTTGGCACGCAAAGTGGGGGCCGGTACGCCCTCTACGATGAATCCTTGGCTTTTGAGCTCCTGCCAGAGGCTCTGGATAAAGTTGGGATCCTCCTTCAGTAATTCTTGGTTGAGATCTACAATTTTTCTACATGCCGCCACGCACGGGTCTTCGGCCTGGCTGACGGCCTCGCGAGTGGACGCCGCCGGGACGCATCCGGGGGGTGGGACATCAACGTCCATCTCCCCTGATGCCGGCGGCGGTCCTTCGCGTGGCATGCCGGTCGGTTCCGTAGCGGGCTCGATGTTAAGGGCGCTCACATGGGACGTCGACGGGATGGCGGCGTCTAGTGGCGGACGGCGGGTGGAGCTCGACGACGATTTCGCCGATGTCGATCGCTCTCTCCTGGATGAGGCGTACCGACTCAACAGCGCACCCCATTTTATACTCTCAAAGCCTAGTGAGAGATAGGTGGGGGTATCAGTAGGTGGGGGCATCGCCCCGTTACAATATTTTACGGAATTGGATACAAGTCATTTAAGCCATTTGCGTTTGGTGAACGTTCCACTAGCGCCATCTAGTCGCCGTCTCTCGCAACTATTACACAGCTGCCGTCAGGCTCATTTGAAAAGTGGGTGCTTATTTTGTTTAGTTCGCTTTATACACAGCCAATGTAAACACGTCTCAAAACTTGCAAAAATAATGCCATTCCAATTGTTAATTGTGGCGCCACCTGTCGAAAATTGTCTCGCAACACCTTCATTTGACACTTTTCAACGAACACTTTTCATACACAGAGATGGTTCATGGTTCTCCTACTTTATAACTTCATGACATAAGGATATTATGTAGGTATATATAGTTGTTAAGCAACGGACTAAAAACTTATTAATGTAAAATAACGAATACAATTAGGAATTTTTACATCCCTTATTCATAAACTGGCAAACAAAATAAAAAAAAAAATATTATAACTCATTTAGGTACTTACCTCTTAATTTCTGAGTTAAACATCTTAAAATGTTACCTAAGTATCACACACGCAAAGGGAAACTATATGAAGATTCAACATGTATGGAACCTACCTAACCAGGTAGGTAAGATTTAAGTATCCCTCCCTGCTTCAGATAGCTCAAGTAACAACACACGTAGAAGCTAACAGAGGATCCTCTAAAGTCTAAGCCCTAAATAAAAGGTGCTGGGCACACCTTAGGCTACTGAGGCCCACCGCCACGTCAAGGCCTGAATTATGGTGGGGAAGGCAGTTCATGATAAATTCAAAGATCGGCGAGTTTTTAGCAGAGCCTTATGTCTAGTGGACTGACTGATGATGATGAACCATAAATATGACAAGTGGCGTAACATAAAGGGCAAAGTGCCCCGTGGTCCCAACCTAAGAGGGCCCCCAGACCAAGAAGTCCTCGACTCTAGCGTGCAAGAAAAGTTTGTGATGGTTTTTTTTTTCGAATTGAACTATGCTGGTGGCCAAATGGCCTTTAAGATTCATCGGAAATGTAGGTGATTTGATGGCTTCAACCTAAGAAAGTAAAACGGGAAGTCCTCCTGTCGTGGTGTCAATGACCTCGCGGCCTTCTGGCCTCGGGTTGTTACATGCGGCGGGCCTTCGAACTGCGGAGTGTAGCCCCAGGCGGACTACTCCCATCAGGATGTATCACGAATGATGGCCCGGCGAAAGGCACCAGCAATACAGCACACTCCGACCGCGGCAACCGCGACGTCTGCCGCATGTTATTTTCACCGGGAGATTTTGTGATGGAAAGAACCAATGGTCCAATATAACAGTAACACCACGGGCCTCAGACGCATGTCGCTAGATCGAACTCTGAACTTCAGCTTCATTGACCCGTTGGCCTAATTCGAAGGCCCATTGTTCAATGTCTGTTTGCTACAATAAATGATAACATTTGAGATAGCGGTGTTGTGGCAATAGTTTATAAAACGTGTAAAAATATACATGAGTACGGTAAGGTTTCACAATCATAATATGGACTAGGAGAACTATGTTATGAGCGGGAGCGTAGAATCGACCTCAAAGATGAGAATTATTATAAAATACTTCCCAGTATATAACCACAACTAGACATGTGACCACCGGTGGGAGGGAAGCGCTGTTCCGCGCTCCCGGCTGCATGGGAACCACCATCTTGCTTGTTTCTCCCGTGAAACAGCTTTGCTGTGTTTCGGAGAGAAGGGCAAGACAGACAGTGTAATTACTGGCACCGAGACTTAACATCTTATGTCTCAGGATAGGCAACACATAGATGAGTTGCCTGAGCTCGTTCCAGGTAAACTAGTTTATGTTCATGGGCGACGTCGACCACTTACCATCAGGTGGTACGTTTGCCAGTCATGTCTCAACATGTCTCTCACAAGTCTCAATTAACGCGATGGCGGGCGTTCTCCTGCTATGAGCTATCTGTCCACTCGCACTTTTTCAAATGCATGTAATAAAAGGAATTTTCCAAATTCGACTGGATTTTACCATGCGAAACAGTAAAATATTATAAATAATATTTTACTGTTGCATCGTCATCATCATCAGCCTCTATCCGTCCACTATTGAACATATGCCTCCCTCAATGAACGACAAGACGGCCGATCCCTCTCCACTCGCATCCAACACGGTCCGGCCACCGCACGGAGATCGTCTTCTTACTTTACTGTTTACATTTTTTGACAAAAGGAGGCAACCGAGTAGTTCGGAGCCTTATGGTGACTACCGACGCCCATTAGACATCCGCACAACCAAAAGCGTTGCCCTCAACGGGAAATTAATGGGCCACCGGAAACTAGCAAACCTCACGAAACGCGACAGCATAACTGTCTCTTGACGCGGATGTTATGTGTAAGTATTTAAATAAAAAAATATACTGTATGATTCTGGTCAATATCAGTATGGTTTCCCCATCATGGTTCAGGTCTTGACATGGCGGTGGGGCTCAGTAGCTTAGGGTGAGCCCAGCACCTTGGACGAAACTAATTGAGCCGAGGGGCTCTTTGTACCCCTCTTATAAGAAGAGGGGACGAAAGAGCAGGGGGCCTAGGGCGAGGACGAGAACCTAGCTTACCCACTCCCCCGCGGGATGCCTCAGAGTATTTCCCGGCGTTAAAGAAAAAAAAATCGGTTGTCTGTAAAGTCGGTTTACTGACGATAGTTGAACGTGACAACGTCATAAGAAAATGGAACGACTCAGAGCGAGGTAACGCCGCATGCGTCATGATTTTTCGTTCGTGCAGCCGGCTCCATAGAATTATAAGACGTTGTCACGTCAAAAAAAAGTATCAGTATGGTTAGGATTATTAACAAAACAATAACAAATTTATAGAATAACTACAGTCTAGCTGTAGTAACGATGCCGATGATAACACGTGTGTTTGAATCCGATAAAAGATATACAATTTGTTTAAATAATATGATTTACAGAATCAGAGCTGAAGTCAGAGGCGTAACTTATGTGAAAAATTTCCATTCGACATTTGATTATATACTAATGGCGAAATTATAAAATACAGGCGTTTAATGAATTTCATTAGCGTGTATAATGTAGGACTGGTTTTTTATCAGTCAATTTTTTTTAATAAATAACTAAGCTATCAGCAGCTTTCTGTATGCGTGTGGACAGTCTGTACTCCCAATATATTTATTTCCTGCGAAACATTGTATGTGTAATTTATTTCACACAAAAGACACAAATATTATAATTTGAAAGATTTTCCTCACAATTTCTCTGGCATTAACATCATGCTTCTCTATTGCTACTATTTCAAAGATATACAAAATTCTAGGAAATAATTTTATAAACTTACAAGCAGCGCCCCTCGGTTTCACCCGCGTATTCCCGTGGAATGGAGTCACGGGAGATGCATGGGGTAATTCGAAGCACTCTTTCTCTCTGTGAGTGACAATTTGGTCTCTGCGACTTTGAGTAGCTTATTTTCTTCTTCAAGGTATACAATTATTCTTCTTAGGTAGGAGCCTATCTTTTGGCGATAATGGCTTAATAGTTCGCAAATGATAGATTTCTGTTCCGACTTACTTGACACTTGATAAGTGCCTATGTGTTATTCTAATGTAAAAGCTATATTATTGTAAAGTTTAATTAAAATCCATTCAGTAGTTTTTGAAAGTTGAAAGTGTAACAGACATTCATAAAGGACATTGTGTAGGATAGCAAGTTTGTCCCCACCATGAATCCGGGCCTTGCCGCGGCGGTGGGGCTTAAGCTCGGGGTGCAAACCCCGTGTGAACCAATCGGATTCGAATCGGGCGGCAGTTGGCTCTCACCGCTGCCGGCCAAGCCGCTCCCCGGTCCATAGGGCCGGGGGTGGTGGTCGCCATCTCATGTCGAGAAGGGGACCGCGAGGAAGAAAACCTCTTTAAAAAATTACCCCAATCCCAAAATAAGCTCAGGTGCGCGGCGAGGGGATGAATGGCTGGAGGGTCTCCAGTCCCTAGCGCACCATGTTTCAGTGTTGGCCACGGGTTTCGCTCGACCCTAACAAGCAAATTTCAAACATGGATCAAAACAGTTCGGAAAAAAGTCCCCGGGTGGGTTCTAAGAAGATCTAAGGAGTGAGGGAGAGGAGAATAGGTTAGGTTGGAGGGCGGTTGTCCGGGTTGAGGACATATCGGCGACGGCGAGGCGTGTGACACGCCAATCGGTCGCTCGTGCAGGGATCACCCTGGACGAGCTTCTAGGGACGGAGTCCATACCGTCCATTAGAGTCGGACGTCTGCGGGAACAAGCGACTGTTCTCGAAGATGGGAATAGCTCTAAGGGGGGGAGAACGGTTCTATCGAAGGAGAAGGTGGGCGCGGGACGCTCAAAAGAAAATCTGGAGATATTGGAGGACTTAACGGTCACATCGTTGTCTGAGTCGGAGCTGGGGCGGAAGCGCCTCTTCTTCGAGGCTTCAGGGGGCTCAGGCTCCGACACTGAGACGGGGGGGAATGTGGCGAGGAGGACGAACCCGCCGAAACGTGGTAAGGCGATCTCGCTTTCAAATGCGCGAGCTGCGCTTAGGGAGAGGAAGGAGAACGAACGGGAGGATGATTTCGAAGTTGCTCTGGATAAACGGGTCTTCAGGAAACAGAAGGAGGTTGTGGGGGAAGTGCAGCTGACCCCTCTTGAGATCGAGGTGGAGAAGCTTGGGGCCGAAGAGTTGAGGGTGGCGGCTGAAACAAATCTCGAGGTGATTCTGGGACTAACCGTGAAGTCCGTCAACCTCAGGGGTGGGTACGCGGCCAAAATCCGGAAGGCCGCCGGAGCCATCAGGGAGGTTCTGGAATCCCTGGCGGTCCGCACGGAGTCCGAGGAGGCGCGAAAGCTGCGGGCCGATAATAAAAGGCTCCAGAGGGAGCTAGATCTAGTGCGGGAAGAGGTCCGCGCATATAGGAGCGAGTTTGAAGAAAGTCGCAAAAAGGCGGCCCAAACTAAGGAAGAAGCGATGTCTGGCACCCAAATTGCACAATTGGTTGGTAACATGCTGGACGGCCGTTTGGCGGCGCTGCAGCTTCCGCCGGCTCCTCCCTGCCGTCCTCCACTGGCAGGGAGCAAGAAGGAGTTAGCCAAGGCCACAAAGGCCACAAGTTCGGCGCCAAGAGAGCAGGCGGCGACTACCGTCGTCGTCAATGAGGTGGTAGTGGGATCGACCCTGTCGAGTTCCCTGCCTTGCCCCAAGCCTCAAAAGGCACGGGAAAGGGGAAAGGTAAGGGGAAAGGGAAAACCCAAGAAGTGGCATGGACCGCGTTCGGTCCCTCCACCTCAAAGGAGGCTGCCCCCAAAAGGAGGGTAAAAGAGGGGGCCAATGTCTCACAGAATCCGGCGGAAACATGGACGGAGGTAGTCCGCCGGAAATTCAGTAGACCGGAGGGCTCTGCGCCGCCGGCTAAGGTGGTTAAAAAGCCGAAGTTGTCGCCCCCCCGCTCCACGGCCGTAATACTGAAGTTACGGCCGGAGGCAGTGGCCAAAGGGGCGACGTATGGCTCGGCCCTGTTGAAGGCCGAGCATAGCATCGACTTGGCGGAGCTGGGCATCGGCCCTCTCCGGATTCGCCAATCGGCAACCGGGGCGCACCTGATCGAGGTGTCCGGGTCCACAAGCGGCGAGAAAGCGGACGCACTCGCCGCTCGTTTAAATGATGTTTTAGCGGAGGAGGCGGAGGTGCTCAGGCCCGAGAAAAAGGCTGAGATGAGAGTATTGGGTCTGAACGACGCAGTCACCGAGGAGCGTCTCATCGCCGCGGTGGCTAAGGAGGGGGGATGTAATCCGGGCCAGGTCCTCGTGCGAAACATCCGCACGGGGCAAATGGGCGCAGGTACAGCCCATATAGAGCTCCCAATTGTAGCGGCGAAAAAGCTGCTGAAACAAGGGAGTGTCACGGTGGGTTGGTGCCGCGCACGCCTTCGACTGCTGCAGGCACGGCCCAGGCATTGTTTCCGATGCCTGGGACTGGGGCACGTTGCCGGAGCATGCCAGTGTGGAGTAGACCGCAGTTGCCTGTGCTATCGCTGCGGTCAGGCTGGCCATAAGGCTGCCGGGTGCTCGGCCGCCGCACACTGTGCGGTGTGCGCCGATGCAGGAAGGCCGGCAGGCCACGTGATGGGGGGTATGGCGTGTAAGCCCCCATCAACCCGCGGGAAGCTCCCCTCCCAACAAGCTAAGGGGGGGAACCAAGTGGAGTCGTTAGACGCTGAGATGGCCGAATAATGTCTAGGCATCTCAGCGTCCTCCAGGCGAACGTCAACCACTGCGCCGGGGCTCAGGACCTTTTCCTGCAGACCATGGCGGAGTGGTGCGTTGACGTCGCGATCGTCGCCGAGCCATATGCTGTGCCTTCCAGCTCACACTGGGCGGGGGACACCGATGACTCGGTAGCGATCGTGGTGAGGCCTGGAGTCGGCCCCCCCCTCGCGGTCAAAGCGAGGGGCCGCGGGTACGTGGCGGCGGTTCGGGGAGAGGTTGCCTTCGTCGGGGTATACTTCTCTCCGAACCGCGATTTGGCGGCCCTGGAACGGTTTCTCGACGTTCTGGGGCCGCTGGTGGGGCAGCTAGCTCCCCTACAGGTGTTCGTGGCCGGGGACCTCAATGCCAAGTCCACGGCTTGGGGCAATCCGGTCACGAACACGAAAGGGAGGGAGGTGGAGGAGTGGGCGCTAGCTGCCGGACTGTCCCTGCTCAACAGAGGGGCAGTCCAGACGTGCGTGCGTTGGTCGGGAGGTTCCGTGGTGGACGTCACTTTCGCCACGCCGGCCATCGCACGCAGAGTGGGAGGGGTGGAGGGTGGAGACGGGAGTGGAGACTCGCTCGGACCACCGTTACATAAGGTTCGAGGTGTCTCCGACTCCCGTCCGTCCGGCGTCGTCATCGTCGACATCTAGGGGGCGAAGCCAGTTTCCGCGTTGGGCGCTCACGAAGCTCGACCGGGAACTGGCAGAGGAGGCGGCTATAGTCTGCCGGTGGAGCCTCCCGCCGCTGTCGGAGCTTGGGGTGGACGAAGCGGCTGACCGACTCTGCGACGCGTTCACCGCGGTCAGCAGAGCGGCCATGCCGCGCACGAAACGTCCGCCCCCGCGGCGGGCGCTCTACTGGTGGTCGGCTGAACTAGCCGACCTTCGGGCCGCCTGCCAACGGGCAAGGAGGCAGTATACCCGGAGCAGGCGGCGGCGCCCCCAGGATGTCGACAGGGACGACGGCCTGTACAGGGTCTATATTGACAAAGTCAAGACCCTAAAACAGGCCATCTGCCGAGCCAAGGAGGAGGCCTGGCTGGAGCTTGTTGAGGGTCTCGAGAGGGACCCCTGGGACCGACCGTATAAATGGGCGCGGAACAAGCTCCGCGCCCAGTCGGCCCCTATCACCGAGACGCTCCAGCCGGGCCAACTGAGGAGGATTGTCGGGGAACTCTTCCTCGACACACCTGGGGGCTTCACGCCCCCCAGGATGGCTCGGCAGACGCCGGACGAGGAGGGTGTTCCGCCACCCGTCACGGAGGCTGAAATGGAGCCGGTTCTGGCCTGCCTCCAGAGTAAGAAGAGGGCGCCGGGTCCAGACGGGGTGTACGGGAAGGTTCTGGCCCTTTCCCTCGAGCACCTCGGCGACAGCCTTCGGGAGCTGTTCGATCGCTGCCTGCGGTCCGGACAGTTCCCGAGGGCATGGAAGGAGGGTCGGCTCTGCCTGCTTCCGAAGGCAGGGCGACCCTTGGACTCGGCCGCGTCGGTGCGACCGGTGGTGCTGCTGAACGAGGCTGGGAAGGCTCTGGAGAGAGTCGTGTCACAGTGTGATACGGGAGGCGCTGAACTACTTTGGTGTGCCTCCCTATCTCAGGAGGCTGTTGGAGGGAGGCGTACCTCTCCGACAGGAGGGTAGCCTGCGAGAACCGGTGTGGGTCCGTGGAGTGGTGGCGAGTCGGCTGCGGTGTCCCGCAGGGTTCGGTACTTGGTCCGATCCTGTGGGACATCGGGTACGACTGGGTCCTGCGATGTCGTCTCCTCCCCGGGATGGGTGTCATCTGTTACGCTGATGACACCTTCGTCTACGCCCGGGGACGAGACTATAAGGAGGCGGCGCGGCTGGCCGAGGTCGGGCTCGACCTCGTGATCGGCCGCATTGAGAGGCTAGGGCTTCGGGTCAGAGTCGACAAGACCGAAGCCCTCCTCTTCCGCGGGACCGGGCGGAAAGGACCCCCACCAGGGGCTGCCCTCCAGATCGGAGGGGTGAGGGTCAGGATGAGCACTCACATCAAATATCTGGGGCTCATCCTCGACGGTGGATGGACCTTCGGCCCACATTTCGAATAATTGGGTCCGAAGGTCATGAGGGCGGCGAGTAAGCTGGGCAGACTCCTCCCGAACCTCGGAGGACCCAGCGCCGCCTGCAGGCAGCTATACTCCGGTGTCTGCCGGAGTATGGCGACGTACGGTGCTCCGATTTGGACGGATCGCCTTACCGCGCGGAGTAGGGCCCAGCTGCGCTCGGCGCAGCGGGTGATCGCGGTAAGAGTGGTCCGGGGGTATCGTACGATATCATGGGCTGCAGCTACTGCCTTAGCCGGCGACCCCCCGTGGGAACTCGTGGCGGAAGTTCTCGCCGAGGTATACTCCTATGTCTCGGATAGGAGGTCCCTCGGAGAGGACGTGACGCCGGACGGGATCCTACGGGTCCGCCGACTAGGGCAGGAGGCACTAATGCGAAGGTGGGGGGAGGACTTGGCGCGGCAGCCGTATGGCAAAGGCTTAACGGTTGCCCTGCGCCCGGTCCTTGAGCGGTGGATGCGTCGTAAACGCAAACCCCTCACCTTCCGTCTAACACAGGTGCTCACCGGGCATGGGTGCTTCGGTGAGTATCTGTACAGGACGGCCCAAAGGGAACTGTGTGTCACGATTGTGGCGCGGCGGTGGACTCGGCCCAGCACACCCTCGAGGTGTGCCCGAGATGGGCGGCGCTGCGTCATGATCTGACATCGGTCATCGGAGGGGACTTGTCTCTGCCGAGTGTCATCCTTGAGCGATGATCTCCTTCTGCGAGGCAGTAATGTCCCAGAAGGAGGCCGATGAGCGGGTGAGAGAGGAGGCCGCCGACGAGGCCTCCCACCGCGGGCGACGAACGGGGGTGCGTAGGAGGCGCTACCTAATGCGCCTCCAGTAATGCCCCTGTGCTCGTGTCGGGCCCAGGATGGGGTTTTAACCTGGGTCCAGCTAGACACGACGTCGTCGGGGACTGCTAAAAGTATCGAAACAAACGAACAGCCGAGCAGTCCGCCTTTAGAGGAGGAGTCTGGCCTTTTCGCCGGGGCCAGCCTGTCGCCGAGGGTCCTGCGTTGCCTGCATGATCCGGGACTCTCATAAAAGGCGGCTGAGGGCACTTGCAGCGGTTTTAGTGAGTAACGCATCTCCAAGTGCGAACCCCACACACGGCTAGGTTTAAAACTCACCCCAGTCCTAGTTATGGTTTGGTCTGCAAATTTCCGCTGCAGAACAAAAAAAAAAAAAAAAAGGATAGCAAGTTTGTAACTTGTTCCACACGGCGGGCGTTGTGGCGGGTCGATCTCAGTGCGTTCAGTGCATGCGTACTGAGAGCTATGTTGAGACTAGAGTGTGGTGCTAGAGTGTACAGCCGACAGCGACTGCCGACACGGACCGCTCGGAAGTGTTGAAAACTTTACGATTCACTATACACATATTTGCACAGATATTTTGATTTGCTATAAAGAAACAAATTTAACATGCCAGATGTTTTGGTTACTTCACAGCAACACGGTCACGGGTCTAGGCACCTAGGCCCCCAGGGGAATAAAGTATAGTAATAGTGAATGGCATTGCGTGACTCCAACAGTTGTCACCATTGTTAATACCACGCGACTGTAACTGAAGGAACAGGGATGCCTGTGTAAGAGATGTTATGTACCATCATTTTTTTTTTGCACCTGGATAATGTATTTAATCATTATACTATATATTTTAATGTATTTCAATCAACCTGAATATTGCATCAGGCCTTGGATGAAACCACAATGTGGAACACTGTGGAAAACCCGTACCTGAAAGAAAAAACCCACTCGGAGCCTTCAGGCTTATAATGAGGTGCCCTGCATCTACCAGGCACTCCCTCTGACCGGGCGCTCAATATTTGGACTACTATACCACTATTCTGCCTATTTTAACACCGTGAACAGGTGTTCTCTGTTTTGTAAAGCGCTTCATCAACCATCAAATGGCCGACTACCAATTTTTCTTTCATCGTCATCATCAGCCAGCTATTGGCCCACTGCCATAGGCCTCCCATTTTTTCTGTGAATCTCCTCTGTCCCTTACCTGTCTCATTTATGTTTTGCCCACCAGCTATGTTTTCTTCTTTCATCATTCATCATCATCATCCTCTATCCGTCCATCCGTCCACTGCTAAACATAGGCTTCCCTTAACGAACGCTAAGACGACCGATCCCTTGCCACTCGCATCCAACACGGACCGGTTACTACACGGAGATTCTGTGACGGAGATCGTCTTCCCACCTGGTCAATGGTCGACCAATTGCGCTTCCACTCCTTTTTTCTTTACCTATCTAGTTTTTTCTTCACATTTTAATCTAAATAAATACAAAAAAAAAACTTCCACAAATATAAAAAACTAAAAAGTAATAAAATAATTGCATTTCTTCAATGTTTGTGCCTATAAATTACAGTCAAAACATTACAGACACATGAGACACACTTATTATTAAAAAAAATTGTTTGCAATAATTGTTTTTATTTTTTTTGTCTTTTTTATGTTTGTGCAATCAAAAATGTTTTTTTGTGTATATCTTTATGTCTCTGTGTGTCTCTTGTGTCGAATAAATGTTTCTCTCTTTCTTTTTCTTTCAACTTATTATTCTACTAATGTACGTGATAGTTAGTTAGGTAATTACTTAGAAGCCTGTCCTTAGGTCATTCTTAGTGATAGTGATATTCGCTGTTATGACCTGATGTTATGACCTGATGAAAAAGACACCAATAACGATTAGAGCGATGAGTAAAATGGCATCGATAACGCAGTACTCTCAATGACCAATGAGACCAATAAGCACAGTGATATCAATGCACCCAATAAGAACAATGATACACACTTGTGTCCAATAACATTTCTCGGTTATACCGAGATTGTTTGCACTTATGGTTTACACAATAAGTGTGGTCTTAAGACGCAGACGAATGTACATTCACCTTACGAGGTAAAGTCTTGTTTGCTTGTTACTCTTGTTAGTGGTTGTAACTGGTAAAGGGTTAGACCGTGGATACACTGAAATATTACCTAAAGTGAAAGCGGCGACTGCAGTGGTCGCAGCTTCGAATACCGCCAAATATGAGTACGATCTTGGTTCCTAGTTCCTACGGGTAGTATTACAAGTTCTTTAGTCCTTACGACTGTTATTTGATATTTATTAACACACTTTTATTAGCTTCACCTGTTATAGTTAAAAAAATATAGTTAAAAAATTAAAAAAAAAAAAACGCTGCACTAATAATTGGAATATAACTTTTAAATTTTGTAATACCTACTATAATTAGTATAGTAAGTGGACGCAGCTCTACCCACTAAAACCCGGCGAGTGCCACCAATGCCGCCTTTGTTGGGGTGCCCCGGATCTAATAAACAAACAGGGCACCTCGACGGATAGTCAGTCCCGCAAGGGACCGACGCCACCTCCACAGAGGGGTTATCCCGCACCACAGAACAACCGCTCCCAACGTCGGGACAGTACAATGGGGTGAGGTTCCCATCCTCGCCCCTTGCCTCCTGCTCTTTTGTCCCCTCTTCTTATAAGAGGTGTAAAAAGAGCCCCCTCGGCTCAATTAGCTTCGCCCAAGGTGCTGGGCTCACCCTAGGCTACTGAGCCCCACCGCCACGTCAAGGTCTGAACCATGGCGGGACATAGACTCTTACTTTTTATATTTCGATCAGCAGTTTCATAGATTTAACCTCCTATATCCGAACTCACATTACCTCTTTATAACATTTCTATAGATTTGCTGGACCAGTTTAAAATCACTTGTTATATTAAATTTGACCTAATAAAAATACACATAGTATGTGTAGTTCTATAACATATGAAATAGTCATCAGATCAACGAACACACCGAGAGCGGATGTGATGAGGTTGGTGAGTAGCAGACTGACACGTCGAGTGCAACCAGTACACGTGCACCGGCCGTCCTTTGTACTGGCCACGCTGATATAGTATAGAAAATAGAATAAGTACACATTCGTTTATCGCGGTTTGTTTAGATTTATACCCGACCTACTTACGAGCAGTGTTTTTCAATCTTTTTTAATTTTCTTTACAGGTTAAAAAATTTTGGCGACCCTTTTGGAACAAACAAACTTTTGGCCAAAAAGTAAGAATTATTGAAAGATTTTTTTTTAATGTCTTCAGGGGGCAAATGAGCAGTCTGAGCCTCACGGCGCCGACGCCCATACACATCCGCACAACCAAGGCCACGCAGATGCGCCGCCCTCCTTTTCCCTATCCCCCCCAATGGGCCACCGAAAACTCACAAACAGCACGAAACGCGACATCTTAGCTGTCACTTGACGCTGGTGTTTTGTAAGCTAAAGGTACCCCGGTCGTGCGGGCACAGTTCGGCTGCAATGCAGCATTCAGTATACTGTAATTCAGCACCTTGCCTTTCTTTCTTTATGGTGACCCCCATAACGGCGCGACTGTTTGGAATTTTGGATTTGGAAGGCCCCACAGATTGGAAAAAATGGCCGACAAGTTTGCCAACAAGGTTGTTTTATTATGTGTCAAATTCACACAAACATTACAAAACAGTGGATTAAATATCATATTGCGACGGGATTCTACGACTGGTGCGTGTAGCGTCACCTGACCAAGACTAGCCAAGTCAAATCAAATCAAAAAGTCTTTATTTTAGAGGTAACAAGCTTGTACACACTATACGTCAAATAAAATGTCCTTTTTAAGTTTTAATTTAAGTTCCTTATCTTCGTCCTCTCACGGCTGCTGTAAAGTATCCGAACGTCGGAATTTTAAATAAAGTGCAATAAAATACGTAAATAATTTTCGTGATCCGTAATTAAGCAAAATTCCCGTGAATGTAAGAAATGTCGCCTATGGTCCTTGTATGCTCCTATGACATTTTGCAATGATGATAAACGTTTCAGAAAAATTATCTCTGTAGTTTTTGATTTTTATCGAAAATATTATCAAACAAAACAAGGGACTTTCGTTTTTATAACTATTTTGATTAATGATATTTGTTAACACTTTTGATACTCGTTAGTATAGTATTTGTTACTACAAACTAAACATGGTGACGCCCACGTGACGCCACATACTATAAATGTAATTAAATATGTCTCTCTGTGCATCTATTGTATTACATCGTGCCTCTAGGCCTGTTTGTATGGTTACCATATTATCACTATTATAATAGCACAGCTGCAGTGTTTTTGTTTGTATGCGTGTTTGTTGGTGTGAGTATGTGTGTGTGGCAAATTAGTCCTCAGCGATCACGAGAACGGGAACAAAACAAATAATAAAAACAATATCTTTATTTCAGCGCTTATAATATAACAATGATGATGATGCTAAAAAGCTACAAAAAAAGAAGTGAAACTTATTTGGCAAACTAATTTTTAAATCTCGTTTATATTAAATGTAAACGAGATTTAAAAATTATTATTATTATTTATAAATTTTATATTTTATACTAATCTAAAGTTTTAAATTTCCGAGACTTGCGATGCGAACGTTCGCTCTATCCCACTCTCTCGATCTTTCTCACTCGCTTGCTCTCTACTCTCACTCCATGGCTATGTTTTATGCTAGGTTCGCCCTTTCTCACTCTCTCTCATCGGTTCAATCACTCTCTTCTTCTTCTTGAACAAAAACGTTGCACATTTTCGTGACGTTTCATCCGTAAAAATTTTACCCTCATGCGCGCAGAAGTTTCACTTCAATAATTTCAAAAGTGACCAACAAATTAAAAAAAAGAAATCTGTAAATGAAGGAAATTCCTCATAAAAAGGGAATTTTATTCAGATTTCTGAAGGTTGTAAAGATATGTTTACCCTTATTAACATTCTTTAGCCCGCATAATATGTAATTAAAAAAGTTGATAATTAGTGTTGATTACAAGAAAACACGCACGTTCCATACACATTCATGCATGGGTAGCAAGTTTGAGGGCTATTTGAAAAAAAGCGTTGATTGATTTTACCAAACCATTTAACCAAAATGGTATTAGGTCAGTTTGATATTTAATTTCTCGTTGAAAAATATTTAATGAATAGAATATGATTTTATAGACTTAAGACATGATAATACGTAATTAATAGTTTGGTGGATACTAAACAACATAGTAATGGTTGGTGAAAAAATTACGTCTTTATTCCATGGAGCTACATTTTAAGGTGAAAATTGTGAAAAGTGCGCAAGAGTTAAGAGGGAAATAGCCCAACAGTTACAAGAGTGAAAAAAGAAAACTGCCCAGTAGTACAAAGAAAAATTAAATATACGACGTATAAGAAGGAGAAGCTCTCAATAGTTAAAAGAGGAAACTGTTTTAGAGACAGAGATAATAAAGAAAATTCTAATAGGGTAAAAACTAAAAAGTGCACAGTAGTAAAACAAGAAATATGCTCTACTTAAAGACTGTAGTAGTGTAAGTTCCCTCAACCACTATTTATACTGAGCCACAAAACACAAAGTCCAATAAGAAAGAAGAGTAGCCACTAATCTAAAGAAAGAGAGAGGGGTATTAGAGACAATGGAGTTGCGGCATCGTTTGTGATCACCGGTCTATATCAGTAAGCGCACGCGATCTGATTACGAAACGGCGCACAGTTCCGTTTGCAACTCGCTTCTGTTTCGACCACATTTCTTCAACTTTATACGCAATATCTCTATATAAGTTCGGGGCCCCCTCAATTTACAGGATATTACACTAGTTTTTGTATTTTTTTTGAAACAACTTTTACGGATTTTATGGAGGACTCCTCCCGTGACCATGGTTGCTGTAAAGTATTCGAAACGTCGGGCTTGTGAAAAAATTAATAAACCGCGATAAAATTCGTAAAAGTAGTTTCATTATGATGAATGAAATTAGCGTAAACATTAGAAAACAATTTTATTGCAATTTAACATAATTTTTTTATGAATGTCTATAAATTTCGTATTTCAACTATGTTTTTTTTTCAACCATTGTATATGTAATAACTCCTATATAGCAAACTTTATAGGGCCCCTTGAATTAAAGGGCCTCGAGCTGACTGGGTGAACCGATGGTCCGTTTGCTCCCTCTTGCATAAAAAGGCATGGTGAAGCGGGTGTCTGGATGTCGCTGATCAATCACCGTCACCGTCATTTTGCCTCCTTTTCTGTATAAAAAAGTCATCTGCCAGTCCACGGCTCCAATGGGAGCAAACCTCTCGCGGACGCACATCATTTGTACTGATTGCCGCTAACAGATGCTAATGCATGTTAACGAGAGCCAATTGCCGAGCAATTCGTTGAGCCCAGATGGATTTGCTCTTAATTGTGAGGCATTGACATTCTTGTTTATTCTTGGAATCCGTTTAGGTGAAGAGTGGATTCTTATGGTGGAATATCGTCGGCCTTGGAGTTACTTAAAATAGACTTCTTTCTAATAGTGATAGGGTGTCAGTAATGATGATGAATAACCATGATGATGGTTTAGTTAGAGATGGCGTGGAGTGGAATTTATATCACATAGAGCCGTGACTAGAGCGATGCTAGCTTTGTCATGAAGAATAGAAAAACACTACGTCATATTCATAGTATATATAGGTACCAATTATAAAATTTTCAGAGTCACCTTTTCTTTTACTTCTTCATTTAAGTGCCTATCGCTTAGCCAACGACCTCCGGCCATAAGAAATCTGGTTCTTGTTATAATATGAAGAATATCTCAACCAATGCCTGAAAATAACTATTCAATGCCTATATTGACTGTTCAAGCTGTGGTATTAATTGTTCTAGGCCCTATGTCAAGCTATACTTACAGTTATGAGTAGGATTGTGTAAAATCCATTAATTTGGTTTACTCAATTTGGAGCCCTAGTAATCTAGGGGCCCCTAAAATCCGGGGCCCCGTGTAATTTATACGACTGCTTGCTACATTGTTGGCTAAGAGCTACTTTTATCCCGCTAATAATTAGCTTGATGATAATAATGATACACCAGATGCCAGTTCACACATAAGTGGAACAGTCATCATTGATCAACAAAGGCGAACTTTGATCCGGGCACGTGCGCGATGGATGAAACGTTATTGTATTAGTAATATAAGTTATAGTAGTTGATCGATGACTAATTAGTGACAGCGTCATGTTTAGCGTTACTAGCTCGTCTAAAGCAATAAGACATGGGGCTCTCTTTCAGAATGGGTCAAATTTCATCTTCAGCAGGCCTTACTTATTCTAGGTTTTTGGTGGCAGTCACATGGGGCCTTTGTCAATGAAGAAAGCTTTACGGGTGTTGTAGTTTTCTTGGACCGGGGCCCCCTGGAGCTGGAAGGTCTGTGTGTCTGTTACCTATCACGCCTAAACCGGAGGTTTTTATTTTGATTAAACTTCTATCATACAAATGCGTGCCCACTGCCCTAACACTTGCTGTACAGACTGTGTGGTTCGCGGAATTATTGCTAACTCATATATAATTTTACATCACTTATATTTTACATTTAATTTATTATCCCGTATGTCCACTGCCGGAAGCCATAATTTAGTTTCATATAATAACTGTTATCACAAACTTTCGGTTTGTGATTAGCGTTGCCGGTTTTGATTGCAACAAATAAAATATATAATATGTTACAAAACAACATGTTATCTTTTTATTTTACTAGCTTTTGCCTGCGGCTTC
Source organism: Helleia helle (assembly GCA_963853865.1). NCBI lineage: Eukaryota > Metazoa > Arthropoda > Insecta > Lepidoptera > Lycaenidae > Helleia > Helleia helle. Next base: position 1,651,257 of record OY971418.1, on the reverse strand, counting down.
ACCCGAGTCGTTTCCAGGCTCTTAAGGTTATTGTGATAGATAGTTAATAGAATCAGGCGTTACCTTGCGGAAATCCATTATATAAGATATTAAAATATTTTATATTATTTAGCAATTATCCCGCGAAAAACGCAGTCTTTACAGCAAATGTGTGAGTGCACGCATATGCATGCATATAGCACCGCCCTCCTTTCCCACACTGCATATGCGTACACTCGCATGCACCACCACCCCACATGCACCACAACCACAGTAAGTGATAGATTATTTTAAGGATATAATCTATTTTCAACTAAAATTTAATCCGAACCGTTTAAGGTTTAGAACTTCCAGTAATTGGTCATAGATCAATACTTATACATCATATTGCTTATGTTTGCGTTATTATTAGCTTATAATAATATGTATATATATAATAAAATATATAATATATTGCTGTGTGGGGGCGGCTTAAGAATACCCCTACCCCAATACCAGCCCAGGGTGACGTAGAAGTCGTCAAAGGGCATTTAGCTCCCCAACATCAAGGATGCTAATACTGCGAATCGATTGCTTGGTGTCAGTCTGTCTCATCGTGACAGTGAGATAGACTTGATCACTAAGCATCGATCGCACCGAGTGATGGCGGCACCATCAATCGAATTGGCGGCAGGCAGCAGTGCCGCCGATGCGAATTCATCATCATCTGCGATTGCCAATCCGCCTGCTCAGCGTGGCAATTATGAGCATGAATCCCCTCATGAATTACAGGCACAAGAGAAGGCCCCTAGTTCCCGGCCGTCCCACTATTCCTGGTTACGGTAGCAGCCTAGGTTACGGTGGGACAGGGGGTGCTAAGAATCCCCGGGCTACGGATCGCTACCACCAACTTGACCTGGCTACGTATAACGGACGAACGTTGAGACTCGATGACCACCTGGTTGAACTGGAGGTGGAACTGGGAAGTATCCGATGGCACGTTTTGGGGTTATGTGAAGTCCGAAGACAAGGAGAGGACACCATAACTCTGCCTTCGGGTCATCTGTTCTACTTCAGGGAAGGCGACACTCCATCCCAAGGCGGCGTGGGTTTTCTCGTCCACAAGTCCCTTGTCAACAACATCGTCGAAGTCTCGAGTGTGTCGAGTAGGGTTGCGTATCTTGTACTCAAACTCACCAAGAGGTACAGCCTCAAGGTGATACAAGTATATGCGCCAACCTCTACACACTCCGACGACGAAGTAGAGGCAACTTACGAGGATGTCTCCAGGGCCTTACACAACACCTCCAAGGCTCACTTCAATGTTGTTATGGGGGACTTCAATGCCAAAGTAGGAGTACGAACAGGTATCGAATCGTGTTTAGGGCCACATGGTGTCGGCAGTCGTAACCACAGGGGGCAAATGCTGGTCAACTTTCTCGAGAAAGAGGGGCTCTTTTTAATGAATTCATATTTTAAAAAGAAGCCCCACAGGAAGTGGACCTGGCAAAGCCCCGATACTGTGACGAGAAACGAGATAGACTTTATTATGACGGACCGAAGGCATGCATTCAGGGATGTCTCTGTGATCAACAGGTTCAAAACCGGAAGTGATCACCGACTAGTAAGAGGATCTATGAATGCAAGCTTTCAGCGAGAGCGAGACCGTCTAATAAAGTCTACACTCCGACCTGACTTCCGGCAAACTGTGGTAGGTTCCAAAAAATTCCAATTGGAATTAAAGAACCGATTCGATAGCCTTAACATATCGGAAACCACAATGGCAGTTGACGAGGCACTGGGTGCCGTGGTGGACTGCATGCGGGTCGTGGGTGAAAGGTTTTATAGGAGAAAGCGTACTGGCAGGAAATCCAAACTCTCGGATGAGACGCTCGGTCTTATGAGGGAACGCAGAGCACACACAGACGCCACTTCTACAGATGTAAAGCTTCTCTCGAAGCAGATCCGCAAACTAATACGCCGAGACCTTCGCTGCTCAAATACGCAACGGATTACCGAAGCAATTGAGCAGAATAGAGGGTCGAAGGTTTTTGTGGAAAAGCTCGGGAGAAGCCACCTGTCGAAGATTAGGACCGCTACTGGCGCGACCGTTTCTTCTAAGCCTGGGATCTTGTCGGAGATCGAAGATTTCTATGGCAAACTGTACGCGTCCCATGCTCCTCAACCTGATCCCCGAAACAACGATCCGCGTGCTAGCCTAACACGACACCTCTCCGGCGAGCTTCCGAACATCAGCCTAGATGAGGTTAGTCTGGCTCTTAAGCAGCTTAAAGGGGGGAGGGCTCCGGGGAGGGACGGAATTACGACTGAACTCCTTAAGGCAGGTGGCGAACCTGTTTTAAGAGAGTTACAAAAGATTTTTAATTTCGTCCTTCAACGGGGCATTTCCCCCAAGGAGTGGCATGGAAGTGAAATCGTTTTGTTTTTTAAGAAGGGTGATAACTCCCTTCTTAAAAATTATAGACCGATATCACTTCTAAGTCATATATACAAGCTATTCTCGAGAGTCATGACGAACCGCCTCACTAAAAAGCTCGATGGATTCCAGCCACCGGAGCAGGCTGGGTTTCGAAGAGGATTTAGCACCATAGACCACATTCACACTATAAGGCAAGTTGTACAGAAGACCCATGAGTACAACCAGCCACTGTGCCTTGCCTTTGTGGACTATGAGAAAGCTTTTGACTCGGTTGAAACCTGGGCTGTTCTGGAAGCTCTGCAGCGATGTCAGGTCGATTGGCGATACGTCGAAGTGTTGAGAGGATTATACGACGCCGCCTTTATGTCCGTTCTGGTTCCGGGAGGTCAAACAAGACCAATCCAATTGCATCGAGGAGTGAGACAGGGGGATGTCATTTCCCCGAAACTATTCACTAATGCTTTGGAGGACGTCTTTAAGACTTTAAACTGGACAAAATGTGGCATAAACATTAACGGCGAGTATCTCTCACACCTTCGTTTCGCCGACGATATCGTTATTCTGGCCGAGTCGTTGGAGGGCTTGCAGGAGATGCTGCACAGTCTAAATGAATCTTCCCGACGTGTGGGTCTTAGGATGAACTTGGACAAGACGAAAGTCATGTTCAACGAACACGTTCTCCCTAGGCCGGTTAACGTTGATGGCATAACTCTCGAAGTCGTGCAAGAGTATGTCTATCTTGGGCACACTTTGCAGCTAGGTCGACATAACTTCGAGAGAGAAACCGATAGGAGGATTCAATTGGGATGGGCAGCATTCAGCTTAGCCATATTCTCACGTCGTCTATACCGCAGAGTTTGAAGACGAAAGTCTTCGACCAATGCGTTCTCCCCGTGATGACCTACGGGGCTGAAGCGTGGCCTCTAAATATAGGACTGGTCCGCAAGTTTGCCGTAGCTCAACGTGCTATGGAGCGTGCTATGCTGGGTGTTTCTTTGACAGATAGGATTCGGAAGGAAGACATCCGTCAGAGAACTAAGGTAACCGATATCACGCAAAGAATCAGCTCGTTGAAGTGGCAGTGGGCTGGTCACACACTCAGAAGAACGGATGGCCGATGGGGCAATAAGGTTCTAGAGTGGAGGCCACGTTTAGGTAGACGAAGTGTTGGTCGGCCATTGACCAGGTGGGAAGACGATCTCCGTGCGGTGGCCGGTCCGTGTTGGATGCGAGTGGCAAGGGATCGGCCATCTTGGCGTTCATTGAGGGAGGCCTATGTTCAGCAGTGGACGGATAGAGGCTGATGATGATGATGATGATGATGAATAATATGTAATATAATGTTATAAGCTTATATTGTAAAATACCTTAATTTGTTAACAAAGTATATGTTTAGATACAATTTGAGTGAATTTTTTACCAATATTTATTATACAACAAGAAATAAAATATGGCAATATATTTTACACATGCAATTCATGAATGACTCTAGCGTGGAATGTGAAAAAACCCTAAAATACTACTTTAAAAACTTTATACGACATTTTGTTTTTAACTGCTTTCAACAAAAAGGAGGAGGTTCTCAATTCGATCGGTATTTTTGTATGTACACTGATTTATCCGTCAATTGTGGAGCGATTTTAAAATTATTTTTTCGTTTGAAAAGGTATACTTTCCAAATGGTCCCATGATAAGGAAACCAGGATCTGATTTATGATCTGATCTGATGATCGAAAATCATAGGAGCAATAAATGCACTAGGCATTTAATATTTTTTAAATTACATAGGCTGCACTAAATTGCGTATTGGGAATTGAATATTTCCACTGTTCCTGTCATATTAAAATCTTTTTAATTGAAAACTCCTTGGTTTTAAAAATCGAATACCATTTATTTATTTAAAAAAAGATTCTCGGTCTTGTCACAAGGTTTTGTCAAACTTGTTTAGTCGTTGAGAAAATGGAATTAACTCGAGAAAATTCTAGAGCGATGATTTATTATGACTTTCGAAGTGGTTTAACACAAAAACAGTGTGTTGACCGGATGATTTCTGCATTTGGTGATGAAGCCCCATCCAAAACCACAATTTATCGCTGGTTTGCTGAATTTCAACGTGGACGTGTCAAGCTCAGAGATTATCCCCGTCAAGGTCGTCAAAGAACTGCAGTCACCCAAGAAAACGTTGATTCTGTGCGTAAGCTGATTGAGGAAGATCGACATGTGACATACCGCGAAATTCAGGCAACTTTAGACATTAACATGAGTCAAATACAAATAATCTTGCATGAACAATTAGGTGTAAAAAAGTTGTTTTCCCGATGGATACCGCATTTGCTCTGTTAAGAGCAAAAAGCGGCTCAGGTTACTTGGTGCGTCAGAACTCTCGAAAGATTCTACGCAGGATCCTCAAATACTGTATACAACATCGTATCAGGTCACGAATCCTGGATATACGTGTACGAACCCGAAACAAATAACCAGTCACGAGTTTGGGTGTTCGAAAATGAGTTAAAGCCAATAAAAATTGTTCGTTCACGGAGTGTTGCAAAAAAAAAATGGTAGCCACGTTTGTCTCCAAAACCGGCCATGTTGTGACTATTCCTCTTGAGGGACAAAGAAAGGTTAATGCAGAATGGTATGCTAGCATTTGTTTGCCACAGGTCGTTTCTGAACTCCGTAAAGAGAACTGCAACCGCTGCATCATCATCAATCACGACAATGCGAGTTCTCACACCGCGCACAAAACAAAAGAGTTTTTAGAGCAAAAAAACATAGAATTATTAGACCATCCGCCGTACAGCCCCGACCTAAGCCCTAATGATTTCTATACTTTCCCTAGAATAAATTGCGTGGTCAGAGATTTTCATCGCCTGAAGAAGCTGTGGACGCCTACAAAACGGCCATTTTGGAGACCCCAACTTCCGAATGGAATGGTTGCTTCAATGATTGGTTCCATCGTATGGAAAAATGTGTCAAATTTCGCGGAGAATACTTCGAAAAGCAATAAACACATTTTTAAATAGAAATGTTGTGTCACTTCCTTGATTCCCGAAATTTTCAGTGCCGCCCTCGTAAGTATTTAAAGCACTACAATTTAATGAAGGTCTAGAGTCGATCTGATGCTGGAGCTGAAAGACAGTCTAGGGAAGTCCTCAACGATTTACATCAGTAACCTTGTGTTTAGGCTTGATAAATTTGTATTGATGAGAACTTAACACCTAGATAGGTTATGTCATTAGGCGTCTGATGATGAAGACGATGGACAGTTAAGGGAACTCTTCAACAGGTTACAGTAGCTGCTGTTGTGATCGGACTTAATTAATTTATACTGATGAGAACTTTGCACCCATACGGGTGATAAATGCCATTACAGGTCTGATGATGAAGACCATAAACAGTTGAGGGAATTCCTCGAAATAAAAACCGACTTTTTAAAAAAATGAAATAAAATAAGCGTGTTTTTTTCATTTTTGTGTCTACAACTAATAATCATCTTGTACTTCTACTATAGTACAATTTTTGCGATGTAAAGTGTTGGTCGGTCATTAACCAGGTGGAAAGACAATGGCCCCACCATGGTTCAGGCCTTAACGTGGCGGTGGGGCTCAGTAGCCTGAGGTATGCCCAGCACCTTGGGCGAAGCAAATCGAGCCGAGAGGGCTCTTTGTACTGTCCCCATTGTACTGTACGGACCCCTGTTCGGGTGTTGTCGGGCTGACTAGCCGTCGAGGTGCCCTGTTTGCTCATTGGATCCGGGGCACCTCACCAAGGGCGGCATTGGTGGCACTCGCCGGGTTTTAGTGGGTAGAGCTGCGTCAACTTAGCAGCTTTCGGGTGCAGCGAGTGCCACATACCCGCCTGAGGAGGCCTACTCCCCAGCGGGATGCCTGAGAGCATTTCCCGGCGTTAAAGAAAAAAAGGTGGAAAGACGATCTCTGTACAGTGACCATGTTGGATGCGAGTGGCCAGGGATCATTGTGTCGTCTTGGTGTTCATCGAGGGAGGCCTTTCTTCAGTAGTGAATGGATAGGTGCTGATGATGAGGATACCAAGAATAAAGCTAACGCGCTTCTGTTTTCCAAGTTTGAAAACAGAATCAGTGCAGTAATCGATTGCCATTTCAAGAAATGAGATTATTCTATTACTATTTATATTTTTTGAAGTAAAATTTTATTAACGATTTAAATCTTTGGCTATAATGTAAAACAATTAAGGATATATATTATAAAATCATAATATCCATTTGTGGCTGACATCTAATTAGCGTTTAGGTTGGATTATTAGTGATAATTAACTTTAACAAATTGTTATTAATATTTTATGTGTTTTAACAGGAAAATATCCATTTCTGTTATAATATAATAAATAAAAACTAGAATTAAATTATATATGTATACGAATTAACCTTACACGTAGTAAGGTTGTAACATCGAGCATAAAACCGGAATAAAGCGGTAATGTTGTGTTTTATATGAAAACAAATTCAGCCAAATTTGTGCTGCCACGCTGCGCCGGTTTTGCGCTCTGATTGGACGACTGATGGCCATTGATGGATGATTGACCGATGGGACGTACATACTAATCACTGATTGGTTGAATTGCTATTACGTCAGTCACAAATCACTGACCAGTTTCGGAATTTTATGGCTCGCATTACTACTCTATCAGGTTATATGCTCGATGGGTCGTAAGAATTTGTGCTGTAGCAACCTACTCTGGAAAATAAATGTATGAAGCTGATAATGAACTGTATAATACAAATAATTTTTGTTTGGCGGGATTTGAACCTACGACCGCTGCGCGTCGAACCTGACCACCGTTATATTAAAGCGGTTATTGAGAGACTGATGATGATGAAAGTGTCGATATTATGTAAGGTTTATAAAGTGACAGAAAACGTCCGCCGGCCCGGTCAGTGACCCGGCTTCAGTCTGAACAGTGAACGGGTAACGGGACGGCGTATCGATCAACTTACTTTCAGCGTTCACAGCCTTCTTATAAAATTATTATTGTTAATAAAGGTAAGGAAACAATTAAGAAAAATATAAACCAATAATTACATTAAGAAAGGTATTAAAATTATATACAATTAAATGCACTGTCTGTTTGTACGAGGGCGGCACTGAAAATTTCGGGAATCAAGGAAGTGACACAACATTACTATTTAAAAATGTATTTATTGCTTTTCGAAGTATTCTCCGCGAAATTTGAAACATTTTTCCATACGATGGAACCAATCATTGAAGCAACCATTCCGTTCGGAAGTTGGGGTCTCCAAAATGGCCGTTTTGTAGGCGTCCACCGCTTCTTCAGGCGATGAAAATCTCTGACCACGCAATTTATTCTTTATTTTAGGGAAAGTATAGAAATCATTAGGGCTTAGGTCGGGGCTGTAACGGCGGATGGTCTAATAATTCTATGTTTTCTTGCTTTAAAAACTCCTTTGTTCTGTGCGCGGTGTGAGAACTCGCATTGTCGTGATGGAGGATGATGCGGCGGTTGCAGTTCACTTTACGGAGTTCAGAAACGACCTGTGGCAAACAAATGCTAGCATACCATTCTGCATTAACCGTTCTTTGTCACTCAAGAGGAATAGTCGCAACATGTCCGGTTTTGGAGACAAACGTGGCCAGCTTTTTTTTTGCAACACTCCTTGAACGAACAATTTTTGTTGGCTTTAACTCATTTTCGAACACCCAAACTCATGACTGGTTTTTTGTTTCGGGTTCGTACGCGTATATCCAGGATTCGTCACCTGATACGATGTTGTATACAGCATTTGAGGATCCTGCGTGGAATCTTTCAAGAGTTCTGACGCACCAAGTAACGCGAGCCGCTTTTTGCTCTTCACATAGCAAATGCGGTATCCATCGGGAAAACACCTTTTTTTACACCTAATTGTTCATGTGTGATTATTTGTATTTGACTCATGCCAATGTCTAAAGTTGCCTGAATTTCGCGGTATGTCACATGTCGATCTTCCTCAATCAGCTTACGCACAGCATCAACGTTTTCTTGGGTGACTGCAGTTTTTGGACGACGGGGATCCCCGGGATCATCACAGCTTGACACGTCCACGTTGAAATTCAGCAAACCAGCGATAAATTGTGGTTTTGGATGGGGCTTCATCACCAAATGCAGAAATCATCCGGTCAACACACTGTTTTTGTGTTAAACCACTTCGAAAGTCATAATAAATCATCGCTCTAGAATTTTCTCGAGTCAATTCCATTGTCTCAACGACTAAACAAGTTTGACAAGACCTTGTGATAAGACCGAGAATCTTTTTAAATAAATAAATGGTATTCGATTTTTAAAACCAAGGAGTTTTCAATTAAAAAGATTTTAATATGACAGGAACAGTGGAAATATTCCATTCCCGATACTTTTAGTGCAGCCTTTGTAGTGTCAAAATACATGTTTATATATTATTTACTAACTGTTGCCCTCAGCTTCGCCCGCATTAACTTAGATTTACAGCCGTAGTGATGATGATTATTCTTATAGCCCACGTCACTCGGTGATAACGTACTATACTGACATCCCCACCATGGCAGCCCACAAGGCTTGAACTTGTTGTGGCGGTGGGGCTTAGTAGCCTAGGGTGAACCCAGAACCTTGGGCGAAGCAAATTGACCCGAGGGAGCTGCTCTTTGTACCCCTCTTATAAGAAGAGGGGACAAAAGAGCAGGAGTACAGAAAAGGGGCGAGGATGGGAACCTCACCTCATTGTACTGTCCTGACGTTGGGAGGGGTTGTTCTGTGGTGCGGCACAACCCCTCTGAAGGTGGCGTCGGTCCCTTGGGGACTGACTAGCCGTCAAGATGCCCTTTTGCTCAACAGATCCGGGGCACCTCACCAAAGGCGGCATTGGTGCATTTCCCGGCGTAAAATTAAAAAAATAAACTATACCGACATTATTATTATTTTGTAACATAATATATATTTGCAATCAAAACCGGACGTTAATCACACACCGATATGTGGTGATAATAGTTATATTGAACGAAATATTTTACATTTAATTTGTCAGGTATCCGCCCACTGGAAGACAACTCATGAACACCGAGATGACCGACCTTCCATTGTCCTTCTATCACAAGATACTTTAGTTAGTTATCAACCTTCGTCCATGTTGGTCTATTTTAAGGAACACCACATCGAGCACGTTTTTTATGATAGTTGAGTAAAACAAACATACATACGAGCAAAACGGACATACGAGCTATATGATGGTAGGTGGTCAGAGATGCCCATGCACATAAACAAGTTTAGGCCTAGAACTAGCCCAGGCAACTCATGCCCCCACCATGGTTCAGGCCTTGTCGTGGCGGTGGGGCTCAGTAGTCTAGGGTGAGCCCAGTACCTTAGGCGAAGCTGATTGAGCTGCAGAGGAGGCTCTTTGTACCCCTCTTGTAAGAAGACGGGACAAAAGAGCAGGGGGCAAGGGGTGAGGATGGAAACCTCATCCCATTGTACTGTCCCGACGTTGGGAAGGGTTGTTCTGTGGTGCGGGATAACCCCTCGGTGGAGGTGGCGTCGGTCCCTTGCGGGACTGACTAGCCGTCGAGCTGCCCTGGTGGCACTCGCTGAGTTTTAGTGGGTAGAGCTGCGTTCACTTACCATCTTTCGGGCGCAGCGAGTCCCACATACCCACCTGGGCATCCCCCCTGGTGAGAGGGTCTCCCCATTACCCCGGGGGTATGCCTCAGAGCATTTCCCGGCGTTAAAGAAAAAAAAAATGCAACTCGTCTCGATGCCAGTAATTACACTGCCTGTCCTGCCCTTTTCTCCAAAACACAGCAGTTTCATGAAAGAAACAAGCATGGTGGTACCCATGCAGAGCGCGGCACAGCGCATCCCTCCACCGGCGTGTGTAGCCTATAACAATATTGACTACCTGTCTATTGAACTTGGGTGACCGTCACCCGGTTAGCTTATCAGTGAGGTAGTCAAAGGATTAGCTAATCAAACGCCGACCATTGTAGAAGGTGCAAGGACCTTAGATAAGATAAGTATTGATTTTTCTTGAATTCTACATTATAATATATATTATATATTGATACAGGTGTTATAATAAACTGTTTTTTGGGAATAATTTATACAAAAAATGGCGTATACAAAGAGCCTTATACGATACTAGTTGACCCTTATCGCTAAGCCGCAAGACTTATAAGGTATGAAGACCTATTTTCATACCAACTAAATAATATAAAATATACATAAAAATATGAAAATCCATCGAGCTGTTTCAAAGGAGTGCGCCGACAAACACCGTGACACGAGATTTTAATATATATCTATGTACCTACCTATAGGTACACTGCCAATTTCAGATAACCTCCACAGGCGAACGAACAGTGAACTGAATAAATGTATATTCGGTATGCTTTATGTACCTATAGAACCTTAAAAATGTGAATTATCAAATGACTAATATTTCTCGGAAACAAGCCGATGACTGTCGGAACAAACTTGTGTCTGAAATCGAGTCTCTATCGAGTCAGTCTCAGAATGGGGGCGACTTAACGTAGTTCAATTTAACCCCTACAAGACACAAGCATACGCGTTTACCGAAAAAAAATACCCTCCTTCGTTCCTCTACAATTTGAAGATACTTCACTAACCGCCTCAGCCCTCAGCCAGCATTGGAATACTTGCCGTCGACATATCCAGCGATGTGCAATTTCGTGGTCATTTGGAAGGAGAGGCTAAACCTGCCTCTAAGAAACTCGGTGTGCTCAGTAGGGCAAAGCGGTATTTCATGCCTTCCACACCGCCTACAATTATACAAGGAGCAGACGCTGCCTCACATGAAATACTGCTCTCACCTATGGGCTGGAGCGCCCCAATATTTCCTTCCATTTGACCGTGTTTAACGACGGGCGGCTCGAATCGTCGATAGCAAGGTTCGAATCGGCATGATTCTTTGGCACTGCGTAGAGGTGTTGTCGCTATGCATCTTTTACCGCATCCACCACGAGGAGTGTCTTGAGGAATTTTTCGGACTAATACCAGAGCAGCAGAATTCCGCCACCGGACATCGTGACAAAATTCCAAATTTCACACACACCACCTGGATCTCCGAAACTCCACAAAAACTCCATTTTACAGCATGTCCTGTCTCGTACCACCACTATATGGAATCAGCTGCTATCTACGGTATTTCCGAACCGATACGACTTAGACACATAAAGAGCATACTCATACTTGTAAGACCGTAACCCACCTGCTAATCCTCTCATGTAGCGGGTGTCAGTGGATGTCGCTATCACTTACTATCAGGTGAACCGACTGTCCGTTTGCCCCCTCTTCTATAAAAAAATGCACTTCGAGTGGCGAGTCTTATGCTTTATTTTTAACTCCGGACCCAAAAAGAAGTATGGCATAAGTTTGAAGTTTTTGTTTTCATGTTTGTTCGTCTATGGCACTGTAGGTCTTAAACGAATTAACTGATTTGGATGCGGTTCAATTGAAAATCAGGTTCCTCGCGGTGATTCTTTGAGACGTTTTATCAAAATCGGTCCAGGCGTTTCAGGTTAATCAGCTCTTCTGCTGGGAAAGGATTTTTAAGTTTACCTTTTAGTAATTTGTTTTTTTTTGTTGTGCGTGGAATATGGAAGTAAAGTGAGTGGCCGGCGAAAACCGTTATATTTGAAAAGGTTATTATCACCAGTTAACACCATTTCCTCGGGACAAACAATATTATTGAGTCCTTATTCGGAGAAATGAGTAGGATCTTTGGTCATGACCGATACGTTCATCAACTTTAAATAGTGTATCTTATAATTGAATGGGTAGGTATGTATATCCTTATATTATATAAGATAATCACTACTCATTTCTACAAGAAATTCTTAAAATTCGACCGGTTGTTCCGGAAATTCAAATAGAATTGACCGAATTGTGACTGTAATCCATTCTGAATCCACTTGAACACACAATAAAATCAAAAAAAGGTCAATCAAATGTATTTTTAAATTTCTAATGCTAAGGTATCGTACACCTACAACATTTCGCAGGTTACAATGTCAGGCCTTTGTAACATTTAAATACGATTTAAACAAATGAGCATTTTAAATTTTAAATATACAATCAATAAACAAAAAAATAACCTATTTATAGTAAAAAATAGGTATTTTTATAGGATATTGATAGTAATAAATAGGTTTTTTTTGTTTATCTATATCTATACTGATAAATAAAATTGGAGTGTCTGTTTTTTATATTAAAATAACCGCTTTTTACTAAATGCATATAGATACGGTACATATATCAAAATTTTTGTCTGTCTGTTTGTTCCCGCTAATCTCTGAAACGACTGGGCCGATTTTGATGGGACTTTCACTGGCAGATAGCTGAGGATATAAGAAGTAACTTAGGCTATAAAAATAATCATCATCAATCCGCGTACGGCTGTAAATCTAAAGGGCAACAGCTAGTTGATGATACATTGGTATGACAAAAACGCAACCCAGTTTCATATCAACAGTCTAAAGTTCATGGACGCATTGAGATGACTCCACGCTAACATGACATCTAGAGATCGTGGAGTTGGGACACAAGTTCGAATGTGCGTACGTCATCGAGCATATAACCGGATAGAGCAGTAATGTAAGCCATAAAATTCCGAAACGATTCAGTGAATTATCACTGAAATGATAGCAATTCAACCAACCAGTGATCTGTATGTACGTCCCATCGGCCAATCACCCATCATGGCCATCAGTCGGCTAATCAGAGCGCATTTGTTTTCATACAAAACACATAACATTACGCTCTATTCCGGTTATATTATGCTCGATAACGTATTATATTACATTTGTTTCACCTTTTTGGTTCATCATCATCATCATCATCATCAGCCTCTATCCGTCCACTGCTGAACATATGCCTCCCTCAATGAACGCCAAGATGGCCGATCCCTTGCCACTCGCATCCAACACGGACCGGCCACCGCACGGAGATCGTCTTCCCACCTGGTCGATGGCCGACCAACACTTCGTCTACCTAAACGTGGCCTCCACTCTAGAACCTTATTGCCCCATCGGCCATCCGTTCTTCTGAGTGTGTGACCAGCCCACTGCCACTTCAACGAGCTGATTCTTTGCGTGATATCGGTTACCTTAGTTCTCTGACGGATGTCTTCCTTCCGAATCCTATCTGTCAAAGAAACACCCAGCATAGCACGCTCCATAGCACGTTGAGCTACGGCAAACTTGCGGACCAGTCCTATATTTAGAGGCCACGCTTCAGCCCCGTAGGTCATCACGGGGAGAACGCATTGGTCGAAGACTTTCGTCTTCAAACTCTGCGGTATAGACGACGTGAGAATATGGCTAAGCTTCCTGAACCTTTTTGGTTATTAGGTAATAATAGTAGATTGTATCATTAAATAATAAATGTTAAACTACTAACAAAATTTTATATGGAAATAATTTCTGAAATAAAGATTTATTATTATTATAAGGGAGCATAGTAATATTTTACGGCGAGGGCGCTTTTTTGAATCCAGAGCGAAGTGAGGGATTCTTTGGTAGAATCCTGAACGTATCGAAGTAAAGTACCTACGTCGCCCGAGCCAAAAATATAATGCGCCCGAGAACTCTACTTTTCATCACCCTCTATGAGAAAATAAAAGGCTGAATCTCTTTTTAAAAGAGATATGTTTGATATTTTTTCTTTGTTACAAAAGATACCTACTTCTTCATGTTTTTAAAACTAACTAAATAAGGTTTTTGTCATGAACTATCAGGTCACCAACTTATAATTGAAGTCGCTTTGGAATTACTAAAAAAAACGAGATTACTGACGCTGAAATTTCCAATGCCCTTAAAAGTTACAATAAATAAATATTACTTCTTCTTTTCGTGTAACAAATAAAATTATCTTATTTATCTACTGTAGCTACAGGAATGCCTTCGTTATTTTTTTCATCCGCATCGCCAATCCTAAAATTAAAAATTAATTTAAATTGCGAAGTAATTACCTATAATATGTATATTGATTGCGCCACATAATCAACATTTATAAATACATAGTAAAAAACTTACACGAGCAAGACATTAGGTAACTCCGCGTGATTCGGTAAGGTGTTGTCCTGATTTCTAGAAGATACAAAATATAGCGTTTCGGCGACATACATAACTTGACTTTTACAAAACGCCATATTATTGAAATAGGTTTAGGAATTTTTCATACATACTTTTTTAAAAAGTTAGCTGACATTTCTTTATTGCTATGAGATGACGACTCCATTATTTTATTCTTCGAATATTGTTCAAACAATTGTTTCCTAAAATATAACAACTATTTTAATTTTACTACTATTTAAAAACCACTAAATAGTTATCAGAAGACATTTCTTCCTCTTAGTGTCATTTTGACATCAACATTTTGAAGACAAGATTTAAGTATTTTTTTTTTATTACAAATAATTAATATAAAGATGTAAACTTACCTCTTTTTTTTATCATATTTTTACATTTTTCTAATAAACAAGCTCTTCTTTTCCTTTTGGAATACCTTTCTTTCTTTTTTCCCATTTTTATTTAATAAAACCGCCAAATAAATTTGCAATGACAAGCCGACTAGCACAGACCCGTCGCTGACAATTGTCAAGAGGGGACTGAGGCGGGGGAGGACTGAGGACTGAGTCCTGAGCGGGGTGAGGCTTGCATTATAGCACACACAGCCAAGCGCTAACTGTTATAAATAAAAGACGTAAACGACAAACTGGTTTTTCTTATATTACTAAGTTAGAGATGATATTTTGAAAAATTCCTTCTACCATTCATCTACGGTGAAATTTAAGAGGCTTAAACCGGTCCCCTTTGCCCATAAGATGTGAATCTCTTTTTAAAAGAGGTATGTTTGATATTTTTTTCTCTGTTACAAAAGTTACCGAATCATATACTTATTAAAAATTAACAAAATGAAGTTTTTATCATGAACTATCCAGGTCACCTTATATTTTCATTAGTTTTGGAATTATTGAAAAAAAAATGAGATTATTGACGTCAAAATTTCCAATGCATCCTCTTAATTTTGAAGACCTCCTACATCCAATCTCATAAACATTTTCTTTTTATAATCATCATCATCATCATTATCATCACTATCATCATCACCATCATCATCATCATCATCATCATTATATTCATCATCATCCTCTATCCACCCACTGCTGAACATAACCCTCCCTCAATGAACGCTAAGACGAACCATCCCTTGCCACTCTCATCCAACAAGGACCGGCCACTGTACGGAGATCGTCTTCCCACCTGGTTAATGCCGATCAACACTTCGTCTACCCGAACGCGGCCTCCACTCTAGAATCTTATTGGCCCATCGGTCATCTATTCTCCTGAGTGTGACCGGCTCACTGCCACTTCAACTTTTTATAATACTTATAGTATAGAAATAATTAGTAATTACCATAGGGAAGTACAAATGCTTGTGACGAGAGTAGTTCTCGGTGATTGACGACAAAATATCCATTCACTGATTTATACCACTGGAGTGAATCGACGCCTTCATCTATACTAATATTATAAAGCAGAAGAGTTTGTTTGTTTGTTTGAACGCGCTAATCTCAGGAACTACTGGTCCGATTTGTAAAATTCTTTCAGGGTTAGATAGCCCATTTATCGAGGAAGGCTATAGGTTATATAACATCACGCTGTGACTTATAGGAGTTGAGTAACGCGGGCGAAGCTGCAGACAACAGCTGGTAAATGATAATTGTGCTATTCATAACATGGGACGAAAACTTATGGTTTGATTTGACGAAAGACCCTTAAAAAGACACGTAATTAAAAGATTTCAGTATGTATATTAATATATTAAAGAGTAAATAGTAAATACTATACCCACATTGTTTTCTAATGTTTACGCGAATTTCACTCATTATAATGAAACAATTTTTTACGGATTTTATCGCGGTTTATTAAGATTTAAAACACCGTCGCTACACTAAGTCTGCCATCTGTGAACAGAGTCTAGATAAAGCTCGCCATTATATTAGATTTGATAAACCACAAGTCCTCGCAAAATAACACCGATTCCAACCAAGGATGATCCGTGAGGCTCTTGAAATTAAAAAACATCCAAATTTCAATAGAGAAGATGGCTGGCTCTTACCACCTGCTTGGGATCCCATTATTAAAATTATCAAATCAAAATCCAAGCATAATATGTCACAGATTAAAGATACAGTTAGCACTTTCTGCGTAGATAGGACTAACCAAAATATTGATGTATCATAGGGTAGTTTCGAATAACTTTGTAACGTTAGGACATCTGTCACCTCAGTCCTCCCGTGACCATGGTTGCTGTAAAGTATCCGAAACGTCGGGCTTGTAAAAATCTTACTAAACCGCGATAAAATCCGTAAAAAATTGTTTCATTATAATACTATACCCACCATAGAAAGTGGCAACATTATAACGATATCCTTACCAAGACCATAACCGTTTCTTTATGCGTTATGCATACAAATGGTAAATCACTAATCAGAAAGTTCTACATGCAATTATTTATACTAACGGACAAATACGAACTTAGCAATATATTAAAAGAAATAAATATGTAGGTACAATTTTACTCATATATCTTTATATGTATAATACTTCTGTACGTGTGTGTCACTGAACTCCTCTTAAGCGGCTGGACTGATCTTGATTAATTTTTTGTGTGTGTTCAAGTGGATTCGAGAATGGTTTAGATTCACAATATAATAAATATTTTTTTAATAAAAAAAAATCACTAGTCGGTGTCACTAGTTGATTATATTTTATGAGAACGATTTATTGTGAGCGTAAGTACCTACCTTATGCCTAAATTGTATGTTAACACTAAGTGAAAACAACTTTATATAGTGGGACAGACGTTCCGCGTGTGTGGTCGTCGCCTATAAATATATAACAATACCGATTGTCATTGCCAGATTAATAAGACGTACACCTAAATCCGGGCATGATAAAGAAGTAGAGACCATTCTTCTATCTATGTTCTTCTGGAAGCGAATAAATATGGTAGAAGAAACTAGCACACACGACTGTCTTCAAGATTGTATGAAGTTCAGTATCGACGTATAACTAGCTGTCGCCCGCAGATTCGACCGCGTTAGCGACAGCCGTATCCGGATTGATTATTATTAGAGAGTAGGGACTGGAAACTCAGTGGTAATGTAGTATGGTAAATGTTTTTTTTTTTTTTTAATTGGATAAGTGCTTTCGAATATTACATCTTACCAACCTCCTACATCGAACTCACAAACGTTACCTCATTATTATTTTAGTGGATTCATGGGTGGGATCCATCTTGCTTGTTTCTCCCGCGAAACAGCTTTGCTGTGTTTAAAAGCCTTCTCTTTTCTTCACAAAACAGGCAGTGTAATTACTGGCACCGAGACTACCCTCTTACGTCTCAGGTCTATCCTGACCTGGTCTGTCGCCCGCAGATTCGACCGCGTTAGCGACAGCCGTATCCGGATTGATTATTATTAGAGAGTAGGTACTGGAAACTCAGTGGTAATGTAGTATGGTAAATGTTTTTTTTTTATATTGGATAAGTGCTTTCGAATATTACATCTTACCAACCTCCTACATCGAACTCACAAACGTTACCTCATTATTATTTTAGTGGATTCATGGGTGGGATCCATCTTGCTTGTTTCTCCCGCGAAACAGCTTTGCTGTGTTTAAAAGCCTTCTCTTTTCTTCACAAGACAGGCAGTGTAATTACTGGCACCGAGACTACCCTCTTACGTCTCAGGATAGACAACACATGAATGAATGACAGGCCTTCATTAGTAGAGTACGCATTCATGTCAATGGGCGACGCTGATCACTCACCATCAGGTAGCTCTAGTTATTCTATAAAACTAACTTTGACTCTAGAAAATAATGGAAAATGAAAATGATTTAAAACTAATATATCTTATATCTATCGCTATCTACATTTTGCACTCAAACAAAAGCAGACATATTTACGGTATACATAATGTAAATTGAATAAGATAAAATAAAAAACTAAAGTCGACACCACGTGACAGAAGATTGTTGGCGATGTACGAAGAACTACAGACTAGGCCCACCACTCGTGAAGCCATGACGACTTGCCCAGATCGACTGCGACCACTAAATAACCCTTTGATACGATCTCAGAAGGGCTAGGGGAGAATTTTAAAACTGCCGCGGGACCCGCAAAAAACAGAATTCAGAAGAAAAGTAGAATTCAGAAGGAGCAGGATATATTTTTCAGTTTTCCGACTGAAGTGGGGCTTTACAAGCCATGGTCAGTGGCCAAATGAGTATTGGAGTGGGTATTGGAGTGAAGACCGCCTGAAAGAGTTAGTCCACCTTCAACGAAATGGGTTAATGGGCATGTTCAGTCAGGGACATTACGGTTGATGATATTTTCCTCTTCCTTGATCTCTGATGACAATAATAATGATGATAATTAAGTCTTATACATAAGGAACCCTTGATAAAGTTTTCTATTTCAGCAAATACTATGCACGACAATAGAATGCACTGATTGAAGTTTTCTTTAAATAGGACAGTTACTCCACAATACACTCAGCCTACCCCATGTCCGCAATGTGCGTTAGAGCGAGATGCAGCCATATATGAGAGGGAGACGCAAATTATGACCGAAATCGATGTAAGAGTGAGATGTAATGATATTCGATCTCGCTCTACGCCGGTACGCGTGTACTGAATGCACTGAAGTGAATCGTTTAGAAATGGTACGAATGTTTTGGATAACATGAAATATCTTAAGTATGTTATTATTTTCATGAAATATTATTTAATAGTAAATGCGTAAATACATGTTTCTTACTATATAACATTTATTATTTTGTAAATATTTGTATGTGCAAAAACATAACGACATGAGTCATCACGTTAACCGGAATGAATGAAAACTTACTTTGTTTACGCGAATTTTGATAATTATAATAATACCTACTTATTATTTTTAGGATTTGATTGTATTTTATAAATATACCCGTGGGGTAATATTTGTTGCCTAAGGTATACGAATTCGTAAATTATATTTTTTGTTGTAAAAATTATTTTAAAACTTTCCTTTAAAACAAATTGCCTATCACCATCTTCATTGAAATCCAGGGCTAAAAGCAAAGACCACTGCTAGTTCTAAAGATACACACAGACCCTTCATCGTATCAGAATTCATGTCGTAGATATAAAAAACATGAACAATAAAAGTGAAACAGTCTCTACTTTTTTATCAAACCCTCTCACTTCACACACGATCGACACGACATTTTGAGAGATTGTGGGTTCGAATCCCACCAAGGCACATAATGTGATGTATAGAGGAGCTGAGTGTGTATTCGGGCTCAGGACGGGGAACCTGTGTCTGTATGGCACGACATCGTGGGGACTGCTTAGTGACGGCTGGGCAGTCCCCCCTTACGAGGAGTAGTCTGGCCTTTGCCATGGCCAGCCTGTCGCTGAGGTGATCCTGTCTGTTGCCTGTATATCCGGGACCCTCAAAAAGCGGCTGAAGGCGCTCGCAGTGGCTTCTGTTATGGTGGGCACTCTCAGGTGCGAGTCCCACATTGGGTTAGGATCTACCCGAAGAACCGGTGGGAGGGAAGCGCTGTGCCGCGCTCCCGGCTGCATGGGTACCACCATCTTGCTTATTACTCCCGTGAAACAGCTTTGCTGTGTTTCGGAGAGAAGGGCAAGACAGGCAGTGTAATTACTGGCACCGAGACTTAACATCTTATGTCTCAGGCTAGGCAACACATAAATGAGTTGCCTGAGCTCGTTCTAGGTAAATTAGTTTATGTTCATGGGCGACGTCGACCACTTACCATCAGGTGGCACGTTTGCCAGTTTGCCTATCCAACTAACATAAAAAAACCTGGCTGCATCCATAAGGTTTTCCCTGCGATAGAAAAAAAAAAGTTGAGTGTGTAAAACATATATTTCCTAGTATGCCCTATACACTAATCCTGATATCGAGCCTCCTATATATGTAGAGAATAAGTGTACTATGGGATTATGTAGCGTGTAGGCCAGTCTAATCAGCTGTGTTCCTGTTGTCTAGCTAAATCGTTAAAGTTTCTTACTTCTATTTTTTTAAGAACTCTAGATTTGGCTCTACAATTAAAATGAATATTGAATATTTAATCAGTTGCCAAGGAAACTTTAACTACGTAAATTGAACAGTCGAATACAGGTTATATTCAGAAAAAGATTTATAAAAAATATAGACATATGGAAAAACATATAGACGAGTACTCTATATAATAGAGCATTGCGTCTGTCGTCTTGGCGTTCGTAATACAGTCCAGTCTAGCAGAATGATAATGATATGTTTATCTACCAACATACACATCAATAACGAATAAGGTCATTGGAGTATATTTCGTACATTGTGACCTAGTGCGGGTTCAAATATTTGTTTATGATATCAAGTATAATTTTGTCATATATATACTAAAATAACTGATAAAATAAATACGGAAGAAATATATGAGGTAAACAAACATCAGTCATGAAGATCTTGGGATCGAAGTCCGAAAATGCGTAAATCAGATGCGTAGTGTTTGGAAACGAAGGCTTAAAATCCTTAGATGGTAAAATTGACTCTGTATGTCTGTCAGCTCTAAAGAAGGATAGGACTACGGATAGGAATGACCGAACACATCCAGTTGCTCACAATCCTCTTGAGTAAAAGGTCGTGAGAGTACCCGAAGTCTTCATTGTATCAGGCCTAGCCAACTTTGGAGGCAAGGATGGTAGCTAACACTTCCAGTCCTATAAATAAGCAGGATATCATGCGGGAAAACCATCCCTTGATTACATTACGGAACTCTACTTAATGATTCACGATATTTTTAATCTATGCAGTATGTAACCAGAAAAGGTTAAAAAATGTAAGACGTGCAGTGCAAGGCCCTCGACGTTGCAGCAGACACCAGTTTCTTTGTTCATCAAAGAATGTTTGAGTCATATGCCATAAATGTATATAAATATTGCTCATGTTTCTCGTTACGTCACGATTACACGACACGTCGAATCGATTTCTCGTCTCGGGTTCACAAACACCAAACAGCTGTGAGTATTCGGGCGTCGTCGTGTGTCCTCGGCGAACACATCGGTACGTTTGGTACAAAGTAGACTACGGACTCGGGTCGGGACTACAGTCTACAGACAAAACGCGAGTTCGTTGTCTCGACTCTCGCCGCGCCATTCGCCAGCTTTGTCAAGTTGCCAACTGATTACTGAAGCGGAGTGAAGCGCCAGTTGCCAAAGAGTTTTAGTGGAAGGCAGTCGTCGTCGCCTCTTTTAACTCGTGTATATTGAATTTTAGTGCGTATTATTTCCATTGTGCAGTGCTGTGTGTTAGTGGATTTTTAACTTTAATCAGGTAAAATTTATTTTACATTACGACAATTTCTTATTAGAACAGATGTTTGTTTAAAGAAAATTCTACTGACATCTTTTCTTTATTATTGTTAACGTTTACAGCAAGTACTATAAGACAAAGGGATGTCAAATATCGCACACTATTCAGCAATGATAGTTTTAAATCGTTAGGATTATCATTTATCTGCTATAGGCAATTCTCAAAAAACGACTAACAGACTGATCTACGGCTACAGCCTGTCTACCGGAGATCTGTCTACTCTAGACGGTCAATATGATGCTATTTAAGTCATGATTAATTTATTCTATTTTTTTATTTATTCATCTAATACATGACAAAGACATGTACTATAATATGCCAGAAAATTACATAAATTATTATAACTCTGGCACAGTAATTAGTAACCTATACTCTCCGTCCGAAAAATATCCTATAGGATACGTTTTCAATTTAATAAAATTATCCAAATTGTTTTCCGAAACCTCATAGGTAAGTGTTATAGAGTGGTTAGGTTAGGTAAGGTTATTCTGTTATATACCTAGAAGGTATGTTGTAATAAATTTTTATATATGCCGTTTAAATAAGGGTTATGTAGTAAATTAAATATATAGCGTAAGTAATGGTCATTATAAGAAAGAAAAAGAAAGAAAGAAAAAGAACTTTATTGACACACATACGAGACAACAACAAATAGTTTTAAACTATAGAAAATAATACACACTAATATACTCTTACTATTTTTAATTAAACTATCGTGTGCCTCAGGAATGTGCCAAAATGGTACCTCTTTGATTATAACGTATTATAACGTTTTTTCAACTTCAATATAAAACACAATTATGTCTGACAGAACCTATATTTTAGGGATCAAAAAGGCTGTGTCCATTTGGAAAGAAAACCTTTGAACCTTCTCTGAACCCTGACATTATAGATATATTACACTATATAAAACATCTTCTCTATCACGGAGAGAAAAAGTAAGAAAGAAAAGTTGTAGGTTTAGTCAGTTGTTCGTAACCTTTTAAAATTACGAAATGGTGAATTTAATAATTCGAATAACTTTGTCACATTTGTCAGACTTCTCAGGCCTGCTGTGCCTCCCCACCATGGTTCAGGGCTTAACGTGTTGGTGGGGCTCAGTAGCCTAGGGTGAGCCGCTGCACCTTGGGCGAAGCTAATTGAGCTGAGGGGGCTCTTTGTACCCCTCTTATAAGAAGAGGGGACAAAAGGGGCAAGGACGGGAATCTCACCCCATTGTACTGTCTCAACGTTGGTAGGGGTTGTTCTGTGGTGCGTGACAACCCCTTGGTGGAGGTGGGGGACTGACTAGCCGTCGAGGTGCCCTGTTTGTTTATTAGGTCCGGGGCACCTCACCAAAGGCGGCATTGTTGGCACTCGCCGGGTTTTAGTGGGTAGAGCTGCGTCCACTTAGGTACCATCTTCCGGGGGTAGCGAGTCCCACATACCCGCGGTATGCCTTAGAGCATTTCCCGGCGTTAAAGAAAAAAAAGGCCTCCTGTGCCTATGTTTGCTGTAAAAATCTTAATAAACCGCGATAAAATCCGTGAATTGATGTTTCATGATAATGAAAATATAATGATCATTAGAACCAGTCTTCCTAGTAAAGAGTTATCGCTAACATATTATAAAATAAAACAAACAATACGGACGAAGAACCTCTTATTTTATTACTTACTACTAATTAGTATCTCGGTTCAACAATAGCAACTGTATTATTATTACTGGTATTGTTGATCCAAGTTTACTACATACTAAAACCAATAACTTAATATGAGTTATGTTATCTTATTACAGTTTTCTGTGATACAAAACATTTGAAATTCAAATCGACATAACCAAATAAAAATCTGCAGCTGCTGGGTTATTTTATATTTAAAATGTATATACTTTAATGCTAAAACCAAACACTCAAGCCATCAACGAATAAGGTTGTATATCCACAGAGAATAATTTAATACAAGCCAATACAAAAAGATGTTCAAAAAGATGTTCAAATTCAAAACGTTTGTAGCTGGAATCCATTTTTGTTCTTTTCGAACAACTACCACGTATGGCTTCAATGCTTTTTAATCTTACGTTGTAATTCCAAATCGTTTTTCATTCTTTTAATCTTTTATGAATGGAAAAGGTATCGTTTTGTGTTCTTTTCAATCAGAAAACATATAATTTACATTGTTAATACACTTTTTATTTCAAATCTTTGTTTTCTGATTTTAAACATTTTTATATCGCAGTATTTTTACTATGTTTATTACGTACTATTTGACATAAATCTTTTCTCATCTAGCATCAAACAACAACAAGCATCCAACTAGGACCTTAGGTGGTCTAGGTCTAGGTGGTCGATATTCTTCCCAGTTCCCGAACGTAACCAGCCAGCCAGTGCTCGGAGATAATTCCCGACCAGACATGTGTCGAGGTCCTCCGACTCTTTTCGTATGTAGCCCACACGACAATCCTAATAGTTCCCACTATCCATCAGTTCGTTGGTATGTTATCGACCCACATCCATGAGCGTGCTTATTTCATTAATTTATTGTTGTGCCAATTAATTTGAAGATGCCAAGTGGAAAAAGTCGTGCCTTCCGCTCCAACGGCTGTTCTTGGATCTCGTTATCAAATGGATCCCTGTTTTAATATTTATTTTGTATGTCGGTCACACAGGCCGCTCTAGAAATGGTTGCGATCAAATTTGGGTCATACGCCGCTGTACTCCGCCAAATAATCACCGACTCAACAGCCCAGTTCAACTTTACTGCTTTAATAAACGTTTATAATACTAGTTGTTTCAGTATGACGGGCCCTAAAAAATTAAAAATTCCCCTTAAAAATATGTAGCGTATAATTCCTCTTTTAGTGGACTATCAATTGCAAAAATATTTTATCAAGTTATTGTTTTTGCTTCGCAAATACGGAAACTGTTCAGCTTTATCAATGTGAACGACGGTTTATTCGGATTCATACATGATTCATTCATTCTCGACCCATCACTTACACTTTCAATCAATCCTATTCATTGGTTAAGGAAAACGTAACAAATCTTTGTAGGTAAGTGAAGTTTGTCCGTGGCTCAAGCCTTGTCGTGGCGGTGGAGCTCAGAACCCTGGTATTCGCTAACGTCAGGCCCTCGGCAACCCGCGACCGGCATCGCGGGTTAAAATACCGGGAAAATCATTTGAAATATACAATTGATCGGATATTACAAGTCTCAAACATCATTTGCTAAGGTATAGAAAGTAGTGTTGGTTTGAAAGCGGCTCTATATTGTAATAATTAATACGTAAACGTGTAATATACATTACAGAAAGAAAGAAAGAAAGAAAAAAGAAAGAAAAATATTTTGTTGTCATCACAACAAAGATATGTTATTATAAAACATAATCGTACACATCGTAGTAAAGTCTAGTTGCCCCGAAAATAAGTTATAGCTAATAATGCTGAACGATAAATATTAAATATTTTTTTCAATCAGACTAGTAAGTCCAAATATTAGCGTGTTTATATAATCAAACAAAAATAGTACAGATTATTGGATAGAACAAGAAAAGTAAAAACGTTATAACCTAAAAAAACAATAAAACGAATGAAATTAAGAACGTAATTGGTTTACGTTACGCTTAAAAATAGTTATAACTTGGGGGTTTATTTATATAACCCAATAATTATTTATAAAACGCTTTTGTTACATTTACCTATTCTATAAGAATATTACTTACTATATGAGTACATATATATAATAGATGTTTAGTCAGGATATTGGAACTATTTAACATTATTTTCCAAATTTTAGTTCGGTTTGTTATTAAAGTGTATTTTTTAGTTTTTTAAACAATAATGTTGTTGTATTGTATGTGTCTGATGTCAACTAGCTCTCGTTAGTCAAACGCGTATTTTCAGCCGTATCTGAGTGGATATTAACTATTTTCCTATCAAATTTCGTCATAATCTGATCAGCATTATGGGTGAAAGGGTAACAACATACTCACTTTCGCATTTATAATATTAGGAAGGATAGTTTATATAGCATTACTACATAATAATAATATAAATGTGAAAGTAAGTTTGTAACTCGATCACGCGGAAAGATTTGCATGAAACTTAGTACTTAATCCCAGGCTGAGACCTAGGATATTTTGTTAGTTTACATTTATTAAAACTTATTATTACATAAAACTTCTTACATAATATTGGATTGTGATGTGGGCGAACTGGTATGAAGATACATTAAAATAATGTATACTAATATAACAGAGCTGAAGCGTTTGTTTCTATGGACACCTATCTCCAAAACCACTACTAGGCTTTGAAAAATATTTTTGTCCAATTATTAAGCAAGATAGGCTCTCTATTATATATTATGCGTATTTCCACAGTCTTATGTCCTACGGCATTTTGCTTTGGGGACATGCCGCTGATGTCAATACAATTTTCATACTGCAGAAGCGGGCTATACGGGCTATCTACTGTCTGGGTCCCAGAATATCATTAAGAGAGAAATTTAAAGAAATAGACATTTTGACTGTAGCATCTCAATACATTTTTGTAAACGTGATGTATGTTCGCAAAAATATAAATGAATTTGTAAAAAAATGCGATAATCACAATAAAAATACAAGGAACAAACATAAACTTGTTGTGCCATATTTTAGGCTACATAAGGTCAGTAATTCTTTTATGGGTCAATGTATACGCTTCTACAATAGGATCCCAGAAAACGTTCAAAACCTATCGATAAATAAATTTAAAAAAACTGTTAAAGGACGTTTGTGTGGTAAAGGATACTACAAAATAAAAGAATTTATTGAAGATACCACACCTTGGGAATAAGGCGTTTCCTACATGGCTTCTATGTATAATTATATCATATTATGTACCTATATCGTATAATATTGAAAAGATTAGTTTCACTGAGTTTGTTTCGCCGGTTCTTCTCAGTGGACTAGTTTTGGAATCGGTAGTAGAGTCATTTGACGTTCAATAAGCTACTTTGACGTACAACATTGAATAAAAATATATTATTTTTTTTTAATTTTTTTTTATTACGATATTTTTTTTTTGAAGTGGGCAAAACCGCGGTTTACAGCCAGTTATTAAGTACAGTACAGTAAGACTACAAAATTTGCATAGTACTAATGTGGGTTAACCTACTAAAGTGCTGGAACCAGTTCAAAACTGGTTTCCATGTACTAGACATAAATATTTGTTTAGTTAAAATTTACATTCCGCGCAGCAATACTATTTATTATTAGTTATTTTTGCTCAGAAAATAAAAAAGGACCCCAAAACTAATGTCATGGGTCCTTGGTTTATACATGAAGAAAGTCTGGCCCTAAATAAAAAAATTTCATTAGAGATAAGGAACTAATTGTTTCAATAATAGTTAGGTATCTACTACCTATTTAATCTTAAACTGAAGTTTCACCAAAATCAGCTTAGTAGTTTTTCGTCATAGACTTACAATTATTATACGCGCTTTTTATGTCACAAGGAGGCAACTGTGCAGAACCTTATGCCATTCTATAAGCCATAAGCCTTATGGTGACTACCGACGCCTATAAGACATCCGCACAACCAAAAGTTATGCAAATGCTTTGCCCTCTTTTTCCCTATCCCCCCTAATGCGTCACCGGAAACTCACAAACCACACGAAACGCGACAATATAGCTGTCACTTGTGACTTGACGGCTGACGCCGGTGTTATGTGAGCACCATGGTAGTACCTCTTCCTGTGAGTACGCATAAAGAGTCGTGTTATAAGTTGACTGCTATGTGTGTCTGCCAAGCATTGTAGCACGGATCAACCAATTTAAATACAGTTTTTATTTGAGAGCATGTTTTTAGCGATGGTTCTTGTTAGACATGTCATATTAAAATTGGTTCAGCCGTTTCAAGGCCATCTTTGTGTCAATGTAGGGGTTTTTGTACAAGTAAGTATAACCAATTAATAGTCCTCTCCTTCTGCGAGAACGTGATGTCGGCAGAAGGAGGAGGCAGAGCGGGAAAGGGCTACCCACTGCTGCCCCTACCCGCAGGAGAGCACGGCGACGACAGGTCGCACCGTCGTGAGGGACCTGTGCGCGGCCGATCGGGGATATATAAGGCACCCTTATGTGTTTAGGGTGCCTTAAGCGGAGCAGGAGGAGGGTACGCCATCCCTCGCCTCCAGAAAAGAGTGCCGCATGGCACATCGTTGTGGCCTTGTGAGGACGTCCATAGCTCCCTCGCCGGGTCACCCAGACGACGTGGAAAACACCGCTGGGGTTTAGTGGGTAGAGTCTGCGCCCACATTACCATCTTTTCGGGCGCAGATAGTCCCACATAACCCCCAGGCTCCCCCGGACCCGGTGGTAAGCATAAGAGCATTCCCCAGCGGCAAAAAAAAGAAAAAAAAAATGGCTCTGTAAGCCGCCCTTAGTGTTGTAACAAATCTTAGATTATTAATATTAGCACTGACGTTATATTTAAAAATAATATACAAGTCACTTCTGTACGACGTTTTTTTTTTCGCCAAAAGGTTTCAACAAACGAGCAGTTGAAGCCTTTTGGCGACTATCGACGCCCATACAAATCCACACAACCAGAGATTATGCAGATGCGTTGCCCTCCTTTTCCCTATCCTCCCAATGCGAAACTGGAAACTTACTTACCGCACGAAACGCGACAGCACAGCCGTCACTTGACGTCGGTATTATGTGAACGAGTGGTACCACCCCGGTCGTGCCGGCCCAATTCGGCTGCAAAGCAGCATGGCACTACCTGTTACTAAACTTACTTGTTGGCCTCTAGCAGTGACGGCTCCGGCTTGATAATGATTGCTGTATTCTTTATTTCCTAGACAGTGTTTATTAATTCGAGAATATTTTTATAATGGGACGTTTATTATAAATTTGGCTTACCTTGAACAAATTTGAAGATACGTACAAAAACTTGGGTATTAGGATTTTTCCTTAATACGATTTTTCGTATTCGTTATGGTTATCAGTAGTAATAAAAAAAAAAAACAATTCAAATTATATAAAGTTGCGCATTTATATTATTAATATGAATAGTATGGATTACACTCTGTAACTTAGTATTTTAAAGAATATGTAAGTATTGCTGCCCGTAACATCGCTCGTGTTAACATAGATGTACAGCCAGAATAAACCTAAAAAAATCTCTGCCATATCCCGTATATCCAAAACATTAATAATATTTGTGGGAAGATGGATGTTTTTTTAGATACATTTAAAATTACCTATAAAAAGTTGTTTTCAGATTGTTTTTACGTGAAAATTGTATTAACTACTATTTGTCCAAACTCCAAAATAAAGAAAAAAATACAGCGTTAGTCACAGTGATAACGCATTATACTGGTGAAACATTTTTATATCGATACGTAGTTTCGAAGGTTTCCTTCAACATCCAAACTCACACCTCACCTCCATCAAGTAGTAGTAAGGTATAGTTAAGTATACTTACTTTAAGTATATAAAACTTTATACTTATTTTAAGTAGGGTAAAGCGCCCCACCATGGTTCAGGCCTTGACGTGGCAGTGGGGCTCAGTAGCCTAGGGTGAGCCAAGCACCTTGGGCGAAGCTAATTGAGCCGAGGGGACTCTTTGTACCCTCTTATAAGAAGAGGGGACAAAAGAGCAGGGGGCAAGGGGCGAGGATGGGAAACTCACCCCATTGTACTGTCCCGACGTTGGGAGGGGTTGTGGAGGTGGCGTCGGTCCCTTACGGGACTGACTAGCCGTCGAGGTTTGTTTACTAGATCCGGAGCACCTCACCAAAGGTGGCATTGGTGGCACTCGCCGGGTTTTAGTGGGTAGAGCTGCATCCAGTTACCAGCTGTCGGGCGCAGCGAGTCCCACATACCCGCGTGGGGAGACCTACTCCCCCGCGGGATGCCTCAGAGCATTTCCCGGCGTTAAAGAAAAAAAAAAGGTATGGTAAACTGTATACTTATTTTAAATATAGTAAAGCGAGTATTGGTACCTATATATCGTTTTCGAATGTCTGGTCTATCTCTAGCGATGTCGCATGTGATCGCAGACCCTATTGTGGGTACATAAATCGATATCAAAGTAGGTCTTATGACATCCGACTTGAAGATTGCGTGCTTGTAACGAGTTTACCAAAATAAATACCTGAACGAAATAGCGGCTTATTTCTATTACAATTTTGGGTAAAGAATCGCTGTTCGCGCTGTTCGTTACTTCGGGTAACTTTAATTTACGGCCACGTCAGGGCGGCGATCATTATTTTATTTAACCCCCGAAATGTTTTCTCTGTGTATCTCTTTATGTGTGTCTCCTGTTTGTGACGAATAAATGTTTCTTTCATTCTTTCCCGGACACAAAGAGGTGGTAGTTATAAGTTTGACCATGGCATTGAAGTTAACAAACATATAAATCTATTTGGATCCTTAATCAAAAGTAGGTTTTCTAGCGGTGATTCTTAGACATGTTTTATAAAAATCGGTTCAGCTTTGCTTTTTAGCGTTTGCGTTTTCTAAAGTACCTACTTATAACTATTTAAAATAAGTGAAGTTTTTTTAAAGCTTATAACTTTTTTTGTTAGTTGGATAGGAAAATTAGCAGATGTGCCACCTGATGGCACGTGCTCGAAAGCCCATGAACATAACCCAGTTTATCAAGAACTAGCCCAAGCAAATCATTCACGTATTGCCTATCCTGAGACATAAGATGTTAAGTCTCGGTGCCAGTAATTACACTGCTTGTCTTGCCCTTCTCTCCGAAACACAGCAAAGCTGTTTCACGGGAGAAACAAGCAAGATCGTGGACCCATGCAGCCGGGAGCGCAGCACAGCGTATTCATCCTTTTCTCAAATCCGTCCATCTTTTCTCAAAATATGAGCGGTTGAAAAGGTAACAGATATTAAGTGTGAATAACTTTATAAAAAAACTTAAGCAACACAACATAATACGCCCCATTACTTAGACTGGTGCTCTTAGGAACTTATGAGTCAGTGAAAATCCATGTATTTGTATTAGCATTACACAAAATGACCGAATTAAAGTCGTTACCCTTGGCATTTACATTCATCTGTTGTTTGTCCGAGAAATAAAATACAGTATTTTATTAGTAGCCCGATGTGTACGTCTCATTGTTGGGTCTTTTGGGAGCCAGGAGTACTGGGTCATAGGTCATATCCGCTGGATAAATTTCACTTATAAGACATTTTCTGTCAGAGGTTCCTCGCGAGATTTTTCGGAAAGCAAGCTAAGTTATAAAGTGACATTTGTTAAACATTTTAGTATGATCCAGGACCTCTTTAATTTTCGCTGAGTTGATCCTGTTGCCTGCATACCGGGACCCTCAAAAAGCGGCTGAAGGTGCTCGCAGTGATTTTAGTTTGGGTAGGGCACACCCAGGTGCAAGTCCCACATAGAGTCAAAAACCTACTCGAGGATCTACATGCCTTGCATATAGCACATAATATAATAAATGCCCTGTGTTACCAAAAAAGCAACTATTTCATTTCCGTAAGCCATTTTAAGACTTGACAATTATCGATATCATTGTAACCGACCTAAGTCTTAAAATCATCAAAGGTTGTCATCATCATTATCAGCTTTTTTAACAATTGGAGCCTCAATCAATGAACGCCGAGACTGCCGACCATCTGCCGACACTCTTATCCAATTGGGACAACGGGGATCGTCAACAATCCAAGTACATACATTAAAGCCAACCATTTCTGGCAATATTTACTAAAATACTTGTAATAATTTCATCAATGTTAATTGCTAGCGACCTCAAAAAAAGCCATTTCCATACACCAGAAGGCTCCAACGATCATTGACCCAAATATAAAAAACATGTTATAATATTAATGTTTTTATTTATGTGTTTTTATTTTTATTCCACCAGTTCTATTTTTGTAAAAGATGAATGAAGCAGATTATATAATTACTGGCACAGAGACAAAGCCCTGTGGTGATCCTATAGCATAAACAAATGAATTATTAGTCCAAGAAAGTTGCAAGAATAGTAATGTTTTAGTAACCTATAGGATGGATAATGAATAATGATTATATAAATTATTATAATAATTTATGTAAACATCATCATCATCAGCCTTTATCCGATCTCTGCTGAATATTATAGGCCTCCTTCAATGAACCTCAAGATAACCATA
The DNA here is from genome assembly GCA_963853865.1 of Helleia helle. NCBI lineage: Eukaryota > Metazoa > Arthropoda > Insecta > Lepidoptera > Lycaenidae > Helleia > Helleia helle. The sequence continues at coordinate 1,619,277 of OY971418.1, read as the reverse complement.
TAATACCATAACTCTAAAACTTAGTCTACAGACATACATTCAAATATTATTTCATGATGGCATCATATAATATTTGGCAGTGTAAGTGCCAATCAAGTATTGTGTAGCCTAAACGGGTTAAGTTTTTGTGGGGCGGTGAGCAGGGTCTTTTTGTTCTTGCGCAAAAACAGGGGTCAAAATATCCACGGGATTTTTGTGGAATGCTTCTATTGTGTAAATGTATAAATAATGTATGTGAATTTGTAAGATAAATATAGAAAACGCGAATGTTTATATTTGTATTTATGTAAGTTTATCGCGATATTGATGATGCAGTTTTTTTTTTACAAAAATATAAAATTCTTATATAAATTGTAAGGCAAATAAATAATAATAAATAATATGGTTAAATACTTATTTCAATGACTAGAAAAAGGACAAAACGAATCTACTTTCACTAAATCCCGAACGCGCGCGGAGCATTTGCTCTGTGACGTCACAAGCACATGGGCTTTATTGTGAGTTTAGTGCTATTTTTAAAACAAATTTAAAATTCCTTATTACTATAGTATGTACCTATGTATAGTGTTGAAGACTGTGTTCAGCAGTGGACGGATATAGGTTGATGATGATGTATAGTGTGCAATAGTATAAGTGGTCTTGACGGTACAAGCCTATCCACCAATCGGCGTTGGTTGAAAATCATCATACTGATGATGATGATGATGATTATTGTGATGATGGTGATAGTGACCCAAAATCATTACAATTGTCTCTATGAGCTAGAAGTACGTTGTCCCCTATCGAGGCCTCACGTCACATCCTCGGCGGTCGGCGCACAAAGGCGACCTTATTGCTTCCGATAATTATTGTCACTGCCCATATGTAAAATAAATCATCACCCTCTTGCTGAGCAGGGAATTGTTGATGATTACCGGTTACCTTTACTTTTTATTTTCATATGTTAATTGGATAGCGAACGGGTAGATGACCCACATGTCTCACTGACCTTCAATTGAATCTATCACCGGTTCCAAGGCAAGCTCTCTGAGAAGAGCTTCTCAATATTGTATAACTAAATTTTATCTATATTATATGCCCTGGAAGGAACACCCTGTCCCAGACGAGTCGTGATATCGTCAATCTTTTCATTTACCAGATATCAAAATGATTATTTTAATTGATATATACATATATGTATATAATTACATATAAATTAAATGATAAATGTTTTTAGGATTCGTAAATAATTGTCAGGATATTGTCTACACAGAAAGGTTTTTTTTAGCTTTTAAATGTTATGAATTCGTGATAAAGGAAATACGAACAGTTTAAAGTATTTAATACGTGTACGTGTGGGTTCTGTACTGAGTGTCCTTAATTAAACATTGAGGACTGTTTTGTCCTCAGTGTTGGGAATAAGTCGTTCGCCCTAAGATTTTATTGTGTAAATTAATGATTTAGGTGAAAAAGTGTTTTAGTACTTTTTTCCTATTTTTACGTTTGAAATTCATGTAAATAAAAAAAAAAAAAATTTAGATAGCTGTGTTTTATCCAAAGTATAAGTTAGTTACATAAGTGGTTAAAATATTAAAAGAACTAACAAAAAATTCATGTCAAACTATTTACGTATTCTTTTCTTGGGGAGTACGGTGTAGAAGATATCTGACATTTATAGCGTAGAAAAACTAGAGCGTAAAAGCTAAAAACCTTCATAAAAAGATATGTGCCAACTTTCATAATGATCGATCAAATGGTGTCGGAGTGTATCGATGTCGAACTATATGCCAAAAATCAGTTCAGATTTATTATATTACGACGAGAAAATATTATAATACTAGATAACGGATAATAGAGATTTTTTAAATATATTACAAGTGGTCTGGTCTGCCGTTGTGGTAGATTAGTTTATTTATAATATATAATACAGCGAAAGGTACAAAGAAAACGAATACAAAATTATTTTATTTACTATGTTAACAAAGCACATTCATAAAACGGTTTCGCAGATTAGCGTGAACAAATCGTGAGACGGTTTTTAATTTTTATATTATGATAAGGCAATCGTTTTGATTCATTTTACTTACCTATTTTATAACTACTCAATTAAAATATATTTTTGCATACTTAAATATGCGAGCATTTGAGGATTTTGTTGATCACGATTATACTATACTTCGTATACATCCATGACTCATATATTTTTTCTAGACGTGGTGGATTTCGAACCCGCAACCATTTTTTAGCGTCCCCTTACCAGCCGGGCATTAGACATATGGAGTTTCTTATGTATTAACACAACATACAGACAAAAGAACTGTATTAAGACGGAAAAACCTTGGTGTATTTTCCTTCCGACTTCCAGGTAAGGTAGACGCGTGCTAAGACGAAGTAGGTTTCAATTATCTAAGAAATTGTTGAATGGTCTACTTTTTGGACGGGGAAATTTACGCATACCACCAGGCACTGTAGATGTTATGGAACTAGATTTTTAATCCTGAGTTATCCCGAAATCTCTCCTTACGACCCCGTTGCATATGCTTTACATTGCATCTGGCAGCAACCGGGCAACGTTACCTGTGCTTGGCAAAATATTTTCTCTATAGTTTACTAACGTTCACACACAAATTTATTTTCAGGAATGTCGGGAAAACGTCGGGAAAAAAATCTTAAAAACGATAAAAGTCGTAAAAAATTGTCTAATTACTATTTCAGTCGGATCGACATTGACTATTTACAAAGAAATAGAAAAATCTTACGAAATCAGTGGCAAAAAAATATTATGTAATTAGTGATATGATTAATTTAATTTAAATGCTATGACCTCAAACGGTTGCTAGATTTAAGCTTTTATGTAATTTATAAAGTTCGAAATAGATCAAATAGATCTAGATCCGCAAAACCTTGTAGCTCCAATGTTACGTGTTTATTGGTTTTTAAACGACATTTAATTAAGACTAAAAACTTATTATCATAATAATATAAAGATTTCTCTATCTATCTATTGTTGTAGTAGCGACTTACTAGTTTTGTAATAGGTGAATTTAATGTACGTACTTACATATTATGTTGTACCTACATATAATATGGACATAATATGATATTAATCGGGACAGTAAAATGGAGGTTCCCGTCCTCGTCCCCAGCTCTTTTGTCACCTCTTCTTATAAGAGGGGTACAAAGAGCCCCCTCGTCTCAATTAGCTTCGCCCAAGGTGCTGGTCTCACCCTAGGCTACTGAGCCCCACCACCACGTCAAGGCCTGAACCATGGTGGGCAACATTAGTGGTCTGTTTTTATATATTCCATTGAGTTTGTTTTGTCGGCTGTCGATGATCCAGCTTAAGATCCGGTAATAATAGAAATGACGTGCAGCAAGTAGGTACTGCACTGCACAATTTCGTTCCCCGTTTTATTAAGTTTTTTTGTATCATAAGGAGACAACCGAGTAGTCGGAGCCTGATGGTGACTACCGACGCCCGTAGACAAAAGCAGAACCAAAAGTTATGCAGATGCGTCGCCCTCCTTTTCCTAATCTCCCCAATGGGAACCTATAAACAGTGAGCGAGAGGTACCACTCCGGTCGTGCCGGCCCAATTCGGCTGCAAAGCAGCATGGCACTACCTCTTACATTCCCGACGTATCGTATCTTCCCACCATGGTGAAAAAGAAAGGATACAAATAAAACCAAAGTCATAAGTGGTTTCATTGAAATTAAGATTTTTTTCTTTGACTGTATGTATAATTGAAAAGTTTGTACCGATCAGTTACCAACCATAAACAATTCCATCTATTCCATTTACCGGTGGGAGGGAAGCGCTATGCCGCGCTCCCGGCTGCATGGGTCCACCATCTTGCTTGTTTCTCCCGTGAAACAGTTTTGCTGTGTTTCGGAGAGAAGGGCAAGACAGGCAGTGTAATTACTTATGTTTATGTTCATGGGCGACGTCGACCACTTACCATCAGGTGGCACGTTTGTCAGTTTGCCTCTCCAACTAACATAAAAAAACCATTGGCCCAGTTTGTTATCGTTGTTTTTGGGTGTATTGGTACTACATTGGCGCGCGTCCAATGTTCCACGCCTGGAATGTTTAGACGGACGTTGATGTTTTAAAAAGTATTAAACTTTATGTAAAAATACTCGCCTTGTTAATTTTAGTATAGATGTTATGAATACTAGCGTCTTTTTTATAATTGTAGCAAAAAAATCATAGTTAATTGTCTATCCGACTATCATAAAAGATCTATATATAGATAGTTGGATAGACAAACGAGCAGAAGCCACATGATGGTAAGTGATCAGCATCGCCCTTGAATATAAACTAGTTAACCTGAGACTAGCCCAGGGAAGTGGCAACTGGCAACCCGTTCATGTGTAATGTGCTGGTTAAGCTGAGACATAAGATAAGTCTCGGTGCCAGTAATAACACTGTCGGTCCTGCCCTTCTCTACGAAACACAGCAGGATGGTGGTACCCATGCAGGCACAGCGCAACCCTCCCATTGCGTCGGTGATAGAATCAGGATTTAATTAACTCCATTAAAATAGAATTAGTACATAAATAATTATATCATTAAGTTTCAAGATATCTATAAAGCTAATAAAATAAATGTAAAGCTAAGTTAAAGACAAAAGATAAAAGGCCTCTCAATCCAGTTATTTGGTCCATTGCAAAATCAAATGAAAATCTGTTAAGCCGTTCATGATATTTTTATTTGGTAGGTACACAAACGTTAATGTTGAAAGTGTTGGTAAGAAGTAAACATATAGATTTTCTTATTAAATATAAACAATGGGAAAACCTCGCACAAAATTTCCGATCCAATTTTTTTATAAGATTAAGTGTCAGTTACTGAGCATATAATCACAAAATGCTGACAGATCCAGGTGGAGCTTCAAGCGCCCGCGCCATCTTGAAACAAAACCAAACTTAAAATATTGGATTAAACAATAAAACGTATCCATCTATTTTAAAAGATCAGTTTATATCAGTGCCAATATTTAAGAGTTATCGGCGAGATTTGTTAAGAGGTAGTGCCATGCTCCTTAGCAGCCGAATTGGGCCGGCACGACCGGGGTGGTAACTCTCGCTCACATAACACCGGCGTCAAGTGACAACTACGCTGTCGCGTTACGTGCGGTTTGTGAGTTTCCGGTGGCCCATTGGGGGGGGGGGGGGGTTTAGGGAAAAGGAGGGCAACGCATCTGCATAATCTTCGGTTGTGCGGATGTGTTTGGGCGTCGATAGTCGCCAAACGGCTTCGACTGCTCATTGCCCTACGGCATAGTAGGTATATAATTAGGTAGGTAGGTAGTATAACAATAAAAAATAAAAAAAAGAGATACAAAAACCGGTACATTAAATGGGCCAAAAATCAAAATCGTAAACGGAAAGGTTTACAGGAAATAAAAGACGTGAAATATTATTCTCTACATAATGATCTCAATAATTTTGCCCTAAAGTGCATAGTTTCCGAGATATCGGTCAAAAACATTTTTTTTCAAGATGGCGCTTGAAGCTCTACCTGGATATCTCGGCATTTTGTAATTTTATGCTCAGAAAGTGACCTTTAACCTACGAATAAATAATAAATCAGGAAGTCTAACTCAGAACAAATGACACATAAAAAGTGGGCCTTAATAAAATACTTTAAACCAAAACGACGTATGATTTAAAATACCAATCACTTTCGAGGTTACAAATAGACGTCATTGGTGATTTGTTTAATTTCAGAATAAATGCAGGTATTGGTCGGCGCGCATGCTGCAATGTCACCTATGACAGTCGAGTGATAGCTGCGTGGACGATGTCATGCAATAAGTGAACCAAGTCAATAATAAAACAATATTATTTAATATTTTACAATGATTTCTTTCGGCCGAGTCCACCGCCGCGCCACAATCGTAACATGCTGTTACTGACTCCCTGTGGGCCGTCCGGCACAGGTACTCACCAAAGCAACCATGCCTGGTGAGCACCTGTGTCAGACGGAAGGTGAGGGGGTTTGTGCTTATGGCGCATCCAACGCTCGAGGACTGAATGCAAAGCAACCGTTAGGCTTTTGTCATACGACTGCCGTGCCGGGTCCTCCCCCCACCTCCGTATTAACGCTCCTGTCCTAGTCGGCGAACCCGTAGGCTCTCGTAAAACGTAAGGTTCTCGCCTGGAGCCCTCCTAACCGAGACATATGAATGCGTCTCGGCAAGAACTTCCGCCACAAATTCCCACGGGGGGTCACCGGCTAGGTCAGTGGCTGTCACCCACGATACTGTACGGTACCAGCTGGGCCTTATCCCTCACGGTAAGGTGACCCGCCCAAATGGATGCACCATACATCGCCATACTCCGGAGTATAGCTGCCTGCAGGCGGCGCTGGTTCCTTTGAGGTTCGGGAGGAGTCTGCCCAGCGCACTTGCCACCTTCACAACCTTCAATCCCAATATTGATAAATGTGGGCCGAAGGTCCACCCTCCGTCTCCGTCCCTTGATCTGGGGGCTCATCCTGACTCTCCCCCCTCGGATCTGGAGGGTAGCTCCCGGAGGGTGTCCTTTACGGCCGGTCCCGCGGAAGAGAAGGACTTTGGTCTTCTCAACTCTGACCCGAAGCCCTAACCTCTCTATGCGGCTGATCACGAGGTCGAGCCCGACTTTGGCCAGCCGCACCGCCTCCTTATAAGTTCTTCTCCGGGATACTCTTGTCTTTCAAGCTTAATTGCAGCTAACTACTTATTTTGCCGAATTGGATCGGCTGGGATACTAAAAGAAAACAAAGCAAGCAAAATGCACAATCATTTTTAAAATACCTCAATTATATCGATATACATTTAAATAATGATAAAAATATAAACATATTAGTTATATTATAATATATGTATATATACATTTCATGAAGAATAAATTAAATACCTTCTACATTGGTTCAAACATTGACTGACTTCATTTTGCATAGTATTGACCATCTCGGTTTGCTTATTACATAAACGTATTTGAATATAATATAATTTTACTACTATTTACTAGTGAGAAGTAATCCATGGAGGTTTTGATTTTGTATGGCTCCTGCACCACTTCACTACAAATGATGGCATGATGATTAGCAGCTGCAATTCATAATGAAAAAACCAAAAAGTATGCGTAAGTTTGACGTGTGTTCGCTTGTAAGAAAAATGTCCGACTGATGACGCGCTGGACACGACTTTTAAGCCCCGCCTACTTGGACACGACTTTCGTTGGGTCATTTTTATAACGCAGTTACATTTCCTGACTTATTATTTATTCGTAGCCTTTAACCTTATAAAAAAATTGGATCGGAGTGAGGTTAAATTATATTTTTACTGAATAAAAGGCCAGCATTGAAATAATGTAATTCTGTAATGTTTAGCTCAGTAAACGAAAAAAAATCCATAGCAATGTGGTTTTTATAAAACATTCGCATCGCCAAATTGTTATGACTTATGAATACCACGCACGCGTGGGACTTGCGGAATAAATATTAATATTTTCAGAAGAAAAAGTGATAGACGGTATAATTCTTCTGTACATGTGTATGTCACTGAACTTCTCCTAAGCGGCTGGACCGATATTAATGAAATTTTTTGTGTGTGTTCAAGAGGATTCGAGAATGGTTTAGATCCACAAAAAAAAAAATTGTACAGGACGTCTGTCGGTGCCACTAGTCCTATTAATATTATTTATTTATTCTTTCATAACTCCGATATCAAAGATCCTATATGGTCCTTTGATATCGGAGTTACAAAAAAATACAAAAGAAAGGTAAGAGGTATTGCCATGCTGCTTTGCAGCCGAATTGGGTCGACACGACTGGGTGGTACCTCTCGCTCACATAACACCGGCGGCAAGTGACAGCTATGCTGTGCGTTTCATGCGGTTTGTGAGTTTCCGGTGGCCCATTGGGCTGGATAGGGAAAAGGAGGGCAACACATCTGCGTAACTTTTGGCAGTGCGGATGTTATGGGCGTCGGTAGTCACCATAAGGCTCCGACTGCTCAATTGCCTCCCTATGACATAAAAAAAAGGATTCGTAAAAGTATAAATGTAACGTTTTACAATAAACTTACACTCTCTACTTTGTCAGTAGGCTCATTAAAAGTAATCAATACAATACAAAACAATACAAAAATTGGACGTTATCACTGAACACGTTTCGCGGAATATTTGTGTTATCAGCTATCACACAATCACGGCTATCGACTACCGAAATATTACGTAATTAGCTGCCATCACAATAATCTACAAATTAATTTCATAAACTAGCTGTTGCCCGCAGCTTCGCCTGCGTTTACTTAGATTTACAGCCGGATTGACGATGATTATTTTGATAGTCTAAGTTATAACATAAGCTTTTGACGGGACTTTAACTGACAGATCAGTTAAAGTCCCGTCAAAATCGGCCCAGCCGTTTTAGAGATTAGCCGGAACAAACAGACAGACAGATAGACAGGCAAAAATGGTAAAAAATGTGATTTTGATATAGGTACCGTGAAATTTTTGTCTCTCTGTCTTGTTTGTTCCGGCTAATCTCTGAAACGAGTGTACCAATTTTGACGTGACTTTCGCTGGCAGATAGCTGATATTGTATGATATTGTATGAGTACCTTAGGCTATAAAAATAATCATCATCACACCGGGCACGGCTGTAAATCTAAGTTACCGCGGGCGAAGCTGCAGACAACAGCTAGTGGATTATGTGGCTTCAGGCTTGGTGTAGTGGGTGAACATTAATGTCGTGAGTACGAATACCGTAAAGAGGTGGTTTTGTCAACAAAAGTGTATGAATGAGCGAATTATAAATTTCTTAAAATTTCTTTCGTCATTCTGGCGTTCAAGTTCTCACTTTACATACACACATGACTAACTATTTCTCCCAGGTAAAAGCGGTACGAATTTTCTTTACTTGAGGCGAGTGTTCGGGAAGACAGAGGTAGGTCGGCCTCCAACTAAATGAAAACGTCCTAGTTGGATGAGAGTAGGGGGATCGACCATCTCGGTTTTCATTGAAACACCGGTATATAACGTGTATAGAGAGCAAGCACGAGATTTGAAATCAACAGTCTCGCTATTAATGGAACCAAATTGAGCAGTTAAGTGGATTGATGATGTAGTCTAATTACAACTGCATGAGTGACAGGCTGAGGATGTGTTAATTAACTAATTACCCCCTCCCCCATTCCCTCCCGGAAGGCTCAGGCGCGGATGTTGCCTTTGATAAGCTCCTTAATTGGGTTTTAAGATGCTTGCAGATTGTGCTCAGATATACTATAGAATACGCTCTGAAAATGGTTTTAATTAGTTTATTAATGGGAATTTAGCTTTATATCCTTATTATATTTGAATTTATCTGAATGAAATATTTTCCTATTAAAGCATAATTAATTAATTTACGTAGGTAGTAAGGTTACTTTTTACCCGCAATATCTACTAAAATACGAACGGCTTCATGATCGCCTGAATTGAAAAAGATATTAACTTTCCTCCAAAATAAACAGCCTTCATTGGGTATCAATTTTGTTCAACACCGACTGGTAGTTTCGTATATTAGTAGACAAATTTCGTAGACAAAATCGTTTCACCTTTTATTTATTAGTAGTGTAGACATATCTGGTATATGATGTAGTGAGGTAGTAACTAGATAATAAAACTACAAGTAAACAATTGAATTTCCCCATCAAGGTCAATGTAACGTAACCAAATCGATATGACAAGGTCACGCCGCCCTTGGAGACCACAGAATTCGGGGTCCTCGCCATGATCACTATCGAACATTCAATGGATGTTGGGATTTTGTTAGCACGCAACGAGTATGTTATTACATATTTGTTTCATAAATTCCATTTCGTACATTCACATACACATAAGTACGTAAATAAATATGCTAAAAAAAAAGATTCCGACGAATTGATAACCTCCTCCTTTTTGAAGTCGGTTAAAAATCCCTAAATAATTAATGAATATATACTAAAAAAATATTTTTAGGAACACTTTGTTACGGATTTTGTTGTAATCAGCGTAATATATCAAAATGTACCTAAAATCATACTATCTTCTAGGTCTATTACCTACTTATGTTTATTTCTACAGGTCATACTATATCTATATTCTATAGGAACTACTATAGGACTAGTTGTTCCTAATTAACTAAAAGTTATCATTGATTACTGTACATTTTTTCATTCTCTTTATCATCATATGAGATAATCAAAGCATATGAGTCAGTTTTGTGTTTAAGTAATCTTGTATTCTATAGTAAAAAAGAAATGGCATTAGTAAATATAATTTTGTTCTTATTTTATTTTGGTACTAGCGAAAATAGTCTCGTGGGCGGAGGTTCGTCGCTTCCTGCCTAAAGGTCAAGGTACTCGAAAGGACAACGTTCTTTAAGGACCCCTAAGTCAATAGTATCATCGAGTTTATAAATGTAAAATATTATCATAGTGAAAAATATTTTACATTTATAAATGGTGTCTTTAAATTTGAGTAAGGAATTTAAAGAAAGGTACCTTATTTTGAGCTCAGCATATTTATATATATTAATACGTGAAGCAAAAACGTTTGTACCCCTTTATAAGAGGATTGCGCAAACAGAGAAATTTTTAATTGGTACAGATTAAGTGGAGACGGAGGTGAGAAAGTTATTATTTTTATGTAATATGCATTATTAATGCATTTAATTAATTAAATCAAATGTTACACACACTACTACGATACGCTCTCCCCAGGCTCGTATGTTTACTCGATGCGCCCGAAAGGTAGTAAGCTGGGCGCAGCTCTATTCACAACCCGGCAAGTGCCACCAATGCATGGTGAGGTGCCCCGGATCTGTTGAGCAAACAGAAGACCTCGACGGCTAGTCAGTCCCTTAAGGGACCGACGCCACCTCCACAGAGGGTTTGTCCTGCACCACAGAACAACCCCTCCCAACGTCGGGACATTACAAGGAGGTGGGAACCTCGAATCCTCGCCCCTAGTCCCCCTGCACTTTTGTCCCCTCTTTTTGTAAGAGGGGTACAAAGAGCAGCTCCCTAGGCTCAATTAGCTTCGCCCAAGGCAGCACCTTGGGCGAAGCTATTGGTTCACCTTAAGCTACTGAGCCCCACCGCCACGACAAGGCTTGAACCATGGCGGGGAGCTCTTTACTTCCACCAACCATTAACCATAAACTCAAGTGCTAACTGTACCCTTGATAACATCTACTTGTAACGTCATTTGTATTCCTGTCACGTGCAAGTTTACTTAGAGTCGGTCCTGGAATATTAATTCTACGATTGACTTAAAGTGGAAGGAAGATAAAATTTAGGTACCTACTATATTTTTGTGCTCAAAATTTAAAGTAAATGGATTCACGGGAAGAATTCGTTGTATTTTGCACGCGAATAAACTGAATAATGTGCAAAAATAAGATAGGTTTCATAGTTTTTTTTGTCGCGGAAAAGGGCCTAATTTTTAAAATGAAAATTTTATTTAAGTATTAATATTTATTTAACATTATTTTGTACCTTACCAGTTTTGTTTACTTAACTTTTCCATTTCACTCGAGTGCCCCTGGCGGAAAATCGCAACTAACATAGCTTGAGTGAAATTGAACAATACAGTAATAAAATGGGTAACGTAACCACAATATGTACTAACGCATTAATTATAATTGGTAACTAGTACAAACCTACAATTTTAACACAGACTTATAAATAAATAATATAATACCTTTATTATGTTCCACTGCTGGGCACTTGTCTCCTCCTCGAAAACAGGCGAGTAGGGTTTTGGGCCATAGTTCACCGATGCGCTGGCCCAATGTGGGTTGGTATACTTCCAACAGCTTCGAAGACTTTTAATCTCATTAGGCATGCAGGTTTCCTCACGATATTTTCTTTATCGGTGAGCACTGAGCAAGCGATGCTCTCATGTTCAGGTACACGTAGAAATTTAGAAAAACCCATTTTAAGGCATCACAGGGGGGTCAGGATCGAACCCGGACCTCTCGCTCAAGAGACCGAGCTCATACCCACTACTCACTAGACCGCCGCCGCTCACGGTGAATAAATGCAGTTTAATAATTCATAGTTACGAGCATAAGAATTAAAAATATGATTATACTAGCTGTTGCCCGCAGCTTCGCCCGCGTTAACTTAGATTTACAGCTGTACCCGGATTGATGATAATTATTTTTATAGTCTTAAGTTACTCCCTATAACGTCAGCTATATGCCAGTGAAAGTCCCATCAAAATTGGCCCAGCCGTTTCAGAGATTAGCCGAAACAAACAGACAGACAGACAGACAGACGGACAGACAGACAAAAATTGTAAAAAATGCTATTTTGGTGTATGTACCGTGTAAACATCCGTATGCATTCAATAAAAAGCGGTTATTTTGATATTACAAACAGACACTTCAATTTTATTTATACTATTCATTGGAAGAGTCCTATCCTCCTGGACATAGGCTTTTTTCATTATGTTGATGTACTTACATACAGACAATACATATTTTGTACATTTCGTATCAGTATTCGAACCCGCGCCTGTCTGCTTTACTTCTACTGTACAGCTACATAACGAACTAAGCCTAGCCTTTGATAAGCGTAATCGGTCGCTGTGATAAAAATAAAATTGTTTCTATGAGAATTAACATCACGCGAAGTATAAGCACTTGTAGGCGTCATGAAAAAGTCGGCGGCCAATGGGTTGGTAAGCAATAGTTTGACTTCCAACTAGATAGATAGATTTCCACGTAGTCTTTTCTCTGGTACGAGTACGATCAATGAACCAAGTACTACTATTTAGAGATTCGTGCCTAAATGATTGGAATTCCTCCTGCAATACTCATCAATAGTTATATGTATTTTTTAAGCGCAATCGGTTGTACCGGTGTACGATATAATATTATCTTGCTACGAGTATAATATTGTGTTCCCTATTGGCAATCTTAGATTAGCAGACGAATAAGCAAAGCGAGTATTTAAGTAAAGGTAGCGATCGTATCAACAATTTCTTTTGACTTTTGTCAATGAACTGATCTGGCTCCTATTAACTCATTTACTTATATTTACTGTCAACCTTTTTTTTTCGCTGCGCCCGAAAGGTGGTAAATGGACGCAGCTCTACCCACTAAAACCCGGCGAGTGACGCCTTGGTGAGGTGCCCCGGATCTGTTAAGCTAACAGGGCACCTCGACGGCTAGTCAGTCCCGCAAGGGACCGACGCTACCTCCACAGAGGGGTTGTCCCGCACCACAGAACAACCCCTCCCAACGTCGGGACAGTACAATGGGGTGAGGTGGGAACCTCACCCCTTGCCCCCTGCTCTTTTGTCCCCTCTTCTTATAAGAGGAGTACAAAGAGCCCCCTCGGCTCAATTAGCTTCGCCCAAAGTGTTGGGCTCACCCTAGGCTACTGAGCCCCACCGCCACGTCAAGGCCTGAACCATGGTGGGGATTTACTGACAACCTGTGGTAACGTTATATATTGGCAATCGATTTTCTAAATTCTGATGCGTTGTTGCGATGATTACCTCCTACTATCTGAACATAACCTTTATTAAATTACTAATTGTTATAAAATCGATTCGTGCATTTTATGCGCTGTCAAGGCGCTGTCGCTTTGTTTCCTATAGACTCCAAAACTGTACCTATTTTATAAAATATAGATTATAAGTTTCAAAGATCAACCAAGGCGAGTTTCTAGAAATATAAAGTATTAGTATTTTATATTAACGGTGAGCCAGGTCAGCCACAGGCACCACAAACCAAAGAGTATATAGACACTACATTTACTTGCTCTGTGCCACAAACCATAGGTCACGCTATCGACCGCTTTTGTAACGCCACATTAACCGCTCCTTATGTAATAGGCCTTTATTGTATACACATTTATTTTTATGGGGTTATGGAGTAGGTGTTTAAAGTGGTCATTACCAGCAGGTGACGGGAAAACAATGATAATGGTGAATACGATGATGACAGAAGTGAGTTTGGGTGGCTGGTTCGACTAAATTGGAAAGACCGCTTCCGTCTAACTCTAGAGGCTTTGTTGCGAAAAGCGATCGGTACTCATGACGTTGATTAAAATCATTCTGTCCATTGCACAACTAAGGGTTTATAACAATGATGATTCTAACCGGAGTATTCACCGGTGCCGCGCTCCCGGCTGCATGATGTTTCTCCCGTGAAACAGCTTTGCTGTGTTTCGGAGAAGGGCAAGACAGACAGTGTAATTACTGGCACCGAGACTTAACATCTTATGTCTCCTGAGATATAAGATGTTAAGTCTCGGTGCCACGAAGCCCAGACAACTCATTTATGTGGTTCTTATCCTAATAGGCAACAGATAAATGAAGTTGCCTAGGCTCATTTCAGGTAAACTAGTTTATGTTCATGGGTGACGTCGACCACTTACCATCAGGTGGCACGTTTGCCAGTTTGCCTATGCAACTAACATAAAAAAAGTTCTACACTTTCGCACGAAGGTTTCTAAAATATTTACACAAGACAGGAGAGCGAGGGTAAAATATTTTCATTATTAGGATCGAGAGCTACAAGAAGACCCAAAACTAATCATTATTTAAAGACGAAGTTATATTGGCCTTAGACCAAGTCGAATAGTCTTTCATGGTATCACACAAAGCGCGGGTAAAATCCCTATAAAAGCCATATCCAGTAGACAAGTATCAAGTAGTTGATGATGTCATTATGAAGCCCAGGCTGATGATAATGACCCCACAAACTTCAAGCTCGAATATCTCTCTTGTAATACTTTAATTTCCCGAGGGAATCTTGGATTAACGATGTAACTTTATAATATTTTGAGGTGACGTTTGTATCATGTAACCTTAAAGGTATGACCTTGAGGAGTTTATTGCTAGACTTTATAACAGACATACCGTAAGAGGCTAAATTGGTACCTAAAATCTATTCGGACTTCGTTAGTTTTGGCTTTTTTATCAGTAATACGTTTTTCGTTTCTCAAAACTCGTTGTATCCTGTTTATAGTTAGGTACGTTTTAATATTTTAATGATATATTTCTTAATTTTATTATTTGTAAATCCGACTTTTACCTATGTAGTTAGGTAAAAGGTAGGCTTTTTTGAGCGTAAGTTCAAGATGTGAGTCAGTGTAAACTGATACGGCATGTTGATAATTACAACACTTTTATTAACCCGTTGTTGATATACATTTTGATAATTTGCGCAAAAAAGACGTCATCATTCGATCACAAAATTTTACTCTTTATTTTTTGCATAACTTGCGCCTTTTATAAAAATCGGTTCTTAAGGACTAAACTCCAAAGACTCATTTCTTTTTCTAAACGTGTATGGTGGTCAGTTTAAAATGCAACCCTTCTCTCAGGCTTCATTCTCTCCTTAATTCTGAGCGTGTCCAACTGGCCTCAATTCCCCATTTAAAGCTGAAGTGAAACAGCGTACTTTTTATCTTGTCCCATTTATTTCACTTTTTTCATGAACATGGACATAAGGAAAATTGTAAGTGTATAAGGTCTCTACCATTTACCATATCCTTCCATTCTACAAGACCTTAATTTCGTTTCTTTTTGATTTCTGTTGAATCATTCTCTGTGGATTTAATTTCAAGTTTTTTGTGAGTCTGATATAAAAAGGTAAGTAGCTGTGATAAGCGTTATGAAAAGGTGAAAATGAGCTATTCATTGATCCCAAATATTGCAATTTTGAAAGTAAGCTTTTGTGCTGCTTTCACGCCTAAAACATTAATATGATTACAATGAAAGGCAAGGAGTTAAGCTATAACATGAAGAAGGATACAGGCGTCTGAACACGGCTGTAGGCTTGGGCTCAAGGAGCTTAAATAAGCTAGTGTTGTTGTAATTACGAACAATGTTGGTGAGTAAAATCGATACTCAAATTATTATGAAACTTGGCACACGTATACAGGTTTTAATGCTGTAACTACCAGATGTGCCATCTACAGAGAACTCTATACTTATGTTATTAAGGTATTCAATTTAAGTGAGACAGGCAGACGTGGTGTTTTGTTAAGCAATCACCGTCATGCAGGAATTTATTTGACATATTTTTGCGTTATAATATTTTACGAAATATCTGCCGGGTTCAGCTAATTATTCGTTGCACTAGCTCTATTTTATTAAGATAAGATCTCGATACACCACCTGTTTTCAAATTTTTAATATTATATTTTGTTATTGAATTACTTTTCATATTAAGATTGGTAAAACATGATGGTACAGGAAATAAGAAAATCAAATATACAATTATATTTTTTCACCTGCTGATATAGTTGCCTGAGGAAGGATTTAAAAGTGAACCTGCATTAGAGAGTTCCTAGACCTAAGTATCAACTTAGGTCTAGGAACTGGCTACAAGTCTAGGTTATGGCGGAGGCGTGCCAGTATTACCATGGCGCCGGGAAGTCCCGCCAACAAACATCTATTTTTAGCAAACTACGAATTTGTAAACGGTAGTCACCTTTTGTCTGTAATGTCACCATTCTCAACCAGGTGAATTGTATCCGGCTGTTTTTCAAACTAATTTTACTAGTAAAACTATTTGAAATAGCATATTTATATTATTATTCACTTTTATCACGCGTAGCTCGATATTTCGACAATGGCTGCAAGAGTAAGTATGTGTAGACAGTTGACAAAATAGGTCAATTTATTGTGAGAAAAAAATATTGCGTAACATTATTGTAGATAGCTTCTCTAGATTAGACGAAGAATAATATAATTTTCAATTAGACGGGATTTGATGTCTTTATACATTGAAAGTAATTTGCCCTCAAATGTTGATAAATGAGTTGGCAATCACAAAGCTTCAAATCGCTCCAACAAAGTCGTAACTTTTCTAGAGAAGGTAAACTGCTAGAGGAGCAATCTAATAGCCATCAAACTGTTTATTTTATGTTAGTTGGATAGGCAAACTGGCAAACATACCACCTGATGGTAAGTGGTCGACGTCGCCCATGAACATAAACTAGTATACCTGGAACGACCCCAGGCAACTCATTTATGTTTTGCCTATCCTGAGACATAAGATGTTAAGTCTCGGTGCCAGTAATTACACTGCCTGTCTTGCCCTTCTCTCCGAAACACAGTAAAGCTGTTTGACGGGAGAAACAAGCAAGATGGTGGTACCCATTTAGCTGGGAGCGCGGCACAGCGCTTCCCTCCCACCGGTGCTATTTTCATCCCGGGTGGATTCATTTTTGTGCATATCTAGGCGACGTTGACCTCTGACCACCACGTGGTCTACTATACTATTGCCTGGATATAATATACTAACATAAAAAAATCTAACATTTATAAGACCACTCTCCTTAGTTTCAACAATACCTGTCTTAACTCTTAACACAGACACGCCAGTAAACAATTCTGCCCTGGCTTTCAAGCCTGGAATAAATAAGCAAGATGGATGAAGATTGTCAAAACCAAACCATCAGCGGGATATTATAACATGTACGAAGATTAAAATACGTTAGTCCTTCAGGGCCTGTATAGGGCTTATCGCTTCAAATACGCCCACCCAGACATAATAGTGTGTACGGAGTTAGATAACAGACCCTGTTTAGTTCGCAACATATTTCAGTCTGAGTCGTAAATGTTACTGACATATAAACGAAAAGGTCGTCGTACATTATGAGTTATTTCATTTTATGTTAGCTGGCCGACATAAATGTGTATCGTCTAATAACTGCTAAAGTACGTCTACATTACAAATGATTATCATCATTATGATCATATTAGTCCGTTGTTTACTGCTAGACATCATCATCGTCATCATCATCATCGTCATGACCATCATCATCATCATCATCATCATCATCATCATCATCAGCAGCAGCAGCAGTAGTAGTCTCTAGCCGTCCACTGTTGAACATAGGCCTCTTTAAATGAGCACCAAGATTGCTCCCTGCATATCCAACTTGAACCAGCCACACATCCGCGTGTAATCTAGTTGAAGTTACATTGAGTCTTCCTAGTACGCCGTTATCTAATTTCGGAAGACAGTAGGCACATTATATGCAAAAAAATATTTGAATAGTGTCTGAGCTTCTATGACAATAAAAATAAATACTTAATAATAAGTGAGCCTTTTTATTACCTCAATAAAAAATAAATTTTACAGTTATATTACGATTTCAATAGCATGCAATAGTATTATTAATAATTAGTAAAAATGTTTTTTTCTTTGTTTATTAAGGACCTCTCTATAGAGTAAAGGCCTCCTCCATATTCCTCCACAATATTCATTATATTATTTCATTCTTTTCCCGCTGCTTTCATTTCATCGAGCCATCTCTCCGCCTGTCTACCTCTGGTTCTCTTGCCTATAGGTCTTTTCCAGAAAGTAATCTTTTTGGCCCATCGGACTTCTTGTATACGTGTAATATGCCCGGCCCACTTTGAACTCGTATACTTATAAAAATCATTTGTTTCCTCTCGGACGAACAATAGACATAATATTTTATTTATAGAAAAAAAATATTCTGTTTTATGTAAATTCTACGCAGTGTACCTACAGCATTTTTACATATTGTTATTTTTGTTCCAGGTAAATTATTCATAACTTTTGTTCGATCATCTGTCGTTAGGTAACTTTAAATTGGTACTTACTATAGAGAAATGAATGAAACGCCGTAGCTCAACGTGCAATGGAGCGTGCTATGCTGGGTGTTTCTTTGGCAGATAGGATCCGAAACGAAGACATCCAGCCAGAGAACTAAGGTTACCGATATCACGCAAAGAATAAGCTCGTTGAAGTGGCAGTGGGCTGGTCACACACTCAGAAGAACGGATGGCCGATGGGGCAATAAGGTTCTAGAGTGGAGGCCACGTTTAGGTAGACGAAGTGTTGGTCGGCCATTGACCAGGTGAGAAGACGATCTCCGTGCGGTGGCCGGTCCGTTTTAGATGCGGGTGGCGAGGGATAGACCGTCTTGGCGTTGATGATGATCATAGAGAAATGGTTTTGCAATACAGAAACGTGTTGATGTAGATATAAATATTGAACCAAGAAAAATACTACTACCTAGATGTAGACGAGCAAATAGTAACTGGATATCAAGGAAATTAATATGGCATGAATTAATTGACTTCTTTTTAAGTATTACCAACGATATGTAAGGTACATAACCGCAGACAACAAAATTTACAGGAATCCATAGGTAAAGAAAAGTTATTTTAACCGACTTCTAAAAAGAGGGAGGTTCCCAATTCGGATGTTTGTATGTTTTTTGAAGTAGGTACAATTTAAGGCATAAGCCAAAGAATGTGAAAATGTGAATGTTGCACGGAACTCTAAAATATCATATCTGATCATTTTTATCTGTGATTTTCTTCTGACGTCCATTGTAACGTAATCGGTTTGTAATCGTTTAATTATTTTGATTTTATATAAAAACGCGCCATTATCTCGACAGCAGATTGGTTTAGTGTAGTTACCGAATTATCCAAAATTATCAAATAATTAATATTTTATCAAATTACAATTAATAGTGATCGTATACTTTAATAACGTCCGATGTTTGGTGATTGTGATTGAAAGAACGTTCTGGATCTAATGATGGTGGCCCAAAGTTTTATGAAATATGAAAATTATAATGATGTGGTGAGATTCGTTTGGTTTTACTTGGCTGACTGATATCTAGTTAATAGAATCAGGCGTTACTTTGCGGAAATCCATTATATAAGATATTAAATTATATTATATTAATCAGCAATTATCCCGCGAAACACGCAGTCTTTACAGCAAATGTGTGAGTGCACGCATATGCATGCATATAGCACCGCCCTCCTTTCCCACACTGCATATGCGTACACTCGCATGCACCACCACCCCACATGCACCACAACCACAGTAAAAGACAGAGCGGTGCGGTTGGGCGTGTAAAAAACTTAATAAACCGCGATAAAATCCGCAAAATTTGTTTCATCATAATGAGTGAAAATATATTATACTAGTGCTTTTTTTTTTTTTTGGTTTCGCTGGGGAATGAGTATAGGCATACCACCGGGACCGGGGGGGGGGGGGTGGTTATGTGAGACTCCCTGCGCCCTAGCATGGTAAAGTGGACACAGACTCTACCCACTAAACCCCAGCGGTGATCTTCTCATCGTTTGGGTTACCTGGCGCGAGAGCTGTGGACGTCCATACCAGGCCACAACGGTGTGCCGTATGACACCCTTCTCTGGAGGCGGGGGGTGGCATCTCCTCCTCGTTCTCCGCTTAAGGCACACTGAACACACAGTTAACGATTAGACCGCGATAACACACCTGCAAACCTCCCAGTGTAAGGAGTGTTTATGGATCTCGGTGACCACTTACGACCAGGTGAACCGACTTATTATCCATCTTCCATTAAAAAAACATTTTTTTGTTCTGTTTGAATGAGCCTACCAATGAAATTTTCTAAAATATTACATTTGTTTACACCCGGATTTGTATCAGTATTAATGAAATCAGTGCGTAATAAAAGATTAGACATCCGTTGCTAAGTGCGTAAGTACCGATAATGATTAGCTGATCATCGATCAGTGATCGTCATTGGAGCGAGTCAGTAGGTCGCTAGTGATGTTGGCCAATTTGAGCGGAACTCTTATCCAGGTATGAGATAATATAAGGCTGGATTCCGGGTTTAATCACGTGGTGCATAATTACTGTGGATTTTAGGACGGGACGGAGTGGTCAGTCGAGGGTCGTGGGCTGCACTGGATCATGGATGTGTAATAGACATTACTTAAATATATTCTTTAGTACCCATAACTCTTTATTTTTGTATCTTATGGGGCATAGGGCATTTGGCGTAGTTGAGAAATATTATAATTTTATGTATCCCATATAACACTGGAATAAAATCATTCTGTTTTATCTGTTAGGAATTCAATATTATCCATTATATTATTATAGTACAAACAAATAATTTTTTTGACATTATAATAACACATTAAAGCTTGTTTTGTTTAAGTAAAAAATTTTATCAAAGTAATTTTTGTATTTACGAAATTCAAACTTCTTGCTTTAGGTCCGGACTTTGCTTAAAACTGCTGTATGTACTTAAATGTATATAATCAACACGATAGGAAAACGATGTCCGTGTGTCTTAACGTCTTGGGGTTTTTATAAATAACCACTGTCTGAAAACAGGCTGACAGCACAGTATAGTAAACGAACTCAGACGAACACAGTATAGTAAAAATGGCCTACCATTTTTAAATTCGTGTGTATAGTTTTTTTTGTTCTGTCACAAAGTCTGCGTATTCCGAATGCACTATTATTCACATAGTGATTGTACCGACACTCAGACGTCAGACCTGTAGGGAGTAGAGACAGAAGTTCTGTATTGTTACCGATGCAACGACGACCATTAGGGCTCTGCTCCCCTCGCTGAAAACAATATAGGCAACCTGGCAAACAAGCCTGATTCATGCGTTGATTTAAAGACTTACAGTAGATTCTAGTCCTTTTGATTCTGTTAGGTCTTCAATCCAGAGCATATCAAAGCTGTTTTTGTGGATGGGATGTCAAGATACGGCGTTGGGTGTGCGGCATAGAGTCTCTTGTAAAGCATGCAAGCTTGGTACACCTAAATAGAAAAATATTGGCTATAGTGTTTATTCTGGGAATATTGCTAACTAGTAACTTAATATTTATACGACTTTGGTAAATTGAAGTGTACCAATTCAATGATATTTTTATATTTATTTATGTTAGTTATTTAATTTATCTGGTACCAGACACATATAAGCCTACTACATGAATTGTATCGTCAATTCTATTAAAGAGTTAAATAATCTTCTAATATATAAAATTTCCATGTCACAATGTTAGTTACCGTACTCCTCCGAAACGGCTTTACCGATTTTCACCAAATTTTATATGCGTATTCAGTAGGTCTGAGAATCGGCTACTATCTATTTTTCATACCCCTAAGTGATAAGGGTGGTCAACCCCTCAAAATTTAAAAGTTAACGCGGGCGAAGCTGCGGGCAACAGCTAGTTTAATATAATCGTCACTCGAGACAGAACTCATAAAACAATTTGCATTTTGAGTGATCTATTCTTCGAGTTCATGGAAGATACCGCACCTTGGGAATAGGGCGATCCTCCCAGATACTTCAGGTATTTGAAAAAATTAGTTCCACTGTAGATTCAATTGACGTTAAATAAATTATAGTTTTTTTTTTTTTTTTTCCAAATGAGTTGATTCGAAATTATAGTTTAAAAAAACAAAAAAACACGCTTTAATAGCAAACCCAACAAAAAAATTGAAAATCATTTTTAATGGATGAATTAAATGGGTTAACAAAATTACTTATTTTAAAAAAGCGTGGTGCTTGTAACTAAGTTTTTATATTAACTTCACTTTTTAGAAATAGATAACGATGAAATATTTTTAATAATGAATATTGAGCACCTCACGCTTTTTACATGTATCATATTTATAAAGCAAAGTTTAAAAATGATTTAAGTAATTAAAAATATCTTCTCAGGTTATCTTAAATTAATGAAGAATTATAAGGAAAATCATATGATTTTCCTTATAATATAATTGATAAAACATATGTTTTATCAATTATATTTATCTTATAGTTCAAAGTCGAGGCTTTGCTATAGGCACTGGCTGTAGTCTGTATGGATAATCTTGTATTTAATTTATTTCTTGAAGAAAAACATTTCGGTACTTTCATCTTTGATCAGGTCTGACATTTTAATTTTTATTTAATTCGGTAAGTGTTTTGTTTTCAACTATGATCTGTCCAGATACAACTACGCGTATCTATACTAATATCATAGTATAAGCAAAGTCATTAATATTATAAATGTGCAATTAAGTTTATTTGCTACGCTTTCCCGCGAAAACTACCTAACTAAATAAAAATCATGAAACATTGTACACATATTCTTGGAGGTATTAGAAGTAACATAGGATACTTTTTATGAAATCAATTGACGTTAAATAAATTATAGTTTTTTTTTTTTTTTTTCCAAATGAGTTGATTCGAAATTATAGTTTAAAAAAACTAAAAAACACGCTTTAATAGCAAACCCAACAAAAAAATTGAAAATAATTTTTAATGGATGAATTAAATGGGTTAACAAAATTGCTTATTGTAAAAAAGTGTGGTGCTTGTAACTAAGTTTTTATATTAACTTCACTTTTTAGAAATAGATAACGATGAAATATTTTTAATAATGAATATTGAGCACCTCACGCTTTTTACATGTATCATATTTATTAAGCAAAGTTTAAAAATGATTTAAGTAATTAAAAATATCTTCTCAGGTTATCTTAAATTAATGAAGAATTATAAGGAAAATCATATGATTTTCCTTATAATATAATTGATAAAACATATGTTTTATCAATTATATTTATCTAATAGTTCAAAGTCGAGGCTTGGCTATAGGCACTGGCTGTAGTCTGTATGGGTAATCTTGTATTTAATTTATTTCTTGAAGAAAAACATTTCGGTACTTTCATCTTTGATCAGGTCTGACATTTTAATTTTTATTTAATTCGGTAAGTGTTTTGTTTTCAACTATGATCTGTCCAGATACAACTACGCGTATCTATACTAATATCACAGTATAAGCAAAGTCATTAATATTATAAATGTGCTATTAAGTTTATTTGCTACGCTTTCCCGCGAAAACTACCTAACTAAATAATAATCATGAAACATTGTACACATATTCTTGGAGGTATTAGAAGTAACATAGGATACTTTTTATGAAAAAAAAACTTTATCCTGCGCAGACGAATATAAAATAAAATATTCTAGCTCTAGTTTATTCTTTTCAACAGTCAACATAATAAAAACCAGCAATTAGAAATACCAGTCAAGGTAATCTATAATATACTCAATAAGTCATGCTTATTGAGTTTAGTTCTTTAAATGGGATTAAGGAAATTATACATACCTATATTATTAATATTGCAGTAAAACCCGTAAAACATTTATCGCGGTTTATTAAGATATTCACAAGCCCAACGTTTCGGATACTTTACAGCAAATATGGTAATGGGAGGATAATATTAATAAAGCTTTATTTAGTTCTACACAACGGATAAAGTTACACTATATAATACTTAGAATAAACTTAATAATTAAAATTGTGTAGACCCCCTTCGGGTAAAAGCCTTCTCCAAGGCAAACCGTTTCTCTTTGTCATTGGCTGTAGTTAGCCATCATCGATCCACCGTTTTTTCTATTCTATTTTTTCTTTTAATAGTAAAGAAAAAAAATACATCCGGAAAATATTCAAAATTGGGGCCAACCACCTTACCTACAAAAGTAGTGTTAATGATGATAACAGGAGTTACGTACAGACGAACATTGACAATCGCAATAATCCCTGATAACTGTCTAGTAATCAAATCATACTACGAAAATAATTGATTTGAAGAATTGGCAAAACTTGAGTAAACATACTCCCTATTTGGACACGTGGTTCCAGGACCAGCTCGGTTACAATACTTGGCACTCCAAAAATATACTTTAAAATTGAGTAAAAAGAACTAAACAATAATGTAAAAGAAATATGAAGTAAAGAATATTTTTTAAATTTGCTTTTTTTTTAATTTACAAGTTTTTACCAGTAGAGCATTGTCTTTTTGTCGGTCCTTCCCAGCGTGAAAAGTTTCAATTTAATCTGACGCGACGTTTCGAATTGGGTGAAAATTACGGTCAAAGATATCGCAGGCATTATCATCATCTGATCAGCCTTTATCCCTAGGCCTCCTTCACAGGCCTAGGTAGTTTTAAAAATATATTCCATGAAAGGTAAGACGTTATGTCCGTCGTATACCTAAACCATTTTCTTATTAAAGTATTAATGTAGAATTTTCTCGCGAGCGCCAAGTTGTTCCGGTTCTTTAATCATAATAGAAGCGAAGTGGTGGCACTACACGTGAGTGTTTGTTTTCAGCCTGTAAAAATAAAGGGGTGTCGCTAGATGTTGTCAGAATCTAGATACATAATGTTTTTGTACTGGTTTGCGACTCGACTCGGGATTTGCTGGCTCGATCGTCACTATTCTATGGATGTAAAATCAGTCTTGTAAATTGATATAGCTATAGTTTTCTTTAATAATTAATAACTGGTCTATTGAAAGCTTTTTTTTAATTCCGCTGGTAGTTCCAGAGATTAGAGAGATTAAACATACTACCAAACTTATCTTCATTATAAAAATAGTTCAATGTGATCTTAAGAGTTGGCACGACCGGGGTGGTACCTCACGCTCACTTAACACCGGCATCCAGTGACAGCTATGCTCTCACGTTTCGTGCGGCTTGTGAGTTTCCCGTGGCTCATTGGGGTATAGAGAAAAGGAGGGCAACGTATCTGCATAATCTCTGGTTGTTCGGATGTGTATGCTATAAAAAGGCAAATACATTAAATGTCCTTATCTAAAAATGTGTCTTGTTGTTATTCGTTTTATATTAACATCTATATGGACACATGATTTTAGCTATTACAACTGGCGTTGATATCGCAAAACACCTATGTTTTCAGCCTGGTTTCCACATTTCTGTCTGAGCTAGTAAAATGTTGATCCACCAAAATTACAGGCTGGATGTATGATTTCAATATCGAGGGCAACATTCATAAGTCTGCCTTACGTAAGCCCCGCCCCGCGCGCCGCCCCCTCCCTGCCACCTGGCCGGCTCACACTCTACGCGGCTATTGTTAGAGTTGAAAATATAACATCCATTTAACTTTTGTTTCAACATTCAAGCCTAGAATCTAAACTCGGTTTTATATATGTAGTTATTTTTATGTATGGCTAAATTGCCCTCTACAAGGTCGTAAGTTTCTGGTCTTGTAATGGATTATAATTATAGTTGCACAATGCTGGTTTGTTATACCATCTTAGCTCCTTGAAATCAGATCTATATGTATCATAATATAATAAAAATATTAATTCCTGTTAATTTGCAGGGATTTCACCATGATGGGCACTCGGTGATGACCGGATGCAGGATGGAGTCGAAGGGCACCCAGATCCACCTGCCGCTGATAGGCCGCGGCAGCCGCGGCGAGCTCAACGACAAGGTCACGTTCTCGCTGGTAAAGTCGCCGCCGGAGCAGCTCAACAATGGACAGTTGTTAGGGTACGTTGCTTCTTGAGATTCTGGATGTGTAAAGCCTTTTGGCGCGCCTTAAAATTGACTTATATGTCGGAGGGTAAACGGCATGTGGTGTCATGGTGCCACTACGCCGCTCTCAACTCCCTTGTGTGTGCACGCCCGTATAGTATTTTTTGGAACGTAGTCCCTTATCGCGCGTTGCGAAAGGGGGCTAGACGGAAAAAAATAAGACGAAAAGTTGTAACGAAACTTTTTGCTATAGTTGTAAGCCGTGCGGCTTTTTGACTGACACATTACTGCGTCGGTAGCTGTTAGTAAAAAACCCCACTTCAACTCCTACCTCGGTGACTTTTTTTTTTTAAATTATTTTACGCCGGGAGATGCTCTGATTTTTATAGATAAAAAAATCATAAAAAATGTATACTTACCCGAATAACTATTTTCTTATATCTTTATACCTTAAATAGAACTTGAAATTAATATTTTTATGATAAGGAACTTCGTTCCTATCTGCTGTCCCACGACACGTTTTTTACTATCTTTCGTTATAGACTTATCTTAATTATGAATTCTAACATTAACATAGATGTTTCTCATTTACCGCAGTAGTGACCCACTTTATCGTAGAATCTTATAAACGTAAACTTTGTATTTGTTGAGGCTCCGACTGGTCATTTGCCTCCTGATGACATAAAAAAGGCATTCTTCTTTATTAAGGAACAACCTTTGCACTGATAGTACCACCCTGAGGTATATCCGATTAAATGTTGACGTCACGTTTTCATTACGTGAACGCTACTTAACCCCTCACATGTTGTAGGCGTGAGGGTACTAACCCACACGCCGTGAACCTATTAACCGGTACTACCACCCACGTTACGTAAAAGTCAAAAGTTATACAGCGATCTTCAGAACTGTAAAACATATTTTTGTCAGGAATGGAACTCAAACTACCTATATATAAAACACGTACTGTGCTTAAAGATTTTGGTCGTGAAGTATCAAGTGTAGTCTGAACTTGAGTAGGTTTAATACTGACCCCCCAACGCGTAGAGGTGCTATTTAATGAGCCCCCAGTAACGCCATATGCTTGTGTCGGGTTTAGGTTGGGAACCTGCGGCCAGTGTGGCACGACGTTGCGGGGACTGCTTAGTGGCGGCAGTACAGTTCTCCCTTACGAAAAGTAGTCTGGCCTTCGCCGAGGCCAGCCCGTCGCCGAGGCGATCCTGTTGCCTGCAGATCCGGTACCCTCAAAAACCAGCTAAAGCTGGTGAAGAATCCTCGTCTGATTTCGAGAAGACCTTCCGTGGAATAGAAGTCATTTATCAATAAGGATTTCTTATAAAAGTTGAGCTCCGAGTTATTTTTTTCGAGTTTTGGAACTAATATCTGGCTGACGGGACGGAGCGACTCTCTATCTCTCTCACTCTAACTAGACGGGAGGACGATATCCGAGTGACCTGTCCAAGTTGTATACGAGTAGAAGGAAATCGGCCATCTTGTCGTTCACTGAAAAGATCCAGTAATATACGAATTGTACGTATACGTCCATAATGATTTGTCAACGTTGCTCATTATTCCGTACTAAAACCGTTTTACATACAATCGAATTTGAACTTCGACTAAATCGTGCGCACTAGCAATTCAGATGCGCGGATATCTAGTCACATTTTACCGTTACCTTACGATGACGTAAATGCAAAAACGGTATTATACAATATGTTTACAGATTCGATTTATTAATACATGTTGATGAAGTCCTTTTTTTGGTGCCGCAGTGGAAATGCTTTGCGCATACACCCGGGAATGGGTCGTCCTCGGGGATATGGGGGAGTCCCGGCGTTCTCCCCCCGTTACCCATGGCACCGATATACCGCACTAAAATCACTGTAATTTTAAAGAGTAGTGGGGGACAAGGAACGAGGATTCCGACGTTAGGGGGTTGTACTGTGGTGCGGAACCACCCCTGTGGAGGTGACATTGGTCCCTTGGGGGACTGACTAGCCGTCGAGGTGCCCTGTTACTCAATAGATCCGGGGCACCTCACCTAAGACGGCATTGGTGGCACTCGTTGGGTTTTAGTGGGTACAGCGTCGCCCACCTTACCATTTATCGGGCGTAGCGAGTCCCACATACCCGCCTGGGGAGTCTACCTCCCCACCCTATGCCTAAGAACATTTCCCGGCGGAAAAGAAAAAAGGACACATGTTAATGAAGTCCTGCATGTTGAATTAGTTATCATAGGTATATATCTTATTTTTTACTCCCCGCGTCTTTGTCCTAAGTTCTCTTAGTTACATTTGATATTAATGAGAGAATTTCCTGTCCGATTCACCCTTAAAAACCACCGAAAGAAGGCTACTTGTTATAAAACCACGCGAGCGAAACTGCTGGCTACAGCTAACAGTTATAAAATTAATAAAAAAATTCAATAGAAGACAACACATTTTATTTCACTTCATTAAAGCAGAAATATTTTTCTGATAGAACAGAACCCTCGATTTTATTACGATTTACATTTATCTCGTTCACAATCACATGACGATGATGTCCCGAAGGATACATTCACCTAGTTTCTTGAGGGAATATAAAGGGAATATTAATACGTAAGAGTTTTGAAACATTTGGCTCGGAGCCAGCGCGCAGAGTAAGCCCGACCAAATTACGTTTTATATCTAAGGGATTATCTATCCCTTAGATAAAAGAAGAAAAGAAAAAGGTTATGCTAATTTGTTTTTTTTTTCTAAGTTTTACATATTGAGTAGTAAATGTTGTATGTAAGTGGCAGGTATGCGCGTGGTAGCGTTTTGCTTTTTATTTCGGACAGCTATTTCGCTTCCACAAAGGAAAGGAAGACAAGCGGACCTGGCCTGGCACCAAAAAGGAAAATCCCCGTGTGAGTATAGGCTAGTGGGGGAATAGAGGAAGTGTTATATCAGAAGTAGCATATCCTAGGTGGATATGCTACTTCTGATGCTGATGCTCTACTACTAAAACAATAAAGCCGAAATCGTGTTTGTTTCTTGGAACGCACCAATCGCAATAATAATAATAATAAAACACTTTTTTACGGATTTTATCGCGGTTTATTAAGATTTTTACAACTTTGTAACATTAGGACGTATGACACCTCAGTCCTCCCGTGACCATGGTTGCTGTAAAGTATCCGAAATGTCGGGCTTGTAAAAATCTTAATAAACCGCGATAAAATCCGTAAAAAAGTGTTTCATTATAATGAGTGAAATTCGCGTAAACATTAGAAAACAATAAATAATAATAAACTTTTATTTTGAGGCTGTATAGGCCCATATATAAATACTTTAACCTAAAGATACATAATTATAAAGCAATGACTACAGGATCTTTCGGATCGGATATTAAAGTTCTTGCGTTTGACCTAACTAACAGCTGTAAAGTATAAAGTATCTGAAACGCCTGTCATGTATAAACCGCGATTAAACACAGTAAAGCTGTTTCATTATAATGGGTTACAACTAGTTTACTCTCTACGTGGCATGTTGCTAACCACAGTTGCTAACAACGTTTATATGTTTTTTTTTATGTTAGTTGGATAGGCAAACTGGCAAACGTACCATCTGATGTTAAGTGGTCGACGTCGCCCATGAACATAAACTAGTATACCTGGAACGAGCCCAGGCAACCCATCTATGTGTTGCCTATCCTGAGACATACACCCGTATTCACAAACGTTACTGTGCGGTCTCACAGTGCGCGCGAGCACACAGGGCGGGCGTAAAACTTATTCATAGACAATACTTGAGTGGCGGCACTATGCGTCCCTTAGAATGAACGCACAGCTAAGGTAGCCTGCTATCTGTTTTAAGCAACGCATAGCTATTGTCTCTCGATTCTCTGTGGTCTATTATGTGTTACGATAAATATTTTTCGGAGTTGGATTTTACTGTGTGTCATAATTTTCCATTTTAATAGCGTGCTTATACAATAGATTATAGTAGTGAAGAAGAATTTGATAATTATATCAATGAGAGAAGCACAATAATTACCAGAAAAGTGATACGGGATTTCCTAAATCCTTTTGATTATTATATATTATTATGTTGGGTCAATATTTAATAATATAATATAATAATATAAAAATATTTAAAACCAAACTAAAAAATCATATTATATCTATATGTATGTACTTATATTGTTGTCTAATGTTTCCAATTTATCATTATAATGAAACAACTTTTCGTCTTTATCCGTCATGTCGGTCATGTAAAAACCGCCATAAAATCCGTTGACGTTGAAAAATTTACAATAATGATTTTTCTCTTCCAGGGGCTCCCAAATTAACCTTTGCAACGGCATGGTGGGCATGACGGGCCTCGTGCCGAAAGTGCCCAACGGGTGTGGAGAGAAGAAGCCCATGGCGGCGTTGACACACCTTCCCAAGCGGCCGCCAGTGGACATCGAGTTCTCGGAGCTGTCCTATTCCGTGAGCGAGGGCAGGAAGCGAGGGTACAAGGCCCTACTCAAGGGCATCAACGGCACCTTCAGGTCCAGTGAGCTGACAGCCATCATGGGGCCGTCTGGTGCTGGGAAGAGTACGTTAATGAATATTTTAGCTGGATACAAGTAAGTGGGAATTATAACTAGTCGTCGCCCGTAGCTACGTCTGAGTAATTTGAGATATACAGCCGACTGATGATGACTATTTTCATAGCCTGCCTCTTATTGCTAACGTTTAGGATGAGTAGTTTCGAATCCAACATTCAATTAACATCCAAAAAACACTACATCTTTTTTATTTCAATATAGTATGTTTATTGTTATGTATTAAAAATGCAGAGTGGCGGGTTTGTTGGCGTTCGTTGAAAGAGACCTATGTCCATTAGTGGACGGACACGGACTGATAGTGATGAAGCTGAAGATACCAAATATAATTGTAAGTGAAATTCGCGTAAACATAAGCAACAATATATTAATATGGCTGTTAATAATGTTATTCTGTAATGACGCAACAAAGGATTCTTAATATGCAAAGAAAAAGTACGAACGAATGATGCTTATAATTACTACACATAACAAATGTAATTTTGGTATACATGTCTACCTGTACGAAGTTTTACCGCTACGTGTTCTCCACCGAGACCCATTAAACTGCCGTTTTGAAAATACCTTATACATGGAATGTGCATTTTTACGTAAAACTTAAATCAGCTTGTAATTATATCCTTACGTCACTTCGAATCCCGAAAAATTTATATTATGACTATACATGACCCGGTCATAAGTCAACTCACACCACTTTAACCTAGCCCCGTGGTCACCTCGTCAGAAGTAAGTTTCGGAAATCTATACTAATGTACCTACTGTAGGTACTGTTTGTAAGATCTATGACGTAATGTTTTAAACCAGTCATTTGTGTCATGATCAGCAGTGCCCATATACAACTGTATTATGCGAGCGAACCTTTTTTTTTCTTTCAACCTTTCTTCAAACCCGCAAGGGACCGACGCCACCTCCACAGAGGGGTTGTCCCGCACCACAGAACAACCCCTCCCAACGTCGGGACAGTACAATGGGCTGAGGTTCCCATCCTCGCCCCGCATAAGTCAGGACTTATGAGGCGGAATTCGAATCCGCGACTTTAGCGTAACTTGCATCACTTGTCATTTTTTTCATGCAGAATCTTTTAATCATTCAACTATCTGTGTAGACGTCAGAATGTCTAGTATCTAGTGGGGGAAGGGATAGTCGCGTATTTATAGATACGAAGGGCGATGCAGTTCACCGCCCTATTTTACGACAAAAATTAGACGAAAATAACTTCCTTGCGTCACCAGACATGTCAGACACATAAGAAATAATATAAACAATCACTACTTCAGTCTAGGCTTGTAAAAACTTGATGTTACTAAATCATCGAGTATATAAGCAGTAATGTTAATATAAATAAAATAAAAGAATTTTGAAAATCGGTTTGCAATTGACGTTCAAATCGAAGAACATACATTAAAAAATTATACATAACTAGCGGCCCGGCACGTGCTTCGCTACGTATAAAGTGAAAAAAAAAATTGGAACATCAAATTACACTGAAAAAAGTTTCAATATGACCCCAACTGAAAAAGTTTCAATT
The DNA here is from genome assembly GCA_963853865.1 of Helleia helle. Taxonomy (NCBI): domain Eukaryota; kingdom Metazoa; phylum Arthropoda; class Insecta; order Lepidoptera; family Lycaenidae; genus Helleia; species Helleia helle. The sequence continues at coordinate 1,587,093 of OY971418.1, read as the reverse complement.
TGACAGCAAAATCTCCATTAACAAAATGATCCGCCATTTATTGAATTAAAAAAAAAGAACCGCTCGACCGATTTTGTGCAAACTTCACATAAACCATCTACTAAATAGTCCGAACAAAGCCTAAACATTTGGTTGGGATTGGTGAGCCCGTTCTTGAGTTTAAAATAATTACAACGAAAAGTGGCATTGATTTTTATATATAAAGATATATATACAGACGAAGATATTACATAGAACCTTTATTTTGAAATCGTTTAAAAATATGCTCCTTATTATAAAACTATATGCTATTTTTCCTCTCCGTTTATTTTTAATAATAATAATATGTTGGGACAACTCACACGGCCATCTGATCACAAACTAGGCGGAGCCTGTTCTTATGGTAACCAGACAACTGATATATACTTATCTATTTCTAAATACATACATAATATTATAGATAAACTACACCCAGACACAGAACAAATGATCATGCTCATCATCGACCCACGACCCTTTAGCAGTCAGGGTCACTAACCACTAGACCAACATTATTATATCTGTGTATGTTTATCTTCCAGAACCTCAAACGTCAGCGGCTCAATCCTAATCAACGGGAAGGAGAGGAACCTGCGCAGGTTCAGGAAGCTCTCATGCTACATCATGCAGGACGACTGCCTCCTCCCCCACCTCACCGTCACAGAAGCCATGCACGTCTCCGCCAACCTGAAGCTCGGCAAGGATATGACGATCGCAGCCAAGAAGATCGTCATCAACGAGATCCTCGAAATGCTGGGTTTGGTGGAAGCGAGCGAGACGAGAACGATCAACCTTTCTGGTGGGCAGAAAAAGCGGTTGTCAATCGCGCTAGAGCTGGTGAACAATCCTCCGGTCATGTTCTTCGACGAGCCCACGTCTGGGCTGGACAGTTCCTCGTGTTTCCAGTGTATATCGTTGCTCAAGTCGCTGGCGCGGGGTGGCAGGACGATCATATGCACCATCCACCAGCCATCAGCGAGACTGTTCGAAATGTTTGACTTCCTGTACACCCTGGCGGATGGGCAGTGCATCTACCAGGGGCCAGTCCGGGGGCTGGTGCCCTTCTTGTCTACGATGGGGCTCAATTGCCCCAGTTATCACAACCCTGCTGATTACAGTAAGTGTGTTTTGCTGAACCGTTTTCATGTACATTTTAGCTCATTTCATAATAATAATAATAATAATCATCATCATCATCATCACCACCACCATCGTCGTCATCATCATCATCATCATCATCACCATCACCATCATCGTCATCATCATCATCAACAACAACATCAACATTTCCATCCACTGCAGGACGTGCCTTTTTAAATGATAGACAAGACGGTCCCTTCTTTCATACCGCAAAATTCATTACAATATGGCTCCGGTTAAGTTGTTTTTATAAACAATCGTATGTCATTATTATTGTAATACTTAAACAATAACAACAATATTGAAAATGATTACAAGATGAACGATAAAATAATTATCATACTACAAATGGATGTGTTTTTAGTAAACAAGAATATAAACAATACTTCGCCATCAACAAATACTTACGTCAGATAAATTTGTTGTTTACTCAAAACTTTAGGTACCAGTATCTACTTCAACTACAATATCTACCAATGTGATGCAATATTTATTTATACAATATTTTTAACAATACAATAAATAAAATCGATAGGAGGTAGCGTGCTTGAATCATATTACACTTCCAGGGCTCGTGATATTTCGCCTATGACCACGCCTTCTTTGGAGGCCGTAACATAAAGATTCAAAACTAGCTGTTGCCTGTAGCTTCGCTCGCGTTAATTTTGTTTTATACTCGTATTCGGTGTGATGATGATTATTTTATAGCCTAAGTTACTCCTTATAACATCAGCTATCTGCTAGTGAAAGTCTTATCAAAATTGGCCTAGCTGTTTCTGTGATTAGCTGAAACAAACAGACAGACAAAAATTTAAAAAAAAAAATGTTATTTTCATATATTATTATGTACCATGTATTCATCCATATGCATTATACTTTACTTGTAGCTCGTTTGTAACAATAATATGCATGTAATATTTCCAGTAATGGAGGTGGCGACGGGTGAGCACGGGGACTGGGGCAACAAGCTGGTGATGGCGGTGAACAAGGGCAACTGTGGACGTGGGCAAACGTCCACGTCTTCGTCGTCGTCGTCCGTGCCGCAGAACTGCAACTACAACAACCAGAGCAAGAACAACGTCAAGAAGGAGGCACTGGAGATTGTTATAGGTGACTTTATAGTTTATAATATGGAAGTTATATTATGCTCGTGTACTCAAGCATCGAGCACCCGGATCGATGTGAGCCATAAAATTCCGAAACTTGTCAGTGATTTGTCACTGACGTAATTGCAATTAAACAAACCAGTTGTCTGTAATTTACGTCCCATCGGCCAATCATGCATCAATGCCCATCAGTCGGCCAATCGGAGCGCAGAACCGGCGCAGTATCGCAACACAAATTTGGCAGAATTTGTTTTCATACAAAACACAACATTACCGCTTTATTCCGGTACGATGTACTCGATGTACTCAAGTGACAATAAATCTAAATAGTAGTTTAAATAAGTTTTCGGTATTGGTAGGGAAGCCTAAATCCATAACTAGTGGGCCGACCGAAAATTATTGAAAAATATATGGCCAATGAACGCGAAATAAGAAAATTTATTCGCTCGATATGATTTATTGCATATTTTTGTAGTGTGAAAATTTATTAGCGATCCAATGCCTACTGTTTTCTTACCGATATTCACCGAAACAATCTTTTTTATAGCGGATTTTTACGTTCGTACGTACGTAAATTGTATCGTGTGCGTGTATTTGAAGCAAAAATAAGTTAAAAAACCGCGCGAAAATCTAATAAAAATAGCTTGGTCAACATAACTTTTCTTCCTTGTTGATCAAAATCCCAACGTGCTTATCATTAACGGAATCAACACCCCTCGTGTTAAGTAGACTGTCGTAAAACCCCAGCTTGGTATCGATCGCTACGGTGTTAGACACGTGGGTTCATAGTTCAGTTGTACAGCGCCATCTAGTTTAATTCTAGTTAAACATGGAGATTTAATTATAATATTTAATTTGTTGTTTTTTGGCTTGTATAAGAATCTTATTAACTGATGTATCATATAAACACCAAAAAACGCCCCGGCTTAACACGGTAGCGCAATTTGGACAAAAAATGCAACAAAATCAAATAAAAAGTTCTGTTTGTTCGGCAAAGTTAGGTACAATTTATAGTAGTATGACTTCTTATACTGTGATGATAGTGTTCAGGTTCCTAGCTAACCTTCTGGCTATGTTTCGACAAGTCTCGTATCTAACAGTGGAACGTCCGTTTCATTTATTTCTTTTTTTCGCAGATAAACCAACGTGTACAGTAATAGACATGTCCGAACCTGCCCTGAACGCTGAAAAAAAACCAGTCATAAACTCGACCAACCTAGCGCCGGTAACTTGCACCACGTCCCTATTAGACTCCAGCGAGAGTTTCACAAAGAAGACCCAGAAGACTGGCTTCCCCACCTCCGGGTGGAAGCAGTTCTGGATCCTTCTAAAGAGAACCTTTAAGAGTATCTTACGAGACCAGACGTTGACGCACCTGCGGCTATGCTCTCACACCATAGTGGGTCTACTCATAGGCTTCCTGTACTACGACATAGGGTCGGACGCGGCGAAAGTGATGAGCAACGCCGGCTGCATCTTCTTCACCGTCATGTTCACCATGTTCACCTCCATGATGCCCACTATCCTCACATGTGAGTATTCAAATATTTTATATCAGATTTTACAAAGTTTAATACTAAAAACGGGCCTTTTTTCAAAGTACATAAAGTCAGAACTTTCAAAAACTTTGATAGTAGAAACAGACCAGCGTTTTCTAAAGACATTAATTTGTAAGTCACAAAAGTTTGTATTCCGACGATATAGTGGGGATTGCATGATACTTGAGGTGTGTTTGAATCCCAAAGCGCATGCATTGTTGAGTTGAGCAACAGAGCACCTCAACGGCTAGTCAGTCCCACAAAGGACCGACGCCACCTCCACACAGGGTTTGGCCCGCACCACCGGACAACCACTCCCAACGTCGGGACAATGCAATGGGGTGAGGTTCCCATCCTCGCCCTTGTCCCCCCCCCCTGTTCTTGTGACCCCTCTTATAAGAGGGGTACAAAGAGCAGGTCTCTCGGTTCAATTGGCTTCGCTCGAAGTGCTGGGTCCACCTTAGGCTACTAAGTCCCACCTCCACAACAATGCTTGAGACTATTGCTAACCTATTCCGACAACTGGTACTGGTATATTGGTTTTAAATTAACGCGATCACTTTTCATATTTAGAATGCTGTGTGCCTAAGATGCTGGGTTACATACCTACGTATTTTGTGTTCAAAGAACAATGTTTGCTTGTTCCAGTCCCGACGGAGATGAACGTGTTCGTGAGGGAGCATTTGAACTACTGGTACTCACTGAAGGCGTTCTACTTCGCTAAAACCATAGCGGATCTACCCTTTCAGGTACCTATTATACATATTATGTGTAATATTATAGTTTGTTATTCACGGACCATCTACACACATGATGTTATCCTAAATGTCATAACTCATTCATGTCATACAATTTCCATTTTATAATAATTATACTACGAATAAATAATAAGTCAGGAAATGTAACTGCGTTATAAAAATGACCCAACAAAAGTCGTGTCCAAGTAGGCGGGGCTTAAAAGTCGTGTCCAGCGTAGTAGTGGGTCGTTTTCGAATTTTTGACGAACGAAACGCAACCGTTTTTCCGACGACGAAAACGGTTGCAGAAAACGGTCGTCGTTGCAACTGGTTTGAAGACGACATGATATACATTATACGAAACTTATCGATTAAGGAACACTTTGAGGTTTTTTTCGTCGTCCGTTTTGTCATGAAATAGTTGTAGTTTTTGCAACTATAAAGTTATTCTATAAAATTAGTAGTTAGGAGTATTTTATATTTTTACCAGGCGTATTTAAATTACATTTTATATACAATAATTGATATTTTTTTGTAACTACATTTTTTTTTTTTGTTTTTATATATTTTCTATATATATTACATGTACCCAGTAAATCGTTCATCAGGCATATTAACATTTAAAAACATAATTTTTTCCACCTTACTGGTACTCAGTCTTGTCCTGCGTTGATTAATAATTAGTCCAGACTTCGAAAACATCCGTTCACAGGGGACGGATGTTGCCACAATATTGCAGTGCTGGATATATAGCTTGGCCATATGTGGATAAACTGCGCGGTGATTCCTCCACCACTCTAGGGGACAATTCCAGTCCCCAGCCGAGTTCTTCCGAGGTAACATTTCATCGGCCAAAAATATATCAACCTCCTTGATGGCTCGGGATAGGGGTGTACCTTGTCCAGCAGGCTGACCAACCAACTTATCAAAAATTGCCCAAGGGCTTATATCGTCATCGGGTTTGGGTTCTTGGATCCGTTGTGGTGTTGGCTCCTTTGCAATTTGTTGGCCAATAATCTCAGCAACGAGTGTCTTCACACGGTCTTTTGTTTTTAACGCCTCGTTGCGATCCGCAAATGCCTGCATTTTGAACCTTGGGTCCATAAATGTACAAAGAGCAAATGTACCACTTTGCTCTATTCCCCTAAGCCGCTCAGCTATTCCGGATTTTAGTACATCTACAACATTCATGACTGCCTGATTGTTTATTTTACCCACCATTACACTTAAGGCCTCTTTAAGACATCTTGTCATGACAATGACCGAACTTCCGGTCAAATATTTTTCGCCACTTAAATCTTTGGTCAATTCTTCAAAAGGCCGTAAGACCGTGATTAGCTGGGCAAACATTTCCCATTCATTTATGCTAATTTGTGGTAAATCGCGATCCACAAGGGCCATTGTAGAGCGGACTGCTTCTTTTAATTCCAAAAATCGGTTTAACATATAAAACGTTGAATTCCACCTAGTGTCTACATCTTGTATTAGGCGTTTGGGTTCCTGATATTGTTGCAACTGATACTTGGCCAAGCGCTCTGCCGACACGGTACTTTTTTTGTAGTGACCTACTACTCTTTTTACTTTGTCAATGTGCTCTTGGCAAGGCTTTATCGCATCTTCCACGATCAAATTAAGGGTATGAGCAAAACACCCAAAATGTTTAAATCCTAGGTATTCTTTCAAGCTCTTAACAATATTTGCTGCATTATCACTTATTACAAAGTTTACTTTATTTGTAAGTCCCCACTGATCCACGATAGCATTAAATTCAGATGCAATATTCGCTGCTGTGTGGTTACCGGAGAAATGGCAGCATCCCAACAAAACTGTTTTAAATTTCATGTCAGTACTTAAGTAATGACCGGTAATGGCGATGTAACTCTCTGTTATTCGCGAGGTCCATAAATCTGTGGTTAAACAAATAGATTGAGCATCATTGGCTACTTCCATCTTTATTTGTTGTTCAATTTTATTGTATACTTCGTCGAGTAAAGTGTTGGACAAAGTTTTTCGTGTCGGCAATTTATAGCCAGGTATCCAACGGCAAAATTTCTTAAAAGCTCGCTCTTCAACGATGGAAAACGGATGGAAAGCATCCACACACAAATCCAGTAAATCCTGGTCTATTATTTGATCCACACTTATCTTTTTACTAATATAACTATCTAAGACTTTTTGACGTTTTGATGGTGGAACTTGAGGCATACAAGCTGTTGAACTTGAAGGTAATATTTCAGTAGGTAAAATAGGATCGTTCTCACGTGAAATTGGTTGGTTTTGTTCCTCTATTAGCGTAGAAAATATCCAGGGTGTTTTCTTTTTATATGATTTCTCAAATTTGCAGTAGTCGATTTGTAACTCAATTTTTCATGACATAAATGGCATTTAGCTTTTTTATTTTCTATGTCTTTGTCGAAATGCGACCATAAAACACTAGCATTTCGTCGTCCCGCCGACATAACGATAGAATCAATAGTTTGTATTTAATTAATAAACCTATTGCACAATTTTTATTATTAATTATTTAATATAAATTAAATGTTTTTAAACTCTACGCTACTATAATCCAATATTTACAAAATTATTTACAAAAAGTGTTGTACAACACAAACACACATAACACTAATTACTTAATTTGTAATGATAACAATCTAAGTTCTAACTCTCACTGGGAACAATTGCTACTAGAAAAAAATTACAATAATATAAACAAATAAATTCATCGGCTCTGTTTCCAAGAATTTTACCTGCCGAGTGCCGGCTATCTAGATTATTAATGCCAGGCGATTTTGTACTTTAAGTAAACGGGTTAGCTAAGTAAGTACATGCACGTGTTTGAATGGCGTACCACGAACGGTAGCTTTGTCAGGATGTAATAAAAAATCGACTGTATTCTCTAGGCAATAACTTACATTTTTAACTGTATTTGACGATAGCTTTGAGAAGGGGTTATAAAAATCGACCGTATTCCTTAGACGAAAAGTTACATTGTTTATTGTAAGAACTGCATTTGCGAACGCATCAAATCAATTGCGTCTTCGTCATCGTCGTTTATATACAGTTTCGTTCGGTACGTTTCGTTCGCGGTTCGCGACGATGAAAACGTTTTAGGTCCATAGTCTTTGAATAACTTGTTTGGGAAACGAAAACTGTTTGGATCTAGGACGGAAAACGGTTTCATCGTCGCGAGACATAAAACGGTTCTTAAAAACGGTTCGTCTTCGCAACGCCCACCGCTAGACTCCAGCGCGTCATCAGTCGGACATTTTTCTTACAAGCGAACACACGTCAAACTTACGCATACTTTTTGGTTTTTTCATTATGAATTGCAGCTGCTAATCATCATGCCATCATGTGTAGTGAAGTGGTGCAGGAGCCATACAAAATCAAAACCTCCAGGGATTACTTCTCACTAGTAAATAGTAGTAAAATTATATTATATTCAAATACGTTAATGTAATACGCAAACCGACATGGTCAATACTATGCAAAATGAAGTCAGTCAATTTTTGAACCAATGTAGAAGGTCTTTTATTTATTCTTCATGAAATGTATAATGCACCTAATATATTTATATTTTTATTATTATTTAAATATATATCGATATAATTGAGGTATTTTAAAAATGATTTTGCATTTTGCTTGCTTTGTTTTCTTTTAGTATCCCAGCCGATCCAATTCGGCAAAATAAGTAGTTAGCTGCAGCACAAGACATACTCTTATCTTTCAAGCTTAACTGCAGCAAGCTTGAAAGACAAGAGTATCCCAGGGAAGAGCTTATAAGGAGGCGTTGCGACTGGCCAAAGTCGGGCTCGACCTCGTGATCAGCCGCATAGAGAGGTTAGGGCTTCGGGTCAGAGTTGAGAAGACCAAAGTCCTTCTCTTTCGCGGGACCGGTACGAACCTACGGTAGCTACCCTCCAGATCCGAGGGGGGAGGGTCAGGATGAGCCCCCAGAGTATCTGTGGCCCATCCTTGACGGAGGGTGGACCTTCGACCCACATTTGTCAATATTGGGATCGACGGTCGTGAAGGCAGGAAGTGCGCTGGGCAGACTTCTCCTGAACCTTGAAGGAACCAGCGCCGCCTGCAGGCAGCTATACTCCGGAGTATGGCAATGTATGGTGCATCCATTTGGGCGGGTCACCTTACCGCGAGGAATAAGGCCCAGCTGGTACCGTACAGTATTGTGGGTGACAGCCACACAGTGAGGGACAGACTGACCTAGCCGGCGACTCCCGTGGGAATTTGTGGTGGAGGTTCTTGCCGAGACGCATTCATATATCTTGGTTAGGAGCCCTCGTTTGTACGGGATCCTACGGGTTCGCTGACTAGGACAGGAGCGTTAATACGGAGGTGGGGGGAGGACCCGGCACGGCAGTCGTATGACAAAAGCCTAACGGCTGCTTTGCATCCAGTCCTCGAGAGGTGGATGCGGCGCAAAGCACAAACCCCCTCACCTTCCGTCTGACACAGGTGCTCACTAGGCATGGTTGCTTGGATGAGTACCTGTGCCGGACCGCCCACAGGGAGCCAGTAACAGTATGTTACGATTGTGGCGCGGCGGTGGACTCGGCCTAAAGAAATCATTGTAAAAAAATATTAAATAATATTGTTTTATTATTGACTTTGGTCCACTTATTGCATGACATCGTCCACACAGCTATCACTCGACTGTCATAGGTGACATTGCAGCATGCGCGCCGACCAATACCTGCATTTATTCTGAAATTAAACAAATCACCAATGACGTCTATTTGTAACCTCGAAAGTGATTCGTATTTTAAATCATACGTCGTTTTGGTTTAAAGTAGGCCCACTTTTTATGTGTCATTTGTTCTGAGTTAGACTTCCTGACTTATTATTTATTCGTAGTAATTAAAGGTAAATCGTTATGTCAGAAATTGTTTTCATATAAATTTTCCTAGTACATTTACATTCTTGTGTAAGTCTTTGTACATAAGTACATAATAAAAACTGCAACATTTGACACATACGTACACTTTATATAAAGGCGCATTTACACATTCGTTCGAATCGCGATGCGAAAGGCGAGTGAATTACGAGCACGCATATTATGTAAACAGTGCGCTCGCTATTCGCCTCGTGCCTTGCCTCGCGTTTCGTACGCTCGCGTTGTGAGCGGTTTTTCGGACGCGAATCCAAGTGCACGAACATACTGTTTACACATTCGCTTGCATTCAGTGATAGCTACCGCTCGACCCAACAGGGGGTGTAGACAAAATGGAGTGGAGTTGAGTGCGAATTTTAGCAGTCCTAGCACTTTATCAAAGGGAAGAGTTAATTTGGAACTCAAAATATCGGAATCATAAAGATGATAAAAGATAAACGATGCATGGAACCGAATATTCACTCGTATAGGATTGCCAGTCAGCAACTTAAAATTAAAGAATTCATTAATGGCCAGTTTTAGTACATATCTTCGAAAGAAGAAATCGTCTATCAAATCGGAGGATATCTAATTAATCTGTATGGACGATAACTATGCCGCGCGCATGGCCGCATGCATTATTATTTCCACGTCCTCCATATTCGTTAAAATGTTAAAGTAGTTCTTTTAACTATGATTGATATATTTAATTTAAATGACAACATATTTTATTTTAATGTCATAATAATGTCTTTCATTAGAGTGTCATAATTATAGACTTATAATATAGTACGACAGTATATTATATGTTTATGGTCATATAATATTTTACTAAAATGTCAATATGTCCTGCAGATAGTGTTCAGCGGCGTGTACGTGATCATCGTGTACTTCATGACGGGGCAGCCGATGACGACGGACCGCGTGCTCATGTTCACCACCATCAACATCCTCACGGCGCTGGTGGCGCAGTCCATTGGCCTGCTCATCGGGGCCGCCATGGACGTGGAGACCGGCGTCTACCTGGGTCCCGTCACCACCATCCCCGTGGTGCTCTTTTCTGGGTTCTTCGTCAACTTCAACGCCATCCCCGGCTACTTGCAGTGGGTGACGTACCTCAGCTACGTGCGCTACGGTTTCGAGGGCGCCATGCTCTCCGTCTACGGCTTCGGCCGCGAGAAGCTGCACTGCTCCATCCCATACTGTCACTTCCGTACCCCGAGTCTGTTCCTCAAAGAGATGACCATGGACAAAGCCAACTTCTGGGTGGACGTGGGCGCACTGTGCGTATTCTTCGTATTCATTAGAGTAATCTCCTATCTAGTATTAAGGTTCAAGTTGAAAATGATGCAGTAGGCGATAGATTCGTTCGTGAATTTTGATCGAACACTGCCCGTGCGTTTGTTTAGCGATCACGCGGTTTGCGATTATGCGAATACGCAGCTCGCGATTGCGATTAGTGCTCTGAGCGGGAGTGACTTGAGTTGATATTACGTGTCGCGGACATATTACGCGTTCTGCGATTACGCGCGATCTGTGCGCGTCCGGAATGACACGCCTGCGCAAATAGTCCGTTAACGTAGATGTAATATAGTTTTCGAAATATATAGCTTTATAGGACGTTCGATAGTGTTTATACATAATAGGTGTAAGATTTTATAGACCACTGAAGGACGAACGAGACCTTCCCTCTCCTTCACTTTCCGATTGGGCCCATGACTTAATTTTAAGTTACTTAATGATATTAATTTGGAGTATCACAATTTAGGCATTTTAAGTACGCTTGAGGTATTTGTATGAACGCTCTGTCAAAGTTACGCAAACGGTGTATAGTTTAATAGTGTACGGGGTAGTGCTGCCATCTAGCGGTCAAAACTAAAACTAGTCCTGTACTAAAATGATCATGAAATAATGAAAGTCATTGCAATTGGCAGCAAAATGTACTCAGGTTTGGTTATATGAATGTGATAGAATTATAGATAAGTGCGATAACATAATGTACCTAATATTATGTATAATTTAAATAGTATAAGTTTTAAAATAATTTTATGTTTAATGTGATAATTATTATGTGATTGATTCAACAATGGAGTGGACAAAATATATGTAGAGTCTCTTTGGGATAATTATTAGTGTGGGTGTGTGCAAAGAGATTAGATATGAATTGAATAGGATTTAGTCATGATGATATACGCAGATCGTCCGTCTTATATCTGCATTGTAAATGTGATCACAATAAGTAATAGGAAACTGTATCATGAGACAAATTTCAGGATATTTCGTACATTCATATTCTGTCCCTGATGTTGGCAGCACCACTAATATATTGCACTTTATTTTATAATGAACTTTTATTGTTTGTATACATTTTTGTATAGTCATTTTTCTATATTTTGTATAGCAAGAAATTGACGACTACTACAAATACATCAATGTACAGTCCCTTCACTGCAGGTTCAATATAGCAGTAATAGTTCTGAGCAATATTCAAGGTTTAATAAGACTGTCTATAATGAGCCATATTTTTATTTATTAAATATGTCTTTATTTTTAGGTAATAGATTTGGAGAAAAGTCAAAAAAGTAAAAAAAAAACACAGGGCAGCAATAAATCGTAATATTTTAAACAATGATTTTTTCTTTACATGTAGTGAAAACTTTGATCTCAACGGTGATATTTACAGCAACCACATAAACACATTAGTATTCCAATTGTAACATATTTGTTCGTCAATTATGTGTAATTATGTGTATTATAAATGTGAAGCACATCTCATAATAACACACAATCTTTTCCTCTTTTATCTTCATATCTGTATAGGAACGACAATATATTATTCTAGTTGTATTGGTTTGACATATTATTTTCTAATGTTTACGCGAATTTCACTCATTATAATGAAACACTTTTTTTACGGATTTTATCGCGGTTTATTAAGATTTTTACAACCCCGACGTTTCGGATACTTTACAGCAACCATGGTCACGGGGGGACTGGAGGATAACGTCGGGTTTGTAAAAATCTTAATAAACCGCGATAAAATCCGTAAAAAAGTGTTTCATTATAATTGGTTTGACATGTCTCATTCTAATCCAGCAAATTTAGATAATTGGTCGTGTTGGACCGGGATATAACATAAACCGGTGTTTTGTGTTATGTTAAACCAGTAAGTCTGTCCTGGCCGAAAAGCGCTACTTACTTACTGGCTTATTAAGTTTAGTAAGTACTTACTTCGGCCAAACACGCCCATTGTATGAGTAATTTACCTTCGCTATTTTGAAGTTATTATTATAGTGCTTAGAGATTAATTAATCACTTTGCGTCAGTCATAGCTAACTCAAATCAGGTACTGTCCTTAAATCTGACAGTTGTATTGGTTTGACACATGTCAATCTAATGATATTCATGTTTTTGGCACATTTTAGTGAGAATGACGCTTTTTGTATCCGTGATCGTTAAAGTAAGACATATTGCGTAATTTTGGCAGTTCAAGTGATTTAAAGCTGATGGGCGTACATATCTACTCAATTATTCACATAACATTCTAGATTTTAAATAGAATAAAAGTATGTTTCAAACTAAAGGTTTTGGTAATTCTCTATGTCTAACTTAATTACCAGTATTTATTAATGAATAATAAACGACTGTGATTTTTATAAATGACGATTTTTATTTCACCTCTCTACCAACCTCTCGAGTAAGACGACGACCTCTGTAGCTCAGTGGTTAGCGCACTGGCGCTCAAGACGGAGGTAGCGGGTGCGAATCCCGCCAGGGAACAAAATAAAAGCTTTCTGTGTTACTGGGTCATGGATGTGTATTAAATATGTGTATTATATAATAAAAATCTTAACTATATGTATAATATAAAAGTATTAAATATATTTCCGTTGTCTGGTACCCGTAACACAATTTCTTCGAGAACTTACCACGGGACCAGAATCCAGATTGACGTGGTGTGAAAGCGTCCATAGATATTATTATTATTAAGGTGATTGATGGACACAGACGACGTTATCGTGAATCTGTTGACGATCATCATCAATCATCATCATCATCGTCAATATATAAGGCTAAATAATTTTGTTGTGTTGTGCAGTGGCACAAGCAGCGGTGAGAGAAGGCAACTAGAAGGCAACCTTAGCGTTTTGAATTCTTTTGGGCACAAACTATATAGCAATACTACGTATTCTATTGGGTATATTCTTTTAACCAGTGTACAATTTTTAATAATTACCAATGAGGTAAGTAGATCAGTCATAGAATGAATTAAAAATTTAATTATCTAAGATTATCCGGGCGCGATTTAACTAGGCAACCTATTTATAATGTGTGAATCACAAATAAATAATAGGTGACGGTATAACATTTTTCTTATACGTCTTGCATTATTTAAAGATACGCGAAGGTACAAAATATGTCATCACCTATGGCTATCGACGGCTAAGCAAAGCGTCATCTGTACTTCTTGAGCGAACATATTGTTTTAATACTATGAGATAAAATCTTTTATAGCTAAATAATTTAGATGTTCTTCCTTTATCTCTAAATATTTAAAAGAACGAATAAATGAATGAGGTTTTAGATTCTTTACAATATATTAACTATGACATATTTTTGTAGGTTTAATTCATGATCATACTGCCGTAAAGTTTAAATATAAAGCTTCGTTATACTACAGTAAAACCAGTGGTAAAACTTTGTAAATTTTACTTGCTCACAATTTTCACTAGTTTTGTAATTTATCACTAGATGCCGCTTAAACAATTATTATGCTTAATTGTTAAAAATTTCTTATTTTTACACCAATAATATTTATAGAGCTTGGTGTTTTTACTTGTGTGCCTAATAGCTACTCACAGTTTTTTTGTTTTTTTTTTTAAGATTTTACTGTGAGAGCGTAGTCGAGTTCATTTAGCAATTAATTTTTAAATACTTTAACGGTGTCAGAGGACATTATGAGTTAAACTTGATCCTAGTTTTTGATGTGAAACATCTATTGGCGCGCCTTGGCAGGAAAATCGACTCGAATGCCGTGACGGTTTGCGCGTGTTCTCTACTAAAACTTTATTATTATATTTTTAATATAATAAAAAGAAAATGTATTATTATCTAAGATAGATGTTTCACATCTGGCGGGCGTCCCGTTGCAGCCAACTTTATTTTGAGTCATTATTAGCTTCGTTCACTCCTTTAGAGTTGATATGAAATATGAATCAACGTGGTAATAATGCGAACTCTTAATTTTTAACCGACTTCAAAAATTCGGTGTCAGCCAAGATAACACCGACTCCAAAAGTAACAATAATGACGTGGTAAACGCAAAGTTTGTACATTAGTAGAAGATTAAGTTGATTATAAGTTGTAAGCACAAAAATTAAAGAAACTGTTATTTTATTACTTTTTAGTATTTTATTTTTGAAGTCAGTTTTTTTTTTAATTTGTTTGTCTAATCCTTGATTATCACATTTTTAGGTATTGCACTCATGGCCATAACTCATAAGTAGGGGGAAGTCCCGTAACGCCGGACGGCACCTAGCGTCGGACACTAGGACGATCTCGACAAGTCACGACGCGTTCAATTCAAAAATCGGTGTAAGGGGCGCGGGGGAACGTAGAGGTACCGGGTCACGAAACGCGGTATGCCAGTGACGCGAATGGCATCGGTGGGAACTGTCTATTGCTGTTTTTGGCGGGAAAGCACTGCGTCACGTAAATTTCAAGTGAGTGTTACTGCTATGGTTTTTTATTGATGTGTTTTTGTTATTTGTCAATAAAAACAGTGTTCCATTATAATTAGTAGACTGTAAAAGTTGTTATTAATTTCTTAAACCTTTTAATGTGAAATACGAATAATTATGATATTACCGTCCCTTAGCACCGGACATAAAGATGTCCCTTAACTCCGGACAGTTTAAAAGTTGTTTTTTCTACTAAGAATTTATACTTCGATTAATTATTAATAAACGTTGTTTTAGAGGATAGAAGAACGAAGATAAATCGTAATGGAAGAGAGAAAAAAAAAGGAAAATGGGACCAATAAAAATTACAAGCTGCAATAGACAAGGTTTTGTGCAACAAAATGAGTTTAAGGGAAGCTTCATTGCGTTACGATATCCCTAAAAGCACTCTTCATGACAAAACATCGGCATTAAACCGTGGAGAAGAAGTAACGTTTCAACCAAAAATCGGTAGATTCACAAAAACCTTCTCACCCGAGTACGAACAAGTTTTAGTAGAACATGCAAAAGATTTATCCAATAGATGTCTGCCGCTGATGAAAAAAGAGTTCCTAAAGTTAGCTTTCGACTTGGCTGAAAATATGAAGATCCCCCATCGTTTTAATAAGGAGAAGGGAGTTGCTGGTAAGCATTTTTATTATGATTTCATGCAGAGACATAAAGACATTTCATTGAGAGCTCCAGAATCAACAAGTATGATGCGAGCTGTAGGTTTTAATAAACCACAAGTCAATATATTTTATGACAACTTAGAAAGACTTATGACACCGTATAGATTTCCTCCTTCAAATATTTACAACTGTGATGAAACTGGAGACAGTTGCGTGCACAAACATCAAAAAGTTCTTGCTCCGAAGGCTGTCCGCCAAGTAGGAAAGCTCACTTCTGCAGAGAGGGGCAAAAATATAACAGTTTTGTTTTGTATGAGTGCGAATGGTCACTTCATTCCGCTATTTTTCGTCTTTCCTAGACAAAGAATGAATGATCGGCTCATGATTAATGCTCCAGCCGAAAGTGTTGGAGTGGCTCAGCCAAAAGGCTGGATGAACAGTGATTTTTTTTTACAATGGTTGCAGTTATTCGTGAAACACTCACACCCCACAAAAAAGAGCCCAGTGCTGCTTCTACTGGATGGCCATTGTAGCCACAAGACACTGGCGGTGATAATTTTTTGTCGTGAAAATAACATTCATTTAATAAGCTCACCACCACACACCACCCATAAACTCCAACCGCTGGACAGAACATTCATGAAGCCATTCAAAGATGCCTATAATCAACGATGCGACATGTGGATGCGAGCAAATGCTGGATTACGGATAACCGACTACGATATTGCTGGTCTAGTCAATGAAGCGTTTACAAAAGTAGCTCGTCTGGATATCGCGGTGTCTGGGTTTAAGTGTACGGGTATTTATCCATTTGATAGATATTTATTTCCTGATCTCGATTATTTGGCTGCAGATATGACCAATATTCCACTAGAAGACACAGGAACCTCAATTAATGCACCAAGTGGCAATGAAGAAGTTGCCGTGCCTACCCCTAATTTAGGCTTGGTTGGGAGCTCGTCTATGACCTGCGATGCAGAACTGTCCAACAATTTCATCTCAAAAAAATCAACAGACCCTTCTAGAGAATCTACCCCGCCAAACAGCAATCCCAAGCCATCGACAAGCATTAGTTCAGATGTTGTCCAGATTGTCCATAAATTATCACCATTGCCGAATGCCGCCATTAAAAGATCATCGGCTCGGAAGAGAAAATGTGAAAGAAGTCAAATTCTAACATCGTCACCCTACAAAATTATCGTAGAAGAAAAAGAAAATAAAAAGAATCTTAAAGAAAATAAGAAAGGAATGGGAACTAAGTTTAAAATGGGAATGGAAGCAAAAGGGAAACCAACCAAAGGTGTAAAAGCCAAAGGAGAAAGTGGAGATAAAGCTGAGAAAAGGGCACCATTAGCTCAAAAATCTAACATAAAAACTACTTGCGTAGTTTGCTTAGAGGACCATGACGAAGACTGGATACAATGCTCAAGCTGCCAAGGATGGGCTCACGAAGCATGTGCAGACATTCCTGAATGTGGAAATGATTATATATGCGATCGATGCACAATGTTTTGAAAATGTCCGGCGCTAGGGGTTCGAAGATAAGTTCGTCTGGTACTAGGTGCCAATGGCAAAGATTGCATTTTTTCTTACCAAAACATAATTATTGTTTCAAAATATGTTTGTGAAGAAGTTGTATTTTTGTTGATTTATTTTGATTTTATAATTTGTTGACTTACCTAATTCATAAATACAATTACATTTCTCGAAGTAGTTTTTATTTTATTTTCTGAAAACCTTAGGTGCCCGCCACTAGGGGACAACCTCCCCCTAATATATATTGAGATATGTGTGGGATACACGGCAGCCTGTCAAGCCAAGTTCAAGACAAGAAAAGGAAACTGGCAGAAACCACCGCGTATCATGTTACACAAACCATTTGGAGTTACTTCTCCCTTACATAACTCAAATAACGTTTAAACTAAACACAATTTGGTTTGTGCAATGAGACCAACCTAACGCACTTCTACAATGCTCCCATAATATCAAACTCGGCTCCCATTTTCACATTTACCTCAATCATAATGCATAACATATTTTTTTCGGAGGGATCTATGCTAATGGCCCAAAGGCCCTAATGCTTCGTCAGATTTGTGACTTTAATTTTAATTTTGTGGCTCACCATTTGGCTTACTCTTGGTTTGTTAAAGTGGGGGGTTGCCCCCCGCCAACCGTGCAGTCTGCGACCACACGGTATCCTGGTGTTGGGTTTGACTTCATGTTAGTGACTCTTGGACTACAAAGAGTAACAGTCATTTGCTAATTGACGTAGGTAGATGCTAAGCCATGACGAGCAGTGGAATTGCTAGTTACTTCAATATAATATGTATACTATAATATATAACAGATTCGACTAACAAAAGACTTGGTTTCATCATCATCGTCACTCCTTTCACGGCCTTTTTTGTGTTAGTTGGATAGGCAAACTCACAATCGTACCACCTGGTGATTGTGCTAGGAGTCGTTTGTATTCATGGGACAGTTTACCGTCAGGTACGATATATGGGTAGCTTCTATGCTTATACATCTTACTAATTACAGGCACAAATGAAATAATTTCCTGGATATAATGATGGATGCGAATTAGGGAATTGTTCAAACAAAGCAGCATTAAGCACGTCTGTACAATCTTAAGAAGCCGAAATTGATGTTTGCGGAAGACTAAAAGTAAATATTCCGGGCGGTTTTGAAATTGTTTCGCCGGCAATGAGATGGCTTAGGGGCGAGATTTGTGCGTGTCGCCGGCTCGCTGGTAGATAACGTCGGTGACGTGACATGACGTGACGCGACGTGTAGACATATTGTCGTGTCGTGACTACCACGATAAGTCGTAACGTGATATCATATACATGACATCGCATGCCGTGATAGACTGGTAACATGACATGATAGACACGTAATGATGTGAAATGAAGTGACGTGACGTGATAGACATAACATGTAACGTGACAGCACATGTAACATGAACGCAACACGAATAGAAAACTATATCATACCTTAGTTTTCTATTCGTGTTGCGGTTTACGTAACTACTATAGTACGTCATTTACCCTTGTAACAAAACTCATGGTAGAGGTACTGATCTGTGGATTGGCACCAATAATTCTTCAAGTCCAGACCAATTATTCCTTGTGCCAGTTCGATAGTATCCTGCAGGATGTATAATCTGTAGACTATGCCGTCTTACTACGCTGTTGTCTTACGTTAATCAAGTCTAGCGACACTTATTTTGAACAGAACAAGCATGTTCCAAGTTAATTTTTTAAGGTGACCTTGACCATTTTGTCTTTTCTGTCATTTTGATCGTAATAAAAAAGTTGAAGTTATCTGCTTCAAAATGGAGTTGCAAGATTCCTCCCGAACAAACATCCATTTGCACATTGCAAGTTAATTAAATTCTTGTAAAACAAAGCCCCGGTATATATCGCACATTAGTCGTTCAGTCTAAAACCAGTAAGTCTTGTGTAGGTGGAAACGGACGAATATAATTAAAAACGAAAAAGACGAAAGAAAAGATAATCTTTTTTACTTCTACGCTATTTTTCTATTTATATCCACATAATACAATTACTAAGAACTGTAAGAAATGTATATTCAGCTTTTCAAGAGAAAAGGAAATGATAAAGCCATGACCACATGAGAAGATAGACAGTTGCGAGTTCAAAACCTGCAAAGAAATTAGTTGCTGTACCTAGTAGGATAGTTACTAGTTTCGGCACTATGATAAAACATACAAACAAAAATATTTAACATGAACATGATAGTTTTAGCAATAAAAAACCATATATGTAATAATATAATATCAACTCTTATATTATGTCCCACTGCTGGGCACGGGTCTCCTCCTCAAATCAGACGAGGAGGGTTTTGGGCCATAGCTCAACAATGCGCTGGCCCAATGCGGGTTGGTGAACTTCACACACCTTCAAAGACTTTTAAACTCATCAGGCATGCAGGTTTCCTCACGATGTTTCCTTGGCCGGTGAGCAAGCGATGATCTCTTATTCAGGTGCACGTAGAAATGTAGAAAAACCAAATTCAAGGTATCACAGGGGTCAGGATCGAACCCGGACCTCTCACTCTAGAGACCGAGCCCATACCCACTTGACCACCATCGCTCACATGTTGATTGAAAAATGATGAAAAATTAACATGGCTAATGCTAATTTAAAATCTAACGTATACCTTATTGCTAAAATCACAGCCCTTTCTTTAGACCTGTCGGAGTTTTTTAAGACCATTGACACTAACGCAATAAAACCTCCTGACATCCCAAATTCCAAGTCAATCAGCCCAGGGGTGACAGTACGCGAGTCCCGGTGTAATAAGCTTCCCCCGGAACACTGGAAACTGGGTCAGAAGCGGCAGGTCCCTTTTTGGTTGACAAATTGTCGCTGGCGTATACATTATATTACACAAATCCCAAATAATGAAATGGCTCGGATCCTTAATCTGCCGAATTATGGCCATCTTGGATGTTATTTTTTCTGAACTATTTATTATTACCAAGGGCAAAAGCCTTTTGGCCTTTTGTATGTTTGTTTTTTCTAATATAACCTCTTTATTTATAGAAAGATACTTTATTTTGGGATGTATTTTCGTTGTGACTTGTGAAGTATTTGCAATTGCTCGTAAATATCGTTACGCCAACGGCACGACGATTTCATGTCATGATGCCTGTACAATGCCGCCGCTAATGTTTTCTGTGCGCGTGCATTTTATTCCATCATTTGTAATGGATTTATAAATATTAAATATAAGATGTTTCATATCTGCCGTGACAACATTGTTTCAAATTAATGATTTCTACGTAAATTATAACAACACTAGCCGCTCGCTCCGCTTTTCACGGGTGCAACGATGCAATACGGTTTTATTTATATTTCACTCAATTTATACAAAACCCTGACATTGTATACTAAAACCTTTCCCAGGAATCAATTAATCTATTCATGAAAATAGCATGAAAATCCGTTTAGTTTTTAATTTTATCGCGGACAGACAGACAGACGCGGCGGAAGGCTTTGTTCTAAATAAAAATACACACATAATATATGTAGTGTTATCCTAAAGTATCAAAAATCAAAATTTGCCAATAAAAGTCATCATTTTGCATGCGATATATTTATACAGACAAATAATTATTATTTTAGTTGATACCTTTTACTTTGCGGTAGAAACTGGAAACCATCTAAGCTATAACTGTGTATGTGAATGTGACGTCACGCGTTTGACTTGCCCTTTGAACCACAAAGCCAGCCCGTCGCTCTGAAACGTGATTGAGAGCAATTGGAAATTGCACCAACAAATAGTTCCATAGGCAATAATTCGCCAGGACAACATTCTTGTTTCTTTAACCTTAAATTTCGGTTTACGATTTATGACGTATTAAAAAAAACTACTTACTAGATCTCGTTCAAACCAATTTTCGGTGGAAGTTTACATAGTAATGTACATCATATATTTTTAGTTTTATCATTCTCTTATTTTAGAAGTTACAGGGGGGGGGCACACATTTTTCCACTTTGGAAGTGTCTTTCGCGCAAACTATTCAATTTAGAAAAAAATGGTTTTAGAAACCTTAATATCATTTTTGAAGACCTATCCATAGATACCCCACACGGATGGGTTTGATGAAAAAAGTTTTTTGAGTTTCAGTTCTAAGTATGGGGACTCCCAAAATTTATTGTTTTTTTTTTTCTACTTTTGTGTCCAAATCTTAATGCGGTTCATAGAATACATCTACTTACCAAATTTAACAGTATAGTTCTTATAGTTTTGGAAAAAAGTGGCTGTGACTTACGGACGGATAGACAGACAGACAGACAGACTGTGTCGAATCTATAAGGGTTCCGTTTTTTGCCATTTATCTACGGAACCCTAATAAAAAGAGGCTTCTTGACTTAACTGTCACTTGTCAATTATATTATAAATACCAGTCATATAAAAGTTTTATTGCATAAAATTTGCTCGGTGAAATATCTATCAAACTTTTACAATTCCCACACGCTATCAAATTTATCACTTAACCACCCGCGGGATTTGAACCTGCTAACTTTCCAGTAGCCGAGATCTCGCCCGGGCCTTTAAATTTATGTAAATCGCATTTTGCCTAACAGCGCAAACTTCTCGTATTCTCGTATAAACGTACTGGAAATCTGTGGGAGATCAGCATGCCTATTATTAGGTTGAGTCTGTGCCAGGTCCACTGCATATATAAATAAATATATAGGTTAATCATATTATTGGATGGTTTTTGATAGAACTTGCTTCAGTTACTAGCAACGAAAATTATAAACGATAAAAGTAATATATTAATGATTTGAAATTAAATATAGATAGGATTTGGGATGAAGGTGTACGTTCATTTGGCGGTCCTTTAAGAACGCGAGTGGCGGATGAAGTTGGACTTGGGATCTTCCTAATTACCCATTTCTATAGTAACTGGGAAATAGGACGTTAATCTCAATTTACTAAAATTGATTATAAGTTTGATATTTTAAAAATCTAATTCTTTTCTATTATTTTGAACAGGGCCCTGTGCAGTCCAAGAAGCCTGTATTCTTAAATGTTATCTTTATTCAACTGAATCGCTGGTCGAATTTCTAATAATTTTGGCAAAATGATTATAGCATAAGGGTAAATAAAATTAATAATCAACAGTCCGGACGTAGCTGTAAATGTACGCAATATGTATGCTAAATCGGGCGAAGCTGCGGCAACAACTAGTATAAGATTGACTACGGTGATTATGTGTCGAGTTCATCTCAGTGAATTTATACAGACGGATACACAAGCTGGAATGAGATAACTTTGCTGATGTACCATTATGTAGTTCTCAGTGAAGCCTTAGCGACGTTTTTTTTATGTTAATTGGATAGACAAACTGGCAAACGACCCACCTGATGGTAAGTGGTCGACGTCGCCCATGAACATAAACTAGTTTACCTGGAACGAGGCCAGGCAACTCATCTATGTGTTGCCTATCCTGAGACATAAGATGTTAAGTCTCGGTGCCAGTAATTACTGCCTGTCTTGCCCTTCTCTCCGAAACACAGCTAAGCTGTTTCACGGGAGAAACAAGCAAGATGCAGCCGGGAAGACCCATGCAGCCGGGAGCGCGGCACAGCGTTTCCCTCCCACAGGTAATTATTATTTCGAACTTTACTTAATTTTCTGATTGTAAAATTTCGAGCTATAACTGTTGCGTTAAATACTTGTTTCCCCCCGTGGGAGCTCGTGGCTTAGGTTCTTGCCGAGATGCACTCCTATGTTTCGGATAGGAGGTGTCTGGGTGAGAGCCTTCCCCTCACCTTCCGTCTGACACAGGTGCTCACCGGGCATGGTTGCTTTGGTGAGTTCCTGTGCCGGACGGCCCGCAAGAAGCCGTTGACAGTGTGTCGCGATTGTGGCGCGGCGGTGCCCTCGGCCCAGCACACACTCGAGGTGTGCCCGAGATGGGCGGCGCTGCGTCACAGTCTGACATCAGTCATCGGAGGGGACTTGTCTCTGCCGAGCGTCATCACTGCGATGCTCGGTGACGACGAGTCCTGGACGGTGATGGTCTCCTTCTGCGAGGTAGTAATGTCCTAGAAGGAGGCTGACGGGCGGGAGAGAGAGGAGGCCGCCGACGAGGCCTCCTCCCGCAGGCGACGAACGGGGGTGCGTAGGAGGCGCTATTTAATGCGCCTCCAGTAACGCCCCTGTGTTCGTGTCGGGCCCAGGATGGGAACCTGGGTCTGTATGGCACGACGTCGTGGGGACTGCTTAGTAGCGGCCGGGCAGTTCCCCCCTACGAGGAGTAGTCTGGCCTTCGCCGGGGCCAGTCTGTCGCTGAGGTGATCCTGTCCGTTGCCTGCATATTCGGGACCCTCAAAAAGCGGCTGAAGGCGCTCGCAGTGGTTTTAGTTAGGGTGGGCACTCCCAGGTGCGAGTCCCACATTGGGTCAGGATCTACCCGAAGGTCCTGGCTGCATCCATAAGGATTTCCCTGCGAAAAAGAAAAAAAAAATCTAGATTGTATAATAAGGTCTACAACTTAAAACGAGTCTTTGTTAAATAGACAAATATTTATTATATATTAAAAGTACACGTTTCTTTAGTCGAGTTTAGCCTAACAGCTATAGTCATAATAATATCAGAAAAGCAATCGGCGTGTCTATAAACAACTTTTGATGTTATCGTGAATTATTAACTTATGTCCCAAATTTAAAATTTAATTAACTTTTATAATAAACATAAAGTTTAGTCATAAGCTAGCACTTTTCGACGTTAAACTATAAACTTTTAGTTTATAGCATTAGAAATTGCTGAGAAACTCAAATATGACGAAATTAACTGTTAAAATGTTTACTATTTTCTTTTTACAGTCGTAATTATTTTAGGGTTTTTCTACCTACAGAACTGTATTTTATTTACTCAATTTAACACCTTGAAATAAGCATTACTTTCAATAAAAGATTATGTTATGTTATTAATAATGAGCCACGATGGTCTGGTGGGTATGCGCTCGGCCTCTTGAGTGAAAGCCGAGGCGTCCTGGTTCGATCCTGTGATGCCTAGAAATGGGTTTTTCTCAATTTTTATGTGCACCTGAACATGAGACCATCGCTTGCTCACCGGTGAAGGAAACATCGTGAGTAAACTTGCATGCCCGGTGAGATTAAAAGTCTTCGAAGGTGTGTGAAGTTCAGTGTTCACCAACACACATTAAGCCAGCGCATCGGTGAACTATGGCCCAAGACCCCCTCGCCTGATTTTGAGGAGGAGACCCGTGTCCAGCAGTGGGACATATAAGGGTTGATATTATTATATTAATAATTATTATAATAAAATAAAATTATGTCTCAAACTGTAACAAGCTTGCTCATCGTGACTATAACTGGTAAAGTCCTTTCATGCCACAATGCTATAAATGCACTCAAATTATATGTTCTAATACAATATTTTCTCATTAAAAAAAGGTCGGTTGCTTTATCAAGCGAAACAAAATGGCCGCCCATTCCCCGATGGAAACCTAAAATGCGAACAATAGGTGCATTAGCGGACCAATTTTTTGCCGCCAAAATAATGGGACTATTGGAAGTCATCGGGTAAGTGTGCGGCCGGGCTTGAGATGCATCTCTGAAACTACTTTTGTTCTTTAAATACCATTGCTTTTGACTATAACCAGTGATTTAGTTGCATATACGCTTGCACTTCCCTTATTGAGTGTATTAGAGCGCCCCGCGGTTTTACCCGCGTAGTTCGCGTTGATGGGAATACGGGAATAAAATATAGCATAATATGTTGCCTGATAATGTAGCTTTTCATTAATAAAATAATGTTCAAAATCGCTTTAGTGGTTTTGACGTGAAAACGTAACAAACAAACTCACATTTGCATTTTAATAATAATATTTTTTAGTTAGGAAGTAGTCTAGAGTGTTCTGGATTTGGAAATTGGGACCAACTACCTGGAACACGATACTTACTAGGTCGTCCTTGCGGTTTCACCCGACTTAAAATTTAATTAAGAAAACATTGCTCTAAAATAAATTACCTTCTTTTTTGCTGACGCAGGTTAATGCTTTCGCATGATCCAGGTTTACTTCCGGTAAGGCTCCTGGACGTAGGTGGCGACTCGCACTTGGGAATGCACTGCCCCATGCAACCACGTGCAAGTGCCTTCAGCTGCTTTTTGAAGATCCCGGATCTGCAGGCAACAGGATCAGCTCAACGACAGGCTGACCCCCGGCGAAGGCCAGACTACTACTCGTAAAGGGGGACTGCCGGCCGCCGCTAAGCAATCGCCGCGACGTCGTGCCATACTGGGCCCAGGTTTCCATCCTAATCCTGATAAAATAAATAAACTTCCTCAACAATTAAACTATCAAACTCAAAATGTATGCAAACAAACCAATTTCTCAGATTTGTCCTAAGTAATAAGTACAGACTTAGAATAATTATATTACGAGTATATTATTGTTCTAAGTAGATCATTTCTTTATTTCCTTTTCCCGCCATTTTACGGCAATTTAGAGTAGGACCGAGGTGTCCAGTCGGACTCGTCCAGATCGGTTCCGGATTTAGAACCGGTGCTCGAGTTACTTTTCAAGAATGTCCCTTTTCTTACATAACTTTTGTTCTGTTTGAATTTCATTTATTTGGAATGTCAAAAGTTTATTGCGATTCTTGTCATTTTTAGCCTTCTTCGTCCTTTGAGACTGGATCTTTGATAACAAGATTCAAATAAAAAAGTAATTTTATTGTAGTAATAATTATTTATGTTTATTTCTAAACAGTTCTCTATATTATGGACATAATATAGAGAAAACCACAAAAAGTACATATTATTGTTATACATGAACAATGTAAGTATGTATATAAAATTATTTAAACAAAAATTGAAACCTACTTTAAAAAGTAAAAAATAAACTAAAAGCAATAAAGTAATTGCGTTTCCTTAATTTTTGTGCCTAGAACTTATAATGAACTTGTTATTTTACTAATTACAATCTTTGCGTTTACTACGTCATTGTTGTTACTATTGGAGTCGGTGTCAGCAAAGACAGGTAGGTAGGTACAGCAACAAATGTGATACCTGACGACGGTTTTGGTGCTGTACGGTCTATTTAACTTAGCTGACACCGACTCCAAAAGTAACAACAATGACATGGTAAACGCAAAGATTGTAATTAGTAAAATAACAAGTTCATTATAAGTTCTAGGCACAAAAATTAAGGAAACGGAAATTACTTTGTTACTCTTTAGTTTATTTTTTACTTTTTGAAGTCGGTTTCAATTTTTGTTTAAAAATTTTTTATTTCTAAATTTTTTGTGATTCTGAAATTCGATAACCGATTTTATTTGTCTGAAATATGGATATAACTGTTAAACGCATTTCCACTGTCTATACTCCTGTCTATACTCCATCATCAGACCTATAATGAGACTTATAACCCATATGAGTGCAAAGTTCTGGTCAACATAAATGAATTGTGTCTAAATACAAGGTAGCTACTGTAAACTGTTGAGGAGTTTCCTCGACTGTCTATGGTCTTCATCATCAGACCTGTAATGACACTTCTAACCCATATGGGTGCAAAGTTCTCGTCAATATAAATGAATTAAGTCCAAATACAAGGTAGCTACTGTAAACTGCTGAGAAGTTCCTTTAACTGTCCTTCGTCTTCATCATCAGACCCATATCATATCATAATGATAGTCACAATTTATCTAGGTGTAAAGTTCTCATCAATACAAATTAATCAAGCCCAAACACAAGGTTACTGCTGTAAATCGTTGAGGAGTTCCCTCGACTGTCTTTCAGCTCCATCATCAGATCAACTCTAGACCTTCATGAAATTGTAGTGCTTTAAAATAATTAATTAAAAAAATATTAAACGCACTAGTTACTCCTACGATTTTTGAAAGTTCCCCTCGATTTCTCTGGGATGCCATCATCAGATCCTGGTTTCCCTATAATGAGACTACCTCGGAAGTGCACTCTTTTGAATAAAAAATATTTTTTGAAAATCGGTCCACAATTGACAGAGAAATCGGTGAACATACATTAAAAAAAATATATACACACGAACATAATATTATAACCTCCTTCTTTTCGAAGTCGTTTAAAAATCGTCTTCTGTTCGTATGTACATATAAAAAAATACATACAGAAGACGATCTCCGTGCCGTGGCCGGTCCGTGTTAGACACGAGTGGCAAGGGATCGGCCGTCTTGGCGTTCATTGAAGGAGGCCTATGTTCAGCCCCCACCATCCGGATCCGGGCCTTGACGCGGCGGTGGAGCTTAAGCTCGGGGTGCGAACCCCGGGTGAACTAATCGGATCCGAATCGGGCGGCAGTTGGTTCTGGCCACTGCCGGCCAAACCGCTCCCTGGTACATAGTGCCGGGGGTGGTGGTCGCCATCCCACGTCGGGATGGGGACTACGTGGAAGAAAACCACTCTAAAAAATTACCTCAATCTCAAGTTTTGGTGCGCGGCGAGGAGATGAATGGTTGGTTTGTCACCAGCCTTTAGCGCACCCCTAGCTGGGGTACTTGCGGACCCCCCGGTCAGGCATAAATGTACGCCATCCTGGTGCACAGGGCTCTGCCCAGGATATCCTCGTTTCCCTAGCCCCGAAGATGGAAACATCAGAGGGAAAGTATTGTTAAAAATTAGTTTGCCTAAAGAAAACATTCTCCGAGCGGGTATCTCCGGTAATCCCGTCACTATATGTGCTGCCCCGAGTAATACGGAGGGGGCGAAACAATGCTTCGAAGGTTCGGCATCCCTGGACTTTCGTGACCTGGCGACCACAACGGATACAGATTTAGCAAGCGATTTGGTAATAGAGAGGAGTAAAGAACCAAGGAGAGGTTCCCCGAGAATTTTCTCAGACGTGGAGGTGATGAGCGCGAGCGACTCCGCTGACAGCGTGAGGTCAACGCGTTCAGCTCATCTCAAGAATATAGGAAAGAGGACCCGACTATCGTCGTCGGAGGAAGAGGAGAGTAGCGGATCGTCGCTAAAAAGAAACGCGGCGGCGTTCCGAAAGGCGCCAGCTACAAAAAGAGGACGAGGAAGGCCACCTACAACTGGCCAGTACGTAGGGCTAGCAAAGGCCAAACGAGACTATGCGGCGGCAGAGCGGGAAGCGATGGAGGTTGAGGCGGAGCGCAGTATTGCGGCGCTGGCGCGAGGCCTGCACCCGCCCCGTCTGTCTGAGTCGCTGGGGTCGGAGACGGCCCCTAACTTGACAAACATTGAGACGGCGAGCGAGTTAAGTGTGACGATCCCCTTACATTTCGCTTCAACAGCAATAATCGTCAGCAAGAATAAGTAGATTGTGCAACAATCGATTTTTGCTTAGTTTATAGATCAATTAGGTATAAATAGCCTTAATAATTTAGATTAAGTGATTATTGTTATTTGTAATTTCGATGTAGTAACTCTGTTCTTGAGAAATAAAGTATTTTTTTTAAGAAGATTACTGTATCAATATCTTCACTGGCGCTGAGGACAGCTCCCAATAGTACGGCATTCAGGACTACGACGATAGCAGTCTCGACCACTGGATAACCATACGTCCGTTTTGACGGTTTAATTGGGATCGAACAAATAAATTTGTGAAGAAACCAAAGGGTATATACATACGAAGTACAATACGATAATCCAGGCATGGGAAAAGTTGCGGTACTGTGAGTAAATCTTTTTCACCTTCCTTTCAACTTTCCTATATGTAACCTTTTGTGCCTTGTAATAAAGTGTGTATGTTATTGAGGATTTCAAACGCCACAATAATTTAAAACCTATTTTACGGGTACATAATTAAGAATTTTTATTTCATTATAACATCTACTTCTAATTAGGTATTTAACTTTAGAAATTACATTTGAATATTTTATTTAGATTTACCTTTTGTTTTTATTGTGTGTGTGTTTTTAGTTTGTTTTGCGTAATTTTATTGTTTAGTATCCTTTAAAAATGGAAAAAATTAATAGGGTACCACAAGAATTAGTTAATATTATTCCAGTTTTTGATGGAGATAGTAGAATTTTACCGTTATTTATAAAAAAATGCGAATACATTTTGAAATCATTTCAAGGAGATGCATTCCAAATGGAATATTTATTTCACTTAATTACTAGTAGGCTTGCTGGGAATGCAGCTAGTCTAATCGGAGAACGGGACTCTATAGACTCGTGGGATGACCTAAAAGAACTTTTAAGTCAACATTTTGGTGATCCGCGTACCGAAGAATGTATCGCGATGGAATTAGAATCTACCAGAATATTTAGGGAAGAAAGTTATTTAGACTTTTGTCATAGATTACAACATATCAGGAATGTTTTATTTTCTAAAATTAACGAAGTCTCAGATGAGGATTTAAAGAAAGCTAAGCATATTATCTATGATAAAACAACGTTCAATGTATTTTTATTTAATTTACCGCAATATTTAGTTAGGTTAGTACGGTGGCATAAGGCGACTACCTTGGAAGACGCTATAAAAGTTGTTTTAGAGGAGGAAAACTTCCGAACAACTTATGAAAGTAAAAATAATAATATTCCAAATAATTTTAAAAGAAATTTTCCAAAACAGGGTATAAATAACTTTTCATTTAACAAAAGTCATATTAGGCAGAACCATATGCAACATTTCCCGAGTACATCCACACCAAATAATTCATTTAATAAACAACAATATAATTCATTAAATCGAATACAGTCTAGTAATAATTTCAACAATAATTTTTCAAATAACTTTAATAATTTTAATCGTCCATTGAGTAATAGAACAATGCCTTTGCAACATCAGCAGTACGCGGTCAATACTCCGCGCTTTTCGCAGCCGCATCAAATTCCGCAGGCAACGCATCCAAACACTGACGCAACAATGCGAACAGTTAGTTCTAGACGTATTAATTATATCGATCATAATCAGGAATATAATAAGGACGAAAACGATTATCGCTATGTTAACTCGGAAGAGGCGAATTTTTGCATACCGGCCTCACCAACCGGGAAAGGATAAAAATTAATTGCGAGAAACGGAATTTACCACATATATTTATACCCGAATTAAAAGCCGTCTTTATGATAGACACTGGTAGCGCTAGGTCATTCATTAGCCCACAGCTGGCAAATAAGTATTTTACGGAGTATAAGAAATACGAACCGTTTGAAGTAGTGAGTACACACGCTTCAAGTATACACAACGAAACGGCTCTTATTCCGTTACCAAAAATATTTTGTAGTTTAGAATATCATAAATTTTATATTTATTCGGTAGATGATAGATATGACGGTCTAATAGGAAGTAACTTATTAAAACAATTAAACGCAAACTTAGACTTTCAAAATCAAGTCTTATACTTAAAAAATACTCAAATACCTATTATTTATACGCCACCTATGAAGGAGATGTACGAACTACCTCCTCGTAGTGAACTTAGGGTAAAGCTTCCTGTAAACTTATTAGACGGCGAGGCTATTTTAGAATTTAAAGAATTTACAACGGGTGTTAGGATGCCCTCTGCGTTAGTAAACTGTAAACAGGGTTTTGCCACGACGGTGATTCAGAATTGCACCACAGAAAAAAAACCCTTGTTGTTACCGCCCCTTTTAAAGTAGAATCTTATTATCCACATAATAAGATTAATATTAACTATACAATGAATAATAATGAAATAGATAGTTTGTTAATAGAAAATTTAAAGAAATTAAAATTAGATCATATGAACTCAGAGGAAAAATCGGCTATAGAGAATATTTGTATGGAATATAAAGATATATTTTATTGTGAGGATATTCCTTTATCCTTTTCAAACCAAGTCAGGCATAGGATTCGAACGAAAAACGAAGACCCTATTAATATAAAATCACACAGGGTACCTCCGGCACAAAAAATTGAAATAAGGAACCAAATAAAAAAAATGCTTAGAGATAATATTATAGTAGAGTCATTTTCACCCTGGAGTGCCCCAGTACACTTAGTCCCAAAAAAAGTAGATTCCTCAGGGCAACAAAAATGGCGATTAGACGTCTGAATGAAATAACCGTTGATGATAAATATCCATTACCTAACATCACCGACTTATTTGATATGCTAGGGAATAGTACCTACTTCACTACCCTAGATCTGGCTAGCGGTTATCATCAGCTAGAAGTAGAAAAAGAAGATAGAGCCAAAACAGCATTTAGCACCCCATTTGGCCATTATGAATTTAATAGGATGCCATTTGGCTTAAAAACCGCGCCTGCCACATTCCAACGAGCAATGGATAACGTTCTTAGAGGTCTACAAGGCTTGCATTGCCTAGTTTATTTAGATGATGTCATCATATTCTCGAAAAGCCTCCCCGAACATATTCAAAAACTCAAAACAGTTTTCGATAGATTTAGAGAAACGAACCTTAAGGTACAATTAGATAAGTCTCATTTTCTAAGGAAATAAGTTTTGTATTTAGGACACACCATCACCAGCGAGGGTCTCAAACCAAATGACGATAAAATTAGAGCAATTTTAAATTATCCCATACCTGAGACACCTACCCAAATAAAAAGCTTCTTAGGTTTAATTGGCTATTACAGAAAGTTTATAAAAGACTTCGCAAAAATAACGAAACCATTTACAAGTTGTTTGAAAAAGGGTCGAAAAATTGTTCTTTCTGAAGAATACAAGGAAGCTTTTGAAACCTGTAAAAAGCTCCTCACTAATGCTCCAATCTTACAATTCCCTGATTTTGAAAAACCATTTGTCTTGACCCCCGATGCATCAAATTTTGCTATCGGTGCCGTGCTATCCCAAGGTTCGGTTGGTTCCGATAAACCAGTAGCTTTTGCCAGTAGAACTTTGAGTGATACAGAGGTAAAATATAGCACAATTGAAAAAGAGCTTTTAGCGATAGTCTGGGCCGTAAAGCACTTTAGACCCTATCTTTATGGGAAAAAATTTACCATCTACACGGACCATAGACCATTAGCTTGGTTATGCTCGTTAAAGGAGCCTAATAGCAAACTTACAAGATGGAGGTTAAGGTTAGAAGAATATGACTTCGATATTAAATATAAGAAAGGATTACAAAATACTAATGCAGACGCTTTATCTAGAATAAAAATAAACGCCTTAGATGACGATTTAGATTCAATTTTAGTAAATATAGACGATAGTGACATTCAAGTTCAAGAAATAACAAGAGAACTAGAGAACGAGTTAGGACAGCCACAAAATTTAGATAATTATACGGAAAAAGTAGATGATCTAGAAGCTAATGATTCGAATTCGGAAATGAACGAACTTTCGGACTCAGATGACGGAGTCACGGCAAATTCTGTCTCTAATAGGGAACATGATGGCATGCCAATTTTAAAGGAAGCCATAGATACAAAACCAAAACAAATTCTTGTTCATACATGGTTCAAAAATACTATATCAGTTAAAAACATTTCTAACAATAAACAGCACATTTTAGAGGTACATTTGCCTACTACGAATAATGAAAAATTAGTTAAAAACTTTTTAAAAGAATACATTAATCCTAGCACTAAATATTATATTTATTTTGAGGACAAATCCTTTAGAGTTACATTTGCGAAATTAATAATTAGTTTATTTAAAAAGAATTCAATAAAATTGTAGAATGTACAGAACGTGTAGTTAACCTAACAAATTCAGAAATAAATCAAAAAGATGTTGTTCTGAAGTACCATGAAGGGAAAACGTGTCATAGAGGCATACGAGAAACAATTACTAAGCTCAAACGCCACTATTGGTGGGTTAATATGAAAGAAACCGTAGCTGCGATAATTAATGCTTGTGAACTGTGCAGACAAATGAAATATGATAGGAAACCCATAAAACCCCATATTCAATTGACTCAAAGTCAAACAACACCTTTCCAAGAAACTTTTATGGACTTACTATTTATTGAAGGAAAGCACTACCTAACAGTGGTAGACGCTTTTAGTAAGCTAGGTCAAGCTATTCAGATACCCAACAGAAGTACACCCGAAGTATGTAGGGCCCTGATTAAATACTTTAGCATGTACGGATTACCAGGAAAAATCAG
This sequence comes from Helleia helle, assembly GCA_963853865.1. Classification (NCBI taxonomy): domain Eukaryota; kingdom Metazoa; phylum Arthropoda; class Insecta; order Lepidoptera; family Lycaenidae; genus Helleia; species Helleia helle. Next base: position 1,553,751 of record OY971418.1, on the reverse strand, counting down.
TTGCGATTCTGGTGCCGAATTTAATAACGAATTACTTAAGGAATTATTAAAACTTTACAAAATAGAAATTCACATAGGTACACCAAACAATCCAAACTCCATGGAAATAGTAGAGAGATTTCACTCTACAATTATTGAAGTTTATCGCTTAGCCAAATATGATAAAAACGACTTAGACGTAGCCTCAGTAATGACATATGCTATAATGGCTTATAACAATACTATTCATTCAGCAACTAGTTTTACACCTTTTGAGTTAGTATTAGGACATACCGATTCCGGTAATGTTTTAGATGTAGATAAAGAAAAAATACTCACACAAAAATTAATATTAGACCATAGAAAAAGATTAAAGGTTTTGTATGATTATGTCACGGATAAAATACAAAAAGAAAAAATTAAGGTTAGGGATAAGAAAGGCGGCGAAGAGCCACCAAAGTTTAAAAAAGGAGATAAGATCTTTATGAAAAATACTAGGACAAGAAAGGCTAAACAGCTCCCGCGATACGAGAAAGATGAAATTATAGACGAGATTAACCATAATATTATTCCTGTTAAACTTAATAAAAGAAACACTAGAGTTGCAATAAAGAATGTTAAACGCCCTCCACAGGTTGTGTCTAGGCCTACTGGTACTAGTGAGTCCGATGAACAGCCTGGAACTTCAAAATCTCAATCAGAATCCGGGCATAGCTCCGATGAAGATTGGAACGGCAGTGATGAAGAGTAACTGCTGGACTATTTTTAAGACTTTAGACTTAGAAACACTTAATGTAGTTATAAGTAATAATATACAAAGTTTTTATAAATTTAAGGAAATAATTAGAGATAGTAAATTAATTTCAGAGTTAGATAGTCTAGAAAAACAAGTCGAACACTTGCTCGAAAGCGTTAATAATAGATTTAGACAAATTTCACCTTTTTATAATGTTAGGTCTAAAAGAGCAATTTTAGCACCCATTGGGTCATTAATAAAAATAATAACCGGTAACTTAGATGAACAAGACGCAATTAAATATAATTTAGAGATAAGTAAGTTAAATAATAGAGAACATGTAGTAGAAAAAAAGATTTCAAATATACAGAATGCATTTGACAACGTTGTTAATATTTCAGAGAAAATCAATTTTAACGTTAACACTTTAGAAAATAAAACAAAAGAAATTAAAACACTCTTGCACGATGATTTACATCTAAAAGTTACCATTAACATTATGAATAATATGTACCAAATTCTAAATAACTTTCGAACTATTTAAGAGACTATTCAAGAAATAGAAACTGCTATAGCATTTAGTAAAGTTCATGTATTACATCAATCTATTGTTAATACTACAGAATTACTCTCCATCTTAAAAATTATAGAAAATCATGCAATGTTAATATATATCCAGTAAATTTAAATAATCTGCTCAAATTGGAACGTACTATGTCACTTAAATCTTTTATGAATAATAAAAAACTAGTTTTCGTCATAGAAATACCTTTAATTACTTCAGAAACATACAATTATTACAAGGTTATACCCATACCTATTTATAACTCATCACAAACCCTAACCATTATTCCTCAACACCCATACTTACTGGTGAATAGATCGAAATTCAGAGCTGAAGCTAACCCATGTGAGGAAATAGAAGACAATAAGTTTCTTTGTACCTACGAAAATATTGCACATTACTCCAATGACACCTGCATTGAGGAAATAATGATGATCAAAAACAACTATAAGCTGTGCCGACAAAGCCCTATTATCGTTGAAAACATTAAGGTAGAAAAAGTACACAAAGACAATTGGATGCTGTTCACCACGGGCAGACTTATTATCACTGAAAACTGCAATAATGAAGTACATAAGTTCAATCTCCACGGGACCTATATGTTAACACCAAGGAGCGATTGTGAAACCATTGTCGGAGACGTCTTCATTAGTCAACCAACTAACGCATCGGCCATCAGTCTACAGATCCCGGCGATAGAGGTGCCAGAGCTACAACAAGAATTATTGAAAGAAGAAAGACAAGTGGATCTCAGAAACATAAACTTTAGTGATGTGCGAAAAATACTAAACAGTGTGAAAAACGTTGGTTTTGAAAGTGAAAGTGAAAATATACAGATAATATACCAAGTTAGCATTTGGACAATATTCTTATATGTTTTAATATTGATTTATATAGCCTTTATTGTAATAAAATATGTATATCTTAAGTTGTCGCTTTCACGTTGTTCGCGTAGTTTTAAAAATAGAAATTCTCCGAAGTCTCCTGTGTCTCCTTCGGATAATTTTTCTCTTGGGGAGGGAGGAGTTAAGTGTGACGATCCCCTTACATTTCGCTTCAACAGCAATAATCGTCAGCAAGAATAAGTAGATTGTGCAACAATCGATTTTTGCTTAGTTTATAGATCAATTAGGTATAAATAGCCTTAATAATTTAGATTAAGTGATTATTGTTATTTGTAATTTCGATGTAGTAACTCTGTTCTTGAGAAATAAAGTATTTTTTTTAAGAAGATTACTGTATCAATATCTTCACTAGCGCTCTGGGGTCGAGCATCACAAAGGCCCTGGAAATCATCTCAGGGGTCCGTACCAAGTCCAAAAACTTGAAGGGCCCCATGGTAAAAGCCCTAAAGGATGCGGTGGAGACCATTCAGGGGGCTACGGAGACCCTCCTGGACCGTTCATCCTCTGCCGAGACTCGAGCGTTGGAGGCACAGAACCAGCGGTTGTCGGCTGAGGTAACGGAGCTGCGCCAGGAGTTGGCGGCACTCAGGAGTGAGCTCGCCTCCTCCCGCCAGCAGCCGGCTGTGACCGTAGCGTCGCTGACGCCCGCCTCGTCTAATCTGGAGGAGATGATCCAGAAGGCGATGCGGGAGGTGGTGACGCTGTCGAGTGCGCGACTGAACGCGAGGCTAGAGGGCCTGGAATCCAGGCCCTTTAGTGAGGCCCTTGAGTGCCCTTTGCTTCCACTGTGGGAAAGCGGGGCACAAGGCCAGGGAGTGCACTGTGGTCGTACCCAAATGTGCCCTCTGTTCCTCAAAGGGGCAATCCGCCACCCACAAAATGAGCAGCAGAGCGTGCATCGCCCCGCGCCGTAACAGGGCCGGACGCAAAGAGGCCGCGAAGGCTGCTGAGGGCGCTAGTCCCCCCTCACAGCCCACTATCCCGACCGCGAACAGTTTCGCGGTCTTGGGCGAGGAGGTTCCCATGGCCTTGGAGTGATGGCACGCCCATTCACCCAAGTGCTACAGGGGAACCTGAACCACTGCGCCAGAGCACAGGACCTGTTGTTTCAGGCTCTGGCGGAGTGGTCGGTGCAGGTGGCTGTGACGGCAGAGCCGTACCGCGTCCCAGACTCACCTCACTCACAGATGGCGTCCCCGGGCGGGCGTTGGTTCTAGCCCTCGGCCCGCTTCGGACGCAGGCGCAGCGCCTATTTAGCGCCTGTCTGGCGCAGGGCCAGTTTCCCACGGCGTGGAAGAGCCCAAGCTGATCCTGATCCAGAAGGAGAGACGATCGGCAGACACGTCATCGGCGTATCGTCCGATCGTGTTGGAGAATGTGGGGCCTAACCTAAGCGCCTTCCAGTTTGGGTTCCGGCGGGGTAGGTCAACTCTGAACGCTCTGACCAGGGTGGGTGCCCTTGCCGATGAGGTGGTCGGGGGGGGGGTGCTTTTGGCGGTGTCTATTGACATCGCCAACGCATTTAACACCCTGCCCTTTGACACCATTCGCGGGGCGCTAAGGTACCACGGGGTACCGGACTACCTGAGGAGGTTTGTGGAGAATTACCTCTCAGGTAGGTCCGTCACCTACCCGACGGTAGACGGTTGGGTGAGGAGAGAGCGCTGAGCCGCCTTCTCCCTAACATGGGAGGGCCGAGCGCTGGCTGCCACCGCCTATATACGGGTATCTTGCAGTCTATGGGGCTGTACGGCGCGCCGATATGGGCGGCTACTTTATCGGGACAAAACGTGGCTCTCTTGCGACGTCCGCAGAGAGTCATGGCAATCAGGGCCGTCCGTGCGTATCGCACTACCTCATACGAGGCTGCGTGCGTACTGGCTGGCTCTGCACCATGGGACCTGGTGGCAGGTGCCCTCGCGCGTTCTTGGCGGAGGAGAAGTGGAGAGGAACAGGAGGGAGTCCCGGACGAGACTGAAGAAGTTAAAGAGGAGAGCTGGCGGAGGCGTCTTAAACGACGAATCCTCCGAAAGTGGAAGGAACGGCTGGAGGAGCCGAGTGCTGGCCATGGCACGGTGTCAGCCGTCCGACCAATCCTGGAGCAGTGGGTTGGCCGGCGGCATGGCGTTATTAGCTTTCACCTTGCGCAGATCCTGACGGGGCACGGATACTTCGGGAGTTATCTGTGCCAGGTGGCAGGCTCGGAGGAATCGCCAGGGTGTCATCACTGTAGCAGTGAAGAGGACACTGCTGATTACACCCTGGCGGAGTGCCCTGCGTGGGCGCCAGAAAGGGCGGACCTCGTCGCTGAGGTCAGCGTCGACCTTTCACTCCCTGCGGTCATCCGCGCGATGATCGCCAGTGAGAGTGCATGGGAGGCGGTCCTCTCCTTCTGCGAGGTTGTGATGCCGCAGAAGGAGGAGGCGGAGTGGGAGAGGGAGTGCACTGGCGCCCCTTCTCGCAGAAGAGCGCGGCGGCGACAGGCGGTCGCACCGCCGTGAGGGACCTGTGCGCGGCCGATCGGGGGAACCGCCGCGCGCGCGTAAGGTCCAGGCTATAAGGCACCCTTAAGTGTTCAGGGTGCCTTAAGCGGAGTAGGAGGAGGGAACGCTATCCCCTGCCTCCTGAGGAGAGTGCCTCCAGGCACATCGTCGCCGGTGCGGACCATACCATAGTTCCCGCACCCGGCTAGCACGACTAGGAGAACACCGCCGGGTGAGCTAGTGGGTAGAGCTGCGTCCACCTTACCATCCTTCGGGCGCAGAGAGCCCCACATACCCGCTTGGGAAGTCCCCCCTCCCCCGCGGGATGCCTAAGAGCATTTCCTGGCGGAAAAAAAGGCCTATGTTCAGCAGTGGACGGGTAGGAGCTGATGATGATGATGAAAATATATTCTTGTTAATTTTTATTTCTTTAAATTTAGAAAAAAGATGGATATCGTGGAAAGGAAGAAAACACGTTTATTTCCTTTCCTAAAAGGTTATTATAATAATATTTTTTCCTGCGGATTTTAACATGTGGGGAATAGGACGTCTTTTCATGTGCCAATTTTTCGGGCGGCAACGCACCTGTTAATCCTCTAGTGTGGCGGGTGTCTGTGGATTGAACAATAAACTTAATATAATCATCATCATCAGCCTCTATCCGTCCACTGCTGAACATAGGCCTCCCTCAATGAACGCCAAGACAGCCGATCCCTTGCCACAATAATAATAATGTTGATATAATAATATTAGTTAATAATAAAATAATAATAATCCCCCGAGAGCCTGTTTTTTATGATCCCGATTACCAGGTTAGTGCATGATCAATCATCTTCACCAAAAAAGTGTTTCGCGGCGTTCAGAGAGATGTTGGTATCGAGAGATGACAAATGATGGATTAGAAAGGGACGACGTTGATGCACGAAAATATAAAGGAAAATATGCACACCAGGAGTTCTTCTCCCAGCCAATTTAGTTACTTCGTAATTTGTTCAGTGTAAGCAAAATGACAAAATTTGTTCTATTTTTTATGTTGTTAAATAGGGAAACTGGCAAACATGCCACCTGATGGTAAGTGGTCGACGTCGCCCATGAACATAAACTAATTTACCAGCCCAGGCAACTCATCTATGTGTTGCCTATCCTGAGACATAAGATGTTAAGTCTCGGTGCCAGTAATTACACTGTCTGTGTTGCACTTCTCTCCGAAACACAGCAAAGCTATTTCACGGGAGAAACAAGCAAGATGGTGGTGGCACTATGCAGCCGGGAGCGCGGCACAGCGCTTCCCTCCAACCGGAAATTATCGACACGATTATCTTCTGAGTTTATTTCGTCGATACGCAGTAGTGTCGCAGAACCGACACTCAAAGATTTCGTTTTTTATTTAGAGCCATGTCCGGAATGATAATGATTAATTTTTTTATAGCTGACTAGTAGCGTCCCGCGGTTTCATCCGCTTACTTCTCATTTCCGTGGGAATACAAGGATAAATTATTATAGCGTATATGTTATTCTGATGTATAAGCTATGTTATTGTAAAGTTTCTTTAAAATTCATTCAGTAGTTTTTGCGTTAAAGAGCTACAAACATACATCCATACGTCTATCAATTCTCACAAACTTTCACGTTTATAATATTTATAGCTGATGCCACCCAGTGATGATGTTATGTTATGATGTTGTAATTTTTTTATCGGATGGGTTATTTAGAAGGGATTTTCAACTTACATATGTTAACGCTTTTTATAAAGGTAATACACATACCTATAGGACATATTATGATTATATTTATTAATACGTAAGCCGCATCCAAATTTCGTCAAAAAGTGTAGTGTGATTAAATAATTATGATCCGGCTCGTTCATTCATTATAATTATCCCTCGCTCCGGCATCCATCTTACCAATTAGCAAACTTACAAAAATGCTCCACCTTTATCGAGATTAGCCGCTGGCATCAGGTTCTCTTTATTGGATGTGACTTCAGGTATGAATTATGTTTTGGGGAAACAAATTATACTGTTTATTGGGCACTAATTCGATAGTCAGCTTGATAAATAATAAATGTCACATAAATATGAATTACTTATCTATACAGATAAATATATTTTTTTAAATGCTAAAATCATGCTGAAATCTACGTAAATGCGGGTGAAGCTGCGGACAACAGCTAGTTGGTTTATATATCTCCGATAGAATATCTTTTGGTATAAAGATTTTTTTTCGGAAGGGCTAGACTTTTCGGCCTGATGGCCTTTAAGCTCAATCGATACAGTAAATGAGCAGATGGCTCACTTATGAAATATTCGAAAGGGGGACGCCCCCTCCGCGCCCCACCCCTGCGCGGCATGGTTCATCGCGCGCGCTGCTCGGGAGAGCAGGATTTGGACTAGTCAAATCCGATACGGTTAAAGATTTTTTGTCATGTAATTTGTCAAGGATGAACTCTTGGGCTACTGAAACGTTTTTAAAGAAATGTTAAATAATTATATTGGTATTCTCGTTGCCGTTGTTGGCTGTTGCTGTAAAGTATACGAAACGGGGGAATGTAATTTAAATTTAAAAAAAACGTATAATAAAAATGTAGTTTTACAAAATATACACACATAAATAATTATTATATATAGAGTGTGTGTGAGAAGTTTATTAAATTTCGATCGGGGTATATCCACCGGTACAGCTAGTGTCAAATGCACCTAGCAGACCTAGTTTTTGTGTTGCAAAAAAAATAGCGTCAGTTTGTTATACGTACAATTAACACGGGCAACAGGTTCAGCTAGGACCCATTTTGATTTCAGTTTTATTTGTGCCAGGATTAAAAACACACAAATAGCGTCATCGGTGCACCAGCGTGGGTTTATGCGTTGAGCTCAACCAACAATACTACACCCGCTAAACGTAGTATCGTAGATAATCTTCATCATCAGGTGGGTTATCCAAGATACCATTCTATAATCGTAAACGCTAGTACAAAACTAATAAATGTATGGTAATGACATTTTACATCGATAAATCACGTGGTCTTATATGACATTTCCATACATTTATTAGTTTCCTACTATATACGATTGTAGAATGACATCTTGGCTAACCCACCAGTTACCATCTTCATATTGAAGTTTGGAGTAGAGAGAAGAACAAAATATAGAAGTATCGACAAAACCTGACAAGTGTCCAGACTCGCAGGTTCATTAAATTAAATATTTTTTATCTTGCTTATTTCTCCCGTGAAACATTTTGCTGTGTTTCGGCGAGAAGGGCAAGTCGGGCAGTGTAATTACTGGCACCGAGACTTAATATCTTATGTCTCAGGATAGGCAACACATAGATGAGTTGCCTGGGCTTGTTCCAGGTATACTAGTTTATGTTCATGGGCGACGTCGACCACTTACCATCAGGTGGCACGTCTGCTAGTTTGCCAGGTCTAAAAAAATGGCGATGTAAAATCAGCGGAATTGAAAAAAAAAACACAGGAATTTGTTGCTTTTTTGTTGCTAATTAGTTGCAAAAAAATTAATTTTGTTGCTCCAACCGATCGCAAAAAATCGGCAATAGCGCTAACTTTTCATTAAGATAGCGTGGAAATCACTGGATGTGGACTTATCGATCAAGCGAATAGGGGTCAATTTGTTGCTAATTAGTTGTTAGAAAATTAATTTTTTTGCTCCAACCGATCGCAAAAAATCGGCAATAGCGCGTAACTTTTCATTAAGATAGCGTGGAAATCACTGGATGTGGACTTATCGATCAAGCGAATAGGGGTCAATTTGTTGCTAATTAGTTGCTAAAAAATTAATTTTGTTGCTCCAACCGATCGCAAAAAATCGGCAATAGCGCTAACTTTTCATTAAGATAGCGTGGAAATCACTGGATGTGGACTTATCGATCAAGCGAATAGGGGTCAATTTGTTGCTTTTTTGTTGCTAATTAGTTGCTAAAAAATTAATTTTTTTGCTCCAACCGATCGCAAAAAATCGGCAATAGCGCTAACTTTTCATTAAGATAGCGTGGAAATCACTGGATGTGGACTTATCTATCAAGCGAATAGGGGTCAATTTGTTGCTAATTAGTTGTTAAAAAATTAGTTGTTAAAAAATTAGTATATATAATACAATGGGTTGAGGTTCCCATCCTCGCCTCTTGCCTCCTGCTTGGGGGCAAGAAGGGACAGAACTAAGTCTGTGCGGGCAGCTAGTACTTAATAAACGGCGATAAAGTCAGTAAAATGTTGTTTTGTTTTTAAAAAAGATGAATTTTGTTATGTTTTGCAACATAAGAATTCCTTGGCACCATTTGAATTCATATCCTCAGAAAACGACGCACCAAGCGTTGTTATAATGAATTTACGGACGGATTTTCAATACATTTAATGTAATTCGATATTTCGTATAAACTATCGTTTTAAACAACGTTTACGTGTTCGTTTAATGATTATTAACGGCGCCATTGAAAATGCGAAGATTAAACCTGTAAAAACTTTATTTATACTGTGTACGGATTTTATAGTCAACGTTTGGGTTAAGAGTTTTGTTCAAACGAATCATGTTTTGGCGCACTGAGCCGATTGCTTTTAGCGTTGTTGTTTAACGTATTTTGTACGAGCTGGCAATAGAAATGCGAAAGTAACTGTGTGTTATATTTTAACGATTTTGCTGATCAGATTTTTATTGAATGTAAGGAATTTGAATATAATCTAAGGAAGGGGATTATGAAGGACTTGTTAGGAATATAATTTAATAATTTGTATAATTTAAACCTTGTTTCAGAACTACATTATTTCAAGTAATCAATTTAGATATATATTTTATACCGTACCATTATTATAGTAACCGTCCTCTGTTACGACTATTATTTAATGCCAAGACGGCAAAAACGCAACCTGTGTGATCCCGACCGGTGTCAGCCATGGCGAATGTACATAAGCGGTCAGATGCGCTGGATTTTTTTTTCAAGCTAGGCTCACCACTCGTTTCCACCGCTGCTACTCCTGTATAACCAGGATCGACAGCGATAACCACTAAATGACCCTTTCATACCAATTTGATCAGAATTATTCAGGAGGAGTAGGAAAATTTCCAGTTTCCCTCCCCGGTTAAACATACTCGTCCTTGCCCTTGACCCAGTAGAACGGAAACCGATACGACCGGAGAAAGATCAGACAAATGGAACAGTATCGCGGTGAGAGAGCTACAAGGGGTCAGTACTTTCTCATACTCCCTTAATCGCCTCTCATGATACCCACGGGAAAAATTGGGGTGGTGTTATTCAACTCTACCAGCACCACATGGCAACATCCATTAATACTTAGTAAGTAATTTGTTGTGAATATTGCGAGGTTTTCCTCTCGTCGTTTAGATCCAGACATCTCTCATTACGTCACCGCGCCGCAACACGAGGCCCGTTTCGAGGAAAACTTCTCAGATCCGTAATGGGAAATTGAAATCCAATTTCAAATTTCGTGTTGTAATTATTAGCTATTAGGGGTTTTAGCAAAGATAGATGAAGTCTCTTCAGGCCAGGGGTCTTTTCTTGGGCTATGTCTTGGTCTGTCAAATCTAGATGAATCACACAATTGCTATGTAAGTTTATGGGGAAATTGGCAGATATGCTACTTGACGGCAGGTGCCCAACCTCGTGAACATTAAGTTCAGCCGCGAATAGCCCAGACGGCTTATTTACGCCCCACCATGGTTCAGGCCTTGACGTGGCGGTGGGTTTTAGTAGTTTAGGGTAAGCCCAGCACCTTAAGCGAAGCTAATTGAGCCGAGCGGGCTCTTTGTACCCTTCTTATAAGAAGAGGGGACAAAAGAGCAGGGGATTGTTCATAGAACAATGGGGACAGTACAATGGGGTGAGGCACCATAGTGCGGGACAACCCCTCTAGGTCGAGGTGCCCTGTTTGCTCATTAGATCTGGGGCACATCACCAAAGGCGGCATTGGTGGCACTCGCCAGGTTTTAGTGCTTACCTTACCTTGCTTTCGGGCGCAGCGAGCCCCACATACCCGCGGGATGCCTCAGAGCATTTTCCGGCGTAAAAAAAAAGACAACTCATTTACGTGCCTACCTTGAGAAAAAGTCTTGGTGTCTGTTATTACAATTTTAATTGCCTGTGTTGTGTGTGTTTTTACGAGACACAGCGAAGCTGTTCCTCGTATACCTAATAACCAGTATAATTGGACCCGTATCAGTACCCGACAGTATCAGTTAGTTGAAATCTCCTCATTAAATCACTAAGATACGCTAAGATTGCACAATTTGGAAAATGCCAGTGTTTTTTCGACATCGGATTCTATCCGGTTGCAACCAGTTACCGGGTGCCACACCAGAGTGCCAGGTGTCGGGTGCCACGTTCGGGTAGTGAATGGTGGGTAACGGGTGCCATTTGACGGGTGCCGGATGCCTGATATCCGGATATGGAACCGGTCAATAATTGGCACCCAGCCGGCTCTAATGCATTTCCGCTGAAACTTTATATCTTTATTGTTACTAAGAAACGCGCGTGGATATCCGGGTGAGTGGTATAAAACTACCGGGCGAGCGCAAATCGGAATCACGCATGGGTTCCGTTCGACGGATTTTAATTCAATGAGATCCTTAGTAGGTAATCGAACTAGCTGTGTTTAGACCTAATCTATATTAAGTTTCTTATCATACTTTTTGAAGTGATTTGTTTTTCGCACCGCACACAGATTTTTGTATGCTATGAGTGACGCCGACCCGTCACGCTCGGAGGTGAAAGGATCAATTAGGTGAACTCGGTACCGCCGAGTGTGCCTGAGCGAGAAAGATTTGAAGTATCTATTGTAAATTCGTCAAAAATAATAATTTAATAAATAGTGTTAGTAAAAGATGTTTCATTAAAATATTATTAATAGTCAATTTTATTATCAAAAATATAGATTTATTGATAAAAGTATTGTTAAAATGCCAAGTACAGTCAGTTTGAAATTTATTTTGGTTTTACCGCAAACCACAGAATTGCGAACCCACGTAAAAGGACAAAAATGGACAATCTCTTAATAGAACTATTTGAACCGAGTTACTGACAAACCCTTTTGGGATTCTGCAACAAAACACACACACTACTCCAGCATAAAGAATATGTATCCAATCCAAAATCCTTACAAAATATACTATATTGTAGATATAATGGAAATAGTGCGCAAATTTATTGTAGTAAATTTTTTGAAAGTGGTGTAATGAAAAAAATGTGCATAGTATATAAATGTGTGTTTTATAGTATTTCTATTAATAAAATAAAATTATATATGTCTATAGCTATATTGCTGCGACCCACGGTATTTCCGATACGACGAGACCTTCAAGAAAAGAGCAAACTTAACGGGTTACACTTGTAACCCGTGGGTCTCTATGGATGTCTCTCACTTACCACCAGGTAAAACGACAGTCCGTTTGCCCCGTCTTCTATAAAAAATTGCATCGCTGCAATAGTATCACCCTGGATAATTATCAAAACACTTGATATCGTGGTGGGTCTGACATCAAAATGAACTGGTCTTTAATGTATGTATCCTGCTTCCTACTAGTCGTATCCTACTAATATTACAAACGAGAAAGTTTGTAAGAATGTATAGATGTTTGTTACTCTTTAAAATTTACAAAAATATAGCTTGTACATCAGAATAACATAAAAAAATTAAGTAAAAATTATAACCGACTTCAAAATAAAGTAACTAAAAAGTAATAAAATAATCCCATTTCTTTAATTTTTGTGTCTACAACTAATAATCATCTTGTACTCCTACTAATGTACAATTTTTGCGTTTACCACGTCTTTATTGTTACTTTTGGAGTCGGTGGCAGCTAAGTTAATTATTACTTTATTACTTTTTAGTTACTTTATTTTGAAGTCGGTTATAATTTTTACTTAAAATTTTTATTTCTTCATTTTTAGTAATTCATTAAAGAAAGACATACAGAGATAGACATTTTGGCATATTGAACCGTATGAAGTAAGTTCAACAAAAGCTGTAAATCGTCGAGGAGTTCCGTCGACTGTCTATGATTTCATCATCATATGAAATCATCACCCATAAGGGTGCAAAGTTCTCATCATTATAAATTAATTAAGTCCAATCACAATGTAGCTACTGTAAACTATTTAGGAGTTCCCTTAACTGCCCTTCGTCTTCATCATCAGATGTCATAGTCACAATCCATCTAGGTGTAAAGTTCTCATCAATACAAATTAATCAAGCCCTAACACAACGTTACTGAAGTAAATCATCGAGGAGTTCCCTTAACTGTCCTTCGTCTTCATCATCAGATCTGTAATAGCATGTATCACCCATATGAGTGCAAAGTTCTCACCAGTATAAATTAATTAAGTCCAAACACAAGGTAACTACTGTAAACTATTTAAGAGTTCCGTTAACTGTCCTTCGTCTTCATCATCAGACCCCCAACCACAGTGATAACCTATCTAGTTGTAAAGTCCTCATCAATACAAATTAATCAAGCCCAAACACAAGGTTACTGAAGTAAATCGTCGAGGAGTTCCCTCAACTGTCTTTCAGCTACAGCATCAGATCAACTCTAGACCTTCATTAAATTGTAGTGCTTTAAAATGCTTAATTAAAAAAGTTCTAAACGCGCTAGTTGCTCCTACGATTTTCGAAAGTTCTCCTCGATTTCTCTGGGATACCATCATCAGACCCTGGTTTACTTATCATGGGACCATTTGGCAAGGTAAAAGGGTATACTTTTAAATAAAGAAAGAATTTTGAAAATCGGTTCACAATTAACGGAGAAATCGGTGTACATACATAAAAAAAAATACCAGCCGAGTTGAGAACCTCCTCCTTTTTGTTGAAGTCGATTAAAAATAACATAATTTATGCCTGTACTCCCGTGGGAATGGGAAGTTCGCTGGTGAAACCGCGGGACGCTGTTAGTAAAATATAAAAAATCAATCTCAACTTTATTAGTATTAACAGCGTCTTTCCGTCCACTGCTTCCAAAATGACCAGCCATTGTGGAAAGTGCACGGGAAAGTCATCGTTTGTTTTACTTTGTATGTGCAAAGTGGATAAACATAAAACCGTGGATGCTCTCGTTGTACTATATTACAGTTGTAAATATGTTTATTCCGAGCACTCTACAAATAAAACTAACAAAACTGAGAGGTTAGCTGGCGGGGCAAGGGGCTAGGGGATGGTGTGGGGGGAAGTAAACCACATCTTATCTACGGATATAATAAAAACAGTTTAAGAGCTGTTTTCTTTTAACGCAGTGTTTCACACTGACACATATTGTCGCAACGTTTTGCGTTTATAACTTCCCCAAATAAGAAAAGGTTATATAAATCTCCAACGCAATAACAAAAGAGCGGAGGTCCTTGAAACTGTAGCACCGAATTTGATAAAGCATTAAATGCTTAAAATTGCATAAATTTTATTTAATTAAAAGATCCGACGTAGAAGGCAATGGGAAACCACTAAGTTTAAACTCCCAAGAGAACTCTCATGAATCTAGTCCGTAAAGATGTTGTTATGTCGGGCGATCCGGCTGACCCCTGGCGCTCGTCGATACCCGGGTCGACGGGTGTGAAATATGCGACCGAAGACTCTTCGGCAGTGAGTCATCAGGCTGCTGAAGCAGTAAATACTACTGAAGAACAAATTAAACCATCCATACGCTACAAACAAAGAATAGGTGGAACGTTAGAGGACTGCTAAAGTCGGGCAAGCTCGCAGTCATAGAGAAGGAAATGAGCGAATACAGACTCGCGCTGCTGTTTCCTTTCATATGTGAAACACATATGAAAGGAAAAGGCCATTTCATGACATCAAATGGTAACACAATGTTTTTCTCTGGTCATGAGTGAAACCGTAGACCAGTTTCAATACCTTGGCTCCGTAATAACAAAAAAGGGCGGCTGCGAAACCGAGATACGTCGACGAATTGGAATGGCCAAGACGGCAATGACCCAGTTGAGTAAAGTTTGGAAAAGCAGAAATATAAGCAACAGAATCAAAATCCATCTGGTACGCGCACTTGCCTTCTCCATCGCGTTGTATGGTGCAGAGACATGGACACTTAAGGCGGTTGATAGGCAAAGAGTTGATGCTTTTGAGCTTTGGTGCTGGCGTCGTCTATTGAGGATACCATGGACAGCCCATCGTACAAACATCTCTGTATTACAAGAACTCAAAATAGAGAAGGCACAGCGCTTGTCATCTGTCTGCTTACAAGGGATAATGCGATACTTCGGTCATGTGGGGCGTAGATGTACAGATAATCTGGAGAGAGTAATGGTGACGGGAAAGATTGAGGGCAAAAGACTTCGTGACCGAAATCCCACACGATGGTCAGACCAGGTACCTGAACAACTTGGACTGACGGTCAGCGCTGCACTACATCAAGCGACAGAACGGAACCGATGGCGACAGCTGACAGACAAGATAAAGAGGAGTCACGATCCTCAGCAATGAGGGAACGACCAAGAAGAAGAATGGAGTTTAATCCTGATGGTGTCTTTAAATTTAACCTACAATGCCTTTAACAATGTTGCTTGTAAGGAACACGCAATCTGCGTACATATTAAAATTAATGTCTTTGACCGGATAGTGTTTTCTAATGCTTACGCGAATTTCACTCATTTCACTCAATGAAGCATTTTTTACGGATTTTATCGCGGTATATTAAGATTTTTTTTACAAGCCCGACGTTGAGTATGAACATGGATACGTTACTTTGGTGGTGGTTAATATAACGCATAGCGCCATAACATAGCACGCTATTTATACTCAACGTAAACGCTACATAAATTCCCATACAGCGCTATAACGTAGCGCCACGCTATATAGTAGCGCCACGCTATATAGTAGCGCCACGCTATATAGTAGCGCCACGCTATATACGTAGCGGCTAGCATAGGCCGTAGTTATAACTTTATAACATTCGAACAACGCTAACGTGCTAGATCGTAGACGCTAGACGTTATAACTTATAGTTTACGCTCAGTGAGCGCGTGCTAGCGCTCACTATTATACGTTGTTGTGTCGCGCGCTATCCCGGCCGGCTCATGCGAGTTACGTATTTCCATAGTCTTGTGACTACACGTTGTAATATAGTCTATAAAATAGCGCGCTAGAAAAATATAGTTTATAGACCATAGCACGCTATTATAAAATAGTTTAATTGCACAATACTAGTTACGAATGCACTAAATTAAGAATTCGTCGACCTTTCGTCGTCGTGTAACAACCTCCGAACAGAATCTAGTGCCAGAATATTCCTTTATCTTTTACCTTAGTTTGTAATTCAAATGCGATACATATTCAAATCCGCTTTGTCTATACGTCTTGTTACTTTAGCTCGGGAACCGACTGAGCGTTAATCGGTCCAAATTTGTGTCATGCATCATTGATGTCTCGGTTTGGGGTCATCTGACTAGCTCGTAGCTCGATCTAGGTCTTCCATGGACAAGATCGAGCTTCTAGTAATCTTTGCTTCAATTTCAATATATATTTTATAGGATATGCTATTCGTTCCTTGGGATTTTAATTTAAACCGACTTCAACGACCGACCAAATGGAGGAGGTTCTCAATTTGATTGGTTTTTTTAATGTATGTACACCGATTAGAGATTTATGATCCGATTTACGTGATTCTTCTTTAGTTTGATGCGGAATGGTTGCCATTTGTTTCCATAAAAAATTAACATAATTTGGCCCAGTAGTTTTCATTTTATGGACATTTTTATTGCTGGTAATTAAAACAAAAAATAAAGTCGCGACGTTTATTGCAATTGTAAGTGTGATGTGCCTTTATCATTCTTTGACGGAAAAAATGTAAGATTCTAATAAAGTGATATTATGGATTTCCGTTAACATTTCGGCGCTTCAATTCCATACATTCCTAGTTTTGGCCATTTTCCAGTAAAAAGTAATAAAACCGTAAAAAAGTAAATAGCACTACAAAAACATATTAGGAAATGAAATAAAAATTATTATTGTACGTTCTGCTAAAAAAGTTTGAATATGAAAACATTATGCTTATGAAAAGAACCAGACCGCCAGAGTGGTTGGTATATCATAATACACCGGGCCCCATACATCGCAGGCTTTGAGGGGAAAACGTTCTATTCCCACCACTCGCCATTTATTAAAATGATAATCATGCTAATGCGCCCTCGTCAAAGTAATTTTGGCAACTTCGTGTATAAAGTACGACGCACACGAAAATCTATAGAGGTCTATTGCAATATATTGCATTGATACCTAACTACGGTTATCGCTGAGTAACTTAGGCTATAAAAAACCCCCACCATGGTTCAGGCCTTAACGGTGGGGCTCAGAAGCCTAGGTTGGGCCCAGCACCTTGGGAGAAGCTAATTGAGCCGATGGGGCTCTTTGTACTCCTCTTATAAGAAGAGGGGACGAAAGAGCCCCTGCTGCCCCCTGGCAAGGGGTGAGGATGGGAACCTCACCCCATTGTACTGTCCCGACGTTGAGAGGACGTTGTTCTGTGGTGCGGGACAACCCCTCTGTGGAGGTGGCGTCAGTCACTTGTGGGAATGACTAGTCGTCGAGGTGCCCTGTCAGCTCAACAGATCCGGGGCACCTCACCAAGGCGGCACTGGTGGCACTCGCCGGGTTTTAGTGGATAGAGCTGCGTCCACTTACCATCTTTTAGGCGCAGCAAGTCCCACATACCCGCCAGGGGAGACCCACTCCCCAGGCGGGATGCCTCAGAGCATTTCCCGGCGTAAAAGAAAAAAAAGAAACGCTATAAAATAATCATAATGAGCCCAGACAGCTATAATGTAAGTTCCCGCAGCAAAGCTGCGAGCGTTGTCTTTATAGATTTACATTATATACTAGGCAAAGAAAAATTTTACATTAATCAAAAAATCTGAGTTACCCTCTAGTCGCGCCTAAAGAAGTTCTACTGTTCATAATGTTTTACAGATTTTTGAAGTAACATCGAGTTTTTTCTTTCTTATAAAGTAGACACAGAATAACGACATGGCATCATCACGTCGTTTGTTGTCACACCATTCGATTTTACTACAAGGCACGAGATGTTTCTCATCTAAATGATATCTCCAGTTGGTCTAGTGTGCGTCGCCACTCGCCACTCGCCCAGCGTCGAGTCAGCATCAGTTTTTATACGAGTATGTAGCTTAACGCGGCCCGGTAATGGATTGAAGTATCGCGTTAAGGCTGTAAGCCTTAATGTTTTAAAATTTGTATTAAAACATAAAAGTAATATATTCCATTTTGCTCAAAAACTCGTCGAGTATACATTTCCCTGTGTAATCCTCTGACGAATCACAAGTGCATTTGCCACTATCATCATCATCATCATCATGATCATCATCATCATCATGACTATAATATATCTTTATGAGACTTTATGAGACTTTATGAGACCGATGATCCCCTATACTTTTGACATTTTACAAAGTTAATTTGAAATGGAAAAATATTTTTTATATGCAATTATATATTACTAGCTGTTGCCCGCAGCTTCACCCGCGTTAACTTTTGTCCAAAAAATGAAATAATTTTTTTGGATGAGTCACCCGTAACACAAAAAAAATTGTTATAAGCCTATCCTTCATACCTACTTATAAAATTTCATCAAAATCGGTCAAGCTGTTTCGGAGCAGTATAAATACTCAAACTGACACAAGAATTTTATATATTAGATATTATTTTATTTGGAATACTTTCCATAATAAAAAAAACTATACCATTCTCTACATAAACAAAATTAAAACATGAAATTTTCAATATCCAATAATAACGGACTGAATCAGGAAAGGTCCTCACTTCTGCTCACTCCAAGTAGGCTACGGCGCTAGTTACATCTTACCCCACTTTAAGGGCAACAAAATGTTGTTGAGAAAATAGAAATGGAAAAATGAGGAAAACATGAAAGGAGGTAAATATTGAGATGGAAATTTAGTTGAAGCGGGGCAAAAGTATCGTAACAATAACTTGAGTGCTATTGAAAGAGAAGCCTTTTAAACGGGACGCAAATTTCAACTTTTAAAGGGTTGACTTCTAATTGCGTAAGCATCGATTTATTTCAGCCTTTGGTTGTGCTTAAGGGTAGGTAATTCGGATACATAATATTATATGAATATTTAAAATATTAAAAGTTGAAATTTTTAGGTCTTAAAGAGATTTTATAAAGATCGCAGGAACTTATACAAAAGGTTAAAAAGTATACAAGTCATGATTGAGTTATCTGACATCGGTTATCGGTGGGGACTTGTTTGTGCCGTGCCTTATCATCGCGATGCTCGGTGACGACGATACCTGGACAGCGATGGTCTCCTTTTGCGAGGCAGTAATGTTCCAAAAGAAGTTGGACGAGTGGGTGAGATAGGAGGCCGCCGAAGAGGCCTCCCCCCGCAGGTGACGAACGGGGGTGCGCTACTTAATGGGCCTCCAGTAATGCCAATTATTCTTATGTTGGGTCAGGATGGCAACGTGGCCCAGTTACGCACGTCACAGGGACGGCCGGGCAGTCCTCCTTACGGTCTGGCTTTCACCAAGGGCCAGCTTTGTCGCTGAGGTGATCCTGTTGCGTGCATATTCGGGACCTTCACAAAACGGCTGGAGGCGTTTGCAGGTGGTTCAGAGGGGAAGTACATTCCCAAGTCCGGGAGCCTTAACCGAGGTAAACCTGGATCATGCGAAAGCATTCATTTGTTTTGTTTTTGAGTTGCCTGGTCTAGTCAAAGGTGAATTCGTTTGTATTCACGAACATTAGTACTATCAGGTAACGCGTATGTCTGTTTGTCCTTACATAATAAAATCTAGCAGAAGACATAAAATCATCTAGCAACTTGCGCTCCGACATGGGCAAGTATAGTTAGAGGCATGCTGCTTTGCAGCTGAATTGGGCCGGCACGACCGGGGTAGTACCTCTGGCTCACATAACACCGCAACAAGTGACAACTATGTTGTCGCGTTTCGTGCGGTTCCGGCGGCCCATTAGGGGGATACATACATATGTCTATGGGAGTCGGTAGACACCATAAGGCTCCGACTGCTCGGTTGCCTCCTTATGTTAGTTACAATTATTGTTAAGGTAATGATGATTAACCAATCGATAAAAAAATATTTGATTGCGTGTATGTATGCATGATTTAAAAGTGTACATGGCGTGTTAAATATTGTCGTTTTATTATGTAATTAGTAATTACTAGCAAAATAAATGAAATAAGAATGTAAACCTACTAACAAAATGTATAAGGGAACAATTTCTGAAATAAAGACTTATTATTATTTAATTATAATAGACATGGAAAGACTCCAGGTTATGCACAAAATATTCTAAAACAAACCCATGATGGCGATCCAGGTATATCCAGGTACATCAAGGCCCACCTAGGTACATTCAGGTACTAATGAAACGCCCTCGCCGAGCCGTGCGAGTGGCACATGTGAAATCAATTTATACCGATCTATCTCCATTAAATACCTGGATTAGGCTGCCGATACACGGGAAACGAATTTGCGCATTATCGCCTATCATCACTATGAATTATACTTATAAATTTGCCAGTTTCTGCTATTCACAATGAGCCTAAACCAGCTAGTACGGTTTGAAAAGCTTAATACTAAAATTACATTTAATATTAGTTACAGCTGCTGCCAGAAGCATATTATATCAGTATTTTCGTCAAGCAATGATAATTTGTAACAAGACGTGTTCCATTTAAAAAAAAATCATTGCAAACATTATAATTGTATCAATAAATTCCCATTCGATTTATGCGTTCTAATTACTAACTTATCTCGCGTTACTCATAATTAACTACTGTTACATACAAAATAAGTATTTTAATAAGTGCCTTGAAAAGATAAATAGCAAAACACATATGCGCTATATAAGATATTTGGTATAGGCACGGTTCATTACCGTTTGAACAACATGGAAATAACAGTTAATATTTCATACTAGCGGTCATCTTCGCGCGGAATTCCCGCGCTAGTTTCCGAACGGTGGCTGTAACAATACGCCGCAATCACTCCGTCCTGCCGTCAATCTCCATTAAGCACACATGTCACGTGGCTTAAATTATTAAGCAGTTGCACACGGGTGCATCCAGAGTATTGGCAGCTCGCCACAGGAAAGAAGTTACGGTATGACATTATGGGCGTAGTGTACACTGTTCCCCATATATAATACATTTCCAGTCAATAATAACTATAACTTTATTCGAGTAAAATTACTCGAAACTCGACAATACTTTATCGTCTTCAGTCTTTTGCCACCCACTGCTGGAGACAAGCCTCTTACAATGTACGCCAAGACGGCCCATCCCACGTCACACACGTCCAACCTGGACAAATCACTGCCACGAGATTGTCGTTCCATCAAGTAAATAAGTTACTTAGCGAATTTAATTTTGAATAACAGAATTTTAAGTACACCAATTTAGTTAGGAAAAAACTTCGCCGCGTCACTCATAGCTACAGTCCAAGGGAGTTTTATCGCTCGTTAACTCAACAGCTTACTGACCAGCATATTACTAAATGAAAACTATATTTTACTAGCAATATAAGTAATGGTTAATTAGGTTGTTTTGGTGGTAGATAAATAAATACCCCTCATGTATATAATATAATGTATATAAAAAAATCATGTATAAAAAAATACCAGTACTAAAGATATATTATGTATACTATTTTAACCTGAGCCTAGAACAATAAGTTGAGGCTATTGACTGAATATACAAGGTTGATAAAAGCGAGAGGCATTAAATTAAATGTTGTTGTAAAAGTGAGATATATTTTATTGGTGATAGGTCAACTGGTAAAGTTGGCCTATCACCAGTAAAATATAAAACCTACCGCTACCACCACGCTATGGCGTGGCTACCTTAAAATATTTGCATTCGCAGCATTTATACCTGTTGTATCTATATCCGGTAACTTACAGATATATATTTTTATAGCATACGAGGGCAAATGAGCAGTCGAAGTGTCGAAGCCGTTTGGCGACTATCGACGCCCATACACATCCGCGCAACCAAAGATTACGCAGATACGTTGTCCTCCTTTTCTCTATCCCCCCCAATTGGCCAACGGAAACACACAAACCGCACAAAACGCGACAGCATAGCTGTCACTTGACGCTGGTGTTGTGTGAGCGAGAGAATGAGTACCAACCCGGTCGTGCTGGCCTATTCGCTGCAAATCAGAATGGCACTACCTCTAACACATATTTTTGGCCATTTTAATTAGAATATTCAGATGAGCAAGAAACTGAAAAATATTGATAGCTTTTGTTTTGATTGTGTTCGAAAGACTTTAATTTGGAGATTAGCGAAGAGCTTTTTATTATCTTTGAAAAGTTTATTAAAGTTTAGTAAAGTCTTGCTTAAGAATGATTAATTGTTTTATATTTTACAAGATTTTGAAGTGTTGACTATCGACGGGGGTGAAAATGAAGCGCCGTATTTCTAAAGCAGTATTAAACATAGTTACATATTATAAAGTTAATTGTATGCCAGTTTCCTTTTCTCAATAATCCGGCTATCAAACGAGATTTTTGACGTGATAACGTTTTTTAAATGGATGAACACCAGCAGTGCGCACGAAAAAGTGTCCCGTTCCACTGTCAAACGTAGAGGCCCAAGCGTTGGCTTGGAAACCATTATTAATAACAAAATATGTTAATACGCGACAACATGTTTTGTGTTTTTGTGTTTATTTCTATATTTTTTAATAAGATGTACTTAATTGATTTCCTCCATAATTTTCAGTCTAATTTCATTTTGTTAACTTCAATTAACTGTTTTTCTCAAAACAGCGGCAAAAAGGTAATTAATTTTTCATCAATGTAAAACTATCGTCCGTATGTAAACCGACATTGCAGACAACCATTTTTTTTTTCGACTTTAGTCTTGGCGTTCATTTAACGAGCCCTATGTTCAGCTGTGGACAGATAGAGTCTGATGATGATGAGGATGATGAAACATATATATATTTTTGATGATATTCTCTAAAATACCCATATTCCAGACACAGTAAAAAGAGTTAAAATCTTCAATCGTCCCAGTTTGAACGAGTACGAGTATCTTATATGAATATATCTAATCGAGTTGTGATCGTAGGGAACTTCATAATTAAGTGTTTTGTTATGATTATAAATAAGACAAACTCTTATATTATTACACGAGAGAAGTTAATATTGATGTTAATATCTATATGATATTATTTCTCTTCTCTCGTACATTCTACTTTGAAGAGAAACTTCATATTCAGATTGACTATATTATATTAGCTGTTCCAGGAAATTCATCCGCCATAAGCAACCTTTCTAAAATTAATCGTAATTTGTTCTTGAGATTAGCGTTAAAAGAAAAACAAACTAACTCTTTAGTTTTTATTTTTATTATAAATAGAACACACATTTCCTTTAAATTAAGAAGATTACGTACATTGCGGGTTAATGAGCTTCATATACAGTTTTAAATTAGGTGAGAAGATTACGTACATTGCGGGTTGATGAGCTTCATATACAGTTTTAAATTACGTGAGAAGATTACGTACATTGCGGGTTAATGAGCTTCATATACAGTTTTAAATTAGGTGAGAAGATTACGTACATTGCGGGTTAATGAGCTTCATATACAGTTTTAAATTAGGTGAGAAGATTACGTACATTGCGGGTTAATGAGCTTCATATACAGTTTTAAATTAGGTGAGAAGATTACGTACATTGCGGGTTAATGAGCTTCATATACAGTTTTAAATTAGGTGAGAAGATTACGTACATTGCGGGTTAATGAGCTTCATATACAGTTTTAAATTAGGTGAGAAGATTACGTACATTACGGGTTAATGAGCTTCATATACAGTTTTAAATTAGGTGAGAAGATTACGTATATTGCGGGTTAATGAGCTTCATATACAGTTTTAAATTAGGTGAGAAGATTACGTATATTGCGGGTTAATGAGCTTCATATACAGTTTTAAATTAGGTGAGAAGATTACGTACATTGCGGGTTAATGAGCTTCATATACAGTTTTAAATTAGGTGAGAAGATTACGTACATTGCGGGTTAATGAGCTTCATATACAGTTTTAAATTAGGTGAGAAGATTACGTACATTGCGGGTTAATGAGCTTCATATACAGTTTTAAATTAGGTGAGAAGATTACGTACATTGCGGGTTAATGAGCTTCATATACAGTTTTAAATTAGGTGAGAAGATTACGTACATTGCGGGTTAATGAGCTTCATATACAGTTTTAAATTAGGTGAGAAGATTACGTACATTGCGGGTTAATGAGCTTCATATACAGTTTTAAATTAGGTGAGAAGATTACGTACATTGCGGGTTAATGAGCTTCATATACAGTTTTAAGTTAGGTGAGAAGATTACGTACATTGCGGGTTAATGAGCTTCATATACAGTTTTAAATTAGGTGAGAAGATTACGTACATTGCGGGTTAATGAGCTTCATATACAGTTTTAAATTAGGTGAGAAGATTACGTACATTGCGGGTTAATGAGCTTCATATACAGTTTTAAATTAGGTGGGAAGATTACGTACATTGCGGGTTAATAAGCTTCATATACAGTTTTAAATTAGGTGAGAAGATTACGTACATTGCGGGTTAATGAGCTTCATATACAGTTTTAAATTAGGTGAGAAGATTACGTACATTACGGGTTAATGAGCTTCATATACAGTTTTAAATTAGGTGAGAAGATTACGTATATTGCGGGTTAATGAGCTTCATATACAGTTTTAAATTAGGTGAGAAGATTACGTACATTGCGGGTTAATGAGCTTCATATACAGTTTTAAATTAGGTGAGAAGATTACGTACATTGCGGGTTAATGAGCTTCATATACAGTTTTAAATTAGGTGAGAAGATTACGTACATTGCGGGTTAATGAGCTTCATATACAGTTTTAAATTAGGTGAGAAGATTACGTACATTGCGGGTTAATGAGCTTCATATACAGTTTTAAATTAGGTGAGAAGATTACGTACATTGCGGGTTAATGAGCTTCATATACAGTTTTAAATTAGGTGAGAAGATTACGTACATTACGGGTTAATGAGCTTCATATACAGTTTTAAATTAGGTGAGAAGATTACGTATATTGCGGGTTAATGAGCTTCATATACAGTTTTAAATTAGGTGAGAAGATAACGTACATTGCGGGTTAATGAGCTTCATATACAGTTTTAAATTAGGTGAGAAGATTACGTACATTGCGGGTTAATGAGCTTCATATACAGTTTTAAATTAGGTGAGAAGATTACGTACATTGCGGGTTAATGAGCTTCATATACAGTTTTGAACTTTGTTATACCATCACGATTCCTCCTCGTGATGTTTTCCTTCGCAGAGCAAGCGACTTTTCTTTTTTTTTGGTCTCGCTGGAGAATGCGTTTAGGCTTACTACCCCGGTAGTATGCCGCGGGCCGGGGGGCCCGGCGGTTATGTGGGACTGTGCGCCCGAGAAGGTGGTAAGGTGGACGTAGACTCTACCCGGTGTCTAGCGGTGTTCTCCTCATCGTCTGGGTGACCCGGCGCGAGAGCTGTGGACATCCGCACCGGCCACAACGTTGTGCCATCCGGCACTCTTCTCTGAAAGTTTGTAGCGTCCGTGCCGCCGGTCAATACACTGCTCCCGGATCGGACCGACTGCCGACACGGTGCGGTGTCCCGCACTAGGCTCGTCCAGCCTCTCTCCTTCCACTGACGGAGGACTTGCCTGCGTAGACTCTCTGCGGACGACGCAGAGAGTAATGACTCTCTGCGACTAGACGAAGAAAAACGCACGCAAAAAGTGAAATAAAAATACTTTACTCATCTGATAATTGAAAATAAGTTTTTATCCAAATTATTTCTTTATTAAAGAAAACTGGGCTTAAATTGCCCGCAGATGCAGATATAATTTTCCTAATCCAACACGTAGATCTGGGGAAACGATGAAACAATAATTAAACTCTTTATTATAAAAGTATGGTAACCGGAGTCATAATATTACGTAGGTAGTAGTAAAAGTAAGTAGCGAGTTGAACCCGGACATATTTGGTCGTACAGGCCACACTAGATCGGCTCCGGGTATAGAGCTCCTATAATTCCATTATAACAACAAGCTTACTACGTTATTATGGCGAGATTGTTAAAGATTACCGACTGAAAACGTCCAAAAAGCATCTCCATTAAATTATAAGGCATTTAAGATATGAAGGACTCACCCGTCGAGGGTACACTGTTTGAAGATATCAATGGCTTAATAAGAACGACGAACTTGAACGGTGCGGTCTATCTGGAGCAAATTAGATTTGAAACCATTTATGAGGAATTTAAGTTATAAAAGGGACAAGGCAATGACTAGCTGCTGTAGGGGTGACTTAAAAACATTTCTATGTAAAAGTTTAAAATATTTCTCTGGCTTTTTTTGTCTAAAATACATAAAATATGACAAAGATTATATTATATTATATAGGATACTTTTTATCATGTCTTTGAACCTTTTAGTTTTTTTCATATTAAAGTATTCCCACGCAAGCTTACCCATTCTTTCATCGTATTCGATTGTACTCTACGTGGGCGTTTAGTAAAAGTTAGTTCAATATTAATATATCATCATCACCATCAGGCTTTTTTCTGCCGATCCTATGTAGGCGGGAGTCATACCTATATATAAGGATATTGTATCCATTTTTTTTGTATATTGTATATGCTAAAGTAATCCTGTCTTGTCGCAAATGTCTTTGATTAACTTAGATTACAAGGGCTATCTAGTAGGTAACTACTGTTTATATAAATTTAAATTACAAAGAAGTAATATTTGTGAATTTGGACCTGGAATGTACAAATCTTCGAAATGACACACCCAATATGAACAAATTTTTCACAAGTATATGTTATGCTTGAATTGGTCGAAGTGTTGGTCGGCCATGAACCAGGTGAGAATAAGTCTGCGTTGGATGCGAGTGACAAGGGATCGGCCGTATTGGCGGCCATTGAGGGAGGCCTATGTTCAGCAGTGGACGGATAGAGGCTGATGATGATGATGATGATTGAATTACAAAGAACAATATCATTCACAGTTCGGTTACGGCTGTGAGTTTAAGTTAAGATCGGTGGGGCTGCGAGAAATAAATAACTAGTAATAAATTAAGTGTATCCTTTATTAAAAGCAGTAATGAATTAGTTTTCATACTCACACATCTCATTAGCAAAGGCGAAGCTGCGGGCAACAACTAGTATTTAATTAAAGCGCACAACTGAATAAGTGAATGAGTTTATTTAATATTTATTTTACTTTTTTACAGAATGTTACCCTATTTATACATAAATTACATGAGGTCCGGTCAATTATTACATGAGGTCCGGTCAATTATTACATGAGGTCCGGTCAATTTAGACATAAAACTAGACCTCAAATAATAAAAAGGTCCCACAGAGACAAATTTTGGTGGAGACCATAGAAATAAAATGTTAAAAGTCCCATCGCTCCCATGTGTGCTTCAAAAGTTATTCGGGGTATAAGGTAAAAATTCAGTTTTTTTTGGATTTCTCTCGGTACGATAAGTTTTATCAAATTATAGCCTTTTTTTTTTCTTTAACGCCGGGAAATGCTCTGAGGCATCCCGCCGGGGAGTGGGTATCCCCAGGTGGGTAAGTGGGACTCGCTGCGCCCGACAGCTGGTAAATGGACGCAGCTCTACCCACTAAAACCCGGCGAGTGCCCCCAATGCCGCCTTGGGTGAGGTGCCTCGGATCTAGAAAACAAACAGGGCACCTCGACGGCTAGTCAGTCCCGCAAGGGACCGACGCCACCTCCACAGAGGGGTTGTCCCGCACCACAGAACAACCCCTCTCAACGTCGGGACAGTACAATGGGGTGAGGTTCCCATGCTCACCCCTTGCCCTCTGCTCTTCTGTCCCCTCTTCTTATAAGAGGGGTACAAAGAGCCCGCTCGGCCCAATTAGCTTCGCCCAAGGTGTTGGGCTCACCCTAGGTTACTGAGCCCCACCGCCACGACAAGGCCTGAACCGTGGTGGGGATCATATTATAGCCTAGTCAAATCAGTACAAAACGATATATACCGGTAAGATTTGTGTATTTTTAAATAGAGCAATCCACATATTGCATAATATTATAAATTAATGGGGGATTATGAAATCTATAATCCTGCATTAATGTATTATTATTTTAACAAAGACAAAGGAAAAATGGGCAAAATTAATATATACACCAGTTTTTATAATCCCCCACATTTTTTATATTTATTTTTTATATTTTTTTTTATCTATCTATCTTTGTTAAAATAATAATACATTAATGCAGGATTATAGATTTCATAATCCCTCATTAATTTATAATATTATAATAATAATATTATATATATTATAATATTATTATATTATATATTAACAGCAAAGGTTTTTCACAAAAGAAATAAAGAAGGTCTCCATGCAGACGTCTTCCCTACCACCTACAATAGTATATAGTGGGTATAGTTGATTATTATTTTAAATACGTACCAGCTAATAAATACGAAACCATAATTGTTCGATAATCCTTTTCATAAGGTTTACCGACGCCCGGACACCTGACGACCGGTCGTGTAAACAAGTGTTTAATGAAATATCCGAACACGATTGTTTAGGAGGTCACCCGGGACAGACCAATTAACAACTGTAATGACCTACCAATGGATGTTCATATTTGGGTCATTATTTAAAGCTCATTCAATTTGTGTGTTTGATATTTGTGTGTGTGTCATCTATACATCTATTAGGTCTTTACCTATGAAATTGCCGTTTTGTATGAAAACGGATT
Organism: Helleia helle; assembly: GCA_963853865.1. Classification (NCBI taxonomy): domain Eukaryota; kingdom Metazoa; phylum Arthropoda; class Insecta; order Lepidoptera; family Lycaenidae; genus Helleia; species Helleia helle. The sequence continues at coordinate 1,525,262 of OY971418.1, read as the reverse complement.
TAAACGAATTTTTTTCATGTATTTTTTATTTGTATTAATCGAAGTAATCACCCATGCAATCAATGTATCTTCGCCAACGCAGTGGCAGTTTATTGATGCCCTTCTTAAAGAAACCAGCTGGACGGGAGGCAACAAATCTTCAAAGGCATTTTATACTGCCTCTCGGGTATTGATTTTTTTTCCCGCCAAGAAGTTATCCAAATTCTGGAAAAAGTAGTAGTCTGTAGGCGGAAGGTCTGGTGAGTAGGGCGCATGATGTGGAGCTTCCAACCCCAGTTCTTGCAACTTGGAGACCGTCTGCTGTGTAGTATGAGGTCGCGCGTTATCGTGCAGGAGCAACGGAGACGAGCGATTGACCAATGCTGGTTGGAGATGTGCCAGCTTCTCCATCATTGTGTTCAGTTCTTCACAGTACACATCTGCAGTAATGCTCACCCCGTTTGGTAAGAAGCTGTGATGAATCACACCGGCGCTAGACCACCAAACAGTGACCATCACTTTTCTTGAGGTAAGTATTCGTTTAGGGCATTGTTTAGGTGCTGAACCAGGATCCAACCAACTTGCTGAGCGCTTTCGGTTGTCAAAGAGAATCCATTTTTCATCGCAGGTAGCAATGCGGTTCAAAATTCCTTCATTTGTGTGTCTGTTGAGCAGTGCAAGGCACGTCTCGACGCATACTTCGCGCTGGCGATCATTGAGTTCGTGGGGCACCCATTTGTCAAGCTTTTTTACCTTGCCAATTTGACGCAAATGGACCAATATTGTTTTGACGCTAACGTCAAAAGCTGCTGCTAATTCAGTCGTAGATTGTGTATCATCAGCTTCCACAATCGCCTTTAATTCGTCATTGTCGACCAAAGTCTTCAGACGACCGCGAGGTACATTTTTCAGGTCGAAATTTCGAGAACGGAAGCGAGCAAACCAATAACAGGTGGTGCGTTGGTTTGTAGTGTTAGCTCCGTAAACGTCGTTGATGTTGCTTGCCGCTTGTGCCGCGTTGCTGCCACGACGGTACTCATATTCCATAATTACTCGAATTTTTAACGTATCCCTGATGACGAAAAAGATGACTAATATGAAATGCGATGAAAATTTAACACTGATCAATAAACAAATGACTACTTTTGGAAAAAGAATTCCATGTTTTTAAAATAAAATTAATTTAAAATAAAAAAAAACCAAAATTATTTTGATTTGAAATGGCCAGTACTGCAGAACGGAAATTTCATAGGTAAATACCTGTTATATACTATATACACTGTCTGAAACGGCTGGGCCGATTTTGACGGGACTTTCGCTGACAGATAGCTGATGCTTTAAGGAGTAACTTAGGCTATATAAATAATTATTATCATCAGTCCGTATACGGCTGTAAATCTAAGTTAACGCGGGCGAAGCTGCGGGCAACAGCTAGTTAGTTATATATTTTAATTTTTCCATTGTCAATAGTTTTTTACGACTAGTTTTTCAGGTACAAAGCATATGTCTAGTCTCGGAAAATTTGTGTCATTGGTGGCGTTTTGTATCTTCCGCGGAGATCTATCTTGTAGTGTGGTGGTGTGGTCTCCTTCCGTATGCCGTAATTGCGAAGAAATTCGAATTTTTTGTTGGACTTTTTATATACAGCTTTTTAAGGGAAAGTGTAAGTAGGTACTTCGTCTAGGTACACCAACATTGGTTTTGACCGTGCGGTTTGGGTTGGTTATTTTGTGTCGTAAGTGTGGGGATGTGTTTTCCCCTCCCCCTTCACAGTCAAAGCCAGGTGCCGCGGGTACGTAGCGGCGGTTTGGGGGAGTGCCTTTCATGGGAGCTTATTTCTCACCGAATCACGATTTAGCGGTCCTGGAGTGGTTTCTCGACGTTCTAGTACCGCTGGAGGAGGAGTGTATGTGGCAGGGGTCCTCAATGCCATGTACAAGGCATGGCTCAAAAAGCGGCTGAAGGCATTCGCAGATGGTTTAGTAGTAATAGTACCTAAGTAGTATTGTTATAAACGGGTAGTGCATTCCTAAGAGCGAATCTCCACATAGGTCCAGGAGCCTTACCCGAAGGATTGGATCATGCGAAATCATTAACCTGCGTCATCAAAAAAAAGAGAGGCAGATCGCAGAAGGCGACCTTCTATTCCGCTGGAAAGAACCCCCACCGGGGGTTACTCTCCAGATGGGAGGGATGAGGGCTAGGATGAATCCCTATATCAAGAATCTAGGGCTCATCCTAGACAGAGTAATGGACCTTCAGCCCACACAAAAGAACATGAAAAAAATCTTTCCAAAGTAGTTTACAGTTATTATGTATTCAAAAATATCAAAATAGAATTCCCAATTAGGCGTAATACCCACTTTATACTTTTAGATAATATTAATTCTGTTTTTAGTACTAAAACCAAATCAAACTTTCATAGCTTCAAACTAATCTCTTATTCTCGGATTTGTTTTATACATTTCGTTATAAATTATTCACATTTGCGTATACGGAGAGCACTCCGTTTTATATCGAGTTTCACCGGCCGCTGCTAAAATATGAATGTGAAATACCTTAATAAAAATCGATTTGGTGTCTGTGTGATATTTTCTTGCAATCGACATTTTAAAACTCGTGCGTAGCCTCAACATGCGCAGCGGTGGAGCCGCGTCATTTTTAAATAGCATAATGAGGGCAAATGAGCAGTCGAAGCCTTTTGGCGACCAACGACGCCCATGCACATCCGCACACCCAGAGAATATGCAGATGCGTTGCCCTCCATTTCCATATCCCCCCAATGGGCCACCGGAAACACACAAACCGCACGAAACGCGACAGCATAGCTGTCACTTTACACCGGTGTTATGTGAGCGAGAGGTACCACCCCGGTCGTGCCAGCCCAATTCGGCTGCAAAGCAGCATGGCACTACCTCTTACAATAATTAAGACTTATAACAAGTCTGATAGTTATGATTCCCAAATCAAGTAGTATATACATAAGCCGCTCATGGCAAGTGTTTACCGCCTCTAACTTTTTTTTTTCTTTTACGCCGGGAAATGCTCTGAGGCATCCCGCGGGGGAGTGGGTCTCCCCACGCGGGTATGTGGGACTCACTGCGCCCGACAGCTGGTAAATGGACGCAGCTCTACCCACTAAAACCCGGCGAGTGCCACCACTGCCGCCTTTGGTGAGGTGCCCCGGATCTGGAAAACAAACAGGGCACCTCGACGGCTAGTCAGTCCCGCAACTTTACATTTACAATTACATTTATTTACATTTACAACTTACCCAAATACTAAATAACGTATCTGGGAGATATTGAAATGGAAACAAAACATTGGATTTAAGATCATTGCTACTTATATATATATTTTTTTTTTGATTTGAATAAATATGTTTTTTTTTTTATGTTAGTTATGTTTTTTTATGTTAGTTGGATAGGCAAACTGGCAAACGTGCCACATGTTGGTAAGTGGTCGACGTCGCCCATGAACATAAACTAGTATACCTGGAACGACCCCAGGCAACTCATTTATGTGTTGCCTATCCTGAGACATAAGATGTTAAGTCTCGGTGCCAGTAATTACTGCCTGTCTTGCCCTTCTCTCCGAAACACAGCGAAGCTGTTTCACGGGAGAAACAAGCAATATGGTGGTAACCCATGCAGCCGGGAGCGCGGCACAGCGCTTCCCTCCCACCGGTAATGGATACCGGATGTAAAAATCTGTTTTTTTTTTTTTAAATATCTATGGACGCTTTCACACCTAAATCCTATAAATGTATTTACCGGTGGGAGGGGTGCGCTTGTGCGGCGCTCTCGACTGCATGGGTACCACCATCCTGCATATTTGCTTTTGTGAAACAGATTTGCTGTGTTTCGGTAAGAAGGACAGGACAAGCAGTGTACATTAGGTACACTGCTGCGCTCTGGCGCCGAGATTTAACATTACCTATCTTACGTTCCAACGTAGGCAACTCATGAAGGGGTTGCCTTTTTTGTAGGATTCACACCGTCACCCGGGGATTGGTCGTCCCTGGGGATATGTGGGGCTCCCGGCGCTAGTCGCCAGTCTACCGCACTAAAACCACTATGAGTTGCCTTCAGTCGCTTAAAGGGGAGGGTCTCGGATCTAAACAATATAGGACAACCCCATGACCTCTCCCTAGAATACCCTAGTACCTTACCCCGAGTCTGTTAGACGGGAGGCAAGAGGTGTGCATAGCCTTTTCCGCACTCCCGTCCTACGTCGGCGGGCGTGCATGCTCGAGAAGGATCAGGGCCTGTAGACAAAGTGACATCGCTTTGTAGCCGAAATTCGTTATCGTCTTTGAGATAACGATAATAATTTTCTAGCCAATGATCAATCAAAGATCGTGACAGTGCAACGACAACAACTGTCAAGTGTCATCAAAGTTCGACAAGAAGTGTCAAATCGGACCAAAAAATTAAAATTAATATCTATGTAAATAGACCTCATACACACTATAACTCATAAAAATTGTGAAAATGTTCCCTCCATGGCCCACGCCCACGGATAACGAATCAATATCAATAATAAAATAACATAAGTTTGACATAAGTGTTCGATAACCAATTGACAGGCTCACGCCCACGGATAACGAATCAATATCAATAATAAAATAACATAAGTTTGACAATAGTGTTCGATAACCAATTGACAGTTTATGATTTTGTTACACTGTCACGATCTTTGATTGATCATTGGCTAGAAAATTATTATCGTTATCTCAAAGACGATAACGAATTTCGGCTACAAAGCGATGTCACTTTGTCTACAGGCCCAGGATAGTTACTGGCGAACTTTTCGTTGCTCATAGGCGACGTTAAACTATTAGGTGACTTCGTTTACTGGATAAAAAGAACTAGGGAATATACAAATTATAATATCCAAATACAAATTACAAATACCTACATTCTTAGGCAACAACTGTGAATCTAATTTATTCTTTTAACTCACTTTTCTTTGTCATTTCGCCGGTTGCTAGTCATAGGTATGTTTTAATAAACGCCGAGATATTTATGTTCTGTATACATTATTCCAATAAGAATATATGTAAGGACTGCTTTTATCTATTTACTCCTTATTTATCTTAAGGGTTTCTTTAATCATATTAAATACTATCAAAACATCAATTTTGATTCTCCCAAAAAAAAAAAAAAGTGTTCCTCTTACAATAATAATTATTCTTAAACATTGCTCTTGGTATACAAGGTTGATAAAAGCGAGAGGCATTAAATTAAACCACATATACTATGTACCATTTTCAGTCGCACTGCCTTTTAGATTCGAAGGTCAGTGGACATTTTACAAAGGATGTTTACGCTTTACTTTGGCTATTCTCGTATTTAAGTTCTTTGAAAAAGTTTTTTTTTATTTCTCTCATAAACTGTTTTTAATAAAACAATTTTTTACGGATTTTATCGCGGTTTATTAAGATTTTTACAAGCCCTTTCGAATAACTTTGTAATAATAGGACGTATGACACCTCAGTCCTCCCGTGACCATGGTTGCTGTAAAGTATCCGAAACGTCGGGCTTGTAAAAATCTTAATAAACCGCGATAAAATCCGTAAAAAATTGTTTTATTATAATGAGTGAAATTCGCGTAAACATTAGAAAACAATATGTTTTTAATAGTTTCAGATTAACCGTAAGCATGTGTAGTATATGTGGTTTAATTTAATGTCTCTCGCTTTTATCAACCTTGTATTTGTTTCAACTGAAATATTTTATTTTATTATTATTTATTATTCATTTTTTAATTCTTGTTATATTAGATAATTAAATAATTATTACATACTATTTGTAGAATTACGGTTACGGTAGGATTACGGTTTAGTTCAATAATCCTATGAACAATTCAATAATATATGCAGAGTGGATATTTACTATAAAACTATTTTCGCAAACTAATGAAGAGATTTTGATGAAACTTTATAAAACTGATAAGCTGCCGCCATTTGCCAGCCAGCCACGAATTTCATATTAAACATATTCTCACAGATAAAATAAAAGTAATAACGATTTCCCAACATTCCCGCGGGATACTCGGAATTAGGGAAACTTATGTGATCAGGATATAAAAATAGAATAAGGAAGTTGTTCCCGAGCAAACCTGGGGGACTAATTAGGTTGCTCAATGAATGAACTTCCTCTCCGGGAGCAAAAGTGAGCTTCGTAGTTATTGAAATATTGCCTTTATTATTACGATGTATCAATACTTTTATTTTAGCTTTCGTATGTATCATTTGGATTTGATTTATAAGTTGTCTTAAAATAAGGCAGCCATTATTGGAGGGATGCTGTGCCGCGCGACCGTCACATCGGGTATTCCTGTTTATATGTTTCCTAAAACCTGTTAATTCTTTGCTGTGTTTTGGAGAGAAGGGTAAGGTAATGACAGTGTAACTTCTGGCATAGAGACTTATATGTCTTGTCTCAGGATAAACAACATAAATGAGTTGCCTGTGCTAGTCCAGGAGATGTTGTTTATTCTACAACATAAATGAGTTGCCTGGGCTAGTCCAGGAGATGTTGTTTATTCTACAACATAAATGAGTTGCCTGGGCTAGTCCAGGAGATGTTGTTTATTCTACAACATAAATGAGTTGCCTGGGCTAGTCCATAGATGTTGTTTATTCTACAACATAAATGAGTTGCCTGGGCTAGTCCAGGAGATGTTGTTTATTCTACAACATAAATGAGTTGCCTGGGCTAGTCCAGGAGATGTTGTTTATTCTACAACATAAATGAGTTGCCTGGGCTAGTCCAGGAGATGTTGTTTATTCTACAACATAAATGAGTTGCCTGGGCTAGTCCAGGAGATGTTGTTTATTCTACAACATAAAAAACTATCGATGGTCCGGACTACAGTAAAAAGCCGTATCGTGTCCAAAACTATCTCTCAAGTACCCTTCCTTGCAATATATAGCCGTATTGGAAAATGTAGGACATTACACATGCAGTGTAATTACAGGCACCGAGACATACGGACTATATTAAACTTACGTCTGGGATAGGCGACACATGAAAGAGTTGTCTGAGCGAGTCCCAGGTGAACATGATTGTGAATATTGGCAACCATCGAGCATATATAAACAAAAAACGCCAGTAGACAATTCCACATCATATCTGCTAAACTTTATAATTCTCTCTCTCTCTCTCTATATATATATATATATATATATATATATATATATATATATATATATATATATATTAGAGCGGTAAATATGTTGTGTGACAACAAATTCCGCCAAATTTGTGCTGCGACGCTGCGCCGACTTTGCGCTCTCATTGGCCGACTGATGACCATTGATAGATGATTGGCCGATAGGATGTACATATAGATCACTGGTTGGTTGAAATGCTATTGCGTGAGAGACAAATCACTAACCAGTTTCAGAATGTTACGGCTCACATTACACAATGTTGGCAACACTGGCCACATACCATCTGGTATAGAGCGAAGGACTCGAATCCAGCTCTCAAAAAATAAAAAAAATAAAAAAAACCATCTGGTAGCCGGTTTGCTAATTGAACTAACACAATAAAATCACTGTAATCTTGCTAAATCCCATTCAGTCTGGTCGAACCTTTGTCGCTTTGATCCAGATCTCAATTCCATAACAATGGCCCATCGTCCAGAACAGAATATGCACTAAATCGTTCTAATCCGTTTCCCAATTTCCAAAGTATTTCTTCAACGTTCTAGAATCATCCAAAACGATTTCAAAAACGTAAAGATTAATAATGAACAAGTTTCCTCGGGTGCTCGTGGCTAACGTATAGCTCCCGGGGGGGCTTTTAGACGCTGTAAAAATATCCAACCGTCCTAATGTGTGCGATAAACAACCATTTAGGACTGACTAATGCCTCTCACGGCCGTGTAATTGTATGATCATATCTCGGGAACATGCTAACTTCTCGAATGAAAGAATTAGTGGAAAATGTTTAAAGTTTTTTGACATTTTGTTCAAGGAGTGTTTACACGATCCTATTACAATGCTGTTCGTTAATCAAAGTGAGTTCATCGGCGTTGTTTGCTCAATCTTATTATAATAAAATCTTTTTTTAGTTCTTTTAAGGTTTTTTTTAGTTTGAACGCGTTAATCTCCAGTGTCCTCTCCGTCATGTATATCAGCTTCACAGAAGTGTCATTTCCATGTAGGTATGTACTATATTTTTTATAGCATAGGAGGGCAAACGAGCAATCGAAGCCTTTTGGCGACTATCGAAGCCCTTACTCATCTGCACAACTAGAGATTTTGCAGATGAGTTGCCCTCCTTTTATCTATGCCCCCCTCCCATTGGGCAACCCGAAACTCACAAATCGCACGAAACGCGACAGTGTTATGTGAGCGAGAGGTGCCACTCCGGTCGTGCCGGCCCAATTCGGCTGCAAAGCAGCATAGGACTACCTCTTACAATGTCTCTGTGTCTCGCTCATTTTATATCACTAGCTGTTGCCCGTCGATTTGTCCGCACTTACTTCAACTTATATTTAAAACCGTATACGGATTGATATTGACTTTTTATACTACTACGCCACTCAGTGCATGTAGCATTATTCTGGTGGAAGAACTTTTAAGTTGAATGAGTAGTTTTGTATATGTCCTCGTACATACAAACTCACAAACACTACCTATTTATTTTAGTACTAGAAGAGACGGCCACGTGGATAAGATGATTTACGTTAATATATAATATATATATATATATATATATATATATATATATATATATTTTTTTCTTTAACGCCGGGAAATGCTCTGAGGCATCCCGCGGGGGAGTGGGTCTCCCCATGCGGGTATGTGGGACTCGCTGCGCCCAACAGCTGGTAAGTGGACGCAGATCTACCCACTAAAACTCGGCGAGTGCCACCAATGCCGCCTTTGGTGAGGTGCCCCGGATCTACGTTAAAATATATTGTACTAACCTATATATATTATGAATAAAAAATTGCGATTATAAATTGAAATATAAACTATCCATTTATCAAGTTGGATCAAACGGCATACTGTGCAACATTTGGATAAAATCGGTTCAGCAGTAGAGTTCATCGCGGACAAACAACGTGACATATAACATTTATATATAGATGTATGATAGAGACATCGCTACTGGCGGGTGTAATGTTTGCTGAGCGCGACGCTACTTATTCAATACGTGTACAACATTGATAAAACATGATACAGATATACATTAAAATATATCAAATTACTATAAAGCCTTTAGTTGACTTTAAATACTTTTGGAGATATTTGAGTAACAGTCGTTTTTCTTTCTACTAGTTTTTATAAGGACTAGATAATATTATAATGTCTATAAAATTTATTGTAATGCCATAATGTCCACATACCTGTGTGGTCTGATGAAACCTTTCATTCAAGTCTGATATTCAAAACAACAATTCTTATTATTTTCAAACGACCTTAGCCCGGTTCCGAGGTAAGTTCATAAGAACTTCGTACTGCAAGGCGTTCGTAGAAGATGTCCAAATAAAAAGTAGTATTAACGTCATTACAGATGGAAGAACTGATAGTAAGTCAGTATGCTCAGAATAATATAAACAATATCACCTGGAACTGTCTTTTATTATGACAGACTCAGGGAAATCATTAATGTGTTTCTTATACCTCGTGTCAAGACACGAGAAGAAATAAGCTATTTTATATTTCTTTATTGCCGTTATTGCCTACCTATCGTCCTGTCTAATTATTAGTTAAACAGAGCTCTTTTAGTTATGAGGGTGTCGCGTGTGGTGTGGTAGGACCCGTGATGCGACCAGATAGAAGTAGGGGTTCGAAATAAGATGCTGTAAGATTTAGTAAATTCCCAGCGGAATTTAAGCCGTGTTCAACTTTCGGGGATTAGCCTCGAGAGTCGGCGGCGATGTCCCCAGACTCACGTTGACAAGTCCGCAAGTCAAAAAAAAATCATATCCTGACCACATCCGATCCATCGTTCAAAAATCAACATCCCGTTCTACAATTAAATGTCAAAGTGACTTTATAATTAGTTAAATTTTAATTTAGACATTTTGATATTACAAAACAATTATCGGATTTCATAGCGACATCTATTGAGTAAATTAGAAATATGACGTCAATAGGTCGATAAACAGTCAATCGTTAACGTCAGTCAAGGATAGATGGCGCTTATTTATTGGTAGTATTAAGTTTAAAACTTATTTATCACTATATTATTTAATTATCAGCTTAAATTTAGGTAACGTGCAAGCGCAACGTTACAAGGAATTAAAGAATTATAACCTGCAAGTCACAACACAAGAGAAGAAAGTAGAGAACAATAGTATAGAAATAAAAATATTAAATATGTGTCTAATAAAAATCTTAAATATATGTCTGGTATAAAAGTATTAAATATATTTCCTTTGTCTGGTACCCGTAACACAAGTTCTTCGAGAACTTACCACGGGACTAGATTGACGTGGTGTAAAAGCGTATATGAGCCTTATTTATTATTAGCCCATAGATGTTAAAAAAAAGATACAAGAGTTTGAGGAAACAAAACTGGCATGTTTAGTCATAACATATGCTATTCACGGTAGTTTCAAGGAAAGTCTACCAAATGTTCTCCAACGCACTCTGAAAATCCTGAACACCAATATCACCATCCGAACATGGTAATTAATCATGTCAACAACTTTTGTTCAATGGATGGTAATTTGGTTGGAAATTCAATTCCCCGAAGTCATCTCAGATCCGCATCCGAAGTTTGTTCGGCTGTGGATGTGTGATTTACGTACACTCGCCTCTCCAAATTGTATGTTAAAACTTTATAGCTAATGAATTTATAATGTCAAAGATATGTGTCTCAAGATTTATAATATAATTATTGATCATATGTTTTTTATAAAAGAGGTTAGAGGGGACGGGGACAGTCGTTCACGTGGTGATAAGTGATCACACACACAAATACCTACAACGAAGTTTGCGGGTGCGTGCCAAAATACATCGATCAGGTCATGTAAGTATTATAACGATTAACGAACGATCTATATAACATGATCTATATCTAGATAATATGCAAAATTAGGAAAGATACATTTTATAACCTTTTTAACATTTCGCGCGGAGAACTGTGATTTGACACAGTAAAAGATTATTTATAGAAGTGCAATAAGCCGTTAATATGCGTTACAAATATGTTCATTTGACATAAGACCATTTTAATTTTATAACAGAAAATGGCAATTGGCAATTACGGTGATAGAGATACTATTGTCTAATGTTAACGCGAATCTCTCATTCAAGTCAGACAATTTTTACGGATTTTATGCGGTTTGTTACGTATTTATATTCCCAATGTTTTGGATTAACAACAACCTCAATAAACCTCGATAAAAATCTGAAAATGTTGATTTCTTATAATGATCAAATATCGATAAAAAAATTTTGTTAGAGATATACATACCTCTATTATTTTATATTTCTGTTGCGTTTCTTCCGTTGGTTTTTTATCCGTAAACTTTTTTGTTATTACTTCCTACGCAGTCTTTTTTTTTTTTTTTTTTTTGTTCTGCAGCGGAAATTTGTAGACCAAACCATAACTAGGGCCGGGGTGAGTTTTAAACCTAGCCGTGTGTGGGGTTCGCACTTGGAGATGCGTTACCCACTAAAACCGCTGCAAGTGCCCTCAGCCGCCTTTTATGAGAGTCCCGGATCATGCAGGCAACGCAGGACCCTCGGCGACAGGCTGGCCCCGGCGAAAAGGCCAGTCTCCTCCTCTAAAGGGGGACTGCTCGGCTGTTCGTTTGATTCGATACTTTTAGCAGTCCCCGACGACGTCGTGTTTAGCTGGACCCAGTTAAAACCCCATCCTGGGCCCGACACGAGCACAGGGGCGTTACTGGAGGCGCATTAGGTAGCGCCTCCTACGCACCCCCGTTCGTCGCCCGCGGTGGGAGGCCTCGTCGGCGGCCTCCTCTCTCACCCGCTCATCGGCCTCCTTCTGGGACATTACTGCCTCGCAGAAGGAGACCATCGCCGTCCAGGACTCGTCGTCGCCGAGCATCGCGGGGATGACACTCGGCAGAGACAAGTCCCCTCCGATGACCGATGTCAAATCATGACGCAGCGCCGCCCATCTCGGGCACACCTCGAGGGTGTGCTGGGCCGAGTCCACCGCCGCGCCACAATCGTGACACACAGTTACCGGCTCCCTTTGGGCCGTCCTGCACAGATACTCACCGAAGCACCCATGCCCGGTGAGCACCTGTGTTAGACGGAAGGTAAGGGGTTTGCGTTGACGACGCATCCACCGCTCAAGGACCGGGCGCAGGGCAACCGTTAAGCCTTTGCCATACGGCTGCCGCGCCAAGTCCTCCCCCCACCTTCGCATTAGTGCCTCCTGCCCTAGTCGGCGGACCCGTAGGATCCTGTCCGGCGTCACGTCCTCTCCGAGGGACCTCCTATCCGAGACATAGGAGTATACCTCGGCGAGAACTTCCGCCACGAGTTCCCACGGGGGGTCGCCGGCTTCCTACGCAGTCTTAATTTGACACACTATAATGTTTTTTTTAATGTTAGTTGGATAGGCAAACTGGCAAATGTACCACCTGATGGTAAGTGGTAGACGTCGCCCATGAACATAAACTAGTATACCTGGATCGAGCCCAGGCAACCCATTTATGTGTTGCCTATCCTGAGACATAAGATGTTAAGTCTCGGTGCCAGTAATTACACTGTCTGTCTTGCCCTTTTCTCCGAAACACAGCAAAGCTGTTTCACGGGAGAAACAAGCAAAATAGTGGTACCCATGCAGCTGGGAGCGCGGCACAGAGCTTCCCTCCCACCGGTAAACTAAAGTTGTTTTCTTACTGTTGTTTAAATGTTACTAAACTAAAGTCTTTTTTTCTTTTTTCTTTACTTATTATTTTATTATTATAGTATAATACATCTTGTATTTATCGTACATCACGCCACCCTTGACGTGACGATGACGTGTATAATGTAAGTGATGCCTTTGTTAAGGAAGTTGCGGTGGAGCCGGGATCATCCACCCGCAGTTAAAATTACCGTGTTCCCGGTGAAAAGGGTTAACGCGTTGCTAGTTATGTCTTTAACTGTTCAGTTATTATGTAATTATGATATCATATATGTATTAAAGCTGAAAAGGGCTGAGGTAAAAGTTTAACCAATTTGTAATCTTTATATCTAGATAGTGTGTATAGTAAGTGTAATGTTGTTTGTACGTGCTAAACAAAATTACTGAACCGATTTCTATGAACTTTTGCAGTAAGGTAATATTGAGGAAATTGGATAGTTTCTGATAGCTGGCGCTGTTGGCTACTGCTTGGCGACGTCTTTGGCCTGTAGTAATAAAGTTATACAACAATAAACAATAATTAGATGAAAGGTTTACTTACCCATTATATATTTAGGATCTCTGTTTAACCTAAAACACAGAATTACCCTAACTTAGGGAACAGTGGCAAACCATTACGCTACAAAGATTGTATTAAGACTTATTTAAGCTGTGTAAAATTTTTGATTGTTCATACTTCTTTTAGTACTCTAATAAAGTTAATAATATTATTATTATTATTGAACAAAGAAGTCAAAAAATCATGGAACCCTTCTGTGCGAGTTCGACCCGTATTATGACAACATTCATAATATTTATTTATTTATTTAGTAAGTAAGAGGTAGTGCCATGCTGATTTGCAGCCGACTTGGGCCGGCACGACCGGGGTGGTACCTCTTACTTACATAACACCGGGGTCAAGTGATATGCTATGCTGTCACGTTTCGTGCGGTTTGTGAGTCTCCGGTGGCCCATTGGGGGGATAGGGAAAAGAAGGGCAACGCATCTGCATAACTTTTGGTTGTGAGGATGTCTATGGGCGTCGGTAGTCACCCTAAGGCTCCGACTGCTCGGTTGCCTCCTTATGACTTAAAAAAATATCTACAACAAATTAATACCATCCCTTTGTTGTTGAATGTTACATAATATTTGCACTGAAGGTAATAGTTATTTAGTGAAACGTATGTGGCGGACCAATCAGCGCCACATTCCTGAATCACGTCGGGGTCACCAATGTGGGAATATATAGGTGTGTGCCCCAAAGGGAGATCTCCTACCGAGCGAGATGGTATGCTCGGTCAGGCCGAAGCCCACTTGCTATCAATTCAGCTGTTGTATGTACAGCAACGAGCTGTGGTACTTCGATAGCGTGATTCAGGAATGTGGCGTTGATTGGTCCGCCACACGTACATAATATGTAGTTGGATTGACAATAGATATAGGTAGACAACTAAACTATGAATGACTAGAACTACATTACACTATTGATATACAATTTCACCAATATCACAAATAAACTGAAATCTGACAAGGTCAATGCACCTTTGACCTTTAGTCAAGTCAGCCCATTGATATCGACAGAGAAACCGGAGACCCGCATAATGTGTAGTCATTCAGTACAGCTCGTACCTATATCATATTCCATGTACTATTATGGTATGTCATGATTTTTTTTCAAAAAAGCAGAGATTCTCAATTCATCAGAATCATTTTTTTAGTAATTAAAATTAAATATTGTAATAATTTCGTGAGTGTAAGTAGTTGTAAGTTCCTTTGTGGCGCATGGCAGGGCGAACTATTATAAAATCTGTGGTAGGGAATGGTGAAGGTTCTCTAGTGACCAATTGTCGGTGAGGTTAGTACGGATTTAATAATATTAAGCAAGTATAAAGAAAAGATGTACCGACAAGGAATATGTTAAATATATATGAGAGTAATAATTTGTACTGTAGTGATGTAAAATATAGTAAGTATTTTGTGAAAGTGATTTTGATTTTATGAAAAGTATGTTATTAACCCATTTCCATGCTGGTTTTAACCGACTTCAAAAAGGAGGAGATTCTCAATTCGATTGGTATTTTTTTATTAAACGCCAAACGTCCTAAGGCTACGCAATAATCTAGGACCAGCTACGGATGTCATCATTCTATGTATCAAAGGCTTTAATCATCACAACCTCGGTTGCTGCTGTTGCTGGACATCGGCTTCTTTTAATGATCTCCTCGTCATCACACCCAATCATCCACTATGTTTAAAACAACACGGTAACTTTAATATTTCTATAGACAAGCGCGAGTTTAACTCTCGTACTAACGTGCTGCGCTCCCGGCTGCATGGGTACCACCATCTTGCTTGTTTCTCCCGTGAAACAGCTTCGCTGTGTTTAGGAGAGAAGGGCAAGACAGGCAGTGTAATTACTGGCACCGAGACTTAACATCTGTCTCAGTATAGACAACACATGAGCTGCCTTTTTTTTTTTTTCTTTTACTTACTGGGGAGTGGGTCTCCCCAGGTGGGTATGTGGGACTCGCTGCGCCCGAAAGATGGTAAGTGTACGCAGCTCTACCCACTAAAACCCGGCGAGTGCCACCAGTGCCGCCTTGGTGAGGTACCCCGGATCTGTTAAGCTAACAGGGCATCTCCACGGCTAGTCAGTCCTGCAAGGGACCGACGCCACAACCACAGAGGGGTTGTCCCGCACCACAGAACAACCCCTCCCAACGTCGGGACAGTACAATGGGGTGAGGTTCCTATCCTCGCCCCTTGCCCCCTGCTCTTTTGTCACCTCTTCTTATAAGAGGGGTACAAAGAGCCCCCTCGGTTCCATTAGCTTCGCCCAAGGTGCTGGGCTCACCCTAGGCTACTGAGCCCCACCGCCACGTCAAGGCCTGAACCATGGTGGGGAACACATGAGTTGCCTGGGTCAGTTCCAGGTAAACTAGGTTATGTTCATTGGTAACGTTGACCACTTACCATCAGGTGTGGCACGTCTGCCAGTTTGCCTATCCAACTACCATAAAAAACGCTTCAAAAAGTGGTTTTTTTTTGTAATATAAAAATATTATCCTTTACTTAGTTGTATGAATTAGTTTTTCACAAAATTTCATTAATTGTCAAATAACTTTCCTCTAAAGCTACAAAGGACTTTAAAAGTCTGCACTACCACTATGTGGTATCTATCATCTGCGGTATTACAGGACCGATACGACTTAGGGATTTTCCATAAAGAACATACTCATATTTGTAAGATCGGCAACGCATCTTGGAACCCTTCGGTGATAACTTACATCACGTGAATCAACACAAAGAAGTAAGTACAAAGGATACGTTGACCTGATAGATAGCGTTTTAACACATCCAATATACTTGCTCGTTAAAACATAAAAATAGAAGCTAATTAATAAAAAAAACATTATATTTTTGCAAACGTAACAGAGCTCACTAAACATTCGAGAAAATACGTTTCAACTGTCTTCGTGCTTCGCCTGCGCCAGTGCGACTGATACTAGGAACTCCCTAAGTTTAAAGTTTACGGGACAAAATATAAGCAATTGATGTGAAACATCTAGTGACGCATCTTAGTTTTTTTTTTTTTATATTATCAGGGGACAAATGAGCAGTTGGAGCCTCACGGCGCCGACGCCTATACACATCCACACAACCAAGGCCATGCAGATGCGCCGCTCTCGTTTTCCCTATTTATTATTATTAGCCCCATTAGGCCACCGGAAACTCACAAACCGCACGAAACGCGACAGCATAGCTGTCACTTGACGCCGGTGCTATGTGAGCGTGGTCGTGCCAGCCCAGTTCGACTGCAAAGAAGCATGGCACTACCTCTTACAAAGTACAATTACCGAGACGGCAAACGCCCAGCTCTGATATGTATATTCCATCTTTCGTTAAACACACATCAACACCGTCTAGGGATATTCTGATTTTTTTCCACCTACTCAAAATTTGATAGAACTAATATGTATATATTTTTGTAAAGCCTTTTTAGACTTTACTTTAGAATTTAAAAAAAAATGCGTGAATATTAATTTTTATCGAAATAAAGTCAAGAAGTGAAATAATGGTAAACCTAAAGAAAAAGTTTTTAAAAAGTCTTTTTAAAAAGAAAAGAAAATAAAGCAAAATTATCAAGTTTTTTGTAGAAACGCTACAACTTAATAGTCAGTAAAACCTCTCATGACGTTTACCACAGTTCTGCAAAAGTGTTTTATGCTTTGAATCAAGTTATCAGTCTTGTTGCGGAATATTGTCCCAGATCCAGATCAGATTAAAAAACTCATAATTTTTCCTTCATGGCATGGACTTACTGAAGGAATTACAGACGATTCTCACGACCAGGAGCTCACCATACACCTACCTCTTAGTGAAGCAGGATGAAAACCTCTCGGGATTCACCGGTAAACAGCACTACAGACCACAGGTTATCTTCCCAGAGCCAATTTTCTCGTGCCCACTGTAATCTACATCCACGATTTCCTCTGCGTAGTGCTGGGATACGAAGCGGCCTGTGAGCATGAAGCTTAGCCTCGTGCTCTCACTGGAGCCTTTGAACCAATAGCAAGGCCGTGTCATTTGGTTGTCTTCTCACGGCCACTTGCAAAAAGAAATTGATATTACTAATTGAAAAAAAAACGTGAGGTGCTCGATATTCATTGTTAAAAATATTTCATTGGTATCTATTTCTAAAAGTGAAGTTAGTATAAAAATTTTTGTTAAACAACAGTGCTTAATTTTACAATAAGTAGATAACATAAATATATTTTTTTGTTTTAAAAGCGTTTATTTAAAAGCGCGTTCTTTTGGTTTGATAAACTATAATTTATTTTTTAATTTATAGTATCGTATTTTTTTTATGTTTAAGTTGGATAGGCAAACTGGCAAACGTGCCACCTGATGGTAAGTGGTCGACGTCGCCCATGAACATATACTAGTTTACCTGGAGCGAGCCCAGGCAACTCATTTATGTCTTGCCTATCCTGAGACATAAGATGTTAAGTCTCGGTGCCAGTAATTACGCTGTGTTTCGGAGAGAAGCACAGCAAAGCTGTTTCACGGGAGAAACAAGCAAGATGGTGGTGGTTAAATTAATTCACATTACTCAACTAATTGCAACAATTTTAGAATGAGTGTGAGACTTATGTCTTCCTTGGATGTGCAATCCAAGATTCAAAGATTATGCTGATCAGGATATTGGAACAAACTTGTTAAATTATTATATTCCCATCGATCCTAGAAATATACAAACTGCAAAGTTTCAATTTAATCTTGATATATTATGGTGGGTAAATATAACGTTTAAATATTCCGTTACCTAGATACATACATACATGCATACATACATATTATATATACAGTTTGTAAAAGGTAGTGCCTGCATGGTTTGCAGCTGAAGGGGGCCGGCACGACCGGGATAGTACCTCTCGCTCACATAGCACCGGCGTCGCGTTTCGTTCGGTTTGTGAGTTTCCGGTGGCCCATTCCATATAGGGAAAAGGAGGGCAACGCATCCAATCAAATCAAATCATTTATTCACGTGAATGTGGTTTTACAGTGGTGGTTTACAGTAACTGATGACAGTTCATGCACATCCTGCCATTACAGTGGTGTGTGAATATATTGTCTGTCATCTGCATAACTTTTGGTTGTTTGGATTTCTATGGGCGTCGGTAGTCACCATAAGGCTCCGACTGTTCGGTTGCCTCCTTGTGACATTTAAAAAAACATATAGGTGATGCTAAAACAAGTGACACAGAAATAAGTAATTAAAACGTCAATCAGAGGCAACTAAAATAAAAACTAAAACGTTTTATATCCAATAAAGTAGCTTTTATATAAAACTTACATACAATGATAAAAAAGATTCTTCTCCCAATGTCCGGGAAGTAAGTATCTCGTGGGCGCAGTAGTCGGTAGACAAGCGCTTACCGTCGTCGTATAGTTTTTAGAGCGAGTGTTTCCATCTGTGTTTATTTTCGCTACTGTACCGTTAGCACCTTCACAGTTGAAACCGATTGATTCACTGTCGATGTTTTTGTGTAACAAACTTGGAGTTTAATACATGTGCTTTTATGTTTCTTTCAAGATTATTGCTATTATGTAATACTAGCCGTTGCCAGCAGCTTCGTACGCGTCGACTTAGATTTACAACCGGACTGATTTTCATCATTTTTCTACGGACGGGTGGAGGACTTGATTTTATAGTATTTGATATCATACAATTTTAATAAGAAAAAGCGATATATCCAAGGTTCAAGAGTGGAGACCGCGTTTAGGTAGATGAAGTCTTGATCAGCCATTAGACATGTGGAAAGACCATCTGCGTGTAGTAGTGGATGAGAATGGCGGGGGATCTGCCATTTTGGCTTTCATTGAAAGAGGTCGATATTTAGCAGTGGACGGATAGAGGATGATGATATATCCTACTTTATTCGTAATTGAATGAGAAAGGTATTAAGGCAACAACAATGTAAGCCATTGAGTGTGTATAATGTCACATGGTTTTTAATCTTAATGGCTGTAGATTTTATTATATTATGTTTTCGTTTACTATTAGTGAGCAACTCGATCTAATGCAAAAAACCCATGTCTTAGACTCGAATCTAGACCTCATACTTTAATAACGAAGTAAGTTACTATATTTTAGTGAGATTACGCACTTAAACGATAAGAATAGAAAAAAATTATACTATTGAGTATTGATTAAGAGATTAAGGTACGGTTAGTAACAGATGTCAGCCCGAGGGAACTTGAAAGAAAAATATTTTCAAGTACCAGGGTGTTTTTATTATATAAACATTTGTGATTTACTAAACTATATTCTGTACTTTCAAAGATTTTATAAACAAACAAACAAATCTTCATCTTAACAAAGTCATAGGAACTTGTGACGTCATACCAACAAGCTGTTCAATCTCATTAGTGTGTCAATCTAAGTAGCCCCAGCATCCCTCAGCTTTACGGCCGTGTGTTTACATAAACATCACATAAAACTTATTTATTACCGGCGGAACTTGTATGCAAAGTGTATTAAAGTGTACGATCGATACATGCCAGAAATTATAGCGAAAGACTTCTGCTGTGCTTTGGTGATGGTACTTCTTACTAATATATGTTGTATTTGTATATTCGATTCACTTTTAAAAGTGTTTTGGTATATTATAATAAAACAATTTTTTACGGATTTTATCGCGGTTTATTAAGATTTTTACAAGCCCGACGTTTCGGATACTTTACAGCAACCATGGTCACGGGAGGACAGTCCTCCCGTGACCATGGTTGGTTGGTCCTCCCAATTGTTTTATTATAATGAGTGAAATTCGCGTAAACATTAGAAAACAATATGTTTTGGTATATATTAAAAAAAATCACATATAAAGAAAAAATCTTTAAACTTGCGTCAAGAGTTGAAAGAAATAAAGCTGTGTGTGCTTTTTGTAAAAAAAACTGTGTGGTGTTGTGGGATACTAGCTGATAGAAACAAAGTTCCATAATATAAAAATATTAATTTCAAGTTCTATTCGAGGTATAGAGATAAAAGAAAATGATTATTCGGGTCACATATTTTTTATTATGATTTATGGTGAACTTTTTCCCCACCATGGTTCGAGCCTTGTCGTGGCGTGTCGTGCTCAGTAGCCTAGGGTGCCCAGCACCTTCATCATCATCATCATCATCATGCTCTATTTGTCCACTGCTGAAAATAGGCCTCCTTCAATGAACGCCAAGACGAAGAAGAGGGGACAAAAGAACACCGGGAAAAGGGGCGAGGATGGGAACCTCACACTATTGCACTGTCCCGACGTTCAGAGGGGTTGTTCTGTGGTGTGGGACAACCCCTCTGTGGAGGTGGCGTCGGTCCCTTGAGGGTCTGACTAGCCGTTTATCTATAGCCCTGTTTGCGCAATAGATCCGGGGCACCTATCCAAAGGCGGCATTGGTGGCACTCGCCGGGTTTTAGTGGGTAGAGATGCGTCCACCTTACTACCTTTCGAGCGCAACTAGTCCCAGACAGCCGCCTGGGGAGACCCACTTCCCAGCGGGATGCCTCTGAGCATTTCCCGGCGTAAAAGAAAAAAAAAAGAATTTTGAACTTTACTTACCTTCAAAGACTTTTAATCTTATCAGGCCATGCAGACTGCCTCATGATGTCTTTCACCGGCGAGCGAAGCTATTTTTACATATTCAAAAGCACGGGGAAATTTTGAAAAACCCATCTCAAGTGCATCCAGTCAGGATCGAACCCGGACCTCTCTCAAGAGACCGAGCCCATTCCCACTAAACCATCGCTCACTCACTACTCACTAGGCCCCTTATCAATATTTTAATTAGTCGAGTCTGTCTAGAAAGTCCTTTATCTATGAAACTCAGTTATTTTATTTTATCAATTCTATAAATAGCCAAACTAATGAGCATTTCTGAGCGTAGCCAGAGGTGTGCGATAGAAGTGGCTTTGTTATAGACCTAACAGACTCATAGCAGTGCCACGGTAACGTTTGAAATTTAATGAAACATCTGATATGAGCTTTTACATTTTGTCGGGATGAAAATGTTAATTTAAGTTACCCTACATATGATGTTAAATTGAATGTTTCAATATGATCACCGCGTTTTCTCAAAAAATATTTCCAAAATCACGATGTGATTTTTTATATATTTTGATATAGCCTGTTAATAGATCCCCACCATGGTTCAGGCCTTGTCGTGGCGGTGGGGCTCAGTAACCTAGGGTGAACGGTGCACCTTGGGCGAAGCTAATTGGACCGAGGGGGCTCTTTGTACCCCTCTTATAAGAAGAGGGGACAGAAGAGCAGGGGGCAGGGGTGAGGATGGGAACCTCACCCCATTCTACTGTCCCGACGTTGGGTGGGGTTGTTCTGTGGTGCGGGACAACCCCTCTTTGGAGGTAGACTGAATAGCCGTCGAGGAGCCCTGTTTGTTTTCTAGATCCGGGGCACCTCACCAAAGGCGGCATTGGTGGCACTCGCCGGGTTTTAGTGGGTAGAGCTGCGTCCAGCTGTCGGGCGCAGCGAGTCCCACATACCCGCGTGGGGATACCCACTCCCCCGCAGGATGCCTCAGAGCATTTCCCGGCGTTAAAGAAAAAAAAAAAAGCCTGTTAATAGACGAGTCATTTGATAAGTGGGCATCAATCCTAACCATACATGATTCCACCCAGGTCTCGTTCTTGTTGTGCTTGACTCTGACAAGTTAATTACGTTGTCTATTTTATGATGCTAGATCTCAGTTATGACACTGCCTGTCCCGTATTTCTGTCTTAAACACAGCAAATCTCTCCCATACATACGGGAGCGCGACACAAAGCACAAGTCTTCACAGATAAAAGCTTTAATCTTTTTTAATTTTACACAGCTTTACAACATTTATATAATAGCTAGAGTATTGTCCAGTGGACGCTGCTGGTCTGATGATGAAACACAACGCCCGTGAAAGTCGATATTACGAATAAGAATCAAAGTGGTCGCTCATTTAGATTCAGCCGGTGTTCGAAACTCGCGAAGATATCAAAAAGTTAAATTAAAAGCACTTGTTACTGTCGCCTCCTTTTATCTTTTATCATTTATTTTTCTTTGGAAACATCTGATTACTTTAATTTATACGACACTTGTGAAACGTGGTTTTTTTGCGCGAAATTAATGTTTGAAGTGAAACTACTTTAGGCGCGATGCGACTTAACTTCAAGGTCGTTTAGCATTTTTGGAATATTTTGGTTCAAAAGAGGCAAAATATACGACAGACAAGGTAGGTAATAATGTACAATACCTAATATATAGCACAGTGATACGATGGCTTAGCAAATCTCAGAAAACAACAGCGTGGCTTAGCATTGGTAGTAAGTGTTGCCACGATGGCAAAGATGCGCTGTTACGATATAAGTATTGCTCTTGTATTGCTACAATAGCAGTGCTACAATAGCGTAGCTGGATTTTTACGATGGACCAATTATGTACTAATAAGCAATGCTACGAACGCACAGCAGTATTACGATATTTTAGCAGTGCTACAACCCGTGGTTACAACAACACTTTTATGCTTCGGCCGCACTTGTGTGTATCGTCCGGATGTAATTCGAGCTGAAGCTTCGTACGTTTGAACACTAAAAAGTTAGCGCGATAAAAGCGTGCAATAATCCAAGATGACCGAAATCATTTTCAAACGACAAGTATGGACGACGAGTTTTTTTACTTTGACAACACCAAATATTTTTTTTGTGATTCACATGGATTTGGACCCCATACACAATAATATAGTACAATTTCATCGCTCCACTCCATTTTTACACAGCCATCCGCATTCGTCTGAACTGATCGAAAACAACGGCCTAAATGAACAACGCTAGTCTGACCACGAAGCGCGATATGTTGGCGCGCGAAAGCCCTTAGATGTACCGCCACCTGCACGATAACGCGTATCGTGTCATGGCGCGAAGCTTTGTGACGATACACGCAGGTGCGGCCGTAGCATTACGATCACATAATATTGCAGTATTGTTAATAACGCGTAGCAGTGCTGTTGCCTGTTACGATAGCTTTGCAGTGCTACAATTGAGCTGTCACGATCACACTTTCTAATGAAGAATGGTAGTAGTATCGGTAGTAATCTATACATCTATACATATTATTAAAGTTGGAGTGTCTGTTGGTAATATTATAATAACCGATTTTTACTAAATGCTTATGGATGTATATACGGTATATACCGAAGTACATAATATTATACCAATATTTTTTTTGTCTTTCTGTCTGTTTGTTCCGGCTAAACTCTGAAACGGCTAAGCCGTATTGATGGGATTTTCACTGGCAGATAGCTGATATTTTAAGGAGTAGCTTAGGATATAAAAATAATCATCATCAATCCGGGTAGTTGTAAACCTAAGATCTTATTTTATATTACATCTTTTGACAAGACGTGTTTCCGTAATACTATTTTATTGGAAGGCGAATTTTAAACAAAGGTAAATGTTATTAATTTTTGAAAATTGTATCGCTAAACATTCCTAACGCTTTTCCTTGTAATTTGTTTGAAATACTTCACGTCTAACTAAAGTCAATATTCAATACGATGTAGATCTCATGGATGGAAGACTTTTCATATCTGGTTACATTGG
The DNA here is from genome assembly GCA_963853865.1 of Helleia helle. NCBI lineage: Eukaryota > Metazoa > Arthropoda > Insecta > Lepidoptera > Lycaenidae > Helleia > Helleia helle. The sequence continues at coordinate 1,501,304 of OY971418.1, read as the reverse complement.
AAGTGTCGGGACATATTGAAACGAGATTTAATATCAGACGTGTCTCGCGACGTCAACGGCGCTGATTCTCGATCATACATTTGAAATGGAATCAACTTATATAAAAACTATGATTTATTTGCATTATAAGATAATAAATTAGCGCGGCTATTTTCCCCACCATGGTTCAAGCCTTGTCGTGGCAGTGGGGCCCAGTAGCCTAAGGTGAGCCCAGCATATCGGGCGAAGCAAATTGAGCCGAGGGAGCTGCTCTTTGTACCCCTCGTATAAGAAGAAGGGACAAAAGATTAAGAGGAGAAGGGCAAGGATGTGAACCTCAACTGGAGGGGTTCTTCTGTGATGTGGAACAACCCCTCTCTGGAGGTGGCGTCGGTCCCTTGACGGACTGACTAGCCGTCGAGGTGCCCTGTTTGCTCAACAGATCCGGGGCACCTCACCAAAGGCGGCATTGGTGGCACTCGCCGGGTTTTAGTGGGTAGAGCTGCGTCCACCTTACCACCTTTCGGGCGCAGCGAGTCCCACTTACCCACCTGGGAATACCCACTCCCCGGCGGGATGCCTCAGAGCATTCCCTGGCGTAAAAGAAAAAAAACAAAGAGAGGTTGTATATGTAAGAGATAGTGTGTTCATGAGATCAGTCTGATCTCATGAACAAGGCATTCGTATATGAAGATAGACGAAGTACATAATAATAATAATAAAGCCTTATATTATTATTATTTCTGTTAATTTAATTTTATCAAGATATTTAATGTATAGGCCTTGCGTATAGGCCTCCTTCAGACGAAGTAAATATCCCGTTTTAAATAGCTTTACTTTGAGTATTTCATTGTCATTAACAATTATGACACTTAGGTAGTCAATTTCTTACGGTCAAGGTATTATAATATAAAAGATTATATGTTTGCGTGTTTGTTACTCTTAACAATGCATATATACCAAGATTTACTTGTTTGAACTGACGGGATACAAGCTCGTAAAAGATCCATGTGATATTTTAATAATGAGATTATTGATAACACTACAGTGATATAAATTATATTATAATTACTCAACCTACTAGGTTTTAAAATCTACTGTTGTACGTGTGTTGTAAGGTACTCCCGTACCTTAAAACAAAACACAAGGAATGTGTGAGCCACAGTTCCTTTACTCTAGAGCAAGATTGTGGAGACACTTGAAACTTATTAAAAAACTTCATTGGCAGGATCAAACTCAGATCCTTTCTTTCTTTAACGCCGGGAAATGCTCTGAGGCATCCCGCGGAGGAGTGGGTCTCCCCAGACGGATATGTGGGACTCGCTGCGCCCGAAAGCTGGTAAGTGGACGCAGCTCTACCCACTAAAACCCGGCGAGTGCCACCAAGGCCGCCATTGGTGGGGTGCCCCGGATCTAATGAGCAAACAGGGCACCTCGACGGCTAGTCAGTCCCTCAGGGGTACCACCTCCACAGAGGTATTGTCCCGCACCATAGAACAACCCCTCCGAACGTCGGGATAGTACAATGGGGTGAGGTTCCCGTCCTCGCCCCTTGCCCCCTGGTATTTTTTCCCCTCTTCTTATAAGAGGGGTACAAAGATCCCCCTCGGCTCAATTAGCTTCACCCAAGGTGTTGGGCTCATCCTAGGCTACTAAGCCTCATCGCCACGTCAAGGCCTGAACCATGGTGGGAATCAAAGTCAGATCCTGATTTCAGCGCACTTAACTATAATTGGGAACTCAGCTTTATAATTAAAAATAATAATAACAATTACAGTAACAATTATGGCCTAAATTATTTAAAACGGGATATTTACCATGTTTTTCATTTTTATTTACGGATCGTTTTAAATAATTTTCGTAATGAAAATAACCATGTTAACTTAAAATCAATTATGGCCTATTTTTGGAGTTATTTAATGAAACAAACCCATATCACACAGATTGTCAGTACCATTACAGCGGCTATGATTTAGGTACATTTGTAAATTAAAACCTGTAATTATGAGTTCAGCATTTCAAACCTTTTCAAATGGTTTATATATATATTTTTAAATGTTTTATTTATTTTAAATATTAGTTGGGCCAAGATAACTACAGACTGGGTCTCATGAAACAGGGTTTGGAGGCGGCAGACCTCGACGGAGATGGTTAATTTATAATAATAATAAATTAATTAATAAAAGTAGATGAGAAGACTGGCGTAGTGCAGCTAACAATAGAGACTCGTGGAAAAGAGAGAGAGAGACATTTGCCTAGCAGTGGGGCAGTATAAGCTAGGAAAAAAATGTTAGTAGTATAGGCAAACTGGCAGAAGTGATGGTTACCATTTGCATTTCGGAAACACGGACAGAACAGGCAGTGCAAATCTTTCGTGTGAGGATACGCATGAATGATTTGCCTTGACTAGTCCCAGATACTCGTTTCTTGTCATGGGTGACGTCGACCATATTATACGTCTGCTAGTTTGCCAATCTCTATAATAAGGGATAAAATTATAGTTTTAGTACAAGAACATCATATAATATGTCTCTACAATCAGTGACAGGTCCTCCGGCAGTTGAGCGACGCGCGACGCGGGCTAGATACAACTCTGATAACGTTACTGTCACGTTAGTCTTTACACGGACGAGAGTTAGCTAACGTATAGTATCATGAAATTATTATACTAATGTGAAATTGAGATCAATTTTAGGTATCAAAGGTATCAAGCTAAACTTTTAAATGGAAGACTACATACAACATATTTTGCCGATGCTAGGACGCTAAGAGGATAACTGATACTGTCAAAATTACAGGTACAAAGTAACACGCGGCTGAGCTATCTTTGATGCAGAATAAATGGGTTAACAAAATAAATATTAAAAATTATTTTCAAATTTTTAGTTCGGTTTGCTATTAAAGCGTGTTTTTTAGGTTTTTTTTTAAACTATAATTTATTTTTTTACTTTTAGTGTCGATTTTTGTAATTAAAGATTTTATTAATTTAAAGTACTCAACTAATGGCAATCACTTTACAATGAGTGAGAGACTAAAAACCACACAAGTGATGTAGGTAACTTGCGCGCCTTACGCCTTCCTAGCATGTGCTATCCTGATTATCCTGATCAGGATATTGGAACAAACTTATTAAATTATTGTACTGTCATCGGTCCTTCAAAAGTGTGTAAAGTTTCAATTTAATCTGTCGTCTTAAAGTGGGTCAAAATCAAGTCTAAAAGAGTCGGTTACATACATACATACATAATTAGGGATTTTAAAGAGAGTACCAGCGAAGGAACCATCTTGAGGAAACCTGTATGCCTGATGAGTTTAAAAATCTTTGAAGGTGTGTGAAGTTCACCAATCCGCATTGGGCCAGCGCATCGGTGAACTATAACAGTGGGACAAAATATAAGGGTTGATATAATTATATATTATAAAGGGAGTAGGGACATTTGGCTAGAAGTATTAGAGCTTTTTCTACTCTTTATGCTACTCTACAAAAATAGACTTCTAGAAGCTTCTCGTTACCTGCGTAGATACTTAAAATTCTTAGGATATATTATTGATGGTAAAAGGGCTACGGTAGAAAGTACATACGTAAGTTACCTTGCCAAGAGGCTCGGTTAAAAAGAACATAGATAAGTTTTGCTTGTTTTAAAACGTGGTTAAACATTGCAGGCGGTCCTCCATTGAATCGCTGTCCTTCATTCTATATTATTTTACCAGTACTACAGAGCATAATTCATTCAAATCCCACCAAAATAGAATTTATGGGAGCATCAAGATATAATACATGTAAGTAAGATAAATATGTTCTATCGAATTTGTTTTCAATTCGGCTCGAGCTGCGGCCTGAGCGATGGCGAGCTTTGGCTGGAAACAAATTCGAATTGTCGGCTCCGGGACCCCCCACCTCCCTCCACACGGCGCCACATTAACTTTATACTATAAGACTGAAAATCCACAGACACAAAACTCTATGAATTAGATCACAGACTAAAAATATCTTTGATATAACATACATTTATTTAACAATCTACATACCCGATTAGATTCGTCAAAAAGCTCGGCTCCTTGATTTCGAGGAGGTCCTCATTGAACAAAGAAAGCGTTGAGTTAAAATTGATTATCATACAAAGCTGACTCGTCGTTTGGAAGTTCGGTTTGTCGTTTTTGAGGAAAATATAAAGACTGAAAATAAAAGTGCTTTCTGTCGCGCTATACTTTGTTTTTTATTGAACGCTATACAAGGTTGATAAAAGGGAGAGGCATTAAATTAAACCACGTATACAATGTACCATTTTCAGGCTACACACCAAAACTTAGACCAATAGAATCAATAGTTTAGTCACAGGATATTTTTAAAGTTTTAAAGCCGCTCCGGTTTGTTCGACCCGGTGAGACGCAACTTGCTGTGCCACGTTGCCTTTTAGATTCGAAGGACATTTTACAAAGGTTTACAAAGAGTTTTTACGTTTTACTTTGACTATTCACTTATTTAAGTTCTTTGAGAAAAACTTTTTTTAATTGCTTTCAAACTATTTTTTTTTAGTTTCGGATTAACCGTAAGCATGTGTAGTATATTATGTAGTTTATTTTAATGCCTCTCGCTTATATCAACATAGTATATTGAAGATTGAAATTTTCAGACAATATTAGTAGGTTTATACGATATATAGATACGAGAAGGTGTGAAAATATTAGAAATGATTGGTGTCTGAAGAATATATTATCTGCAAACAGTACTTTTGCACCTTTTTTCCTTTTCCTTTCATGGCAAAAGAACATGGCATGAACACCTTTCTTTATAGAATAGGGGGCAAACGGACAGTCGGTTTACCATCAGGTGGTGAACCGACTGACCGATGGTGATAACTGATAAGCGACATCCACAGACACCCGCTACACTAGAGGTTGACGTACTTCAAGTGTACAAGTTGTTCACCTTCGAAATAAAGATATTTTGATTTGATTTAGCACACAAACGTTACATATTCATATGTAAGTGGACTCTCACTTGTAAATTTCATCGTATCGTCAGCTATAAGCGGCTCTGAGGCAAGCCCTTACTTAAACATTTGCCGAACTCGAACTAATAATTCGAGCGTGTAGATATTTGTACTAGATGTGTTTTGTATTAAACAACTTTATATTACTTGTTTAACTTTATAAATACAAGCGAACAACGATGCATACGATCTTCTTATTCCGATTACTCAACAAAATATAAGCCTAAAAATACCACGTATTCAAGGTGACTTATATAAATGTCTACAAACACTGTCGATCGGATTAATTTGGAAGGGGAAAAATAATCCTTGTTTTCAGCTGTTTATGATTGTAAACAGCTATATTTTACGTCCATGGTTCAAGAGTTTAAGTAGACAAAGCGTTATTGTTTTCTAATGTTTACACGAATTTCACTCATTATAATAAAACAATTTTTTATATTCTCTCTTATATAGGCCAAACTAAAAGATCTATTAAAACTCGCGTGAAAGAACATATAGCTGATTTAAAACACCGTCGCTACACTAAGTCTGCCATCTGTGAACATAGTCTTGACAAAGCTCGCCATTATATCAGATTTGTTAAACCACAAGTCCTCGCAAAAGAACACAGATTCCAACCAAGGATGATCCGTGAGGCTATTGAAATTAAAAAACATCCTAATTTCAATAGAGAAGATGGCTGGCTTCTACCACCTGCTTGGGATCCCATTATTAAAATTATCAAATCAAAATCCAAGCATAATATGTCACAGATTAAAGATACAGTTAGCACTTTCTGCGTAGATAGGACTGACCAAAATATTGATGTATCATAGGGTAGTTTCGAATAACTTTGTAATGATAGGACGTATGACACCTCAGTCCTCCCGTGACCATGGTTGCTGTAAAGTATCCGAAACGTCGGGCTTGTAAAAATCTTAATAAACCGCGATAAAATCCGTAAAAAATTGTTTTATTATAATGAGACAAAGCGTTGGTCAGCCATCAACCAGGTGGGAAGAGATCTCCGTGCTGGATTCGAGTGGCGAGGGATTGTATTGGCGTTCCTTGAAGGAGGCCTATGTTCACAGAACACAGAAAGGAGTTTAGGACTAGCAGATCAATTACTGGCGGTGAATTACTGTTGCTTGTTAGGAAAGACAAAAAGGTTATCTGGGCTTAGCAAAATAAACTCTCCGTCAACTGAATTGTATTCATAGACGTGGTTGACAGCTTACCGGCAGGTGGCTCGGTTGGAAGTTTACTTCCATGTTTTATTCAAATGCTTTGGAATATTTATGGCTGAACACACACAGGGACAAACACATTACAGGTTGACGTATTTTTAACATGTTACAAGTCAATCGATTTCCTCATAGATCTCAATTTGAAATAGTATAGACGTGATAAGACTTTTAAACGTTACATTACATTACGGACTAGCTGTTGCTCGAAGCTTCGCCCGCGTTAACATACTCAACTTAACTACTATTAGTCACAGCGTGATGTTATATAGCATATATCCTTCCTCGATAAATGGGCTATCTAATACTAAAATAATATTTTAAATCGGACCAGCAGTTCCTGAGATTAGCGCGTTCAAACTAACAAACTCTTGAGCTTTATATTATTAGTATATATTTAAATTAACCTTTGTTATAAATTACTGTCGTAATCAGAATATAAGATAATATTAAAACCATTAAAGTCAAACCCAAAGAGAAATAACGATGAAAAGCACTTCAAAATAAAATACAATTTATCTAGAATTTGTTACAGAAATATTTTAAATAAAAAAGTGTAAAGACGAAACAAAGATGGTTATTATCTGGCGTTAACGCTGTTATAATTCAGTTAAAGTTAACCATCGTTTGGAGTTGCGGATTAACACGGAGCGGTTGTCCCCGGGCCTTTTTGATGTAAATTTATTACAATACTGGGATTTGCTATGGAAATGCCTTTGTGGTGAATTGATACATGCTAATACTTTTTGTGTTAGGTTGGGCAAACGGGTCAATGATCCATGAACGAGTTCACACACATTCTGTGTTTACCCGTGTGTATATTTTGACGTATCATGTCATAAAAGCAAACTTGCTGTCCGTAGTTATACCTAGTCCGTTAATATACCTAGCGGTAGGTATATTAACTTTATGCGTACACCTGAAAGCTTCAACCACTGAACCACTAATCTACCACAGCAAGTTCAGTACCAATGCTAAAGCCCTCCACCTCATCAGAATAATAAATGATAAGAGGTAGTGCAATGCTGCATTGCAGCCGAACTGGGCCGGCACGACCTGGGTGGTACATCTCGCTCACATAACAAAGTCAAGTGATAGATATGGTGTCGCGTTTCGTGCAGTTTGTGAGTTTCCGGTGGCCCATTGGGGGGGGGATAGGGAAAAGGAGGGCGGCGCATCTGCGTGGCCTTGGTTGTGCGGATGTGTAGGGGCGTCGGCGCTGTGAGGATCCGACTGCTCGTTTGCCCCCTAATGATATAAAAAAAGAAGACCCTATGAAAAATGAAAACACTCATCAGGCGTACGTACACCCCACGCCAGCGAACTGAAGATTCTAGAACTCCGAGGCAGACGACGTGACTTTAAGAAGATAATCGATGTTGAACGAGCCGAGATACAATATTAATTTGATGTACAGCTCCTAATGTCTACACATAGCAATGCATAAAAATGATAAATTTAATAATTACCGCAGGCGCTGTATAGTAACATTTTATATGTTACAGTAGCGTCACGGCGATGACGATAGATGATATAATCATGATCTTATCACTGTAATAATTATTAATTCAAAGCTTATCCGAGTAGGAGTTTATTTGCCGCGGGTACAACTAGCGGGGGAGTCATTTAAGTTGAGAGGCGCCGAGAGCGAACTTCATGTAAATTATCATTGATCAAAACTTTTACGTCCCGCTGCTATCTCTTATATCAATATTTATAATAATAATAATAACCTTTATTTTCAGGCTGCATATGCGCATAGTTAAATTAAAACCTTAACCTAATTATGCATAATTATAAACAATGTTGTTAGTAAATAAAACTTAAAACTATGTTAGTAACACTTCACTTGCACTAAGTCTTAGTGCGTTCCGATGGTAATTGTCCGCATGAGCATCGGAATACCACGCCCTGTGGCCAGAAGTCCTCCTGCATGGCGAGGTGCAGAAAACATGTCGACACTTGCACCACGAACGCCTTGAAGTTGACGTTGCGGCGCGACTCCAGTAGTTGCACTCTCGCTGTGTACTTGGTCCTTTGGCGCACGTACTCCACGAAAAATATGAAAAATTTAATAAAGTAAAAAAAATCAAATAAATAAAAAAACAGATATTACTAGCGCTACACTGCTGTTGTGTTCGACTTTTCTCGATCTCATATAACTGTTTTAGGAATGTTGCATACACCTGATTACTATGTCCCGTGCTAGTATAAAAGTTATAAGCTAAGTTCCGGTTATCAGAAAATATACAAACATTTACATCTATGATTTTCATAGATTTCATTCATCAAATTAATAGCTGTAGTATTTCTGCCCATAGCCAGATTCGAACGTGGTTCCCTTAAGTGAAATAATATACTTTACCTCTGAAGCAATCAATTCATTTAGTTAGCCAATTTTCCATTGCTGAAATTTTTGTGTTTACGTTTCACCGCGTCGTTGCCATTTTCGTGGGAATACGAGATGACAATATAACGCATGTTATTCACTAATAATCTAACTTTCTATTGGTCAAACAATTTCCAAAATCGGTCTACTGGTTTAGGCGTTAAAGCATAACAAATAAACACACATTCGCAATTATAGTATTGGTTACATTTAGATTTAAAAAAAATGTAAAATATTCTCAAACGTATAATTTGAGATTCAAACCTGTAACCTTTAATTCCCTCTTAAGCCCCACCTGTACTATCAAGTGTTAAACAACGTCACATCGCTTTGAATAACTTAGCGGATTCTTCGGGGAATTCCATAGCGAAGTTGCCCTTACAAAGTTATCGTCAAGTTCGTAAATAAAAAACAAATGCTTTAAAACTATAAGACAAACAAAAAGTTACTCTATATCCTTTACATGGATAGCACTTTGTTCGACAACACCTGGGGACTGTTATCATATATCGTTAATCAATATATCTAATATATAAAATTCTCGTGTCACGGTGTACGTAATTAAACTCCTTCGAAACGGCTCGACCGATTCTCATGAAGTCTTGTGTGCATATCGGGTAGGTCTGAGAATTGGTCAACATCTATTTTTCATCCCCCTAAATGTTAAAAGTCAACGCTGGCGAAGCTGCGGGCAACAGCTAGTTTTATATTAAGAGATAGAGACTGGGGCTTGGATGTTGGAGGTAGCCTTCTCCTTAACCGATTTGAAAAATACTTACAACAGTATAATGCTACACTATCTGCGAATTAAGCATTAAAAATAACAATCATAATAAATATAATTCTTCTTTGCGTGGGTCTGAGACACAGGTCTGAGATCTTGATGAATTTGTGTGTGTTCAAGTGGATGCGAGAACGGTTTAGATTCAGAGTTCTTCGTTCCAACACATTTTTGTACTGGATAACGTCTGTTTAGTAAAGGTATAAGACACTGCAGCAGCAGACGACATGTCGTCGCTTCATATCGCCACGACATAGCGTTGCGTCCTGTCGCTGCAGTCATGATTTCGAACCCGACTATAGACGGCAAGAGCAAGATGGTATCTAGTTGGTTCTGAGTGTTCTGGAATATATATTATTATCTGCTTCAGAATAGCAAATTCATTTGGAAAAGAAACTCGCTCGACGTGTCGTTGCTCCGGCATCAGTAGTACTGCTGATCTGCGGTTGGACAACACTCTAAAATGCCGTCTGCCGCTCGATGTCCACTTCGCCTCGCGTCGCTAGCTTAGTGTCGCTAATTATGGAGGGAATTTCATAGAAATACCTGTGGAAACACATAGAAATCAGCAGAGTCCCTGCAACACGGGGTCTGCTGCTGCAGCGTGCAGTCGGCTACGAACTTGTACCTTTATTTATAATATTGTAATAGAAATCCTTACTTGGGTTGATTAGTACCTACATTGCTTAATCAAATATTAATTCACTTTGTTGTTCGACACTTCAACTCTCTTTTGGCAGAACTGTAAAAACCATAAATATTCTAGGTCTTGTCCTAGAATGTTTATGGTTTTTACAGTTCTGCTTTTCATTAACCAAGACTTCTGGTGGGGATCTAACACGGACTTGCTACTGCATGAAGACCGTCTTTCCACTTGGTTAAATTTAAACATACATCATTATTAAACGCACATAAAAAGAAATGTTACTAACGATTTCTATCCATGTAGTGATGAGTGATTAAGGTACACAAGCTGATGTTAATCAAAGATCTGGATAATATAGTTCCAGGATCTATAGATCTATAGCAACAAGGAACTAGATTACAGACTCCCGGGGGGGGGGGGGTTCAGCTTAAGGCTTGAATGGCTTTCTCGACTTGAATTAATGATCGCCAATTTACCCCCAACTTTGAATGGCCAGGGGAAATTATATATGTACGGAAAATGTTATGGATTATAATTTGGTAGGTTAGGAATGAAAAAACTTGTATCAAAAGGTCGAAGCTTATCAAACGCCTTTTAGATACTTATGAGTCATAGATCCTTGTTTAGGGATGCAGCAAAGTTTTATCTAACCAAGCATTCGTAGACAATTCCGTGATATCGAGCTCCGGGAAATGAAAATGAATCATGTTATGAAATAAATAAATAAATTAATATTGACTATCTACTACCGAGCTTATTAGTACTTGTGTTTCGTGTACAGTAACTGAAATAAATTATGGCATTCATATAAATACAAATATCCATGCCCAGTATATTCCTCACACTGTATTTGTCGTGTTTTTTGTTTTCGCACTTCAGTCCTCCCATGACCATGGTTGCTGTAAAGTATCCGAAACCGCGATAAAATCCGTAAAAGTTGTTTCATTATAAGTAGATAATATTGTGTAGTTCCTCATTAAGGTTGTGCCAGCGATGAAATAATAGACACGAACGAAACGTTATTTTGCACTCCACACAATATTGATATAAAACAGAGATCTGTTTTGTATTTAATATTGTTTTGTTGATAATATCTTTGAAATTGTATATTGAATCGTATTAAACGAAGATATTTATGCTATTATAGGAATGTTGGCGTTCACTTAGATTTGCAGGAGAATCAAAACTAGTGAAGATTATTTTAATAGCTCATATCTTTCGTTATAATTATCCTTCGTTTAATCGGTCTATCTCATTGCAAAATTTAATGACAATATGTTCAGTTCTTTTTACGTGATTGAAGGTCAAACAAAACTTGTCCCGTTGATAGTTAAGTCAAGGAATATCAGTAAGAGTAAGAATATAAAATGTAATCTAAATTAGTCCATAAAAGTGTTCAGGCGGTAAATGAGAAATGATTTATTTTATAATTACCCGCGCCATGCATACACGGGAGCTGGGTACGCGCCATCATTATCCTCACGGCTACAGAGCGATACATCGACGGACGGGCACTATATTATATAACTTATAATAAGTAACTGTTATACACGTAAAAGACATGTTAAATATGTTATACATGTAATAGACACAGGTTACATGTACCAGTGATTAGACTATCAAAAGTAAGCAATTCTTTTAAAGGCAACTGTATACGCTTTTACAATAGAATCCCAGAAAACGTTCAAAAGCTATACATTAAAAAATTCAAAAACGTTGTTAAAGAGCGTTTGTGTGGTAAAGGATATTAGGTATAAAGTAAAAGATTTCATGGAAGATACCACACCCTGGGAATAAGGCGTTCCTCCCAGGCATTTCAGTATAAGATGTTAAAGTTGAGAATACATATTATTTGAAAAGATTAGTTCCACTGAGTTTGTTTCGCCGGTTCTTCTCAGTGGGCTTACCTTGGGACCGGTGGTAGATTCAATAATTGACGTTCACAAAGATACTGTAGTGGTACTTATTTGAATATTTTTTTTTATTTGATTTTAATTTTGTTGCTTCAAGTTTCCGCATCTTAGATTTACAGACGTGCACGGACTGATGATGATTACTTTGGAACACTGTGATAAAGCATTATACTTGTAAAAGAAATTAAAAAATTAAAGGTAAGAATTGAATAACGAAGAGTAACATCCAAATACACCTTTATCTGACACGATTTAGGGATTCTTAAAGAGTAGGTATACTTGTACGGAAAGACCAATGCAACTGCAACTTGCAAGCCCACCGGTCTGGGTGTCGATGATCGACGACCAGGTGGGTTAGCCAATATGACATAGTAGAAAACTAATAAATGTATGGAACTGACATTTAAGACCACGTGATTTATCGATGTCAAATGTCATTTCCATACATTTATTAGTTTTCTACTAGCGCTTACGATTGTAGAATGTCATTTTGGCTAATCAACCAGGTGTCACGTTTAAGTCAATACTTGACTGCTAGCCTCCCATTTTTTAATAATAATAATATTAATAGTTTATTGCCACACAAGAAAAGAGAAGTACAGAAATTAAAATACAAAATTTTAAATATAGGTACAACAAATAAAGAATTACAAATAGCATTTTTGTGGGCAAAGGAATAGTCTCAGCTTGTGCTGTCACGAGCTACCTCGTACAGCGCTGTTTTTCAGACTTTCCCTCTCCCTTAGGCGTCGTTTGGGAGTCAAGTTAAATTCCATCCCCGTTTGCCGTCACGGCATGAGACATCATTATCATTATATATATAGCTTGAATAATAGAATGCAAAATTGAAACCTAGAATTAATACTACTAAAGGCATGTGTGTGCGTGTTTGTATGTGTGTGTGTGTGTGTGTGTGTGTGTGTGCGTGCGTGCGTGTATGTCTGCGTGTGATGTGTGCGCGATTGTTTGTGTGTGTGTGTGTGTGTGGGTGTGGTGTGGTGAGTTTTTTTTTTTTGGGCTTGTCGCCGTGGGACCGGGATCATCACCTCGGAAAGAAATCCTTTAGATCCAGGCACTTCCAGTAAGAATGCTTCAAGTTCTCAGCTGCAAGTTGCTTTCTGAGTAAGGCTTGTTTATATGTGGATTTAAAAGTGCTCAAACTTATCTTCTTTCTTAAAGGTGGGGGTAGGTCATTCCATATCCTTGCAGCAGCGAACCTGAAACATGCTCGATATCTACTAGTTTTATGCTTTGGCTTGACTAAAAGGGTTTTGAAAATTTGAACGAATACTGCGGCTAGAAATATCCTTAATCCAGACAAGCTTTTCAAAAAGATATTCCGGTTTCTTGTTCCATATGACTCTGTGTATGATACAGGCAAACTGAATCTCTCTCCTAGCGCACATATTAAGAATTCCCTTCTCATTTAAGTATGGAGTAATGTGTTGCCTTCTGGGAACATTAAAACAGTAACGGATGCACGCATTTTGAACCCTTTGTATAGCTCTTTCGGCGATAGAATTCAATCTAGGTCCAAAGATAGAACTGCAGTAGTTAAATTGAGAGAGCACTAGGGAGTCGCACATTAGAACCCGCAGCTCTTCTTTGATATAAGGCCTGATTTCGTACAGAGTTTTCAGCCTGTAAAAAGCTGTCTTGATTTTGTTATTCACGTGTTGCGTAAACTTTTGCTCTCCATCCAGAATCAAACCTAGGTTTTTTGCAGATATTACTCTTTCCAAAACAACATTGTTTAATTTGATTGAGCCTGAGTACTCTATAACATTTTTTATTTGCGACTTTGTTCCTACAACAATATATTGTGACTTGGTTGGATTGAGTGCTAGGGAGTTATTTTGTGACCAATCAGAGATATTTTGGAGATCTTCATTATTTTTTTTTGAAAGCTTCTTTTATGTCTCCTTTATTGAACGAGTAATACAGTCGAGTATCATCCGCATAAAGATGATACCTACAATGCTTAATAATGTTTGGCAAGTCTGCAGTGAAGATTGCAAAGAGGATTGGGCTCAGCAGTGACCCCTGAGGAACTCCTCGTTGAAGTGGTACCAGAGAAGATGTTTTTTTGTTACCATCTTTGTCATCTAAAACTACCATTTGTTGTCTGCCAGTAAGAAATTCGTAGAACCAAACGTGAGTTAAGTTTTAATAAAACTTAACTCACGTGAACTCAGTTTTTATTAGTCGTATATCTCATAATTTATCCTACCGCCTCGGAACGATGTATCTTCTTGACAAATTATAAAATAACCTAATCAGCCGTGTCGGCGGAAAAAGGTAATATACTTAAGTTCGCATCAATCATATTTACAAGCATTAATATTTTAAATTGGGTAATGGATCAGAAGGAATGAATCGATAACAATAGGGAAATAGAGGATCTTAGTTTAAAGGATTTGCTTCGACACTAAATCAAATTGCGGTTTGATCAATGAATGAATGAATGAATGAATGAATGAATGAATGAATATACTTTATTGTGCACACACAAAATTACAAACATAAAACACTAAAAATTTAAAAGTTAAAAATATAAATGCAGACACAAAGGCGACTTTATCGCCGAAAAGCGATCTCTGCCAAGTAACCTTAGGGTAAAGGAAATATTCAAAATCGGGTAGTGCATCTTAAATATTATAACAAATTAAGTACAAATTATACAAAAGTTATTAATTAATATAACATACATACGATATATCTATAAACATACACACTAACTAATAAATAAACATAAAAGTACTCAAATACTTATATACACGTACATACACATGATTACACACATAAATATTATATAAATATATATATATATATATATATATATATATATATATATATATATATGTATACATACATATATAAAAAAGTTCAGTATTTTAAATAACTCGTAAAGAAAGGAAATACTTAATATGCGAATTAAATGTCATTTAAGTAATAATTTTTAATTAACGACTTAAAACTGTTAAGGTTTTTAGCTTGCCTTATATTAGTAGGCAAGGCATTCCATAATAAAATGGATTTTGTTGTGAAAGATGAACTGAAGTACTTGGTGAAGTGAACAGGGATGTGGAGAGTTTGATTTACAGATGACCGCAATTCTTTTACTTCAGATGTACGGAACACAAATTTTTCATGTAAGTAGGATGGAGATTTAGGGTCATATAATATATAATACAAAAATGAAAGTATACGAGCATTCCGGTGAAGACGGATTGGCAGCCACTTAAGTTTATAGCGGAATTCAGAGACATGATCATACTTGCGCAACCCAAATATGAATCGAATAGCGAGATTTTGGAGGCGCTCAAGCTTATTAAGCTGCTCTTCGGTAAGGTTAACGTAACATGCATCAGCATAATCTAATATAGACAGGAACAATGATTCTGCTAGTAATGTTTTTGTCCGAATTGGTAAAAAATTATGAAGACGTTTTAAAGAGTGCCACACACTATATACCCTTTTACTCATTTCTTTGATATGATGAGACCATGAGAGATTTTCATCTAAATATACTCCCAAATTTCTCACTGTCTTGCTAAATGGGAGATGGACACCACTTACGAGCACCGGAGGTAATCTAACCCAGTCTATCCGCGAGACGAGCCCTGGACTGCCTATAATTATTACCTGGGATTTAAGCGGATTAATATGAAGTCCGTTGTATTTACTCCACTCGCAGATCTTCTCCAGATCTCTATTCATAACGGAAACCATATTAGGAAGATTGTCGAGAGAAGACTGAGTATAGACTTGGAGATCATCTGCATACATGTGAAAGAAAGACGATATGGACTGAGTGATGGTATTAATAAATAGAGCGAAAAGAAGTGGAGATAAGACGCCACCCTGTGGGACGCCAGCAGCGATATTGGACCATGAAGAATAACTATCACCAATCCGTACACGCTGCCGTCGGCCCACAAGATAATCATGAAACCATCCAACCACTGATGGCGATAAATTAAGAGTCAACAACCTACTAACCAGGATATCATGATCAATCGTGTTAAAAGCGTTGCTAAAATCTAGTAAAGTAAGTATAGTAAGTTGTTTATTATCCATTCCCAAGCGAATGTCATCAGTGACTTTGACAAGTGCAGAAGTTGTGCTATGACCTGGCCGAAATCCGGATTGAAAAGGGCTAAGGAGGTTATTTATGTTTACATAATGGGACAGCTGTTGATGGACTAAACGTTCAAGGACTTTTGAAAGGAAAGGTAATATAGAAATAGGACGGTAATCAGCAACAGAGTTAGGTTTATGTTTTTTAGGTAAAGGGATTACTTGTGCAGATTTCCAGATGGACGGAAATAAGCCAGAATTTATGGAATAATTAAAAATATGAACAAGGATAGGAGCAATAACATCAAGAATAGGGATGATCATCTTTCGGCTAATACTGTCTTCGCCTATGGCATTCGATGAGATGGACAATATATTTTTCTTAACATCGCCAACAGTGAATTGGTTAAAACAGAACGGTGAAAAATCTGGCATTGGAAAAGTAGAAAGAAGACTTAACATATGAGATTTATCATTTGCATCATAGGATGTATTTGTGGAAGTGAAGTGGGCATTAAGAGAGTTACTATCCATTTTGTATGAGGAAGCTACGTGATTTTTTCCAACACCTAACGATTTAAGAAATTTCCAAATTTTGCCTGGGTCGCCATTCTCCACAGAAGCGTGAATATAGCGTCTTTGAGCATCTCTACACATTGTATTGCAGCGATTCCTTATTTTGATGTATTTTTCACGGTGCTCATCAGAATTACATTTTTTGTATTTAGATTTGGCTTTATGTTTAATATTAATATAAGATTTAATTTCGTCAGTCAGCCAGGGAGCAGGAAGATGCTTCATTTTGACTGGTCGTATGGGTGCATACTTTCAGCATCTCCTAAAAGGTCTTCTAAAATTATACTATTAAAGTTACGTTGCATATGAATATTAGGTTTAGTTTTAGGTCGACGAATGTCATACGAAGTGTAAATAAGGTCATGATACGAAAATATGTCTGCTGAACATTGGCCGTGCTTAATGATAAAATCTGGTGACGATACAATTATAAGATCTAACAGTGATGGTGTACATCCAGGGGAGCAGTGAGTGGCTTGTAGTGGAAGTAAATGCATGTTAAAGCTATCTAAGACAGCTTCTAGTTTATTTGTTCTGTGATCACCTTTAAGCATACACGTATTAAAATCACCCATTATAATAGAATGAGTGTACGCAGGGGAATGTGTGTCAAGAATTTGTTCAAAGGACGAGAAATAATCAACATGACGGGATGGACAATAGAAAACACCTAAAAGAAGTTTTGTATGAGATAAAAATACTTCCATAAGAATATATTCTAGTTGATCGGCAGATGGCGGCTGTGCTGACGTTTTAACTAAATTAAAAGGAATGTCAGAACGGAGATAAATCGCAACACCACCACCACCTTTACCGATGCGATCGTTACGTACGAGTTGAAACCCTGGCAAGCAATAGCTGGTGGAAGGTAAACATGGTTTGAGCCAGGTTTCAGATACGAGAATGGCATCTACATTAACCGAGTCGAAGGACGCTAACATATCTGAATAATGTGCCGGAATGCTTTGGGCGTTAATGTGAATTACATTGAGTTTTTTCTTTACATCAGAAAAATTTGATATAAGGGTTTCCTTTAAGTTATAAGAACTAGTGCTCAGAAAACTCTCATCATTAGTGTCACATGAGGACAGAGAGAAAAAATCATCGCTACAGGCACCGATACTAACCTCCATACTATGTTTTCTAAGTGTGTATCTAATATGAACACAATAATAAAAGAAGTATTCTAAAAATATAGAATAAAGAATATAAAACACCTACTAAATTATAATATATTATAATATAATATAAGTAATATAATATATATGTATACACTTAATAATATAAAATTAATACAAATAAAACACTAAACACTTATTATAAATAAAATAATAATATATAAAAAAAATAAAAAAATAAAATCTAATAGTAATAATCAAACCAATACCCGCCAGTGACTATATAGAAAATCAGACATAAGTATCCGAACGCAAAAATACCATAATTATTCAAATACCCACATTAAACGTGCAACTGTTGCGATAACTGTAAACAATTATTACAAGTGAATATAAAAATAAAATTTATTAGATAGTTCTACTCCAAGTAACAACTTTAAATACAATAAGCAAAATAAAGTCAGTTATCTAGCCTATAAATATTAATTAATAATCTAGAGTGAAGCTTACAAATCGGACACTTAGCATTTAAAATAACTGAGAAATAAACATAGTATTACCAAAAATAACAATATTATTTTATCATCAAAAGAAAAATCAGAAAAAGAAAGTATATGTATCTAAAATAATATATATAAACTTTTGATTATAATCTAAGATATAAACCATGCAAGAAATGTAACTATCAGATAAATATATTAATATAAATCATTATTTAAGTGTGGTTTATTATACAACCTATTTAGCCTTGACTATTTTCTTCGTCCTAGAAGCTGATCGACCCTTCACCTCCTTGGCAATTGGGGACGGTACAGCAGGAACATTCGGAGCAGCATTTGTAGATCCGGGACACGAAATGGCATCCAGGTCAACCATGCTAGTGACACGGTGTCGAGAGCCATCCGGTCCAATAACAATTATGGAGCCGTCCCTTGTCCAGCACTTAGTCATGCCAAGACGTTGCCGCGCGGCCATGAAGATGTCATGACGTTTCTTTGTTAAAAATTCAGACAGTGTGATCCCAGATTGCCGTAAGTTGGTTTTGGCATTCCAAACCTTCGAGCGAAGAGCCATATCCCGAAACTTGATGAGTATGGGTCTGGGCTTATCGTTATTCCGATGGCCTAAACGATGACAGTATTTCATGCACGTAACATCTATGTCAGGCAACTTTAGCTTTGAAGTCAGCAAATCGGTCAAAGACGAGGGAAGGTCATCATTATTTTCGGGAACACCATGGACTAGGAGAATTTTTCTTCTACTTCTCATCTCCACTTGGTCGTTTAAATCCGACAACATCTCAACCTGTGTCTGCAAAGATTGTAAAGCATTTATGACGAAGAACTTAAAGGTATTAAACTCAGCCGTTAACTTCGCCGTGGGAGTTTCTCCTTGTTTTGACGCAGATTGAAGCTCCTCTTGAAATCCGGCCATCCTGGAGTGAAACACCTTTGTCATGTCAGCGATGGACTGCTTAATAGACTCCATAGTGTTTAATTAAATATTGCAGTAGCAGTGATGTGATGTTATCGATGTGTGTCCTCAGTTATTATAAGTTTAAGGTTTCAAAAATAAAGGATAGTTATACTGGTAGGTAAAGGCTTATTATTTTACATAATATTCATTAAAATTTTGGTTAAATATAATTAAATAGAAATTTTACACAAAGAGCCGTTATAAATACGTCTTGTCGTTTTGCACGCTACCCACCAAAAAAAAAAAATCAATATGATCTTGTGACATGTTTATCTGAAATGCGGCTTTCGACAGAACTTGCCCATATGTCTTCGATAAATTATTATTCAGTATGATTCATGACTGTGAACAACATACTCTTGATAGATAATATTTGTGACAAAATCAGAAATGAAAATTTGATTTTAAAGATAACTTAAAGATACAGTTGGCAGTCAAAAGAGACTAATTGAAGCTGTGATCGAGACTTTTATTAATACGTTGATGATATTTTTACTCTCAGCGATAATTTTAGTGATCGACAAAGCGATGCATGTCCCCACCATAAGCAGCTACAAGGTAGAAATCACCCCATTGCATTTAATTATAATGTCCAAACTTCATTTTAGCTTAGCCCGTAACTCAGCTTAATAAATTACAGCTATTATAAACATTTATGTACGTTTAATGTTTATAAATGTATTATCTAGCAACTTCAACGTCGAGTTTGGCATTTTTGTGGATTTTTATCTAAGTACGCTCTGAAGTAGCTATGAAAGATGCTCAATGATTTAGCTTTGTGTTTTAAACAAGCTTTAAGCTTTTTAGATATCAAAATTATCCGAAGAAATTAAATATTAACATCTTATCAGGCTGATCGGATGCAGAGGCCTCGTGCTCCAATTCCACTAAGGCTACATTTGTATGAAAATGAAATTCTGCACCGCAGTCATATTACGTATATTTCTTAAAATTTATTTTCGTTCCTGATCGTTGATAACAGAAGTTCTAGCGAGCATGAAACTAGGTCAATGTAGTGTAATTCATTTATTTATCAGTCATTGATTTACGATTATCAGTCCGTCTTGTGCTGAAAGGTTCTATTTTAATAAACGCCAAAAAGGCAAATTCCCTGCTTCCCGTTTTCTACTTAACCTGGTTACTTCATCTACTTCAAGGTCAGCTCACAGATTGGTAGATTATTAATTGACTTGAAGTATATAATTTTCTTTAATACTAAAATAAATATACCATTGAATAAGTCAGCTGGCGTTCAACAGCCGTGAGATTCGTGCGTAATTTTTTACCTCGCTCGATAAAATTTCGGGACAAGCTATTGTCAGGTGAGATATTGGGACATTAAAAAGACCTTCAAAAGTGTGTTACCAATTTGACCCCTTTAGAGCGTGAGTCACAAATTTTTACTAAATCTAAATTCTATTGACGAAATGTTTCGCTTTAGCATTGATAACCCAATTAAGGTACCAGATTGGCATTCGCATCCATGACCATGACTAAAACTTGTATATAATGTAACATAATGTAGTTTATGATTTAAAAAACATACCAATATCCGAATTGAGAACCTCCTCCATTTTTGGAAGTCGGTTAAAAATAAATATCACTTTAAAATGTTATACAGCCTGGAGAATAGAAATTGAGTTGACAGGGCTTTTAAATACCTTTAAAATGTTACCACGATTTTCTTGATATTTCAGCATTGTCTAAGAATACCTTGTCCATAAGATATCTTATTTTTTTTACTGAGGGCGTATTTACGTTATGACGTTTTATATTCGAATTATTTGTAAAGCAACGTTTTATGTGTCAATAAAAGTAACGATATTCAGTTGCCGTGTTTCGATAGATGTTACAAAATAGTATCTACAGTGTAAACTCCCTGAAGCTGGGTTCATTGGTTCCAGCAAAGTTGAGCTTTAAAATGTATAAGAATAGTCTGGACATTGTCGTTCGTAGCTGCCATTCTTTGGAGCAAAGTAATTTAAGGTTACATTGTGTTTTAGATCTCGTTGTGAGTTTGATAACTTTTTCATTTTGTTCATGACGAATAAAATACACCTGCTGGATGTTCTGGGGTTCCCTGCTTAAATGTTTAAAACGATGTCATGATATGACAACTATAAAACTAGCGTCTCAGGTGTGCACAGTGTAACCAATACTGTCGGGTTGTTGCAATTTATAATAAATAATAAGTTTTAATTTTTTATATTCTTATTTCTTGATTTAAAAAGTAAAGTAAAGTAAAAAGTAGGCATGTAAATCTCAATATTATTAGAATTCAACACGCTAAGTTCACGTAAGTTTGCAGTAAAATCTGTGAAATACCTATACACAGAGGTACGATGATTTATAAAGAGCTTTAAATAAGTAAGAAAGTTTATCTCATTTTTAGAATTTTCTATGATAAAAAATGTAACAAGTTCATAGAACTTGTTACATTTTTTATCATATATTTTTTTTAAGTTTGTAGATTTATATAAAAACTATAGAGTTTTTATATAAATCTACAAACCAAATTAACATGAGAACCCCTTGATTATAGGTATTCGTAAAAGAAAAGTGTTATTCAAAAGTCTGCATTTTATAGCATACTAAAAGTATTGAAACGAAAATATTATTTTACTATTGAAAGATGAAACAACAGCTGCAGTTTTTGCGATAACTCAAACAACTTTAATACTTAAATATTATATTTTTTAAAGCATACACATTTGAACTATTTTTATTGTATTATTGCCACAGATGGTATTCGTTTTCTTTTTCTCTAATACAAATCGTTAGTGTCAAAATAATAATGTTTATTTCTGTTTTTTTTTTATATAATAGAACTACTATATTTATGTTCCTACCTCTTTGATAGGACTAATAGAAATATTTGAATTCTATTAATGACAGCATCAAATTCTCTAAGGTTTTGTTTGTATGTTGTTTCGTAGTTTGTCTGCAATGTTTTTTTGTTGATGTCTGTACGTTATTTTGTAGATTGTACGCTCCACGTTGTTTTGTAGTTTGTACATACTCTTTTTGTTGTTTTATTCTTTGTCCTTATTATGTTGTAAATTTTTTTTTTGTTCGTTTCCCAAAAGTTCCGCACTCAAACACATTTTCACTATAATATTATAATTCACTCTGCGTGTGGCGTATTCTGTGCACATGTATACAGGGTATATTGTTAAGGAAGCATTAGCTACAAGGACATGATGAGGGTTCCCTTACATCGTATTGCTAATCCACTTATTTGGATGTCCCTCAGTTTATATTAAATTCGTGATCCAGAGAGATCTTAAGCTTACGGCTGGGAATATTAAAAGGTGACTGATTAAATATTAACTTGTTTCTTATTGTATGAAACGTTCGCTCGAGAACCCCTTATCCG